>OY728139.1:136880117-139280117 GCA_963277665.1 Viscum album
TGATTTCTTCAAGTTATATGGGTGAAATTTTATTTCCTTCATTATCATCAAGTGTTCTACCTAATGTGCAGGGATCATTTTGCTGACCTCGACCAGAAGTTAAACATGGTTGAGTTGGAAGCACTTTTAGTGACTCATCAACCTATGTCACCCAACTACCATCAGACCCTTCAACAATTATTCATTCATGTCATCACGATGCATCCCAGAATTATTGGATATGAAACCCCATATGAGTAGATCTAGGGTGGGGGAAGTATACTACTCTCTACTTCATCCCAATTTAATGATATCCTAACATTCCTAGAATCATTTAAGATATGGACCCTTCCACCATCGTAGTGAACATGGTGGTCAATGAGATATAAAGAGATGGGGACATCGGTGTGGGACTTGATGGAGAAAACCTACTACATGTGGTATAATATAATAAGATGGACCTTTCATGTGTTGAAACATTCAAGAAAATGCATACACTTGGCCATGGGTACCCATCTACATCATTTCCCTTCATTAAGAACACCAACAAGGGTAAGGGTTAGGTTAGATCTTCAAATCCACCTGACTTGTTTAATGTTGTGTAAGAGATTAAGGTATATCTGACCTCAGTCAGCTTACTCTATATGATTGAAATGATCAAAGGGTCATTGAAGAGTTACTTTTTGAGATGCTTATAGAGATGCATAAAACATTTTACAATACTAAACTATTCTTGTCACCCTCCATTAGGGATATAGGGTAAGATTTTTTTCATTAATGGAATGATTCCACCCATATTTATGTACAATCACATGCATCCTGACATGGTGGAAACTATATTCTTTTGAAAGGAATCGTTGTATGTGTCACCGAATCCCCATGAGTGCTAGGATAACCTCCTTTTGGGATCCGGATCCAGATTATCAAACAATAGTCCAACCAACTCCTCTTACATCCAATCCATGATCTTCTACACCCAACTAGCATGTTGATGATATTATGAATGAACTGGTTGTTAGGAATCGTAAACAAGATGGGAATCCCCTAAATGACGAGGTGATTGCTACTCTTATTTCGCTCCTCAAATCATTGGCGATGTGACAGCTGGAAATCCTACCTAATTGAAATAAATCTTCATCATGGGTAGATGATATGGAAGAAAACCCATGGATCATGAATCCAACTCTCATCTCCTTCAATTGGATGGGTGACCCACTGTAATATATGGTCCACTTCATCTAATGTTGCAGATCCATGTTGTGGACGTCAGTTAAGAAAGAGTCCTCTATGACACGATGATTTTTTTAACATTTTAAGGCCTTGTTTTCCTCTATTATATCTAGACACCCACAAACAATACAATTATTTATGACCACTTCATGTGAAATCAACGACCAGGTGAGCATGTCACAGACATTGTATCTTAGTGGAATTGCCTCTCTTATCTGATCAACAAGTACCTAACCCAAGAGTAATTGGTGAAGATTTTCATATGTAATTTTTTTATTGATATGTTCCTCTCCATCACCACTAAGAAATCCCAATGTGGTTCTAGGATTTCATTGAAAAAGGAAAATTCCTAGAGGATCCCATGCAGTAGGACATGAAAGGATGCCCATTGGCCCCTCTGGATCCCATGAGATTATCCCCCATGGTAGAGAATTTATTTTTATCCTATATAGAGTCACCCAATACAAAATAAGTATTACTAGTATAGCCTCATATACATCCCTCTCAAGGGAAACTATCTTAGGCCCAGCCTAAGGCTTAAAAATTCATAACACAGAATTAGAAAAATCCACCCCATAATGCACCACCACCAACAAGGTGATAGAATTTGGCTTCATCCCCCATTCAAGGCTAGGATCCCATTAGAACATTCCAAAGTGGTGAATTTAGTTCAACACATTCAATGAGGCTCATATTCATAGATATTTCAGATGTTCCTTGGTTTAAGTAGTTCAAATGATTCTAGAACATAGGAAACCCCAGAGGCTAATATCACTTATCTCCCTAACTTCATCCATTATCCCATGATCCTTGGTCATACAATCAACAAATGTTATGTGTTCATGGAATAGCTCTTGGAATAGGTAGATATCATTTTAGTCATATTGGGCCCTATTTCTACATAGGTGGCATGTATCTTTGCATTGTCTGATAGAGACAATGAATGTGAGTGTCAGTATGTCACCAGTTATGGGACACATAAGTGTATTGTCTAGTGGGCCCATATTGTAGTATCTCACACTCATGGTGTTATTCCTTCCTATTTTAATTGGCCCAAAACACATAAACCTGCTTCTCCTCCTCTAGCTACCACCTCTGCATATATGGGATCCACATCATAGCCTTATACATCTATGAAGAAAGAGAACTAATGACACATGGGAATGTAAAACCGTCTAACGGTGTCATTGCTGTCACAAACTCTTGGTGATTACATGCCTCTAGATATGGGTATCTAACATATATTCTTCTTAGTATTGGAATATTCCTCTACTGAGGACTTGTAGTATGCCTCTTTGAATACCAGCGAGTTGGTGTATCCACATATGGGCCCTAACAAAGGAGAGTATCGAGAAAGTCCTCTAAATGTTCGGGGCCAATGACATCATAAAATGAGAAACAGATGTGATATTGTTTGGGATTCCTATTCCATTTATTAAATTATTCCATGAAAGCTATGGAGACAAGGAATAATGATTAATGCAAGGCATAGTATAATCAATCCTCTTATCCTATCTTGTTGGATTCGATATCACTACAGATTTTCCTACTCAAACAGGTGGATCATACATGACCATGTCGCGATCAGATGTATCTAGATATGGTTAGGACTTAAGAATTTGGAAGTCAATTAATGGTAGATCCAAGAATATGGTTTGAAATGTAGTAATACACTGCTAGGAATAGTTAAAATTTACAGGTTTGACAAATAGGATCTGATGTAGCTCTTGACAAAGAGAAACCCCCTATGGATAGAAATGTTCACCTATAACGGATGTATGATGTAATGAAGTACCATGACATTATTCCTATAATTGTATTGAATATCGCTGACATAAGTATATCATAAGACATCTTATAATCCCTCGTAGAAACATTAAGGAGGGACCTCTTGTTTTTAAATAGAGGTAGTGGTCGTAAAGGCCTACCATGCCGAAGAAGTCAAAAAGCTGAAATCCACACCCTCATCTCATTATACAGAGATTATGAATGCTCCCTCATATAGGAAAATATCTACCAGATACACATCACTGCTCAGTTAAATGGTGTGGATTCCTTTAATTGTCTCATTAACACAGGTTATGTGATCAACCTTCTCCCAACCCAAATGCTCCACATGTTAGGACTGACTAAAGTATATTTGAGTGCCTCTATCTTGAAGATGTTGGGTTTTGAAATGACAGAGTATAGTATGTGTGGATAATCCACTCAAAGACCCAGTAATTAGGAATTATTTTAAAAACATATTGTATAGTTTTCTAATTGGATACCACCTATAATGTGTAGATAAGTAGACCATGGATTCATCATCATAAATCAGTTCCCTCCCTATATCACCAAATATGCAAGTAATCCATCACCTGTCAATTGAGCATAATCAAAGGTAACATGTCACCATATTCCTCATGTTAATACTTCTATCTTGATGAAAAAAATTACACAATTTAAAGAAAACAGTTTCAAACTATTGTGTTTGAGTGAACATCCACTATAGAAAACCCATGGACGAATATAGATGGTGCTTTAATCCTCCTGGTTCACTGTTTGGAGGGAAAAATACTAGACCTGGGATACTAATCCATCCTTTATGAGAATAGGGGATGATATGTTCCCAGATACAATATATCTTGGAAGATCAACTCATACTCTTACACAAGACATGCTCTAGTGATATAAGAACCCCTCACCCCATGTGGTATTAGGATGATAGAGAAATGGATAATATTGTATTTGATATATTCTTGTAACATTTTCTTGGGATGGACCACCACAAACCCATATACCATAATTTCTTTAACATCATCAAACATGGATCCATTTGTCAAAGTCATGATGAAATTGGGTTGATAACCATTGTTGCCATGGTTTCACGAGTGAAGTTTTCATCCATAGATGATTATGTATTCACCCAGCTTGGAACTATTGTTACAACAAGGTTAGTAAGTCAATATTATATACCTTATCATTTAATTTCCCATTCAATAAACAAACAATATGATTTGGAATACACTCATCCTGCATTTCAAGAGGGTGTCCCCACAATATTTGATGAGTTGGTTCAGGTTATTATTGGTAAGGAGACATATCTGAGGTCAACACTGATCATTGAACCCATTCCTACAGAGGAACAACATCTATATATGGATTTCCTCCTACAACATTGGGATTCTTTCCACTCTTTTTATGATGAAATTATAGTACTAGATACTCAGTTCTCTATCCGACATCTTGTTATTCTAGTAAGTCATCACTTATTATGATACCTAAACCATCATAGTCCTAAAGATGATTTTACATAACTTTTAATCAGTGACACATATGGGTTCTATGCCCACACCTTCATGGATGGGAATTTGTGAATCAATCCTATCACAATGAACACTGAATATGATGTTTCAACACAATTCTGAGCACCGAAAGGAACCTTATTCTACAAGGTAATTAAATTCACTCTGATGATTGAAAGAGCCACTGTAGAGACCCGAAGCTTTATGTACATAAATATTACATTACTTTTGTGGAATACATAATACATAACAAAAACAGACACACGAGGACCGTAATAGTTTAGTGTCTTTGGAAACATGGAAAATAATCTTCTAATCGTGGTGAAAGATCTTCGACATCTCCAGTAAAGATCTTCCACTTTTTTTCCTCACCTAAAACCTTTCTTTTAATCCTGGGGAAAATAAAACATAAAAAGGGTGATCTCAAATGCTCAGTAAGGGTAAGCATGGACAAAATAAAACATACCGTACACATTTAAACCTAAAAACATGAACATAATGTTTAAACATAAAAATCTTGAGCAATGACTTAAAACATGGAAGTACATAAGGCATAGATCATAATGGAACATAAATAATGATAACATAGCATGGGAATAAAACATTTAATTGTGGCATCTATTAAGCACATGTAATGATTTCCATAGTAGCCAAGGCATTGCTGCCAAGACCATCATAGTGGACAAAGTCCCTTTCTGAATCGAGTTCACTCCTCGTTTTAGTCCTATAACACTAAACTGGATTAACATACCATTCCAGCCATGTCTATCCCATGAGATATAAATCTTTACCCAATGCATTGGAGGGAGATATAGTTCCCACCCATCTCATAATGAAATCATTCTTACTCGTGCCACAACATAAACATAAATCATTCATCATAACCCAAAGAATAAAATGGGTATCATAAACATCATACCATCATAACATAATCAATAAAAAAATGGATATCATTTCATCATAAGAATAGTGAAACCATGTAAATAATAGAGACATTATACTTGAAACATACACATATGTAATACTGTTATCTTAGATGGAAAATGATTTTGATAAAACACTTGAAATGAATTCTTGAGGAAAATATCCATTCTTCTTCAAAATCAATTTCTTTTCACAAAACATCATGCAATTTTAAAAGAAAAGGATTTTGTTGAAAATAGTCATGAAATATTTTGGAGGAATCTTCATTAAAATATGGATTTATAAAACCGTAAAAATCCTTTCATGTCGTATAAGTTTAAAAAAACATTCTTCTCGTACTTTTGCCGGAAAAGTCAAAAAAGTACCCTATAACGTAAACAAAAGAAAGATTCCTTACATACCATGTAGTAAAAGTCAAAATGTGTAAAAAGGACTTTAATCATACATGAAAACACTTTTATAAAACATGGAAATGGATAATTGCAACAACCCTAATAATACTTACGAATAAGCAATCTCGGATAAAAATGAGATTTGCAAAATTATCCCTTACCTTAGGTCCGATATGCTTCGTACGTATCAGAACCTCCTGTATAATGATTTAAATAATGTCATTTAATTATTAAAAAATCATATTCATTGTTATGATTTCATATATGGCTCACTTATTAATTTATATTACCCGTTCTTTTGTAAATTCCATGTTAAAGAGCATTTTGGGTAAAATCGTTTCATTTGTCGTCCGTGTTTTGACTTGTAATTATTCATATGATTACTTAGATCATTATTACATAATTCCAGAATATAAAACATGATTTTTATATAATACATATTCATAATATACAAATATATAATAGATCTATAAATGGAAAGAAATACACAGTTCATGGAGACAGTAGGCCGTACGTACGCATGAAAGTTGTTTTCGCTTCCACATTAAATTGAATGGAATTAATTGGATGAGATACATATATATACATAAATACAGTATCATTATTATGTCATATATTTCATGATTACTTATTATATATACTTTATAATCATTTATGAATGGATAATCATTGAGAATGAATCTCATCGCGTCGTGGAGACGGTATTCCGTACGTACGCACGAGCGATGATATCATTCCCATGATCGTGGAATTTTATTGGAGTGTATTTATAATATTACAGAATCAGTATAACTTTACAATAATCATATATAGTTATTATTTACACCATTATACCCATCAAAGTAAGGTGGTGGTGTAAAATAGATTACACCACGGCGTGGAGATGGCATTCCGTACGTACGCACACGCGGTGATTTCGTTTTCCATAGGATGGATAGATGGTGAAATAGGTTTGTTTCATACTTATAATAACATATCAGTATATGAGTAATACCGATGTTATTACTTCATAATGAAACAACCTAAGAAAAATAAGTGGAAGAAGAAATAAAGGTGAATGAATCGGTAACGAACATTACCTCTTCTTTGAAGCGCCTCTTTAAGACCGACTCTTAGGGCACTAAAATTGGCCTTTGAAGAATACCAGGACCTCTATGATGTTTCTAGGTAAGTGGATAAGATAATTTGGCAGGGGTTGGACGATCTTGATGTCTCAAAGTGGTGTGAGGAAGAGAGGGATGAGGTGCCCTTTTATAAGGGAGGAGAGGGGCACCTTTGGAATAACTAAACATATTATTTTATTATAAAGTCATATTCAGGTTTTAATAGCTCCAAATTGATTTATTTCGAAGCTAAGGTGGGGATAGGTCGAAATCCTCTCATCCAATAGAATTTAGAAAAGTTTAGGTCATTATATTAACCTTAACTTTTAGTTTTAACTCATAGTTAATTAGATTGACATTTACCATGTCACTTTGTATTTTTATATTATATAGTTAATAAACATACCATATACATCCAAGCGACCCCCAAGTGGTCCATTAATGATAAACCTATCATTATATAAGTATATTAGCCTACTCGTAGGTTTTTAAGAATATAATAACAATTTTTAATATAATATTTGTTTTAAAAACTATTTTATGTCAATTTTGACACTATTTGGTAAGTGATTTTTGTGAAAATCATAACAGAATGATAAGTTCGAAACAAGTTAATTTAATAAATTATAACATGTCATATTAACATATAAAATTATTGTAATTCATAAAAAGTCTCAAATTACATTTATTTGGGTATTTATAATATCAATTATGTCAATATTTCATTAATATGATAATTGCTGCATCATAATTGTTTCATAAATAAATTAACTTATTTTAAGTCTAAAAATTATAAATAAAATAGAATTATGTAGGAAAGCTTTTTATATTTATAATTAATATTTATAGTCGAATTTAACTTATGTATAACCCTATATTAAAAATGGTTTAGTTATTAAACTTTGATTTTAACTATTTTAAACCTTTTTAAAATAAATTAATAATAAATGTCCTAATTTAATCCATGTAAGCCTAAATGGTAATATTTTATTCCTAAGGTTGTTTTTTGCCGAATTACACTTATCCAATAGAATTAGGACATGTCTTAGGGTAATAATAATATCATTTTTACACTTAATTACCCTATTTACTTTTAACCGTGGTAAAAAAAGGTAAAAAGTTACTAATCACCAAAAATTATTTTTATCTCATTGAACCAAATTTTAGTCCTTGATATTAACCATGTCTCTCGAATTTTCGAAATTCCACTCACAGAAGTGTTAAAATTAGGTTTTATGAAAAATTCAGTTTTTTTACTACCACTTAGTGGTTTCACTATTCATCAAAAAATGAAAGTTTCCAGAAAAATAACAAAAATTAGGCCTAAGATATATTTGATATTATAAATTCAAAAACGATGTCTATTTTACCTAATAAAAAACATATTAGTTGCATTAATTAATTTAAAAATTAGTTCCCGTCGTCAAAACAAATAGCGTGTTCTTAAGAGATAATAACTGTCAAAAGATTGACACTTGTTTATGTATGGTTTAAATGTGAAATTACATCCAATGACCAACATTTTATTAAATTGTAAAAATATATTCTAAATATAATTTAAAACCACTCAAATTAATAATTTATCACTATTAATTATTTCGATTAAAAAAGTTTTTTTAAATTAAAATTTAGTAATTTCCACTATTCATCAGAATATGAAAGTTATCCGAAAAGTACCAAAATTTCACCCTAATCTAATTTCGATATTCCGAATCCAAAAATTAAGTCTATTTTGAAAGATAAAATTTATAAAATTTCATAAAGTGGGTATTACTATTCATAACGGCTAGTTCATAATAATGTTATAATAATATCTCGTTTAGTGAAACTCGGTATTGCCTACTACACATGCTATCGAGGAAGGTCGCGATTGCGTGTAATGCAGCCAAGTTAGGGTTGCGTGTCGTGCAAGACTTCTTTTATTGTAATGTACAACATAAGACATCAATAAAATTAAAAATAATATTTCTTATAAAATCTCGGGGTGTTACATTCTACCCCCCCTTAAAATGAATTTCGCCCTCGAAATTCGTCGGGGTTATAAATGGTTTACTACTCGAAAGTTTATTTAGTAGAAACCCACATCGTAAAAAGGAATACCAAAACAAATCTTTAAAAACTAAAGTATGAAACATATCTGTTACCCAAATTAACTAATCACTGGGTTTCCACATAGGAGAACATAGGTGAAAATATGGATATGGAAGAGAATCATAACCATCATGTTCTGATGGAGAATGGTAGAGAACGTGGCTATGAAAAAGCCAACAATAACAAAGCTATAGATTTGTGATGATCTAAGGTATCTTATGATTCATTGGATATAAGGGAACTAGGACAACATTTTTCGTTTTCAAGATCATTTCCCTAAAGTTGATGAATTAAAAGAAATACTTACATGATTTTGGTACAATCTCACTGTTATTCGTGAATTGAACAATTTTCACTTCATCCCTTAAGGAAATGAAGTTGAATTTGTTATTCGTGATGTGTTAGCTGATCATGTGATATAATGATGGGTCATTCCATTTGTTTCAAACAAAAGGTTATCAAAAGTTATAAGTCCATATTATGGTTAGATTAATCGTCTATGGTTCCAAAAATGAACATATACTTCATATATCATACCGCTTAATAAAATAAAACTAGTTTCTACTAACCAGGGACTTCCTATAGGCCAGTGGTAGGAGATAAAGTCTAGTCGCACTTCGGTTGTGGGTTCGATTCCCACAGCCTTGTCTGACGCGAAGGGCTGTCGCCCGTCCTGCAGGTTGTCCTTTTTCTAAAACTATATTACAATAACATCTCATCAATAATATCGAAAAAACATCTATCCTAAAACAATACTAACTTATGTCCAACATAATCCATTCCAATCTTTAGGCTTATCCATAATACTGCAGTCCACTCTCATAATATAGTGAAAATGATTACCAGAGATTTAATACCATCGTTGATCCCCATATATCATAAGATATGTCTTGTTGGTCACGTTCCAAACATTCGAAGGCCTTAATCATGTATTCTCTTGAAAAATGAATACACATTGAACCTTAGTGAAAACATGAATGAAGTTAAAAGTTAACACTTTCAACATACCAAAATCCTCAAAAATCTATATACTCAAAACAGGATATCACTTAGTCCTTATATCAATCATGAGATCATGAATACAATCAAACATATCATTATCTTCTTATTCCATCATTATGTGCCTATCATCTACTTTACAAAAATATCTGAATAACCTTCCATGGTTACTGGTACCATTCAACATATACTTTCAAATACTTTTAGGAAAAAAAGTAGTGTAACAATCCTTAGATGATTCTATATTCCATAGTACCATTAACTATACACCATAACTCTCGATAAACATCCAATCATTCCACTACCTTCTAAAACAACTGACTGAGCTTCAACACTTCTTTCAGCTCATATATCATTTGTAGTCTCCTCATCATCATCCACATAAATACGACCCATATGACCATGTTGATTCTCTTCATGAGATTTTCCATTAGGGCATTGGTTTGCATAATGCCCGTACATTCCACATCTAAAACGTCTAATCATTGTTGATGTCATAGCAATACCACTATCCTTGTCCATGGTGTTAACTGAACCTTTTCCTTTGCACTTACTGGCTTTGTGTCCTTCTTTTCCACACCCAAAGCATCTTCCAGTTCCTTTGAAACAATCTCCCTGATGCCTCTTCCAACATGATTTACATGAGGGAAATTGAACTTTCTTTCCTTTATGATCATCATGAAACTCCATCTTTCTCTTATTATGTGAGTCAGTAAACTTACCAAAGCTGAGATTATTGATCATATTATGAGATTTCAAATTAGGAATAATAACGATGTTTGGACTTCCAGATGCCGTTTCATTTGATTCTCATGAATAATATCATTCCATTGTCAGTCATATCCTCTATTATCGTGAATCTTCCTGTTTCCAGCCATTTTCTAAAACCCAAAAAGAATAGTGTGAGTGGAAAAAATCATGCTAGGGAAAACAACATAGTAAAGGGGGAGTTCCCTCAATATCTAACATCTTAGGATAAATTCTAAGAAATTTACTGTAGTTCTATGACTATATCCTATACGTATACTTATCCTTAGGGACATCCCTAGACATACCTTAAGAATATCTCTAGGGATCTCACTAACGTTTTCGCATCCTAGTTTATAAAGGTTGACTAAACCTTTCCTCTGATACCAACTGTAGAGACCCGAATCTTTACGTACATAGATATTACATTACTTTTGAGGAATACATAATACTTAACAAAAACAGACACACAAGGACCGTAATATTTTAGTGTCTTTGGAAACTTGGAACGTAATCTTCTAATCGTGGTAAAAGATCTTCGACATCTCCCATAAAGATCTTCCACTTTTTTTTCCTTACCTAAAACCTTTCTTTTAATCCTTGGGGAAAATAAAACATAAAAAGGGTGAGCTCAAATGCTCAGTAAGGGTAAGCATGGATAAAATAAAATATACCATACACATTTGAACCTAAAAACAGGAACATAATGTTTAAACACCAAAATCTTGAGAAACGACTTAAAACATAGAAGTACATAAGTCATAGATCATAATGAAACATAAATTATGATAACATAGCATGGGAAGAAAACATGTAATTCTGACATCTATTAAGCACATGTAATGATTTCCATAGTATCCAAGGCATTGCTGCCATTACCATCTTAGTGGACAAAGTCCCTTTCTGAATCGAGTTCACTCTTCGTTTCAGTCTTGTAACACTGAACCGGATTAACTTACCATTTCAGCCATGTCTATCCCATGAGATATAAATCTTTAACCAATGAATTGGAGGGAGATATAGGTCCCACCCATCTCATAATGAAATCATTCTTACTTGTGCCACAACATAAACATAAATCATTCATCATAACCCAAAGAATAAAATGGGTATCATAAACATCATCCCATCATAACATAATACATAAAAAAATGGATATCATTTCATCATAAGAACAGTAAAACCATATAAATAATAGATACATGATACTTGAAACATACACATATGAAATAATGTCATCTTAGATGGAAAATGATTTTGATAAGACACTTGAAATGATTTCTTGAGGAAAATATCCTTTCTTCTTCAAAATCAATTTCTTTTCACAAAACATTATGCAATTTTAAAAGAAATGGATTTTGTTGAAAATATTCAGGAAATCTTTTGGAGGAAGCTTCATGAAAATAAGGCTTTATAAAACTGTAAAAATTCCGTATAAGTTAAAAAACATTCTTCTCGTACTTTTGCCGGAAAAGTAAAAAAAGTACCTCGTAATGTAAAAAAAATAATGATTCCTTACATACCATGTAGTAAAAGTCAAAATGGGTAAAAAGGACATTAAACATACATGAAAAAAGTTTTACAAAACATGGACAAGGATAATTGCAACAACCCTAGTAAATACTTACGAATAAGCAATCTCAGATAAAAATGAGATTTGCAAAATTGTCCCTTACCTTAGGTCTGATATGCTTCGTACGTATCCGAACCTCATGCATAATGATTTAAATAATGTCATTGACTTATTACAGAATCATATTCATTGTTATGATATTATATATGGTTCACTTATGACTTTATATTACCCGTTCTTTTGTAAATTCCATGTTAAAGAGCGTTTTGGGTAAAATCGTTTCATTTGTCACCCGTGTTTTCACTTGTAATTATTCATATGATTAAATATATCATGATTACTTAATTCCAGAATATAAAACATGATTTATATACAATACATATTCTTAATATACATATATAAAATAGATCGATAAATGGAAAGAAATACATCGTTCATGGAGACGGTAGGTCGTACGTACACATGAATGTTGTTTTCATTTCCTCGTTGAATTTAATGGAATTAATTAGATGACATAAATATATATATACATAAATCCAGTATCATTATTATTTCATATATTTCATGATTACTTATTATATATACTTTATAATCATTTATGAATGGTTAATCATTGAGAATGAATATCATCACGTCGTGGAGACGGTATTCTGTACGTACGCATGAGCGATGATATCGTTCCCATGATCGTGGAATTTTATTGGAGTGTATGTATACTATTAAAGAATCAATATCACTTTACAATAATCATATATAGTTATTATTTACACCATTATACCCATCCAATTAAGGTGGTGGTGGAAAATAGATTACACCATGGCGTGGAGACGGTATTCCGTACGAACGCACGCGCGGTGATTTCGTTTTCCATAGGATGGATAGATGGTGAAATAGGGTTGTTACATACTTATAATAACATATCAAGATATTATTTATACTGATGTTATTACTTCATAATGAAACAACCTAATAAGAAGAAGTGGAAGAAGAAATAAAGGTGATAGAATCGGTAACAGACATTACCTCTTCTTTGAAGCGCCTCTTTGAGACCTCCTCTTAGGGCACTAAAATTGGTCTTTGAAGAATACCAGGACCTATAAGATGTTTCTAGGGAAGTGGAGAAGATAATTTAGCAGGGGTTTCCCGATCATGAAGTCTCAATGTGGTGTGAGGAAGAGAGGGAGGAGGTTCCCTTTTATAAGGGAGGAGAGGGGCACCTTTGGAATAACAAAAAATATTATTTTATTATAAAGTCATATTCGGTTTTTAATAGCTCCAAATTGATTTATTTTTAAGCTAAGGTGGGTATAGGTAGAAATCCTCTCATCCAATAGAATTTAGACACGTTTAGGTCATTATATTAACCTTATCTTTTAGTTTTAACTCTTAGTTAATTAGATTGACATTTACCATGTCACTTTGTATTTTTATATTATATAGTTAATAAACTTACCATATACATACAAGAAACCCAAAATTGGTCCATTAATGACACAACTATCATTATATAAGTATATTTTCTGATCCTTATATTTTTAGGAATATAATAACAATTTTTAATATAATATTTGTTCTAAAAACTATTTTATGTCAATTTTGACACTATTTGGTAATTGATTTTTGTGAAAATCATAACAGAATGATTAGTTCAAAAAATGTTAATTAAATCAATACTAACATGTTATATTAATATTGAAAATTATTTTAATTCATAAAAAGTCTCAAATTACATTTATTTGGGTATTTATAACATCAATTATGTCAATATTTCATTAATAAGATAATTACTGCATCATAATTGTTTTATAAATAAATTAAATTATTTTAAGTCTAAAAATTATAAATAAAATACAATTATGTAGGAAATATTTTAGCTTTCTATGAAATATTTATAGTCGAATTTATCTTATGTATAACCCTATAGTAAAAATGATTTATTTATTAAACTTTGATTCTAACTATTTTAACCCTTCTTTAAATAAATTAATAATAAATGTCCTAATCTAATCCAATTGGGCCTAAATGGTAATATTTTATTACTAAGGATGTTTTGAGCCGAATTAAACTTATCTAATAGAATTAGGACATGTTTTATGGTAATAATAATATCATTTTTAACCTTAATTACCCAATTTACTTTTAACCGTGGTAAAAAAAGTAAAAAGTTACTATTCACCAAAAATTATTTTCATATCATTGAACCACATTTTAGTCCTTGATATTAACCGTGTCTCTTGTATTTTCGAAATTCCACTCACAAATGTGGTAAAATTAAGTTTTATGAAAAACTTAGTTTTTTTAACTACCACTTAGTGGTTTCACGATTCATCAAAAATTGTAAGTTTCCAGAAAAAAACCAAAAATTAGGCCTAAGATATAATTGATATTATGAATTCAAAAATTATGTCTATTTTACCAAATTCAAAACATATCAGTTGCATTAATTAATTTAAAAATTAGTTCCTGTCGTCAAAAAAAATAGCATGTTCTTATGAGATAATAACTATCAAAAGATTGACACTTGTTTATGTCTGGTTTAAATGTGAAATTACATCCAATGACCAAAATTGTATTAAATTGTAAAAATATATTCTAAATATACTTTAAAACCACTCAAATTAATAATTTATCACTATTAATTATTTCGATTAAAAAATTTGTTTTTAATTAAAATTTAGTAATTTCCACTATTCACCAGAATATGAAAGTCATCTGAAAACTACCAAAATTTCACCCTAAGAAAATTTCGATATTCCCAAAAAAATGAAGTCTATTTTGAAAGATAAAATTTATATAATTTAAAAAAGTGGGTATTACTATTCATAACGGCTATTTCATAATAATATTATAATAATATCTCGTTTAGTGAAACTCGTTATTGCGTACTACACACGCTATCGAGGAAGGTCGTGATTGCGTGTAATGCAGCCAAGATAGAGTTGCATGTTGTGGAAGACTCCTTTGTTGTAACGTACAACAAAAGACATCAATAAAATTAACAAGAATATTTCTTATAAAATCTCGGGGTGTTACAGCCACCTATCATCATTCCATGAAATACATATTCAAAAAAATCCATGAGAAACTAGAGCAATTCTATGTGGATGATTTTTTTGGTCATATCCCATCACCACCAGGAACATATCAATGATCTTTATAAAGTTATCGACTTCCTCCACTCCCATCATATGAATATTAACCCCTTGAATTTTGACTTTGAGGTTACCTATGGAAAGATTCTTGCCTTTTTTTCAAGTACATAGGTGGAATGATTGACTTGGAGAATATCAAGACCATCAGTGAGATGCCTCCTCTTATCATACTCTTAGATCTCTATGGCCTCCAAGGACACATAACCTATATACATTGATTCATCGTGAATCTGGCTGAATATTTTAAGCCATTCTAGAGGCTTATGAATAAAGGTTTCATCTACCAATGGGATGATGTTTTCTTGATAGAATTTGAGGACATAAATAATACCTATTTTAGCATTAGGTTCTAATGCCACCAAACATTGGGAAGTTATTGGTCCTCTATGTGACCTCCCTGAATGATACCTAGGCACCCTTCTCACCCAAAAGAACAACAAATGGATAAAAAATTGTTAAAACTCCCTCAATCACATTCTACTCGACACTAAGTCTAGATTATCTCTAATCGAGAAGAAATGCGTCATGCTAATTATTGTAGTACAGAAGTTGTAGCACTATCTAAACCATAATTAGATACATCAAGTACCCCGTCTGGACCAACTAATGTAAATATTGAACTGCCCTATGTTGATAGACCATCTAGCTCATTGGGTATGTATTTTTTAGTATTTCAACATTATATTTGTTTGGAATATGTTCGTTAAGGGACATTCTCTAATAGAAATAATAGTCTCCCATATGGACCCATAGAGCACTCCCTTGATCATGAATTCCCACACAAGGTGATCCTGTTAGTAGATCTCATTATGACATTATAGAAGATTAATTTTATAGATACTCCTCGATCCATTTTATTTCAAGGTTCAATGATCCCATACTCAATATAGTAGACCAAGGGATAGTCTTCATCACCCATCATAGGATATTATGCCTTATTCATTCCTACTATCAGAGGGTTGCAGCAATAATGAGGCATATTATTTGGCACTCAAAACATTTCTTAAACTATATCTTAATGTTGATGTCATCCACATTCACATAAAAGGGGACTCCAAGTATGTCATCATGAAGATCAAATATAAATACGTGTCAAAGAATCTAGAACATGTACACCTACTAGAGGGAAGTTTCTAGCTAATAGACAAGGACCATTATAAAACAGAGTTTACTCACTCTCTTTGGTCATTAAATAGTCAAGATCGTGACTTGGATGTTCATGAATCAGCTCTTGAAGTTCCTGAAAGATGCGACATGTTCAACCATGTGGCTCACCGAAGATTCATCGCTGCTATCAATTCAGTTGATGATGACATCCATTAGTTAATCCACTTGTACATTGGTGCCTATAAATATGGAAAACTCGATCCGCTTGAACAAGAATAAATATCTAATCGGATGGCTCCCTTTGTCGAGTATCCCCATTATGGGACTCTAACATTAGATTGAGATGAACATGTGTAAATCCTCCAGTGTGGGGAATAGTTCACCCTCTAGAGCTATCCAAGCATGGAGATGAATCTCTAAAAATGTGTTTTTTATGGAATTATACTATGTATCATTGAATGTGATGATATTCCCCATGTTATGTAGGAACTCTATGTAGGGTCTTGTGGAGCTCATGAGGTAGGGTTGAAACTCTCCAATAATATTTGAAGCCATTGATACATTGGTCCCACCATGGTTCTTGACTATATCAATTTCACTAAGAGGTTCCAGGCTTGGAAGATCCTTGAAAACATTGTGAATTGGAAACAAAATTCCATCCACAATACCATGTAATCAATTTCATTTATGGTTAGGGGACTTCATTTCATGGGACAATTTCCACCAAAAATAGCTCTCTAATTTATGTTCATTCTGACCACAACATATTTCATTACGAAGTTGGAAGAAGAAGTTACTCTAATGAAATTCATAGACCAGTAAATTATTGAATTTGGGAGATCCCAAATCATTTATAGATTTTTATTCCATCACTCCATTATCAATAATAATGACACCAGCATCCATGAAACTGAGCTGAAGATGTAGTATTCCAAGTACAACATTCGCTCCAACCAGATATCTCACTACAATTCATATAAAAAAAGATAGATTGAGGAATTCCAAAAACAATCCTCCCTAACATTCCCTAGAAAGTTATGTATTAGAATAAGAAATGTTAACTAGATAATCTCCCCATACTGTATGGTATAATTTGAGGACAAGTTTCAATTCCAACCAAGTGACTCCATATTCTCTAGTGTACAGAATAGAGGTAGTCATGACAATCGATATTTAGTTTCCCTCACTCCGAACATAAATCTATGATTAGAACTCGTTAGATTGGGTAGCCAATCCTCATCTAGACAAACTAGAATCCCTCTACAAAAATATACTCAAGGAATTGAATAATCTAGAGAGGTAGTAGAACAATATGGCGTGATATTTCAACAAGACATATCTCCACCACACTTTCCTCTATGGTGATAAAATTTTGGGGCCATGGATTCCAATGATACCTGGTAAGAATCCAAAAAAGTGGTAACATAAGTCGAAAATATCGTACATCATTCATGAGGTCTATTCCAATTCTGTGAATCCCTAGAGCACCATGGATTGAGATAGTATTAATCCTCTAAAAAATAAAACATTCTTCAAACAATGATTTTCATGAATTGATATCTACGATCCTCTCTATATGATGATAAAAAATGCGTGCAACATTATTATTTAATGATGTTAAATTGGATAAAATGTCCATTTTTTTGATATTAAAATGAATAACGATCACTTTCCAAGTTTCATGTCATTAAATTGAGTAAAACACAATGGTCTAAATTCTATGAACATAAACTCATAACCCTAAAGTCTAATCTATAAAACATTAAACTATGTAGAATGAATATCCTATCTACATGACATTAAAATACGCAACATTGAATGTTTTTTCTATATGTCCTTAAAATGAATGTACCCCACTTCCCCACAACACAACATTAAATGTTTGGTATCATCATTGTTATACAATGGTAAACACCATAACATTTTACAAACCGGGACATGGTGCTAAATGGAGAACCCAAGTCCAAATATCATGTCATTAAACTATTTATGGATTCCATTAAAACTATTTTGAGGGGCACAGACCCCTTAGTTCCTCATTGACATTGGGTTATAGCTGCCACATGAAACAAATTCTTCCTAAAATTCCTTTCATCCTATTTCCCTAAAACATAACATTAAAATATAATGAAATATCTTCATCATATGATATTAAACTGCACAGACATGTCATACGAACATAGGGATAAACTGGGCACCAATGGTCCAAACTCTATTACAATAAATAATGAACCATTTATCTGACCAATATGACCATAAAATATATATATTATCCCATGGTCATTTACCATTATTCTAGATGCATCCATTCACTTGAATGCCTTGATATTCATTGTTAGGAGAGAAAGAGTGTCGAGTTCAAAATGGAAAATATCTCAATCCATATTCGAGCTTCTTGTTTCCCTTTCTTTATAACCACAACATCTTCCATGACTGAAGGGACCCCCTAGGGGCATGGTTCCCATCCAAAATGGCTCACCTAGAGTCTAAGGAAAATCCCTGATAGACATTGGATTAAATATTTATATAGGTCTCACATTTTGAACATGGTTTGTGGTCAACCCTCATTTTCATGTCCCCATTTAATGAAACATGACATGGATTATGTGTTTCGAATAATGTTATTTGTTATCCTCTATCGTCACAACACCCTCATTGCATACCAGATATTAGGTGTTGTGATCCATATCATCCACTTACGTATGCTCTAGTGGAACTCTAACACCCCCAATGGTGACCATCCATGTATCTACATGTGTTGAGTAGAATGGTTAGTATCATTGGAACTTTCCCACCGTGATTTTCATTACACATTTTTTTCTCATCCATGTGATTGGAAAATCCTAACATTATAACTTGTTTCCCACATAGATAATTACATATGTGTGTTTGGTAACTATAGAAGGGATTATAAACACATAGTATAAATACATAGATCCACTAGACAGAATTATTTGACCATAAATAAAGAAACATATACTCCAAACTGTGAGCTTATGTTATAGGAAACATGAACTAAAATGGTTTGGACAATGTCTAAGCATTGTGGACTTAAACTATTTTCATCCCCTTTAATCAATTAATCATGAATCTAAACTGTATGAAAATATCCTTAGGAATATTTGGTGTGGTGAGGGGAATTCAGGGTCTTTATTTATGTCAGTTCTATCACCTATCCATCATAAGTATTTCCACATTAGAACCACTTTCATCCATCACACATCCGAAGCCCGTAATTTTAAATTGAGAACACAATTCGAGCCTTATGACTTTAAACTATGGGAATGTATTCATTGAATTGTGTGGTTGGGTGAGGGCCTACCTAACCCTCATTCATTTTTAGTTATTCTAACAATGCTATACATGTTCCAAATTTTGGATACCCCTCTGCATCTTAGTCTATGAATCATGACATTAAAATGTATGCAAGTTCTCTGAAGAATGTGTTGGGTTCCATTGGGCTTCCTAGGCCCTCATTCACATCGGGTTCTGTCATCCCTCTATGTTGTACATGTCCATCAGAGATTCTTGTTGTTTATGGTATGAATTATATGTCATTTATATAAGTAACATATAGTTATAGATGTAATTAATTTATACTACACATCCCCATCATGATGTTATCATCTGAGAGGACGTCAAATTAAACATTGGTCTCCTACCCTTATGTGATATATAACTATGTATGTCTTTTTCACTATCATAATGGGATACATATGAAAACCTAGACATTTAATTCTTGGTATTAGCCATAACTTCAACCATTAAAACCCTTGGTCCATGTTTTCCATATGGAGTGTGCGGTGTGTTGCATGAATCTGTGATATTCATTCACATCAAGTAGTTTTTCGTCACCATAAGCATCCCCTCTTGAATATATCTCCCCCAATTTCCTATATTCATGACCATAAAAGGCATAAGAACTACTTTTCTTACAACATGATGATAAACTACACTAATTAGTCATCTAACACAATCATAAAGTACTACACCATCATTTTGGATGCTTGACAAAAAATAGAACATCATGGTGGTGTTCTCATTTGAGAGGACATCACCTTTTTCACTAGCCTTCCCTGTACAATCTTTTTATAACTATTTATGGAATGATTCATTTACACATTGAAAACATGGTGGTGCATGGGTTCTCCATCCCGGTCCAGTGACTCCAAAAAATAAATAAATAAACTAAAGAAAAAATGCTTCCCACTCTATGTCTGAATCAAACACATGTATAAATATTACCTATTCAATAAATATGTGTGTATTGATTCCAATATTTATGGGAGATGTATTTATTCAATAAAATTTCACATTTTGGACCAAATAAAAATTTAATTTCCCTTCTTTCTTACTAACATATGCCCCATCTATGGAACCGGATTCCATATATCCTTCTCACGTGAAATATTCCTTATATCCATGAAATATTGATGTCTTTAGGCCTAATCTAAACAGTATCATTAGGAAAATGTGGTCCATCATTGGGTCTGTTTGTCATCATTCATGTTGGTTTTTTATGACACAACAGCACATATACCCATTAGAGACACCATTTTTTATAGTCTAATCTCTATGACCATAAAAAATAAAAAACATCCCCAACATAGAATGTTAAAATAAAATTGTTCCTTGAATTCAATAACTATGTATTTATTGACTTCCATTATCATTTTATATGTAGTGATGCCCAAATATTTCTTCTTTGGGCCCAACTACATGGTCCTTCAAACAATCATCCACTGGGCATTGACCACAGTCTAAGCTCCATTACTTTAATCAATATGAAGTTCATCATAAGGTATTTATGTGATATGTAGTATATTTGGTGCCTCATTCAAATCAGGATTTATTTATGGTGTGTCAGATATTTACCCTTGAAATGATCATTTCTCAAGCCCCTCTGGATACAGTATAGTTCATGCTGCATGAATTAAAATCGTATATGAATTTACATAGAAATTCACATGTTGTTTTTGAAGGCGTCCTTGTTCCTCATTAATATCAAGGTTTTCATTCCAATAGATTAGTAATATTCCACTTGGATATCCTACCATATATTCCAAACTATACAACCATAATCTAGGAGTCAGTGTCTTCAATGCACAACATTAAATTGCGACCCTTCCCAGAACAAGTTCATGATGCCCCAAAAATGTTCGGAATGATTCAACATCCTCAACTAATAGGATTTACCCTACAAATGTTTGTATCATACCACAATGAGTATTAAATCTATAAGAATCATTATT
Organism: Viscum album; assembly: GCA_963277665.1. Taxonomy (NCBI): domain Eukaryota; kingdom Viridiplantae; phylum Streptophyta; class Magnoliopsida; order Santalales; family Viscaceae; genus Viscum; species Viscum album. Next base: position 136,901,954 of record OY728139.1, read on the forward strand.
ACCAAACTCATGGTATACGTTGAGATGTCTAGACATTTTATCTTTAGGACTAACCATGGGTTCATTAACCATTTATCCATTTTAGCCTATTTTATTATCCAACAATGCTGACCTTAAACGTCAAGGAGTTCTTACTTAATTGTGTATTAAAATCATGATCCTCCTTGTATTTATTCACATCAGGTTTTACATCCTAGACACTATATACATAACCTATGACTAAACATTTTCTTCTAGTCTGCGAGACAATAATTTAACTTGTTTTCCATGGACCGTGAATTACAACATTAATATATTTTCAGACCAATGTCAAAATCCCACACTTTTATATATTCATTACATTTTTTTATTCCATATATATTTTTGGGTTTTCCATCATCCTTCAAACCATGAAATACCCCCAAACAATGACCTTGTAATGCCGCTTTGGCCCACATCTAGTCATGGGTCGATTCCCTAATGTATCATTGGGATAATGTGATGAATGTTTTGTTTATATTTTAGTCAATAGTCAATTTTCAATTTTCTCACCATTTTTAGATTGTATGGTTACCATCCCGTGTGTTTTGAACATGGTCAGTAGTCGATACTTGCTTACCGGTACCCCGTTATCCAATCATTAGAACTATCAACATAACTAATTTTTACATCCTAATATCATGGTGGGATTTCATACTTGATGTCACCCCTAATTTGTGTACCCACGTTTCAAATAAACCCCATGTACCATTCATTGTTTCCTACATAGATTATGTATCACATAAGACTAATAGTTTTGGGTGGGTGGGTACCAATGTGGTTGAGCCCCATGAGGGATCATATGTATAGGAAGTATGACTTTAAACTATGTGAAACATACCCGTCACATGATGTTAAACCATACAATGCATCCTAATCACTTTATGTTAAACTATTTCATGCACTTTCCTAACATTATAATTCTAGTGAACATGGTCATCATATTTTCAAGCATGATCGAAAACTAAAAAACATCCCAGGAATAAACTAAGTGGTTCTCTCCCTTATTGATGGTCATATACCAAATTTTTCACATGTCCTCATATCTCTCAACAATCAAGATGATTCCCCATTTGGATGATAATTTTGATCTTTTCAAATACCAATCCACTCATAACAATGTATTCTAAACCATTGAGGCAAATCAAAGGGAGTTTCAGGAGCCTTTTGATAATTCCATAACTGCACTCCCATGATTTAAATGCCCCTTTTTCAAATCCTAATCTTATTTAATTTAATAATTGACAACCTAATGAAATCATATCTTGAAAAGTTACATCTACTATTATAGGCCATCAACATGGATGTATTTGGATGAAAATTTCAGACAGGACCTATGTTTTGAACATAGCCAGTGGTCGACCCTCATTATTTCCCCATATCAAGCTATGTAATAAGGATACTATGTATTGAAAATGGTCAATAGTTACCCAATATCATGACACCACTCTCATCTTGTTCTAAAATATAGGTTTTGTGATTCACACTTCCCATTTCCTTCTGTTTAGATAGATTCTAATTCCCAGGAAATTATCTCATTCATACATTAGAGTAAATCAAGAACGGAATGTTGGGTTTCCCAAGAACCCTATACACCATAAACAAGCCCTATATGCCTAAATTATAACAATGGTTAGTTAAAAATAACAATCCTAGATTCTTCAATGATTAATGGAAACAATCATACAAAGTGAGAAATTCTATGATCCTCCCTTGTTTCTCATATCTAGCATGACCCATGTGACCTTATAAATTTTTTCCATTCCATTTTATTTTTTAAAAAAAATTTGTCAAAAAAGGCGAGGACCAAAGCATCTGCACAAAGAGAGAGAAAAAAAGGAAAAAAAAAGAAAAGAACCAGACAAGATAAAAGGAAAAAGATAAAGGATAAATGAAAGAAAAACAGAGGCTACGGGGGCCTGAAGTAATGGAGGCCGAGAGAATCCCCTCTGATGATGTTAATCCCTGTTTCTTTCAGACTGAGAGATGTATGAAAGAAAATGTCCTCCAGGCCTAGTGAGACTATAGAAGCCAGGTAGTCCGCAGCTTTATTTCCCTCCCACCAGGTATGAGAAACTCTAGTTATAGTACCCAAGAGACCCCGACACCTCCGGGTAATGTACTCGATAGACCAAGGAACGCTCCTGATTCCCTGAATGGAATTTGAGAGTATCAGGGAATCCGTTTCCACTTCTGTTAGAAGCACTCCCCTTTTGATGCATTCTTGGAGGCCAACCATCATACTCTTTGCCTCTGCAAGGAGCGGAGTGCCCGAGCCCAACCGAATGGAGAAAGAAAACAATACTGAACCATTATGATCACGAACAAGTCCCCCTCCTCTGATGTCACCCGCAAGACAGGAACCATCAGTGTTAAGATTGAAGCTGTGATTCAGGGGAAGCTAGCGGACCCAGTGACTAGTACTCGGAGCAGAGGCCAGAGGAGGATGATGAACTGAGGGAAGAAGGAGCTGCAGAGTGGGTGCCTCCCTCCAGGAACTGAGCACAACAAACATATCCATAAGCAGGTTCCTGACTCGGAAGATGATGGAGCGAGCTGAGGAGGATACTCCTTCTTGAAAAAACGCATTACGAGCATGCCACAAACTCAAACAACGAGCGTTAAACACCAGAGTATGCGCTCTTCTCTCCTGGTCCACATCACCTGAACCATGAAACCAACGATTAAGGAAGGGTTGATCTGCCATGGCCAGAATATCAAAACCCATGAAAGCACCAAAGAAGGACCAATCCTCGTGCGCCCAGTCGCTATCAAAAAACAAGTGCTCCGAGGACTCCTCCTTATGCCGCTTACAACAAACACACATGGAAGCCATACTCACCTCGCATCTTCTGATATTTTAGTTTGTAGGAAGTCCTCTGTGTCGGATTCTCCAAGATAGGAAATTAAATTTAGTTGGAATGGCGTTATCCCATAGTGTGTCAGTCCAAGGGACCTCCAGTGTCTGCATGGCAGAAACCCGACGATAATCGTTGGAGGTGAAGTTACTAGATGGCGAAGGGGTGAACACACACCGATCTAGGGCCGAGGACAGATCAATGAGGTTAAACATCTCCTCCTGGTTCTTATTAAGGACAACACCAATGAAAGGAGGGAAGTTTTTGGCCTCCTGGAAGGAAATATTAGTAACATGGCATCCCGGGAAACCAAGGGACTCCCCACACCAGTTGTCATGCCAAAAGGATATGTCACCAGTACCGATGATCCAGCAGGAATGAGGTCTGAGAACGTTCACCAGGGGATGAAGAACACGCCATAAAGGGGATGCCTGCACAGCACCTCCCTCCCCATTACTGAGATAGCATTCATTCATGTTCGAGCCCCATAACGTGCGTTTTTCCAGGACTTCCCATTCCATTTTAGCATGCATGCAAGATGTAACACCCCGAGCTTCCATGATACGCTTCCTATTCAATAATGCAATGGCTTGCATTATACGCAACTTCGAGTTCTAAAACACCGCGACTAATCAAAGTTGCCATTATGAATAGTAATAACCACTTTTTAAAATTTTAGAAATTTTATATTTCAAAATGGACTTCAATTTTGGATTCGGAATATCGAAATCAGCCTATGTTGAATTTTTGGTATTTTTCTGAGAACTTCTAATTTTTTATGAATAGTGAAAAATACATAAAAACAACTTTTTTAATAAAAATAATTAATAGTGATAAATTATACTATTTAGTGGTTTTAAAGTATAATTGGAATATATTTTTATAATTTTATCCAATGGTGGTCATTAGAATTAATTTGACATTGAAATTGGACATAAACAATTGCCAATCTTTTGATATAAATTGTTTCTTAAAAACACGCTATTTGTTGTGACAACGGGAATTAATTATAAAATTAATTAATGCAACTTATATGTTTGGAATTTTTTAAAATAGACATCATTTTTGAATTTGGAATATCAATTATATCTTAGGGTGAAATTTTGGCATTGTTCTAAAAAACTTCAATTTTTTATGAATAGTGAAACCACTAAGTGGTAGTTAAATAACTGATTTTTCGTTTAAATGAAATATTACCACTTCTGTGATTTGATTTTCAAAAATTCAACATACATGGTTGTCATTAAGAAGTAAAATGTGGTTCAATGAGATTAAAATAATTTTTTGGTGAATAGTAACTTTTAAGTTCTTAATCGCGATTAGAGGTAATTAGTGTAGTTTAAGGTACAAATAATGTTTTTAATAATATGAAATGACCCAGACACATGTCCTACCCTCATTGGTTGTGTCATGGCCGACCAAGACAATCCATGGGTCAACTTGGGGACCCCATGGAGCCACTTTAGTTTGAAAATGACATTAATATATATTTATTTAATGTTAAAATTAAATTGACACAAACATGAGTTGTTTTACTAAAACAATTTTTAAGTGGGGTGAAACAAGTCCAAAGTTTGATTATAAATATTCATTAGAAAGCTAAAAATATTTCCTACATCATAGTATTTGTTTTATAATTTTTAGACATTAAATAAATTAAATTATTTATGACATCATGATGATGCAGTGATGACCTCATTATTTAACGATTTAAATAAAATGGGAAGATAATGCAAAATCCAAGGCTTACACTTGTCCAAAGCCAATTGGATGAGGATATTTCTAACCCTTATCGCCTTAGCCTCGAATTATATAAGTGTGGGACCTTTAGAATCCGAAAAGCATTGTGTAATAATGTAACATTTCAATCTTTCCAAAAGTGCCCCTCCTCTCCACTTATAAAAGGCCCCCACCTCTCCCACCTAATTTACACTTTAAAGCCATTTGGCTCGGCCAACCTCTACCCAAATACTCTCCAAACATTCCTCCCTTACTCCTAGAAGCCTCACTTTGGGCAGAACTCTTCCCAAGGAATCCTTTGGCTCAAATCAAAAAGAGTTACCCGATTTTGAGGTAATGTCTTTTCTAATGTTGTTTTGTTTTATTTTTCTTCTCCAACCCCCTAAACTATTTTTATTCATTTATTTTGTAACAACACCAGTATACTGAATATACTAGGTTGTTGTTATAAGAAGGATTCGAGCTACACTTACAGACACCTACATCTAATGGTTAAAGAACATACAGTTTCTGTGGATGGCGAATTTCTGCCTCACGAAACGATGATTGTTCAACACTCATATAACACCTTCAAAGGTGGCCATTAAGATGTCACTATTTTTATATATGATATATAATATGTGTATGTTTTAATTATTCTTCTGTATTTCTTATTTATGGCATACTTTATGATTTCCATTATGGGTAAAACGCGATAATTTCATTTTAGGAAGTGCGGACTACCGCCCCCTCAAAGTGATTTGAATCGTTAATGCCATATGTGGGATGTATAAAGGATGGAGTAAATGGTATTATACACTATATTATACTGGAATTATATTATACATTTATATCATTATGATTTAGTTCCATTAAATATGAAATTGAAATGAAAGTAGCGTTCATGCGTACGTACGGCTTACCGTCTCTATGAACGGTGCATTTCATTTCTTACCTCTAAATGTTACGTAATATTATAAATTAATGTATATACTGGATATATAAGATATATATGACATCTAAATCATGAATATAATTCTGGATATAATGGATATTTCACCACATAAACAACTTGTAATTATAAGAAGCTTATTGTTGACTCAAGTACCAAAGATCGACAAAACGACCGTTATTAACTTAAATAATTACATAATGTTCATATCATTGTAATAAGTGATATAATACGGATAATGAAATTGAAAATGGTTCTTAATAAGGTATATATTAACTCTAGTTTATTATTCAGGAGGTTAAAGAACGGTTGAGTCAAGTCAGACATGAGGTAAGGGAACTTCTTAACCCAACTTCCATTCTTTGGGTTAATCTCCTACTTTCAAATTATGTCATGATATTATTATGTCTTATTTTGTATTTTTACTTTCTTTATGTGTAACTATAGGGAATACACATAATAGATCTATTTTATTTTAAAAATGTTCTTTTTAAGGGACTTCGTCTCAACCTCCATTCATTGAGGCATATTTTGTTTTATACACAAATTTCTTTTATACAGTGTATAAACCCCTTTGACTTTTACGTTTATTCAAAAGGAATCTTTTTATACGAAGCGTTTTACTAAACGACAAAAAGGGAATGTTTTTCTTTCCGTACATATGCGGCGACAACGACTTCTCCGCCGCCGTGACCATTATTTGAGTTTCGGCTTCCTCTACAAGTCATCACTTTTTTTAATGAAAAATAAATACAAAGTTTTGAATTTCTTTTATTTTGGTATTGAAAATGGTTTTGAAAGCATTTTTATTATATCAATGTGTTGTATTGATATCTTGTGATTGAAATGTGCAAATGTTATATTTTCTTTATGCATGTTTTATGTGATATGATTATGTTATGGTTTATGAAATGTTTAAACCTACTCATATGAGGAATGCATTGGACTTAATAAGTGACGGGTGGAGCCCGCTATAGCTCCTCGATGCATCGGCAGGTCTCATGAGACAAACTAGTGTCTTGGCACGAGGCCTTGACAAAATCTTATTTGTGGTCTTGGGACGAGGCCTTGACTACGTGGTTATGATAGTCTGGCATTATGCATTCCATCATTATGAAAGTGGTTATTGATATTGCATGTGATTATTCGACCAGTAAAATATCCATGTGAATAAGTAAATGGCATTATCTCATTTTACTTTTGCCATATTATGTTGAAGTTCATGTTTAAAAGGCTTTTGTTTTAGTTATACATTTCCTTAAATGTTAATGTTTATTTATGAAAGCTTCCGCATTATTGTTAGCCTTACTGAGCATCTGAGCTCACCCCTTTCAATGTTTTAATATTTTCCAGGATGTGAAGAAGTATTTTATGAATGACCTGCAGGGATAGTCATAAGAGGATATGAGTGTGGACTATGGAGACTTTGTTATTGTAGTTTTTCACCTTATGATGTAATGTAACGTTTATGAATGTATCTACTGTTTCCAAGGCTACTAAACTAATCGGTCTTTCGAGACTTGATCTTTTGTGATCATGCCAATGTTACGAAGTAATGCACCGGCTCTGGGTAGCTGGGGTCTTGGCGTTACAGTTGGTATCAGAGGCAGTTTAGTACTAACCTTGGAAGCTAGATTTAGATAAACTCTGATTAGAGCACATAGCCCAAAGATAGACTTTGAGGATTAGTATAGAAGAACTTCCTAGAATTTTGGTATTATAGAGATGTTATGAGTTTTCCGAGCAATAAATCCCTGTCTGGATACGAGCAGGTAGAGCCGGATCTGGCACAGATGTACCTAGGGGTAAAACCCGAAAACACCGCTTTGAGCTAGACTCGAACGGGAACTGGTGCACGACAACGGGCCTTGCTGTACTATTGGTTACGACACTCCCGGGGGATATGCTTAGGATAATTCTCATTTTCTTTACAAACCACTATGAAGGGTTATGAGTACATACATCCTCAAAGAAAACATTTTTATGATTATGGATTATATCCATAAATAGTTCAATTTATGTTAGGTGTTTTATAAGTATGGAATTATGTATTTGGATTCATAAACTAATCTAGTTTATGCCATTGTTTAGAAATGGCGCCTAGTGGAAGGAATGGAAACCGTATCAGTACACGAACTCCGTGTAGGGATTTCCCTCCTGCTCAAGATAATTATTGTGGATCTGGAGATACAACTGGTGCTGATCAGCTTCTCACCGTACTGGGACAACTCACGCAGGTTATGAATAATAACCTTACTCGTATGGAGCACCCTGATCCGCAATGTGGAGGATCAATGTTAGACCGCTTCATGAGGCAACAACCACCAACCTTCAATGGGAGTACAAATCCTATAGTAGCTGAGCAATGGATAAATTCCTTAGAGAAAATATTCCATGCCTTGGGGAGTAGTGAAAAGGAGAAGGTTGTCATGGAAGTTTACCGCCTCACTAGAGATGCCGATCAGTGGTGGTCGCTGATTCAAAACACAAAGGAAGATGATGACGTATCGAATATGGAATGGAGGGAGTTCAAAGATCTGTTTTTAGAAAAATATTTTCCTCGTGACCATCGAGCAGATATGGAAAGGCAATTTCTGAGTTTGAGGCAGAAGGAGGATGAGAATGTCGCAAAGTATGAGGCTAACTTTACAAGGTTAGTGAGGCATGTTGCCAATTATATACGTAACCCAAGGAGTAAGATTGATCGTTTCTTTGATGGGTTAAAACCATTTCTCTGTTGAGCTTTAGTATCACAATCCTTCTCATCATACGAAGATATTGTCTCGTGTGCTATCAAGACAGAAAAGGAATTCTCTAAGTCTTATGACAACAACGTAAAGCAAGAGAAGAAGAGAACGGTGGAACAAGAGACGGATAAAGGGAAAAAGGGAAAGAAGGATTTTCCATTATGTGATAATTGTGGGAAGAATCACCCTGGTACTTGCCTAAAAGGAATGGGAGTTTGTTATAAATGTGGAGAAAAGGGTCACCAGGCTCGTGATTGCAAGGGAAAGAAAGAGGCTGTCAAAGTTGAATGCTACAATTGTAGGGAAACAGGGCATTATGCAAATGAATGTCCTAAGCGTCAGGGAAAATTACCTCAGAAAAGGCCAAGGGATCAAGGCCAATCTTATGTTGTGACTACAGTTGAAGCAGAATAATTAATGTATCGGTGCTTTTGGACTCAAGGATTATATTCTGGTTATAAGAATAATGTAATATATATATGTGGATTGTACTGCAGTACTTTTTGATTTCAGTAAGGTTTTAATATGATTAAGGTAATCATATTTTTAGTATGTGACAATAAGAGAAACTTTTCTTTGTTTGGGGAATCTGATTTTACAATTGATTTTGGAATTTAGAGACTTTTAGAGAAAGTATGGATGAAGGTATTTTGGATAACTATAAAGGTTGGAGTGGATTAAGTTGAACTTTGGATAGTACTGTTTAAGGTTAAAACATTTATGAAGATTATTTTTGGAATAGTATAGTACTATATTTTTAGGAAAAGGACAACCTGCAGGGTGGGGAATAACCCGTCGCGTCGGACAAAGCTGCAGGAATCGAACCCACAACCATAGTGCGACAAGCCTTTATTTCCTACCACTAGCCTACAGGAAGTCCCTGGTTATTACAAAATAGTTTTACTAATCTAAATGGTATGTGTTAACATTTTGAACCTTATACAATTAGGATAAATAGAATATTTTTGAGTTCTGTTGCCATTTGGAGTAAAAGTTGGGTTTGTGGTAAAAATTTATTAACGAATGAAAGTATACATAACAAGTATGTATATTCCCTTACGTTCTTAGTAAATCTCATAAATAAATTCCTCAACATTATAAAAGGTAACTTAAAACAAAAATGTTGTCGGTTAACTTTTCCAACTGGGGATTCAATGACCGTTTAACCAATCACAAGTTTGTGATTTTCTTATGGTTAAACATTCTCCTAATCCTGTTTTCTATAACTCTCCATCAGACCTTGATGGTTTGTTTTTCTTCCATATCCATATTTTCATAGAATCCTAGAATGGGCTATATCGGGTGACCTTTGTACTTGTCTTGCTTTCTTTTAATGTTATATATTTATTAACCTTATTTCCGATGTGGGTTTTCCACAAAGTTATTTTCTATTTTCAACCTTTTATTATCAAAGAAAAATTTCAAATTGCGAGGACGCAATTTATTGAAGGAGGGGAGAATGTAACACCCCGAGCTTCCATGATACGCTTCTCATTCAATAATGCAATGGCTTGCATTATACGCAACTTCGAGTTCTAAAACACCGCGACTAATCAAAGTAGCCGTTATGAATAGTAATAACCACTTGTTAAAATTATAGAAATTTTATATTTCAAAATGGACTTCATTTTTGGATTCGGAATATCGAAATCAGCCTATGTTGAATTTTTGGTATTTTTCTGAGAACTTCTAATTTTTTTTGAATAGTGAAAAATACGTAAAAACAACTTTTTTAATAAAAATAATTAATAGTGATAAATTATACTATTTAGTGGTTTTAAAGTATAATTGGAATATATTTTTATCATTTTATCCAATGGTGGTCATTAGAATTAATTTGACATTGAAATTGGACATAAACAATTGCCAATCTTTTGATATAAATTGTTTCTTAAAAACACGCTATTTGTTGTGACAACGGGAATTAATTATAAAATTAATTAATGAAACTTATATGTTTGGAATTTTGTAAAATAGACATCATTTTTGAATTTGGAATATCAATTATATCTTAGGGTGAAATTTTGGCATTGTTCTGAAAAACTTCAATTTTTAATGAATAGTGAAACCACTAAGTGGTAGTTAAATAACTGATTTTTCGTTTAAATGAAATATTACCACTTCTGTGATTTGATTTTCAAAAATCCGACATACATGGTTGTCATTAAGAAGTAAAATGTGGTTCAATGAGATTAAAATAATTTTTTGGTGAATAGTAACTTTTAAGTTCTTAATCGCGATTAGAGGTAATTAATGTAGTTTAAGGTACAAATAATGTTTTTAATAATATGAAATGACCTAGACACATGTCCTACCCTCATTGGTTGTGTCATGGCCGACCAAGAAAAGCCATGGGTCAACTTGGGGACCCCATGGAGCCACTTTAGTTGGAAAATGACATTAACATATATTTATTTAATGTTAAAATTAAATTGACACAAACATGAGTTGTTTTACTAAAACAATTTTTAAGTGGGGTTACACAAGTTCAAAGTTTGATTATAAATATTCATTAGAAATCTAAAAAGATATCCTACATCATAGTATTTTTTTATAATTTTTAGACATTAAATAAATTAAATTATTTATGACATCATGATGATGCAGTGATGACCTCATTATTTAACGATTTAAATAAAATGGGAAGATAATGAAAACTCCAAGGCTTACACTTGTCCAAAGCCAATTGGATGAGGCGAGTTAGATCCCTTATCACCTTAGCCTCGAATTATATAAGTGTGGGACCTTTAGAATCCGAAAAGCATTGTGTAATAATGTAACATTTCAATCTTTCCAAAAGTGCCCCTCCTCTCCACTTATAAAAGGCCCCCACCTCTCCCACCTCATTTACACTTTAAAGCCATTTGGCTCGGCCATCCTCTGCCCAAATACTCTCCCAACATTCCTCCCTTACTCCTAGAAGCCTCACTTTGGGCAGAACCCTTCCCAAGGAAGCCTTTGGCTCAAATCAAAAAGAGTTATCCGATTTTGAGGTAATGTCTTTTCTAATGTTGTTTTGTTTTATTTTTCTTCTCCAACCACCTAAACTCTTTTTACTCATTTATTTTGTAACAACACCAGTATCCTCAATATACTAGGATGTTGTTATAAGAAGGATTCGAGCTACACTTACACACACCTACATCTAATGGTTAAAGAACATACAGTTTCTGTGGATGGCGAATTTCTGCCTCACGAAACGATGATTGTTCAACACTCATATAACACCTTCAAAGGTGGCCATTAAGATGTCAATATTTTTATATATGATATATAATATGTTTATGTTTTAATTATGCTTCTGTATTTCTCATTTATGGCATACTTTATGATTTCCATTATGGGTAAAACCCGATAATTTCATTTTAGGAAGTGCGGACTACCGCCCCCTCAAAGTGATTTGAATCGTTAATGCCATATGTGGGATGTATAAAGGATGGAGTAAATGGTATTATACACTATATTATACTGGAATTATATTATACATTTATATCATTATGATTTAGTTCCATTAAATATGAAATTGAAATGAAAGTAGCGTTCATGCGTACGTACGGCTTACCGTCTCTATGAACGGTGCATTTCATTTCTTACCTCTAAATGTTACGTAATATTATAAATGAATGTATATACTGGATTTATAAGATATATATGACATCTAAATCATGAATATAATTCTGGATATAATGGATATTTCACCACATAAACAACTTGTAATTATAAGAAGCTTATTATTGACTCAAGTACCAAAGATCGACAAAACGACCGTTATTAACTTAAATAATTACATAATGTTCATATCATTGTAATAAGTGATATAATAAGGATAATGAAATTGAAAATGGTTCTTAATAAGGTATATATTAACTCTAGTTTATTATTCAGGAGGTTAAAGAACAGTTGAGTCAAGTCAGACACGAGGTAAGGGAACTTCTTAACCCAACTTCCATTCTTTGGGTTAATCTCCTACTTTCAAATTATGTCATGATATTATTATGTCTTATTTTGTATTTTTACTTTATTTATGTGTAACTATAGTGAATACACATAATAGATCTATTTTATTTTAAAAATTTTCTTTTTAAGGGACTTCGTCTCAATCTACATTCATTGAGGCATATTTTGTTTTATACACAAATTTCTTTTATACAGTGTATAAACCCCTTTGAATTTTACGTTTATTCAAAAGGAATCTTTTTATACGAAGCGTTTTACTAAACGACAAAAAGGGAATGTTTTTCTTTCCGTACATATGCGGCGACAACGACTTCTCTGCCGCCGTGACCATTATTTGAGTTTCGGCTTCCTCTACAAGTCATCACTTTTTTTTAATGAAAAATAAATACAATGTTTTGAATTTCTTTTATTTTGGTATTGAAAATGGTTTTGAAAGAATTTTTATTATATCAATGTGTTGTATTGATATCTTTTGATTGAAATGTGGAAATGTTATGTTTCCTTTATTCATGTTTTATGTGATATGATTATGTTATGGTTTATGAAATGGTTAAACCTACTCATATGAGGAATGCATTGGACTTAATAAGTGACGGGTGGAGCCCGCTATAGATCCTCGATGCATCGGCAGGTCACATGAGACAAACTAGTGTCTTGGCACGAGGCCTTGACAAAATCTTATTTGTGGTCTTGGCACAAGGCCTTGACTACGTGGTTATGATAGTCTGGCATTATGCATTCCATCATTATGAAAGTGGTTATTGATATTGCATGTGATTATTCGACCAGAAGAATATCCATGTGAATAAGTAAATGGCATTATATCATTTTACTTTTGCCATATTATGTTGAAGTTCATGTTTAAAAGGCTTTTGTTTTAGTTATACATTGCCTTAAATGTTAATGTTTATTTATGAAATCTTCCGCATTATTGTTAGCCTTACTGAGCATCTGAGCTCACCCCTTTCAATGTTTTAATATTTTCCAGGATGTGAAGAAGTATTTTATGAATGGCCTGCAGGGATAGTCAGAAGAGGATATGAGTGTGGACTATGGAGACTTTGTTATTGTAGTTTTTCACTTTATGATGTAATGTAACATTTATGAATGTATCTATTGTTTCCAAGGCTACTAAACTAATCGGTCTTTCGAGACTTGATCTTTTGTGATCATGCCAATGTTACGAAGTAATGCACCGGCTCTGGGTAGCTGGGGTCAGGGCGTTACACAAGAGAGGGAATCCCAGACGTTATGGACACTGATGCCACCCTCCTTGACCGGCTGCGCCATGCTCCGCCAAGAAACCCAGTGTCGTCGCCCCTCATTCTTAGGATCCCAAATGAATCCGGCAAAGATCCTGTCCATGGAACGAATAACACCCTTGGGAACCTTAATGGCGGAAAGGGCATGAATCGGGGTGGCCGTGAGGACACTGTTAACCAGGGCTATTCTTCCTCCGAAGGATAGGAAATGGTTCTTCCCATTGAGAACTTTCTCCGTGATTTTTCAGACGATGGAATCAAAGTCCCGAATATGCAGTTGCTTAGACGAGATGGGGGCTCCAAGATATAGCAAGGGAAGGTTGCCTTTCTGCATGCCCATGATGCTCCCCACCTTGATGATACGCCTTTCGAGACAGGTATGTGAGATATAAAAGTGACTCTTACTTCTATTAATGATCTGTCCACTCATACGACAATACTCCTCTAATGCTCTGTTTAGGCCTCGCACTGACCTATTGGATGCGTTGATGAAGAAGATGGAGTTGTCTGCAAACATGAGATGGGAAACTAGAGGGAAGCGCATCCTTCATATAAAGGTCATGATCATATTCCTTTCAAGGTTCCTATGCATGAGGCGGCTCAGTATGTCCTGGGTGATGATGAATAGGCTTGGCCAGATGGGATCACCTTGGCGAAGCCCACGGACCGCCTTAAAGAAACCGAACTTTTTCCCCATGAAGGAAATCGACATCCATGCTGAACTACAGCAACGAAAGATTAAATCAATATTCCAGTGTGAGAGACCCATTCCTTTTAGAACATTGATCAAGAAACTCCACTCCACCCGGTCGTAGGCCTTGCTCATATCCACCTTCACCGCCATATTGGAACCACATGCTTTGACGTTGAGATCCCTTATCATTTCATGTGCCAAGCCGATCGCCCCCTGGATAGATCTTCCTTTGATGAAGACATGTTGTTCCATGGAGATGAATTTGGGAAGAATTATGGACAACCGATTATTTATAATACCTGCAAGAATTTTGTATGACACGTTGCACATGCTGATCGGGCGATACTCCTCCAAGGAGGAGGGAGACTAGGATTTTGGGATGAGGACCACTGTAGTAGCACAGGCCACTCTAGGAAGAGGACTTCCCCTGAAGATATCTTGGATGGAACCAATAACGTCTCCTTTCACAATGTCCCACACTGCTCTATAGAAACCTCCTGGGAAACCATTGGGACCAGCCGCACTATCTGGGTTTAGGGCCATCATGGCATCACGAATTTCCCCCTCTTGAGGAATAGCCCTCAGAGACTCATTGTCACCTGCCGAGAAGGAAGGGTGTATGTAGTCGAGGAGGCCCAAGTCTCCCCCTGTAAACCCACATGGCCGGGTATTACTAGGACCGGCCAACATGCTATGAAAGTGGGAATATGCCAGAGCCCCAACTGTTTCCCTGTCATCGGAGAAAGATCCATTTCCCAGCTCTATGTTCGGCATAAAACTCCTTGTCCTTTCCTTAATACAAGCATGTAAAAAAGTAGTGTTCTTATCCCACTCTTTGATCCACTGAATCCGGGCCTCCTCCCTGGCCTCACGTTCTTGTCTTAAAATCAGATCCGCAATAAGCTCCTTCTTGATGGCAAGCTCCTCAAAAGCATGGTCATTCCACTCCTCCTCAAGGCATCTTTCCAAATGATCCACCTCATTCATAGCCTCTTCAAGGGTACTGTCAGACACTATAGAATCCCTAGACCAGGATTGAAGACTTTGTTTAAGATGTCTCAGTTTGTTGTGGAGTGCAAACCACGTGTGACCCTAGACTGGGAGTGCCCAAGAGTATCAAACCAAGTCATTGAAGCTTTCATTATTCATCCAGTGATGAGAGAACCTGAAGCTATTAAGGTGGTCCTGATCAGGCGATAATGAAATGAGAAGCGGGGAGTGATCTGATAGTCCACGCGTCAAGTGCGTAACCCGGGTGTTCGAAAACGCCGAGATAGCAGACAGGTTGGCCAGGCAGCGGTCCAAGCGACTCCAAGATCTCCGCGGACCCCGCTGGTTGTTGCACCACGTGAAGCAATCACTTCAGAAGCCCAGGTCCATAAGCCCCTTGCTCGCCGTGAAATGGGAGAAAGCGAGTCCTGCCTTCTTGTTAAAAGGGCCTCTACCCCGACGTTCCTCGGGGTCCATGACTACGTTGAAATCCCCCCCCACGAACCAAGGGAGGGTACCAGGATCAAAGGAGTTAAGATCACTCCACAAAACCTCCCTAAGCTGGGGGTCACAGCTTCCATATATGAAGGACACGAAGAAGGAGTGGGGTTCGATGGTAACCTTCACTGTGATACACTGATCCCCATCCTGGGAGAGTGAAACCGAAGCGCCGTGCCTCCAGAGAATCCAAATAGTTTTATTTTGCGGTTCACCGTGCATGTACCCATGCATTTTAAGTTTCCTGGAAAACTCGGGTAGTTTATTCGGATGTTGCTTGTGCTCAAGGATGGCCGCCACCGAAACCTTGTCTTTGACACGCTCAGAGGATAGGAAGTATTGTTTAACTCGAGCACCCATACCACGGGCATTCCATATGAGAAGACGCGTCATTGAAAACTGATGGCTCTGGGACTGGCCCCAGATTGCATGGCCTGGAGAAAATGAGAAGAAGGGTCACCTGTGAGTTTCCTGAGATGGGACCGAGTGCGAACTCCGGAGCCTGAAGAAGGAGGAGGGAGGAGAGAGGGAACACTAGACTGGCTCGGGGCTTCTGTAGCACCGACTTTGCCTGAACCGGAGGAACCCCGCACCTAGTCGTCCATCACCCCCGAGAGGACGTCTGTTGCAGGAATAGGGGGGATCTAGGGGAGGAGGGAAGCTCGACGATGCTGAAACCCACAGGAACCACCGCACGAGAGTATTATACCTTCCATGATCCACAAGACCCCCGTGCCGAGGAATGTCGGGGAGGTAAACCCATGGGGAGCTCTATCGAAGAAGGGAGGCTACTACCAAGGAGACTGGGGACGCCCTGCGGGATGAACGACACCAGAGCCAGCTCCTGACCTCTACCAGACTCCATGGAAGGAGAGGTTCCACCTTCCCTGACCTGAGAGGGAGACGTCGCAGGCGACACGAGGGGCGAGGAATCCGCATGCAGCTCAAACCGGGCGTCAGGGCAGGGAGCACCACAGGGAGAAGGCTGGGGGACGGAGGGCGCCACCCGGCCAGACGAGAGAGGCGGCACATCTGGAGGGAGTGCCCCTATAGGAGACAATGGGGACAGAAGCTCGGGAACACCTGGTAGCAAACCGCCTGTGACCAGCAAAAGGATTCCTGCACCCGAAGGTCGATCAACTCTGGTACTGGTAGGGAGAGGTCCAGTTCAACACAGATCCGAGCCACAGATTCCTCTGCACAACAGCTAGTCTGGGTATCCGTGCATAGGAAACCCCCTAGAGAATCACTGATAGCTTTGAGGAAACCGATATTCTGGAAGGGAAGAGGGAGCCCTGGAAGGTGAACCCAAACCACTGCGCGGGCACTCTACTTGCCCTTATGCGCATCCAAAGACCATCTGGATAGACTAAAGCGCCACCGACCCCAGGAATGAGGTGCATGACACCACACCTAAAGAAATTCCACTGAAGATGCGAGAACCACAAGAAAGGACTTCCGATGAAGAACTGAAACCCACCCCGGGATCTGAAGCCCCCAAGAGTCCACGAAGCGTTGGAAGGAAGAGAGCGGGGGTACAGCTCCCCCGAAACGGGCCACAAGGGTAAGATCCAGACAGGCCGAGGCTTCCGCAAATGCTGCAGCCGGAAGATCCAGAGAGACCCGAGAGCCCTCGCAAGACGAGAGGAACTGACCCAGGGATACCGGCAGAAAACATGGGCCTGTGGGGGAGGGGGGCCCGTAGAGCGCATCACGAAAAGAAGGTCGAGCCAGGGGCGGGGCGGTGACCGTCGGGGGAGAGGACGAAGCCGGAGAGGGAAAGGTCGTCACCTGAGGGCCGCCAGAACCAGAACCTCTGAGCACCAGAGCCGTGCCAGGCGGCGCCGTACAGGCTGGAGGGGCCACAATGGTCGGAAAAATTTGAACTCGAGGAGGCGCG
This sequence comes from Viscum album, assembly GCA_963277665.1. Classification (NCBI taxonomy): domain Eukaryota; kingdom Viridiplantae; phylum Streptophyta; class Magnoliopsida; order Santalales; family Viscaceae; genus Viscum; species Viscum album. The sequence goes on from OY728139.1 coordinate 136,919,549, forward strand.
TGAGGCGCGTTCTTTTCGCCAGTCATTCTTTTTTTATTTTTATCAATTACTATCTCATAGATATGTTTGAGATGAAACAATTAAATCATACTAGAATATTTAAATCCAAATTATCCATATCAAGTAAGGAATAAAGAATTTCCATTTTGTATGTCTGAAAAAAAAACATATTCTCAGTTGATCATCTTCTTCAATGGAATGATTTAGTTTTAACACCTTTAGGCACATGGCCTCCAGAGTCTACTGAAACTTCTTCAGACTCCTCTTCTATTTGTCAGTGGAAGGGAGGTTCTCCTATACTCTGTAATGCATCCAGTATATTTCAAGAAAATAGATAAACCACTTAACGTGAAACATTTCTCATCTCCACATGGGCTTTGTCCTTCTGGACCCTCAATCATAGGAAATGTGCTGATTGATAAAATAAAGAGGAATGATCATTATTCTGTTCTTTGAGGTGATTGACCTCTTTTTCAACTTCTCGAATATTTTGGATGCTATTATATTTATATTGGAACCAGGAGGCATCTAAATTTTGTATGCTTTCTAGAATCCTCTCAAAAATTATGTCCTAGAATATTGTGTGATGATAGCAAGCCTCTGTCCCTAGGGAACATAAACTAAGAATCATGTGACAAAGTGACCCCATCCATCTAAACCGTTGTTTCTTTGGGATCTCAAATTACAACAAGATGAACTTTATTTCCCATCACTAGGTCATGTATCTTTCATCATATGCTTTACGATCAAAATCATGTAGTTCTTTAGGGTCTACAAGTTCATACTAAAAAAATACTGCTGAGGGTATTGTAGTAGGATCTTCTTCGAGTATAATATTTGATTGGAAGTGTTTTATCACATAAGGATGGTCTTCACCACTTAACCCCACCTCGAAGAAATTATACCTATGAGCCCCAACTCTAACCTTTCAATTAGTAATATCAGAGGCCAAAATTGACCAATCAAAAGAGGTCATAGTGTAGTCAATTGGAGTCGGTTATCCCATATAACCTATATTTAATGATGGGAAGGATATACTAAATCCTCCAATAACACCCCATAATGGATAAACCAATAGTCCAAGAACTTTTCAGATAGAAAATTTGTCATTAAACCTGTTCTAGAAATAATATACATGGTTCTATTAGGAATGAAACTTATATGGGCTGAGTAGTAGTGTATCATTCTCTAGTGTTTTCACCATTGGAATATTAGGACTTCACACACCATATAATATTTAGGACAATGGGGATCATGGTTGGGATACCTCAACATCCTCAATTATGGTTGACCATGTGACTGCTTATGCCATAGATGTAGGATGTGGAGCATGCTCATTCGCACTCATGGTTTCACCTCTATCCCCACCAGTTGGATTATCATACACATGATACTCCTATATAAAATAAATTTCATTTAGGGAAATTTGACAAAGCATGAGAAAGTAACAACATAAGGGAATGGGGTAATTCATACATCAATAGATTTGTAGAATCCCTTGAAGGAATATTTCAATGTGGTTGTGACCTCACCATCATCCAAATAAGAAATATCTAAATATATGACACTATATAATTTTAAGGGGATCACCATATTTTCATATTCCACCGCGATACATCTGATTTTATAGGATAATGAATTTGAACGGCTAGCTCAGTAGAATATATTATTGGGAGAATTTTCTGGTACATAAATATTTTAAATCAGTCTTCCATTAAATGTGTAGTTCCTCGAAAGTGGACTATATCCTTTGGATCTATCAAATAATATCCCCAATCTATCTAGGACATAATGCAGCTAACATTAGTGCAACTAATCATTACATGTTTCATCTTAAACATGTTGAGGTAGTCCCACATATTGCCAGTGTTGATGAAATATATATTGAAATCCTAGATTAACCATGAATCAAGTTAGATGTCATAATAAAGAATAAAAATGTCACATAATCACTTTCTAGGGGTTTTGGTAGGCCTCCTACAGAACCCTCTTAAAGGATCCCATTTCTCCTGAAACTTCTCAATCTAGAGAAGTTGTCCTGGTGATGATACTCTACATCCTTCATATCCAGCTCGTGAATGTTCCCAAATCATCAGCTCTGCTACTATGGAAGCATCACCATGATTTGAACCAGTGCTACCATTATGACAATCTCTTTCTACTATCATACATCGACACCGACGTAAAGGATCAACTCCATCATTGGCCTTAATGGTCCACTATTTCAATTATTCTCTACGATAGGCAGACTCCCTGCTCATTGCTTATGCATGGACCAACACATATGTGGAGGTGGATAGAGGGAGATTGTTTCACATCTTTCCATATTAACATGTGAACCTAAGGCATAACTACCTCATCACACATAAATTCACTTCATGATTTACCCATAGGTAGGCCTTTGGGTTCAGCCTCTGTAGGAACCTAAAATTCCTCGCAAATTAGTATAGGTTATATAGTTCATAGTTTGGCTCACAGTCAGCCCATTCCACATGCACTATGCCATGACAGGCCATGAGATACTAATTCTAATCTAAATTTCCCATTACATCATTAGTTATCAACCTCGTCGACAATTGTAATGGATGAATGAAGAATTGATCTTCACACCTATCATTTTCCAACAATGCAATTAATCTCATCCTAAAATGAAAAATTATATAAACATTTAGAATTATTTGCATGAATATTGTATCCATGGGATATTGGATATAGATACTGTAACATCAAATGTGTTCACCCATCCATCCTTATAATATGTTATGTAGTCAGCACATGCACATCGACTTCATCCAATCACTGAAATGTCACAACACCTTACACATCTTTTCCAGTAACGATATCCCTAGGTTGATGTTATGCCCTAATTCTAGCACCACTTCCAGGATGAATGATCTCAACTGTGCTCCCATGTGTGCGTCTCTAACCTGAATCATCCACACATATAAGTTCAATTATGAACCTATCGAATCTTACGATCAGTTGAGGATTGTACATGACATTGTACCCCCATAATATACATCAGATATCCTCTAGGATACAGATATAAGAACTATACATTCTTATATATAGTTATCTCAAACATTTTTTAGGAAATATTAGTGGTCTATTGCGAGTCTCTACCCCCTATTTGGGCTCATCCACAAGAATGTTCATAAAATAGATGAAACACTCTTTGATGTAGATGCCTCTCATCCTCTTCTTTTCATTGGATGTTCTTGGTTATATATCCCACATCACCATTTATAGTCATGTATTTTTCTCTGGATCCTTCAATGAGTTCACTATGGGGAGGAATTAACCATTCATTTCCACTAGGATGGAGATCATAGATAAGTGATGGTCGTGTAGATGGATTTTTTAGGTCTCTAATGACCATATTCTCAAATATTGTGGCATAACATAATTTGATTGGTAGATTTAGAATTGAGAGGCCCGTGCCACTATTACATACCTACTCTATTCGGATCTACAGAAAACATAGCTTAATAAGTAAACACCCAGTAGGACGAGGCCCTCTCTTTTGTGAAGTTTCCACCGTGGCGCAGATCCTAGTCAGTAGTACATCCCTCTTCCTGGTTTCATTGGACATCCTTAATGATTTTATTATATTGGTGTGGGTATTAATCAAACCCAAGTTCCATCACATAAATATCATTAGTGTGGTTGTAAATATAGTAAGATATTATGGTGGTGGGGTCCATCCAGATATGACCGTCAGCAGTGTTATTACATTGGTACTGTCACATGGTGCCTCTCAACTAGTATGTTTGTTCATCTATACATTATTGTAGGATTAAGACATAATTCCTCTAACTAAATCCATAAAATTAAAATATCCTTCATAAAGGATAGTCTTTATAAGCCTCTTACAATAGTTTAGAAGGTTATTTGTGATCGAAGTGAGATTGGACGCATCCATTGATCATGATATAGTCAGAAATCTCTTCTCTCTAGGAAGCATCTAGAAGGACCTCTAGAGTATGTTCTTGGGATGCCATCATATCCATGACCTAGATTCCTTTTTTCATTGTCCTAATTTCAATAATCTCTCGTGAATATTTCTCATGGAGCGTTGATTCACGAAAATGTGTGGCTCCCAATTTTGTTCGCAATGCCACCGTGGATTGTGATGTTCTGGTTCACTAACAGATGTAATTCACTAACATTAATCAATCTACAAAACACTAATGTTTTTTAATATCATTAAAGTGACCCAGGGAACGCTGCTATGAACCTTATTGCGGGTCCTAGGTAGCTATTAAATTTAATTAAATAATCTCAATGTCTTTTAATAAAATGTTCACATCACACCCTAGAACTTCATCAGGGTTAAAAATAATTTAAAACAATTAAAAGTTTATAAAAAATATTAAATTTAATTAAATTTAATTTATATAGGGATAAAATTAATTTATAAAATAAAAACAATTGGAGTGAAATTAATAAAAAATATAATTGTTTAAACACATTCTAATTAATTCATTCATTTCTACCAACATTTTATTTTTATTATTGTTTCTATTTATTTCCTTTTCTGTTTATTTTTACTAATTTATTTATTCCATTCCATTTATTTCTTCCTTTTATTCCTTTTCTCCTCATCTCCTACATATCCATGTGTGTCCCTTCTGTTGTGCCCCTTAGGTGGTGTGCCTCCTCCCTTACCTCTCCTTCGGAAGCCCTCTGTTGCTTTGTTTCTCCTCTATGTTCGACGTCATCCAGTGCACTGTGTTTCTCTCGGTATGGATAAACACATGCATCAATAATCATTTGGTCTTGTTCTAAATCTCTCGCACAATATTTCGGGGAATTATTTTTCCTAAAATTGAGGTTCTTCTAAAATCATCTAGTTTCATCTATTTTAGGTAAAATTAAAGATTACCATAGAGCATAAGATCCTCTAAGATTACAATGTAGGTCCTCTACTCTCAATCCCCTTATTTCATTTAGTATTTTAAAATGTGTGTTTTCCGCTCTCCAGTTGCTTCCAGTGTGGTTCAATTTCACATATTCACATTTAATTATATTTTTTGTCTTAGTTCTCACACCCTTTTGAGATAAATTATTTTTTTTAAATTGTTACAACATCCTTTGATACCCCTTTTGGTGTCCCAACCTACTTGGTATCATTTTCCATTATCCACAAATTATTATATTAGATAACACCTTGTGTTATGTTCCCCCCTTTTGGATGATATTTATATTAAATAAAATATTTGGGATTATTGTAAACCATGATCCTTGAGTTTTGTTGGTTATCTATGTCTTGTGATTTTTCTTCCATTTTAAATTATTTTTCTATCATTCCATCACAAATTTATATGAGTGTTTTTATCGTTCACTGATAAATTTATTTGGATATAACTACTTGAGAGGAATTATTATTAATATGTGGCTTTGAGTTTTTTATATTGATAGGTTATAATTATAAATACATACCATGTGATAGCATATGCCTTAAAAACTAATTAAATTTAGTGTGGTTAAGCTGTGTCAGTTCTATATTATGGACTACTCAAGGACTCTCCATTCCTGACTGGTTACACATCACACCAGGGATATGATGTCCTAAGATTTCCAAACTAGGGTTTCCCATGGTTTCTAAATACACACAATTGAAAATGGATTCCAAAGGGACATTCAGGGAAGACCCATTAGTAAAGTGGATATGTCATACCTCGAGTGATACATGACCCCTTATTGGTGATACTAGGTTGGAATAATGATAAAGCCATTCATCATGTGATACATGGTATTTTAGGAGATTTCCTTGGACATTAATGGTGGTAATGGATTAATTTAAGCATGTGCTATATTGATACCATTAGGATGGGCTCAGACGCAAACTCTCTACTTGATCATAACAATAATTATAATGTGTTATCTGTTATTATTTATACTATTTTAGGTCAGTGTGAATTGTGATAACTTCTGGTGCGTGAATTACACATTAATGAAACATAACATATACCCCATTCTAAATAACATGCTTGGGGGTACATTACTTTTTCTCATACATTTTATTTCATGACTTTATATATATAAATGCATCATACTTTTTATAGGTACGACATTATGATTCCTAGATTAGGCTAAATCAACTGATATGGGACTGGTCCTCTTGAGGAACTTTACCAGGATATTTTTATTTTATTATGTTTATTTGATCGCTTAATTTTATCATATGTCGGTACATAAAATTTGTTTACAGCATGAAATGGAATGGTTAAGACATTGTGGGTGTCATCCTAGTGGGATTTTATCTCACTCCCTATTTGTGCATCATTTGGTACTTGAGTAGTCATTATGCTCATTTGTATGGAAAATGGGAAGCATACTGATTCTGGTTCTTGATTTTGTCTTTCTGCTTCGTATTTAGATTGGGGGTAGAGGAATGATCATTTTCTCATGATGTAGATGATTAATTATGTGTCTTATTCATTACATCATTTATTTCTTACTTGTATTCTTGATTTTCGTAGTATTATATTATCATAGAAATCATAGCATGACATAATTGTGTATTTGGTTAATTTATCATCTTCCATATTATTTTATATTTATTTCCGGTTTTTTTTCTTCCATTTCCTTTTTATTTTCTACATGATTACATTATTTAGTAAAAACCGTTTTTATTCCACTATACATTACCTATTAAATATGAGGGAATACTCTTCGACACAGACAAGTTAAAATGGTCATCGCTACTAGTCAGAAGCCTCTAGCGTTCGATATGATGCTTTTGAGGTTATGTGGCCATCCCCACTAGGAGCCACATTCTATTTACATCTATGATGGGGACACTACATAGTTGTATTGAATGTTTTTATTACATTTATCATATAATTTGGGTTATATACGATATGTGGATATAGGGATTTGTAAATTACATTTGTCATAGATGTAGCTAACCCATGAATTTGGGAAACCCAAATTTCTATGTTGGGACTGAAGATACAGATTATACTTATTATTTTTAATTTAATTACAATTTTTTGTTATATATTTATTTTAAACTATTACTCAAATTTGAATTATTGTGATAACAACATTTACCATTTCAGTTTGAGGATACGAGGGAAATGAGACAATATAATGATTAAAATGACATGCATGTTTCTATTACATATCTACATTCAACATGCATTTTTGTGTTTTCATGTGACTGTTATTGTTCCTAGTTGTAAACATTTTAAGTGTTTGTTTGTAAAATATAATTTCGGGGTAATTTTTTATATATTTACATTAATTTACCTAAGGAAAAAAGTGGTAGGCCTTGATTTAGGGACCGTTAAATATTTTATCATCCTTATATATACATTTATCCTAGAGGGGGTATCAGTTTTATATTGATAGGTGGTAGGCTATATTCCTACCATATTTATTGCATCTTTTCATATCTTTTTCATCTGTTATGAATTCTATTTAAAGGTGTGTGTATAGCTATTGTTGACCAATTACTTCACAATATCTTCTTGTCGTACCTCATGAGAGTGGTGATGAGAACACTACATGGATGTCGGGTCTCATACCACCAGAAGGGCCTCATTTATTGACTATTATAGTGTTACCTATAGTACAACATGTGGTTCCTCCCGTGGTACCACATCCAACTAATATTGTGATGGGACATGATGCTCAGTTTAGGGATAGTTATCTCTTGTTAAGGTAGTCCATACGTAAAGTTTCTAGAGATACCCTATCTATTACAGAACTTACAGGGAACATTCTACTACAAAAACCTCCCACCAAATGAGGGAGTGTAATTCCTCAGGATGTTGAGTCATGTTTTGAATCCACAATTTCTATGTGCTAACATCTTGAGATGCTTCCAATGTGGAGGGTGAAACATGTAGTATACATGTATCATGACAAAATCAAGTGTTGGTGGATGTTATATCTTAGGTAAAGCACACTAGAGATTTGGTTTGGGAAGTATTTCAAATAGGTTTATATGATCACTTCATTCTGATGTCCTGGTGAGATGACTGTTCAGTGAAATTCTTCCATCTTTAGTAGGGATCTAGGAGTTTGTTAGAGTATTCTACTCATTTTACAGAGCTTTATCATTTTCCCCATCTCTAACTGTTATAAAATAGAAAAGTGTGAGATGATTTGATGATGGATTCAGATATACCATACAGTCATAGGTGAACGTCTTTCATTTGACCACTGTTATAGGTATCGTGAATCGGGCCCACATTTAAGTATAAAATGTCAGAGAAGAAAATCCTTTTAGATTGGGTAGTTCAGTTCTGAGGTAGGGTGATAGTTCTTTAATCCATAAGAATCTCCATTTTAAAATTTCACATAGAGTAAATCATAGCCACATATCATATTTTGACAGTTCTATCACGTGTCATTAGTGGTGTAGAGTTATCCATAAAAAATCCTCAGTGCATGATAGCCACGATGGAGTTCCAAAATATCCCCAAGATGGGTCACCATCAGCATTTCAATCATTCAATACCATCTATATCCAATGGCAGAGGATCTATACCCAAACCACAATCTTGTTTGGAATTTATGAATCCGCAGTATGAAGGAATAACTTTTTCCACAGGATGACTAGGCTGATGTAATAGTGGAGTTCATGTTGGAAGAAATCTAGTCCCAGACTATCAATGTCAGCAGAGTGGACATGCACTAGCCAGTTAGGTAGCATCTTAGGGTTGTGCTTCCTGTCTTATGTATGAAGTAATACTAACACAAGATAATTGGATTGAAAACCAATATATGGTTATAGGTACTATTCTAGTATCCTCTAATTAAGTTACTTCCATTTTTGTTATTAGTGCATTGAAATCCATTTTATCTTCCTCTATTTTTGAATGCAATGGTTTTTCAATTGAGTAACTTTTTGTTGTCATGTCTCTCGACACACCACTAGGGTTTAAGATATAGGGAATACAATAGTTCCATGAGTTCCCCTTGAGATAGTTGGGTACAGTCTCCATGATAATTTTTACATTCTCAATATTTCTAGCATCGACATCATTATAGTCCTGAATTGGATCACACCTTATCAATCACCATAGGATTTTTGTCTCTGCCAGGTGTCCTTTACATCTCACGAGGGTGACATATATACCCAAAAAATCTCATCTATGGGATAACCCCCTGACTTTTACTCAAATAAAAGAAAAGGATAGTAATCCAGTAACACAAGACATAAAAGCAACTACATATCATAAAAACCATACCTGTCTCTGCATCCCTGCTGTCAAGATTCCTCCTCAGTAGCCGATTACCATTCTGAACATTCATAATGCTTCAGAACCTTATCATACCCCCTTCATAGATTCATCAATTCCAAGGATAAGATCTCATTGTTTCCAACATATGACCTAGTGGACATCAGCTTTGGTAGGTAGGAGTAGTCCTTTCTTTAGCTGTGTCACGGTGGATCCGTCAAGACTTTTTGAGTCTCAGTTATCTTCATCATCCCTCCCTAGACCACATCACAAAATGAAGTCTTGATCATTCCACCATTTTTCTCTTTGTCAATCTCAAAGCAATACCCACCATTTCCCAGGGATGATCACCTTCTAATATATATCTTTCACTCCACTTTCCTTTTGGAACTGGCTATTGATGTCAATCACAGTGAAGCATATATACAAAATGGATAATGGTATATGTCAGAAGATCGAGTAGGACATAAATGTGGAGGACTGGGAAGAGTAATATCTAAATAAGAAAGTATCTTCATAAGAAATTACGGAATGGTGCTAGTGGAATTACCTCCCATGGTGGATCATTTTTCAGATGTCTTCCTTAATATTTAACTGGGCTAATATCCCATGAATGATGTGAACATAACTATTAATCTATTTATTAGTGCGACACCAGAGTATATTCCACGTACATGGATGTCACATATAGTGAAACATGAACTCAAAAGTCAACTTGAATTCTTCAAGGCTGTGTGTTTTATCAGACCATGAACATCACTGTGGGGTTCACTAGTTTTATTCACCGACAAGGTGGACGGTACACTCATATTGTGTGTGGATGTTTGTCGGCTCTAACATCTAACTGTAAAGAACTGTTATCTATTGCCTTGTATAGAGGACCTCTTTGACCCTCACCAAGGAGAAAATATTTTATCCAAGATTGATCTATAATTGAGATATCATTAGGTGAGAGTGCGACCACCCCACCTACCACATATGGTCTTTTAAAGTATGTACAACGTGTATGAGTATCTGGTTATGCCCTTCATCCTCATGAATACACCGACAATATTCATGGCTATTATGAATCTATTTTTCACCAGTTATTTTATTCCTTTGTGGTGGGTTTTGTTGATGAAATATTGGTGTATACACATTCTAGACATGACCATGAAACCCATCTAGATATTTTTATGAGTATACAGAGAGGTCACACACTATTTGAAAATCATAGAAAATGTCACTTCTAGATTGATAAAGTTTACTTCATAGGTCATATAATATCTGAGGTAGGTGTGTCAATCGACCCAAAAATGGTGAGCACCATAGTTTCATGGGAAAATCTCAAAAGTGATTTTGATATATGCAGTTTCATGCAATATGATGGAAAATACATATATTTCATTTAGTAATTATCCTGCTTAGCAGTGCCTCATACAACCCTGGTTAAGAAGGGTGAGAATTTTATCTTGTAAGATTCATGAGAATAATCATTTCAATATTTTTTGGAAAGACTAACCTCATCTCTGATCTAGATTCTTAATAATCTAGGTTGAATCTATATTCTTTATTGTGATTCTTCATGAATCAGATTAGGTGCAGTTTTGATGTAAGGAAACTGAGTTGTAGTTTTTTGGATCTCGCCAGCTGAGACATCAGGATCAGGAACTATCCTACATAAAACATTGATTTATCATATTTGGTTCATCCATTAAACTATTAGATACATTACTAGTTGGGTGAAAGGTTCATGGTTTACACAGTACACAAAATATTGAAATATATATCCACACATTGGGACTTGAATTTAAGGTAGTGCGAGTTAGTTGAATACATTTAGTCATTTTATTTTGAGCATTATTATACCCCTAGTATTAGAAATAATATGGTTGATTCGTTGTGCCACAATACGTATACAAAATTAGTCTAGGTAGAAAGTGGTTAATGGTAGATGGTGGCTTTTTTTCAAAGATGCATATAAAGGATCAGGAACGGTGTAGGAAGAAAGATTTACGAACTCATACAATGGAATTCACTCTTCTATAGAGACTCTTTATGAAATTGTTATCTAATAAATATGTGACCATTTTTATGAAAATCATCACAACATAGAACACTCCTCCAAGTTAGGTTGTTGATGGGAGTGAATCTCTATTTTACCATGGCCATGCATGGGTACTTTTGGGTATACGAGAAGAGATGATGATGTAATCTCATATGTCATTTTGGGTAGTTCATACATGACATAAAAATATTTCAATAGACATGTGACATCAGTATTGGTGGCTGGGTATGAAGAAACAGATGGTGGGTTTCATCACTCAGTGCTCCACTTGTCACTAGGTGAATACAGAGCACCAATGACCTGTTGTACTTCATGAAACTCTAACCATTCCTGAGTGGAAATGGAATGAAATCACCATGGATTTCATTATAGCTTTACAAAGATATCATCAATCTAGGAATGAGGTATAAGTGATTTTCAATATACTAACCAATGTTGCACACTTCTTGCCTATTCAGTAGACCATTTCTATAGATGATTTGGGAAGGCTGTACATCTGGAAGATAGTGTGACTTCATGAAATACCTCATTATATTGTATCATATAGAGACACATAAATTACATCATTGTTCTGGAATGTGTGGATGAAAATACTGGCTTTAAAGGTACTATCGAGTACTGCATATCACCCTCTAGCCAATGGGAAGTCTTACCAGACCATACGAGTGCTAGAGGATATGCTATGGACATGTATCCTTAATATCGGAGGATCCTGAGAGAGAAACATGTTCCTCTTGTTGAGTTTACCCATAATTATTGATTTCAGGTGAAAATTAAAATGGAACTATATGAGACCCTCTATTAGATCATTATGTTCACCTTTATGCTAGCTCAATGTAAGAGAGGCAGTTATGTGGGTCCTCATATCATTTTGGAAACATTTGATCATGTTTAGATGAATCATATGTGTATGAATATAGTTTAGTCTAGAAAAAATTATTCTACTGATCTTTGTCATAGGTCTCACGAGATTCATGTGGGACACAAAGTCTTTCTACATGTTTTTCCAAGTTTGAGTTATAAGTGTCTTATGATACAAGGGATATTATCATCGAGATATGTCGGTCCATTCAAGATAATAGAAAGAGATGGGCCGATGGACTATCTGTTATTTCTAATTCAACGGTATCTTTCCATGCACAAAATCTTCAATGTATCTCAACTTCAGTATTATAATCTAGACTCATCTCACTCTTTTGACCCTGATGACATTAATCTTGATGAAGATGCATCCTTTGAGGAGAGTAAAATTTGCATCATTGACCGAAACATTCATCTTCTCCAAAGATGGTTAGTTCCTTTGATCTGAGTGTTACAGAAACATGGATGCATTTTTGATTAGACATGGGAGTGGGAAATATATGTAAATGCATAGTTCCCAAAAATGATTCCCTTATGACATTCCACTACCCCTGGAAGAGAAGCATTGGGATGAGTTGTCTTAATGAGGGGAGGTTGTAACATGCCGAATTTAATATAGTTATGGTTTGTTTATTTTTTTAGTCCATATAATTATAGTGACTGAGGGTGCATGCATACATACCCTATTTTGGGTCCAGGGAAACTATTAAGATTAATTAAATAATTTATAGTGTTTTTTGTAAAAAAATTACCACATCACCTAGCGCTGCGTTCGGGACAAAAATTATTCGAAAGAGTTAAAATTTAATAAAAATAATATAATGGAAATTAAAGGTATTCAAGGAGGGATAAAAATAAATAATAAAATAAAAATGGATGAAGAGAAATTAAAAATAATTAAAATTAGGTAAATCAATTTTAATTAATTGTTTCATTTCATCAACAATTTTTTTTAATTTATTTATTATTTATTTATTTTTTTACATTATTTTCAATTCCTTTTCTTTCCTTATTTTATTCATTTTATCTCCTCCACTCCTCTATCTCCATGTGAATCCCCCATGCAAAACCCCCATTGGTGATGAGACTTGTCCATTCCCTCTCCCTGGGAAGCCCACTTCAGTCTCATTTCGCCTCCAATTTCGACATCATTAGGTGTGCTATAAAGCTCTAGGTATGGCTAACCTCATGTTCCAAGAATCCTTCAGTCATGTTCTAAGTATGTCACATAATCTTTCATGGAATAATTTTCCCAAAAATTATGGGTTTTCATAAATCATATGATTTCATCTATTGTATTTCAAATAATTGATCACTGTGGAGCATAGAATCCTCTATGAGAACACAGTAGGGTGTGTACTCTCTTTCCCCTCATTTTGTTGTGTATTATAAAATGTGTGTTGTGTTGCCCACTAGTGCCTATTTATGATGATAAATTTTATATATCATAATTTAAATAAATTGATTGGATTTTTTTTGGTACCATTGTTTGAGATAAATTAGTTTTTTAAAACATTTTCTACATCATTGGATACCCAGTTGGGTGGGCCAATGTTCTTGGTCCCTTTTTTTGTACGCCCCAAATAATTAAACTAATTAATTTCATGAGTTGTGTGTCCCTCTTTAGGTTTTTTATTTAATTAAATAAATTACATAGGATTATTTTGAACCATGAAACATGATTTTTGTTGACTATCTATGTGTAGTTATTTTTAATCATTGTTAAAATATTATTCGTTCATTCCATCATAAAAGTATATCTGTGTTTTTCTGCATTCACTGATAAATTTCTTTGGCTATAACTACTTGACTAGAATGATCATTAATATTTAGAATTGAGTTTATTATATTATTTTGTTGTAATTATAAATGCATACCCTTTGATATCTACTTCCTTGAAAACTAATTAAATCCAAGGAAGTGAGACAATGTGGGTTTTTTATTATGGACTATTCAAGGAATCTTTGTTCCTTACCGGTTACACAATAAACCAAGGAGACGATGTCTTATGATTTTCTAGACGAGGGTTTCATTGGGTTTTTAAATACTCATGTGTGATATAGTACCCAAAGGACCTTCAGTGATAGACCCATTGGGTATTTAGTTATGCCTTGCAACAGATGATAGTTGACACCTTATGGGAGATACAGGTATAGACTCATGATAAATCCTTGCATCGAGTGATACTTGGTATTTTATAAGATTTCCTTGGATGAGCTTAGTGGTATTGGATTGATTTAAGGATGTACCATAGAGATAACATCAGGACAAGTTCAGACACCAACTCTATTCTTGTATATAATACAATGATAATGAGTGAAGGGTTATTGTTGATACTTCTAGAGGTCTATGTGAATTGTAATACCTTCTTGTACTTGAAGAACATATTGTTGACACATAATAAAGACGCTAAGCTATTGCACAAACTGGGGGGGTGTTTTTTTTCTTTTTTATTTATAGGATTTATATATATATATGCATCCTTATTCTTATAGATACCATATTCATATTCATGGGACTGGATGAAGAAGGTGATTTGGGAGAGTTTTTATTGAGGTCCTGAACAAAGATATATATATGTTATTTTTTTATTTGATTTCTTACTTTTATCATATGTTGGTAGGAAAAAAATTTTCTACAGCACGAAATATAAGGGTTTAGAAACTGTGGGGCTTGGCATATAGGGATTTTATCTCACTCCCTTATCAGGCATCGTTTGGTTCTCGAGTAGACTGTATGATCACAATTAGGGATAATGGTAAGAATTATGCTTTCAAGTATAAAGTGTGGTGTTCTATTGAGGACAGATCTTGGGGGTAGAGGAACAATCTTTTTCTCATGATGGAGTTGTTTCACATCTTGTTTTTTTCATTACATCTTTCACTGAATGATTGTATTCCTAATTTTTATACTCTTAATTTTGCACAAACACCATAGCATGACATAATTGTGCATATGGTTTACTTATCATCTTCTCCACTTATTATATATTTAGTTGGGGTTATTTATTTTGATCTGTTGTAGTTTTATTATCTATATTATTCTTCTATAAAGTATAAAATGGGTTTCTTCCGATTTATATTACATATTTCATATGAGGGAAATAGTCTTCCACACAGACATTTTAAAAATTCCCTCATTGCTAGTAGACATCCTCTAGAATTTAGGAAGTTGTGGTTGAGGTTATGTGGCCAACCTAGCTCGGATCACCAATAAAGCGGCATTTAAGACATGAATACTTCATTAGTGATTGTGGATATATTTTTTGGGACCCCCATTCACAATGATGCATTCAAGGGGGGATGAAATCATCGAGAAATGAGTGATTGGGTGAATGGTTCATGAAGATTTGGTACAGATAATAGGCCCCTCATACATTATTTATTAGCCTGGTCCCAACCATGCATTGCGGTGGACTTATTTCTTATGAGCTACATGGAATCACTACACCTGCACACATAATGTGACATCCCTCATGAACCAGTAACATGATCTCCTTGTTTTTAGATACATAACCTCTGAATTCGACACTCCTTTTCCAATAAGATACGATTCAGATGGGGAGATTATTTTCAAACATCAATTCAGGTCTTGGAATAGGTGGGGAAGCACCGTGGTCGTTACCATTGAAATTCGAGCACCAATGAACCCAAATTGCTTCAAAATCGTCTATTTTGTGAAGTAGCATTGTAGATTACCACAAACCTGTGACCACATGAAGGAAGTTAATGGTACTCCCACAAGTTGGATGTGCTCCGCGACTGTAGAAAGGGATTGGATGAATGGATCGGTTGGTCTGACGAAGCAACTATATTTCACGGAACATGATTTTCATCATGGAATGTCTTTGAGCATCGCTAAAACCAAATTCATATAAATAGTATACTCACCCATGCTCCAATGGATGGCTACCCTATCCATTCAGCTTATGATCTCCTAATTTGAAAACCACCATAGAAATAGAAACTAGAGGCCAAATCAATCACCTACGGTATCAGAGCATCGTGATTCCTTAACTCATTTATTCTTAAATTTCACATACTAAATAGGGATACATATCATGAAGGTCTATGTATTTCATGGACGAATGAGAAACACTATGATACACTAGGTTTCGTGGGGAACTAATCATTCATGATTTCTATTTTAACTAATCCAACACTTCATGCCTTGGCATGGCCACCCTAAATCATGAATCTATTTCCTTATGGGGCCCTTGTTCTTCCAGAAGCTCCCAAGTATCACAAATACCTTCCTAGTGAAACCCCATACATCAAGAGACACAATTCTATGTTTCCCACCAGTCTCAAATGTAGTGATTTTTGGGGGCCTCATGATGTGTCCCTTGGGTTGATGACCTACCTCGTTCTTTTTACAATTGGCACGCTAATGGGTTTTCAGAATAGCTTAGATAACATCGACCCCACTATCTACCTCTCTTTCACACCATTACCGTAGGGACCTACTAATTGTTTACCTTCCACAATAGATTTTGAGAATCTACTATGTTTGTCCAATGTTTGATTAGTGTGTCCTCCCCATCCATGTTGCACGATGTAAAACTACCTACATCCATTATCCTAATCACATGGTGTTAAAATATTGTCTTCCCAATGAAATACACAAGTGGTTCCACACCTCAAGAATTTCCAATGCCCACTCATCTACATGGAATTGTGATCTTCACCAAAAGGTATTAGATCCTCCTCATATGGAATTACATCCTTTTTTATGAGCTTCTATGTATAAGACCAATACTACATCTCAGTGATGCATATTTCGCGACACGACCATCTGGACAATTATTCCTTCATGTTTCTCACACCAATCATGACTCACATGGCCTTATAGGTCCAGTAGATACCATGAAAACATTCTCCACCTTGGAGTCCCTCCAATATTAATCTCTATTTTCCACTATCATGCGCCGCTAACCATGCATATGCCCCATCCCTTCCAAATTACACGGGTTTTGATCGTTTTCTTCTAAAAATTGTATGATTGTATCCGACATGAGGTTAAATACCATCCATGGTAAATCATGGTACCCCTCCTAATGTAACATCCATTGGATCTCAAAATCCTCCCACCACCCATCCCCATCGTTCTCTTTCCCCTGAGTCACTATGACTCATTCGGATCATAACCTTACTTAGAGGTCACATGTCCTTTTGGTATCCATCTAAAGCCATATCCTTTTGGTCTCCAAGTTGTATGACACATAATTTCCTTATCATATTTGAATCATTCATGCATAATAACCAACATCTTGCCCTATTTTTACAGGGCCACCTCTATATGAATAATCCACAATTTCCCATTAAAAAGTATATAGACTTTTTCTCCAAACCGATGATGAAATTTAGGACACCATCATAAGGAACATGCATGAAACATCATCCCTATCATCTATTCCACCTGTTTTCACATTGTTCACTATCATCCCTACTATATGACATCAAACTATAAGAGATTCTAGAACAATGTGGATGTCGATTCCCTACTAACTGGGATACATAGGAAACATCCCCGGGGTACAAGCCCAACATCCCCAATAATACATCCACTCCTTCCACTTCACCAAACCTATCAATAATCCATCATGATTTTACCTGGGCTTCCATACACCTTAAAACTCTTACCATTCAACTAGGTACCTAAGCATGTATAACCGTTCCATCATCTGTTATCCAACCAAGATCAATTTTCTCACGAAGGGAAGTTGACCATGTGTAATCCCCACACCATATCCTCTCGATCTATGTTGGTTCTGATCCTTGTCTCTGAAATAAGGAATATAGGAATCCTCCATATTGTTCAATCCCAGCCAATGGTAAACATTGGTGCCTACCTCCTAGTGATATACCCCATCATAGTGCGTCATTTTCTCTTTATGGGAAACACTATCTATTGTCCACTCTCAATGGGAATTCTGACCCATCAATCTAATAAGACTTCTAGTTATTCCCTCCAAAAGATGTACCTATTTGGTCTGCCTTCATGAATGATTATGATCTGATCCAATTCATCATTGAAAGATGTTAAACTTGTGGCTTTCCCTATGATAAATATAGGATTCCTGACAAAATAATTAGATGGCATGGCTATGACGTAAGATACAAGGTGATCACCATTGGATGCATCTATTTATGCTCTTATCAGACGTTCCATCATGAGAATCAATACATGTGGTCAACGTTCCAGCATCCAAGGATGCTAGATATGAGAAAAATGACTAATTCCATAACATAAGGTTGCATCCCTGTCATACACCTTGGACTGTCTCGATAAAAGCAGCCTTATTAAGTGGCATCCACGATGAGAGAGCACATGAGATGGGTTTCAAGAACAGGTCTTAATGATTGAGGGAGACATAGACTAGGCATCATGTTATAAGGATAAATACATGGATGGAGGAACTGAAATCCCAAAATCATGTTTCAATAATAGATGAAACAACACCAATAATGTGACGATTTCTACTTTCCTTTGTAAAGAGGGAATGCAGGGCATCAAATGTGACGCTTGTGGATAATAAAATGTGGGGCAGACGTGCCCCCACAATGTCATCAATATATATATATATATAATTATTGATAGTATTATACTCATGAAATGAAAATATGGTATATACCTTCTTAAATTATTGGTCATTGAATTTATTATTATGTATTTCATGTGTACAAGAAACTACCAATTAGTAAAGCATTTTCATTCTCTTTTCACATAAACATTACGTTTAATTTAATGAGGATAAAGTTAATTAATATTTTTTATATACATGACATGATATTGTTTCATGAAAATAAATATATCACTTAATTACTTACATGTTCCCCATTTATATAAATTATAACATCTCCCATGCTTACGTACGACCTACCATCTCCCTGAAGCTATGTGATTCATTCTCATCACTGAAATGTCACAACACCTTACACAACTTTTCCAGTAACGATATCCCTAGGTTGATGTGATTCCCTAATTCTAGCACCACTTCCAGGATGAATGATCTCAACTGTGCTCCCATGTGTGCATCTCTAACCTGAATCAACCACACATATAAGTTCAATTATGAACCTATCGAATCTTACTATCAGTTGAGGATTGGACATGACATTGTACCCCCATAATATACATCAGATATCCTCTAGGATACAGATATAAGAACTATAAATTCTTATATATAGTTATCTCAAACATTTTTGAGGACATATTAGTGGACTATTGGGAGTCTCTACCCCCTATTTGGGATCATCCACAAGAATGTTCATAAAATAGATGAAACACTCTTTGATGTGGATGTCTCTCATCCTCTTCTTTTCATTGGATGTTCTTGGTTATATATCCCACATCACCATTTATAGTCATGTAATTTTCTCTGGATCCTCCAATGAGTTCACTATGGGGAGGAATTAACCATTTTTTTCACTAGGATGGAGATCATAGATAAGTGATGGTCGTGTAGATGGAATGTTTTGGTCTCTAATGACCATATTCTCAAATATTGTGGCACGAAATAATTTGATTGGTAGATGTCGAATTGAGAGGCACATGCCACTATTACATACCTACTCTATTCGGATATACAGAAAACATAGATTAATAAGTAATCACCTAGTAGGACGAGGACCTCTCTTCTATGAAGTTTCCATCGTGGCGCAGATCCTAGTCAGTAGTACATCCCTTTTCCTAGTTTCATTGGACATCCTTAATGATTTTATTATATTGATGTGGGTATTAATCAAACCAAAGTTCCATCACATCAATATCATTAGTGTGGTTGTAAATACAGTAAGATATTATGGTGGTGGGGTCCATCCAGATATGACCGTCAGTAGTGTTATTACATTGGTACTGTCCCGTGGTGCCTCTCAACTAGTATGTTTGTTCATCTATACATTATTGTAGGATTAATACATAATTACTCTAACTAAATACATAAAATTAAAATATCCTTCATAAATGATAGTCTTTATAAGCCTCTTACAATAGTTCAAGAGGTGATTTGGGATCAAAGTGACATTGGACGCATTCATCGATCATGATATAGTGAGAAATCTCTTCTCTCTAGGAAGCATCTAGAAGGACCTCTAGAGTATGTTCTTGGGATGCCATCATATCCATGACCTAGATTCCTTTTTTCATTTTCCTAATTTCAATAATCTCTCGTGAATATTTCTCATGGAGCGTTGATTCACGAAAATGTGTGGCTCCAAATTTTGTTCGCAATGCCACCGTGGAATGTGATGTTCTGGTTCACTAACAGATGTAATTCAGTAACATTAATCAATCTACAAAACACTAATGTTTTTTAATATCATTAAAGAGACCCAGGGAACGCTGCTATGAACCTTATTGCGGGTCCTGGGTAGCTATTAAATTTAATTAAATAATCTCAATGTCTTTTAATAAAATGTTTACATCACACCCTAGCACTTCATCAGGGTTAAAAATAATTTAAAACAGTTAAAATTTTATAAAAATATATAATTTAATTTAATTTAATTTAAATAGGGATAAAATTAATTTATAAAATAAAAAAAAATTGGAGTGAAATTAAAAAAATATATAATTGTTTAAACACATTCTAATTAATTGATTAATTTCTACCAACATTTTATTTTTATTATTGTTTTTATTTATTTCCTTTTCTATTTATTTTTACTAATTTATTTATTCCATTCCATTTATTTCTTCCTTTTATTCCTTTTCTCCTCATCTCTTACATATCCATGTGTGTCCCTTTTGTTGTGCCCCTTAGGTGGTGTGCCTCCTCTCTTACCTCTCCTTCGGAAGCCCTCTGTTGCTTTGTTTCTCCTCTATGTTCGACGTCATCCAGTGCACTATGTTTCTCTCGGTATGGATAACCTCATGCATCAATAATCATTTGGTCTTGTTCTAAATCTCTCGCACAATATTTCAGGGAATTAATTTTCCTAAAATCGAGGTTCTTCTAAAATCATCTAGTTTCATCTATTTTAGGTCAAATTAATGATTACCATAGAGCATAAGATCCTCTAAGATTACAATGTAGGTCCTCTATTCTCAATCCCCTTATTTCATTTAGTATTTTAAAATGTGTGTTGTTCCGCTCTCTAGTTTCTTCCAGTGTGGTTCAATTTCACATATTCACATTTAATTATATTTTTTGTCTTATTTATCACACCCTTTTAGAGAAATTATTTTGTTTAAATTGTTACAACATCTTTTGATACCCATTTTGGTGTCCCAACCTACTTGGTATCATTTTCTATTATCCCCAAATTATTATATTAGATAACACCATGTGTTATGTTCCCCCCTATTGAATGATATTTATATTAAATAAAATATTTGGGATTATTGTAAACCATGATCCTTGAGTTTTGTTGGTTATCTATGTCTTGTGATTTTTCGTCCATTTTAAATTATTTTTCTATCATTCCATGACAAATTTATACGAGTGTTTTTATCGTTCGCTGATAAATTTATTTGGATGTAACTACTTGAGAGGAATTATTATTAATATGTGGCTTTGAGTTTTTTATATTGATAGGTTATAATTATAAATACGTACCATGTGATAGCATATGCCTTAAAAACTAATTAAATTTAGTGTAGTTAAGCTGTGTCGGTTCTGTATTATGGACTACTCAAGGACTCTCCATTCCTGACTGGTTACACATCACACTAGGGATATGATGTCCTAAGATTTCCAAATGAGAGTTTCCCATGGTTTCTAAATACACACGATTGATAATGGATTCCAAAGGGACATTCAGGGAAGGACCCATTAGTAAAGTGGATATTCCATACCTCAAGTGATACATGGCCCGTTATTGGTGATACTAGGTTGGAATAATGATAAAGTCATTCATCATGTGATACATGGTATTTTAGGAGATTTCATTGGACATTAATGGTGGTATTGGATTAGTTTAAGCATGTTCCATATTGATACCATTAGGATGGGCTCAGACGCAAACTCTCTACTTGATCATAACAATAATGATAATGTGTTATCTGTTATTATTTATACTATTTTAGGTCAGTGTGAATTGTGATAACTTCTGGTGCGTGAAGTACACATTAATGAAACATAACATAGACCCCATTCTAAATAACATGCTTGGGGGTATGTTTATTTTTATCATACATTTTATTTCAAGACTTTATATATATAAATGCATCATACATTTCATACGTACGACATTATGATTCCTAGATTAGGCTAAAACAACTGATATGGGACTTGTCCTCTTGAGGAACTTTACCAAGATATTTTTATTTTATTATGTTTATTTTATTGATTAATTTTATCATATGTTGGTACATAAAATTTGTTTACAGCATGAAATGGAATGGTTAAGACACTGTGGGTGTCGGCCTAGTGGGATTTTATCTCACTCCCTATTTGTGCATAATTTGGTACTTGAGTAGTCATTATGCTCAATTGTATAGAAAATGGGAAGCATACTGATTCTGGTTATTGATTTTGTCTTTCTGTTTCATATATAGATTGGGGGTAGATGAATGATCATTTTCTCATGATTTAGATGATTAATTATGTGCCTTATTCATTACATCCTTTATTTCTTACTTGTATTCTTGATTTTCATAGTATTACATTATCATAGAAATCATAGCATGACATAATTGTGTATTTGGTTAATTTATCATCTTCAATACTTATTTTATATTTATTTCTGGTTTTTTTCCTTCCATTTCATTTTTATTTTCTACATGCTTACATTATTTAGTATAAACCGGTTTTATTCCACTATACATTACCTATTAAATATGAGGGAATACTCTTCGACATAGACCAGTTAAAATGGTCATCGCTGCTAGTCAACAGCCTCTAGCATTCGATAAGATGCTTTTGAGGTTATGTGGCCATCCCCACTCGGAGCCCCATTCTATTTACGTCTATGATGGGGACACTACATAGTGGTATTGAAGGTTTTTATTACATTTATCATACTATTTGGGTTAGATACGATATGTGGATATAGGGATTTGTAAATTACATTGGTCATAGATGTAGCTAACCCATGAATTGGGGAAACCCAAATTTCTATGTTGGGACTGAAGATACAGATTATACTTCTTATTTTTAATTTGATTACAATTTTGGGTTATATATTTATTTTAAACCATTACTCATATTTGTATTATTGTGATAACAACATTTTCCATTTCAGTTTGAGGATACAAGGGAAATGAGACAATATAATGATTAAAATGACATGCATGTTTCTATTACATATCTATATTCAACATGCATTTTTGTTTTTTCATGTGACTGCTATTGTTCCTAGTTGTAAACTTTTGAAGTGTTTTCTTGTAAAATATAATTTCTGGGTAATTTGTTATATATTTACATTTATTTACCTAAGGAAAATGTGATAGGCCTTGTTTTAGGGACCATTAAATATTTTATCATCCTTATATATAAATTTCTCCTAGAGTGGGTATCAGTTTCATATTGATAGCTGGTAGGATATATTCCTTCCATATTTATTGCATATTTTCATATCTTTTTCATCTGTTATGGATTCTATTTAATGGTTTGTGTATAGATATTGTTGACCAATTACTTCTCAATATCTTCTTGTCGTACCTCATGAGAGTGGTGATGAGAACACTACATGGATGTCGGGTCTCGTACCACCAGAAGAGCCTAATTTATTGACTATTATAGTGTTACCTATAGTACAACATGTTGTTCCACCCGTGGTACCACATCCAACTACTATTGCGATGGGACATGATGCTCAGTTTAGGGATAGTCATCTCTTGTTAAGGTAGTCCATACATAAAGTTCCTAGAGCTACCCTATTTATTACAGAACTTACATGGAACATTCTACTGCAAAAACCTCCCACCATATGACGGAGTGTAATTCCTCAGGATGTTGAGTCATGTTTTGAATCCACAATGTATATATGATAACATCTTGAGATGCTTCCAATGTGGAGGGTAAAACATGTAGTATACATGTATCATGACAACATCAAGTGTTGGTGTATGTTTTATCTTAGGTGAAGCACACTAGAGATGTGGTTTGGGAAGTATTCCAAATAGCTTTATATGATCACTTCATTCTGAAGTCCTAGTGAGTTGATTGTTCAGAAAAATTCTTCTGTCTTTAGTAGGGATCTAGGAGTTTGTTAGAGTATTCTACTCATTTTACAGAGCTTTATCATTTTCCCCATCTCTAATTGTTCTAAAATAGAAAAGTGTGAGATGATTTGATGATAGATTCAGATATACCATACAGTCATAGGTGAACGTCTTTCATTTGACCACTGTTATAGGTATCGTGAATCGGGCCCACATTTAAGTATAAAATGTCAGAGAAGAAAATCCTTTGAGATTGGGTAGTTCAGTTCTGAGGTAGGGTGATAGTTCTTTAATCCATAAGAATCTCAATTTTAAAATTTCACATGGAAAAAATCCTAGCCACGCATCAGATTTTGATAGTTCTATCACGTGTCATTAGTGGTGTAGAGTTATCCATAAAAAAGCCTCAGTGCATGATAGTCGCGATGGAGTTCCAAAACTTCCCCAAGATGGGTCACCATCAGCATTTCATTCATTCAATACCATCTATATCCAATGGAAGAGGATCTATACCCAAACCACTATCTTGTTTGCCATTTATGAATCCGCAGTAGGAAGGAAGAACTTTTTCCACAGGATGACTAGGCTGATGTAATATTGGAGTTCATGTTTGAAGAAATCTAGTCCCAGACTATCAATGTCAGCAGAGTGGACATGCACAGGCCAGTTATGTAGCATCTTAGGGTTGTGCTTCCTGTCTTATGCATGAAGTAATAATAACACAAGAGAATTGGATTGAAAAAGAATCTATGGTTATCGGTACTATTCTTGTATCCTCTAATTAAGTTACTTCCATTTTTGTTATTAGTGCATTGAAATCCATTTTATCTTCCTCTATTTTTGAATGCAATGGTTTTTCAATTGAGTAACATTTTGTTGTCATGTCTCTCGACACACCACAAGGGGTTAAGATATAGGGAATACACCAGTTCCATGAGTTCCCCTTGAGATAGTTGGATACAGTATCCATGATAATTTTTAAATTCTCAATATTTCAAGCATCGACATCATTATAGTCTTGAATTGGATCACACCTTATCAATCACCATAGGATTTTTGTCTCTGCCAGGTGTCCTTTACATCTCACGAGGGTGACATATATAGCCAAAATATCTCATCCAGGGGATAACCCCCGGACTTTTACTCAAATAAAAGAAAAGGATAGTAATCAAGTAACACAAGACAAAAAAGCAATTACATATCCTAAAAACCATACCTGTCTCTGCATCCCTGCTGGCAAGATTCCTCCTCAGTAGCCGATTACCATTTTGAACATTCATAATGCTTCAGAACCTTATCATACCCCCTTCATAGATTCATCAATTCCAAGGATAAGATCTCATTGTTTCCAACATATAACCTAGTGGACATCAGCTTTGGTAGGTAAGAGTAGTCCTTCCTTTAGGTGTGTCATGGTGGATCCGTCAAGACTTTTTGAGTCTCAGTCATCTTCATCATCCTGCCCTAGACCACATCACTAAATGAAGTCTTGATCATTCCACCATTTTTCTCTTTGTCAATCTCAGAGCAATACCCACCATTTCCCAGGGATGATCACCTTCTAATATATATCTTTCACTCCACTTTCCTTTTGGAACCGGCTATTGATGTCAATCACAGTGAGACATATATACAAAACGGATAATGGGATATGTTGGAAGATCGATTAGGACATAAATGTGGAGGAATGGGAAGAGTAATATCTAAATAAGAAAGTCTCTACATAAGAAATTAGAGAATGGTGCTAGTGGAATTACCTCCCATGGTGGATCATTTTTCAGATGTCTTCCTTAATATTAAACTGGGCTAATATCCCATGAATGATGTGAACTTAACTATTAATCTATTTATTAGTGCGACACCAGAGTATATTCCACCTACATGGATGTCACATATAGTGAAACATGAACTCAAAAGTCAACTTGAATTCTTCAAGGCTATGTGTTTTATCAGACCATGAACATCACTGTGGTGTTCACTAGTTTTATTCACCAAAAAGGTGGACGGTACACTCATATTGTGTGTGGATGTTTGTCGGCTCAAACATATAACTGTAAAGAAATGCTATCTATTGCTTTGTATAGAGGACATCTTTGACCCTCACCAAGGAGAAAATATTTTATCCAAGATTGATCTATAATTGAGATATCATTAGGTGAGAGGGAAACCACCCCACCTACCACATATGGTCTTTTAAAGTATGTACAACGTGTATGAGTATCTGGTTATGCCCTTCATCCCCATGAATACACCGACAATATTCATGGCTATTATGAATCTGTTTTCACCAGTTTTTTTATTCCTTTGTGGTGGGTTTTGTTGATGAAATATTGGTGTATACACATTCTAGACATGACCATGAAACCCATCTAGATATTTTTATGAGTATACAGAGAGGTCACACACTATTTGAAAATCATAGAAAATGTCACTTCTAGATTGATAAAGTTTACTTCATAGGTCATATAATATCTGAGGTAATTGTGTCAATCGATCCAAAAATGGTGAGCACCATAGTTTCATGGGAACATCTCAAAAGTAATTTCGATATATGCAGTTTCATGCGATATGACGGACAATACATATATTTCATTTAGTAATTATCCTGCTTAGCAGTGCCTCATACAACCCTGGCTAAGAAGGGTGAGAATTTTATCTTGTAAGATTCATGAGAATAATCATTTCAATATTTTTTGGAAAGACTAACCTCATCTCTGATCTAGATTCTTAATAATCTAGGTTGAATCTATATTCTTTATTGTGATGCTTCATGAATCAAACTAGGTGCAGTTTTGATGTAAGGAAACTGAGTTGTAGTTTTTTGGATCCCGCCAGCTGAGACACCAGGATCAGGAACTATCCTACATAAAACATTGATTTATCATATTTGGTTCATCCATTAAACTATTAGCTACATTACTAGTTGGGTGAAAGGTTCATGGTTTACACAGTACACAAAAGATTGAAATATATATCCACACAGTGAGACTTGAATTTAAGGTAGTGCGGGTTAGTTGAATACATTTAGTCATTTGATTTTGAGAATTATTATACCCCTAGTATTAGAAATAATATGGTTGATTCTTGGAGCCACAATACGTATAAAAAATTAGTCTAGGTAGCCAGCGGTTAATGGTAGATGGTGGCTTTTTTTCAGAGATGCATATAGAGGATCAGGAACAGTGTAGGAGGAAAGATTTACGAACTCATACAATGGAATTCACTCTTCTAGAGAGACTCTTTATGAAATTGTTATCTAATCAAGATGTGACCATTTTTATGAAAATCACCACAACATAGAACCCTCCTCCAAGTTAAGTTGTTGATGGGAGTGAATCTCTATTTTACCATGGTCATACATGGGTACTTTCGGGTATACGAGAAGAGATGATGAATTAATCTCATGTGTCATTTTGGGTAGTTCATCCATGACATAAAAATATTTCAATAGACATGTGACATCAGTATTGGTGGCTGGGTATGAAGAAACAGATGGTGGGTTTCATCACTCGGTGATCCACTTGTCACTAGGTAAATGCAGAGCACCAATGACCTGTTGTACATCATGAAACTCTAACCATTACTGAGTGGAAATGGAATGAAATCACCATGGATTTCATTATAGATTTACAAAGATATCATCAAGGTAGCCATGAGGTATAAGTGATTTTCAATATACTAACCAATGTTGCACACTTCTTGCCTATTCAGTAGACCATTTCTATAGATGATTTGGGAAGGCTGTACATCTGGAAGATAGTGTGACTTCATGAAATACCTCATTATATTGTATCATATAGAGACACATACATTAAATCATTGTTATGGAATGTGTGGATGAAAATACTGGCTTTAAAGGTACTCTCGAGTACTTCATATCCCCCTCTAGTCGATGGGAAGTCTGACCAGACCATACGAGTGATAGAGGATATGCTATGGACATGTATCTTTAATATAGGAGGATCCTGAGAGAGAAACATGTTACTCTTGTTGAGTTTACCCATAATTATTGATTTCAGGTGAAATTAAAATGGAACTATATGAGACCCTCTATTAGATCATTATGTTCACCTTTATGCTAGCTCAATGTAAGAGAGGTAGCTATGTGGGTCCTCATATCGTTTTGAAAACATTTGATCCTGTTTAGATGAATCATATGTGTATAAATATAGTTCAGTCTAGAAATAATTATTCTACTGATCTTTGTCATAGGTCTCACGAGTTTCATGTGGGACACAAAGTCTTTCTACATGTTTTTCTAAGATTGAGTTATAAGTGGGTTATGAGACAAGGGATATTATCATCGAGATATGTCGGTCCATTCAAGATAATAGAAAGAGATGGGCCGATGGACTATCTATTATTTCTAATTCAAAGGTATCCTTCCATGCACAAAATCTTCCATGTATCTCAACTTCAATATTATAATCTAGACTCATCTCACTCTTTTGACCCTGATTCCATTAAGCTTGATGAAGATGCATCCTTTGAGGAGAGTAAAATCTGCATCATTGACCGAAACATTCATCTTCTCCAAAGATGGTTAGTTCCTTTGATCTGAGTGTTATAGAAACATGGATTCATTTTTGATGAGACATGGGAGTGGGAAATATATGTAAATGCATAGTTCCCAAAAACGTTTCCCTTATGACATTCCACTACCCCTGGAAGAGAAGCATTGGTATGAGTTGTCTTAATGAGGGGAGGTTGTAACATGCCAAATTTAATCTTGTAATGGTTTGTTTATTTTTTTAGTCCATATAATTATAGTGACTGAGGGTGCATGCATACGTACCCTATTTTGGGTCCTGGGAAACTATTAAGATTAATTAAATAATTAATAGTGTTTTTTGTTAAAAAAAATACCCCATCACCTAGCACTGCGTTCGGGACAAAAATTATTCGAAAGAGTTAAAATTTAATAAAAATAATATAATGGAAATTAAAGGGATTCAAGGAGGGATAAAAATAAATAATAAAATAAAAATGGATTAAGAGAAATTAAAAATAATTAAAATTAGGTAAATCAATTTTAATTAATTGTTTCATTTCAGCGACAATTTTTTATTTTTATTTATTTATTATTTATTTATTTATTTACATTATTTTCAATTCCTTTTCTTTCCTTAGTTTATTCATTTTATCTCCTCCACTCATCCATCTCCCAATGAATCCCCCATGAAAAACCCCCATAGGTGGTGAGACTCGTCCATTCCCTCTCCCTGGGAAGCCCACTACAGTCTCATTTCGCCTCCAATTTCAACATCATTAGGTGTGATATAATGCTCTAGGTATGGATAACCTCATGCGCCAAGAATCCTTCAGTCATGTTCTAAGTATGTCAGATAATCTTTCATGGAATAATTTTCCCACAATTTACTGGTTTTCATAAATCATATGATTTCATCTGTTGTATATCAAATAAATGATCATTGTGGAGCATAGAATCCTCTATGAGCACACGATAGGGTGTGTACTCTCTTTCCCCTCATTTTGTTGTGTATTATAAAATGTTTGTTGTGTTGCCCACTAGTGCCTATTTATGATGATCAATTTTATATATCATAATTTAAATAAATTTATTGGAACTTTTTTGGTACCATTGTTTGAGATAAATTAGTTTTTTAAAACATTTTCTACGTCATTGGATACCCCGTTGGGTGGGCCAATGTTCTTGGTCCCTTTTTTTGTACGCCCCAAATAATTAAACTAATTAATTTCATGAGTTGTGTGTGCCTCTTTAGGTTGTGTTTTTAATTAAATAAATTACATAAGATTATTCTGAACCATGAAACATGATTTTTGTTGACTATCTATGTGTAGTTATTTTTAATCATTGTTAAAATATTATTCGTTCATTCCATCATAAAAGTATATCTCTGTTTTTTTGCATTCACTGATGAATTTCTTTGGATATAACTACTTTACTAGAATGATCATTAATATTTAGAATTGAGTTTATTATATTATTTTGTTGTAATTATAAATTCATACCCTTTGATATCTACTTCCTTGAAAACTAATTAAATCCAAGGAAGTGAGACAATGTGGGTTTTTTATTATAGACAATTCAAGGAATCTCTATTCTTTACCGGTTACACAATAACCAAGGAGACGATGTCTTATGATTTTATAGATGAGGGTTTCCTTGGGTTTTTAAATACTCATGTGTGATATAGTACCCAAAGGACCTTCAGTGATAAACCCATTGGGTATTTAGTTATGCCTTGCATCAGATGATAGTTGACCCCTTATGGGAGATACTGGTATAGACTCATGATAAATCCTTGCATCGAGTGATACATGGTATTTTATAAGATTTCCTTGGATGAGCATAGTGGTATTGGATTGATTTAAGGATGTACCATAGAGATAACATCAGGACAAGTTCAGACACCAACTCTATTCTTGTATATAATACAATGATAATGAGTGAAGGGTTATTGTTGATACTTCTTGAGGTCTATGTGAATTGTGATACCTTCTTTTACATGAATAACATATTGTTGACACATAATATAGACGCTAAGCTATTGCACAAACTGGGGGTGTGTTTTTTTCTTATTTATTTATAGGCTATATATATATATATATATGCATCCTTATTGTTATAGACACCATATTCATATTCATGGGATTGGATGATGAAAGTGATTTGGGAGAGTTTTTATTGAGGTCCTGAACAAAGATATATATATGTTATTTTTTTATTTGATATCTTACTTTTATCATATGTTGGCAGGAACTTTTTTTCTACAGCACGAAATATAAGGATTTAGAAACTGTGGGGCTTGGCCTATAAGGATTTTATCTCACTCCCTTATCGGGCATCGTTTGGTTCTCGAGTAGACTGTATGATCCCAATTAGGGATAGTGGTAAGCATGATGCTTTCAAGTATAGAGTGTGGTATTATATTGAGGACAGATATTGGGGGTAGAGGAACAATCTTTTTCTCATGATGGAGTTGTTTCACATCTTGTTTTTTTCATTACATCTTTGACTGAATGATTGTATTCCTAATTTTTATACTCTTAATTTTGCACAAACACTATAGCATGACATCATTGTGCATATGGTTTACTTATCACCTTCTCCACTTATTATATATTTAGTTGGGGTTATTTATTTTCATCTGTTGTAGTTTTATTATCTATATTATTCTTCTATAAAGTATAAAATGGTTTTCTTCTGATTTATATTACATATTTCATATGAGGGAAATATTCTTCCACACAGACATTTTAAAAAGGCCCTCATTGCTAATAGACATCCTCTAGAATTTAGGAAGTTGTGGTTTAGGTTATGTGGCCAACCCAGCTCGGAGCACCAATAAAGTGGCATTTAAGACATGAATGATTCATCAGCAATTGTGGATATATTTTTTGGGACCCCCATTCACAATGATGCATTCAAGGGGGGATGAAATCATCGAGAAATGAGTGATTGGGTGAATGGCTCATGAAGATTTGGTACAGATAATAGGCCCCTCATACATTATTTATTAGCCTTGTCCCAACCATGCATTGTGGTGGACTTATCTCTTATGAGATACATGGAATCACTACCCCTGCACACATAATGTGACATCCCTCATGAACCAGTAACATGATCTCCTTGTTTTTAGATACATACCCTCTGAATTCGACACTCCTTTTCCAACAAGATACAATTCAGATGGGGAGAATATTTTCAAACATCAATTCAGGTCTTCGAATAGGTGGGGAAGCACCATGGTCGTTACCATTGAAATTCGAGCACCAATGAACCCAAATTGCTTCAAAATCGTCTATTTTTTTAAGAAGCATTGTAGAGTACCACAAAACTGTGACCACATGAAGGAAGTTAATGGTACTCCCATAATTTGGATGTGCTCCGCGACTGTAGAAAGGGATTGGATGAATGGATCAGTTGGTCTGACGAAGAAACTATATTTCACGGAACATTATTTTCATCATGGAATGTCTCTGAGCATCGCTAAAACCAAATTCATATAAATAGTATACTCACCCCTGCTCCAATGGATGGCTACCCTATCCATTCAACTTATGATCTCCTAATTTGAAAACCACCATAGAAATAGAATCTAGAGGCCAAATCAATCACCTACGGTATCAGAGCATCGTGATTCCTTAACTCATTTATTCTAAAATTTCACATACTATATAGGGATACATATCATGAAGGTCCATGTATTTCATGGATGAATGAGAAACACTGTGATACACTAGGTTTCGTGGGGCACTAATAATTCATGATTTCTATTTTAACTAATCCAACACTTCATGCCTTGGCATGGCCACCCTAAATCATGAATCTATTCCCTTATGGGGCCCTTTTTCTTCCTGAATCTCCCAAGTATCACAAATAACTTCCTAGTGAAACCCCATACATCAAGAGACACAATTCTGTGTAGCCCTCTAGTCTCAAATGTTGTGATTTTTGGGGGCCTCATGATGTGTCCCTTGGGGTGATGACCTACCTCGTTCTTTTTACAATTGGCACGTTAATGGGTTTTCAGAATAGCTTAGATAACATTGACCCCACTATCTACCTCTCCTTCACACCATTACCGTAGGGACCTACTAATTGTTTACCTTCCACAAGAGATTTTGAGAATCTACTATGTATGTCCAATGTTTTATTAGTGTGTCCTCCCCATCCATGTTGCACAATGTAAAACTACCTACATCCATTATCCTAATCACATGGTGTTAAAATATTGTCTTCCAAATGAAATACACAAGTGGTGACACACCTCAAGAATTTCCAATGCCCATTCATCTCCATGGAATTGAGATCTTCACCAAAAGGTATTAGATCCTCCTCATATGGAATTACATCCTTTTTTATGAGCTTCTATGTATGAGACCAATACTACCTCTCAGTGATGCATATTTCGCGACACGACCATCTGGACAATTATTCCTTCATGTTTCTCACACCAATCATGAATCACATGGCCTTACCGGTCCAGTAGATACCATGGGAACTTTCCCCACCTTGAAGTCCCTCCAATAGTAATCTCTATTTCCCACTATCATGCACCGCTAACAATGCATATGCCCCATCCCTTCCAAATTACACGGGTTTTGATCGTTTTCTTCTAAAAATTGTATGATTGTCTCCGACATGAGGTTAAATCCCATCCATGGTAAAGCATGGTACCCCTCCTAAAGTAACACCCATTGGATCCCAAAATCCTCCCACCACCCATCCCCATCATTCTCTTTCCCCCGAGTCACTATGACTCATTCGGATCATAACCTTACTTAGAGGTCACATGTCCTTTTGGTATCCATCTAAAGCCATATCCATTTGGTCTTCAAGTTGTATGCCTCATAATTACCTTATCATATTTGAATCATTCATTCATAATAACCAACCTCTTGCCCTATTTTTACAGGGCCACCTCTATATGAATAATCCACAATTTCCCATTAAAAAGTATAAAGACTTTGTCTCCAAACCAATGATGAAATTTAGGACACCATCATAAGGAACATCCATGAAACATCATCCCTATCATCTATTCCACCTGTTTTCACATTGTTCACTATCATCCCTACTATATGACATCAAACTATAAGAGATTCTAGAACAATGTGGATGTCGATTCCCTACTAACTGGGATACATAGGAAACATCCCCGGGGTACAAGCCCAACATCCCCAACAATACATCCACTCCTTCCACTTCACCAAACCTATCAATAATCCATCATGATTTTACCTGGGCGGCCATACACCTTAAAACTCTTACCATTCAACTAGGTAGCTAAGCATGTATAATCGTTCTATCATCTGTTATCCAACCAAGATCAATTTTCTCACAAAGGGAAGTTGACCATGTGTAATCCCCACACCATATCCTCTCGATCTATGTTGGTTCTGATCCTTGTCTCTGAAACAAGGAATATAGGAATCCTCCATATTGTTCAATCCCAGCCAATGGTAAACATTGGTGCCTACCTCCTAGTGATATACCCCATCATAGTGCGTCATTTTCTCTTTATGGGAAACACTATCTATGGTCCACTCTCAATGGGAATTCTGACCCATCAGTCTAATAAGACTTCTAGTTATTCCCTCTAAAAGATGTACCTCTTTGGTCTGCCTTCATGAATGATTATGATCTGATCCAATTCATCTTTTAAAGATGTTAAACTTGTGGATTTCCCTATGATAAATATAGGATTCCTGAAAAAATCATTAGATGACATGGCTATGGCATAAGATACCAGGTGATCACCATTGGATGCATCTATTTATGCTCTTATTAGACGTTCCATCATGAGAATCGATACATGTGGACAATGTTCCAGCATCCAAGGATGCTAAATATGAGAAAAATGACTAATTCCATAACATAAGGTTGCATCCTTGTCATACACCTTGGACTGTCTCGATAAAAGCAGCCTTATTAAGTGGCATCCACGATGAGAGAGCACATGAGATGTGTTTCAAGAACAAGTCTTAATGATTGAGGGAGACATAGACTAGGACACATGTTATAAGGATAAATACATGGATGGAGGAACTAAAATCACAAAATCATGTTTCAATAATAGAGGAAACAACACCAATAATGTGACGATTTCTACTTTCCATTGTAGAGAGGGAATGTAGGGCATCAAATGTGACGATTGTGGATGATAAAATGTGGGGCAGACGTGCCCCCACAATGTCATCAATATATATATATATATATATATAATTGTTGATAGTATTATACTCATGAAATGACAATATTGTATATACCTTCTTAAATTATTGGTCATAGAATTTATTATTATGTATTTCATGTGTACAAGAAACTACTAATTAGTAAAGCATTTCCATTCTCTTTTCACATACACATTACGTTTAATTTAATGAGGATAAAGTTAATTAATATTTTTTATATATATGACATGATATTGATTCATGAAAATCAATATATCACTTCATTACTTACATGTTCCCCATTTATATAAATTATAACATCTCTCATGCTTACGTACGACCTACCATCTCCCTGAAGCGATGTGATTCATTCTCATTATTTAATTGCTAATACGATTGTAAAATTTTATATAAAGGGAAAGAATAATTATAATAAAATAAATATGTATTTTTTGAATTTGTAGCAATATTATATTCTCAACAATTTTAAAATTCATGATAAAACACACATGTTAAAACACGGATGTTATCACTATATAAGTTATCATTAATGAATGATTATTAATGAATTGGTGATAATATTAAATAAAATATTCATATATTCTATTATAAATATATCTACGGTAATGGTATATGTTAATAACATATCTAAAACCAAAATAATGTAGGTCAATGAGAATTCCACCTAATGGAAGTATAATGTAATATACTTTATCTGAATTTCCATTCGTTAAGACATATTTTAATATTATACACCAAATTTCTTTAATATGGGGTATATGATACAAATTAAGACTTTAATATAATAAATTGATAATAATTCATGGAATTTAATGTTTAAATTTGATATATTTCGCCAGGGGATTTTTAACAAATGTTACCTTGTGTTAAAGAATTTCATAACTAAATTTATTTTTATTGGGTTATATAACCAATTCATTATATTTGAAATTATAAGATGATGTGTGTAAATACTTTTGACTATATTATACGCTATTTCCACTTGTTTTCTATGGATTTATATTTTATACAGATAATATATTCATTTTTTAATTCTCACATTGGGGTTATGTTTTTTATCTGCGTTTATTTAAAAATATCATTTCAATTGGGTCATTTTATGCATGAATTTACATAGATGGATATCCTTTTAATGTTATTTTGTAAAAAATTACATTTCTATCTTATATTTATTCATTAAAATTTTATGAAATATTTCCATTTTATAATATCATATACATTAAATTATTAATTAATTTTTTTTGAAAATTAGAATTTATTTCTCTCTTAATTTACAAATAACTTATTTTCTAAAAAAGCTTCTAAAAATAATTTCTTAACATTATAAAAATGATTTATTTCAGAAATATTTATACTTTTTTGACTTATTTCAATAAAAATTAATGGAATATTCATGTAGTTTCCCAATCAATTCACATTTTACTATAACTAATAAAAATAGGGAATATTTTTTTAATGGGTACATCCTTAACAAAATTTATATCCACCATGACCACTAAATGTTTTAAAAAATACATAAAAATAGTCAAATGACATTAAAAATGAAATTTCATTTTTCCATATTTTTAAACATTTAGATTCAAAATTATTTTCAAAGTGAGGATGTTAATTTCTTAACTAAATATTTAATAACATTATTATGGTTTTTTCCTTAATTGAATAATCCATTTATTGTACATATTATCCACTAGTTATTTTTTTATTCTATCAATATGTATTACATGATTGGTTTATGATTAGTTTAATGCAGGAAACTATTTAATTTCTATATCATGATTATTTGATATGCTATTGTTATGTATTACATGATTCGTTTATGATTGGTATCCCATCGCAAATAGTATTATTGGTGACGGTACTTGTCCCAAATACTTTAGCCCGCATTTATCACGGTCAACGGTTAAATATTTATTTGTGATGGGTCCCGTCACAAATAATAACCTGCTGACATACTATTTGTGACGGGGGTACATTCCCGCCGCAAATATTTTTTACCACTGCCGGTTATTTGCGGCGAGTGGTAACCCCCGTCGCA
The DNA here is from genome assembly GCA_963277665.1 of Viscum album. Taxonomy (NCBI): domain Eukaryota; kingdom Viridiplantae; phylum Streptophyta; class Magnoliopsida; order Santalales; family Viscaceae; genus Viscum; species Viscum album. The sequence continues at coordinate 136,956,480 of OY728139.1, forward strand.
AATAACCTGCCGCAAATACCCCTTTTTCCATAGTGAAACCAATTTTCTAGACTTAGTTAAATGAGTTTTTGGTCTATGACCTCCAAAATATTTCATATGTATTTTGAATGGACCTCACTATAGAGGTATCATGGTTCCTAAGATATTGATGTCCAAAAATTACTAATATCATTCCTTAAGAAATAAGTTATTATTATCCAAGGAATCTTCCCATTGATATTTTATCTGGATAAATTTTATTTATTTTTTTATTTATCAAATGTAATATTTTTTTAGTAATTTACCATTCCATATTGATTTTACCTAATCTATTTAGGATATTCCAGTGATTTTAATGTATTGTATGTTTAGTTATTTTCTATTCCATATTGATTATTAGTTATCTATTCATGATATTTATATAATTTAAATGTAATTTATGTTCATTTACATATCTTTATGTTTTTATAATTCTTATTGATTCATGATATATTCTACTATACATAAGACTTACTAAACATTTATCCTCAATCATATTTTATTCCCATTCATAGAAATTCATGAATTATTCCTATATTTATATTCAATGATTTGCTATAAGTAATAATGAGAACCTCAAATAAACAAAAGTTTCAATTTGTTATTTCATATTTAATATGGGAATCATTTATTTATATAATATAATGATCATTCAGAAATCAATTCCCATTTATGTTGTGATTCCATTTATATTATACCGACGTAATAAAGTATAATCCAACTCTGGGTAAGTGGGTTTCTATTTCCTTTCTTTTGGATTAAGATAAATTTCATGTCGAGTTCTTGGGAACTAGATTTATACAAACTTTCATTATGGATCATAACTATGTAATTTACATTGAGGATAGATATAATAAATATATCAGTTTTTTGGTATGGTATAGTTTTTTCAGATTTCACTATAAATGAATACGTTTCTTTATATTATAATTTTATATGGTTCTTTCAGTGTTTTAAAATGTAATAATATATTTGAAAAAGGTAAAATAGTCTTGAGTAAAGTGGTACATGGTACTTCACACCAGTTTTGAATGTTCTGGTGAATATAATTTAGATGATTCTTCTTTTCTTTGAGGACTATTATGAATGAGTTTTATATATTATTACAATGAATGTATTATGTCAATCCTTTGGTTTTATTTATTAGAAATATGTTTTAATTATTTATACACCCTATAATCGATTATATGGATTTCACACTACAATTATTAATCCACACACAGTTTTTTTAATTCAAGTTAATGGAAAATCTTGAAAAAATTATTTAAATATTGAATTTGACTGTAAATTTGGTCAATATGAGAAACCAAACGGGATGATCATTAGGTTGAATGATATTGTGGTGATTATTTATTTGTTATATCTAAATATTATTAACATCATATTCCTCTACAAACTCTCAGACTCACCAAGGAAGAAGAGAATATAGTTATTTAAGATAACGATTAGTAGAGAACATGGAGGAATAATGCATGATTTACATAATGTTCCAATCATGTAAATAGAAAGTGAGGAACGGAAGATAAAGTAATAGGTAAATTATTATTGTGTTGAGATGAAGGGAATGGGGCTATGAATTTCTAATGAAAACATAATAGTATAATTTAAATAAATAAAATTAATCGAAGAAATCCATTTAATATTTTTTCTTATCAATGAAAAACCTAGGAATTATATGAGTTAATTCCATATTTTAATTTGTAACCCATTTCCTTTTGAAGTACCTATATTGAAATAAAATATATTAAGCACATATATATTAAAATAAATTAATTAAATTATGGATGTATTTTTTACCAATGGAAATTTGGTTATAATAATATTGAAACATATAATGAATTTTCTATTAATTTTAAGCATAAATTAATTTATTTACATAATTGTTTGGGAAAAACATGGGTTTATGATTTTAATGTCAATAATTTTTTCAATTTTTTATACAGCCCTTTTGAAAATATCACTAGTATATATAATACAAAATTAATGAAAATGTTGGAATAAAATTATGTGAATACAACCTTTGGTTTAATATATGAATTTTTTAGAATGAATTAAAATACATGATTGATTAAAATAGATTAAATGTTTTGGTAACCAAGGAATTTTATCCAATCATTTATGTTTTATTAATTAAGGATCATCAAAATGTTGGACCTTTATTGGTATTATTTTAATATGGTTTTAGAAAAAGGGAAAATCCATATCTAGTTGCAATGCGTCACATATAGAAATGAAATAGAGCTCAAAACCAAAACTAATTGGTGATAATTTTTTCACCAACATCAATAATTATTAGTGACTTATACTTTTAATATATTTTAAAATATTCTCTTCACATTGTTTATATCATATATGAAAAAATAGTTATTCTTTTCAAAATTATGTTTCATTTTTCCCTTTCCCTATTTCAAGATGGATTTTCGTTAACCCTTTTTAGTATTTGTTTCTTTTTAATAATTTCATTTCCAAATTTTAAATCCAATATTACCAAGATCTTGTTTTTATTGAGAGGAATAAATTTACAATAGGTTGGGAGAATGCATCAAAATGATATTTTAAAAGAATAATGTGTGTTTTATTAGTGAATATGTCACATCCATGACTTAATTATAAGGTATATTTATTTTAATAACTATTCTAGATTTGTTTGTGGGTGTTCCCATTTAGTTTTGGAGGAAAGGGTGTATTATCATGAATTGTGAAATACCATGATCCCTTTTCATGTTTAAACAACTTATTTTATTTTTTATAAATCTTTTCTATTTCAACATCTTACACCCATTACACATCCAAATTAGCATACCCGGGTATCTTAAAAGCACCATATGAATTTGGACCCTATAAGAACCTAGAATAATGATAGATTTTAGTTTTTTATTAAGAAATTGGGCTATATCATTATCTCTTTACTATTTAAATAAGTTTTTAAAATTTAAATATCTCGTATATTATTTAATATTTTTCATTGATTACACCTAACACACGAAGACTATGACATGTGGCTCCCCCATAATCAAGTTTTCCACTTTGGAGCTCATCTCCCCTGTGGATTAGGGAAATATTACATAGCCATTCTCAAATCTCCTAGATTGTAATAGGTAAAATGTTTCCTTAAAAACACCTTCAATTGTCACACTTTTCCCCCCATTTTCTTATCCATTTTGCCTAAAATGACTTATTCAAGCCTCCCTTCTAGCTTCAAATTCTTGAAGATTCAAATATTTGTGGATTTGAGCTGATTTATTCAAGATATCTAAAGTGAGTGGGTTTCATTCATTCCTCCTACCATTTAGTTAGGGGTTCTCTCATCCTTTCATGAAGTTCTAATGTCCCCAGATGTAAGGGTTTTTACCTAGGGTTTAACCTTGTCTAATTATGGTGAAATCTTGTAGTTTTATGTTGGTTTTCACTTGCTTGTGGGGCGATGGTGGTGCAATTGAAGTTTCTCACAAAAGTATAGATGTTTTTTCACAAATGGTAGGTAATTACATGTGTAAGAATTATGAGATGGGTTAGTTTTTATTTATTTATATTTTTATCATGATTCTCTTCCATTTTTTTTGGTTCCATAATTATTTTTTGTATCATTTGTTAAGCTGTTTGTTTTTAAGTTTCATTTTTGTGTACAAATGAATACTTTTGGTATGTATTCATCATTGTGTTCATTGGGATTGTTTTATGATTCATGGAATAAATTTATTAAATGATGATCTGGATGAAAATTATGGTTTGATGTGATATTGGTATGGTTTTGGTCTTTAAAAAGTTTTTTAGAAGCATTATTGGTGCAAAACATGGTTACACTTCAGGGACCTATTTTGGGACAGTTTTAAATGGTTTCATTGGTTATGTAATAGGTGAAACTAAGATGACAAATTATTTTGGTAGGGGTGTAATTTTGAATTGATCAATTTTAATGTGAATGGTTTTTATGTGATTTTTACTATTTTGGAGTGGTTTTATTAAATTTTTTAAAGGATTTATTGTTGTGTGAATGAGAGGTGAAATGTGTTGTAAGTTGTTTTGTCTTGAGTATGATTTTTGAAATGAATTTGTGTGAAAAAGGGTATCATGTTACATGAGTATTATATTTTGGGTGATTTTGTGACTTTTATGTTGTATTCTCATGTTAAAATTTGATTTCATGGGTTTTTGAACTTTTTTTAGCACAAGAGGTAAAGCTTAGGTATCTAGGTGGGTTGACGTGTACTAACATGCTAGTGATCGGGTTAAGTTTGGCCCCTATTTCACATAGAATGTATGATGATGAAAACACTAACTAAACTATGATGATGATGATGATGGACCACTATGTTATGGGTATGATACCTACTAGTGGGTCGTGTTCATGAGAAAATATATTTGTATGGTTACTTTCACCGAGTACAAGCTACATGGGACCCACAGTGAGCTAATACAAATGGTTTTTTTCCTATTGCTAGTGCTCATTAGATATTTTATACATACTATCATCATATTGTATGTTTGGATGGAGAAATTATGTAGAATTGTAATTTTATTTAAATGTGTTTATTTCTTTTAAAGTATCCTACTTGAAAGCTATTTTTATTTAAAGTTGCATATTTTTGAAATTGTAACACTTATTTCTTGTTTACCAAACATGAAATATTTTTTCTTATAATTATTATCATATGCATTATTTTTGTGGTTGAATCCTACTAGAATTTGGATCACAACCTACATACTCCCTTAGGTGTAAATAGAGTTTGTTATTTTTTTGCATGTTTGGGTACAAATTTTAGTGCCATTGGTTCGGGTTTCCAGTGGTCCTTCTTAGAGTAGTGTTGTGGAGATGGATTGAGGGTGGTGCCCCTTGCCATGAGGAGGTTCTTGGGATGTTATTTTTGATTTTTTTTCCTTTGTTATAGGCTTTTAGTTTTTTTCTATATTATGTAATTCAATTCTTAATTTTTTAAAAATATGTTTTTGTTTAAAAAATCCAGATTTGGATTATTAGATTTATTTTTTTTATATAAACATTGGTAAATCATTATAAAATTTCACTTTCTAATAACCTGGAACATGTTCCAGGCCTTGGGGATATGGAACGCCCTTTTGGGCTAGTCATGGTCCTGGTTTTGTGCCAGTTTTTAAGTCAACCAGATTCAGTTCGCGAAAAAATGGGATTAGATCATGTTCAGTCTCTTGGGTCATCTTAGTTTGAGAAGAGTCAGAATAGTTCAAGGATAGGATTATTGGGACATGAAATTACGATTATGAGTAGGGTGCAGGACATAACAACTCATGATGTGATTCATGTTGTTGGGGGGATATTGGGTTTTATCGGAGTCCTTTGGTTTTCTTGGTTTGATGATGAGTAGGGGAAATTAAAAGAGTGTTTGGTTAAAGGTCTTGGTGAGCTCTCATGGATTGGAAAGCCATGTAGAGATTGGGATATTTTCCAATAACATTGTTTATGATGGTGAAGTGATTGTATTATGGCCTCTAACCGTATTTCCATGTCACCCATTGAAACTAGTTTCCTCTCATATTGTATTATGTCCTTTTGTTTCTGAAATTTTGAAGATTTGTTTTAAGGAAAAATTTAATTGGTCTTAAGAAGCATAATGTTTTTGAGAAATTATTTTCTTATAAAGGGCGAATAGTTTGATTTTAAAAAATGGGGAACTAAAATTTAAAATTTGTTTTCAAATGGAAATTGGTGTAATTAAACTATTTTAAAAATATAAATTACTTCAAAGTGGATTTTGAAAATATTTTTCAAATGGAACATTATAAATTATTAAAGAACATTTTTAAATTGAATAAAGTCTATTTGAATTTTTGTGTGGAATTTGAAATGGATTTTTTATTTGGTTCCGAGTGAGAATTTGAAATGTTTTATGAATAATTGGAACCATAATTTAAATAAGAAGAGATGAGTTTTCCAATGAATGGGTGTTGATCAAATATTATTTTTAATAAAACTAAAATTTCATTGAAAGGGGTTGATATGTTTTGAAATTTATGTAAATATCTTGAAATTGAGTTATTATTTGAATGAATGGACCTTTCTAAAAAGTTTTGTAAAATGTAAATTGGGATTTTTTTTTGTGGTTAGCAGTCTCGTGAAAAAAAGTATTGGTTGACTATTTTGGATTTGAAAAGTGGAATGAAATTTTGTTTTAACCTTTTGTATTTCCATTAGAGAAAACACAAATGGGCTTATATGTAATTAGGGATGGTTAATGGAATAAATGGATCAGTGATGGGATGGATATGAAGAGTTTTCTCGTTGTGGCATAGAAACATGAATATGTGAGGCCCAAGTGATATCATTGAGGGATGATCTAACCACTGACATGTTCATCTTCAATGATGTGATTTATTTTAAGAGAAAACATGATGTCTTGATGACATTTCTGGGTGTTGTGTATTTTTTTTGAAAATGTTGGTGATGTGGGATGTTTGTGTCCAAGAACCCCTCTTTTTGAATGATTTTTTGGGTTTGTGTTTCATTGGAATGTTGGGTGGAAGGGTTGGATAGTGGTCCCTTAATGAGGAATGTGTGGGTAACCATTTATGGTGGTTCCCCTCATGTGTTCTGTTCTAGTTTGTGGCACGTTTTGACCAATGGACTATCTTGGTTGGGTCACTGGGTTCTCTTGATAGATAAGGTACTCCACAATTAAAGTTAATATAGGATTTAAGTGCATCATAGAGTGTTTCTCCATTGTAAAATCCTCTAGTTGATCAACATAAATAATTTATTCATGAGTTTTGGAGATTTAGTATACCCCCTTTACATTTTCATTTTTTGGGAATCCTCTTGTGGTGGGAGAGTGGTTGTGGAAGGCTAAAAGAGACATTATTTTCTTATATTACCTGATTCTCCAATGGTTAAAGTGGTTTGGGTGGGTCAGTGTAAGATGTTGTCTAAGTGTTCAACTTGGAATGTTTTCAGTCTTGTCAAAGAAAATGTTCATGTTAGTCTATTATTATAGAAATTATTACAATGTGAGGTTGTTATGGATGCTTGCAGGAATCATGTATTGTTTGGGACTTAGAATATGGTCCTTACCCTAATCCAATTTCTATTATTCTCAATGGTCATTTTCAGTGATTTTTTTTGATTTTGTGTGCTCTTTTTACTGTAAAGTTGATGTTTTTTTGAAATCATCTAAGAGTTTTTGTTTTGTAGGGAATGTGTATCACTTTGAAAAATATCAACATCATAGGTTTAAAGGATGGTATTTCCATATATCCTTTAATCCTTATATTTTTCTTCTGAAGAAACAATGGGTGATGTGTGTGTATCAATAATGACCTTGTTTAATTAAAATGTCATGTTTTGGTAATGTGGGTTTTTGAGTGTTTTATGTCTAGGTAAACCCATCTGGAATTGATGTCTAGTTTTTAGTAACACCATAAGAAAAAGTTTTATTCAAGGGATTCTATAGCCTAAATATGAAGCCGAAGATTCCTTAATAATATGAGCTCAATCCATAGGTCCCAGAGTGATGTTGGCATGTATTCAGGGGAAACCCATGGGTCTTTTAAACTTTTGGACAATGTCCTGTCATCATTATGAAATATGGTAATATTTTATACCTACGGTGTCATAATATTTTTCATATTGTTCTCATTCAGTGGTATAGGTGGGAGGAACTAATTTCAATGTTATATCCTAATTTCATGTTATTCCCTTAGGTTTCCATTGAATTTTGAGTGAAAAGGATTAAATTTGGGCTCGGTAGATTGAAGACAACAGTTTGCACATGGATAGTTGTAACTATGTGCCAACCTAGAAAACTATGTTATAAGTGACAGTAGCGATGGAACAATATACACAGGTTCATGCACCTCAAAATATGTAACTATTTGAATCTCCCCCTTTAAAAATATTTATCCACATGGTTAGTGTATAGTTTACCAAACTGTGTAGACTAACCATACGGTCGTGCAAACTCATTAAATCTGGGGGTCGTTTCATGTAGTCTCATGTTTTTAGATTAATATGGTTTCTTATTATGGTGGGGAGACACACAATGATTCTAATGTATGTTAATTTTAAAAATTCTAATGAAATTATACACTGTATGTCAAGAGTTCGTTCGGGGATCCCATGTCAGTGTCCCGATTATTTCTCAAAAAAACAAAATTTAGTTTCCCCTTATGGTGGGGAGTCTGTTTGTGTATCCCCAAATCAATAACTTGTTTTTTCCCTGGTGTTGGTATAGAAATAGGTAGTATCATTCAGATTTATGTATCCACCAAATTCCTCCTTGATTAATCATTGGGATTGGATTTATCCTAACAGTTTTGTTGAAGTAAGACCGTAGCGACCTTGTTCATTTTTGTTGTTCATTCCAAGTATGTCGCTTGAGTCTTGTTCTGATAGTCTATGAGGTGTTTTGTTTTAGTATGATGTTTAAATATGCTCTATTATTTTATGAAGTTCTGTATATTTTGGTTGGTGAGTGTATTCCTTTCATTAACGATCAATTAGATTTTTTTTAGACTTTTGGGTGGTGACGAAATTGGACAAAAGATTACATTTCGTATTTTCGGTTGTGTTTGGTTTTTTTATTTTAGACATGTTATGGATTTCCAAGTGTGGAAATTTTTATGGGGGGAGATATGTCACATACATGACTTATTATAAAGGTATATTAATTTTAATTACAATTATAGATTTTTTTGTGGGGGTTTCAAATTTATTTTTGGAAGAAAGTGTGTGTTCTCATGATTTTTACCAAACTGTGAGCACATTTAATGTTTTAACAACAAATTTTATTTTTTTATAAATCCTTCCTTATTAAACAATTTACATCCATTCTACTTCTCAATTATCATTTCCTGGTTTATAAAAACCACCATATTAATTTGTTCTCTATATGGATAATTAATAATGACAAATTTTGGGTCCTATTAATGTATTGGGCCAACCTGTAAGCCCATTTCCTGTTTTATTTTTTTTTTTTATTTTTCAATATCTCATTAATTTTTTACTATTTTTCAGTGATTCCAACTCCCACTCAGAGAGAAAAACTATGGCTCACCCCCATTATCGAGTTTCCCTCTTTGGATCTCATCTCCCATGCTAATTAGGGCAATAATTTTTAATCATTCTTAAATCACATAGATTTGAAGAGTTAAAATGTTTCTATCATAACTACTTCAATTTTCACTATTTTCCATCATTTTAAAATCCCCTTCACCCAATAAGAATTTTTAGAGCCTCCCAACCAGTTTTAATTCCTTCATGTGTCAAATATTAGTGTATTTGTGCTGATTTAATCAAGATCTCTCATGTAAGTGGGTTTCCATCTATCCTCCTCCAATTTTCTTAATGTTTATCCCATCATTTCATGGAGTTTTGATGTGTCCTGAAGTTATGGTTCGTACATATGGTTTATCCTATGGTCGTTTTGGTGAAATGGTGTGGTTTTATGTTGGTTTTCACTCCCTTGTGGTGCGGTGGTGTTGTGATTGATGTTTCACACAACAGTTCGGTGTTTTTGAATAAAATGGAAGGTGATTCCTTGTGTAAGCATAATTGGATAAGTTTAATTTGTAATATTTATATTTTTATCTTGATTTTATTCCCTTTTCTTGGTGTTAAAATTATATTTTGTAACATTATTTAGGCGGTTGGGTTTTATGTGGCATTTTTGTGCAGAAATGAATATTTTTAGTGTGTATTCCACGTTGTGTTCAGTGGGGTTTTTTTATGATTCATGGAATAGTTTTGATAAATTATGTTATGGTAGAAAATTCTTGTTTGATATGATATTGGTATGCTTTTGGTCTTCAAATTGGGTTTTTAGAGGGATTTTATGTGCAGAACAATGTTGCACTCAGAATTGTTTTGTGAAGGTTTTAAATGGTTTCATGGATTATGTAAGAGGTGAAACTATGTTTGGAGTGTACTTTTGAAATGGTCTTTTTTATGTGAAATCGATATTACGTGATGTGTACTATTTTTTATGGTTTTAAAAATTTGTTTAAAGGAATATTTATGAGTGAATGTGTGGTGAAACATGTTGTGGGATTTATTTATGTATGTATGATTTCCAAAATGAATATGAGTGAAAAAGGATATCATGTGACATGTGTTTGGGATGTTTGGTGTTTTTTCTTCTTGGAACTGTTATTTTGATGTTGAAATAGTATTTTATGGATTGTGGAAGTTGATTGTACAAACGAGTGAAAACCCGGGTATCTAGGTGGGTGTGTGTATACTAGTATGCTGGGGATCCTGTGGGGTTGGTCCACTGTTTCATGTAGCGTGTTTGACATTGAAAATACTAACAAAACTATGATGATGATAATGATGGTATTGGATGAACAATAAGTTGTTTTTATGATCATTACTAGAGCACATGTGCATGAGAATGATTATTTGTATGGTCACCTTCACTGAGTATGAGTTACCTAGGACCCACAGCGAGTTGGTACTTATGGTGGTTTTCCTATTGCAAGTTCTCATAAAATGTTTTATACTTACCATCATTATATAGTATCTTTGGATGGAAAAATTCAGTAGTCTTTTCATTTTATTTAAAAGTGTTTATTTCTTTTAAAGTATCCAACTTGAATGTTTTTTTATTTAAAGTTACATCATTCAGAAATTGTCACTTGAATTTCTTGTTTACAAAACACGAATGATTTTTTACTTATAATGATTATCACATGGAATATTTTTGTGGTGTAATACAATTGGGATTTGGATCACACCCTACATACAACCTTGGGTGTATGTAGACTATATTATTTTGTCACATGATTGGGTAAAGCATTTAGTGTTAGTGGTTTGTGTTTCAAGTTGTCTTTCACGGCATAGTGTTATGTAGATAGCTTGAGGGTTGTGCCCCATAACATGAGGAGGTTATTTGTATTTTCGTTTTGACATTTTCCCATTGTTATAGTCTTTTAGTGTTCTCTAGATTATGCAATTCAATGCTGAATTTTTGAAATAGTTATTTTAGATTGAAAATTCCAAATTTTTTAATTCGATTTTTTTGTTGTTTTATGTTTATAAAATCATGTAAATCGTTCGCACCATTCAATTTTTTAATTCCCGACAACTTGTTTTAGCCCATGGGGATTGGGAACCCCTTCGGTCATTGTCATGGGCCATGTTTGGTGCCAGTTTTTATGATGACAACATTTGGTTTGTGACAGTATGGTATGAGAGCTAGTTCGCTCTCTTGGGTCATGTTATTTGGTGAAGGGTTGGGATAGTTCAGGGATGAGATTTTTGGGACATGACATTACTATTACATGTAGGTTTCCTAACTAGCACAACTCATAACATGAAAAACGTTTCTAGGGTATTTCTGGTTTTCTTTCTGTCCTTTAGTTTTCTTGGTTTGATGATGATTAGGGTAAATGAAAAGAGAGTTAGGTTAATGGTCTTGGTGAGATCACAAAGCCTAGGAGGTCTGGGGGAGCAAGGGATATTTCTCTATAACACTCTCCATGATGGTGAAGTGATTAGCATATAGATGAAAACAATATTTCCAAGTCACCATTCGAAACTATTTTCCTCTCACGGTGTCATATGTCCATTAGTTTTGGAATCTTGTAAGGTTGGTTTTAAATAGAAAATTACTTGGTCTTATGAAGCATAATGTTTTTGGGAAAATATTTTATAATGAACATGGAATGGTTTTATTTGTGAAATGGTGGAAATTAATTTTTTAGAATTGTTTTGAAATGGTTATTAGAGTATTTAAAACCTTGAAAATATAAATTACGTTAATGTCGATTTGGAAAATCCGCTTCAAATGGAACATTCAGAATTATTGAATTGTGTTTCAAAGGCAATTCTGTGTTTTAAATTTGTGTATGGAGTTTAAAAAAAGGATTTATTATTTGGAAACTAGTGGGAATTTTAAATATTTTAAAAATCATTAGAACCATGTTTTAAATAAGAAGAGATGAAATGAATGGGAGCGGATCAGAGGATGTTTGTAAAAAACAGAAATTGTTTGGAAAGGGGTTGAGTTGTTTTGAAATTGATATAAATATCTATAAAGCGAGATTTTATTTGAATGATTGTGCTGTTCTAAATTTTTTTTCAAGATATAAATTATGGCATCCCATCTTTTTAATACATAATGTTTCATTACATTTTACAAACAGTTGATCTTTAAAGTCAAGAGTCATGAAAATCAAGAAACCAATTGAAAACAACATAAAAATTCATCTAATCCACATCTAAGGATTCATAATAAGTTAATCTTAAGTGAAATTACTCCATCCCATAACCTAGAGTCCTACATCAAAATAATGGGTGAGCAGAAGGCTCAGTAAGTAATACAAGTGGAATTGTTGATATGTGGTCTTGAGAAATAATAATAGGATCATGATAAAAATCATAAAGATATGACAAATGGAAGAATTAGCATATCATGATAAAAATAACATGAATCATAACATAAATATTTGGCTACAAAAATTCATTTAAACATTCATAAACATATCACCAAGGTTCATCCCAAAGGTGTCTTAAAAAAGTTACCATGGTTATTCACCAAGGTATTATGAAAATTATCATCTCTAGTGATTAATTAAATACCCAATTACGTGAAGTATTTTTAGGGAACACCATTAATATGTATTCACATTAATGTGATCCACATAGTTTATAATAAAAAATTTCATAAATTACCCATAGATAATAAAATAAATTGGTTCGTTTGAAAATCATGAAGTTTTAAAAGTTCTTAAAAAAAAGATCGTTATGTCATTTATAACCCACTAAAAGGGAGTGAGGGTTACATGTATGTAAATTCCAGATTCTAATATATCATTTTTTTTATATCTATCAACACCCATTGAAATTAAATAGGTATTCTTATTCACATATAAAACATAATATAACTTCTTGATAGAGAGAGAGAGAGATTTTTAAATGAAATTTCTACAGCATAATAGATATATGACATGGTTTTTGAAAATAATATAAAGAGAGGTGAAAATGGTAAACCATCAATAAATTAATCATTTTAAAGTATAGGTACAGTAGAAAATTAAATAAGATCATTTTGTGGACAATTTAATGACACACCACATGAAAAGTAAATTTGCAAGGAAAGAGAAAACACGGTTTCTTTTACGAATTTTCGGCAGCTAAACAGCATCACATAAAAAATCATAAAATCATTTGATGAGAGGGAAAAGGCTCTCTCATCATTTGGAAATGTAATTTAAAGTATTAAATATATATAATAACAAGCCCCCTCATAATAAAATATAACTATAATACATAACTTAAATGAATTCATGACTTAAAAGAGAAGGGTGAATAGTTCCTTCACCTAGAAAAGTAACTTCGAAAGCATGAAGATCAAGACTTTGGGAGGATTGAGGGTTCCTTGGGAGGACTCTTTTGGAGGTAAATAGACCATAGAATCATTGAAGAGGATTTTAGACTGAAATGGATGAGGGAATGGATTGGAATTTAAAGGAGAAGTGTGGGAACAAATCATTAATTTCCAAGGGATACCACATCGGTGGTTTTGAAAAAACCATGGGCTTGACCATGGTATTTTCCCATGGTATTGTAATCTTTGGACTCCTCGTATAATATATTACTATTAATAAGTTGACCAGAATGATTACATAATCATTACATCCTTATTGATGTCTTTAAACACCCAAAACTCAAAACTGTATTTTTACAATTCACGGACACATCAACTGTATCATAAAAAACATGAATATTCACCTTTGCCTAATGTGGATGCTCTGAATGAAAAATAAAATCCATTTTATGAAAATATTTTTCAAAATATTTTTGTTTTAATATTTACTAAAAAGACTATTCACCCAAAAAAATAATACTTCATTAAACATTTATGAAACTGTTATTTACTTGTTTTATTGAATCACATTACCTAATCAAGGTTCTTAAAATATAATAATACTTTCTTAAGTTAGATTACTATTCAAGTTGGTAACATTAATATTCATAAGAGAAAAATTACTATTCATAATTTACTATTCATAAAAATTTAGTTGATCTTTTTAGACTTTAAATTTTCTACTAAACATAATTGTAGAAGACCATTTTTTTAAAATAATTACACAATATTAATTATTTATTGTTTACAATAATATTTTAAAATATCCTTTTTTCAAAAAAAAACATTAATAATATACATCCTTTATTTATCCGGACATTTGAAATATAAAAACTTTATCATAAAAAGAAATAACACTTTTATTTATATCAATGTATTGCACAAAGTAGAAAAGGTCTCGTTACATATAACCTTATAATACTAGCATTGGACCTAAATGTAATTTGTGCTAAGGTGATAGAATCTTGAGGTGTCTTGACCAACATTGCATGAGTGGTGACCTCTATCATCATGAATATCTCAAGTAGTAAATTCCTTTAAATCTTTACATGATGAATTTTGGCTTGGGTTTGGTCCAAAGTAAAGCCTAGTGGTGATACCTCCTTACCAAGTTTCGTTTGATGGGATTCGAACGGCCCGAGTCTACTGGATGAGGCCATCAAATCATTTTTATGTGTTAATTAACCATGATCACTTGTATTTATAAACTAAAATTGTAACATTGAGAGTTTAAAATCCAACAGTAATATCGACCAACGATCATATAACAATAGAATCCCAATGGTCTCATTTAATTATATTCACTTCATTAATTAAAGAATAGAGTTTTGTTGAGTATAAAACCAAAAACCCCAAAAAAAAATTGGAAACAAATATTTACCAAAAGTTTGGGTCACTAAATTCTTCCACCATTAAGAAATTTCATCCATGAAATTTTAACTTGTACTCCCTGAAGAGAAAAGGAGTGGGTAATTTTTCCTCATAGACTCCTCGGGTTCCCATGTGGCTTCTTCGCATTTGTGGTTCCTCCATAATGCCTTTACAATGTGGGTAGTCTTTTTTCATAGAACTCTATCTCTACGATCCAATATCTCCACCGACTGCTCCTCATAAGAGAGGTCATGTTCCAGTTGTACCACTTCTGGATTTAGTAAATGGTAAAGGTCGGGTGTTTACTACTTCAATAGGGATACGTAGAAGACATCATGAACATGTGATGGATTTGGAGGAAGTGAAAGTATATAGGCCACTCCTCCTAACCGATCAAGAATTTCTTAGGGGCCAATGTACCTAGGGCTGAGCTTCACTTTCTTCCCAAACCTCATGACTCTTTTCCAAGGTGAAAGTTGAAGAAATACCATTTAACCAACATCAAAATCCATGACCCTTTGATGGTTTTTGACATAGCTTTTTTGTCGAATCTGAGCGGCCTTAATGTGTTGTTGGATGACATGGACTTTTTCTGTCATATCGTGCACAAGATCAGGTCCAAGAATCTTTCCCTCACCTGATTCATCCAAACAAGTAATAGTTATACATCACTTCCTATATAGAGCTTCCTAGGATTCTATTTGAATGCTCGATTGGAATCAATTTTTGTATGAGAACTCAACAAAAGGGATATGTTGATCCCATCAACCTTTAAATTACATTGAGCATGTTCTCATCATGTCTTGGTGTGATTGAATAGTCCTTTCAGATTGGCCATCCATTTGGTGGTTATAGGGCATACTAAAATTCAATTATATGCTCATATCATGTTGAAGACTTCTCTAGAATTTTAATTTGATCCTGGAATCACGATCAGATATGATAGAATGTGGAACTCCAGGTATAATTACCACTTACTTCATGTAAATCCAGGCAAGTTGATCAAGAGGGAAATCATCCTGAATGGATATAAAATGGGCAGTCTTAGTGAGATGGTCCACAATAACCCATATCACATTATTCCTTTTTGATGTTCTCAGGAGACCAGTGACGATTTCCATAGTGATATTGTCCAACTTCTATGATGGTATGGGTAGTGGTTTCAATACCCCTTTATGAAGTTATCACCCTTCCTTCACTTGCTGACATACTAGGCACCTTGAAGTGTAGTCAGCAATGTCCCTTTTTATATTATCCCACCAATAATGATCACTAAGGTCCCTACACATTTTTTTGCTTCCAATACGTATAAAGATATTATAGCTATGAGCTTCATCCATCAGATCCGTCTTTATTTCCTGAAAATATGGAACATATAGTCTTTTATGAAATATTAGTACAGCTTCATGAACAATATTGAACTCATGAAACTTCCCATTCTTCACAACCTGAAACTTGTTCTATTTCAAAGGATGTTCATTATTAGCTATCTTTATCTTCTCTAGTAATGACGGTTGAGAAATTATTTGGGTTCGGATTGATGATGTATCTTCCTTTATAATTCCCATGTCCAACTATACTCTGTCATTGATCAATGGATCTCTTTGAATTCTCATCATCGAAAGAACAACTGGGTCATTCCTACTTAATGCATTAGAAACATTGTTTTCTCTTCTTGGATGATAATTAATTGAACATTAATAGTTTTTAAGAAGTTCCAACCATCTCATTTTTCTCATGTTCAATTTATGTTGTGTGAAAATATTCTTCAAACTTTGGTGGACTATGTATATATCACATTTCTCCCCATAAATATAGTTCCTCCATATCATCAAGGCAATAACGACCGCATCCAACTCCAGATCATGTGTAGGATAATTATACTCATGATTCTTCAACTGTAGAGATTCATAATCAATGACATTGTCATTTTTCATGAGGACGCACCCAATCCCATTGAGAGATGCATCACTAAAAATAACAAATCATCTTCACTTGATGGTAGATTTTACACGGGTTCAGTAACCAATATCTTTAACAACTCTTGGAAAATTTTCTCACACCTTTTCTTCCAGATGCACTTGACCCCTATTCAATTAACATGTTTAATTGATTAGAAAGTCATGAAATGTTTTTTCACAAATCACCTATAATATTATGCTAATCCAAGAAAACTTCAAATATCAGTTATTGTTGTTGGATGAGGCCACTCCTCCACAACTTTTGTCTTTGTAGAGTCAAATGTAATTCCTTCATTAGTAACAATGTTCCCTATGAAAGTGACTTTTTGTAACCAAAATTCACATTTACTGAACTTTCAAAAAATCCTCTCCTTCCAAAAAGTTTTCAAAATAGCCCAAACATGATCCTCATGATCCTCACGAAGTTTGGAATATATCAGAATATCATCAATAATAAGTACATAAAATTTATCAAGGTAGTCCTTAAATAATCTATTCATCAAATATATAAAAATATCAAGTTCATTAGTTAGTCTGAAGGGCATTACAAAAAACTCATAATGCCCATATCTTGATCGGATGGTAGTTTTAGGAATATCTTCTTTCTACACACTCAATTGATGAAAACCAGATCGAAGATCAATCATAGAGATTAATTGCCCCCCCCCCCCAAAGTTGGTCAAATAATTCATCAATTCTGGGAAAGGGTATTTGTTCTTCAATGTGATCCATTCTGTTCCCTATAATGAATGCATAGGCGCATTGATCTATCTTTCTTCTTCAAAAAGAGAATTATTTCTCCCCAAGGAGACACACTTGGTTGGATAAACCCATTCTCCAAAAGAACATGGATTTGTTTCTTTAAATCCTCTAGCTCTACATTTTCCTTTCTATAGGGTTTCTTTGATGTCAGATGAGACCTATGTACGAGTTCAATGGAGAACTCTACCTCTCTTTCTGGGGGAGGTTTGAACAACTCCTCAAGAAATACATCAACACATTCCCGAATGATGGGGATTGTTTCCATCCTAAAACTCTCATCTACTTCTTCTTAAACACTGATCAACTCCATAAAAAAGGATATAGGGGGTTTCTCTAGACAATGATCAGGTTGATATATCTCTCCTTGGAATATAACTATATTTTTCTATTGAAGACTACTATAATTTCCTTGCTTCTTAATTTGATCGTAGATTTATACATTGAGAGCCAGTACATCCCTAGTATAATGTCGAATTCCAGCATGTGAATGACTAATAGATTTGTGATAAGATTGTTCTCACTAAAGTGAATACTAGATTTTCTAAACACAGATGATGCTTGGATAAACCCATCAAGAGTCTTGACTGATAACTCAACTTTTAGTATATCGGGGGTTAATTTTAAATTCATTGAAAACATGGAGGAAGTAAAGGAATGTGAAGAACCAAAATTAAAAAAATTACTTGTTAGATTAGAGATAAGAACTAGATTATCTTCTACCACATCATTCAGAGCTCCAACATTAGCTGTCGTGATAGAAAAACCACGGCCTTTCTCCCTTGGCATTTGGTGAGGCTGATAGGGGTTCACCTCCACTTCCCTCAGATTTAGATAGTGATTGAGTTTCCAAGTTGTCAACACATAAAACATTGGACATCAGGTTGGATATCCACCATATTCCCCTGGTTATTTGTGTTAGGAAGTTGAGGTTTCACCTCACTATGAAAATTCCCCACAATAGGTCCATCTTTTCCACACTTGTAGCATTACCCGCTCTTGAACAAGCAATTCCCTGAATGCTTCATCCCACATTTGTTACACATGGAATGTTGTACTTGCATACCTCCTCTTCCCTGATCAACGGTCCTCCCAAAGTTGGGAAGCATCAACCCCTTCATGTCATTTGATTTATGAGACCACTATGTCTGTCCAAACTCCTGATCGACTTTCATCGCACTTCGCACGATCTCCTAATAGCTTTTATAGTCTCGGTTGGCTAGATTCTTCCACAGATGATGTATTAGTCCACCAAGGAATATGTCATCCATAGAACTAGGATCCATGAAAAATATATAGTGTAACGTGAAAGCCTTGTGAAGTTCATCTTGTAGCTTCCCACTGATTCATTCTCCTTCTACTTCAGCTCGAGAAACTCCTTCTCCATTCTTTTTCTCAAGGAACGAGGTAAATACATAACAAATAAGATCCCTATGAACTCCTACCACTCCATAGAAACACCCTCCACTCTTTGACTCATTTTTTTAAATTAGTTCCTACCACTGATCAGATTCTCTTTCACATATAAAAACTAAGATAATTTCTTGTGAATCAGATTGAGAAATTTTGAGATGAAATTTTTCCAGCAAAATGGCTATATAACATGGTTTTAGATAATATTATAAAGAGAGGGGAAAAGGGAATCCATTCAATAGTTGAATCATTTTATAGTAGAGGTACAGAAAAAAATAAATATGATCTTGGTGTGAACAATTGAATGACACACCACATGAAAATGAAACATACAAGGAAACAGAATGCATATTTTCTTTTATGAAAATATCACAGCCTAACGACGTCACATAAAAATTCATAAAATCAATTGATGATAGTAGAAAGGGTCTCTCATCATATGGAAATGAAATTGACCATATTAAATATATATAAGAACAAGCCCCCTCAGAATGAAATGAATCAATAAGGCATAACAAAAATGAAGTCATAAATTAAAGAGGAGGGTGAAAGGGTCTCTTACATTGAAAAGTAACTTCAAAAGCTCGATGGTCGGGACCTTGGGAGGCTTGAGGGAACCTTTGTAGGACTCCATGGGAGGTAAATAGACCAAAACTTCTTTGAGGAGGATTTTGGAAGGAAATGGATGTGGGAATGTAGTGTTATTTATAGGAGAAGTGAGGTAACAAATCATTAATTACCAAGGGACACCTCATTGGTGGTATTGGAAAAAACATGGGCTTGACCATAGTATTTTTCCATGGTATTGGCTACCTGGGAAACCTTGTAGAATATATTATGATTCATATGTCAACCAGAATAATTACTTACTTATTACATCATTAATGACGTAATTAAACACACTAAACTCAAAACTGTATTTTCGCTATTCACTAAAAATTCAACTGTTTTAGAAAAATGAAAAAAATAACCTTAACCTAATATAAATTCATGGAATTCAAATATGATCTCTATTTTATGAATAAAATATTTTAAATATTTATAATTTATTTAAAAAACTATTCACCTGAAAAAACAAATACTTAACTAATAATTACTAAAATACTAATTAACTTATTTAATTGAATAAAATTACCTAATAAGGGTGCATAAAATATAATAAGACTTTGTCAAGTAAAATTACTATTCCATTTGTTCACATTACTTTTTATTTGTGCAAACTTACTATTCATAATTTCATATTCACCAAAAATTATGTAGATCTTATTAGACACTAAATTTCCTACTGAACACAACTATAGAAGACCATTTTTTGAAAATACATTCAAATCATTAATTTTTTATGTTTTACATAAATAATTTAAAATATCCTTTTTTTCAAAACATTTCACCAATAATATACATTTTATATTTATCCAAACATTTGAAATTTACAAACATTACCATAAAAATAAATAATAATTTTATTTATATTAAAGGATTACACAAATCAGCTAAAGTCTTATTACATAGCCATGTATAGTATCCTCACTGTACCTAAGTGTATGATGTGCTAAGGTGATAGAATCTTGGGGCGGCTCGGCCAACATTGCTAGAGTGGTGACCTATATCAACTTGGACTTCTCCTGTATGTGATTCCGTTCAATCTTTACATGATGAAGTTCGTCTTGGGCTTAGTCCAGAGCAAAACCCATTGGTGCTACCTCCATCACATGTTCCATCAGATGGGCTTTGAATGGCCCGAGTCTACTGGATGAGGCCATCAAATCTATTTTCTATGTTAATTAACCAAGATTACTTATATTTATAAACTAAAATTATAATGTTAAGATTTAAGATTCCAACCGTATTATTGATCAACGATCATATAACAGTCAAAACCCAACGGTCCTATTTAATTATACACACTTTTTTAATTAATGCATATATTTTTTTAAAGAATAAAAAAACACAAAAAATTAGGAAACAAATATTAATTAAAAGTTTGGTTCGTTACATTCTTCCCCCCTTAAGAGGTTTCATCCCCAAATATTAACTTTTACTCCCTGAATAGAATGAGTGAAGGTACTTCTGTCTCATAGACTGCAGTGGTTCCCATGTGGATTCTTGGCATTAGTGGTTCCTCCACAACACCTTAATAAGGTGGGTATTCTTGTTTCATAGAACCTTGTCTCTATGATCCATGATCTCCACTGACTACTTCTCATAAGAGAGGTCATGTTCTAGTTGTACCACATATGGAATTAGTACATGTGAAGTGTCAGGTATGTACTTCCTAAAGATGGATATGTGGAAGAAATCATGAAATTGTGCTAGATTTGGAGGAAGTGAAATCCCATAGCCCACTGCACCAACGTGATCAAAGATTTCATAAGGGCCAATGTACCTATGGATGAGCTTCCCTTTATTCCCAAAACTTATGACTGTTTTCCAAGGCGAAATTTGAAGAAATACCTTTCCACCAACATCAAACTCTAAGTCCCCTTGACGGTTGTCGGCATATCACTTTTGCCGACTCTGATCAGACTTAATGTGTTGTTAGATGGAATAGAATTTTTCTATCATCTCTTGCACAAGTTCATGACCAAGAAGGTTTCTGTCACCAGCTTCATCCAAATAAGAAGTAGTTCTACATCAATTCCCATATAGAGCTTCATAGGGTTCCATTTGAATGCTCGAGTGGAAGCTATTGTTTTAAGAGAACTCAAATAACTGTTGATGATGATCCCTTACACCTTTAAATTTCATTGGGCATGTTCACAGAATGTCTTTAAGTGTTTTAATTTCCCATTCAAATTGGCCATCCGTTTGGGGGTGATAGGTCGTACTAAAATTCAATTCTGTGCTCAGATCATGTTGAATACTTCTCCTAAATTTTAATGTGAAACGTGGAACACAATGAGATATGACAGAAAGTGGAACTCCCATTATCCTTACCAATTCCTTCACTTAAATCCTGGAAAGTTGATCAAGAGAGAAATCTCCCCGAATGGATATTAAATGTGCAGTCTTAGTGAGACGGTCCACAATAACCCATATCACATTATTTCCATTGAATTGTATCGGGAGACTACTGAAGAAGTCCACAGTGATATTGTCCCACTTCCATGCTGGTATGGGTAGTTGTTTCAATACCCCATTAGGAAGTTTTCACTCTGCCTTCACTTGCTGACATACTAGGAACCTTGAAGTGTAGTCATGAATCTCCCTTTTCATATGATCCCACCAATAATGATCACGAAGGTCCGAATACATTTTTTTTCTTACATGATGTATAAAGAAAGTATAGTTATGAGCTTCATCCACCATCTCCTTCTTTATTTCAAAAAAAAATATGAACACATAGCCTTGTACGAAATTTTAGTATACCTTCTTGATCAATATTGAACTCAAGAAACTTCGAATCATTCATAGCCTCAAATATATTATGTAACAAAATAACTTTTTCTGATTTTTCATGATCTCCTCTAGTAATGTAGATTTAAAAATCATTTGTGTTAGGTTTTATGATGTCCCTTCCATTATAATTATCATGTCAAACATTCCCAGGTCATTGATCAATGGATCTCTTTGAATTGTCATCATGGAAAGAACAATTGGGTCTTTCCTGCTTAATGCATCAGCAACTTTTTTTGCTCTTCCAGGATGATAATGAATTGAACAATTATATTCTTAAAGAAGTTTCATCCTTTTCCTTTGTCTCATGTTCAATACATTTTGTGTGAAAATATACTTCAGACATTGGTGGTCTGTGTATATATCACATGTCTCCCCATAAAGATAGTGCCTCTCTATCGTCAGGGAAAAAACAATGGCAGCCGGACCCAGATCATGTTTAGGTTAATTCTGAACATGATTCTTTAGCTATTGAGATGCATAAGAAATGATATTTTCATTTTTCATGAGGAATCACCCAATCCCATTGAGAAATGAATCGCTAAAAATAACAAATCCTTCTCCATGTGTTGGTAGTGTTAACAAGTGTGTCATAACCAATCTCTTATTCAACTCATGGAATCATTCCTCACACTCCTTTTTTCAGGTGATCTTGAACCCTTTTCTAGTTAACATGTTTAATGGATTAAGAACTAGTGAAATGTTTTTCACTAACCTCCTATAATATCATGCTAATCCAAGGAAACTTTGAATCTTATTTATTGTTGTAGGCTGAGGCCACTCCTCCAAAAAATTTGTCCTTGTAGGGTCAATTGTGATTTTTTTATTGGTATGAGTGTTCCCCATGAATGTGACTTCTTGTAACAAGAATTTAATTTTTTTGAACTTTCCAAAAAGCCTCTCCTTCCATAGAGTTTTCAAAATATCCCTTACATGATCTTCATGCTCCTTGAAAATATTGGAATGTATCAGAATATAATCAATAAAAACTACACAATGTTATGAAGGTAGTCCTTAAAGTCTCTATTTATCTAATATATAAAAATAGTAGGGGCATTAGTCCATCCTAACGGCATAACAACAGGCTCATAATGCCCATATCTTGATTGGAAGGAAGTATTTGGAAAATCTTATTTCTTCATCCTTAAATTGATGATATCCAGATTGAATATCAATCTTACAAAATAATTGAACCCCACAAAGTTGGCCAAATAATTCATCAATTCTTGGAATATGGTATTTTTTCATCATTGTGATCTCATTACATTCTCTATAATCAATGCATATCCGCATTGATCCAACATTTCTCTTCACAAAGAGAATAGGTGCTCCCAAGAATACACACTTGGTCGGATAAACCCCTTCTCCAAAAGATCTTGGAGTTGTTTCTTTAATTCCTCTAGCTCCACTTTTTCCATCCTATATGGGGTTTTTCATATCAGATGAGATCCATGTACGAGTTTAATGATGAACTCTACCTCTTTCTGGGGGAGTTCTAGGAATATCCTTAGGATATACGACATCATATTAATGGACGATGGGGATAGTTTCTATACATAAACTCTCGTCTCCTTCTTCTTCTTCACCGATAAACTCCATAAATAAGGATACAGGGGGTTCCTCTAGACAATAATCTGGTTGTGATATATCTCCTTGGAAAATTAAAGTAGTTTTTTCATTCAAGACTACTAAGATTTCATTGCTTCTACATTTTATCCTAGCATTATACTTTGAGAGCGAGTCCATCCCTAGTATAATTTTGAATTCCAGTAGGGGAATGACTACAAGGTTTGTGATAAGATTGAGCTCACTAAATTAAATACTAGAGTTTCTAAACACTGATTATGCTGGGATAATCCCACTAAGAGTCTTGAATAATAACTCTACATTTAGGAAATTAGGGGTTGATTTTAAATTCTTTGCAAACATGGAGGAAATAAAGGAATGCGTAGAACCAGAATCAAACAAAGTACATTCTAGCTTTGAGAGAACAACAATAGTACCTGCTACCACATCATTCGAGGCTTCAAATTCATCCTTCATGATTGAAAAATCATGGCCTTGCTCCCTTGGCAATTGGTGAGGCTGATGGGGGGTTCCCCTCTACTGCCCTCGAAATTTGATAGTGATTGGAAAAGTGCCCCAGTTGTCCACATATCAAACAGTAGACATCATGTATGGGTTGTATCATATTAACCTTGTTGTTTGTGTTAGTAATTTGAGGTTTCAGGTCACTACAACAATTCCTCACAATATGGGCATCTCTTCCACAGTTGTAGCATTCCCCACCCCTGAGAAAAAAGTTCCCCTAATACTTCATCCCAAATTTATTACATGTGGGATGTTGTACTTGCTGCATCCTCTCCCCTGATCAAAGGTCCTCCCTAAGCTGGGCTCCATCGATATCTTCTTGTTGTTTGATTCATCACACTTGGCATGATATCATCATGGCTATCATATTCTCGGTTGGCTGGATTATTCCGCAGATGAGGAATTAGTCCACCAAATAATATATCAAACTTAACAATAGGATCCATGAAAAAGCTCGAGGTGTAATGTGAAAGCCTTGTGAAGTTCTCTCATAGCTTCTAACGGATCCATTCTCTTTCTATTTCATCTTGAGAAACACCATCTCCATTCTTGTTCTCATGGAATGAGGGGAATAATTACTGAAGAAGATCCCTATGAACTCTTCCCACTCCATAGATTCAACCTACTCTCTTTAACTCATGTTTTTAATCAGTTCCCACCACTGATCTACTTCTCCTTCTATGTGATAGACAGCCAGGGTGACCTTCTCTTGCTCTAAACAGCAGATCACAGAAAATATCTTCTCAATAGAGCTTATCCACTTCTCAAAAAACAATGGGTATATAAATACACTAAAGATTGGTGGACTTTGATACATAAATGACTCAACACAATGTTGTTCCCTTCACGGTAAGATCAGTCTCTTTGCTAGATTCAAGTTATTTATTATAACATGAGTCTGTCGGTTCATCATCTGTATGAATGTTTCCATTATGGCTTCCAACGGAGGGCTGTCAGCACATGGTCCATTGCAGTGACCAATTGCACAGTTCCTCCTATTATCTGCCATTTTATAAAAGAGTAAAACCATAGTGAGAAACATATTTCATTTAACAATCTTTTACCTATAATGTATTTTATGTCTTCAAACTTCATTATTAATCAATTATATTTCTTTATAATTAATTCATAATGATTTATAAAATTCTTGCGATTAATCAAACATACCCCCTAGGAGTGTCTTATCCAAGAGTGCTCCAAGGCCCGTTGTTGTGAACCAGTTCCCATTCGAGTATAGCTCAATGTAGTGTTTTCAGGTTTTTCCCCTATGTACATATGTGCTAGAGCCTCCTCTACCTGGTCGTATCTAGACATGGATGTATTTGTTTGATAATCAACATACTCAATACACACCAAAATACCAATAAGTTTTCTTAATTTTAAACTTTTATAATGTGATCATCCTAAAGTTTTCATATCCTATTTTCCATAAATAACTAAACTATCCTTTGATACCAACAATGACATCCTACCATTTTTGTTCATAAATTTTTATTACATTTTACAAACAAAGGATCCTTAAAGTCTAGTGTCTTTGAAATCTAGAAAAAAATCGCAAACAACATAAAACATTCTTCTAATCTACTTATATGGATTATTCATAAGTTCATCCAACGTACAGTTAATGCATCTCATAACATGGAGAAATGAATCAAAGGAAAGGGTTAGCATAAGTCTCAGTAAGGAAAACAAGTGAAACAGTTGACTTCTGGTCTTGATAAATAATAATAATAACATGATAAAAATCATAAAGACATGATAAATAGAAGAATATGCATATCATGATAAAAATAACATGAATCCTAACTTTATTATGGGTCTACAACATTTCATTTACGCATTCATGATCATATCACCAAGGTTTAACCCTAAGGTGTCAAAAACATTACCAAGGTTATTCACCAAGGTATCATGAAACTTGTCATCTCTTTAGATTAATTCTTTACCCAATGATTTGGAGCGCTGTTAGGGTGAACCCATTATATGACTTTATTTTCATGTGATCCACATAGATCATAATCATACATTTCAAAAATTACCCATAGATAATAAAAAAATTGGGTTCCTTTCAAAATTTTGGTGTTTTAAAAGTTCTTAATAAGAAGATCATTATGTCATTTAAACCCATGAAAAGGTAGTGAGGGTTAAATGTACGTCAATTCCATAATCAAATATATCATTTTGTTATAACTATGAACAACCATAGAAATGAAATAGTTATGGTTATTTACATATATAAAATAATATAATTTGATGATAAAAATAGTGAGAAATTTTGAGACAAAATTTCTACAGCCTAACGGCTATATAACAAGGTTTTAGAAAATTTCATAAAGATTGGTGAAAAGGGTATCCCATAAAAAATGAATCATTTTACAGTACATGTACAAAACAAAAAGAAATAATATCAGGTTGTGGACAATTTAATGACACACCACATGAAAAGTAAACTTGCAAGAAAATAGAAAGCGCGATTTCTTTTACGAAAATTTTGCAGCCTAACAGTGTCACATAAAAATTCAAGAAATCAATTGATTTGAGAATAAAGGTTCTCTCATCATTTGGAAATGAAATTTATATAATTAAAGATATATAAGTACAATATCCCTCATAATAAAATGTAATTTTAAGACACAACATAATGTAAGTCCTGACATAAAACAGGAGGGTGAAAGGTTCCCTTATCTTGATAAGTAACTTCGAAAGCATGATGGTCGACACTTTGGGAGGATTGAGGGTTCCCTGGGAGGACTAAATGGGATGTAAAGAGAACATAACTTCGTTTAGGAGGATATTGGAATAAAATGGATGAGGTAATGGCTTGGTATTTATATGAGAAGTGTGGGAGAAAATCATTAATTTCCAAGGGGAACCTCATCGATGGTATTAGCTAAACCATGGGCTTTACCATGGTATTTTCTTATGGTAATGGCTACTTAGGGAACCTCATAACTTATATTAATATTTATATGTTGACCAGAATGATTAAATAATTATAATATCTTTAATGATGTCATTAAAGACCTGAAGCTGAAAACTGTATTTTCTCTATTCAATGAAAAGTCAACAGTTTCAGAAAAATCCCAAAAAATCACCTTAAACTAATATTGATGCTCTGAATTCAAAAATGAACTCTATTTTATTAAAATTATTTTCTATATTTTTTTAATTAATTTTTTAAATAAAAACACTATTCACTTGAAAAAACATATACTTAACTAATAATTTCTGAAATAGTTACTTACTTAATTTAATGGATAAAAGTACCTAATCATGGTGCCTAAAAGATAATAATAGTTTCTTAAGTGATATTACTATTCAATTTGGCCACATTACTATTCATAAGTGTTAAATTTCTATTCATAAATTACTATTCACCAAAAATTATGTTGGTCTTATTAGACTCTAAATTTCATACTGAAAACAACTGTAGAAGAACATTTTTTGAAAATCATTACACAATATTAATTATTTAAGAATTGCATAGGTATTTTAAAATATTCATTTTTTCAAAAAAAAACATCAATAATATACATCGTATATTTATTAGAACATGAGATATTTACAAACATTACCATAAAAATAAATAACAATTTTATATATATCAAAGGATTACATAAATTATCTTATGTCGCGTTACATAGCCTCTTATAATACCAGTATAGGATATAAGTGAAAGGTTTTCTAAGGTGGTAGAATCTTAGGGCGGCTCAGCCAACATTGCCCGAGTAGTGACCTCTATTAGATTGAACTTCTCAAGTAGGTGATTCCATTAAAGATTCACATAATGAAGTTTGACATGGGATAGGTCCATAAGAAAGACTAGTGGTGCTACCTTCTTCCCAAGATTTATCATATGGGCTTCGAATGGACTGAGTCAACTGGATGAGGGCATGGAATCTTTTTTCTGTATTAATTATCCACAATTACTTGTATTTATAAACGGAAATTGTAATGTTAATATTTTATCTTCAAATGGTCATATTGACCAATGGTCATATAATATTCAAAACCCAAAGGTATCATTTAACTATACTCTCTTAAATAATTAAACAATATATTTTTGTTGAGTATAAAATAAAAAAATACACAAAATTAGGAAACAAATATTAATAAAATGTTTAACTCCTTACATAAACTGGGATTTGATTTCGTGGTTTGTGGTCTTGAAAAAAAAGTATTGGTTGACTGTTTTGGTTCTAAAAAGTGGAATTAATTTTAATTTTAACCTTTTGTATTCCCATTTAAGACATCATACATAGGTTTATATGGAATTATGGATAGATAATTGTATGAATTGAGGGGTGATGGGATGGATATGAGGAGGGTCCCTGGAAAGGCATGGAAAGAATCATGTGTGAGGCCTATAGGATATCATTGTGGGATGCGCTAACCCTCGACCAATTTATTTTCAATGAAGTGATTTAATTTAAAGGGAAATGTGATGTATTGATGACCAGTTTGGTTTTTGTGTCTTATGTATTTTTTGAAATTTTTTTGTTGTGGGTTTTTTATTCCAATAACCCCTCTTGTTGAATTGTGTCTTGGGTTTTTGTTTGTTCAAAAAGTTGGGTTGAAGGTCTAGTTAGTGGTCTCTTTTTGAGAAATGTTTTTAGAAGCCTTTATAGTGGTTCCCCTTATGTGTTCAGTTTTGGTCTGTGGCACATTTTGACCAATGAAATTTCTTGGTTGGGTCATCAATTTCTATCATGGGATAAGGTACGACCAAATTAAAAGATAATTTAAGACTTATGTGCACCCTAGATTGTTTCTCCATTGGATAATCCTTCATATGACTAACATAAGTAATTTATTCTTGAATTTTGGAGATTTAGTAGACCCCCTTTACATTTCCATTTTTGGGGGATCTTCTTGTATTAGGAGCATGATAATGGAGGGTTAAAATATTCCTTAGTTTCTTATGTTACCTAAGTTAGAAAAGGATAAGTTGGTTTGGGTGTGTCAGTGTAAGATGTTCTCTAGGTGGGACCTTTGTTTTATTGTTACTCTTGTCAAAGAATCAGTTCATGTTAGTCCATTAGTGTGGAAAATTGGGCTGAGTTAGGCCATTATAGATGTTTTTTGTGTGTTGTTTGAGACTTGATATAAGTTCATTCTACTTTTTCTATTTCTATATGTCACAATTCTCATGTTCGGTAATTCATTGAGATGTTGTGTGCTTGTTTGACTATAAACGTGATGCTTATAGAATCATCTAAGAGTTTCTATTATGTTGGATGTGTGTTTCCCTTATGAAAATCTAAACATCCTATGTTTTGAGGAAGGTGTTTGAAAATTTCCTTTCCACCATCTATTTTATATCCAAAGAAACATGGTGAGATGTGAGTTCATATTCTATATTCTTGTTTCCAAAAAATATCAGATTTTGGTAATGTGAGTTTTGGAGTGTGTTATGTCTTAGTAAACCCATCTGGGACAATGTTGTAGTTTTCATTAGCACCAGAGGAAGAAGGTACATTCATGGGTTTCCAAATCTTGATTGTGAGGCTAAAGAAACTTCAATCATATGAGTTCTAGCCATAGGTCCCGATGTGATGCTAGCACATAGTCAGGGGAAACCCTTGGGTCGTTCAAACATTTGGTCAATGTCCTATACTAAGTAAAACTGTTGAAAATAGTTTAAACCCACAAAGCCATGGTCTTGTTATAGTTGTTCTCATTTGATGGTAGAGGTGTGAGGGCCTCTCTTCCATGTTATATCCTATGTCCATGTTATTCTCCTGGGTTTGGTTCAAATTGAATAGAAAATGATGAAATTTCTGCTAACCATATTGGAGAGACCAATTTTCACATGGTTAGTAGTAAACAATCACCAACTTTGGAAACTGTTTGATATGATATAATAGTTGTGGAACGGCCATGCACCTCGGACCATGTAACCATGCAAAGCTTCTCCTTTATACAGAATGATCTGCATGGTTAGTCCACAATTTCCCAAACCGTGCATTCTAACCATGGGTTCGTGCTTACTCTTTCAATTGTGGGTACTTTTCATTCCGCTTTGTGCTGGTTGGTTATGATAGTTTGTTCTTGTGGTGGGGAGACTCACTATGAGACTCATGTAAGATCTTTTGGAAAATTCAATCGAATTACAACCCCTAATGTCAAGATTTTGTTCATGGATCCCCTTGTTAGTGTCCCGATTCCATCTTGGAAAAAATTGAGTTTCCTCTAATGGCGGGGAGTATGTTTGGGGTTCCCCATATAAGTAACATGGATTTTTCACTACTGTCTATTTGAAAATAGGTAACATAGTTCTGATTTATTTAACCTCTAACATCCTCCTTGAGTAATCATAGGTACTGGAGTGAGACCAATGGTTTTGTTGAAGTAAGACTGTGGTGACCTCATTTGTTAATGTTATCCATTCCTAGTATGTTGCTTGAGTCTTGATTAGAATTTGATTGATGAGTTTTTTTTATTATGTAGTTTAAATACAATTTATTGTTTTTTTAATGGGTGTATGTTTTGTTTGGTGTTAGTATTAGTTCTATGATTGATCAATTAGAGATATTTTCTCCATTGGGGGAGGGCATAATTTGGAAACTAATCCCACTTTGGCCTTTTTTTGGTGTTTGGTTTTCACTTTTAGCCGTGTTATGGATTACTAAGGGGGGATAGATTTATGGGGGAGATTTGTCACCTCCATAACTTCTTTTAAAGGTATATTTATTTTAATTACTATTGTTTATTTGTTTATGGTTGTTTCCAATGTAGTTTTAGAGGAATGGTGTTGTTATCATGAATTGTGCCAAAATAGTGAGCCCATTTCATTTTTTAAATAAAAATTTTATTTTTTTATAAATCTGTACTTCCTAGAAATTTTACACCCATTCCACTTCCCAATTATAATCACATAATATTAAAACCACCATATGAATTTTCACCCCAACAAAATCCATAATAATGATAGATTTGAGTTTCTTATTTGCGTATTGGGGCAACCCTTAAGACCATTTCCTATTTTAAATTAATATTTTTTCCAAATCTCATTCATTGTCTAAAATTTTTCAGACATTCAAACTCCCAAAATAAGACAAAATCTGAAGGCTCACCCCAATTATCTAGTTTTCTTTTTTGTCGCTAATCTCCCATGCGGATTAGGCCAATAGTTCTTAATCATTCTCAAATCTCCCATATTTGAGGTAGTAAAATGATTCGTTCATAACTCCATATATTTTCACTATTTATCACCCATTTAACTACCTAATTGACTTAATACGACTTATTCAATCATTCCTACCTATTTTGTCTAATTCAAGATTAACATATCTTTGTATTTGGGTGGATTTAATCAATATCCCCCAAGTATGTGGGCTTCCTTGCTTCCTCCTCCCATTGGTTTAGGGTTTCTCCCAACTTTTCATGATATTATAAACTTTCTAGAGGTTATGGTTCATAACTAGGGGTTATTATTGATTACTTTTTGTGAAATTTTCATTTTTTATTTAGGTTATCACTACCTTGTGGTGTGGTGGTGGTGATATTGATGTTTCATACAACGGTTTGGAGTTTTGGGGACAAATGGTAGGTGATTCCATGTGTAAGTATTATTATATGAGTTAGTTTTTTTTTGAATAATATTATTATAACTATTATATTCTAATGTGTTTGGTTCTAAAATAATATTATGTATAATTTGTTATGTTGTTGTTTTCTAAGTTTCATTTTATTGCAGAAGTAAATTTTTTTGTGTGAACTCTAGGTTGGGTTCGTTGGGGTAGTTTTATGATTCATGGAATAGTTTAATAAAATGATGTTACAGTTTCCATTTCTTGTTTTATTTCATATTGGAAACCTTTTGGTCTTACAAGTGTGGTTTTAGAATGATTTTATTAGAAAATGTTTTGTACTCATTGGAAGTGTTTTGTGAAGTTTTTAAATCATTTCATGGTTTGTGTAAGAGGTAAAACAATAATGAAAAACTATTTCGGTAGGATTTTACTTTTTAAATGGATTATTTTAATGTGAATGGTAGTTTAGGAAATTTTTACAATTTTGTAAAGGTTTTAAAAATATTTTATATTATTTCTTTATGAGTGAAATATGGGTGGAACGTGTTGTGGGTTGTTTTGGTGTGTGTTTGATTTCTAAAATAACTTTGAGTGAAAAGGGGATCATATGACATTTTTATGGGTTTTTTTTGTGACATTGAAGTGGTATTTTCATATCCAAATTGTATTTCTGGGCTTGTGTAAATTTATTGATAATAAGCAGAGAAACCCGGGTATCTAGGTGGGTGGACTTGTACTAGTATGCTAGTGATCCTGGCGTCTTGGTCACTTTTTCACAGTTCATGTTTGATGATTAAAGTACTAACTAAACTATTATGATGTTGATGATTTTGGGGGAACACTAGTTTATGGATATGATCCCTAAAAGTGGATCATGTGCATGGGAACATGTATTTGTATGGTTTCTTTTACTGAGTACGAGGTACATGGGACCCACAATGAGCTTACACGTATAATTGTTTTCCCATTTCTAGTGCTCATAAGATATTTAATACTTACCTTAGGAATATGTTACGTTTGGATGGATAATTCAGTATCATTTTTATTATATTTAAAAGTGTTTATTTCATTTAAAGTTTCCAACTTGAATGCAATTTTTATTGAAAGTTGAATCGTTTAGAAATTGTTACTATCATTTCGTGTTTATAAAACATGCTAGCTTTTGTCTTATAATAATTATAACATGGAATATTTTTTGTTGTGGAATCCTACTTGAATTTGTATCATACCATACATACTCTCCTGGGTGTAATCAGACTTAGTTATTTTGTCACAAATTTGGGTAAAGCTTTTAGTGCCATGGGTTCCCATTTCTAGTAGTTCATCTTGGCGTAGTGTCGTGGAGATGACATGAGGGTGATGCCCCTTGACATGAAGAGTTTCTTGTGTTTTCCTTTTTTACTTTGTTCTATTATTATTGTCTTTTATTTTTTTTATTATGTAATTCAATTATGTATTTTTGTAAAAGATGTTTTGGTTTGAAAAATATATTTTATTTATTTATTTTTTTGTTGTTTTCGGTTTATAATCTCAGATAAATCATTCCAATATTTCATTTTTTTTATACCTGGGCACATATGGAAGCTCGTGGGGATTGAGAACATCATTCAATCATTATCACAGTATAGGTTTGGTGCCAGTCTTAATGGAAACCATATTCGGTTCGTGACAACTTATAAAACACTTCATTGAGTTATGATGAGAATGTCGCACCCTGAGACATTATTATATATTTCATTTAAATAATTCTTGTAACTTTGATAGATTGAAAACATGAACCCCCGAATCATAACAATCCATAATATTCAATGTAGTTTTAATATTGTAGATAAATTCTAAGTTATGAATAAGATAATATAAATAATACAAAATATTATAATATATTTCTTTATTTTTCAACAGTGTTCATTTTTTGATAATAAAAAATAGAAATTATTATTAAAAACTAAATTTTATTTTAACAAATTCGTAATGTCAGATTATAAATAAAATTAGTTTTGATGTAAAATTAGACAAATTATGTCAAAATGTAACTAATTATTATCATTAATATAAATTTACCTTTGAATATTGATATTAAATCCCTCAAGACATATGAGACTCCTCCCTTTAGAAACTTTTTCTGTTAATCATGTCTGTGGAAATAATTGTAATTTGGAATCTTCCAATTCCATGAGTTGAATATAGAAAAAAATATAAGTTAGTTTTAATTATGATTATATAAATAATAAAATATTTTCACCTTATTATTTACCATTATTAATATTAGAATCAACAAAAACTTGTTTCTGCGGTTAAGTTAAAAACTTATTTAGTAGTGGTTATACTAAAAATATAAGTGTTTAAATTACCTAAAAAATTTCCAGAACATATTTTATGACCATATAAAGACCTTATGAACTATAAATGTAAATAATGGATAATTGTTTAGGCTTTGGGATGATAATAGAAATGTTGTAATGTGTTTTTATCAAAAATTCCATGTGTATATTCTCCCCCACTTATAAAAGGAAACCCACTCTTATTCACTCTTAACAATTATAAAGAAATTGGTTTCATGAAATAACTGATAAAATAAGATCCTTGATCCCCAAACAAAATCCCATATCTCTTGGTTTTACTAAAATACCCTCTAAGGATGGCTTTTGGTGAAAAGTAATGAGTTCGTCATAAGTAGAGGTTTTGGTTTTAAGCAATCATTTTATATTATTTCATCTTCCAAACCCTAATAAATTTTGTATATAATTATGGTATAATAAAAGTAGTATATAAAAAATAGTTAGATTATATTATATATATATAATAAGAATTATCCATTTCCTCCACCATCAAATGGGAAATGAAATTATTTCTCATGTGTACAACGGAGTACTGACCTGTGAAGTGTTATGAATCATTTTTCACATATATTTTAAAGAAATTTAATAAATATATATTTAATGAATATATGTGGTATATATGAAACTATATTTAATTTTTGAAATTAATAGATCACCTACATCCTCATTCGTTCTCTCATTAAGAAAATGGTAATGCCACTCGTGCATATTTACGACATACCGTACCCACAAAGCGATGTGACCCATTCTACACGGTAAAATTTCAATTATGATCATAAAATTATATATAATTAAAAAATATATTTAATAAATTAATAGCATTTTGGATATTCTAAAATTATATAATATTATAGGAAACTCAAACATAAATGATAAAACATTAAGGAGAAAATAAGGCATTTATCTTTCCAAACAATAGTAATAATGAAATATTATTAATGAATTGTGTATAAAATTTTCTATAAGGGTTATATATTTTATAAAAAATATTAATATAGATATAATACATTTTAATAACTTATTTGAAACCACAATACATGCGATTAAAGTGTGTTCATTAAAATGGAATCATGTGGCAACGACTTCGCCTGTGTTTTCCTTCATTGAGGCATATAGTAATGTTATGCACTATATTTAATTAATATGGTGTATATAATTCCTCATTGACTTGTAGTTTCATGATTCGAAACTAATTAATTATATTATTTTGTATCCATTTGATTTATTTCTCAAATTTAATTTTACATAAAAGATACCAAAATGTATAGAGTTTCATAACTCTGTTTAATTACAACGAGGTACATTACTTCTTAATTATCATTAAAATTATTTAATAATATATGAATATACTATTTAATTTATTATTTTTTAATTCAAAATTAATTATATTAACATAAATTTTATACTCATTACTGATTCATTGATTAATTCTCACATAAATTTTATGATCTATGTAAGGGTTTACTTTACAATCTCGTTTCAATCAGAATTGTTTATCTAGGAATTTCAATTAAAGGATTAAATTGATTACTATCTAATAAAACCATTTAATTTTGTTATCCAATTCATATAAATTAAATTTCCAGGAAATATTAAAATTTTACTCTATCTGGTACAATAAATGAGAGAAAAAAATTATTTATGAACATTCAACTCTACATAGCTCTTCTAATGAAAATATCATTCATTACTAATTCATTTTTTTCGTAAAATATCATCAATATTAATTTCTAACATTATGAAAATTATTTATTAATGAATTTTTTACCCATGATTGATTTTTCCCAAAAAGGATTTAAAGGAACCATTATGTAGTTTTCCAAACAGAGCCCATTTAAATATTACCTAAAAATTTAAAGGAATCATTTTTTAAATGTATATAGAATGAAAAGAATTCCATTCCATTATAACAGATGATATATATATATATATATTACATTATTATTTTCAAATGATATTTTTCAATGAAAATTATGTTCAAAATATTTTTTTATCTTTTCGTTTTAAAAACATTTTAAATGAGAACAAGTTAGTTTTTTCCATAATTTCATTATTGATATCATTATATTATTTCAGTTCATCAATTCCATAAACCATATATTATACTTTTTATCCATTTTGGAAATGTCATATTGATTCCATAGATAATATTTTTCTTGATAGTTTATTATTTTATTTTACATGGAAATTATTGACATTATATTTCTTGATTAATATTTGTAACAATTAACTTTCTCTTAAAATATTTACACTCATGTTTCCATTTTACATAAAATTTCACAATATATATATATTATTAGACATAAATTTTTGATTTTAAATATAAATCATTTACACATATTATATTTTACATTTAATTATATATTATTGATAGAGTAAAAAATCATTAATATATATTCCGTACTTGATACATGAATTTGATGATAAGACATTTTATTTAGAAATTTATTCGATCATTTGATAAATGGGGAATGTGTTAGACATGTAGTAACATTGTGGGTTATGTTTCTAGATACATATTGATGCGTCTATAGACTAACAAGGTGATTTCATTGCATAACCATTGTTAAATGATTTTATAGTGTTTTTATATCCACTAGTTCGATATTGTATTATGGATGATTATATTGATAAAGGTGTCATGATTCATAATTATTTACATAAAAAATTAATATTTCCTTCATTAGGAGTTAAATAATAATTATACGTGAAATTATTTAAATGAATGTATCTATAGATTCATTTTCATTGTATTTTTATCAATTAAATGGTATTACTTTTTAGTTATTCATCTTTCCATATTAATTATAGATTATCTATTTATCATAGTAAGGTTATATAAATGTTATAAGTTTTTAGTAATATACCCATTAATATTTATTATTCCATATCTATTAGTCTTAGTAATTTTCTTTAAATAAATTGTTTGTTCAGTTATTTACGTTTCCATATTTATAGGCTGATTGATTCATGATAACCTCATTTGTACATAACCCTTATTGAGAATTTCATCTAATAATTAATTTGTATCATTTCATAGGAATTGAGGATGTGTACTAAGAATCATATCCATGGATATTATAATTGAAATAATCATATTGTAAAAAAAAAATTAATTTTTATACTCAAATATAAAATAAGAATATTGATTATATTTAGTTTACAAAGTTTATTAAAGTATTTTTTTCCTTCTTGATGAAGTTCCTTAAACCATGTAAAAATGTAATAAAAGTGTACATCAACATCTTTTTACATGTTATGGGGTCGTAGAAATATTTAAAATATTATATATATATATATATATAAATGAATCTATAAAAATTAATCTGACAAACAATAAATGAAATATATTCACTCAAAAATTAATGTATAGGTTTTAATCGTTGATATTGATGGTCTGTTTTCAAAATTAAAATTTCAATTTAATATTTATTTCCTTCAAAATGGTTTATATTCAACACGTGAATTTAGAAAATCCTTAAAATCAATACATTAAATCAATTTTCTAGAAGGGGATTTATACCATTCACTAGGTGATGATCATGTTAATATAGAATCCTCCCTTTTGAGGACATTAAACCTCTGTTCAACTTTGCAAAAACCCCCACAAAATTGTAATTTCCATAGAGGGATTTCATTTCTTCAGTATAACAGACTCAAAATTATACATAAATTTATAGATGTTTTCATATGGTTTGAAATACCCCTATAGATTTCCCTATGATTTTCTAAAATAATAATTAGACCATTCAATGAATCCAACTATAGAAAACCATATCTTTTATAAACTTGTTTCATTATTTATTAAATAAAAACACAAATAAAATAATCCCATAAGAAAAAAAGGTCTAGGTTAAATGGTTAATTATATACATATGATAATAATGAATAAGGAAACAAAAAAAATATTTTAATGCACTGTATTGTTTCGTTAAATTTCACTGATCTTTTAATACATCACTGGATAACATAGGGATTTATTTATGATATGGGCAAGATGTTAATCTTTTATGGGAATATTAAATGCCTAATATAAGTTTGAGTGTTAATTGTTAGTCAATTGGTATACAATTTTTACATACTATGGTAAGAAGTGTAATCATGAAAATAAATGGATTGAATAATATGAATACATCAAGGATGTACCCGAATTCAGAAAAAAAAAATTCATCAATTAATTTGAATAAGTCACTGATAAGCATTGATACATAAAAACATAATGTTCTTAGGATTTACACTATAGAATCATATATTTAATGTAAATAGATAATAACATTACCCAATTCATTGGACTTAGAAATAATTTTGGTCAAACTCTTCACATTCATATAGTATACATGAATTTTTGTTACATGTTGATTTAAAAAAAATTGATTCATCAATTTTAATCCAAATATTAAGGAATGTCCGCCACATACATATATATTACAAATACATCTGGTATAGGTAAATTTAGGTTAAACCATTTTATTGTATCACATTATGGCTATTCATAATATAAATATTGGGTTTGGATAATTCGGGAACAAATTCTAAATAGAATTGTTAAACTTAAATATTTTTAGATGGGTTTAATAATAGTGAAAAGTGACTTCTAATTAAGTTTTCAACATAAGTACCGGAATGTTTTTTTAAAATAATATTGAAACATGAAATTTCATAAATGATATAAGTTGGTAAAAATCATTTCTGAATAAAAAGTTGGATAAGAGAATACATTACCATGAAATGGTGGTTCAAAAATCATGATAGGAAATCATAAGATATTCAGAACACATTATGTGGGATTTAATAAGTAAGGGAGTGTAAAATAATACATATTGGGTTTTGGGAGATTGAAATTGTTTTTTAGTTAGTTATTAATTAAATAAATATATGGGAATTCATTATTAGTTTCTAAATATATGATTTGGACTATATGTTAAAAAAATAACAAAATACAAATTTATTATAGTTTCATGTGGTTTCTAAAAAATAAGAGATTAATTTAATATTGTATTATTATATGAACCATAAATATTTAAATAATTACATTTATTATTTGAATGTGAGTCATGTTCATAATATTTTTTAAACATGTGAATATATAATGTTTAGTTTGGAGGATTCATTAATGGATTTTAAAATTGATCAATTGAATTCAAAAATATATTAATCTAAATGGGAAATATATTAATGGTCATTGATACATTTTATATTTTCTTAAATAATTTTTTGGCAATTATAATATCATAATACACATCATATATTTATAACATATTTAATTTTTACAAAAAAAATTAATCTATATCTGAAAATTATTAATAATTCACTACTGGATAATTTCATAATTCTAATTTTAAAAATAAAATATATTTTAACCATTTTTTAATATTAGAAATTAAAAATTCAAATAATGAATTATTATTTAATAGGTAAACACTATTTTTTGACTCTAACTTAACTTGAACCCGTATAAAAAGGAAAATTGATTGTATAATATATTATTGTCATTTAAATTTAAATAAATATAATTTAGTTAATGTTTTCCATGAAATATCAAATATATAAAAAATTAATTAAACAATAATAAATAATTATTTTAATTTATATTATAGAGTTCATTAAAAAAATATTTTTTTAATATGAAATAATAATTTTAATTAATTACAATATATGATCATATATATAATGAAAAAACTCATAAATAAAATTATTAATTTATTAAAAAGGAAAAAATAATAAATTATAAGACTATGATTTTAATACATAATGACTTGTTACACAAACCTACTCCCTTTGTATAATGTGTGATATAGATTTACATTATCAACGTTGTTCAAAAAACAAGGTCTGGGTGGTGATCTTAATTAGGATGAAATTCTCTTTTAAATTGCTTAACTCAATTTTCTATTATTGAATGTCAACATGAGTTATGTCAATGTAAAATACAAGTGATTTTGTATATCATGACCCATCCCCACTAAGTGTACCTTTCTTGAGCCAACTATTGGAGGGGGGATAGTGACGCATGAGTCCCGCCTCTAGTAGGTAGAAGTGTGGCGACAAGCACTGAGGGAATAATAAACACCAATATGAGAGGCATTACCCTCTAAAGAACACATGGAAAAGATAAATATTAGATTGAAACCAGCCAAATCCATCTCAGGCTACAATGTACAAGAAACCATGGTGCACATTTCTAATGTAATTAAACAACTACTACAAAAGAGAACAAAAAATAAAAATACAAAATGAAAGTTAAATGGAAGCAACCGTGATGCCCAAAATAGATCCCACAAAACCCCAAGCTTTTAGTAACTTGCCTGATCTCCAACCCATTCAATATAACCTAAAAATAGTTTATAAAATCTTAGAGTGTTCATAATGGTATACTATGTAGGATCCTTTCCAGTGCCCCTCATAAAAAAGTAATGAAATCATGTAAAAGCATAGTGAACATCTAGTGAAACTTACACGTCTCTTTAACAGATATACTATGTTCCCAACCATTCCAAGTGTACTCTCATATTTTATCACATACAAGAGTTTTTAATATAATAAATTATGTTAATGTTACCTCTAAAACACTTCCCTAATGGTTTTTTACATTTCCCCAACATCCCACGTCCCAGAAATCTCTCTCCAAAAGGGTTTTCCCAGTGACAATTGGAAAAAGCACCACAAAATGCACCTCATGAAACAGAACCACCAAATACACAAAGCCAAAAGTAACCCGGTTTTTTTCATGATCCAACTAAACTGTCATAGATTGTATTGTACATCACATATTATACATCAATCCATTACAACGCATACATCAAGTAAGGCTCCTCAAGTTATCACATCATATAAAAGTTAAATATAAAGTAGTCCATAGTAAACTATTTCAAGAATATTTTTTTGAAATTACAACAATACCTTAAAACCTTATACAAATATATATATATATATAGAAAAATATATATCGTGCATACGATCAAAAGTTACATCCAAGAGAAGAGTGCAACGTCAAAGGGAATTGTCAGCCATCCATCCTCCCACCAAGATGTTGGGGAAAACACCCCTAATAGCACATAATCTTCAAAATGTATGTTTCTACAATTGAAAGGATGGAGTTTCATATAGAGGCAAAAAAACTATAGGATATAATATTTCTCACAACCACACTGTGTGAAGAACCTAGTCCTAGACTCAATTGCATATATCATCTCTCAGACACCCATCTCCCACTGCTATGATTGGATATCCTATAAGAAAAAAATAATTTAAAGATCTATATTAATTTACCATATCCATTTCTTTTAGTTTCACTTTAAATTAATCATTAATTTAAATATTAATTAACCATTATTAAATTCCACATTACATTTTTTTAGCATCTCAAAAAATGATCCTTTCATTACAATTATAACCAAAGAATGACCATGAATTATAAAAATTACAATCCCATCCTTTCATCCACACAGTCTCTGACCCCATGGGTTAATAATTTATTCATTCATTTATTAAAATTAGTAACACATTCCATAATTCCTGGTAAAATAGGAAAGCATTCAATGTTACCAAAAGTATGATGCTCAACACGGTGAATAGATGAAAAACCTATCCAGTATTTTTCGCTTATCACGGGATCATAAACCCATACATACCTGGGAATACAAACATGAAAATCATGTGGAATACCCCATGTGTCTTCCCATATTTTGGATCGATCATATGTAAGAAATATTTCCTATTGTAGTTGGGAAGCTAAAATAGATAATCAAAAAACTGATTTAACAAGCATCCATCTATCACATCGATATGTGGGCCTAGATTCAACCCATTCCATCATCTCTAGTGTTCACCCAGACACCCACATGCAAAAACCAATGCATCTCTCTATTGTGGTCATTAATCTCATCCACAAACACTGGTCCTTCCTACCTCCATAAACCACAATATCCCACCAGGATCAAGCTTCTTAGGCTCAGGTCACATCACAAGCTTCAAGAAACACACCAACATAGGATCTGGGCTCTTATCCCTAAACATAACATTCAACAATCACACATAATGAGCTATAACTGCTCTAAAGCACATGGCAATCAGACTTATAAGAAAACAATCCACTCAGGACCCACAAGGGATTATAATCTATCATGAATCTGGTTCTTTATTCCATATTTAATTAACCAATTCATTATTCACAAGTTCCATCTATGGGAATCATAATAAACAGTATGTCATAAGCTATCCAAAATTAACTAATAAAATAATATAACATGTCTTTAATACTTTTTTCCAACAATAATAAATATGCTTTAAGTTCATCAACCAATTCAGTCAGACAATGGTATCTGCATCAATTTTATTATCATCAAATTACAACAGCAACCTAAATCATTAACATTAATATTTAAACAGATATACAACTAATTATCAATTAAATACTGCTTTACATTATTTACCAATTTCTATCAAGAACATCCAGATAAACCATAAAGTCGTAGATTTCATGTTATCTATCAAATTTAGATAGAATCTATTATCACATTATAAATTAACAAAATATATATTTAATCAATAAAAATTCATTTATCATGTTCAAGTATTTAATTTGGTCAATTTCATTACGATCTAAGGGGAAAATCATGCCATTTCTAAAACTTCATATAATTAAATATAGAGGCATTGAATCCATAACCTTTAAAGTTCATTGATCTTATTCGCTCGAGAATAGATCAAGGAAATGTATCATGATCACCTCTCCTACGAAACTTTCCTTCACCAGAGGATGTTGTGGCACTACCGCACAAACCAACATCCAAGGAAAACACTATTAGAACAATAAAGATCAAGTCTGAACACATGGAAAATATAAATGGAATGAAATGGATCAACGAAACCAAAATAAAAGAGGTATATCATAAATTATATCAAGAATGTATTGAAGGAGGGAAGCATGGAATCTATCTAAGATGATTTAATCCACAAATGATGAAGAGGGGGGAGACCGTGTCGTCTGGAGTCAAGAGAAACATTGAAGTCATATTTTTGAAAATCCCAATTTTATGGAAATGATTAGAAAACATATCTGAGTGAGGAATTTCACAATGTGTAATCCCCTTTCACATAGTGTAATTCCATGGGGTCATTTTTCATAGAAAAATTAGTCTCTGCAATGCTTAATTTCAT
Source organism: Viscum album (assembly GCA_963277665.1). Lineage (NCBI taxonomy): Eukaryota > Viridiplantae > Streptophyta > Magnoliopsida > Santalales > Viscaceae > Viscum > Viscum album. Next base: position 136,999,856 of record OY728139.1, read on the forward strand.
TTTTCAAACCCCAAATTAATTTACACCATGAATCCCTCCTTCAGGCGATGTAAATGTATTCATGCCATGAAGATTTCATGGAAAACTCATGAAATAGTATATCACATCATTTAATTATTTTACATGTTGTGTAATACCTCCATTCTAGCTTTTAAATAATCAAACATATCCAAACATCTACTAAGCCTCCTCAGAGCTAATCGATCATCAAAAACACATAATGGGTCGATCAATGTTGATATGGTCTTTCACACAAGATACCTATCAAAAAATTCACATCCATTAGAATCTAAAAACAAAAAAATATATAAAAAGGATTCTCAAAATCCACACTAGGAGATACCTCTCAAATCACTCACCACCACAGCAGCTCATCCACTTCAAAAAAAGGAACATTAAAAATCACTCAAAAACCACAACAATATCCTAAAAACTATCATGAGGGAGATATATTTCAAAATAGAGAGATAGAAAACAAGAAATAATAGAAATTAATCTCATAAACAAAAATGGTTTACAACCACCAAATGATCAATGTTACAAGAGAAGAGATAAATAACAAATATTTCATGGTACTGAGCACGTATCTGAAAATCACTTTCTTCTGTACTATCAAACATGCCACCATTCCACCAAAATACAAGAACTAAGGGGATATCAAGAATTTGAAACACCTTATCAAAGAAATCATGGATCTCTATAGGCTGCTCTATAAAGGTTGCATCATCATCAACATCGATCTCACCCCAATTGATGACATGATAATCCTCTTGAAGATAATGACGATGTTGTGTCACTTGATAATCATTGTGTATTCAGCTCATTTGGGGGGTAAGTAATACCCGATATTCTACATATCAAACATGATCCAACACCTTTAATGTCCAAACTAATTAGGGATAAAGATTACTCCCATGATCAATCCATCACTGCCCATCATAGCGATTCACCTTCAGAAACACATGATCACCAACATAAAACAATAGAGGTCTCCTCCTATGATTTGAATTTTACATTTGAAGATATTTTACTTCCTTCATCCACTCAAAAATTACCTTACCCATATCTATCATATTTTGTACTAGTTTTATCCCCAAAATCGTAGTCTCTTAAACACTAGTCCAACACACTGTATAACAACATGGTCAGATATAAAAAGAATCAAATGGATCCATTCCAATGGTGGATTGAAAACTATTGTTGTATAAAATCTCTACAAAGGGCATGTTCCTCATTCGTTATCCTCTAAAATATAGGACATAAAAGAGAACCATAACTCAACAAAACCTCCACTGAGCTTGACTACATGATTTATATAATGTGGGGTGATTTTTTCAAACGATCCACAACCAACCATATGTCATCGTATCCTCACTAATTATAAGTCAAAAAGATAACAAATTCCTTCGATAACTCCTCCCACTACCATTGAAGAACATCTAATGGTTGTAGAAACCAATTGAGAAATCAGTGCTCGACCTTCAACTTTTGGAAGACCAAACACCGAGACACAAAATCTGCAACTACACACATCAATCCAGACCCCCAAAAATGACCTCTCAAAGCATGGTACATCCATGTCAAAACCAGATGTAAAACTAAGTATGAACAATGTATCTCACTGAGAACAATCTCACAGATTTACAAAGGAATGAAAATGCATCCCTAAAACAACATTTGTTGTTGCTCATCCTCATATAGACCATTAGGGGCCTCACCCCAAACAACTCAGTCTCTCTAGAAATCCACCTCAATATCCTAAAATTGGGAATTTTTTACCAGCTTCACCATTGATGAATGAAATGTCATCTAAAGTATAAGACGTCTACCCCCCTCTTTTCCAATATCCAGATGTTGTGATGAATGTTCTTCCATCACCCTCATGGAATTTGTATATTCATTCACTGCATCACTACACTACTTCCTTCTCAACCAATTAACCCCAACAGTTCCCATTACACATGTATACGAAAGTATGAAGTTGTAATCATGTAGTAACTCCATCGACTATCATTTTCGCTAGTTCATGTCATACTGGGAAAAAATGTATGTCATTATCATAATATTGGTGAAGTCCACAAAATGATTTCCTATGATGTAATGTATTCCAAAATACGAAGAAATGACCGCTACCACCAACTCAAGATCATGGGTGGAAGATTTACACTTTTGGGGATGCAACTACTGAGAATTATATGAAATGACCAATATAAGGTGCATTATAACACAACCCAAACCCAAAGGTGAATAAACATAGAAATCCTCAAATTGAAATCATTATACTAGAGGAAAAGTACCAAAGCACTGGGAAACATCTTCTTAAGATACTAGAAATATTCTTAACATTGATTAGTCCACAAGAATTATTGAGCATATCTGGTCAATTTTATTATAGGTGTCACAACCCGAGAGAAATTAGCTACAAACCTCCAATAATAGCGTGATAGTATATGGAAATTTCTCACAACAACCACTATTGTGGGGATTCCAAATAGAAAAATGATTCTATTGTCTATAGATCCGTAGCTACTCCCTACTGGGATATAACATGCCCCATCAAAGGGACTTCTCAATTCAAAAAATCAATCTTAGACAACTTCCCAAACAACTTCAAATGGAGAAGAACTCTCAAAACACCACAAATATGCCATGAAATCTCCGCATCAGACATAGAGTGCCAAAGTATTTCATTGATGAAAACCACTATGAATATATACAAAAACACGTGGAACACAATTTTCATCAACCCCATGAACATAGACAGATAATTCTTCACACCCAAAGATATCTAAATTAACTCTTAATAACCATTATGATAATGAAATGTTTTCTCTGGTATATCCACTTCATTCACATGGATCTGATGATTTCCTGATCATAAATCAATATATAAGAACCAACATTCACCCTTCTTCTGATCAAATATATCATCAATCCACATATGAGGAAAATTATTCTTCACTGTCACTCGGTTCAATGACCGATAATCAATACACAGCCACAAATTGTTGTTATCCTTTTTCATGAAAAAAGTGCACCCCATGGTCACACGCTTTAGTGAATGAAACTGCACTACAACAGAACATTGAACAATATACGCAACTCTCACAACCCAGAAGGAACAATATTATATAGATACATCAATATAGGATACACATCTGTCTATAATTTGATCCCAAACCTGATCTATCGTAGATGTGGTAATTCTACATATTCTTAGAGAAATGCATCAATGTACTATTCTATGACCCTAGGAAATAGCCACTTCTGAACCTACGACAAACTCAACATCATTTTATCCATCAAGTATGAAAAGGAAGTAACATGTCTCTAGAACATATATGGGTCTCACTCATAGAAAAACACTACTTTATCACCATTATCGTCAAAGAACATCACATGCCTCAAGAAGTAATCTACCATAGCCTTCACCAAATAAAACCAATCCATTTGAAGGATGAAATCATATGGTTGTATTTAAAAACATAGAAAATCTCCCCAAGAGTGGAGGATCCCCATCACTAGCTCATAGTCTCTACATACTTCACAAAAGTTACTCGACCTACAACTAGAATTGTAAACCCCAATGGTACTATAAGACTATCAAACTCAAGTACCCTAGCATGGATAAGGGAGAGTGATATAATAGAGTGTGTCACTCCAAAATCAAACAAGGAATAAACCCAAGTATAAAATAAAAAAAAATGATACATTGAATGGCGCCTCACTAACATGGAAAAAGAATAACTGAAGACTAAAGTTTACCACGTGCTAATGCAAGACCTATATGACCCTACTAAAGACTACCTTTATGGCCATTTTCTACTCTCTATGGACATGGTGCATCATGAGTCTTTCCCTGGCCTTCCCCATATACTCTTTACTGATACTAAATTGAAAAAACATGCTAACATTACCTTGACTAGAACTGCCTCAGTGGAGGATCCTAAATTTAAACACCTAGCACACACTGACTGATCAAAAAGTTCAGGAATTCATGCTGATGATGAGTTCTTACATCACATGAAAAACAAGTGCATAACCCTTTATCATAGTCCTGATAGTATCTTCCTCCTAGAGAAATGATACATTATGCATAGGGACTGCCCTCGATTGAATGAAATATCTTATTTTTGAAAAACTAGAAACCCAAGACCACATCTCTTCATCATGAGGAATCATGGATACACCTCTCTTTTAATGATACATTTCTAGATAACTTCCCCTAGATATACTATGTATTTTATAGAACCATAAGTTATGTACTCAACATAAACGGGTGACTTGACACTGGATAATTGGATGAAAATCCTCCTCAAAATGCCTCACCCTGGCCTCCCCATCAGAAAATTGGTCCAAAGAAAATCACAGAAAGTTCCTAAAATGGATCATGAACCCTCGCACACTAGATCTCCCCCAATATAGGGTATGCAGCTCATGGTTATTGGTCATGTTTCTAGTCAAATAAAGATACTAATCTATAAACTACTCTCTGAACATCTACCATGAGACTACTGACTACTCGTGATACCTGATGAACATGAACCACCACTGCATCACATCCCTACATATCATAGTAACAACCAACGAAACTCAGTTCTCCTTCTGAGCATAGATTTAACTGAAGGATATATCATACTCCCCTAACTAGTCATATGTGACTTTATATGAAATAGATCCCTCAAAATTCTGTAATCTCTAGTACTGAAATTCTCAGATTGTCCCCTTAAAGTGTCATCATAATCATCATCAACTCTACTGCAATCTGCTTGTACAACCTACTGGAAATATTCTATGCAAACCTGACAAGGAAGTTGACCTGTAACCATAGATAAAAATGGTAAAATAGTGAGCTATCTTAAACATTGAATATTGAGTACTTGAACCATAATTAATTGTTTAATTTTATTCAATTCTCGTTAACCTATCTTATAATCTACACATTAAAATAAAGTCATAAAGAAGAATGTTTCACGATCCTTTGTTGGGTTACTACCCACCAACCAACATCACCTTGCTTTGTATCCACTTTAACCATAACCATGTATGAATCATATCATAGGGGGGGGGACTAAATAACCATGCCTCTGCCAGTCTACCATGATTATAATTCATTCTAATCTAAGATGACATTGTTTCCCTACCAACCCATGCACCCTCACCAAGGCCTAACTCCAAACTACATCATATCCCTCCAGCAGACCTATGATACCTCTCTATCATTAACCCTCAACATAATTTTTACCTTTCCTAGGCTGTTAATGGGAGGATAGGGATAGTGATCCCACCTAGAGTTCTGCCTCTAGTAGTCCCAGGGTTAGTGACTAGCACAGAGGGTATAGTAAACACACATATGGGATGCATTAACCTCTAAATAACACATGTGAATGAGAGAGATACGATATATATCAACCATCTCCAACTCAGGATACACTATAATATAATCCCAACTTCACTTAGGTAATGTAACACAAAATCTACTACAATCGAAATGGAAAACTTAAAGTATCAAATGAAAGTAAAAATGTAGAAAATACAATGACCAAACAACTCCCTCATTATCACTAGGTTGAATTAACCATACTAATATACAGCCTTCTCCAACAATCCTAATAAATAGTTTATATATTCTCATTGTGAGTATAATAGTATACTATGTATGATCCTCTGGAGAGCCTCTTATGAATACGTAATGAAAGAACGCTAAAGCATAGTGAACAACAAGTGAAGTTAACTCATCACCTATGTATGTATACTATGTTCCCAAAATAACAATGGATAATCTCATCAAGTATCATATACATGAGTATATAATATAATAATTAATGTAAAGGGTACTCCATTACCACTTCCCCTCTAGTTTTCCACTTTTCCCTAATTTAGCATGTTTTGAGCATCTCTCTCCATAATGAATTTCCCTGAGACACCTAGGTGATGCACCATGACGTGATCCCCATTTGAAACAACAAATAAATCCACATATCCAAAATTAACAATGTAGTTTTAAAGATCCACCTAAGATCTTATAGCATATATTATACATCGGGTATGGTAACTCAATCAATTTCTATCCATTCAATGAATAAGGGTCCTTAATCCAACATAGCCTATACATGTTAAACATATAGTAGTATATAGGAAACTATTCTAGAATATATGTTTGTGAAATAACCAAAATCTATTACATACCTCTACAAACATATATTCGTAAAACAAATAGTCATGGATACGAGCACAAGTAACTACTGAGTAAGAGTGCATGGTCATAGGGGGTATTCATCTATCCATCATCCCACATAGATGTTGGAGGAAACACCCCCAGGGCTTAGAATCCATTGGGTGTCAGTTTCCCAAACCAATAAGGTGGATTAGCATGAAATCAAAAAAAATACATGATATAATATAGATCACAACTACACTATGAGGAGAACCTTGTCTCAAAATCAACAGCAGCTAACTTCTCTCAGACCCCAGACTACCGCTACTAAGACTATATATCCTATAAGGACAAAAAATATTAAATAGAAATATTAAGTAATCTAATACGTTTTTATCAGTGTTAAATTATACAAATTATTTCTGTAATCGTTAATTAGTTATTATCAACATCCATATTACATTTCATTTTAATCACTTCAATGACCCAATCCATCCCTAGATAACCAAACCGAGTCCATAGCTTCTCAAAAGTACAACCTCATCACTGCATCCAAACTATCTCCAACACCATTGGTTTAGCTTTTATTAATTATTTTACTAACAAGAGTAACACATTCAATAATTATAGGTATTATAGGAAAAAATTCTAAGAAACCAAATGCATTTGGATTAATATAGTGAGTATATGAACTACCCATCCAGTATTTTCCACCAATAGTAGGAACCTATACCCATCCATACCTGAGAATATAAACATTGAATTAATGAGACATACATATCATGTTGCTGCCTATTTTGGATGTAGTGTAAGAAATTTCATCTACCTAATGTTATGGGGAAGGTAAATATTATAAAAAAATAGATTTAACGATCATCAAACTTTTATATCAAAATTTATGCCCTACAACAACATGATCTGTCATCTCTTATGTCCTCACCAACACCCACATAGATAAAATTATGCATCTATACACTAGAGGTGTCTACTAAATCCACAAATAATGGTCATAAATTCCGCCAAAAACCACAAAACCCTCTAGGAATAGCCATCATAGGGTCAGATCCCATCACAAGTTTCAGGAAACAACCAAACATAGGAACTGGGGTGTTGTCCATAAGAAATGAATTCATCCTTCACACAAAATGATCTCTCCCAGCTCCAAATAAAAATGCAATTTTCCATATAAAAAAATAGGAAACTCAAGCCCCACGAGTAACTAACTATTATCACACAACCAGTTCTTTATTAAATCTTGAATTAACTAATCTATTATTCATAGGTTCCAACTACTAGAAACCTAAGCATCAAGTTATTACGTGATATAAAAAATTAATTTAATAATTAACATATCATTACATTAATAATTTTTATACACGTTCATCAACCTTCTTTTAGTTCAACAAAAATTTATTTAAACATTCATATATACATCAATTTGATTATCATTAAATATAAATAGAAAAAAAATTCATTAACCTGCCTCTTTAAAAATTTATTCAATTAATTATCAATTAATTATAGATTTATGTTATTTAATAATTTCAATCATGAACAACTTGCCAAACCAAGGCATATATGTAAAAAAAATTATCGAATAAAGGGGAAACCCATTATCTTTGTATAAAGAAACAACATCATTATGTAATCGATACCAATTCATTTATCTGGTTCATGTATTTCATTATATCAATTTTATTGTGATCTATGGGGATAAATCACATTAACAATATAATTGAAGACAATCAAATTGGGCTTCATCAAAGACTATATCTCAAATGTTCATTTATCTTCATCACATTATAGTATGTCAAGGCAACAGATCACCATCTCATCTTCCGCAACAACTGCAACCACCCGTCGATGCCACAAAAGAAATGCACCAAACAACAACCAAGGAATACTCTATTAAAACATAGAGATCAAGCACCATCTCATGGAAATGAGAAGAAAGGAGTAAATAGATAGAAGAATTCTTATGAACGGAAGGATATCATACCATATATCAAAGATGTATTGAAGGAAGAAAATGGGGAATCAATCTAGGATGAAAAAAATCCACAAATGTTTAAGAGGTAGTGGTCGAGTTATCTGGTGTTGAGAGAGAGCATATCCGTCATTGGTTTGACAAACCCAAGCGGCTAGAATTTTTTTAATAACATAATAAAATGGGGATTTTCATGACATGCAATATCCTTTAACATCATGTAATTCAATTGGGTTGGATTCTACAGAAAAATGTGTCACCTCACCACATAATATTATTTTTCAAACCTTGAGGTATTTCAAGCTTTGAATATCTCTTTAATGCATTGTAAAATTCTACATGTCATGAAGCATTATTGGAAAACCTGTGAAATATGATTCCATGTCATATAATATTGTTACATGATGTGTAATCCCCCTTTCAAGATATTACATAACTAAACTTCCCTAAATGGATTCTAATACTCCTTCGACCACTTATAAAATTTAAAATACTCAAAGGGTTGATCAATATGGATTTTGTCCCTTACATTGTCTCACTCAAAATAATTGATAAATGGAAATAATTGGGTATCCTCCTGTTGGTTGACTAAATCTATTATTTTGTAGATGTAAATTATATATATTATCACGACCCTAAATATATAAAAAACACAATGATCACTATAGAATAAATATATTTTGAGTGTTAATAATACATACCAATTTTTTATTTCTGATGCTTATATTTTAGAAATATTTCTTAGTTTTTATAAATATCATAATTTAATGTAATTAATGTGTATTCTCTAATGAAATATCTTGTTGTGTATTTTATTAAATCAAAATGTAATATAATTTCTAATTATATGGGTAGTTTTACCATGATAGATAAGAAAAAAAATAAAAATAGTTAATGATTTTTTATGCCATTATTATAGATTAAATATTTCTACAAAGCATATATGTGATGAATCCACCCTATGAGAAAATATGTCAGTCCTCAATAGTCACACTACCTATTTTCACATATTCTTAGGGTTTGTTGTGTAAGCTATTTTTATGAAATTTATGGGGAATGTAACCTTGAATGAAGATGGTCATAGGGACTAAAAATTCATGAATTATAGTAATTAAAATATTTAAAATTATCTATTATCACATAACTATTTGTTAAATAAAAAATTTATGACATTCATGGAAATAACCTGGACACAACTTGGTCAATATTAATTCACTATATATGGGTAATTATATTATAATTGTTGGACAAAGTATTGATGATATTTCATGCGTGGGGAATTAAAATGGTTTTAATATTCAAATTTAAAAATTTATATGTAATTATATTTTGATGAAATAAAATGTGAATAAGGAGAAGAAGAAATGATGAGACATAAAATTGTTACTACATTTAAGATAATTTTGGTGGAATAATAATGAGGAGGAAGAACATAAACAATATTATGGGATAGAAAACAATTTATCAAAGATATATACAACTATCAATCATTTTTGTGATGTATTTTTCTAGAGGTAAAGAATTTGAGTTCTTTTTATAACTCTAGATAATAGTCATAATAAAAATAGTCTAATATATTCCTATATTATAAATAATTATTCCTATGATATCTATATATCATTTGGTTGGATATAACTATGTGATTGTTTTGAGTAATCCCTTGTGACTTCTACACGTTATTGATAAATATAAAAAACATTATATTCATGAGAAATATGTTCATTCACTAATGATGTACTTCAAAAAATATATCTATCAATATTATATATATTAAATGTAGTGTATGTTGGTTCCTTATCTAGATATTTTCAATTCAGTTTTTTATTTATAGATGGTTTGGGAAAGATCTATAGGTCAATGGATTTACACTTTCCATAAAATCTACAGATTATAAAAGGGAAACTATGTGTGTGTGGGACAAAAAAACTATAAAATATATATGTAGTCATCTACCATTGAGTAGAACCTCGTTAAATATCTTATGTTTCTTTTTTAGCATTCTTATTATACTACATGTCTCTTGAGTGAAGATGTTAAAATAGACATAGGTCTATTCATGGAATTAGTGTTGATGTAAATGATAAAAAATATTTTAATTGGTAATTAGTCATAAAACAGATATTCAAACCCTCTCTTAGGGTTTGTCCTATCCAAAGTGGTCCTAAAAATTAATTGTAAATTTCTCGTTAGAAATATAATAATTGAGTGTAAATCACATTTTAATGAAAATAACTCTCCATGGGTAAGCCTAAGTCAATGAAAATTAAAAAATTAGTTATATGTAGTGAATTATAGTCACATAACCAACTCAGGGTATAATAAAATTTTCAATCATAACCATGAAATAATGGAAAACTATAATTTTTTTACATTTGGGGAAAATCATATCTATTAGAATAACTCAATATTTATTTCTATAGAATATTTACTAAATACAGACATTGAATCCTCCATGAAATAAATCAACAACATGTGTTGTCCCCTGAAATTGTACCTATAAGACTACTCGCCTCCCACGATTCTATTTCTAATCAAATGGAACCAATGGAAAAGTGACATTAAACCATAATATAAAAATGGATGTTTCATCTATAATTGTTGGGAATGACAACTTAACTTCTTATCTTTACTAATATGACATTAATTGTAATTAATTGATTAATAGATCGTAAGTAGAACCTCGAGAATTTTTCATCCATGTTAATCCCTTTGACTAAAACCCAATAACAGCGAGATGAATTGAAATAATGATGATGTGTGAAAACCTTATATTGACTGACAATTTTTGGTTTAATAATTTTCATATCATTTATTCTTGAATAATGTTCTCCTATCAATTTTGTTTCAAACATATTATGATGAATATTATTGACCTCTATAATTCCCAAAAAAATAGATAATAACAGAGTTTCATACATAACCCAAATGTGGAAAGGGAAAACTTAATATATTGAATATGTCTCTTCAACCAAAGAATATATTGATGATAATTATAGGAAATATATAAGTTGATATTTAAATGATCATTATTCCTAAGAATATTTTTTTTGGATATTACGAGTTTATAGCCATAAAACATTTTAAGGAGGATTCCATTATACATTCCAATGTTAATTCCTATTCAACAATATAATAATAAAGGATGAAATTTCATAGAGTATAGGCATCACCCATCATACAAAAAAATATATTTAATACATTCATTAACCCTTAATCTAAATCAATATCATAAAATACCATCTCAGGAAAAAATGGAAAACAAATTCCCTTTTTCGGATACATGTATTGGCAAAATAACTTGAAATTTGACTATTTAAAGTGAAATTTATTTAATTTTAATTGGAAAATTTTTCATGGATTCTTAATTATTTAACTGAAATATAACATTGGTTAAACTACCATAGATCAGAAGAATTTGCAAAATCAGACTGAGTGATCACCTAGACTATGTCCCATTTCACCATATATATAATAACGATATTCAGGATTTATTCATCATTAAGGATATACATCAATAGATTATTGAATCTAAGTAGTAATATTTTCGTAAAAACCCACCACATGGGATATATGTTTCTAATAATACCCCTTTTGAATGATATTTGTATGAATTCTCAACTATGGGGTAGGAATGAGGAGAAAAATGTATTTGATGGGGGATCTTCACTTATCAGTGATCCTAGGCTTTTCCCCTCTTCAACCCTTACCAATACCATTGTTTTGGATAGCCTTATTCACTTAGAGGTGTTTTTACCGTTACATATTGTCCCCTTATCTCACGTTCCCACCCTAGATCATGGATATCAAGATGTTATGATGACATCTTTCAAATGTTGCGCTGACCATGATGTCAGTTTGTTAGAGCCTAGTGGTCAACAGAGGATGCATTTTCATTTTCTCTTCATGAGTTTCCTAGAAATTTTCAGGTTTAGATTCAAGAATTGGTTTAACACAATGAAAATATTGACATATTGGTTCTACAGATTTGGTTTATGGAGATCTAACGATGAAGTCCTCCATCTATTCATCCTATATCGATGGTATATCATTTTAATTATGGATCATTCCTTATTGTTGAACCCCAATCTCCACTAATTCGTGATGTGGTGTTGTAGTTTTTGTTTATGGTTTTTGAAATATTTTTCTTTGGGCAGTTTCTAATGTGTTTCCCCTAGTTAAGTCTAAATTTTTATAGGATCCTCTACCATTTATTCATTTTCTATCTTATATTCCCCCATTCTTGGTAGGTTCATCTTATCCTATAGAATTTTGGGTTGTTTTTTCTCTCATAGGATAAAATATATGATTGTGGTTTTGTGTTCCCAATGTGCTTCTGTAGCTTCAAATCTCCCATGTGTGTTCTTTTTCATTCCCTAAGAAAGTCATGTTTTCCTTGGTCTTTGCTTCACTATATTCTAACCCATTAGTTCTTGGTTATGCATCTGGTGGTCCTTCTCATTTTTCATATAATACAACAGCAGGATATGGTGTAGATTCTTTAGTCTAGAGGCTAGGTGAAGGGATTGGTGATGTGGATGATATTTATGGTAGTGATGGGATAAATGATGTGGGCCTTAGTGTTGGGTGTGGCTCCTTTTCTGACTCACTTTGGGAGTTTAGGTTTTTTTACCTCCTCTTCCCTCAATTAATGGGATTCATGTTCTTCCAAAATAAACATTATGTTGGGATATTTGAAATAAAAAAAGGGATTTTAGGGGGGTATAAAAGTTTTACATCTTCATAACTAATATATCCATCCACCAGGAACCTGAGATCATTATGGGATGACTAGATTAACCATATATGACACCAATTACTCCATTGAGGCCTAAATATGTTTATATATATTCATTATCATAATAATTTAATATTTTAAGTAATCTTCACTAGAGAAACAAAGAATTCGAAGAAGATTCATTATAGATACCCAAAATAGTATGGACTTTATTAGACTTCATAAATCCATCATTCGGATGATAGAAAAAAACCCACAAAATAGGACACTTATATGATAAGGATTCATGATATAGATCTATTAGCATCAATCACATTTATAGAAACATTTTCCAATGTCGATAACTCATATATACCCTTGTTTCCCATAAAATATTCTTGATGGAGGATATAAAGGCCATGGAAAATTTAAATGTGATATCCCACTATAGTCATGCATTATTTCAACTGAAGCAGTATATAAATACAAAATAGAATGATAGACACTATAATGATCACAAAATAATCATTGATCTATTCAAATATCATTTTGGTAAAATTTATGACTAATTTTTTTGATGAACCAGTTGAACATATATAATATTTTGGTCAACATCAAAATGATGGAAGACCAGTTCAACCTAATAAAAAATTAAGATTATATCTCATGCACCTATTAAAGGATTGGATTTACCATTATTGGAATTGTTTCCCCTACGAATATTATAGTTGTTAATGTTATTATAGAAAAAAATGTCTCCTCTTCTTGAAGTATGATATTTTAAATAAACATTTTTTCATCTCAACCAAACAATCAAAATTGAAAACCATTTATCTTTTTCCAAAACCGTGGGACTATATTTCAAGACCACATGTTTTCATGAATAATATTACTACAACTAAGGAACCCCATGAGGAGATTCGATCATTATAAATAAACATATTCAGTTTATTCATAATACTTGATTATTTTTAATTCATACAGGGGCCTATCAGAACCCTAAAAATATGTAGACATATTATTGATGTATGTTTTTTCTTATGTCCTACGTGACAGAATTTTGAGGATAAACCGCATTCCAATATAATTGATCAAAAAAATCCATGATAGTGAAGCTGAAATGTATTCCTATAAGATAAAATTTAAGACTATAAAACTATCTTGAAGCGTCCATTAAAGGAAATTTTATAAAATTACCAATTTATTTTTATAATTTCTTAAACCAAATTTAGTGTGATGATATAAGGCACAAGAAATATTTTCTACTAAGAAAGGGTATAGACACATATTAATGAAATATAACACATATCATATGCTTGAAATACTCTATAACTGGGATATTTGGTGTACCAAATGGTATTTTTTTCATTTGAGTCCATTAAATATAAATATATTGACATAGTGTATTGTTAGAGGGAGGGTAAACATCCTATGGTAAGCAAAAATATACATAATTTTAATCCTACGTGAGTAGAAATAATCTCAAACAGTCAGTGGAACAATGTAAATTTATAATATATGTCTCTTATCAATTGAATTATAGTGAATAATATAAATTTTAGGATATATTTGGGCCGTGAGGGCCACAATATCCAATGAATTGAACCCTTCAATCATATTCCAATTATATGATGGACAAGATTGTGGTTCCACTAACCAGCCACCCCCAATAGTGAATATGGCCACTGTAATGTCACTAAATTTCTATTTCATCATCCAACGTCTCTTTTATAGTTTTATCATATTGAGTTCTAATAAAAAAAAGGTAGGAAAAATTGATCAATTAGACACGTATACTATATGGAAAACATCTGATTTAGGAAAATTATCTAACATTTTCTTGTAAACTTATATTTAGACGATCCCAACCAATTATATAACTGATATGATCATAATGGGATTAATAATTCAAATAAATATATCTTGGATCTTCGGGTTTTTATTTTCAAATTTTTCTAACATAAATTTAATGGAAGTGGAAGTCATCAAATATTATCATCTGATTATTGAGGAAGGTGTATCAAACATTGTTTATGTACTCAAATTGATGTATCTTGGAAAGGGGAAAGGACTTTGACCAAATTGGTCAGTTCGTCCATGATATCTAAAGATTATGGGCATAAATTTTTTTCTAAAGCAACATTAATTTTTATTTTATAATGTCCTATTACCTTTATTCAGGTAAATTTTACACTTTTTTTATTCTCATATAGTTTGGTCTTATCATTTGGATTTTTAGTAGAATATGAGAAAATTTATAAGCCTGATGGTCTATGAATTATTATCTTGTGGTTGGGGAAAAATGTTGTTTGGGCCATAAACAATTACATAAAGGATGTGCCACTATAAGGGGAAGTCTTGTTTTTCCAAACCATGAGGTCACCCATCTACAATGTTCTACCTTGAATTTTGATGGTAGTATTTTTCAAACCAATTTTATGTAGTCATGTTTCTAAACCATTCACACAATAATGAATTCCAACAGTGGTATATGGTTAGTGTGAATACTTAATACTAATTTTTAATCACCTCTAGTAATCCATGAATATAGTTTTTAATTACCTTGAAAATTGTTTTTAAAATTCATACACCAACATTTAACCTCTCATCATCCCCATTTGATTTTTTTTTTCTTTTTCCATGAGGGATCTCAAGGGTTGAAATTGACTCTTGAATCCACTTCTCTTGTCAATATAAATCTCCTATGATATCATTACATATTATTCGGGTAAGTGAATATCTATTTCATTGGTTTATTTTATTCTCCTATTCTATACTTCATAAGGAATTATTTTACATAATGTAATTTTGATTTATCATGATTAAAGGATGGATTTTGTGATATAATATGCCTTTATTATTTTTTGGAAGATCATGTTGATGGTGTGGTATTGGTTGGATCCCAGGATTAATTGTAGGTTTATGAATAAGTAATTAACATAAAAGTGAATCCCTATATTTCATGATTAATTTGAAATTAGTTTTTAAATGATTTAAAAATATATATTTTAGATGATATGATGTTTTATTGAAAAGGGAATGGAATTTTTTTAAAACCCTTATTTCATATTAATTTAAGTTGATTGATGATATTGACAAATGATGGATTGATATGAAAATATATTTGATGAAATTATTTTTACAAACCTGGGTATTATTTCTAGGTAATAATACTTATATGTTCTATTTGAATGTCTAAATATGGCATAACATGAATTCCCTTTGAGGTTATCCGGGAATGGGACTGTCTGGGGCATGTTCAGAGATTCGAATGTGAGTTTTGGGGTGAAATTTTCATAGCACACTATTAGTTAAAACTGTGTGGGGAAAGCCATATGGTTCAATAAACTATTTCAGGCATGGGATGAGAGTAGGATGAGGTCCTACAGTTAGACCAAACTATGCAATTTGAGGTCCACAGTCAAGTGAGAATGTCTAAAATTTTGAATGTGGAGTTTTACAAAGATTCAAAATGGTTAATCAAAACAAGAAATGTTAACAAGAATGTGAAGTTGTCCTATAGATTACCATTCATGGTTGGTGAATAGTTTGTTAAACCTTGTTGGATGACCATGAAATCCCATTATGTTTGGGTAGAACTACATTTTACCATAATAAATCATTAAAATCATACCTAGCACTACTTTCATTCAATGGTTAGAATATAATTCATTTTTAGAGGCCTCTTGATCTACTATTCATTTATTGGATCCCACTCCTCCATCTAATATTAAATTCAAGCATGGAATGTATAATTTGATCTACTAAATCGAGTCCATGATTCCTTTTTTACTCATTCATTTCTCTTCTTCCTATAAACGATTCTATTTAGGAGTTTGCTGGTTTTCACTATTTTCATGTTATTAATTTATTATTCATTTTCCCCTTATCTGAGTTGAATAAGAGATGATAATGTATTATCACTCTATTAACATGAAATGTTAGGGGTTCTATACTTTTACCAATAGTTTTGTTTCTTTATTGAACAAGCTGTCATTGTGCCACCCACAAGACATTCTAGTGCAACCCAAAAATTAAACTGGTTCCTGGAATATGATGTATATGGAACTTTTAGTGACACTATTATGTTCTTATGAGATTATTTGGAGGGTTTTCCCCAACCAAATACACCGAAGGGGTGTTCCCTTTTCCTTTTCAAAATGATAAACCACCCAAGGAGTGCGTTTAGAGCATTCATAATTAAAGGAATCCTGTATAACAATGAATTTAATTTCATTTCATATTTAGGAGATTGATTTCTGCAACAATATGTTAATGATTTTGATTAAATGGAATATGGTATTTTAATTATAAAAATGGTTTATTTATAAATTACATTAAATGAGTGGGTAAACACATGAAATGTCTTTTATTTCATTGAATGAGAATTTTCGAATATGAGTTGGTATACTCATGGTATGAAATTGTAATGGGATTTATTTAATAATGATATGAGATGTATTTGAAATGGTAGTGGATGTTAGGGGTTGTATACTATGGGTCTTGATTAAAAATAGATTACTTGGATTTTATTCCTTGGATCTTCACACACAACAGTGGAATCCTATGATTGTGATGCATCAGTGGGTCTTAATTCCATGGGATGTCTTGAGCCTTGATACCCCATCGATCCAGCATTTTTTGGGTGCTTAATGGACATGTTCAGTAGAAACATTCCATGGACCACCCATCTCAAGCCTAATTGAGTTTTTCTTGGAGTTTATCATTAGAATTGATAATGATGACATTGTCTTTGACACCATGGATCTGGCCCTTCACTGTCTAATAATTATGGTATACTCTATGACTATGGTAAATGTGTCATATTTGGTAACAAAGATCAGTTGTGGATGTTATAATTATAATGTTAATGTGGCATGATCATGGTTGATATGGTTCTATGGTTTATAAAGTGACTCCATGGTGCTTACAACCTTTTACATGTAGCTACCTTTATATGAATGATACACTTGTATTATAGGTATAATTAAGTGGCTAGTAAGTATCACTTGATAGTAGTGTATATTAAATGGTATGTTTACATTTCATTAATACTTACCTATTTACATGCAAACTATTTGGCTTGTTATATTACATAATAGGGATTTTCAATGATATTCACGTGGTTATATATTAGGATTTTATCTCACACCCTATTTAGGGCATTTTTTGGTTCCCAAAAAGTCTATTTGGAAGCATGTAGAGATAGGGGAATCACCCACATTTTTAGAGTTGGTTTTGTGACATTTTTAGGAATATGGTAGCATGATATTGAGCAGATGATGAAGATTCAATTTGGAGATATCACTTTCGGTATTTTTAGTATTTTGTATATGTAAATTGTTTTATATTTTTATATACCAGGTATGGATACATTTTAGATACATGTATCACAATATTATCATATGAGACACTTCTATATTTGTAATGTATTTTTACCTTTTTTATTTTTAGGTTTTCTACATGATGTATCTGCCTCTTCTAATTTTACAGTATTGATTTTAAAATGTGTTACACTATGGTGATGACGGTGTATTCTCCCCACTGACTCCACTAGACCCTCACTTCTAGTCATCATCCTCTAGAATTTGATGATATGATCTGGAGGCCATCTTTCCTACTAGGATCGAGGCATTATTTAGTAGAGTCCGGCTAGGACATTAAAAGATTATGTCGAAGAATTCATTTCCAGTTTCTTTACTATTTGGTGAAAATAGATAGGTTTTGAGGGTTTTTCAAATCCTCACGTAGGAGAAATGAAATTTAGCTAAAATTATTTTTTTTATCGATTCCATCTATTACAACTGATTTTATTCTACCATTGGGTGACACAATTGAGTTGTGATGTTATTATTAACATGAATTTGGGTTCTATTTTGTTTAAATCTGATGGTATGAGTGTATTCCATCTCTTGCTTCATATATCCACTTTTTAAATATCACATTCCATGGATTATTCTATTTTATTGAGGTTGAATTAACTATCTTCATGCAATTGTGATAGGTACTACGATTGATATTCATATTTATGTGATAGATTTTGTGTAGTGGATAGAGAAAGTGACACCAAATTTCAATTAATATGTATTATGGACCCATATATATTTTTTGGAACTGATACACCTACTGGTTCAACTATTAAATGATAATTTGATATGGTATGAATTATATGGGCACTGAATTGTTGTTCATGAGGTGTTATGGTACCTCATGGACTGAAACATGGAGAGCAATTTAGATTAAAATTTAAATAAAATAGTGATATAATTGGTTTGAATGATAAGTGAAATTGAAAGGGAAAAGTGAATGTGCAAGTAGATAATCAACCTAGGAAATACTTTTGAGTGGGAAAGAGGAAGTGTCTTTTTTGGGATTTTATTATTATTTATATAGTCCTTTATTTTTGAAAAAGGATGAATGGTATGGCCTTGTTTTCGAGGTTTTTTTGAAATAAACAATTCTTTTTTATCTATGAACATTGATGTTATTATTTATGTGGTATGTGTTTGTATTTTTAGTGGCATTCCATAATGGTGAAATCCTTTCATACACCATGACGGTGTGGACGATCAAGCCCTGGAGGGGGTGGACCAAGGGCTACCAGTGGATCCTTTTTTAGTGATATTTGTGGAACAAGATATTATAATGAAAATTGGATCTGCATAGATTTTCTATAATTGATTCCCTCACTTTGTGTAGACTTTCAAAAACCATCATAGCTTCCCTTTTATATGGTGAGAGAATACAATACCCATATTCAAGAACTTATATATACCTCTTGATATTATAGTGAATCCCATGAATTACATTATTCATATAATAGAAAAGATCTTATGGGATGTTTTGAACTATGATAATAGTCTATGAGATATGGTTTAGGATGATTTCAATACAAGATTTTATAAAAAATATTATCCCATGGTACTATTGACAGAGCGGGATAGCTAATTCATGTTTCTGGAGGAGGGTGCTATAATAATAATGGGGTAATCAAAACACATTAAATATTTGTAGTTTTCTACACTGATTTACATAACTGATGAGCTGTCAAGGGTGAGCCACTTCAAGGTTGGTATCTGATATGCTCTCAGATCCCATGTCAATTCATTCACATTGAACTCTATTTCTTAAATATTGAATCATTTGTGATTTAAAAAACTAGACAAGAGGGAATATAGGCACATAGAATAGTGCATTGCAATCTCACAACACCATGGTTTAGCGTTTTCATGTAGGAAGCACCATTTTGATACTTCCTATGAGTTGAGTACCAATCAGGATGTGGGTGATGGTAGATCAACATTATATCTACAGTTTGGAAGAATAGGCCACATGAATAATTAGTGAAACCATGACGCAATAGAGTTCTAAACTCATGGTAAGATGTTCCACATGAAATGTCTCAACAATTCCTTTCCTCCAGTTGTGATTTTTAGGGGTCATATATGCATCAGATTCAAGAGAAGGTTTTTGAGCCACGTTTCATGAAGAGATTTGTAATATATATTGGTGATCATGTTGAGGCATTAGGGTCTGGACAGAGGCAGTCAGACACTAATTGAACTGAGATAGTGAAATGGTCTTATTCCCGATGGTGAGGTTGTATCACAGGGTTGTAGTTCTATCCAGATAAATTCTTTATAGCCTTCCCCAAAAGAGCAGGGTGAAAAAACATCTACATTGATGCGTTTGATAATAGTAGAATCTTCTAGTGCATCTTATCATTTATATATTGATGTGTCACATAGTTTCAAATTTTTACCTTCGATGAAATCATCAGGCTTATTATATTATCTTTTAAGAGAATTATGATGCTATAAAATACATTAGGAATCATAACAGAGGGTGTAAGCTGGTGCTGGATTTTCCCTTGAGGTTGGTGGGTGTTAATTTATATGGGATCTATATCTCCTCATTATGAACAGGTTTCTATTCATACTCATGGTTTTATATCTAGTAACTTATTGATCTTATGTTTAATGTTATCACAGAAGGGTTAATTTTAGATCACATGGTGGGTGATATTTATACTCACCAAGGATAAGTGGGATTTCTAGTAGACAAGATATTGATGAGTGCATCGTGGGTTAGATGAGATGGCATCCATGTTTATTGGTTTTTATCTGGATGGTCACCAAAAATGTTAGACAAAATTTCCTCTAGTGGTTGATGGTTTCTGAGATGTGTTCTTGGAAAATATTTTTGGACTATCTATTAAGAGATAGGTGGAGTTCTCCATAGATCTAGTTCTAGGAGTTTCACCAGTATTCATTACGTTGTACAAGATATCTAACATAGATTTTCATGAGATAGTGAGGTAGCTAATGGATTTGTAGGAAAAATGATTTCATTTTACTTTGTACTTATCTTTGGGGTTTGTGGGTCCATTTTCTGAAAAAGTAAAATGAAACTGTAAAGATATTTGTTGATTAATGGAATATCATCTAGATGACAGTTAATTAAAGTATCCATTTCCATGGGTAGATGAAATATTTGATCATCTTTCAGAAACTCGGGTATTCTCAATAATCTATTTGAGATTCAGATATCACCAGGGTAATGTTGGAACTATAGACATGCCTCTAAAAACCATTTATAGTGGTTATGGTCTATATAAGTATACGGTTATGATGTTCTTTTTTTCTAATGTGCTAATGGTTTTGATGGAGCTGATGAAATGAGTCTTCTATCCATATCCTGATTCCATTATAGTCGGTTTCATGGATAATATATTTTTATATTCTCAAAATAGACATGACAATTCTAAACATCATGATATCTAATTGGATACACTAAGGGATCATTATCTATATTCTTTGCCTAGAAAGTGCCACTTTTGAATTGATAATATTTACTTTCTGGGTCATATTATCTTAGAGATAGGTGTATTAATTGTACCATATAATCCGATATCTATATTTTTCTAGGAGAATCCCAATAAAGCTTTTGACATATAGAATTTATTAGTGTCGTCTGGTTAATTCTTCCATTTTATACAGGACATATCATGCATAATAGTGTAATTGTTGGGGTTGAATAATAAAGGTGTGATGTTTATATAATCATATACCTATGACATAGCCTTTCAGAAGCTAAAATGGAGGATGACTTTAGCAATTGTCTTGATACTGCCAGAGAAGTGTAGGATCTAAACTTTGTATTGTGACGCATTAGGTATCATTCCTGGAAATCTGTTGATATATTGGGATTGATTCCTGGAATATGGGTCACGAATGTTGAGGTAACATGAAAAGAATTATGAAATTCATGATATCATGTTAGTATCAGTTGTTCACACATTATGATGTTATATTAATTCTATACTTGGAGAGATTTTTTTTCATACATGTACCAAAAAATCCTGAATTACATATTTATAAAGAATGGTCTGAATTTGAGGTAGTGATGGTGGATAAAGTATCTATACAATTTTTATTTTGAGTTTTCCAACATACCTTGAAAGGGAAATTCATTAGATTATTCACTTAGTCGGGGGAATCCAATAAAGTTATGTTATCAAGAAATTATCAAGTGAAATAACATGGATTAATTATCTAAGAAGAAATTAGTGGTGAAAGACAGTCAGTGGAAGGATTTTCTATTACACATATTAATAAAATCTATTTTGATAGATTGAGTGAGGATGCAGAAGTTATCAGATTTAGAGGGAATAGTCATGTGGAGAGTGTAGTATGTGAGGACCCACAACCAAGTTAGGCAATATGATTGTATGAGATCATGTGTATCCAAGGTTGTATTTGGGTTCTTTTTGACATACGTGATGAGATGATGTTGACGTTTTATGACTGAGCTTCGGAAGCGAATCTCTATATCCCTAAGATATACCAAGAATGGTGAAATCAATACTAGTGGTTATGTATGTAGTGTGAGGTAGTTGGTCTTTTTTATGAGGCGTTCCACCTATATGAATGTGATGGTGGAACCTCAATAACATGCCAAAATTTTTTAGTAGGTACTTATTATAGAGTTAAAGTGGGATGATATTGTGATAGAATTCATGACAAGTTATGTAAGTCCACCCCAAGGTAAAAATGTTTTGTGGGTTTTTTGAAAGGATATTGATGGTTTCTCATTTATTTGTAATTAAGGATCCCTTTAGTGTGGATGAACATGGGATGATGTATATGTGTGAGATAGTGTATCATTATGGGGTCACTCGCTATATCATTCTAGATAGGGATGTCCATTTTACGTATCATTTCTTGAAGAGTTTTAAGAGGGAATTGGGAACACATGTTTTTTAGGACAACATACCAACCTTATATTGATGGCATGTTAGACAATAGGATACAGGTGGTTGAGGATATTTTTCAAACATGAATGAATGATTTTAGGGGCTCGTGTGAGAGGAATATACCCCTAATTGAGTTCACACATCCTATGGTAAAATAGATGATGATAGAGATGTACCCTAATGAGGATTTTTTTTATAGTCATTACTGATAACCCCTAGGAAAGTTAGAGGTACGTGATCCATCTTTATTAAGATCATTTATCATCCGAGAGACTATTGAAAAGGTCTAACAAATTAACAAGTTAACGGATACAGAACAGTAAAACTAGAAATATTAAGACGATCACTGAAGATGAACTCTATTGTTTATGGTCAGGGATCGGGTCTTGTTACATGTTTAAATAAGGATGGGACATCAATGAATCATGAGAATGGTATGATTTCACAAGGATATGTTAGGAAATTGATGATACTGGAGAGAGTCTAGTTGGTATCCTACCACCAATAGTTACCACATAGGTATCTAAGATAACTCAATGTCTTCCATGTACCTCATCTATGTATTTATTTTTTGGACATGTCAAATGATTTTAATCCTGTTATGGCTGAGTTACAGGTAGATGTATCCTTCTAGGAAAAAACTATTCATATTGTTTACATGAGAAAGAAGATTTATTGAGGCAGTTCAGTTCCTCTTTTGGGGGATCTATGATAACACAACCATTTATATGGAGAGTCTTGGGAGAATAAGGACGAAAGACATTATTAGTCGCCAGAGTTGTTATCATTTGAATCTTGATAACCCTATAGAGGGAAATTAAGGGATAAATTTTTTTATTGAAGAATATTGTATGAACCTGGGATTTTATATAATTTATGAATCCTTTTTTTAGTTTTAATGTTTAAATATAGACTCAGTTCTATGGAATTTGTGTCAAGTAGGTATAGGGGGTTTCCATGTATTGATGACATACTGAAACCTGTGATTTGGGGTAAAAATGGCATAGAAAATGGTTAGTTTAAACTGTACAGGGTTGACCACAAGGATTGATAAAATAATTAAGGTATGGGTCTAGATCAAGTGTAGGCCACACGATTAGGCTGAACTGTGTGACTTGAGGTTCACAACAGTGCAATATGTTCAAAAAATTTGATAGGGGGTATTTTCATGGATTCCATGCAATTAGTCAGCTCATTAGAGGTATCCCTAAATGTTCCATTATTCTATATGTATCTATCAATGTGGGGAAGTTAATTTTTTTAATACATGATTCTAATCCACTAAAAATCATTATTTTTTGGTTAATTCAGAATTTTTCTCTTACTAAATCTTTAAAATCGAACCAAATACCGTTTTCATTCCACTAAAAATAACTTCTTCATTTTGAGATCCCTCCTGACAGACTATTCATGGATTTGATCCCAATCCTCCATCCAATGTATAATTTATGGGTGGAACATCTTTTTGGATATACATTAGTGAGTACTAGATTTATTTTTACTCATTCTTCATTCTTCTTCCTACTGATGATGATTTTTAGTTACATGTTGATTTCCCCTATTATCATGTTATTCGTTTGTTCTTCGTTTTTCGCTCGATCTATGTAAAATCATGAGTTAATAATAGAATAGTAATATACTACTGATATACTCTAGGTTTTCTATAATTTTACCATTTGATTTGGTGCAATATAGACCTAGATTCTATTGTGCCTCATACTAGACATTATGTTGTGGCCATAAAATTGAACTGTTTAATTGAAATAGTTTTGTTTTTACCTATTTGGGATGCCCTTAGGTTCTTCTGAGATGATTTGGAGGCTATTTAGAAATTAAGGATAATCACGGTGTGTCCCCTTTGACTTTTTAAAATGTTAAACCACCTAATGACTATTTTTATAACAATCCCAATTAAGGGAATCACATATTGTAATGAATTGAATTGAATTTCTTTTTTAGGAGATAGATTGCCTCCATTTACTGTTTAGGATTTTAAATAAATGTATTGTGTTATTTTTATTTATAAAAAGTTAAATTTATAAATTATATTAAATGAGTGGGTAAACTCCTAACCTTTATTTTATTTCCTTGAATGTGATCCATTGAATATGAGTAGGAATACACATGATATGAAATTGTAATGGGAATGATTGAAGAAAGGTATGAGATTTATATGAAATTGTAGTAGACCCCTTGGTTGGTATACCACGAGTATTGATTCGGTTTAGATTCTTTGGATGTTATTCCTTTGATAACAACATTGTTTGGGATGCCTTGGAGTGTGATTTTTACTAGGGTCCTGATTCTGTTGGATTCCATGAGCCTTGTTATATACATTTAATCCAGTTTTTCATGGGCTCACAGTAGACATAGTTGGTATACAGTCTCATTTAACCCCTTCTAAATCCAAACTATTTTTTCATTGAGATTATCCTAGGACTCTATGAGGATGGCTTGTCTTATACACTTTGGATCAAACCCCTCTTGACCCAAAACTTCTAGTATACATTGTTTCCATGGGAAATGTGGCATGTTTTTCTATATGACTCGGTCGTGGTTGTTCTGAGCCATCCACTAATACTGAAAGGACACAATTGATATGGTTTTCTGATTTATACAATGAGTTGGTGGTTTTTACTCCCCTTTAATTGTAGCTACCTTGTTAAGATCTTGATACTTATTTTCGAGGGATCCTTGAGAGGTTAATCAGTATCACATGCTTAGTAGTGGATATTCCATGGTCACTTATCATTTTATTACTACTTACCTTTTTACCAAAACATTGTTTAGCATGTTATATTTCACAACCTAGAATTGTATACATCATGGGTCTATAACATCTAATATTGTATCTCATAAAATGTTAATGCAAGAGTCGTGTACCCAAAAATACTATTTGGATGTAGATAGTGATAGGGGAAAGTGCCCATAGATTGAGAGTTAATTTTGTGACATGATTAAGTTCTAGGGAGAATTTTATTGTGTCGAGGCTCATGAAGCTCTTTAGTGATATAAATTTTTATATTTTTGGAATCATGGATTCAAGTATTTTACCTTAATTCTGTGTAACAGTTTGTGGAACATCATATAAAAGGGTATCATCATCTTTGAATTTCATAAACTTCGATAATTGTTATGTAATGTTGTCTTATTTTTTATTAGTGAATTTTT
This sequence comes from Viscum album, assembly GCA_963277665.1. Taxonomy (NCBI): domain Eukaryota; kingdom Viridiplantae; phylum Streptophyta; class Magnoliopsida; order Santalales; family Viscaceae; genus Viscum; species Viscum album. The sequence continues at coordinate 137,026,140 of OY728139.1, forward strand.
TATTTTATTTACTTCCACTACTTGTAAATTATTGATATTATGTTGTGTTATACTCCGGTGATGAGGGACTTGTCTCTCAACTGACACAAAAAGGCCCTTACTGCTTGTCGGTAGCCTCTGGCATACATGGATATGTGCTTGAGGCCATGTTACCCATCAGGCTCAAGGAAAGGTTGAGTGGTGTTCAGATCATGGATGTTACATTATTAAATGATGATTCAAGATAAAACTTTTTTAAATTGAATGATGATTTAAATGTGTACTAATTTTAGAAGAAATAATTATTTGGTTTTGAAATGAAAATGTATATTGAAATGTAATTTTTGAGAACATGAACTGTGATGTTGAAATGATTCAATACAATTACCATTCATAATGATTTATCAAATTTTTAATAGAATAACATGTGATCCTGGATAGTTGGTGGAAATTAAGATTATCATGACAGGGATCTGATACCCTAGAAAATGATTGACATTGAAAATTATATCAAATAAATGTTTTTCATGGTTTTCCATAATGGGTTACCATTAGCGTGGTTGATTTGAGTGTGTAATCCTAAATGATCAATGATGATGGTGAAGATTTGTGTGGATCCTATTACACAAATTTAATGTAACATAAGGCTTATTACATGGTGCAATGATATATTTTTATTTGAGTATTATATGATACTAGATTTGAAATAAATTATCATGAAAATTTATTTATATAAATTAATAATATAAAATTGTCATATAATATTGTTTTGATACATATTCTATCTTTTTTATTTGAAGTCATCATATTTTCGAAATATTTAAATTCTATGTCATTAAAAGTACTATTTATTTGAATGAATAAGTGGATTATTATTATTGAATTACTTATGGACCATTTAAAGACCCTAATTTGAATCATAGCACCCACTCTACCGTTACCTATAAGAATTGTTAGATTATTTTTTCTAAGACCATTGATGGGGATAGATCAACTTTATGGTGGTGATGTTTCATAATTCTTAGGACTCGATGTGATAGAGGTGAACAAATAATATGTGATACATATATTACATGGTTTTATTGGGTTTTATTCAAGAATGTTTTTTCTTTATTGATGATGCATTTTTTTTAAACAGTATTATTCTTCATATAAATTTTCATTGAGTAGTGTTGAAAAACAATGTTCTATATCATATATTCTATTCCACTATTTAATAAAACCACTACCACGTGATTCTTAAATGATGATAGAGGATGTTCTCTAAACTATATGTATTGGGGATACCCTTTGAGGTATTTCATGATCAACTTGGGAATTATTGATTCATGGTATTCTAATTATATTATTAAAAAGTTGTATCAAAGGAAGGTTATACAAGATCCATTGACATTGGTATACAGATAGGTTGTCTGTGTAGATCGGGGGATTGATTGATAGGACATATGAGGTATTTATTAGTATGTTTTTGGGCATCACTCGTCTTTCCAACTGAAATTTCACCATGTGTATAATGAACCATAATATTCATAAATATATATCAAATACTTAAAGACTAATAATCAATGTATTTAATAACATTTCACCTAAATACCATTTTATTTTTTATTTTTTTGGGACTTGAAACAAAATCACCTTATTTCATCAATGATCATTAACTTCTCTCAGAATGATATTCTCACATTAAACATATCTTAGGAATACCATACCTAAAGCTATCAACATAAGATGGGTAATGGAACATAATAAAGGGTGGGGTATAATTCTCAATATGGGTAAGAATAATATATATATATATATATATATATCAAAGAAAATATGAAAGAATAAGATAAGAATAAGGTAATTTGATCCTAATCATAAATTTGGATGTTCATACACACCCCACCATAGATAAAAAAATATGAGTTTTTTCCATAAAACCAAATCATTCTGAATACATGGTTCATAATAGTCAGAAATCATTATAAATATATCCTCAACCATAATATTTTGTCATGAAATGATCATATCATCGTAAATATAGAAAAACATTATATATGCCATCGTTAACTTCTAAGAACATAATAAAATACAATGAGTACTCACCACCTATTTCTAAAATTTGACAAGGATGAACCTATTCCCCATACTAGATCAGGTTGAACCTATTTCCCATTGTAGTTTAAGAGGAAAATATTTCCAATAGTGAATCATGAAGATCTTGTTTCCCATAAGGGATTAATAATCACCCTTTTCTTATTGAATATCAAGTCCATTGACTTGTATCCCATTAGTATACACTGAGATATAAATCATTACCTAATTCAATAGAGGGCGATATAGTTCCCAACCATAACACATCTATAGTCATATATATGTTTCCCATAAGTGAAGAAATAGTTATTATGTCATAACGCATGATTTCAAAAGGGATTCATATAAATTTCATCATAACATATCCAATGTTAAAGATAATGGTTTCATAATTATATCACCATTTCATTATGGCATATGCTATTGTAAAAGAATTGGGTTTGGTAAGAATATTATCATGTTGTAACAAGTAGATGGGAAATTTGTTTCATAAACAAATATTCATTCTAGAAATAAATCATTTGGATAAATAATAATAAAGTTATCATATGATCAAATCCCATGTAATGAAAATGTAAATAAAAATATTTCTTCTTAAATGAAAATGATTTTGTATATATACATGGAAAGTTTAATTAAAAAAGAGAACATTTTTTTAAAATTAATTTTTAAAACATAAATAATTTTTTAAAATAAATTTATTATAAAATATAATTCAAATAATTTTGAGGAATCCTTATAAATCCTTGAAATCATTTATTGAGGACTATATACTTTCTGATTAAGGGGAATCTTATTAAAACATAAAACATTTTGGTAATCATTTTAATTTAAAATATCCTTGAAAACATTTGAAGAAATCTTCCATGAATATAATATTCATGATGGTAGTAAATTCCCATCAATTTTTTCAGAATAAATAATCAATCAATTCACATTTTTTTAAATTCTAAATGACCATTTTTATGAAAAACGACATGAAGACTCATTTCAAAAAAACTTCTCAAAATTAAAATTAATGTATAGAATATTTAATATATCATTTGAATAATGTTAAAAACGTATTTTAAAACGTTTTAAAAAACATTATGTTGGTAAAAATGGTATTTTTATTAATTATATAAATAAGGATTGTTTTTTAAAAAAAGAACTCTTGAGTGCATAATGAGAAGAAAATGAAGGGAAAACGTTAAATCTCACCATATATCCATGGTAGAAAAATCATCTTTTGTATCATGGTATATGGATCATAATTTTAACTATTTAATGAGTAATCACAAGTAATGTTGATAAATATATTTTATTTTGATAGAAAAATTTATAGAAGTGGGAAATCTATTTTTTATTCTTTTACATAATGTGACAATAATTCATTCTATAGAAATAGTGTTGTAGAAATAAAATTGATTCTATTCATATCTCTGTATTGAAAACAATATTGATGAATGTTAAATTTTGAATGATTTTATAATATATAAATTTCATTAAGAAAATTAATAAAATCTGATCTGTATAATTTATTAAGGTAAAACACATTTGTTTTCATAAAAATAGTTTTTCATAAATAATATTTTCTTTATATTCAGATTGTTTATTCCATTAATAATTAATTATTCTCTAATGAATTCATTATATATATGTATGTAAATAATATTTTTTCATAATTTTTTTAAAAAAATTGAAAATAATGATTTTTATTTTTAGGGGATAACTATCAAGTTATAGAATTATAATTTAATAACATATTATGTTTTGATTAAACTCAGTGTTGTGTCTAACATAGACTAATATCTGTATTGTGTTTGACACAAGATAAACCAGATGTCCTATATAACTCACACTAAACATAGGGATGTGTCTAAGGTAATATACTTAAAGGATTTAATTTATTTTAAAAAAATATTATTTCACAAAATATCTAGTTGTTACGGTATACCGACATTAAATTTAATTTTTTTCTTTGAAATTCATAATGATGGTACCAAAAAATTTATTTAAATAACTCATTACATGATTGTATTCTCAAATAATGTTATTAAGATGGTGGTTTCACTAGAAATCATTTCATATGTGACTAGTAATATTATTTAGAATTATTTATATTCAATATAAAATACTTATTGGTAGTTACTCATAATAAATATCATGTCCTAGTTGTTTGACCTATGAGTTTATTACATTTTATGGATATGTAGTTTAAATTATTAGGATATAGCCTTAGAACCAACTGTGAGCTTGAAATAGGTTCGGTTAATTTTCTAATCTTTAATCATGTGTCTTGATCTAATCAAGAATATATATTGGATATATAAACCTAGGGTTTATATTTCCTTTGAATCCAAAGAAAAATTTCTTCCATCAATTTTTGTTAGATCATTTTACACTACATATCATACTATCACAAATGATGATTATTTTTTTATTACTATATAACTAATGGATCACATTATACATAATAGAACGACTAGTCAGTACATCTATCTCTATTTATAATAAAATGGTGTGCACTTGTTATCCAATATGAATAAATCGTCATCTATTGAAGTAAAAAAGTATTCACTAAATCCTCAACCATGGTTCTTTAAAATATATTTAAATTTTTTTAAATCTTATGTACTTTATGAAATATTAAAATTAAAAAAACTAATCAATGAATTTCCAAAATGAGCATATCATGCTCCCCTTAAACAATGTAAAGTAGGTTTTAATTTTCATAGACTGAATATGTGAATACCATAACTGTTTATTCTCATTAAACATTATAATAACTAGAATTACACTAACACCTTATTTAAAATGGTCATTATTATATAGTAATTAAATAAAACAACGATTATAATATATATTCCTTAAATTAAAAAATGATGTAATCTTTATCATTGATAATATAAACCACATTTAAACTAATTAATCAATTACATGGTAATGGTTATAATTTAATTTAGTTTATCTTAATTATTCCTCAAATTACTCCAAAATCATTATCTCCACATCAAAAAAAATATTACGATTTATATGTCCATTAATCGTGTGTCTTTTATAAAATAGTACAATTCCATTAAATCAAATTTCTAGGACATTAATGCTATTAGAAATATTATTGAAATTCCTTAATGAAAAAATTATATTTAACAATCTCACACATATTTCATTATTCAGGATATTTGGTACACAAATAGTTAAATCATTCGACTTCATTCATAAACCATTACCTAGGGTTCATCATCTTATTACATATTACTTACATCCATTCATATTTCATCCATGGACTCTTCAACATTTGAGGTATAATGATTAATAATACCACATTTCAAATTATCTTCATGATATTTACCCCTATGATATCGATTTGAATAATTAATATAGAATCGTATCTAAAAATCAACTGTTATTAACACATAATGGAGAAAATTATTATCGGCCAATGTTTTGGGTAAATTTTTCAATTTTCCTCAATAATTACATTATTTTGTATGTACAAATTCAAAACAACTTTACAATCATCTATGAAATTCAATTTGTTTCGTCTTCCCACATTTCTACATACTGTAAATGAAATCAAAATTTCTCTACGTTCTTTATCACCAAAAATATCAATAAAAAATATCATTATTTTATTTGGGGGGTTTGAGAGTTGGTTAACAGTCATTTTCTGAGTCGCATATATTGGTAAACGATTAATAAAAATAATAATATCCTTCACTTCAGTTTTTACCCAATTTAGTTTGTCATAAACGTATCGTTTATCCCATTTAATGTCAATAATACTCTTTCGTGTTCACTTAATATTTTAAAAAATTAATATTGTGTTTGATAATAATAATTGTGTGGAACCACATAATCATGATAAATATCACAAAACATTTATAAATCCTGAAACATAATTTTTATTACAAGACACCATAGGCATAAAATAAGTCATTCATGGCCATTATTTAAATATTTCAAGATAGTTCATAAAGAGTTTGTGAGCTACCAATGCTTATCCCTCTAGAGTATCAAACTATGAACTCGTCAAGGTCCATTTTCATGCACCAGGTATTGAATATGTCAAACTAAATACACCATTTCCAAAGTTATTACCCCTAGGTACATCTTTGCTAGTTCTAATACACATGTAGTAACCAAAATGGGATGTAACATAATGGAAATGACTTGTTCTATCCTTTACCTAAATTCCATAATTTTACTATAATTATAAAAATCCATAGATTTATCCATAGATATATAAGTTGACATGTAAAATCAATAAATTATAATATAATAATGTTTTTCGATATTGAATGTTGTACGCAACATCGTGATTAAATACCCCACAAAATATAATTTATTAAATTTAATATTGTCGATAGCATAGGGAACAAGAATACCTTACTCAAAATGATCCATTTTATAGTATAATTTTAAAACATAATTGTAAAATTGGATTGTTTGAATAGAACATCCTAAATTATTAAAATTATGTTCAACTATTTATTTGAAATTGAATAGGAATCATTCAAAGGAAATGAAAATGTTTTCTAAAAAACAACAATTTTTTTAATAGACAATTTAGTCATGCATACACCCATATTTTAAAAGTACTATTTTCCACATTTATATAACTAGTTTTATAAATATAATTTAATTTATTTTGTCACCTTATCAAAATAATATTATGTATATTTTGTGATTTTTTTTGAAATTTTAGTTTTTCGATAAATTGTAAAAAAGAATGATTTTTTTGAATTGAAATTTTATGTAAATTATTTTAAATGGTCGGTTTTAAAGTAAATGTGTATAAATTATAATTAAATTAATCAAATTTAGGTCATTTGTATCATTTTCATTTTTAATTTCTATATAATTTTTAAATTTTCATTAACATTCTCACATTGAATATACATTTCTCATCACGTCAACGGGATTAATATAAAATTAAATATTTTGACATCTGTGAATTGAGCATGGATAAATGAATTAAAAAAATTTAATCAATATATTATTAATTTTATAATAAGTTTTATCTAATTTTTGGCCAAAATGAATAGATGAAATTATAAAAATTAATTACCATTATTAAGGTAAAAATTGATTACTATGAGATTAAACTCATACGAAAAGGGTTAAAAGGACCAAAAAAACAAATCTAAAATCTATTCTATGGTAATATGTAGACCTTATAATGCATCATAATATATAATAATCAATTTTTACACTATGGTATTTATAAAAACATGTGTACATATTTTTCTTCATGTAATATTACATATGTTCCACTCTGCTCACTAGTAAAAGGACACCCATATCCTCTATTATTCACACCATCATAACCATTTATTGTGGGAATAACCTAGAAAAATCCCTTACAAACCATACATATTATCATCCTATAATCCTTATTTGTAAATGAAATCCACCAGTGATTGGATTTTGGTTGAAATACATGGAGGGTAACCATATAAGAGGCGATTTTCTTCATTGAGAATTTTTATTTTATTTATTCCTCCAAAAAAATAAATTGTTTTTAAATAATAATTATATAATAATCACAGTATATTAAATATAACTAAATATTTTTATTTTATTTTCATAACATATTGTCATCCCCACATTCATCAATTTGGATAGAAAAAAATCAATCATGTGTATGAAAAAAATACATTTTAAAAATTGAATAGAATTCGTCTTTATATTATAATATAAAATGGTTTTGTATGATGAGGGATATATATTTTTTATATTATATTTATAAAATAATTAAATTTATAGATTCATAATATCTTATATACATGTTTTACTTTTAATTCTCTAGTAGATATAATAACATTGCTCAATTTTGATGTGGACTATCGTCTTAGGAAGTGATTAGATTTTCAGTAACTTTCAAATTATGTGGAAGGTGATAAGGATAAATTTAACTAATATATATGATATGAAGAATATAATTATGATATTAAAGAAGTATTTATTATTTTTAATGATAACAAATAATTTTATTTATCACAATTAAAATCCCTTAAATATGATGACAATGTTTGTGTATGAGTTAACTACGGCCTTCACAAAACGATATAAACCATTTTTCATCACCACACCTCATGGAAGATATATATATATATATATATATATATATTCTTATTTATAATATTATTATAATTATCAATGTATAAAATTTTTCCTGACTTATTTTTTTAATGATTTTTAAAAAATGAAAATGAATCTCATGTGTATGTACAACCTACCATCTCTATGATCATAACGTACTTCATTTATAAAAACCAACATTTATGATTTAACTTCAAAATAGAAATGATTTAAAAATATTATAATTATTTAATTATTGTTATGTTGTAAATTATATTACAATATAATATGCAAAAAAACTACATCTTTCATTATGAAACATGAATGGGGAAAATCCAATTAACCCCAAAACATTGAAAACAATAAAGTATTATATACAAAAGGGGGATAATATGTTATATAATGACAATATTTTATATTGTAAAAATTAATATAGTTTTTATAGGTTAATATAATTTTTAATACCCCTATACAGGATGTTATAACATATTAAACTGAAGGGAAGTGTGATGTATGAGATTTCTAATCTCAATTTCCATTCGTTGGGTTAGGAATATACATAATTGATTATTTAAAAATAAAAATATATATGTCCTAAAATTTTATATTTTATATTTCATTTACATTTGCTTTATATGGAACTAAATATGATAATTATAGTGAAATAATTTAATAATCCCACATTAATGATATGATTTTCATATGTTATTTTGAATTTATTTATTTTCATAGATGCGCATTTCAATAGGATACCCCTTTTTAATTCCTATCATGTATACACATCCCATTTCACATTTAATATCATAAATAAAAAACTATTCAATGTATTTTCAGTTTCAATTTCAATTATATCATCTAAGTGTATTTGACTAAAAATATCCAATGTGGAAAATGATTTCACAGCATCATTTTTTCATTGTTTTATATTATTGTTTCTTCATCTATCATAATTAATGGATATGTTTGTAATGATGAAAATTTATTATATGTTTAATTTTAACTTTTTTATGTGTATTTATATTCGATAAACATAATATATTCATTCACAAGTTGTCACATGACTATTATGGTAATTTTAAGGGTTCATTTCATAATCTAAATCTAATAAATATTGTTTATTTAGAAATTTATTATGAAAAATATTTGTTGATAAATTTATAATAATACCATTTAATTTCCTCATTCTATAGCTATTCATGATATTATCATGTAATAAAATATTTTTTTCAAATATATGGAACATAATTAAATTGTGAATTATTTGAAGAAAATATGAATTTTTTCATCTCGTTTGTTGGAAATTCATTTTATTCCAAGACCCCCTTTTTAGAAAAATTTTAAAAAAAATTTCTATCCATTTTCATATATTTTTTGAATATTTTTACCTATTTTTACTTTTTGAAAAACTTATTGAATGACAAAGTAGCTGATTTTTGAACAAAATTCCCTTTTTCACATATCGAAAAAGTTATGGGAATCATCTTTTAGAATGTATGACAACAAAAAATAAACATCAAGACCAGTCGAGTGTTTTAATATTTACTTTACATGTAAAAATTATTCCATGTGGAAATATTCAATTCCTTAATTCATTTTTTAGTCATTATCTTTAAGTTGAAATATTCAATTCCATGTGGAAATTAAATTTATCTTAAATATCTATATTATTTATCATGCATAAGATTATTTCTTAAACCATATATCATTTCTACATATATGGTTCTCTATTTAATGTTATTTTTATCAAGGGAAATATTTATAAATATTTATTCCTTAATAAATTGGAATATTTGATGAAAAATAAAATTAAGTCATGAATAAATAAATTATTTAATATATTAGGAATTTATTAGACATGTCGGGATAGGTGTGGAATATTCATAGTTTGTCCCTCAAGGCATCAGTAGTCAGATGACATGAAATTGTATTTCTAACAAAAAATTAGTTGGCCAAACCAAATGAGTTTTAAACTATCTTGAGAATATATCTTGATATTAAATCTTCCATATATCAAAGACATGATGTCGAATCATTATGATTTTTTTCATTAATAATTTATCTATTATTATACCATTGTTTTCACATTTATATTATGTATGTATGAGTATATTTATTAGATATAGATTATATGAAATTTTTTCAATTATTTACATTGAAAAATTATTTTTTATTACCATATTATTATAGTCTTGTTATTTATTAAATGGAAAACATTTTTGGATATTTTTCATTCCATATTTCTGATTTTCGAAGATATTATTTCATTTAAATTAACTCTAGATTCACTTACATATTAGTAGATTTATTTATATGGTATGTTTGATCATTTATTTACCTTTAAATATTGGTTATGATTATTTGATCAATATTTTGTCCAAAATACATAACCCTTATTGATTATTTGAGATCACCATTAATTTTATTCATTTATATAGGATTCCATAAATAGTAATATGATATATGTGGACAGATATTATAGTGAGAATAATGTTATTTTTAGAAGAAATTTGTTGTTATTTTATATTTAAAGGTAAATGGGAACCAAATATATATAAATTCTACCCAGACTTCTAAACAATTTAATATTTCAGGATATTATTCCTTTGTTCTCTTTTCTATGTAATAATATAGATACAAGATCTCGGACTATGAGGTTAGGGTGCTAATGATTGTACACGAGGATGTTTGTATAATCTATTAAAACTAGATTAATGAAAATATTGATTAGGGTAAATAACTATTTTATTAAAATTAAAGATATGTATATTAGAACAATCTAATGTTTGGGTATGGTCGTGATTATGTGGAATTTCATGGAAATACCACTCTTTCTAGATACTATAATTTTACATAACTCTAGAAATGATGTACCATGGGGTAATAACTTTGAAAAAGGTGTATTGGGATTCACGCAATAATCACCTTGTTTATGACAAAGGGCCTTATTATGAATATATTTTGGCACTCCAGAGGGTTATGATTAATATAATTCCATGTTTCATTATAAACTATTACGAAGGATTTTAATATATGATGATATTTGAAAACATATGTTAAATATATGGTCTCTTAGATTAAAAATAATAATTCACAATGGAATAGGAATATGATATATGTTTTCAATGTAATGACATAATGAAAATAATTTATGATGGATGAAAATTAATTGTAAAATAGAAGGAAATAATTTATATTATATGGATCTATTTATAGATTTTTGTCTTAATATTCAAGAGGACTTTGGATTTTTGGAGTCAATTCCATATTTTAATAGTTTGAAACTCTGTTAATGATGATCTTATGTTTAAATAAAACCGATGTATATATATGTATTGGGTTTCTGTAATCAGATTGTAGATGTATTTTTACTATTTTTATATTGGTGATAAGTATTATATAACAACTAAGGGTTATGATATGTTTTAAAAAAAATTTAATAATTACATTAAAAGTTATGAATATAAGCATGAAATTATGATTTTATGATTGATCATAATTTTTAAGTCTTAAAAACCAATTTGTAGATTTATGTGATGTAAGGATACAATCATTGATGATATTTTAGGAGAAATTTATGTAAATATAACCCATTGGTTTAGTATATATTTTAGTTAGAATATTATATGAGGAATAATTCTATTTTAATTTATATACATAATTATAAAGGTATCAATAACCACTAATGTTAATATAATAATTAAGTATATTGTGATAACAGACAAATATTATTATTATTCATTTTAAAAAAGTATTGGTTGGATTTAAAACCATTGTAAAAGGGTTATTAAAAATTTATTTTTTACTTTATGTATTTATATCATATATTTTTTGTTATTTTTATAGGAATTATATTAATAGTTTTCTAAAGAATGGACAACCCACATGATGGGTAATAACCCATTGTGACCCACAAGACTGTAGGGCTTGAACACATGACTGAAAGATTATAAGAATTTAATTACTACCATTTTATTATGTGATGTCCTAGTTAATATGTCACTATTTTTAGTTATATTATCTGATATATAAAAATTAAACCTAAACCAACAGTGATACTTCTGAGTTTTAGAAAATAATATATAATATTTTATAATAGGATCAAACCAAATTGTCTATGGAAAATATTTAGGGATATATGTAAGGAATTTTCACCCATTTATAGATCTCAAAAAATGCAACAAAAGTTAATTTCAGTGATTTATGTATAATTTTTTTTTGGATCTATTTTTTAGATAGTAGGGGATGAATTTGAAATTTGTTGTAGCAAAACCAAAGTATGATATTATGCTTATAAAATATAAAATAACCAATTATATATATTTATTTATATTCATAGTTAGTTTACTAATGTTTCAACATTATAAAATTGATATTGAAAAAATAAATCTATCTGAATACATTATTATCAGATGAATCAAATGGTCTTTTAAATCATAATAAATCTATGTTTTCGAGGCCCAGAACATTTCATCGATAATTCTATTTTATATTATTGGGGGATTATATTAAACTCTATAATTATTTATTCTTTCATTTTCACTTAATATATTTAGTTTCCAATAATGTTATCCTATTAATATTCCAAAAATATATGTTATTGCATACTAACGTGATACCTCCATATATCTCTTATTAATAGGAAATATTTTTAACAGTTATTGCAATGTGTAGTTCTCAATAATAGTATTTCAAATTCCAAAAACCCTGATTATCAAGATCATGTTTAAATAATGAGAGCATCATTTACTGAAGGAATGGAAAATGTGACACCATAATATTATAAAATGAAATCATTTTATTTTATTGTGTGAATTACATGCTACACCAATCTTAAATAACCTTTTAAATATATTTCATTATATTTAATCTCGGTCATAGCTTGTAGAATACACTAACTCAAGTCAAAAATAAGAATATAATTGAATATAATTAAAAACAAATCCTTAAATTAGAGGGTATCCAATGTACTAACAAAAAAATGAAAATTATTATTATCTATTGTTTCTATATAGAATTAGAATCAATTAAATGAGAATTAAAGATTTTTTGAGAAACTATAATTTTATTATAAAATTGTCAATTCATGATTTTCACCCATAAATTAAAATAATATTATATTTATTTTAAAAAAAAATAATAAAATTGACTTCATTATTTAATTTATCATATCAAAATTTCAATGATTCTATTTTTGTTATATTTTTAAAAGATTTATTTTTGATAAATAGAGAAAACATTGAATTTTAAATAAGAACAAGCATTTTTAAATTATATTGAATGATTAATTGAATAAATAATTTGTTTTAGATTGAATTTTTATATAATATATTACTTTTAATAAAATTTCTATCATTGAAATCATTTTAATATTTCATTTCTATAGATAAATTGGGTAAACATTTGAGTTTTTTCTCTTTAAAATCCCATTTTCATGTCACATATATACGGTTAATTTTAATTTATATTTTTACAGTTATGTGAATGGAATTAAGTAAAATTTATTCCATTTTTTATAAGAAAAACTTATATTTTGTAACATGTTATACATAATTTTTTGATATAAGTAATTGTGAAAACATCCAAAAATTAATATTGTGATTTAGGTAAAAATGGATTTACCATAGAGTTAAACTAAAAGGATAAGGGTTAAAATTACAATAAAACATATCTAAATTATATTTTATATGCATATGTTTCACTCATAATGTCTAAGTTCATTTAATACACTTTTTCAACCATTTTGTATTGTAAACAATTGGAGGTAGCCCCTTTTCATTTTGAAAATTACAAGCTTGGCACTCACCTCACTTATAAAAGGTCATCCCATATTATATATTATTTGCACCATAAATAACATTTGAATCATCCTTTCCATACCAAAATAACTTCCCAAATTCCATCCAATTTTACTATAATCCATCATTAATTATGATGGCCATCCTTGGAATTCTTTTAGAAAAAACATATGGAGGATTCCCCAAGAAGAGGAAAAAAATTTCAAGGGAAATTATTGTTTTATTTATATCTCCACATATATTAATTCCTACTAAAATAAGTTTAATGGATTTTTTTGTTTTTAAAATATTACCCTTTAAATATTTTTACTAATTTGATAGCATGAGTTTCACACAATACCGAGTTTAAAATGAATAGAAATATAGTATTAAAATATTATTATTTTAAAAATATGGTTAAAAACATTCTATTGAATTATAGGGTATGTATAGTAATAACCATGTTATGAAATGTTTGTGAATTTTACACATTATATATTAATTATTATGAAAAAAACATTTAATTTTTCAAAATTTCATTTTATTCTTAAAAAATATGATATCTCCAAATACTAATTTTTAATAATTACTATGATAAAAAAAATTAATTAATTTAGAAAATTTTTGAAAATTATATGATAAACTATATTTCATTTCTTAATTTAAAATCAAAAATTTTATCATTGGATTAATTTGATGAAAATTTACTGAACTGTTTTGATTTTTAAAAGATAGTGAAAAATAATGATTTCTATTGAAAACTATATTTTTTTATTAAAGAAATTTCTATGTGAAATTTTATTTTTGAATATTAATTACTTCCATTTAATGTAATTTTATTATTTTTAATTAATTTTATAAATTAATATAGTAAAAAAAATTATATATAGTAGAATTATATTACAGAAAATTTATTTCTCATTGTATATTTGTTGTTTAATATTGAATTAAATTATTTCACTAATGTGTTTTGATTTTAGAGAAATTGATTCCATATTTAGATCAATGGGGACCAAATTTAGTATATATTCTATTTTATTTTATTCAATATGAATATTAACATTACTAATTTATGTTTAAATTACAAATGGTAAATGAGAGAATCATGATTAAAATAGTTCGATTAGAACTATAAAACTAATTTAACACATTCCCTCATTCTCTTTTCTGATTTGTTTTACCATAATAAATAGTTAGTAGAAATTATGAATTTCTGGATCTATATGGTTGAAATTATGAAACATTTCATGGTTTATTTAATGAAATGTCAAAGATTCCATATGAAGGTTTTTAATAAATGAAATATTTTTATTAATTGGTTTTCTAGAAGATGTGTTCATCCAAAAATATTATTTTTAAATTTAAATGAATTATCATCATCATTGAAATTTATTTATAATTTTTCTAGAATAGATAAGAACATTAAATACATACACAATGATGATGTAGTAATTATCAAATTAATGGAAAATTCAAATAATTGATATTAAATGTTATTTCAATGAATATAATTTATGAGATGTAAGGTGATATGTGGATTATTTATATGACCTTGACATTATTGGGATATGATAAAATATACGGTTTGAATTTTACTTTCACTCTTTTTGTTTTTATAACCAATGTAATTAATAGTATAAAAATGAAAATAATGATATTTTATGTGATTATTATTTTATTAATTTATATATAAAAATTTAAATTACAAAAATTAGGATGATATGTAGTTGAAAATTTCAATGCCTAAAAAATTTTAGGCTATTTGGAAGACTTTTCTCTTGAATAATCTTTGTATATTTTAATCCTTTGACAAAATCCAAAGATGTCCCTCACCTCTATAATTAAAGGTCATCTCCTCCCATGCATAATATCACATCATTGAGCATTAAAACATTAAAATAATTAAATAATGTTCTTCCATGAATAAAATTCTAGAAATTATTTTACTATGTTAAAAGATAAATAATTTACCTTCGGTTTCCTCCATCAGAAGAAAAATGGATACAACGGTCATGACTTCGTACAACATATTGTCTCCAAGAATTGTGTAATTCATTTTATATCAATAAATTTTATGAAATTTTGTAAATATGTGTATAATTAATATATATCATTTGTATGACAGTATTTAAATTCTATAAAGTATTGTACTTTGTTAAATTTAAAATGAATCTGGCTTTGGAACTAAGACATGTGTGGAAATCAAAGTAGTTATTATTCAGAACTGTGATTCTAACAGAAATTTTTATATAATAGTGTTATAATATGGTAAAAAAGTAAAAAATGATGATATATATATATATGATAATGTAATATTGGTATAATAATCCCATTTCTATTATATATATGGTTTTAATGTGAATAACTAATGATCAGTTTTGACGTAAGGGATTATTTCATAATCATTTCATTAATCAGGATAAATTATATTTATATCTCTAATGGAAAATACTACTTTACCAAGGACATGTTTTCTGAAAATTTATTCAAAAAGGGTTTTAATATTACTGTAAATTTATTTGAAATAATTTTCACACCATTTTTTATTTTTTTCTAGTGGAATATTATTATCATTTATGAAATAAGTTTATTTGGGACTTTTCTGAAAAGAATACAAATGGAATTATTTTTATAACTTATACATCATTAAAATCACTTTTCATAAACATAAATAATTATTTTTTGGATGCATCATTTACAATGAATATGATCGATTTATAACATCCTTACACATTCCATATTTGTTTTTTGATTATAATGGTATTATATTTATGAATCTTGTCTGTTATCAACTAGTTATGTTATGATGAATAGTTTATGAAAAAACATTTCATTCCATGGGTTCTAATAGGAAGAATATTTTTTTATTATGCCAAAAAAATTTATGGTTTTCATTATATTAATCTTGGGACCAATATCTCTCTTTAATTCATTTGGAATTGATTTATATCATATTATTTTTATAGGAATAGAATGGGATGTGAAACGAGTTCAGTATGTGTCTTTTCCTACTATGATAGTATTGAGAGTGAGCCTTGACTACTAGTGTAGTTGGGAACTGATCCCATTACACATTGATAGTTTTGCGAAAGCGACTTTACTAGTAATGAAATTATTTTATATTATTTTTGGTATTCCAAAAATCATTTTATTATGTAGTCCTATGATATTTCATGTTATTTTATTTTTAATATCTTATAAACAATGATGATTTTTTGATGGATCAATATTATGATATTTTACCTAAATCATATAATATTTAAATACTATACTCATGTTCTTATGCCCTATTTATATTTTATGAATTATATATATCTTTTTTAACATTACTAATCATCTAATATCACCATTTTATTATATTTCTTCTCAATATGATATGTAAAATTTTATTATTCCTAATATTTCAATATTTGTTTCATGAATTAATAAGTGGGAGATTATGTAGATAGTTTATTAACCAGTTTTTTATGTATCAATGTTTCCCAATACACAAAACCTATACAGTTTTGGAATAGATTTTATATTATATATAAAGAATATTTATAAATTTATATGTAAAATAAATGTCTGAATAGGATGGGTCGTTATAGTTTTTATTAGAGTACAATTTAGTTATCCTTTGGAAATTCATATGATAAAACCATAGTAAGAAATATTAGAGTATGTTTTTTAATATGTTTCATCTCTAAAATGTTGTTAATGATCTTGAATTACTTCGGTTAAACATCATGTGTAACAAACGAATATTTTATATGTAATTTCCCTTAATTATGGGTTTTCCCTATAGTGATTTGTGTTTATTAAACTCTTATTTTTTGTTTTAATAAATGGTGGGAACCACAAGAAACCATGTTAATACTAAATGATATGGAAGATTCAATGGCTATACTATTGATAAACTGAATGTTACAGGCGCTGTAATGAAAAATCATATTTCCTTTCACATTAATCATTTTTATTAAATTTTTTATATTGGTATTCAAAATTGGAAAAGGGTGTGAAAAAATAATATCGGGTCCTTTAAGATAAAATATTTATATTCATTCATTGTGTATTTTGATACACTAGTGGCTAAGAAATATATAAGTGAAAATAAAAAAAATATTTTTTGTTCTCAAAAGATAAATACGTGTAAATTCATATTGGTTGTATATTATTTTGAAGGTAAAGCAGATAAATGGTGGAATATTATATAGAATATGGGGCAACATTAAGAAATTGAATCCATGGAATGGAAAATGATCAAGAACATATTTTTCAATATGTATGTTTCAAAAATTATTCATATGAAATCAAATATGGAATTTTTGAGTAAAAGTAAGAGGATTATTAATTATTTTTTCCTATGAAGAAATTTTTAAAAGGACTGTGTTGTATTCTTATAGAATCATCATTTAACTAGAATGTATAGTTTATGGATTCTTAAGTAGGTTAAAACAGTGTATCTAAATTTCTTAACCCATAAGGAACACTTTTAGATATTAAGAAAGATTTTTATGTGCTCTAAAGGTAGAAATTTTTATTATATATTCCCATTTATCATATTGTTTTATAAGAAAATTATAATGAAATTCAAATGAAATTCAAATGAAATTCAAATGAAATTCAAAAAAACATGACGAAAAAAGATTATATGGTTTCCTTTTTTCTCCATGTGTGTAAAAAACATGTTGGATAATTCATTCTTCATGATTATTATCAATAACATACTATCCCAAAAGACAATGGGAAATTCCATGTGATCATGACTGCCGATGTCGGTTATGAGAATGGTGTGGTGAAAGGAACACTTATTGTCTAGTCTAGATCAACTGAGGTATTATTTGATTTTGGATCCACCCACTATTTTATTTCTAAAAAATTTACAAATGGTATCATCATATCAACTGAAAAATTAGATGGTATGTAGGTTTTGAACACTATTAATGGCACAATGGTCACATCTCAATATTAGAGTTTTTCTCACAATGAGGTTTGTGGGAAATTAAGTCCAATAAATCATCAGATTCTATCATTTATTGAATATGATGTGATACACGGATTTCTAATTATGGGTATGATATTAATTTCAATGGTTTGTAGGTTAAATTTTATATTGTGAATGAACAAAAAATCATTTATCACTGTATTGAATAATATGAACATCCAATTGAAATTTTTTACATATTCAGGGTCTTAATTCATATAAATGAATTTAATATACCACTTATTAATGGGGATAAACTCAAAATTATTAATATACCTATTATATAAAAAAAATTAATATATTTATGGAATAATTTCGATGTCCTCCAAAAAATATGGATATTTATTTTTCAATATAACTCATAACAAGATCAATGCCTATTTTTTGGAATCTATATAGAATGATCCTATAAAATTTATAAAATTTGATGAAAAAATAATATAAAATCCCACTAAGGGATTCCTAAGACATATTGAATGAACCTATGGCATATCATTTATATATTTGTGAATAATTGTGGATCACTATGTCTCAAAATTTATTTAATGGAACAAAAGAAGATCACTATCAAGAACAAGTATCATCTAACTCATATTGATTATTAATTTAATCATCTATATAGATCTAAATAAATTCCCAAGATTTAAATTCATTCTTTATATCAGTAATAGAATTTAATTAAAGATGATATAACCATGAAGACCTTCCCAACATTTTATGTCCACAACAAACTTATAGTTATGCCTTTGGTCTTATAAATTCCCAATCTATCATCATGGATTTAATGAATATAGTCTTTAGAAACTATATTAATTAGTCTTTGGTAGTATTTATATAATATTTTTTCATATATTCAATGAGTAAAAAAGATTATTAATATCAATTTAGTATTTTTATGATGACCCTAAGGAAGGGGAATGAATTTAAAAAAAAATTACAAGTGTGAATTTTGGATTCAAAATGTTTTAAGTTCGAGTCATACATTATCACTTGAGGGTATATCAGTAGATCCTTTAATAATAGAAGCTATTTGGGAATGTCCTACACCATCTATGGTTACAAAAATCCATTTTTTCTAAATATTAATTGATATTATCTATGTTTAGTGTTTAATTTATAATGAATATATAACCCACTCACAATGTTGAGTCTAAAATGAGTTTTTTATATGGACATGGGAATGAGAAGATAATTTCATGGAGAATATTATAATACTAGACAATGAACATGTTATCATGCTACTTTATATTTTGTAGTGGATAGTGATCTATAGTGATTAATTAGGGAAGGGAAAATGATTTTTTTCTCATAAAAAATTCTATAGTGATATCTAAATCCTCACACCAATTTATGATCCATGAGAAAATAACACAACTTACGATTTAGAGTCAGATGTGGTAATTTATTCCTTAATTATACTAAGTAATTATCTATATGGATATTGTTTTGACATATAAAATTCACTATGATATTTAAATTATAGTTTGACACATCAATAGATTAAAATGTCCCAAATAATATTGTTAGAGATTATTAAATTTTATAAAAGATCCATAAATTACCACTATGGGAATTAAAATATGGCAGATGAATATTTGATTCAAAAGGGACATGTCCAATGTTCTATTATAACTATAAAAAAAGTTTGCAATATTTATAGATTAATAAAGGATGAACTTAAAATCATAATAGAATGGGATTACACATATGTGGAACAACGGAATGATAAAACATCAATCTATGTGAAGATTAATGATGTGCATAAGGATGATATAAAGAATAAAATGAATGTATGAAATGTTTATGAGTTCAATATTTATTGTGATGGAATAATAAGTATCAGTAACTGTTTATGTGTTTCCACCCGACCATATTTATAGGAGGAGTTGTTGGATGACACTCATAATTCATAATTTTCAATTCATATAGGAATTAAATTGTTGTATAGAGACCTAAAATTGTATTTCCAGTGGGATGATATAAAGAGTGACAATGCGGAATAAGTTTCTCACTGTTTAGTTTTTACCCATGTAAATTTTGAGATACATACTTTTAAGGGTATGTTATAACCATTAGACATACCTAAATGATAATATGGAAACGTCCCTATTTATTTTTTCATTGGACCCCCAAAAACAATTAAAGGCCATAATTCCATATGTGTTATATTCCATCTCCAAATTGTAGTTGGAACACTTCATATCAATAGAATAATATTTATCTCTTTATCTACTTTCTAGAATATATATTAACAATGTGGTCAGATTGCATGGATTACCTCATTCCATTGTTTGTGTTTTGGATTTTAGGTTTACCTTGATTTTCATGTCAATTATTTAACATTCTCTAAAAATAGAGTTATATATCAACACTTATTATTAAACATAGATAGATAGTCATTCTCATATTGACATTCAACATCTAGATAAAATGATGAGATATTAATATATGGATTTAAAACATGTTTTGGATAATCAAATAACATTTGTAGAATTTTCATTCAATAATATCTTTTATTCATGAATTCTGTTGGATCCTATAAAATATCCCTACTATATGAATTATAAAACACTATAATGATTTAATGAAGTTGGTAATTAATTATATTAGGACCACATCTCACTAAGGTAATTGAATATATGGTTATATCCATTAAAAACATGTAATAGGAACTCCGAGTTGACAAAAACAATTAATGCTTACAATCATCAGAATGATCTGGATATTGAAGTTAGTGATAAAGAATTTCAAGGAATACCTCATTAGAAAAGAGTGATGAGATATAGAAAAAATAGAAAATAATCCCTATGTATATTAGTCCTTATGAAATTATTGATCTAATTAGGATGGTATCATATCTATTGGTGCATCCATCGAATCACTCTCAAGTTCATGAACTATTCCATTTATCCCTTCTAATAAAGTACATAACTAATCATTAACATATAATAAACATAATTTATATAACCCTAGATAAATGCACTTCTTATAAAACAAATCATTATAGAATCTAGATCATTGAAATAAATTTCATCAAAATAATGTCACTCACCAAGTTAATGTTTTGTGTCATTACATCTAATTTGAAGAACCTACAAAAGAAAAGGTGGATATAATGAGGTAGATGTATACTCATATGTTTGTATATGAATGATGGATTCAAAGTGAGAAATTCATTTAAAGGGGGGAAATTTTAATAACCCGTGCTTCTAATGAATTATTTCTTTTTAAATAATTTGATTTCATTGATATCATTTGTTTCCCGCAACATCAAGATTAAAATGAACCAAAATATAGAGTTAAAATGACATTATTATTATAAGACCATTATAAAATAACAAGTAAATTTGTGGGTATAAATATAAATAACTATATTATTAAATATATGTGAATAACCCAAAATATTTTTATTTCTTTGGTAATAAAAACTAAATTTTTATTAAAGTCATTGTTTTCTACAAAAATATGTATTCATTAAAATATATTTTTATTATATTTTATGACAAAATAAATATAAATAATTTTTACACATTTATAAAATATATTTTTTTTAAAAAAATCACATTTCTATATTCATCATGACAAACTATACTACAAATAATTTTTGAGAATTTTCCAAAAAAATTTATAATTTTTTTAATAGTGACAAATATTGATTTCTGTTGAAATTTTTTTTTTTTATAAATAATTTATAAAGAGAAATTAAATTTTAGATTATAAATGAGTATATTTTAATATAATTTTAATATTAAAAATTAATTTTTGAAATGAATATTTTATAAAAACAATTTATACCTAAAATGGTATTTTTTTCAAAGACAATTTATTTTTCTTATGTTTTTCAGATTTACTATGTAATTAAATTCTAAAAATTATGTGTTTAGAATATTTAAAAATGGATTAAATATTTGGAACAATGATTTAAATATTTTGAAAATGATCCCCTTTTATATTTCATCAATATTAATTCTATCTTTAGTAATATTTTCCACACTAAAGGGTTAATCATGTAATTATGAAGAAAAGTAATTTGATAAGAACTATAAAATTAGTATAAATTTTCTTCCAATTATATTTCATTATTATGTATCACTCATAATAATCCATAGTTCTAATTTTTTACATTTTGGATCCATGTGGTTGATATTTAGACCTACATATTATTTTATTTAATTAATAATGACACATGTCCCCATCTTATTTCTAATAACAATAACATTTTAATTATATGGTTATCAAGAAGTTATTTTATTCCATAAATAGTGTTTCTTAATCTAAATTATTTAAATCCATTATTCTAATATATTATAAATATTTTTGGGAAGAAGTAATTACCTTAACTACTTACACAACAATGATTCAATATTTATTTAATTATGTGTAAAATTGAATAAATTATATATAATGTTTAAAAATAAATAATATTTAAAATATTTAAGTTGAGACACGAAATATGTATATTAAAATTACATGTTTATTGTACCGAAAATATGTTTTTAAGAATTTTAATTTTTTTCTTCATGTTTATAAATTCACAGTAATGAATGGTATCAAAATTAAAAAATTGGTGTCTTATGGGATAATTATTATATTAAATTATTTTTAAAAAATAAATCACACCAATAATACCAAACATGATTATAAATGGCTTTCAATTCCATATCTAGTGAATTTATTGTCTATTTTCAATTATTTTCCACTAGAATAGTCATAATATATTTTAATCATTGTAGAAAATCCAAAGTTACCCCTAAGCTCTATTATGAATGGATACAAACTACCTCGCTTATTATCACAACATTGATCCATAAATATTGTCCTTACTATGCAAACATTCTTTCTATATTTTTCAAGACCCATTCTATATTTTAATTACATCCCAAACAACAAACCCTACATCCCTTTAATATAGATCTAAAGTAGTCATTTTGAAGAATATCTAATTTCCCTAACCAATAAATTTCTTTTTCTACTCTTTTTACCTCTTCTAAATATTTGATATATTTCATAAAATAATAAATTCAGATTCCCAAGTATTATGAGATATTATTATTATTATTAAAACACAATTATACACCCTCTTTTAAATCAAATAATAAGTTAATGTATTGCTCAGGCATTTGTACATCATATCATCTCCACATAGTGATACAATTAATTTTTCATCACCCTATTTTATGTATTAGAATTGTGATGGGATTAATTTTTATATGCGATATTTTTTAAATTAAAATACTTATGTAAAGATTACATCGTATATGTTTTCTTATCATCCATAATTTTTGCATGTTATAGCATCACTTTTGCGTACATATTGGCTACCATCTCCATGATGTGATGTGATTCATTTTTAATTAATATTTCACATGGATAATAACAATGATGAATTGTATGAGTCAATATGACATATATTTTACAATAATCATCTTTTAATGTTTAAATCATTTACCATTCCTTCACTCAATAAGTCAAAAAATTTATAAAATGTACATTCTTACATACGACCTTAAATATTTAAAAATGGTTTAATTCATATTCTATCTATAATTTTTTGAATTACTATATATATTTATATAATGAATGTATATTATATTTGTAACATTATTAATATTATAAAAATAAAAGGACTATGATCATTGTATAAGAATCATGATTTTTGAACTCAAACATGATTGAAAAAATGAAGCTGTTATCACCCAAAATCTTGATTTTATAAAAACTATTATAAAATGGAATATAATATTTTTATAAGATAATAAGACATGGTATAAATTATATAAATTTATGGGATACGTCTACAAAAAACATTTATATTATATAGCGAGTTTGGATAAGAACGAGGAAAGTGAGACATGAGGTAAATATATATATCATAATATCAATAAAATTCATTATTGTATTTGATTATTTCTCCACTAGGGAGTATTTCTCGTCCATTCATATTTATTCTAGAAAATCACATAATGATATATAATATTATTTATAACTATTTTGAAATCAATTTCACCCATATTTGACTTTTGTAAATGAATCATTTTTTCATTTCCTAAATGAGTCTCTTTGTGATATTTCCTATAAATTTATTAAAAGAATTAATTTTTTTCCTATAATTAATTTTTTTATTGTCTATCCATAGAAACACATAAATAATTTGAAGAATATATTACCATAATTTGATGTTATTTCCATGAAAACTAATTTCCTTTAAAATTATTCATCTTTTAAAATAAACAATATCAAAATGGATGGTATGTTTTCCTGAAACATTATTTCATGTGATATTTAAAAATTATTCTTCATATAATATAAAAATATTATATGTTACCTTTTTATTATTGGATATATTATTCAACCACTTCCTCATTAAAATTTCTCTAGTTGGTTTATGATTATAATTCTTTAATATTAACAAAACATGTTCCTTTTCCAGGGAAAATGTTATGATTAATGTTTTACGAATTTGTTTTCTTTTCATTGGTTTTGTTATAATGAATGATTTATTTTATTGCGGAACTAATATTTATGTTTTTAATTATGGAATACATTGACCAATATCTTTCACAAATGTAATACATAATAATAGGTGTCTCATTATGTGGACATGACTCTAACTGGAAGTCAAACCAGTTTAGTATGGGACTTTTTCATCTTTTATAGTATTGGCACATAACCATGACAGATATGATAGTTTGATATGTTATCACATTCCAATATTAAAGTCTTGTAAAATAAACTTGACTACTTTTTAATTTATTTTCTATAATTACTTATACTCCACAATTCCATGTGTTATGTTATTCTCTCATGGCTCATATTCGTTTATGATTTGTGTCTTACAAACTACCATGATTTATTCCCTGACTCTTGATTATGATCTATGATGGGAATGGTATAATTTTTAGATTTTATAATCATTTTCATATTCTATATTTCCCATTTTTTTGATTTATATATATATTTATTATGTTTACTGAGACTTTGGTCTCACTTATTCATCATTTTCTTTTTACCATTTTATGAATGAAGGTATTAATAATGATATGGGAAAATGGTTCTAGTTATTAAAGAATAATTGGGGTATTACATAGATATTTTATGAACATTTTTATTATTATTTCATGTTTCCAAGTACACAAAACCTAAACGGTTCTATGGTATATTTTTATTGTTTTTAATCAATATTATTCATTTAGATTTAATTTATATGTATAAAAAGAAGGTTTCATTATATATTCATTTATGATATAATAAAAATTGAGATTTTTCTATAAGTATTATTCTTTATGTTATGTTCATAAGCTAACATCATCCAATATTTCATAAAATGGATTATGAAATCATCATTCTTGTGAATAGGGGACTACCCCCTCATGAACCGATGTTATTCATTTTTCATTTACCACCTCTTAGGGTTGGATATTATGACGAATACATATTTTATATATTATATTTATAACATTAATAAACCTCTATATTCATTATATAATATTTATTTTTTTTACTTTCCTTTTCAAATGAGATACAATAACGTCACCTTTGTGTATGGGAAACTACTGCCTCATGAAGAGATGTGATTCATCTTTATCTAACACATTACATTGAATTTAATATGAATATAGTTAATTAATATTTGTTATATAAATGATATAATTATTTTATTTATGAATATTAATATTTTTGGAAGGATAATATATCATTTTATTTGTTACATTTTCTCCCATGTAAAAAAGATACCATCGTTCAAGTACGTATAGACTACCACTTTCATAAAAAGATGGGACTCTCTTTTCCTTACAACACCACACTGATGATATAAATTTTTATATTTAATTAAATAATATGTTATTTTTGATATTATATTGATTCTATAATTATAAATTATTACTTACATCCTTTTCATAATCATCATTAAAAAATGAAAGCATTACTCATGCAGAAGCCATTATCAGAGTCCTCCATAAAGCCATCTATAGCTGGAATTATCTTCCCTTAGGTCATTTTTCTAAAATGTAACAAGATTAATCATTACCCAATAACATCAGACATTCACAAACATGGTGATTTAAATTCTGGTGTTCCCTACTTTTGGCTTTGTATTACTATGGTTAGAGGATTCCTTTACATGTTCGTTTGGATGGTCGGAGTGTGCGGGGTGCTTGTTTTTGTTTATCCCCATGTCCACCAGGACCCTTACCATAGGGAAAGTGTCATGGTTTTTTTGGTCCCATATACTATGGTATGGACCATGTCCTCCCCTTCTTGTCTCTATGATCTATATCATCATGTTTCAAGAAGGTGGGATAAATATTACCCTAGCGTTTCCTTTTGACATTGAATGGTACACTACTTCCCCTTTGTGGAAATTATTTTAGGGAATACCACCAAGATTAAACCATTATACATTCATGTATGAGGATGTATTCTTGATCATATATACCTCCATATCCATCACCTTCATTCACTCCTCGGTGTGAGGGGATGTGAGGGAAGTTCTGAAACCCTTTCATCTTCCTCCATCGCAACATCCTGTTCCACCAAAGGAGTATAAGTATGTGGTGTGTTTAATATTTTGCTTTATCTTGTTTATAAAATCTCAAATGAATCAGGTGGGCATATAGGTTAGTGGGGACCATGACACCAACATGATCCATGCAAGAAAATGAACCATGATAACTTTGAATCCTTCCATAACCATGATTTTTTGGATGCATACATAAGGTCTCAGATCATTGGGATCTAACATATACCTTTCACTAAGACCGTTATACATTCATAACCATTATGATTAGAATAATATCATTCCCCACATTTGATTTTGAATTCTTTTTGTTATAGTATCCCCTCACTTATTAGGTTAGACGGGCAATATCCTCGAGGTGCATGTGGGGTGTTTTCCACATGGGCACGAGGAACATTACACCACCAATAGTGTCATGGAGTTTGTGGTCCGAGATATTATGGATTAGAACATGTACGACCCTTCTCATCTAAAATATTTATATCCTCTAATTTCATGTGGTGATGATGAGGATTACTCTAGAATATCCTTTTGACATGTAGTGATATCTGACATCTTTAGTGTGGAAATTGTTTTAGGAAATCCCTCCTAGAGTAAACCCCTTGACATTCATGTGGAATGTTTTATTCATGCACCTATATACCTCTACATACTTCACCTTCATTCCCTCTTCATGTTGAAGTGAGTTTTGGGAAGTCTAAAAACCTCAACCTCTTCTACCATAGACCCATCATCTTCCCCCATCAAAGGAGTAGAAGTGTTTTGTATTTCGAATCATTTTATTCCTCTTGTACATCATATCCAGCCCGAATCATGTGGTCTTAGATGTTAGTGGTGATCATTACACCCTCATGATCCATGTGACATAATGAAATAGGGGAAATATGATTCCTTCCATAACCCTGATTTTTAGGTTTCCTACATAAGGCATGAGCTCAATGGTCAATGTTATTAGGATTAAGGCCCAACTATAACCCCCCAATTCACCAGGGTATTTTACATAGGGGGAAGCTAAAAATTTGTCTTTCAAGAATCCTACAAAGGGTTAATCCTCTAAAAATTCCTAAATTCCACATTGAGTTAAGAAATTTATCATGGAATTATATTTTGGTCATCCCATTTAGGAATTGGCCACATAAAAATCCCATCAAAGTTTCATAACCCCCTATGAGATAATCCTTAGAGAGCCTCCACAGGTGGGTTTAGTAATAACCAAATGCCATGGGATTTGATTCCCTTCTAAACAGGATAAACAGTAATCCTCCGTGGAGTCCAAACCCAACTCCCCAAATAGTTCCAATTTTTTCAAGGCCACATTCCCAATAAGATTTAATTTAATATGAGAATAAACTTCTCTCTCAGGGATTTTGGCATGCTTCAAAATAAGTCCAACACCAAATATAGAATGGGCACCTTCTTCCTAGAAATCCACACCACGTGATGTTAATTTTTTTGATCCCTATCAAATGATCGTAAATGGAATTGTATGCCTCATTATGTGGCACTAATATATGTGGTTTTTGATTCCTTTCACTGGGACACATAAGAAACCCATTTATGGGTCTGATCCCAACATCAAAACACCTCAGTCTCCCGAAATGACAACAAAATGATGAGTAACCTCATTCTCCCTGGATGAAAATAAACTCTAGAGTAACCTCAATATACTTTGATGATAACCAACTCTAAAGTGCCCCACTATATGGCTAGAAAACTAGCATCATTGTGATAATGAAAAAAATATATATGTATAACATAAGTGGACAACATTTATGGATAACCATGGGAATATATTTATATCTCCATTGATGGATAACCATGGATTCATATAGATGAATCTATGATCGTTACATTGTTATACATTATTATTAACTCTAGGTTATCCCACATCATACATGGAAAATAATGAAGTATTCATGAACATATCTTAAAGATATAAGGGAATCCAGGAGTAGTCAATAATTCACCACCAAAGGGTGTGATGACATAGTCCTCCCATCCTCTTGGCCAATGCGAGTTGATAAGAATCATTTATCAAAATACCTAATTAATGAATTAATTTAGAAAGAAGGTCCCATTAGATAAAACCCATTGTGTGTTTCTGGTTCTATGAACAAACCCCTTAGAATCCATTCAAAAATAGAAAATTATAACATGGAATTAATTTTAGATGGAAACATCAAATGGTGAACCATACATGAATTATTAACCAAGTTGATATTTTCACCTTTCTGTTAGGACCCTCTAACTCTCAAATGGAATGATGCCCATAAAATATAATCAATCATTATTGTATTTGAGATGATTCTTTGATAAGTATTTCTCATTTATGTTTTCTTTTAGGAAATTTTTTAGGACTTCCCTTAATTTAATGTCGTCATTCTAGCTCTCACGAACACACTCCTTGGCTTCTGCACACACCGAGTCTTTTCCAGGAATAGGATGTTATATCTAACCCCATATCATCAACAATGTGCCTCAAACTCATTGTTCTGAGAGTACCTTCAAAACCATATCATCCAAAACATATCGCCCACCCAAAAGGCCCTTCATCTCTAACAGTACCACTAATTTTTCAGTCAACAATGTCTCAGGATCCTATATTAGAAGACTCCAATAACCATCTTCAGAAATTTAGTTTTATTATCCATGGAAAAAAACAACCAGTCCATCCCATATCTATGGGAGGTGTAACAAGAGACCACATATAGTCTCATCCTGGAGATGCATGTGTCCTTCTTATGGGATCTAGAATGCAATCTCCACCACAAGTGACATTCTTTAATTAACCATAAACATGATGGGGGTTTCATTATCAATAAATTGTCCTAGGTCCTTTATACTTAGGCCTGCATGAAGACCATTCTAGGATGATAACCGACCAAATGGGAGCATAATTTCACCTCTTCCCCCTTCAGATAATCCCACAAACCAAATTTTTATGCATACTGTGACCCAGAACATACACATGTTTTTCATCATTTTGTGATTCATCATACTTTCCGGGTGATATCAAAGTAAACCCACCAATCAAATACGGATATGTACTGTGGGCATGTACATACACCTTTTTAAACCCATGCCACATGTCAGCACATACATCTAGAATAATATATGTAACATAGTTGGAAACTCATGACAATAATAAGTGGAAAGACTCAGCTATCTACCCCCACACAACGGTAATTTCAGTGCCAAAAAATATTAACGGAAGGATAGAAGTAGGCACAAAAACCTACTCTATATGTCAAATTAGTATATATCCTCAATTAAATCACTTATTTCACTATAAATATATTATTAAAGGGGAATGGGTAAATTTTAATACATTAACACATCCATGATACATTCTACATCATCATAAAATTGATGAAAATTGTTCCCAAGGGACTAAACATAAATAATTCCACAAAATGGGGTGGATAATTAATATAACCCCCTATAGTCGACACATACCTCAGATACCATCTAAGAGTGTGATGGGGAAAACATCCCCATCTTATAGGGCTTGCTTAATCGGGATCATAAACTCTTTCCAGTCATAGTTAATCATCCTATTATATTGGACACTCTATGGAAGGAAAAACCACCTACCCATGACAACCAATTCACCCAAAATGTGTCCCTGGACGTTCCTAAGATTGAATCTATGAATAATCTAGATAAGAATAATTATAAAATCAAGAGATGGTCTTCAATCAGAATTCACATTATTCCAATGTTCATGAATCCCTAGGACAGTAATATATTTCTCCTTAAGATCCCACCTCCCATTAGCAAATTATGGGAATAAAATCTCTAATTATGAATGAAATCATCTGACACTTCACCGTGAAATCTTGATTCACGGTAACAATTAAATCATAATTTAGAGTCTATCTCTTGATTAGAGTCCCAAAAAACATCGATGTGGACAGAAGACCAAGGATCTATAGGGTCATCCCATTATATTAATCAACCATAGTGTTCATCCCCATTACATCATTTTCTTCAAGAGTTATCTCTAATGCAGTAATTTTCATTGTCAATATAATAATATAATTGGAAATGTAGTGATTAGAAATCCCTCTTATCGTGGGGCACATTCAAACAAGGGGCTTGTCATTTCTGATTCATTATCACTGGAAGGTGAAATATTTTCATAACTGGAACCTTAAGAAAGGTTATGATCACTCATTGAATACCCATTGGGTAACTTTCCATCGAACATAGTAGTATAAATCTAATAAAATCGCATTGCATGATGTAAAAAATAGGAAACCTTCACTTTGGACAGGCCAGGTCAAGGAACCTGTGGAGAAAGATGATGATCTACTAAACACGATGAATCAGCTGGCTAAATTCAACAAAACTGTTATATTTAAGCCTTTATACACCCTCAATAAATTATTCTAGATGTGTTGGTCGAGATTTTTATGCATGACATATGCCTTACCATATGGAAAAATATTCATCATCTAATAACTGTATGACCATATGACAAGTATCAATCTTAGTTCAAGGTAATATAAGGGGTGAATAAAAAATATTTCATGGAATATATCTTGTATTCATGAAAACCTCTGATTGAGAACAATATGGTTCTCCTCAATGCAAGTTCCTAAATTCTTGAATGAGGTTGGGACAATCGATCGTGGAAACTCCATATAGTATTTGTAATAGAGAATGAGGTGCATATGGAGAATTAAATTTCACACTTCTCCCTAACCATAAAAGACATCAATGGTTTTAAAATAAATTTTCATATCCATAGAGTGATAATAAAAAATTAAATTTGTTCATAACTGAATATATTATAAAAAAGAAAAGGAAGTGACCAAATCTTACTGAATTCAGTCCTGAAGAGAGTAAGTTGTTGATATACTCTTCCATCAATCATTTGAGAATATCAATTAGGCATATTAAATAGAGAATTTAAGCAATCATATCATTAAAATTTCCAAAATACCACAATGGTCATCTAAAATGGGAATTATGTGTGTTCCCCAAATGATTATCACATCTCACATTTGAAAAAATTATAATAAATCATTAGAGAATCTACAATAATATCAGCCATCATAGTTTGGGATCATCCCTAACCCATAGGGATGTGGAATTCTTTTACCCAACCCTTTTGATCAACCAACTAGTCCCGTAGGTTTTTGTTGTTTGAACCTTAATAGAAACATCATTAGGGTTGGGTTCTTTTTTAACTCTTTAATCCCTTCCATAGAGGGAATCTATTTCCCCCAATTGCCCACATTGTTTTCCACATCCTTTGATAGGGTACATTGAACTGGAATATTAATGACTAAACTCTCAGGTAGTTCACTTTGGGTTACTGTCCACTAAATAACTCCACAGGAATCCACAAAGAAGAGGAAAAGGTCGGATGGGGGGCACAAAAGAAATAAATATTTAAAATACATTAGTATAATGTATGAAATGCATTTTTCATTAGTGAATGTATTCAATGATGTCACTGAAAATCCTATAGAATACCAGTACAATTCATAGCATCCCTAGGATGAGGTTTTTATCTGTAATGTGGTCCACAAAAAAATAAATGAAGAAGGTTTATGTGCATGGAACAGGAGGCTTTCCTTGAATTTTATCATTACCATGAACAATTCATTATTATTTCCCCGAAATGCATCAATCATATAGAATGTTAAGAGTCAGATTGTACCTCACCTCCCCTTAAGAAACATTAAGCTCATTTAACTAGAGGAATTTTTTTCTTCGCAAGATGAGTATATTAAAGAGTTGAGAAGACTCAATGAGTAGTTACTCTAAGGTAGCCTTCTTTCCAGATAATCCCCATAAAAATATCCCCAACTCACACTTCCTCTTATAAAATATTAACAATTAGTTTTTTTCAAAATAAGTGAAGCATAAATGGTACAATCCCTCATCATGGGATATAAAAAATTTATTTAGATCTCGCAATAATTGATTTATAATTCCCTCCATTGTGTGAAAAACTAGTGAAGGACTACACACATATTTTTAGTACTACCTCTAGGGATTTCTCAACGTAGATAATAGTGGTGTCGTAACCAGTGGTCCTATATGCCGCTGCAACTGTACATGCTCTCGCCACCGTACCCATTCAGGCTCCATGTGTCGTACCTGATTTGGTCATGGATCATCGATAGATTCATCAAATGGTTATGACCACTATTTAATAACTAATGGCTATATTGGAAGCTACTGTGGAATGGAGTGCGCTGATACAACAAGAAAATAAGTCTTATCCTAGATGGGTGGATCCTAGATCTACGCTTCCAAACATTGGGAATCATACATTTCCAATATTAAATAGATCATGATACCCATACTTGCATTTGAAACTCTTCATCTCTCACTGAGATACCATTATGGGTACACATGAACAAAAAGAGTTGTTGAAAATCATGTATTTTTGATGTCGCTAAATGGGCCAGCATTTGTGTGGTACATATGTTTTCCGGCTCGGTTGATCACTAGATAGAACGAATGACTTCAAAAATTTGTCTTATAGTTCTATTTGATGCTTCAGAGGACAAAATTATTCTATATCAAAAATTGAAAACAAGGAGAGATTGAAAGTGTCACTAATTTCATTGATCTGTGGAAATGAAAAAAAATACTCCAAAAACCTTCCACACCCTCAAGAATATATTTTTTCAAATTTGTGTATATAATCATTTGGATGAGTTGCATACACTTTTGATATCCATGAAATAAAAAAGATGGTTTCATGATCTTTATGAAGTTTCACAGTAGGTAGAAAACTCAATTGCAGAAATCATGTCAAAATCTAGAGTAGGCACATCAACTCAGGGAATGATGACAAGAAAAATAGTGGCCTTGTAGTCACACATAAGAAGGCCGATGTACCTTTTGAAACCTCAATATACATAACATATCATATGACCCAACCTCCTAACATCAACAAATAATCCCGAACTCCATGATGATCAAAGAGATTAAAGGTGAAAAAATATTGAGGATATTAAAAAAGGACTATTCTTTTTGAAATGACCATGTCATAGGCTACATTATCAGGGAATTGTAGAATTTCATTGTCATATATAAAAATCACAAGAATCATTAAAAATATGTGATGAAGTTATACCAAACTATTTCCCTTTTTATAAAATGTGTGTTAACCATATTTAAGATTATTTTGTTTTCAAAGACCTCCTATAAAAGATGGAGGAATTTTGGAAATTGATGCTGATGAATTCCCCTTCCTTGGTCGATTTTTTTTCCACAAATCTAAAGGATATAAGTTAATGGGAGGAGGATAAAAGAAATAGTACACACAAGATATAATAATGAATGGAATGGTAAAAATAAATCAAACACATACCATCCTCTAAGTGCTGTTGAAACAACCAACTATGCCATCAACTAGTTCTTCCACAGTACAACCAACTTCATCAATAGCTTAGTTCTCTTAAGTGTAATCCTTAAAAAAGAAACATGTTCAGTTGTAAAAGAAGAAAATATATGCATTTAAGACTAAGGTGAAGACAAAATTTTCATTAACATTAGTGGACTTCATTCCAATAGTCTTAATGACACGGTCTCCCCACTACAAAATGGTACAAGATGAGTTTAACCATAAAACTAAATCTTCATGAGGCTCGAAGTTTATTTTTTATTTTTATAACTTTATTCACCTATTGGACACACTTCCAAAAGATGAGCATGATTAGGAACCTGATTAACTGATAATTGATTCATAATCTAGGGTAATATGTCATCTTGGTTGATGATATAGGGTAATAAGTGCTCATGCTAGCAACCACTAATTTTATCAAACCCCATATCAAACCAACTATTCATGTGAAACTAATGGGAAAGTTCTCTATCAAGATCAACTGTTATAAGGAAGCCCTTCCTCCACCCATGATGAGGTATTCGCCGACATGATCATCTTGGTTTACCAGTTAGATAATACACTGCCACCTTCTTTATGGGTAGTCGAACCCAATTTTTATAATTCTACAAAATTAAGAGCACTTCATGCTCCATCCCCAACAAAAGTTTTATTCACATCAAATGATTCAGATCGTAAATAATATACAAAATACCAACCCTATGTAGGGATGAATAGTCATTTAGATCATAACTAACATGTTTTGAACCAACTAGACCATGTTCTAGATGAATTATCAATCCCAAATGTTTTGAGGTTATCAAAATCCCTTGAAGATGTACTTATTATGATCTTTTTATTCCCTCAGTTGTTTGAAGTTAAGGATGATTCTTCCAATGTATATTGTAAAATTAATTATCCTATATAATTAAATGTATTCATATCACTCACAGATCATGATAAAGATTCTGTCATACAAGGACTAGTTAGGACCCTTTATATATATATTGAAGAATCAATTTCATCGATATCTAATGACATGTTATTGAAAATGGATCAAGAATAAACCACATTCCATTCTGAGAACATCATCAATTGGGTTTCAAGGAGTCTCATTTACCTCCCTCTAATTTGATGTTACTGGGTTATGAAATGAATTATTAAGATCCTCTAAGAGAGATCTCACATAGAACTCAGTTCGAGGATCTTATGTCTGACTCAGAATTCACTGTTGTTTGACAGGATATGGGATTCAATATCCAACTTGGATGTCCTTGGATACATCATCATACATGAATCCTATATCCATACTGCTACTATCTCAAATATGATATCAACGGTAAAATTGGTTCATTCGTTGGTGGAAAGGAGTTATTCAAAAAATGCGAGTCACATTAAATTGACGCAGGTTTCGACCAAAAAGATGGAAAATATTCTTTTGCAGATGATGTTCCTCGAAACAATGCTTCAAATGGTCTAGATAAGATTCTAACTTACCCTTTCATGCACCTCTATTCATATTACATGATCACTATTTATTAAATTTATGTGGTGTTCCCAGATTCAAGCACTCATTTACTGACTTCAGTTAGGTTGATCGTGGAAACTAAATTCGACAGTGAAGGGGATGTTACCAACACTACAAATATTGATAAGTTTCTACATGAAAAAGTATTTTTATTCCACACCATGGGCCTCCGAAAAACCAAGATCCTCAACTATACTTCAATATCTTATCATAAAAATTGGAAGATATATGTATTATCATTATCAATCCATCACATTCTGTTCATATCTCAAAATAGGATATTCAAATTTGATTGAAACATGAATGGTTTCTTCATTTTCTAAATGTCGAAATGAATATTCCACCCTTAACTCAGAGGAACATAATTCATCATATCCTCTATTTTCTGAGGAGAAATATGTAATGTATGAATAAGGTGAAGGAGAGAAATATCTCATATATTTTTATCCAAATTTTTAAGATGGATTCTCCACTACCATGGGTGGACGTTGAGCGAGATATCTATTTAAAAAAAAGATACATTCCCACTCTGATTAGTGAATCCATGAATCCTAAAGAAAAGTATATATATATAACTCATTTGTAAATAATAACTATGATATGTTTCTTTTAATTACATAAATATTCAATGCCTTGACACATA
The DNA here is from genome assembly GCA_963277665.1 of Viscum album. Lineage (NCBI taxonomy): Eukaryota > Viridiplantae > Streptophyta > Magnoliopsida > Santalales > Viscaceae > Viscum > Viscum album. Next base: position 137,063,041 of record OY728139.1, read on the forward strand.
GGAGGCCACCCATCACTTTTGTTTTCAAAAAGATCACCAGCGATATGAGCATGCTCTCCAAATGACACATCCAACTCACATATTAAAAATTACTGTTGAAGTGGACTTTTCCATCAAATATTACATCATACCATAGGTACAATATAAAAAATGGATAGCCAAAAATTTAATGGTAATGAAGAATAAGAGGTAAATCATATATTTCACTGATTTCATAGATGTCAACATGAATTGTCGAAATGATGATTTCCCGATTCCAATCAAAGATCTCCTGATTGATGCAACATTAGGTTATGAAGCCATATCCTTCATGGATGGATATTATGGGTCAAATATAATATAGATTTCCACATAAGATAAAGAAGCTACATATTTTAGGTACCTTCAGAAGTATTCTACTATCGACTAATGAGCTTTAACATGAAGAATGTTGGTTCCACATACTAGTGATACATGCATCACATCTTCCAACAATTCTTAGAGAATTTTGTTGAGTTCTGCTTTCATAATCTATTGTTCATGTCCCAGAAACGTTATGACCACGTGGATGTCTTTGATAGCATATTTAGAAAGATTCGATATCATAACCTAATGATTAAATCTTTGAAATGTGATATTGGGTTATCCTTAGGGAAACTTCTAATCATCATTGTATGACATCATAACATTGATTATGGTTTGGAAAAGAATAATTCTATCCTTGGCATGTCACCTCCTCAAAACCTAAATTATTTGAGAGGAACATATGTAAGATTTTCCTAAATTTGGTGCTTCAAATATATCCTTTCTGTTTGGTATTAACCCTTAACCATTTTGATGAAGAAATAGGTCACATATCAATGGACTAGTGACTACCAAGAATCATTTACAACCTCACGAAATATCTCTTTAGTCCATGGCTATTAATGAAACATGTTGATGGAAAGCTAGTAATTCTATATGTATAAACTCTAGTGCACTCAATGTGAACCATAATTTCCAAAATCAATGATGTCAGGAATGAAAACAAGCTTTATTACCTCAGTCACGCCATACTTGATGTTGTGACTCATTATTTAGATATCGAGAAGTGATTTCTGAAATTCATCTTATCCATTCATTAATTGAGACTTTACATTTTTCACTAAGAGATATAATTGGTATATGAAAATAAAACTCTCAAATTTATCCTAATATATCATATGTTGAAAGGTTATCTAGTATAGATTTCTATTATTCAATAGTATTACAATATAAATTTTCTGTCTCAAACATTTGTGAAAGGCCATTCCATGGATGTTTTTAAGGAAGAGAACCCATATACTGAATGAACATCATCGAATGATGAATTTCCATATGAATAGATATTTTATATTCAAGATAGACCCCAAATATGGGAAGTATTCTTTTATTGTACTTCCTAAAGCCCAATAGGAAACACAATAGAACACCCTACACTTTCCAAAGCTGGGATAGAGATTATGCTCATCTCCCAAATGAACAAAGGGTAAAAAATATACATATGATTATCAGATGGTTGTACCAAAAATGTGGTGGAATATTCAGTTGTCATTCCCATACTAGAATTGGTGCTTCATATACCAGTGAAACATCTATAGGTTAATGGTGAATCAGAGTTGAAAATTAAAAAAATCATTAAGGATTATGTTATTAGAAAAGAAGAGACAATTGTCCTTTTTTACTAGGCCAGAAGGTTAATAGATGAATTCACCTCAGTGACTACATTAAATGACATCCCAAATCATATAATTCTAAGGTAGATGCATTGGAAAATTTAACTATAGCTTTGCCCATTCCAAACCTAGATGAAACTGTCATTATCACTGCCCATTGTCGAATTATCAAACCTTTTATATAACATAAAACATAATAAATTAATGCCACCAGTACAATCCCTGAGAAATATGTTCTCACTTATGTGTTGATTATACCCATTATAAAATACCTTTCGGATGGAGTATTCACATAGTATAGAGCTAGGAGAGATCCTATTGAGTGATGAGAAACCAATTTCACTCTTTAATATGGTCCAAATCACGATACATGACACTAAAAATGAGAATTTTATGGAATCCATTTCAGATGTATAGATGGAGAAATGAATACGAATATCGTGAAAGAAGTATATATAAGACCCTGTAGTTCCCACTAAATAGGATACATGATATCTGATTAAATATGAAGTCATGGATACTTATGGACTTTAATGATACATGATTTCCTAGAATTCACTAGGAAATTGTATATCATCCATGTGTAAAACAACTTCATGCAAGAAATATTGTAGCTTCCACATATATCCAAATAATTTTGGCCATTTTCAATTTGGGGGATGGATATTTTTGGACAATATCATATAGATATGAAAATTTAGTTCAATTACATCATAACTTCTACCAATTTATTCTCCAAAAGGGATCAGGATGTACCCCACAAATAAGTTGGATCAAAAATAATTCTTCATAATGTATACCATAATTACTATATTTATTGTTCGATATTCTATATAATCATACAATGGAACCAATTTTTAATTCATATAAGTGAAAAACATGTATGAAGATTACAATATCAAATCCAACCATTCGTCCTAATATCATGCGGCAACCAATGAAAGATTGAGGCTTGAAAAAAGATCTGATCAAACATACTCTTCACTATGGGGGATAATGATATAATTTCTTGGCCAAAAATTCTCTTACATTACTTATGGGCCTATCAAACTAAAAATCATACTACAAAACATGAAACCTCGTACTCATTACTGTACGGAACAACAGCATTATAACCCATTTACATTAAATTGACATTCCTCCATATTTCCATCTGTGAATATATATTTAGGGGCATGAAATTCAAAAAATTGAGGAATTAATGGGATAGACTAGATGAATGTAGTTTTCATTCATTTCATAACATGGATGTCTATCAAAATATGATAGCACGAGCCGTTAAAAAGACATTCAATATTTTTTCTTATCTCTAAGTGGAATTGGTATTGGTCCCCAGAAATCCAATGATACCAAGAAAGAACCATCTGATGTATGAGCTAAAATGGGAAGGATCTTACTATATAACAAGTTCCACTCCTATGGGGAAAGTTCCTTGATCTAACTGGATAGAGATCACCTCAAAACTCCAACCTATTCTATGTTCTTGAAGAAATACTTCCATTAAGAACATGACTAAATGTTCAAGACGTGAGACACTAAACTACATAGCACCATCATACATCTAAGATGTAGGATCTAAAACATTATATCACCATTCACATCCCATAAAGAAGATGTTAAACCTCATAATTAGCCCTTATCATATGACCCAAAACTATAAGATATCATTTTTCTTTGAAACATAACATTAAACTACATGGGTTTTATTTCTCTAATTTTATTTTAATAAACCCACATTTCCCTAGGTTCTTGAACCTGTGATTTCTTATGTATGGCCACCTTTAAAGGTGTAAACACCAAACTTATTTCATCTGAACTACATGATGTTAAAATACATGGATTCTCAAGCATTACATGAGGATTGAATCTCATTTTAATGAGATGTGTAGTGGAACCTACATCTCTTATAATGGGTCCCAATATGTTTATCTAATCAAAACCCAATTCACACCCTATGTGTATAGATAAATATCTTACAAGGAAAATTTTCTAGAACTACGTGTTTCTTGATTATTATTCTCAAGAGATACATAGTGACACCCAACTCTCCTATCATGGGTCCAAATTTTTTTAATGGAAGAAAGGACACACTTCCTTTTCCCCATGGATGAATCAAATCTTCACATTGATTATTGTCAGGGAATATAAATTTATCCTAATTATAATAGTATGTTTAATGATTCCTAAACCCCATATATCAAAACCAAAAAACATCGTAAAATATTAAAAACCCATTTACCCATGACAATATGTATTCTGTGTGGGAAACCAATTTAAAGAACTACATGTGTCTTGATTAATGGTCTGGAAAGCTGTGTAGTGACACCCATTTCACCAATAATTGGTCTAGATGCAATAAAAATTCTCTGTCACCCTATATACCGATTATACCAACACAAATAACCATTTGGATAAATATGTATGGTTCTATTCTATCCCTAACAATATATATAGTGATTCCCAAATTTCTATCCTTACAACTAACTGCAACATTTCCATCCTTTCATGTCGGTTCATTTTTCCTTACAATATGGTGTTAAACTACAAGGAATTTCACGAAATAATAATAGTTTTATACGGAACATAATGAGAAAGGTAGTGACACTTCTATCCTTTCCCTTGGAATAAACACCACCTAATTAAAGTGACCATATTAATCAATTTTGTTTCCCTTGTGCTATAAAAGTAATCTTTACAAATCCATGTTTCCAACAACAATCACATCTTAAGTGATATTAGGATATGGATGAAAAATTAGAAACACAAATAAGATGTATCAATTCCCATTGGGGTTATCATAGTCCTATAAGTAATACCATAAAAACCACACCATATTTCACTGTCGCATGACAATAACCTACATAATTCTTCCAAAATATCATAGGCCTTGATTCTCATCCAAATGAGACATGTAATGACATCCTATTCTTCATTATTCTTCATAGACACTGCATAATAAAGTAGATTCCTTTCACCCTTCATTGTATTAGTCATATCTACTTTAGATGATCTAATATGCGTTCTCACTCAATGTATCAACCCATATTCCAAAACATCCACCATTTTCTCAGTATGTGAATTCAATCTATACCTGGAATCATTTTTAAACTAACAAGGTCTTGATTATTTCTTTAAAAATATGTATAGTGAAACTTGGTTGTTAAACCCTATTTTAGTAGTGATATTCATTTATTTTTCACATTGTGTCACCTTCGTCCATACCTAATGATTTTAAATGAAATTGAAAAAGTATTTACTATATCACTGCAAAATACATGGAACCTCACGAACTATGTGAGGATTGATTTTTATTCCAGTGAGAAATGTATTGACACCTAGGCCTTATATATTATTCCCAATCACAAGGTAAATTAAAAATCCCCCTCCTATGTAGATGTAATGGTCCATATAGGAGGCTTTATTTTCATTCCCCTCATTATGAGACCCGCCAAGGAAACATTAATGTCCACCTTTGTACATATGAGTTATATCTATGCAAGGAACATCGAAATCATAGACAATATAGGTCCAAATAGATTATATATTTTTGTAAATACTCTTTTTGAACATCATACTATTAATCATGAACACTTTTAGAACATCATGATCATTCCTCGGCTTCTGGTTTCATTTTTATAATTCAAGAAAACAATTTTTCTGACTATTTAATATGCACCCTAATTGACCTTTCACAAAATAGTCTTCACAATATATTCTTTAAAAAAATGATTCAACCATTTGACAATATTTTTCAAACAGTATTAACTTCTCCCTTGGAGGAAACCACTTTTTTTACACTCTATGATGACAATAGGTTAGAACTGATGATTTAAATTTAGTTAGCAGTCATCCACCACATTTTGGTCCCATTTCATTTCTCTTGATCTAAAATTATTTAGGAAAAGGGTTAAATTTTAGTACCTCATTTCCAATTTATATATTAACTACCATGGTCCGATATATCCACATATCCCCTGATATTTCTATTATATTATGGTCTAATTCATACAACCTAAAACTAAAAACACCATAAATCATATTCTTGGTAAAAATCTATGTAGGGGACCTAATTCCCTATTTCATTAAAAAATATAAACTCACATTCTTATTTCTTATTCAGGTACATTCTATCAGAAAAAAAAATCTGCAGTGGAGGAAATAAAAATCTCAACAAACTCCCGTAATCATTAAGCATTAAAATTTCATAATTATTGTATAAATCTTTTCCTCAATATAGAATAAAATGGACCAATTTTCATTGCATAAAATGAACTTTATAATGGTTTTGTTTTAGAAAAATAATGTCAGTATTTACTTTATATTACAAGCCCATGTAGGCCTACCATGTCACGTCCTACAAAATGGGGTTTCTAATTAGTGGTAACTTCATCCTCACCAGATTACTCCTCTAATGTTATAATCAATTTCTCCCATAACACTCTTTAGATCCAGGAATCCAAAAATCAAATATTATAAGTTCCTCCTCTCACACCTGAATATAGAAGCTCATTTCTAGATTGAATTCAAATAATAGAAGAATCATCAACATTAATTCAAGTCTAGAGACCTTAAAATATATCCCCATTAATTTCCTTGTTGAAAAACATTATATTACCAAGAATAACTTTCTTAAAATACAAAATTAATCTACATTGAATAATTTTATCACCATAACATGTTTTACAGCACATTCAATGCCTTAGTTTCATGACATTAAACTGCATGATTTCTTCACCCTTATTTAGAAGGGACCTTCTCCCATGGCATTGAACATATAACAACATATACCCTTCTTATCACACCAAATTTGTGTAAGAGTTGTTACCCATTCATGGTCTATGCCATTACAGATGATCCCTTTATTCGTACAAATCATTCTATTCCAAAACCACCACTTGTGTTCTTATGAAATATGAATATCCATAATCATATTTCATCCATGAAGAATAGAATTCTAGAATTACTAAGAAAACATTTTCCTAACTATATGGTATGCACCAGAGTTGGCCTTGTATAAGCATCCAACATATTGAGTCTATTAGCCTAAGGATACAACAACATGAATATATATTATGAACCCTAGTTGTCCTTTCATAAAAAATAGTACTACTAATGGGATCATCAACTAGTGATAAATTCAACCTTAGGAGAAACCTCCATTATTCTCATATAACATGTTTTATATTTTGATACCATAAAATTGGGAAATAGGATTCCCCTTGGTAATATATGAATAATTTTGGAATATTTATTGTCATTAAGCCTTTTTAGGTTTCAAATTCAACCATTACAGTTATATATATTTTCCCCAAAACTCAATCATCATTATTTCCACATACATCACTTTAAACTACCCATAAAAAGATACATAACACTCAATAGTTTTAAAAATGAAAATGGAACTCTTGAAAAAGTTGACTCTCCGGTCTCTAGACCTACACACTATATGGTTTAGGAAAAATTAATCAATGAAAATAAATAGGAAAAAATGTTAGACTAAAACTCTAAGATATCCGACCTAAAAAAATCCACGTCTCATCCACAATGAATATTTTATTTTATGATTATGAAATAAATTGGTTGATAAAATAAAAAATTCATAAATATTGTATGGTTGCCCATAATATCCTTGTAACAGTCAAAATTTTAACATAAGGAACCTTGTATTAGGTAAACATCATAGCACCATGATCCCAATCATTTTGTTTATGATTAGGGGGTATAAATATGTCATGTTATTAAAATCATCATTAAGGTTATGATTATTGGAAGTGGGTAGGGATGAAGAAATATAAATATGGAAAAAAATTTCTTTTTCATTTATGGTGATAAATTATAGGAACATCTACAAGATATAGTCACACTATCATATATTATAAGAGGCATTAAAAATAATTGTTCATTATTTGAACTCCCTTCTGAGACTCATCAGTCAATCATTGATGCTAATCAAGTCGACCATATTCTGTCTACCCAAAACAAAAATCACTTTTATTATAACTATAGTGATAGTTGATATTTGTGATTAGGCTTCTCACAATGAATCGTGGAGTTGTTTGAGTTACCCATAAGCAGTATCTAATTTTTTTTGGAGTCGCGACACATTAATGGTATTCTATTTGATGTGTTATTTAAAATATGTTAATATTGTGTTATGGAGAGACTCTTATTGGGATAATGTATCTCAAAATTCACCATCTATGGCATTAAATTTGGACTCTATGAGGTCTTGCTGAATCTGATGCTCTTAATCCTACTGAAAAATGGTCTCCTTCATGATATTTTAGATTGGATGATAATGAAATCCACCAAATCCCATAATGAAAAATAGAACTAGAAGCTCGAAAAACTGTGAATGAATCTCTTTGAAATATGTCAAAGAAATTATATTTCAAACGATCATCCATGTCCTTTCCTTCATGACACTTATAGAATCATGTATCTCTAAGTCTAACTCAGATCCACTGTTATGGGGTAGGATGTACTCTGGAACCAAAGCTCTCAAAGAAGGGATAGGTTCTACTCACTCTATGAATGTTTCCACCTATCCATCTAATGATGGTTGAGCTGACATAGAGGGTTCACCCTCAGACCTAGCTATGGAAACTTATAATCCTAAAATGATGAATTAACATCATTTTTATCTTCAAAAAAATTGATCTAATGAATCATGATCAAGGAATATGGATAAATACACTAGGTAATATATCACAAACTTGATTATTATCCTCGATAATGTTCCCATCTTCAGTAGTCTAGGATATTACTTCCTGGTGAGGGACACTCTTCTCATCATTCTTAGTCCCAATGAATTATGGTTATGGACCACCTCCCAATTCAGGATTCTTAGCCAGTACCTCTATGGATGATGGGGTATGATAGATTGGTATTTCCTACTCTTCAAGTGTCGTAGAAATTTTTAATACAGACAAAGATGCAAGGGTTGATCTTCGATGTAAACAATCATATTAACGAAAAATGACTGTGTATGAAAAAAAATTAATGAGGACACTCAGAAACATTTAGTTCATCTGAAAATTCCCCTAACCCCTTCAAAGGAAATAGAATATTTATATCCTAATTAATATCATCCATAATTTTAGAATATATGGATTTTCAGTTCACAATACACCCCCCATTTTTGGTATGCAAGACGTGTCACTCAGGAACCAAATTGGATACGCTGATATTCCTCTCCAAAAGCTCTTCATCTAGAAAACAATTATTAGGATATAATTATTAATGGTTAGAAATAATATCCTCCATTGAATACCCAAGATCCTTGATCCAACCTTTTAGAAAAAATAAATATTCACACTCACTATCGAGGGTTCTATGGTGTTGGAAGTATATATGAAATATGATGAGAAGATGATTGTTCAGAAATAGTATGTGACACTTAAGGGATCGTGTGTGACATTATTTTGATCCTCTCAAACTATTGTGGAAGTGGGGGCAGATGTAATCATATGTTTTGAAGCCTCATCCAAGATTTTGACATATTCATCTGCATGAATCTATACCTTTCACGATGTCTCCTCCCCAATCCTTTATGGAACTGTTGTATATCTAATAAGATATAATGAAATGAAGGGACTACAAAAAAGATAATCACTCTTAGATATGTGTTTCAAGATAGTCTTAATATCATATGACAACATAAAGGCTCATGGTAAGGCATTCATCGAACCAACAACAATTTTATCTTTCACTTATCCTCATGAGATAGATAAGAGATTGTACAACTACATTTAAGCAGAGGCCTAATTTAATATTCAATAATCTCATCCCTCTATCACCTCTATCATGTAATTTTAAAATGGGGACCATTCTATAGATGTGTTGCTTCATTCACTATCTAAATAGATGTGCTCACAGTCCCAAATTTTGGTTACCCATATGCCCCTAATACTAATCTTTCTACACCCCATCCCATTCAATGATGTAAAATAAAACACCCTCATGTTGAATAATGGTTGGTGAAAATAAAATAAAAGGAATAAAAAATGAGAAATATTTCCTCCGGGATAATTTCAATGTCCCATTCCTTAATAAGATGAAAATTTTCCCCTCAAATCACTCCTCATTCTAGAATATCTAATATAATCAATGAAACCAGGATGTGATCATTAGATTCATATATCAAATCATCCATCTCTTAGAAATACATCGTTACATCTACCAAAGTATTGTCACGTTGGGGATCATAAGGTTATTTTATATCACTCCACTCACCAATTATCGGACATGCCTAGAGAAACTCCCATTATTCCCTAATATCACAATCCATTCTCTCCTTAAATTGGATCGATAATAGTCTCATGTAATTTTTCTCTAATGTGAATGTTGTGGATGACCTCCAATCAAGAAGCCTCTTCATGCCTCTTTTCCATTTCAAATAATTGAGGGGATGATACAAAATATTCCTCCCAAGAGTGGTGACTAGACTTCCATGGCAGTGGAGGTGTTATTTATTCAACCATATCCTACTTGGTGGTCTTTGTCTAGTAAAATTTCGATGGCTCTAGAGCCTCGACATCATATTTGGCATGAGCCATCTTATTTAACATGAAATGACTAGATGTTGTCCAAGAAATCACCTGATATATTCCATTTTTCAATTACCCCTAAGGGTATGAAGAAATCCACACATTGGTATATCCGACATCTAGCCTGATTTATTCCATAGATGCAGGTAGCATGATTGACATTTTGGATGCCTCTACAGCCATCTGGATCCTTAACTATCAGGCTACCATTAGTTACTTTTCATGAATAATATGTGTATGGGTAACAAATGATTAATTTTAGAGACATTTAAACTGCATTAAAAAAATAAGGAGTACAAGTCTCATATGAAATATCACTATCAATACATTATGCCAATACAATGTCCCTAAATTCCATCAAATACACCCTCAACTCAAAATTATTCTCCTCACCATCATTGATAAATGTGTTGTTTGGTGGGTCATCATGAAGAATGAAACTAATGTATATAGATATATTCAGCACCTTCACCACATCATTAAGAATTTGGTTAATAATATGTGTCCCAAAAACATTTTGAATGAATTGGAAGAATTGATTATTCACGATTTTAACTGATCTTAACACTAAATACGAGCTAAAATGTGCCACAATCCATCCCCCACAAAACCTAAAATGGGTAAAAAATTATAAATGGGGCCTTCCTAGTATATGTATAAAACAAAAAGTGATATATCCTTCCTACTACAGGTTTATCCCACACTATGTACTACACCTCTACTCATTTTTCCACAATGAAAAAAATTCATGGCCTCACAACACCACTGGAATCACGAACTGTGAGAAAATAAATTATTAAACACATGGTAAATAACCCTACCAGGTGAATCTTCTCATCATTCATTGGGTTGGCCTTTTAACCCCAACTCTTGTACTCACCCTTCTCTAATGTAATCTATAACATTCCAAAATCACCCTGATTATCTCTAGTGGGGGAAAATAGTATGATACATACTGGTAAGATTCTCTCTTTCAGATTCTATGCAACCCATTATCCATTATTCTTCATGGACATCAGCCTTAGAATGATGATCTGTTGTGTTCTATTTTTTCCAGGCAGTTTTTATGATTTCACAGGCCAATTGTAAAGTCCTATTAGAATCATCCCATGTTGTATTTGGTGGGAAAAATTCATCTATTGTTTCCCAAATAATGGGGACCCCAAAAATTTGGTATACATCGACTGATTCAAACTTCACCATATTTCATGTGAAAACAATTTCTCTATCAAATCCACCACTCAAATATTGAGATATACCATGGGAATGAACATTCTACTTCTTGAACCCATCACACATTTCATCAGACACATCTAGAAGAATTTGGTGGAATCAGTTGGAAATTCATTACAATAAGCAGGGGGAAGACTCAGCAATCTATGCCCACACAGTTGTACTTTTAGTACCCAATAATATAAATAGGACGATAGAAGTCGGCACACAAACCTAATTCATATGTCGAATAAGTTTATATCCTCATTCTAATCACAAATTTCACTAAGAATATTTTTGAAATGCTTAGTGGGAAAATTATATACTTTCTTACATCCAAGAGACATTCTAGGTCATCATAAAATTGATTAAAATTGTTCCCAAGGGAATACATTCACCCAAATAGTGTGGAAAATTAATATAACACCCTATAGAATACGCATACCTCCACTCCCACCTAAGAGGATGATGGAAAAAACATCCCCATGGTATAGGGCTAGCAAAATTGGTATCATAATCTCTTTACAGTCATTGTTAATCATCCTATTATAGTGGACACTCTAAAGAAAGAAAAACCACCTACCCATGACAACCAATTCACCCAAAATGTGTCCTTGAATGTTGCTAAGAAGGAATATAAGAATAATCCAGATAAAAATAATTCTAAAATCAAGAGATGATCTATGATTTGGATTCACATAATTCCATTATTATTGAATCCCTAAGATAGTAATGTGTTGCTGCTTCAGATCCCACCACCCATTACAAAATTATTGTAATGGAATCAGTAATTATGAATGAAATCATCTAACACCTCAGCATGGAATCTTGATTCCTGGAAACAATTACTTCATCCTAGAGAGCCTATCACTTGATTATAGATCCAAAAAACATCTATGTGAATAGAAGACCAAGGATCTAGAGGTTCGTCCCCTTATATTATTCCACCATGGTATTCCTCCTTAGGACATCATTCTCTACAAGTGTTCTCTCCAATGCATTAATTTTCATTTTCAATATATTAATATAATTGAAAATGTAGTGATGAGAAATCCCTCTTATCATGAGGCACATTAAAAAATGAGGCTTATCATTTCTGATTCCATATCACTAGAAGGTGAAATATTTTCTTAAATAGAACCCTAACCAAGGTTACTATCAGTCATTGAATAAATTGTGGGTCACTTATCGTCCAACATAGTAGTAGAAATACAATAATATCCCATTACATAGTGTATAAAATAAGAATCCCCCACATGAGAAAGACCATGTCAAGGAACCTCTGGAGAAATAAAAAGAACTTCTAAACATGAGGAATCATCTGGAAAATGTCAACATAATTTTTATCGTTTTACCTTCAGACACCGTCAATAAATTATTTTAGATGTGTTGGCAGAAAGTTTTAGGAATGATATCTACCTAAACGTATGAAAAAATATTTATCATCTAAAAAACGTATTACCCTATGACAAGTTTAAATCTCATGTCAAGTTAATAGAAGGGGTGAATATAAAAAATTACATTGGATATCTCTTGTATTCAGGACACCCAATGAATGATAAGTAATAAGGAGACCTTTAATTCACATTCATCAATTCCTGAATGATGTTGTGACAGTTGATTGTGCATACTCCATATGGTGTTCATATGAGAGGATGGGGTGCACATGGAGCATTAAATTTCATGCTTCTCCCTAACCTAAAAATACATCAATGGTTTTGAAATGAATTTTCATATCCCTAGAGAGATAATAACATATTTATTCTGTTCATAACCGAAGATATTATCCAAAATAAATGGCCCTAGCTAACTATCACCAGCTTCAATCCTAAAAAGAGTAGGCTATTGAGATACTCTTACATCATTCATTTGAGAATATCCATTAGGCATATTAAATATATTATGTAGCAATCAGATCATCAAAATTTCTGAAATACAACCATGGTTTTCTAAAATAGAAATTTTATGTGTTCCCCAAATGATGATCCCATCTCACATTTGAACAAAAATATAGTAAATAAAAAATATATAGTAATATCAGCCATCTTTGTTTGGGATATTCCTCATCCCATAGGTATGTGGGATTTTTTTTACCCAACCCTTGTGGTTAGCCAACTCGTCCCGATGGTTTTGGATGGTAGAACATGAATTTCCACATCCATAGGGTTGGGGTTTTTTTCGATCTGCATTACCATCCTTAGTAGGAATCTATTTTCTCCCAATTATCCACATTGTTTTCCATATCCTTCAATAGGGTATATTCAATTGAAACACTCATGACTAAACTTATAAGGCCCCATAATTAAACTTTAATTAATCTTGAGTTAATACAAGATTACACATTGAGGATCATTTCAGGTTTTTAGTTTTAGAGAATTAGATCATAAACTTGTATTATATTCCACATTTAAAATAAGTGGTTACATAAAAGATAGTATTCATTTTTCCCATCAACGCAAACATATTTAAAATAAAACATGGATTCTTTCTTGACACTTCCTTGACACTATCATCATATCATGTACCTTTCCCTTGACCTGTGAAAAACATTTCAAAAACAAGGGATGAGCATAAAAATCTCAGTAAGGGATATAAAAATATATGGAAAGGAAACATGAGTACATGTACACCTAAGAATCAATGAAATCATACTTTACTCATAAAACATAATAACAGTAACATACCTCATCAAATCAAGAATAAATCATATAAATCATAAGACATAAAGGTAACTTGAGGCATTCATAACATTCTTACGTAGGGAGTAACCCTCTTGGTTACGTTTGGAATACCCACCACAGTATATTCCCTAAATATCATCAGAGAAACCTTAACATTCCACTCCTTCATGTTACCCAATGCATTCGAGAACTATAACGGGCTCACCCGCCCTTAGTTTATCACGGAACCAACCGTCTTCATAACAATTCCCAAGAACCACAACATAATTGTATCACATAAAACATGCATAAAGGAAACATAACATTTCCACCTTTCAATCACAAGATATCAAATACAACACATTGACATAAAAACATTATGAAAACCATTTTCAATACCAAAATAAAAGAAAAGTAAAACATGTTATTTATTTTTCTTTTAAAAAGAAGGTATGGCTTGTAGAGGAAGTCGAAACTCAAATAATGGTCACGGCGGCGGAGAAGTCGTTTTCACCGCATACGTATGACAAAAACATCCCCTTTTGTCGTTTAGTAAACGCTTCGTACAAAAAAGATTCTTTTTGAATAAATGTAAAATTCAGAGGGGTTTATACACTGTATAAAAGAAAGTTGTGTATAAAACAAAATATGCCTCAATGAATGGAGATTGAGATGAAGTCCCATACAATGACGATATCCTTGGATTAAGGATAAATCAATTACATAATTTTGTGTGACAAATGAATACACGACATATAAGTGGATATTAAGTGTAAAACAATCAGAGGTTATTCACAAATATTCATATAACTACATATTCAAGGAGTACAAGTGTATCCCAAAGAATCAAATTTGGGTTAAGAAGTTCCCTTGCAAAAATTTGACAGCCTAACGGCATCACTACAAAATTCAAAAAATGAGTTGATGAGAGATAAAAAGGGTATCTCATCACAGGGACATAAAATGTAAATCAATAAGGATATATAAGAACATATCCCAACATAATAGTATGTGAATTAAAAGACATAACAAAAGAAGTATTTTAAAAAGAGGAGGGTGAAAGGATCCCTTACCGACATGGGTATCTTTCGAGACATGCACCCCGTGAAAGAAGGACAATACAACATTGATGTAAATACTCATAAATGGAAGTATATTACACAATGAGTAAAATAATGGGCAGTAAATACACCACTAAAAGGAAATTGTGGAAAATGTAGCATAAATATCACAGGAATAAAAGTGAGGTGAAAAATCCCTTATGAAAACACGGCAGCCTAACGGTGCCAATTAAAACGTCCAAAATGGATTGATGAGAGAAAATAGGGTCTCTCATCATATTAACATAAATTTTACAGAAAGAGGAATATAAAATAACATCCCCCAACATAATAAATAGGAGCTTAAAATAAGTGACATAAAGGAGAGTACTTAAAAAGAAAGAGAGAGGTTAGATCTCTTATGATAATTTGGCAGCCTAACGGCGCCACTCAAAAATTCCAAAATGGATTGATGAGAGAGAATAGGGTCTCTCATAATGTTAACATAAAAATTAAAGTAAGAGTAATATAAAATAACATCCCAATAACAAGAAATATGAGCTTTAAAATGAATGACATAAAATAGTGTACTTAAAAAGAAAGAGAGGGGTCGGTTTCCCTTACCTCAAGTCCGACTTGTCTTGTTCACCTTTTTATATTCGTTAAAATCGGGTAACTCCATTTGGTTTGAGCTCAAAGGCTTACTTAGGAAGACTTCTGCCCAATGTGAGGCTTCAAGGATTTAGAGAGGGATGTGGAGAGACAAAATGGGTAGGGTTCGGCCGAGCCAAAGGCTTTGGAAGTGTGGGTATGGAGGTAGAGGTGGGGGCCTTTTATAAGAGGAGAGGAGGGGCACTCTTGGAAAGTAAAAAAATGTTACTTTATTTTAGAATGAGTTTCGGATTTTAATGGTCCCACATTGATGTTTTTCGAGGATAAGGTGATAAGGGTTGGAAATACACACATCCAATAGGTTTTGGACATGTGTAGGTCTTATAGTTTACATTATCTTTCCATTTTATTTAAATCTTTAAATAATGAGGTCATCGCTGCATCATCCTGATGTCATAAATAATTTAATTTATATAATGTCTAAAAATTATAAAACAAATACTATGATGTAGTAAATCTTTTTAGCTTTCCAATGACTATTTATAGTCAAACATCTGACTTGTATAACCGCATGTAAAAATTGTTTTAGTAAAACATCTCATGTTTGTGTCATTTTTACTTTAACATTAAATAAAAAGGTATTTATGTCATTTTCCAACCAAAGTGGCTCCATTGGGTCCCCAAGTTGACCCATGGATTTTCTTGGTCGTCCATGACTCATCCAATGATGGTAGGACATGTGTCTAGGTTATTTCATTTTATTAAAACATTATTCTTGCCTTGAACTACACTAATTACCTCTAATCGCGATTAAAAACATAAAAGTTATTATTCACCAAAAAATTATTTTAATCCCATTTAATCACATTTTACATCTTAAGGACAACCATGTATGTTGGATTTTTGAAATTCAAAACACAAAGGTAGCAAAATTTCATTTATACGGAGAAAATCAGTTTCTTAAGTACCACTTAGTGGTTTCACTATTTATCAAAAATTGAAGTTTTCCAGAAAAAATCCAAAACTTCCCCCTAAGCTATATTTGATATTCTGAATTAAAAACTGATGTCTATTTTACGAAATTCAAAACATATTAGGTTCATTAATTAATTTAATAATTAATTCCCGCTGTCAGAGCAAATAGCATGTTTTTATGAAATAATAAGTATCGAAAGATTGACACTAGTTTAAGTCCAATTTCAAAGTGAAATTAATTCCAATGACCACTATTGGATTAAATGGTAAAAATATATTCTAATTTCACTTTAAAATCAATTCAAAAGATAATCTAATAATATAAATAAAATAGATTAAAAAGAGGTTCTGAATTAAAATACAACATTTTTCACTATTCATTAAAAATTGAACTTTTTCGGAAAAATACCAAAAATTTACACTAAGTAAATTTTGATGTCCTGATTCTAAAGAAGAATTTTATTTTTTCAAATATAACACATAAAATTGTCAAAAAGTGTATTTAAAAGTGGTTCGCCTTCAAAAGGCGGTTAATCGACCTTTTAAAGAATATTAGAATGTCTACGCTTAAAATTGGATTCATTTGCATTTTTAATACTATAACATATATAATCATTTTGTGGTTAGTTCTGTTCATTCCTGCCATTACAATGGCTAGGAATTAACTACTATTTAAAATAATATTATTTTATTATTAGATTGCAACGTAAGATTCCCAAGAAACTCGTTGTTGCGTATTGGGTAAGCCATCGAGCATAGCATCCCCTTTAAAGTAATATTAATATTTTATTCACAAATATGGATAAATATAAAAATGTCATATTCTTTATTTACCTGGGGTGTTACATCCTTCCCTCCTTTTGGGAATTGCGTCCTCGCAATTTTAAAATTGATCTTGGAAACATCCTTGAATGTCCCACATCGGAACAAGAGTCGGTAAAACAATCACTTTAAAATAAAGGAAGATAAGTACAGAGGTCACCCGAGTTAACCCATACTAGGATTCCGTGTAGGAAAACATGGACATGGAGGAGAAAACATAGGGTCATGTTCTGATGGAGACTGATAGAAAACAAGTTTAGGAGAAAGTTAACCGCAAGAAAATCACAAACTTGTGATGAGTTAAATAGTATTTGATTCCCCTGTAAGAAAAGTTAATAGACAACATTTTTGTTTTAAGTTACTTTTTATTGAGGAATTTATTCATAAGGAAACATAATCACTTATCATTTTGACTTTCAACTTTTATTAGATTCCTTACACAAACTCATATTTTCTCTAAAAGACGAGTATTTTGAAAGACTTGTTCACATTAAGAGTACTATAATCAACTTCTAGAGAATCACCTAATCCACAAAAGAGAACTATATACTTCCCATGTATTTAGGCTTTAACCAAAACCAAAACCAAAAAGGTTAGTACAAGACCAGATAATCCAGAAAAGGATAACCCATTATAAAAAGAAAATCTATTCTTAATCTTCAAAATTTGTCCAACAAAACCCAAATTTCATCGAGGACCATTCGATAAACAATTTTTCCATAAAATTCATCAAAGTAAACCAAACTAAGATTGAAACCCAAATATATGAAGGATTTAGTCACATAGTCTTCCAAGTTAAATTGTAACATTTATCTCCAAACAACATCAGCTTCTCTTAATGTCTTGTATTGAAAATTAATTAACCTAATCACATATCCTCCATGATAGGTTAATAAATTTCCATAGATAACCCAAAATCAACTTACTATTAATTCATAAAATCATCTAACTAAAAAGAATCAGTCATACTAACTAGGGACTTCACGTAGTCTAGTGGTAGGTGATAAATACCTGTCGCACTTTGGTTGTGGGTTCGATTCCCATAGATTTGTCCAACGCGACGGGTTGTCACACGGTCTGTGTGTTGTACTTTTTCCAATACTATGTAATTCTTAAAACATTCCCCAAAATGAGATAAAATCATCAAAAATAATCATAACATATTTTAAACTCAAGTTTATCTCATGCCTTTCATTTTCCATCATAACATATAATAACCCATAATTACCTCAAAAGCAACGATCATATAAACTCTAATGGTTACCTTTATAATTATTACCTGAACTTCCACATCGATTGGTCACCTCGTACATGATCCATTACCGAATATACCAAGGTTAAAGTGTTTGATAATTACTACTTGATAGTTGGTTTATAACAACCATGAGTGTCCTCATTGAATACCCAATTTCATCCAGTCTCTTAATCAGAGAACCACCACAGTTTCCTTCAAACCTATTGTCACTTTGGTGCCTGCTAGATCCATCCATTCACTAAAAACCGAAATGTCAGTGTGAGTATATCAACAAAACCATCATGTACTAATGAGGAAGGTAAACACTAAGATATACTTACTCATTCACTTTATCTAAAACTAGGACTCTTTCTGAAATCCTATCCATTATGATACTGTCACTTATGCTTAGAGAATACACTAACCTCTAAAGTTATCTAAACCGACCTCTGATACCAATTATAAGGACCCAGCCTTTAACCTTACTTAATCTTGAGTTAATACAAGATTACACATTGAGGATCTTTTCAGGTTTAGAGTTTTATAGAATTAGATCATAAACTTGTATTACATTCTATATTTAAACAAAGTGGTTACATAAAACATAGTATTCATTTTTTCCCATCAACGGAAACATATTTAAAATAAAACATGGATTCTTTCATGACACTTCCTTGACACTATCATCATATCATGTACCATTCCCTTGACCTGTGAAAAAAATTTCAAAAATTTGGGATGAGCATAAAAATCTCTTTAATGGGATATAAAAATATATGGAAAGGAAACATGAGTACATGTACACATAAGAATCAATGAAATCATACTTTACTCATAAAACATAATAACTTTAACATACCTCATCAAATCATGAATAAATCATAGAAATCATAAGACATAAAGGTAACTTGAGGCATTCATAACATTCTTACATAGGGAGTAACCCTCTTGGTTACGTTTGGAATACCCACCACAGTATATTCCCTAAATCTCTTCATAGAAACCTTAACGTTTCACTCCTTCGCGTTACCCAATGAATTGGAGAGCTATAACGGGCTCACCCGCCCTTAGTTTATCACAGAACCAACCGTCTTCATAATAATGCCCAAGAACCACAACATAATCGTATCACATAAAACATTCATACAGGAAACATAACATTTCCACTTTTAAATCACAAGATATAAAATACAACACATTGATATAAAAACATTATGAAAACCATTTTCAATACCAAAATAAAATAAAAGTAAAACATGTTATTTATTTTTCTTTTAAAAAGATGTTATGGCTTGTAGATGAAGCCGAAACTCAAATAATGGTCACGGCAGCAGAGAAGTCGTTGTCGCCGCATACGTATGACAAAAACATTTCCTTTTGTTGTTTAGTAAACGCTTCGTATAAAAAATATTCCTTTTGAATAAACGTAAAAGTTAGAGGGGTTTATACACCGTATAAAAGAATGTTGTGTATAAAACAAAATATTCCTCAATGAATGGAGATTGAGACGAAGTCTCATACAAAGACGGTATCCTTGGATTAAGGATAAATCAATTACATAATTATGTGTGACAAATGAATACACAAAATATAAGTGGATATTAAGTGTAAAACAATCATAGGTTATTCACACATATTAATAGAATGACATATTCAAGGAGTACAAGTTTATCCCAAAGAATAAAATTTGGGTTAAGAAGTTCCCTTGCAAAAATTTGACAGCCTAACGGCGTCACTACAAAATTCAGAAAATGAGGTAATGAGAGATAAAAAGGGTATCTCATCACAGGGACATAAAATTTAAATCAATAAGGATATAGAAGAACATATCCCAACATAATAGTATGTGAATTAAAATACATAACAAAAGAAGTCTTTTAAAAAGAGGAGGGTGAAAGGCTCCCTTACCGACATGGGTATCTTTCGAGACATGCACCCTGTGAAAAAAGGACAATACAACATTGATGTAAATACTCATAAATGAAAGTATATTACCAAATGATTAAAATAATGGGCAGTACATACAACACTCAAAGGAAATTGTGGAAAATGTAGCATAAATCTCACGGGAATAAAAATGAGATGAAAAATCCCTTACAAAAACTCGGCAGCCTAACGACGCCACTTAAAACTTCCAAAATGGATTGATGAGAGAAAATAGGGTCTCTCATCATATTAACATAAAGTTTACAGAAAGAGTAATATAAAATAACATCCCACAACATAAAAAAGAGGATCATAAAAGAAGTTACATAAAGGAGAGTACTTAAAAATAAAGAGAGAGGTTAGATCACTTACGAAAATTCGGTAGCCTAATGGCGCCACTCAAAACTTCTAAAATGGATTGATGAGAGAGAATAGGGTCTCTCATCATAGTAAAATAAAAATTACAGTAAGCGTAATATAAAGGAACATCCCAATAACAAGAAATATGATCTTTAAAAGGAATGGAATAAAATAGTGTACTTAAAAAGAAAGAGTGGGGTAGGTTTCCCTTACCTCAAGTCCGACATGTCTTGTTCGTTTCATTATATTCCTTAAAATCGGGTAACTCCCTTTGGTTTCAGCACAAAGGATTCCTTGGGAAGACTTATGCCCAAAGTGAGGCTTCAAGGAGTTATAGAGGGATGTGGAGAGACAAAATGGGCAGGGGTTGGCTGAGCCAATGGCTTTGGAAGTGTGGGTAAGGAGGTAGAGGTGGGGCCTTTTATAAGAGGAGAGGAGGGGCACTCTTGGAAAGTAAAGAAATGTTACTTTATTTTAATATGCATTTCGGATTTTAATGATCCCACATTTTTGTGTTTCAAGGATAAGGTGATAAGGGTTCTAAATCCACCCATCCAATAGATTTTGGACATGTGTAGGTCTTAGAGTTTACATTATCTTTCCATTTTATTTAAATCGTTAAATAATGAGGTCATCGCTGCATCATCATGATGTCATAAATAATTTAATTTAATTAATGTCTAAAAATTATTAAAAAACTACTATGATGTAGGAAATATTTTTAAATTTCCAATGACTATTTATAGTCAAAAATCTGACTTGTATAACTGCATGTAAAAATTGTTTTAGTAAAACATATCATGTTTCTGTCATTTTTACTTCAACATTAAATAAAAAGGTATTTATGTCATTTTCCAACCAAAGTGGCTCCATGGGGTCCCCAAGTTGACCCATGGATTTTACTGGTCGTCCATGACTCATCCAATGAGGGTAGGACATGTTTCTAGGTCATTTCATTTTATTAAAACATTATTCTTACCTTAAACTACACTAATTACCTCTAATCGTGATTAAAAACATAAAAGTTACTATTCACCAAAAAATTGTTTTAATCCCATTGAACCACATTATACTTCTTAATGACAACCATGTATGTCTTATTTTTGAAATTCAAAACACAAAGGTGGCAAAATTTCATTTAAACGGAGAAAATCAGTTTCTTAAGTACCACTTAGTGGTTTCACTATTTATCAAAAATTGAAGTTTTCCAGAAAAAAACCAAAACTTCACCCTAAGATATATTTGAGATTCCAAATTCAAAAATTATTTCTATTTTAAAAAATTCAAAACATATTAGTTTCATAAATTAATTTAATAATTAATTCCCGCTATCAGAGAGAATAGCGTGTTTTTATGAAATAATAAGTATCAAAATATTGAAACTAGTTTAAGTCCAATTTCAAAGTAAAATTAAATCCAATGACCACTATTGGATTAAATGGTAAAAATATATTCTAATTTCACATTAAAACCAATTCAAAAGATAATCTAATCATATTAATAAAATAGATTAAAAAGAGGTTTTGAATTAAAATACAACATTTTTCACTATTCATTAAAAATTGAACTTTTTCGGAAAAATACCAAAAAATTACACAAAGTAAATTTTGATGTCCCTATTCTAAAGAAGAATTTTATTTTGTCAAATATAACACATAAAATTGTCAAAAAGTGGATTTAAAAGTGGTTCGCCTTCAAAAGGCGGTTAATCGACCTTTTAAAGAATATTAGAATGTCTACTCTTAAAATTGAATTCATTCGCATTTTTAATCCTCTAACATATATAATCATTTTGTAGTTAGTTCTGTTCATTCCCGCCATTACAACAGCTAGGCATTAACTACTATTTAAAATAATATTATTTTATTATTAGAGTGCAATGTAAGATTCCTAAGAAACTCATTGTTGCGTATTGGGTACGCCATCGATCATAGCATCCCCTTTAAAGTAATATTAATATTTTATTCACAAATATGGATAAATATAAAAATTTAATATTCTTTATTTACCTGGGGTGTTACAAAACTCGCATGGAATTTACATTGGGTTACCATCCACTAAACAACTCAACAGGAATCCATGAAAAAGAGAAAATGGTCTCATGGAGGGTGAAAGCAAAGGAAATATCGCAATGATATTAGTAGAATGCATGAAATGAATTTTTTATTAGTTAATGTATTCAATGATGTCATTGAAAATTCACTAGAACACTACTATAATTCCGAGTAGTTGTAGGATGAGGTTTTTATCTATAATTTGGTCCAAAACAAAACAAATTAAGAAGTTGTATGTGCCTAGAACAAGAGGGTTTCCTTGAATTTTATCGTTACCATGAAAAATTCATTATTACCTCCCTGAAATTCATCAATCGTAGATATGGTTAGGAGTGAAATTGTAACTCACCTCCCCCTAATATATATTAAGCACATTTAACTAGGGTAATTTTTTCCTACTCAAGAGTAAGATATGAAATAGTTGAGAAGGCTCAATGAGGAGTTACTATAAGGTAGCCTTCCTTCCAGGTAATGCACATAAGAATTTACTCAACTCAAGCGTCCTCTTATAAAATAATAACATTTATGGTTTTCCACTATAACTGAAGCAGACATGGAACTACTACTCATCATGGGATATCAACCAAAAATATATTTGGATCTCACAACAACATTTGGATAATTCCATCTATTAGGTGAAAACTAGGAAATGTATAGACACATATTTATAATACTTCCTCTATGGGTTTATCATGGTAGATACTAGTGGTGTTGTAACAAGTGGTCCTATATGCCACTTCTCCTATACGTGCCCTAGCCACCAAACCCATTCTGGCTCCTAGCATCATACCTAATTAGGTCGTGTCTCATCCATACATTTGTCGAATGATTAAGATCGATATTGAATGAAAAATGGCTATATTGGAAGCTATTGTGCAATGGATTGCACTGATAAAAATAGAAAATAAGGCTTATCCTAGTTTGGTGGATCCTACATATCCACTTTCAAACATTGGGAATCAAAAATTTCCAATATTAAATTGATCAGGATAGCCATAGTAGTATTTTACTGACTTCATCTGTCACTGCGATACCATTATGTGTACACCTAAACATCAAGAGTTGGTGAAGCTCAGGTTTTTTTACATCGCTAAATTTGACAGCATTTGTGTGGTACGTATGTTTTTCGGCTCAGTTGATCACTAGATTGAAAGAATGAGTTCGTAAATATGACTTACAGTTCTTGTTCGATGTTGTAGAGGACAAAGGCATTCTACCTCAAAAATTGAAAACAATGTGAGATTGAAAGAGTCACTAATTTCATTGATCAGTGGAAATGAAAAAAATACTCCAAAAACCTGTCACACCTTCAAGAATAATTTCTTTTCCATTTGGGTATAAAATCATTGAGATGTGTTGTATACAATACATATCCCTATTAAATACATAAGATGGTTTCAAAATCTTTCTAAAATTGCTCAGTTGGTGGAAAAATCAATTGTAGAAACCATGTCAAAATATCAAGTAGGCATATCCACTCAGGGAATGAGGATATGTAAAATATTGGCCTCTGTAGTCCCACATAAAAATCCCCATGTACCGGTTTCCACCTCAATGTACACAACATATCATATGACCCAAACTCCTAAGCATCAAAAAAATTCCCCACTCTCCAAGATGATCAAAGTGATTAAAGGTGAAAAAAGATTGAGGATATTAAAAACGGACAATTCTTTCTTAAATGAACATGTCATAAGCTACTTCTTCACGGCATTGTGGATATTTATTTTCATATATACAATGCCAAAGAATACCAGAAAAAAAAATGTGATGAAGTTCTCCCAAACTATTTCCCTTTTTATAAAATGTTTTTTGATCATATTTAGGATTATTTTCATTTCAATTACCTCATGTAAAAGATGGTGGAATTTTGTAAATTAATTCTAATGAATTCCCTTTATTGGGTGGATTTTATTTTTTCCAAAAATAAATAAGTTAAAGGTTAATGGAAAGAGGATAAGAGAAAAATTACACACTAGATCAATGAATGGATGGAGAGAAAAAAATAAATTGAACTCATAACCTCATATAAGTGATATTGAAACAACATACTACGCCATCAACTGGTTCTTCCATAGTACAACAAACTTCATCAATATCTTAGTCCTCTAAAGTCGAATCCTTAAACAATTAACATGTTCATGGGTAACAGAAGAAATGTTATGCTTTTCATACTATGGTGAAGCCAAATTTTTCATTAACATTAGTATACTTCATTCTTATAGTACTGATGACATGGTCTCTACCCAACAAAATAGTTCAACATGAGTTTTCACATAAAACTAAATATTCACCATACCAGGAGTTTATTTTTGGTTTTATTAACATTAATCACCTATTTGAAAACCTATCATAAAATTGGCATGATTATGAACCAGATTAAAATATAATTGATTCAGGTTCTAGGGTAATATGTCATCTTGGTTGATGATATAGGGTAATAAGTGTTCATTCTAGTGGCCACTACTTTTATCAAACCCCATCTCAAACCATCTATGTAGGAGAAACTAATGGGGAAGCTCTCTATTATTCCCAATAATAATAAGGCAGTCTTTCATCCACCCATGATGAGGTCTTCCCCGACAAGATCATCTTGGATTACCTGTTATAGTTTACATCGCCACCTTTCTTAATGGGCAGCCCTTCCCAATTTTCCTAATTCTAAAAAAATAGGATCACTTCATGATCCTACCACAAAGAATGGTATTTCCACATAAAATGCTTCAAGTCATCAATCATCTACAAAATATCATCCCTATGTAGGGAGGAACAGTCATATAGATCATAAGTAACATGTTTTGAACCAGCCATCCCATGTTTTAGCTGAATTATCTGTCCTGGATGTTTTGAGGTTATCAAAATCTCTTCAGGATGCAATTATTATGGCCTTTCCATTCCCTTGGATGGTTTATGTTGATGATTATTCTTCCAAATTATATTCTGAAAATAACTATCCTACATAATTCCATCTATTTGTATGACTAACAGGTTATTATAATGATTCTATTATAGAAGGACTAGTCAGAAACCCTATATATATATATTGTATAATCAATGTCATCGATAACTGAAGATGAATTATCGAAAATGGCTCAGGAATAAAACTCATTCCAGTCTGAGAACAACATCAATTGGTTTTCAAGGAGTCTCATTTACCTCCCCCCAATTTGATGGTATAGGGTTATGAAAAAAATTATTATGATTCTCTTGGAAAGATAACAAATAGAACTTAATTCGAGGATCTTATGTCTGACTCAGAATTCATGGTCATTCGATTGGATATAGCCTTCAATTTCCAACTGGGAAGTCATTAGGTACGTCATCATACATGAATCCTATATCCATATAACTACTATGTGAAATATGACATCAATGGTAAAATTGGTTCATTACTTGCTGTAATGGACTCATTCAAATAATTCAATTGACATTACATTGATGAAGGTTTCTACCAAAAAGAATGAAAATATTCTATTGCAGATGATATTACTCGAAACAATGCTACAAATGGTCTAGAAATGATTCTAACTGACCCTTTTATTTAGCTCTATTCATATTACATGATTCTGATTTATTAACATTATGGGGTGGTCCCAGATTGAAGCACTCATTTAGTGACTTCACCTAGGTTGATTGTGGAAACTAAATTCGACAGTGAAGGGGATGTTACAAACTCTCCAAAAATTGATAACTGTTTGAATGAAAATGTATTCATTCCATACCTTGGTCCTCAAAAAAACATAGATCCATCAACTATACTAGAATATCATAACATAAAAATTGAAAGATATAGGGATTCTTGTTATCAATCCATCACAGTCTATTCTTATCTCCAAATAGGATCTTCACCATTGATTGAACAAGGAATGATATATTCGTCTTCTAAATTTCCAAATAAATATTCCACTCTTAACTCAAAGGAATGTAATTCATCATATACTCCATTTGTGGAGGAAAAATAAGTCATGTATAAATAAGGGGAAGGAGAGAAATATATCATAAATTCTTATCCAGCTTTTGAGAATGGTGTCTCCACTACCATGGATGAACTCAGCGAGAGATATCTATGTACAAAAAAGTTACATTCCCACACTGATTAGTGCATCCACGTATCCTAAAGAAACTTAAATATATACCTCATTTCTAAAAAATAACTAAGATATATTTCTTTAAATTACATTGATATTCTAGACCTTGACACCGAGGTGGCCACCCATCACTTGTGTTTTCACAAAGATCACTAGGGATACGAACAACCAGTCCAAAGGACACATCCAACTCACATATCCAAAATTGTTGTCAAACTAGACTTTTTTATCGAATATTACATCATCCAAGAGGGAAAATATGAAAACTTAATAGCTAAAAATGTACCGGTTATGAAGAAGAATATGAGATTCATAGATTTAATTGATTTAGGGATGTGAACTGGAATTTTCTCAAAGATGATTACCTGGTTCCAATCATATATCTCCTGATTGATGCAACATTAGTTTATGAAGCCCTATCCTTCATGGATGGATATTATGGGTAAAATAAAATCTATATGTCAACATAATTTAAAGAAGATACTTATTGTAGGGACTTCCAAGAGTATTCTACTATCAGCTAATGGTCTTTGGCATTAAAAATTTCAGCTCAACATACCAGTGATCCATGCATCACATGATCAAATAATTCTTGGGGAATTTTGTTGAGTTTGACGTTGATGATATATTGGTCATATCCTAGAAACGTTATGACCACTTGGATGTCTACAATACCATATTTATCAAGATTAAATATCATAAACTGAAGATTAACACTTTGAAATGTGATTTTAATCTATCCTCATGGAAATTTATATGCCTCATTGTATACCATCATGACATTGATGTTGATTCTGAGAAGAATAAAGCTATCCTTGGTATGTCACCTTCTCAAAACCAAAAATATTTGAGAGGAACTCATGTAAATTATTCCTACATTCGGTGCTTCATATCTATCCATGTTGGAAGGTATTTACCCTTCCCCAATTTGATGAGGAAAGAGGACACATATCAATGGACTAGTGACTACCAAGATTCATATGACAACCTCAAGAAATATCTCTTGAGTCCACTAGTATTAACGAATCCTATTGAAGGAAAGCCAGTAATTCTATATGTAAAAGCCTTAGTGCTCCCACTATGAACCATACTAGAAGAAATCAATGGTGTTAGGAATGAAAACAAGATTTATTACCTCAGTCCCCCCATGTTTGATTTTGTAACTCATTAGTCAGATATCGAGAAGTGATTTCTTAAATTGATGTTATCCTTCCAAAAATTGAGACGTAACATTAAGCATCACAATATATAATAGGTCTTTGACAATAAAACTCAAAAATTTATCCTCATCTATCATATGTTAAAAGGCTCTCTGGTATAGTTTATTATTATTCTATAGTAGTTTGATATACATTTTGTGTCTCAATCGGAAGTGAAAGGCCATTCCTTGGATGATTTCCATGAAGAGATCCCATCTACTGAATGAACATAATCGCATGAAGAATTTGCATAAGAATATATATTTTAATCAAGATAGCCCCTAAATATTGGAAATATACTTTGATTGTGCTTCCTAAAGACTAGTAGGGAAGATAATGGAACACCGTAATGATACCAAAGCGGGGATAAAGATTACTCTCATCTCCCAAATGAACGAAGTGTAACAATATTACTTACGATTATCAGAGGGTTGTACCAAAAATGATGTGGAGTATCTGGTTGTCATTCCCATACATGATTTGGTACTTCAAATACAAGTGAAGAATCTATAGGTTAATGGTAAATCGTATTTTGAAATTAAAAAAATCATTAGGGATTAAGTTATTAGAAAAGAAGATACAATTATCTTTTTTTACTATTAATGAAGGTTAATGGATGAATTCACCTCAGAGACTACATTAAATCATATCCAAAAATCATATAATTATAAGGATGATGCATTGGAATATTCAACTACAGATTTGGACATTCCAAACCGGGATAAAACTGTCATTGTCACTTCCCATTTCCAAATTTTCAAAACTTTTGTATAACACAGAACATAATAAATTAATGACCCTAGTACAATCCTTGAGCTATATGTTCTTACTTATGTGTGGATTATAACCATTATGAAATACCTTTATAATGGAGTATTCACATATAATAGATATGCGAGATATAATATTGAGTGATGAGAAACCAATTTCAATATTTAAGATGGCCCAAATCACCAGACATTCCACTAAAAAGGAGTATTTTATGGATTCCTTATCAGATGTGTTGATGGAGAAAATAATATGACTATAATGAAAGAAGTATATGTAAGACTCTATAATTACCACTAATTAGGATACATTATTTTTGATTAAATATAAATTCATGGATACTTATATACTTCAATGATACATGATATCATAGAATTCACCAGAAAATTTCATTTTTTCCATGTGTAAAACAAATTCATCCAAAAAATATTGTAGATTCTACATATATCAAATTGCTTGTGACCATTTTCAATTTGGGGGATAGATGTTTTTGAACCATATCCTATAGATATGAAAAATCAGTTCAAGTAAAACATTACTTCTACTAATTTCTTATTCAAAAGGGATCAGGAAGTACTCCTCAAAGAAGTTAGATCAAACAAAAAATTATTCGTAAAGTATAACATAATTACAATATATTGTTTCTGAAATTAAATATAATCAAAATGGAACCAATTTTTCCTTCCTAGAAGTGTAAAACTTGTATGAAGAGTACAACATCAAAACCATACATTTATCCTACTACCATGAAAAATCCAATTAATGATTAGGGATTGAAAAAAGATCATACCAAACATACTCTAGACTGTGGTGGATAATGATAAAATGTCTTGGCCCAAAAAACTCTTACATGCCTTATGTGCCTATCAGACTATAACTCATACTACAACATAGGAATCCCCATACTCATTAGTGTATGAAATAGAAGCAGTACATCCCATTTATGTTCAATTGAAATTGCTCTGTATTTACATCTGTGAATATAATTTATGGTCATGAAATTCCACAAATAGTTGGATGAATGGGAGAGATTAGATGAGTGTAGTTTTAATTCCTTTCATAACATGGATTTCTATCAAAATCAGATAGCACAGGCCTTTAACAAGACATTCAATATTAGATCTTATCTCTAAGGGGAATTGGTATTGGTCCCTATAAATCCAATGATACTAGGAAAGAACCATCTGATGTATGAGCCAAAATTGGAGGGATATTACTCTATAACAAGATCCACTCCTATGGAGTAGGTTCCTTGAATTATATCTTTACATGGAATATTTTATGGGAATAATAATTGATTCAAATTATTATTGGATGTTTAATGTTTCTGAAACCCCAAATTTCGAACCCAAAAAACATCCTGAAAAATTAATAACCCATTTACCCAAGTCAAAATGAATTCTTTGTGGGAAACCATTTTTATGAAATACATGTGGCTTGATTCATGATCTAGAATGATGTGTAGTAACACATGGTTCTTCAATAATTTGTCTAGATGAAATAAAAAATCCTCTTCACCATATATGCTGATTATACCTACATGAATAACCATTTGGATAACTATGTATGGCTTTATTCTATCCCCAACAAGATACATAGTGACGCCCAATTTCCATCCTGGAACCTAACTACAATATTTCAATCCTTTCATGTCAGTTCATTTGTTCGTACCATATAGTGTTAAACTACGAGGAATTTCAACAACTAAGAATGGTTTTATACAAAACATAATGAGATATTTAGTGACACATGTATCCTTTTTATTGGAACAACCACCACCTAATTTAAATGACCATATGTTTCAATTGGGGTTCCCTTGTGTGATAGAAGTAATCATTACGAATCCATGAGTCTCACATCAAGTATAACTAATGTGAGATTTGGATATGAATAAAAAAAATTAAATTTAGAAATAAGATGTATCAATTCACATTTGAGTTATCTTAGTATTATAAGAAAGACTATATAAATCGCACCATATTTCATTATCTCATAATAATAAACTACAAAATTCTTCCAAAACAACATAGGCCTTGATTCTCATCCCAATGAGACACGTAGTGACATCCTGATCTTCAATCTTCTTCCTAATCACATAATAATAAAGTATATTCACCTCATTTATCCTTGTATGAGTTATATCTACTTGAGAGGATCCAATATGGGTTCTCACTCTATGTATCAACCCATATTCCAAAAATTCCACCATTTTCTCAGTTATGATATTCCTTTATTTTTTCATATTATTACACCTTCGTCAATACCAAATTAATTTAAATGAAATGTAAAATTTCTTTGGTACATCAATGTAAACTACTTGTAACGTAAAGAACTATGTGTGGCATGATTTGTATTCAAATTATATGTGTATTGAATCTTAGGCCTCATATATTATTTCCAATAATAAGGTAAATTAAATATTCCCCTCCTATGTTGAAACAAAGGCCCATAGAGGAGGATTTATTTTGTGTCCCCTCATTATGAGACCGTCCAAAAAAACAAGGATATCCACCTTTTACATATGAGTCGGATCTATGCAAGGAACATCGAAATCATAGACAATATAGGTTCAAATACATTATTTATTTTTGTAAATACTCTTTTGGAACAACGTACTCCTAATCGTGAAAACTTTTAGAACATCATGATATTTCCTCATCTTCTATTTTAATTTTTCTAATACAAGATTACT
Source organism: Viscum album (assembly GCA_963277665.1). Taxonomy (NCBI): domain Eukaryota; kingdom Viridiplantae; phylum Streptophyta; class Magnoliopsida; order Santalales; family Viscaceae; genus Viscum; species Viscum album. The sequence goes on from OY728139.1 coordinate 137,094,905, forward strand.
ATTTTTCCTATATACTCAATATGAACCCCAATTGGGCTTTTAGAAAAAAACTATCTAAATATATTCATTATAAAAATGATTCCACAATTTGACCATGTTTTTCAAACAGTAGCAATTTCTCCCTTGTGGGAAACCTCTTGTTTTGTTACAATCTATGATAATAATTGGTTGGAACTGATGATTTTAATTAAGTTAGTGGTCATCCCTCTATTTTTTGACCCATTCCCTTTATCATGATCTAAAAGTATTCAGAAAAATGTTTTAAAATTTACTACCTCATTTCCAATGTATATAGTAACTACCATGGTCTAATATATCCACATATCCCATGTTATTTCCATGATATTATGTTCTAATTAATACGATCTAAATCTAAAAACACCATACATACTACACCTGTGTTAGACCTATGTAGAAGACCTAATTACTTATTTCATGGTAAAATTTTAACTTGACATTCTTATTTCTTATTCAGGTACTTTCCTTCAAAAACCCAAATCTTCTATTGATGAAATTAAAATCTCAAAAAACTTCTGTCATCATTTAGAATTATAATTTCATAATTATTGGTTACTTATTTTCCAAGATATAGTATAACATGGACCAATTTTAATTGCATAAAATGAAACATATAATGGCTCTGTTAGAAAATGTACTTAAGTATTTACTATAAAGTACAAGGCCATGTTTTCCTTGCATATCACGTCCCACAAAATGGGTTTTCATGTAGAGGTAACTTCATCCTCATCAAATTCCTCCTCTAATGTCATAATCCATTTCCCCCATACCACTCTTTTGATCCAGGAATCCCCAAATCATAGATTACAATTTCCTCCTCTCACACCTTAATATAGATGATCATTTCTAGATAGATGGCCAATAATAGAAGAATCATCACAATTAATTCAAATCTAGAGACCTTAAATTATATCTGCCTTAATTTTCTTATTGAAAAACATTAAACGACCTAGAATAATGTACTTAAAATACAACATTAATATACATTTCATTATTGTATCACCATAATATGTTTAACTACACTGTCAATGTCATATTTTCATGACATTAAACTGCATTATTCCTTCACCCTTATTCAAAAGAGACCTACTCCCATGGTATTGACCATCTAACAAAATATATCCTCTTTCACACATGAAATTCTTGTAGAAGTTGTTTTCCATTCATGATCAATGCCATTACAGAAGATCACTTTATTCATACAAATAATTCAATTACAAAACCACCACTTGTTTTATTATGAAATCTCAATATCCATAATTATCTTTTACCCATGAAAAATAGAATGTCTGAATTCCCGAGAACACCTTTGCCTAACTATAAAGTATGCTCCCAAGTTGGCCTTGTATAAGAATCCCACATATTGAGTCTAGTAGTCTAAGGATACAAAAACATGACTACATAGTATGCTCCCTATTTGGCCTTGCATAAAAAATAGCACTGCTAATCGGTTCATCAACTAGTGATATATTCATCCTCAAGAGAGACCTCCTTTTTTCTCATATGTAATGTTTTATATTCGGACACTATAAACTCATGAAATATGATTCTTGTTGATGGTATATGAATAATGTTGGAATATTTATGTTCATTAAGCCTTTTTTAGGTTACAATTTCAAACATTATAGTCAAGTTTGTATTCTACAAAACACGATCATTGTTATTTCAAAATACATCACTTTAAACTACCAATTAAAAGAGACATAAAACTAAATACATTGAAAAATGAAAATGGAACTCTCGAAAAAAGGTTATTATTAGGTATCTATACCTGCACAATATATGGTTTAAGAATAATTAATCAAGGAAAATAAAAAGGAAAAAATGTTAACTGAAACCCTGATCTATCCGACCTATGAAAAATCCATGTCTCCTCCACAATTAATATTTTATTTTATGATTATGAAAATAATAGTTTGATGACTTAAAAATGCATAAATATTGTATGGTATTCCATAAAAACCTTGTAACAGTAAAAATTTCCAAATAAGGTCCCATATTTTAGGTAAACATCATTGAACCGTGATCTCAATTATTTTGATTATGATTAGCGGGTATAAAGATTTATGGGTAAAAAAATAATATTTATTGTTATGATTATAGGAAGAGGGTAGGGATGAAGAAATATATGTCTAAAAAAACAACTATTTTTCATTTATGGATAAAAATTAGAAGAATATCCACAAGATGGAGTCTCTCTATCATATATTACAGTAGGGATTAAACATAACTGTTCATTATTTGAACTACCTCCTAATACCCATCAGTCAATAAATGAAGCCGAGCCAGTTTACTGACAGATGACTCCTCAACCCAAAATTGCTACTATTATAGATATATTGATAGTATATACTTATAATTAGGTTTCTCATAATGAACTGTAGATTTTTTTGAGTTACCCATGATTGGTATCCAATTTTTTTCTAAAGAAGTGACACTTTAACGGTTTTCTCTTTGATGTTTCAGTTAAATTATGTTAATATTGTGTTATGGATAGGCTCTTCTTGGGATAATGTACCTTGAAATTCATCCTCCTAGGCATGAAATCTGGACTCTATGAGGTCTTTCTGAATATGATACTCTTAATCCCCCTGAAAAATGTTCTCCTTTACAAAATCGTAGATTTGATGATAATGAAATCCACCAAATCCCAACATAACAAAATAGACCTATAAGCTCAAAAAAGAGTGAATGAATCTCTTTGAGAGATATCATAGAAATTATATACCAAATGATCATCCATGTCCTTTCATTCATGACACTTAGAGAATCATGTAGCTCTATGTCTAACTCAGATCCACTCTTATGGGGTAGGATGTACTCTGGAACCGAAGAACTCAAAGAAGGGATAGGTTCTACTCCCTCTTCGATAGTGGCAAATTATCCATCTGGTGCTATTCAAGCTGACACAGAGGGTTCACCCTCAGACCTAGCTGTAAAAGCATACAATAATAAAATGGTGAATTAACATCCTTTTTATCTTCAAAACAATTAAACTAATGGATCATGATCATTGAATTTGGTTAAATAAACTACGTAATATATCAACATATTGATTAGTTTCCTCAATAATGATCCCAGCTTCCGTATTCTAAGAGATTACTTCCTGGTGAGGGACCCTCTTCTGCTTTTTCATAGTCCCTGTGAATAATGGTTCTGGTTCACCTCGTAATTCATGATTCTTATCTTGTACCTCTATGGAAGATGGGTTATGATATATTGGGATTCCCTACTCTTGAAGGGTCTTTTAAATTTTCAATACAGACAAAGATACATGTGTTGAACTTCGATGTAAACTATCATATTAAAGAATAATGACTATGTATGATAAAAATGAAAGAACAAACTCACATCCATTCAGTTCATCTCAAAAGTACTGTAAACCCTTCACAGACAATGGAATATCAATATCCTAATTAATAGCATCCATCATTTCATAATATATTTATTTTCATATTTCAATATACCCATCATTTATGGAATGCAAGATGTGTCGCTCAGGAACCAGATTGGATACACTGATATTCGTCTCCAAAAGCTCTTCATCCACCACAACATTATTAGGAAATACATAGTCATGGTTAAAAATAATATCCTCCATGGACTTCCCATGATCTTTTTTCCCACCTTTAAGATAAAAAATATCATCCACACTCACTACCGTAGGGTCCTATGGTGTTGGGAATTGAAATGAAATATCATGAGAATATGATTGTTCAGAAACAAAATGTGATACATAAGGGATCATGTGTAACATATGTGTGATACTCTCCAAATATTTTGGAAGTGGAGGTAGATATAATCGTATGTTTTGAAGCCTCATCCAAGAGGTTGACCAATTCATCTGCATGAATCTATACCTCTCACCAAGCATCCTCGACAATCTGTGAAGGAATTGTTCTATATCCCTTAATAGAGAATGAAATGAAGGGACTATAAAAAGTATAAGCACTGTTAGATATGTGTCTCAAGCTAGCTGTAATATCATATGGCAACACAAAGACTAAGGGTAAGGCATTCATCGAACCAAAATTAATGTTATCTTTCACATATTATCATGATATAGAAAAGAGAGTGTACATCTCTACATAAAAGAAGAGTCCTAAGATAATAGTCAATAATCTCACCCCACTATCACCTCTATAATGTAATTTTGACATGGGGCCGATTTTGGAGATGCATAGCTTCGTTCCCAATCTAAATAGAGGTCCTCACTGGCTCATATTTTGGTTACCCAGATGCTTCTACTACTAATTGTTCTACACCCCCTCCCATTTTATGATGTAAAATAAATCACCGTGAAGATTAATGATGGTTGGTGAAAATGAAATTAATGTAAATAATAAAAGAGGAAAATTTCAACCATGCTTTTTTAAATGTCCCATTCCTCCATAATATGAAATTTTCCCCCTCAAATCACTCTTCATTTTATAATATCTAATATTCTCAATGAAACCAGGATGTGATCATTAGTTTCATATATCAAATATTCCATATTCTAGAAATACATTGTTACAGCAGCCAAATTATTGTCACAGTGAGGATAAAAAGGTACTTTTATATCACCCAACTCTCTGATTCTCATCCAAGCCTGTATAAACTCCGATTCTTCCCTGATATCACAATACATGCTCTCCAAAATTTGGATCGAAAATAGTCTCATGTAATTTCTCTCTAATGTGAATATTGTGGATGACCTACAATTGGGAAGCCTCTTCATGCCTCCTTTAAACTTCAAATTAATGAGGGGATGATACAACATATTCCTTCCAAGAGTGGTTACTAGACTACCTAGGCAATGGAGGTGTTATCTAGTCAACCATATCCTACTTGGTGGTCTTTGTCTGGGAATATTCTGAAGGCTCTGGAGCCTCCACGTCATATTTGGAATTTTCTATCTTATTTCACATATGATGACTAGACATTTTCATGTACATCACATTATATATTCCATTTTTCTATTCCCCCTATGAGTATGAAGAAATAAACACATTGGTATATCCGATCTCTAGCCTGATTGATTTCACAGAGGCAGGTAGCATGATTGACATTTTGGATTCCTCTACAGCCATCTGGATTCTTACCTATTAGGTTACCATCAGATTCTTTTCATGAATAACATGTGTATGCTTAATAGTGATTAATTTTTGGAGAAATTTAAATTGAAGAGAAAACAAATAAGGAGTGCAAGCCTCATATTAAATATCACTATCTATACAAGATTCCAATACAATGTCCCTAAATACCATCATATACACCCTCAAATCAAAATTATTCTCCTCACCTACACTGATAAATGTTTTATAGAGACCCAAGCCTTTTACATAAAACATTTCATGATTTTAAGCATAATTAACCTTCAGAGTACAAGAAAAGAATCATTAAGTCTAGTTTCTTGGAAGACTAGGTACACATAACATAAGACATGGAAAAAACTTCTTTATTTAATCTCCATAAAGACATTCTAACTTTATTTGATCTCTTACGTTTGCATAGGGTACCCTGGGGAACACATGAATAAAGGGATGAAATAAAAAGCTCAGTAAAGGAATGAACATAAGGGTACATCTCAAGCACATGAGTCAGGAGGCATGACATAATGATATCCAAAGTATGAAACTTATATAAGCATGGGATCATATAAACATGGTATCATATAAATGTGGTAGAATCATAAATCATATCTTTAGTATGGGTCAAGGCTAACCGCCAATCCCGTTTCCCATTTTAGTACGGGTCAAGGCTAACCGCCAATCTCGTTTCACATGGCATCTCATGAGACTTATCCTTACCCAATGCATTAGAGTGCTATCTGGGTTCACCCATATCAATATATTCATGAATATGCTTTTCACATATATAATCTTTCCACGTAAATAATCACACATAATCAACCATACATAAACATAGGGGTACCCATGGAAAGAATTGGGTACCACAATCATGACATAAACATATCCAATGGGCGTATCATGAAAGTGACCATGAAAGGAAAGGATTAGAACATACATGGACATTAATAGGGTAAAATAGGTGTATAACTTGGTATGTTGTGTCAAATACAAGATACAACATATTAAAAATTTATTTTTGAATCATTATCATTAAAACATTTTTGTGTGGTTTTAAGGAAAACAATCTAGAGATTTTCAAATAGAAAAGAGGAAATTAATTTATATAAAACCAGAAATTAATCAAGAAGGTTTTCATAATAAAAATAATTATTTTATAAATAAAATGGTGTTTGAAAACATAGTATAGAGTGCACTTGAAATTGGGTAAAAGTTTGGGAAGTCCCCTTAAAACAGGTTTGCTTATTGGAATGTTATAAGGAGGGAATCTTTCAAAATCATGCATATCCCCGAAAGAATGTGACGAAAGGGTCTTGATAAAATAATCCTTTTCAACTAACCAGAATTCATAATACTCACATAAATAGACTAGATAACACCAATTTGAAAGAAAATATAAGGCAACCCGAAAGAACAACGAAGGTTCGGGTAGAATTCGTTGCCATTTTATCGACATGGTGTTCGGTGTAACCAAGAGGGGTTGATGAGAGATAATGGGATTTATCATCACTTATAAATCAAGAGGGAAGTATGGGGTAGGTGCGTAAACATACCCCATCATTTGGTGTTACACAAAATGTAATATTATAGGGAACAATCTTGACTAAGAGTGAAATGGAGAGGATCCCTTACCTTAAATCTGGTGGTGTTCTTCACTTGTTATTAATGACCTAAATAAACAAATTAGGATTATTAAATCATAAGTAAAGAACCACTTATTTATGTAATTTATTTATTATAACCCTTTTTAGTTCAATTAAATCCTTTTTGATTAGTTATAATGTTCAATTTCATTGTTCGAGCTCATTTGTTTACTTGTCTTTAAAGATCGGTTCACTTATATTCGAGTTTGGATTCTACGGTAGATGAATGTTTTATTCCTGAATTGAACTTATATTCTTTAGTTAATATATAGGAGGTTACATGGTTTTAATTTTAATTAGGTTACTTGGATTGATGTCAAATTATTATATATATAACCCTAGTGATATCTCTTTTTGTTAATCGGTGGATTTAATTACAAAGAATGTGTTTTTCATTATAACTTAATTCCATTTGTACTAAAATATTAAAGAACCAAAAATAGGATATATATATATAGATATATATATAATAATCTGGTTCAACCATAACACAAATGGTTTCATAACCATAATTAAAGATAACCGTAGAAATTGATAAATCGTTGTCCTTGAATGTGCTAAATTAGCACATCTCAAACTGTGCTTTCATTCCTTTCAAATGAAAGGGGTGGGGAAAGGAGGGAAGATAAAGAAATAAACCACCATCATGAAGACATTCCAGTAATTTTATGTTACTGGATTGACCATACTATTATGGTGAAGGGAGGTGAGGAAATAAATAAGAAAGAAAAGAACATAAAAGAAAAGAAGAAATTTGGAAGAGGAATTTACCTCTTGAGACTTCCTCCTTTGAGAACCTATAAATGGAAGAGGTTTTGATATTTTGAGGAGTATGAGATCTTTTGGACGTGGGGGAGGACCTTCTGTAGAGATTTGGGCAGAATAATGGCAAGGCACAAGGATTTAGAGGAGTGGAGAGAAAGTGGAGTGAAGGGGGGTTTTATAGTGGAGGAGAGAGGGGTTTCCTTAATATAAAATTCATTAGTTTATTATTTACCCACAAGACAAGGAATAGTGAGTCCTGCATGACAAACAATAGGAATTGTATAATGTAATCCCGAACCAAGTGGGCTTACATCTTTATAACATCTCACAAGACACTACAATTAGCTTATTTAGCTTATTTTTTGTAAATTACGGTACTTCACTATTCATCAAAACTTCAAGTATTTCAGAAAAATCCCAAAAATTTACCCCAACCATTTTTTGACGTGTAGAGTCCAAAAATGAAGTCTATTTTTCAAAAATAATTTTCTAATTATTATTTTTTGAATATTTAAATTAAATAATAATTTTTTATCAAAACCAGTTTTAAAACATTCATTAACTCATTCTAAACTATAGGTATATTGTACTTCCAACTAGAATATTATTTTTATACCACCATAGGTAAGGTTACTATTCCATAGGTTATATCACTATTCATAGGGTATGTTACTATTCATTAGGGTAGGTTACTATTCACCAAATATTATTTTTTCTTTATTAGACCCCAAAAAACATCTTGAACACAACTGTGTTTGTTAGATTTTCAAAATTCCAAACACAGAAGTGAAAAACATATGTTTAAAGGTCACTTATCACTTAGTAGTTCATTATTATGGGATTTTATGTAATATTTATAAGAAGGGAATTTCCATTAAAAACATTGGGTCGTTACATTCTTCCCCCCTTAAAAAAATTCTCCCTCAAAATTTCATTTTACATTCTAAGCCAAAAACAGATGTGGGTACATTTCCTTCATTACATCCTTCAGTACCCATGTTGCTTCCTCAAACATATGGTTCCTCTATAACACATTGACAAGATGAGTTGTCTTGTTTTGTAGAACCTTTTCTCTCCGATCCAGAATCTTTACTTGCTACTCCTCATAGGAGAGATCATCTTCCAGCTGCACCACCTCTAAGTTTAGTTCATGTGAGGGATCAGGTATGTACTTCTTCAAGAGTGATACATGGATAACATCATGAACTCAAGCCATTTTTAGTGGAAGTTCAAGCTGATAGTCCAAGGATCCTATGCGGCCATGGATCTCATAGGGGCCAATATTCCTTAGGCTTAGCTTCCCTTTCTTCTTGAATTGCATGACTCTCTTCCATGGAGATATTTGAAGGAAAACATTATCTCCAACGTCGAACTCCAAGTCCCTTTTATGGTTGTCAGCATAGCTCTTTTGCCAACTTTGAGCAGCTTTGATGTGTTTCTAGATGACTTGAACCCTCTATGTCAACTCTTGAACAAGATCAGGTCCAAGTAGCTTTCTCTCTCCAACTTCATCCCAATAGGTTGGAGTTCTACATCGCTTTCCATATAGAGCTTCATATGGAGCCATCTGAATACTCGAGTGGAAGCTATTGTTGTATGAGAACTCAACCAATGGGAGATGTTGATCCCAACCACCTTTGAATTCAAGAGAGAGGGATCTTAGCATATCTTCAAGCGACTGAATAGTCCTTTCAGATTGGAAATCAGTTTGGGGTGATAGGTCATGCTGAAATTTAGTTCAGTACTCAAAGCATATTGAAGACTCCTCTAGAATTTAGATGTGAACCTTCGATCGTGGTCAAAGAAAATTGAGACTGTAACATCGTGTAGCCTCACCACTTCCTTCACATATAACTTTGCAAGTTGTTCAAGCGAGAGATCTTCCCGAATAGTGATGAAATGGGATGTCTTGATGAGTCGGTCAACCACAACCTATATCACATTATTTCCTTTTTACGTCTTCGGGAGACCCGTGAGAAAGTCCATAGTAACATTTTCCTATTTCCACATGGGTATATGAAATGGCTGCATCATAACTTTGGACTTTTCCCACTCAGCTTTAACTTGCTGACATACAAAGCACCTTGATATATATTACACAATCTCCCTCTTCATGTTGTCCCACCAGAAGTGTTCTTAGAGATCACGATACATTTTGGTAATCCCGGGATGGATAGAGGAGGTCGAGCTTTGTGAATCATTCAATATCTCCTTCATTATCTCTGGATCAGATGGTACACATAATCGTATCCCAAATCTTACAGCTCTTTCCTCATCAATTTTGAAATCAGAGGATTTCCCATTTTTAACAGCTTCCACCCTTTTCTGAATTTCTACATCCTTTCTTTGAGCAACCTTTGTTTTCACCATGAGGGATGGTTGAGAAATCATTTGATAAAGGATTGATGATGTTCCTCCCTTAATTATTCTCATGTTCATACTTTTCAAATATAAGAAGATTGAATCCCTTTAAATTCTCATCATTGATAAAGATGTAGGATCCTTTCTTCTTAGAGCATCTGCCACCTTATTTGCCTTACCAGGATGGTAGTGGATTGAGCAGTAATAATCCTTGATAAGATCTATCCATCTTATTTGGAACATATTAATATCCTTCTCTGTGAATATATATTTGAGACTCATGTGGTCAGTATATATCTCACATTTTTTCCCATAGAGATAATGCCTCCAGATTTTCAACGCAAAGATCACAGCCGCCAACACTAGATCATGCATGAGATAGTTTTTCTCATGTATTTTCAGATTATGTGAGGAATAGGCTATCACTTTATCATTTTTCATTAGATCACAACCTAAGCCTTTCTTAGAATCATCACTATACACCATAAAGAGTTCTCCAATTGAAGGGAGTGTGAGTACCGGCGTAGTGATAAGCCTCTTTTTCAGCTCCTTGAAACAGTCTTCGCATTCCTGTGTCCAAACGAACTATACTCCCTTCCATGTCTGTTTGGTCATTGGGTTTGACAATCATGAAAAGTTCTTCACGAATCGTCGATAATACCTTGCTAGACCTAAAAAGCTACGGATCTCTGTTATATAAGTTGGCCTCGACCATTATTCTATTGCCTTCGTCTTAGAAGGGTCCACAGATATCACATTCCTGGTGATAACATTCCCCAAAAATGATACTTCCTCCATCCAAAACTCACATTTATTGTACTTTTCATACAACTTCTCCCTTCGAAAATTCATTAGCATTGTTTCCAAATTCTCCTCATGTTCCTCCTTTCTCTTGGATTATATCAGAATATCATCAATAAATACCACCACAAATTTGTCGAGGTAATCTCTAAAGACTCTATTCATTAAATCCATGAAAATTGTTGTAGAATTAGTGAGTCTAAAGGGATTAACTATGAATGCATAGTGTCCATACCTCGTTTGAAATGCAGACTTGGGAATATATTCCTTCCTCACCTTTAGTTGGTGATATCCCGATAGAAGGTCCACCTTAGAGAAATAACTAGCCCCATGAAGCTGATCGAACAATTCATCTATCTGTGGAATGGGATACTTGTTCTTTATAGTGATTTTATGGAGCTCACGATAATCAATGCAGATTCGTGTTGATCCATCCTTCTTCTTGACAATGAGTACTGGAGCACCCCGCGGTGAAGCACTCGAGCGTATAAAACCTTTCTCTATATTCTCCTATAACTGCTTCTTCAGTTCTTCTAGCTCTACAGTGGCCATTCTCTAAGGTGTCTATGAGATTAGCAGAGATCCAGGGATAAGTTCAATTCAGAACTAAACCTCTCAGTCAGGAGGAAGGCCATGCACCTCTTCGGGGAATACATCAGTGTAATCCCTCATGATGGTCATGTATTCAAGCATGATTCTCTCCTTTGTCTCAATAATTTGATCTAGGTATGCATGTTCATAAAGAAGCAATATCCACACTTGAGAAGATGCTTCTAAAGGAGACTCATCTTCCTCCTTTCACTTGTAAATAATCGGAGGATGCTTTCGGATGTGAAGAGTAATCTCCCTTTCCTGACACTTGATGTTGGCCTTGTACAAAGATAGTCAATCCATGCCCGAGATAGCGTCAAACTCCACTAAAGGAAGTATGACAAGATTTTCTGGGAGGTTCAGTCCACAAACATTAACTGGGGAGGAGTTATAAACCATGGATGCAATAGTTTCCCCATTCGCTGTTCTCATAGATAACTTTTCCACCAAATTTTGAGGTGGTGTTTGAATAGTTCTACTAAACTTGCAAGATATGAAAGAAAGTGCAGAACCAGAATCAAACAGTACGTTCACTATTATTGAATGAATAACAAGCGTACCTATCACCACATTGTTTTTCAGCTCCACCTTAGCAGTAGTGATAGCATAATACCTTCCTTGTTGCCTTAGAGGTTGTTGCTAATTGCCTCCGACAACCCTCAGCTTAGGGAAATTGTTTGCATAATGCCCAAGATCCTTGTAGTTAAAACACTGCACTGCAGGCTGAGTGTTGATATAAACCTTCCTTTCTTATTCAACATTAGTGTGATTTCTCATATCCCTTGGGAAGTTCTTGGCCAAATGACCAAGCTTTCCACATTTGAAGCAACTCTTGGTTCCCTTGAGATAGTCACCATGATGCTTCTTCCCACAATTCCTGCAAAGGGGAAAGTGAGGCTTCTTTCCATCATGGGATTTTTTTGATGAACCACCCATGTTGTTCCCCATTTTCCGCTTCTTGTCATTAGGCCCATGAGACCACTAAGAGTCTACAATCTCCATTTCAACCTTGCGGGCACAACGGACAATCTCCTCATAACTGTCGAAGTCTCGAATCTCCAACACTTTTCTTAGAATCGGCTTTAGTCCTATAAAGAAGCAATCCACCTTGATTTCGGTGTTCATGACAAATACAGAGGCATACCTTGAAAGCCATGTAAAGTTTTCTTCATATGCCCCAATGGACTCATCTTTGTTCTGCTTGAGTCCAAGGAATCCTCTTTCCATCTTGAGATGGAGGGTTCAAGGAAAATATTTGTTGAAAACACCCTCTTGAATTCCTCCCAATATATGGAATCAATTTCCTCTTGGTACTTTGTATTCTTGATCAGTACCCACCACTGATCAACTTCCCCATCAAAATGATAGACTTCCAGTACAACTTTCTCTTCTTCCGAGCACTGGAGGACAGCGAAAATCTTTTCAATGGAGTTAATCCATTTTTCTACGAGGAGGGGATCAGAAGACCCTCTAAACATGGGAGGCCGTTTCCACATGAAAGATTCTACGGAAACTTGCTCATTCCTTAGAGGAGGGGGACGTTCCACCTGATTCAGGTTATTGTTCATAACCCGAGCTAGCTGATCAAGTACATCCATGATGTTTTGATCACCCACTTCCATCACATTAGGCATGTCATTAGGGAAATCATTACATTGCCTATCACATTGGTTGTTGGAACGAGTTCTTCTATTTCCCACCATTAACTAAGAACAAGAACATATAATTAGAGGTCTTGAATACTTAGCTATTGAGCATAAAAAGAAACTTTGAACTTAAAAGTATGAACTTATAAAGAAGAAGTATATCCTAAATTTTGAGTCCTTTGGTTTATATCTTGGTTATCCTCGATCTATTTCTTAACATATATTCTTATGGGTTTTTTGTCCCTTAATAATGTTTTGTACTAAGCTTGTGAATATACTGAAGCATATCCCCCGAGAGTGTCATAAACAAGAGTGTAGCAAGGCCCGTTATTGTGCACCAGTTCCCGTTCAAGTCTAGCTCAAAGTTGTATTTTTGGGTTTTACCCCTAGATACATTTGTGCCAGAACTGCCTCTACCTGCTCATATCCAGACAGGGATGCATTTTCTTGATAAACCACTTATTCTATACTCACCAAAATTTAGGATTGTTTTCTTATACATAGTCTCATCCTTTCTCAAAAAGGTTCTCTATTCCTAATCTCCAAAAATAACTATACCATCCTCTAATACCAACAATAGTGACCCAAGCCTTTTACAAAAAACATTGCATGATTTTAAGAATAATTGACCATCAGAGTACAAGCCAAGGATCGTTATGTCTAGTGTCATGGAATATTACGTAGACATAACATAAGACATGGAAAAAAACTTCTTTATTTAATCTCCATAAAGAGATTCTAACTTCCTTTGAGCTCTTACATCTGCATAGGGTGCCCTGGGGAACACATGAACGAAGGGATGAGCTAAAAAGCCCAGTAAAGGAATGGACATAAGGGTACATCTCAAGCACATGAGTTAAGAGGAATGATATAATGATATCCAAAGCATGAAACTTATATAATCATGGGATCATAAAAAAATGGTATCATATAAATGTGGCAGAATCATAAATCTTATCTTTAGTACGGGTCAAGGATAACCGCCAATCCCGTTTCCCATTTTAGTATGGGTCAAGGCTAACCGCCAATCCCGTTTCACATAGCATATCATGAGACCTATCCTTACCCAATGCATTAGAGAGCTATCTGGGTGCACCCATCTAAAAATATTCATGAATATTTTTGCCACATATATAATCTTTCCACATAAATAATCACACATAATCAATCATACATAAACATAGGGGTACCCATGGAAAGAATTCGGTACCACAATCATGACAAAAACATATCCAATGGGCGTATCACGACAGTGTCCATGAAAGGAAAGTATTAGAACATAAATGGAGATTCATAGGGTTAAATAGGCATATAACATGGTATGTGGTGTCAAATACAAGAGAAAACATATTAAAAATGTATTTTTGAAACATTATCATTAAAACATTTTTGTGCGGTTCTAAGGAAAACACTCAAGAGGTTTTCAAATAGAAAAGAGGAAATTATTTTAAATAAAACAAGAATTGAACCAAGAAGACATTCATAATAAAAGTATTGGTTTTATAAATAAAATAGTGTTTTAAAACATAGGATAGAGTGCACTTGAAATTTGGGTAAATTTTTTGGAAGTCCCCTTAAAACAGGTTTGCTTATCAGAATGTTCTATGGAGGGAATCATTCAAAATCATGCATATCCCCGAAAATATGTGATGAAAGGGACTTGATATAAGAATCTTGTTCAACTAGCTATAATTCATAATACTCATATAAATACAAAAGATAACACCATTTTGAAAGAAAATATAAGGCAACCCGAAAGAACAAAGAAGGTTCGGGTAGAATTTGTTACGATTTTATCGACATGGTGTCGGGTGTAACAAAGAGGGATTGATGAGAGAGAATGGGATTTCTCATCACTTATAAATAAAGAGAGAATTATGTGGGAGGTGCATAAACATATTCCATCACTTGGTATTACACAAAAAGTAATATCATAGTGAACAATCTTGACTAAGAGTGAAAAGGAGAGGATCCCTTACCTTAAATCTGGTGGTATTCTTCAGTTGTTATTAATGACCTGAATAAACAAATTTGGATTATTAATTCATAAGTCCAGAACCACTTTTGTATTTAATTTAATTATTATAACCTTTTTTATTTCAATTAAATCCTTTTTGATTAGTTATAATGTTTAATTTCATTGTTCGAGCTCATTTGTTTACATGGCTTTAAAGATCGGTTCACTTATATTCGAGTTTGGATTGTATGCTAGATGAAAGTGTTTGTCCATAATTGAAGTTATATTCTTTAGTTAATATACTTTAGATTACATGGTTTTAATTTTAATTAGGTTACTTATATTGATGTTGAATTATTATATATATAACCTTAGTGATAACCGTTTTTGTTAATCGGTGGATTTAATTACAAAGAATGTGTTTTTCATTATAACTTAATTTTATTTGTAATAAAACAATACAGAACCGAAAATAGGATATGTATATATAATAATCTGGTTCAAACATAACACAAATGTTTTCATGACCATAATTAAGGATAACCATAGAAATTGATAAATCGCTGTCCTTGAATGTGCTAAATTAGCACATCTCAAACGGTGCATTCATTTCATTCAAATTAAAGGGGTGGGGAAAGGAGGGAAGATAAAGAATTAAACCACCAGCATGAAGACATTCCAGTACTTTTATGTTACTGGATTTACCATACTATTATGGTGAAGGGAGGTGAGGAAATAAATAAGAAAGAAAAGAACTTAAAAGAAAAGAAGAAATTTGGAAGAGAAATTTACCTCTTGAGACTTCCTCCTTTGGGAACCTCTTAATGGAAGAGGTTTTGATATTTTGAGGAGGATGAGAGGTTTTGGACGTGGGGGAGGACCTTGGGGAGAGATTTGGGCAGAATAATGGCAAGGAAAAATGCTTGAGAGGAGTGGATAGAAAGGGGAGTGAAGGGGGGTTTTATAGTGGAGGAGAGAGGGGTTTCCTTAATATAAAATTCATTAGTTTATTATTTCCCCAAAAGACAAGGAATAGTGAGTCTCGAATGACCAAAAATAGTAATTGTATAATGTAATACCGAACCAAGTGGGCCTACATCAGTAGAACATCACATATGACACTATAATTATCTTATTTAGCTTATTTTTTGTAAATTACGGTACTTCACTATTCATCAAAAATTCATGTTTTTCGGAAAAATCCCAAAAATTTACCCCAACCATTTTTCGACGTGTAGAATCAAAAAATGAAGTCTATTTTTCAAAAATATATTTCTAAATATTATTTTTTTATTATATAAATAAAATAATAATTTATTATCAAAACCAGTTTTAAAACATTAATTAACTCATTCTAAATTATAGGTATATTGTACTTCCAACCTGAATATTATTTGTATACCACCCTAAGTAAGGTTACTATTCCTTAAGTTATATCACTATTCATAGGGTATGTAAATATTCATTAGGGTTGGTTACTATTCACCAAAAATTATTTTCGTTTATTAGACTCCAAAAAACATCTTTTGCACAACCATGTATGTTAGATTTTCAAAATTCCAAACACAGAAGTTACAAAATTATGTTTAAAGGTAAAATATCACATACTATTTTATTATTATGTGATTTTATGGAATATTTATAAGAAGTAAATTTCCATTAAAAACATTGGGTCAATACATGTTCTGTTTGGTGGGGTATCACCAGGAAAAAAACTAATGTATCTAGATATATTCAGCACCTTCACCACATCATCAAGCATCCGATTCAAAATATGAGCCCCAAATACATTCTGAATGAATTGGAAGAATTGATTGTTCAAGATTTTAACTGAACTAAACACTGAATATGAGCTAAAATGTGCCACAAATCCATCCCCACAAAACCTAAATTGGCCATAAAAATATAAAAGGGGCCTTCATAGTGTATGTATACAATAAAAATTGATAGATCCATCCCTATACAGGTTTATCCCACACTATGTACTACAAATCTACTCATATGAACACAATGAAAAATTGCATGGCTTCACAACACCACTAGAATCACATACTAGGAGAAAATATTTTATTAACCACATGGTAAGGAAGACAGCCGAGTGAATATTCTCATCATTAACTGGGTTACCCTTTTAACCCCCAACTATTGTACTCACCCTTCTCCAATGAGATCTAAGAGGTGATAATACCAATCTGATTATATTCCATGGGGAAAATAGTCGGATATATATAGGTAAGACACTCTCCCTCAGATTATATGTAATACATCATCCATGTTCCGTCATAGACATCTTCCCTAGTATGATGATCTTTTGTGTTCTAATTTTTACATGAAATTTTTAAGATTCCATGGGTCAACAGTGAAGTCCTCTTAGCATCATCCCATGTTGTATTTGGTGGGACAAACTCAGTAATATTTCCCCCGTGACTGGGGACCTCAAAATTTTGGTATACATCGACTGCCAACTTCACCATATGTTAGGTGAAAATAATTTGTTTACCGAATCGACTAACTCAAAAATTCGAGAATGATGACAGTTTTCTAATAATCATAGTTCTATCCTACCCAATTCATCTCATAAATATGAACATCGTATAACTTCTTCATGAATTATATGAGGGTCTGGAACACCCAAAACTACCATATCCATTCAGGAATCACTCACCCCTCTAGAGAAGAATTCACAATCTTCTATCTATCCTTGATTTTCATCTATCTAATAAGCTTGAAAAATTGAGTCCTAAGAATATATCCTTGACTCTTAAATATGTGACTTAATATCTGGAGTTAATACACTATGATTCATAACACAACAAATTGGTACCATTCCCTCCTTGATAAAAAAACCCTTTGAGGAAGTTTCCAATGTGGGGAAGATTATGTGTTTCCTGAAACAAGACACTAGGATGTATTTCTTAAACACTGAAATATGAGCATCTCTCTGTAGCATGTTCCCACATAGAGGTATTTATTTTCCTCATGGGTACTCATGATGATATTGTATAAAACACTTTCCAAGACCGGGTAGGGTAGATTCAAGGACATATTTATAATTAGGCCAGATATATTTGATCATTTTAGTTTGATGATCAGCTAATTGATCAGTTGGGGTCATTAATGTATCTATGGAACTCCTACAAGAAGGAACCAAATTCTCTCATTATGTTGAAATATTGACTTTTAAAAGTTCAAATTTTCACTTAAAATAATCCAAATAATTTAAAAAAAAGAAGAACTCGCATAGCTCCCTCGATAAGGGCTACCACATAGCTCACTTGATAATTGTTCACGTTCAAGTCCCTCAATAAGAAACATGGACTGGACTTATTTCCATGTTGACTTTGTGCATCCCCATATATCATTTTCTTGTATGTTGAAAAAACCTTGGGTGTATATTTATGGAATCACACTGTGATGTAGTTGCTTAGATGATCAACGTGGTGACTGTGAATATTAGAATATTCAGATGTGATGGAAATTAAAAGAGTTGGAAGGGGTATTTAGAGACACTACTAGACTATGTTGTGAACCTACATCGACCTATTGTGCCCAACACCTACGTTAATGACCTCCACCACAAACCTAAAAGGATACCTTGTGGAATATACTTGTGTGGATACCCTACATGACCCCACATTTCCCTAATTCAATATATTTTAGACCATTTTCTTTTAACATAAGGTTAGACTCTCCTTAGTTTGGATACAATACTAAGAGGGGATATTGTTGAAACATATTTTTATCAAGGATTATGATGCGAATATTATGAGAACCTTTGGCCTGCTAAAACGATAATGAAACCTGAGGATAATGAATTGAAATTTTAAAATTTAACTATGCACCTAGGAAAAAATGAATTACATATGTCATGTCGCTACATTGTAAGGGTATATTGGGAAAGATACCCCTATTGTAAGAACCCGAATCTTCATTTCTGGTATGTTTTTCCTTTTCTGGTCATTTATAAGAAAAAGAGGAAAATCATGAAATTTCATAAGTACATGTCGTGTACATTATAAGTATAAGCCGTGTACATTGATGCAGCGCCAGGCCGTGTGTTGGTCGTGTCTGGGCCACACACATGGTGTGTAGGGGTGATGTGGAGGCCGATTAAAGAGGATTATAGAAAGTCCAATTACATGCTATGTACCCCAGAAGTATATGCTTTGTACTTTATTTTTTTCATTAAATGGGCCAGGGTCGCACTTGATGGGAAGAACTCACTTCTTCTTCAGGTTCTTCATCCGAGAGAACTAGTACGGCTGCGAAACTTCTATGAGCCCCCAAGCCTCCATCCATTCTCTGAATCTACCGTCGTCGATTGAGTTAGAACCGATGTGGTAAGACCTTCCATCTCCTAGAGCATTGTTTTATAATTCCTCATCATTCTCAAGATATCGTGGGTTGAGAGTGTAGTGCATTTTCGTAGATTTACGCCGTTCTAAGGAGAATCATGTATCATGGTTCAAGTATATCGATCTCCTAGCATCAAGGTTGGTGGTTTGTGCCTTTATGTAGGAAGTCCTTGAATATTCTGTGCAATTCCACCAATTCCCTTGAATGGGGTATTGTGTGTTTCCTATTTTGTCCCCTCATATTTTCCTGCTTTGCTTTATTGCTTGAGTAGAGTTAAATGCTTCTGAATAGGGTAATTTTTACTGTGCTCTGGATTTTTTTCCATGTATGCTTTTCCAGTTAGGTGTTTTTCCAGTTTCCATGCCTAGTTGTAGGATAGTGGAACTTTTTTACTATTATGATGTTGTGCCTTATAATGACAGCCATGTAGTTATTGAGGTTTACTTGGGGCGATACGCATGCTATGCATGTTTGTTTTACATAGGGCTGTGAGAACCTAGTGTAGTGGACCATAAGCAGAATAGACGTAAGGGCTTCTCCAGAGTGTCTTATTTATTCGATGCGAGACCAAAGGGGGAATTGAAGATGAGTTCTTCCTCAGAGAGTTTGTAGTTTCACAACATGTGACACATGGGAAATGAGATGTTGATTGCTTCCCCAGAGAGCCTTTAGTATGATACAAGACTATAGGGGAATTGACGGTGACTGCTTCTTGAGAGAGTCTATTTTTTTCTTTAGCTGAGCTAGAGGGGTGAGACTTTGTGTGCCTCCCAGAGGGTTGCTAGTAATTGTAGGTGGAACCATAAGGGTTAGGATGTGATAACTACCCAGGGGGTTACCTATTGTTCTAATTGTTGATTGGTTGTTACTTGTTTACTTTATAGGCAAGACACTGTGGATTGTAGTTGTTGTGTGCTTTCCTGTTTACTTTTTTCTGTACTATTACTTTCCATGTATTCACTGACTATTAGGCATAGATCTTTGGGTGGTTGCCTACTGGTACCTTGTCTCACACTTTATTTGGGCCATTCTTTTAGGCCCAAGAAGACTATATTGTTGCAGGTATAGATAAGGGAAATCGCCCTTCTACTTCAGGTACTTGACTTGCTGTGGAGATGGAGTGCTTGGGACCAAGCTATGGCTTGCAATGCTCAGGAGTTTATTTTTTTCTTCTTTAACACTATTTTTTAGTATTGTATTTAGCATTGTGACTTGTTTGGCTATTTTCCTAGACATATGTAACATGCATCACTTTATATACATGTGTGTGTGCTCCAGTTGTTTATTGTTAGTCTTCCACAGTTTATCATTTACTCTTGTATGGATGGTTACAGTTTATGCTCTTGCCTATTTGTTTTTCTTCTATTGTGTACTCTGACAATGAGGGAATAGTTTCCCCACTATCACACCCAATTCCCTCGCTGCTAGTCGACAGCCTCTGGTGTTTTGGGAAATGTGATTGAGGCCATGTTACCAACGGGGTACGGGGCGCCTCTAGGTGGCTTCTGAAACAAGGAATTTACAAAATGGTATGAGAGGGTTTCTTTTCTCTGGATTTACTATTTGGATCCTTTATCCAGGGATAGGACAGATTCGGTACTTGGTATTAAGTTGTGCTCTAGAGTAGCTAACCCGTGTACAGGGAAAACCCAATCTACCCTTCTTATTACAGTTTTCTGGTTTTTCTATATTACAGTTGATCTAATTTCACATAGAGTGATTTACATGCTTTGTGTTGTTACTGTTGTTGATATTGTGGTTCTATTTCTGTCAAAAATCGATGAGATGAGGGTATTCCATCTCATGCATCATATAGACACTTATTAAAAATCACATGCCATGCATTCTTTCCATGGTATCTATGGTGCAATATAAATTTCATGTTTTTGGGATAGACTTTGTGTAGATTGTGCATGTTTTTGTGATAGATGATTTGATAGAATCCCTGCAGTTTGATAGAGAGGTTGTTTGTATTGTACCTTGCTTAAATGAACGCCAAATTTTGGTTCTTGAGGTGTTATGGGCCCTCATGAATTGGAACTTGGTAGAACATTTACTTTTTTCCCTTACATATGATATGTAAAAGGTTTCCAAGATTTAATTCACGGGGAGTATGGGTCATCATGGATCGGAATTTGGCACCTTCATGCTTGTTTTTCAGTGTTTTCTGGGATTCAGTGCAGTTTTAGAGTTACTGCCCAGAAAAACCTAGAATACACCGTGTGTACTTTATATATACACATCGTGTAGTTTTTAAACCATGTCATTAACTGTTTCAGAAGAAACATGGGTTGTGAAAAATCTCCAAGAACACGTCGTGTATGGTAGATACACGTCGTGTAGTAGTGAGTCGTGTACCCGATCGTGTCACTAACAACACGGGTTGAGGAAGCTCATGTAATACAGGCCGTTTTTTGTATGAACACGCCGTGTAGCCTTGTTCTAGGTACCCGGCTATGTCACGAACAACACGGGATGATGTTATCTCCTCCAATACATGCCGTGTTTATTTGGAACACGTCATGTAAGGGTCATCCGTATACCCAGCCATGTCTCTAACAAAATGGGTCAGGAAAAATCTTTAAGTACATGTTGTGTGTGATCGGAACACGCCGTGTAGCCTCAGTCGTGTAACTAACAACACGGGTCCTTGAAACCTTGCCTACTACATGTCGTGTCCACAGGGAATACGTCGTGCAGTCTCAGTTTGAGAAGACTGTGTGAGTTAGTCGTGCAAGGAGACTCGGGCAGGGGAATAGAGTTAAGTACATGGTGTGTGGAGTTTATACACGCAATGTAGTCATGCTTTGTAAAAATTGAGTGTTTCGTTCTCCTGTTTCCATTTTTTACTCCTTTTTTATCTGTCCTTGATATTCCTGATCTAAGGTATGCTTTTGATCATTCAGATCTATTCCTATGAGACGTCCTCCGGTTGTGCGTCAGTTGCAGTATAGTGATCAGATGCCAGATATGGCTGATCAGGGACTTCATGTCGATACTCCAGTCATTCCATCCTTGGAACCGGCTGTCATACCAGTTGAAAGCGCCGATGTGCAGTTTATGGAAGGCATTATGAGGATGATGCAGACATTTCATGGAGAACCACCTCATGCCACAACTATGGCAGACTTGATGTGGGTTTTCCAGCAGCAGCATCCTCCTACTTTTTCGGGGGAAGGAGGACCACATGCTGTAGAGTCATGGATGGAAGCCATGCTGACTAAATTTGAGCATATAAAAACACCTCCAGAGAGGCGGGTCAAGCTATCTACCTATATGATTTGAGACTCTGCCAAGAGTTGGTGGGATGTGATCTCACAGGCGGGTCATTAGCAGATTATAGCTTGGGAGGAGTTCTAGAGCATTTTTTACGACTACTTCTACCTGGAGACCCTAACAGCTGATCAAGCCCGAGAGTTCATGAGTCTAGAGTAGGGTAATCTTTATGTTATGGAGTATTACTCTCGTTTAACCGAGCTACAACATTTCACACCCCTCCATGGTGGAGATGGGATGTTCTTAGAAAGGATGTTTGAGGATGGTCTCGGGCAAGAGATCCATTCGCATGTGAATATCTTTCAGTTGACTTCCATCACTTCCATCATCAACCAGGCACTGATTGCCGAGCACAATCTAAGAGACTCTGAAGCTGTGAGCTAGGGCGGTTCTGCTTCCAGAGCTACTATTCCTCCATTTGATAGCAAGAAGCGTCGTAGGGAGTCTATGGATAGTGATCCAAGGAGGCGTGATACATCTTCAGGTAGCTAGGTAGTATGCTACCAGTGTCGAAGGGTAGGGAACACAAGGCTGCAGTGCCAGAGAGACCCATTGGAGTGCCGATCTTGCAGCAAGATGGGTCACCTTCACCGTTTCTACCAGGTTTTCTCACAAGTAGCTGCTGACGGGGGTTCTTCCATGACTCCTCGTTCAAGAGTTTCACCACCAGTTTCTCACCAGTCGTGGAACAAGAGTTCTTCCGACCGTTCCGTCATAGGTGGAGGTCGAGGTCGTGGTATTCAGTCACCAGTCTTTCAGCGTCAGCAGGGATGATCAGATTAGAGTGTCCAGGCATGGTCACATGGCCGCATGGCATGCCAGACTTTTTTGGTGGAGCAGATCTATCAGGAGCAGGATCTCAAGCCTTCTACAGTTCGAGGTATGATCTTAGAAGCCTTAGTTTTATCTTTATCTTTTTTCGATATTGGGGCTACGCATAGCTTTATCTCTGTTGCTGTTGTGGACATCCTTGGGCTCTGTATCTTTTCTTCTGCCGACATGTTGACACTAGTCACACCTTTGGGGACAAGGACATCTAGTGTATGTCAGTGCATAGAGTTCCATATCATGGTTCCATGGTATCGTTTCTTATGGGATCTCTATGTCCTAGAGATGACAGGCTATGATGTCATTCTAGGGATGGACTGGTTAGTTTCCTTCTAGGAAGTCTTCTACTATTATCTCCATAGGGTGAGTTTCATTTCACCAGAGGGTGAATCTTTTCTTTATAGAGGCGAATGGGATGTTCAGGAAAGTCGATCAGGACTCGAGCATTTATGGGCTAGGAAGGGTTACGACCCAGATTTCTAGTCTTTATCTGGATGATCAGGGGACTTCATAGTTGGACTTTCTGCCAATGGTGGATCGTTTCAGTGATGTCTTTCTAGAGGATTTTTTTAGTTTTTCCTCTAGAGTGTGAGTTAGACTTATCTATTGATCTCATGCTAGAAGTGGCACCGGTGTCCATTCCTCCCTATAGGATGGATACTCCTGAGTTGAAGGAGCTCAAGAAGCAGTTGGAGGAGTTACAGGAAAAGTGTTTCATCTGACCCAGTAAGTCTCCTTGGGGTTTTCCTGTCCTCTTTATGAATAAGGTAGACGGTAACCTTAGGCTCTGTGTGGATTATCGGAAGCTAAACCAGTTTATGGTCAATATCTGGTATCCCTTTCCATGTATTGGGGATCTTTTCGATCAACTTTGAGGATCTCATGTGTTCTAGAAGATCAATTTGAGGCTCAGTTATCATCAGTTTTGTGTTATCTCATCAGATATATCTCTGACAGCCTTTAGGAGCAGGTATGGTCTCTTCGAGTATACGGTTATGCCATTCTGTCTCACGAATGCACCAGAAATTTTCTTGGCACTGATAAACCGAGTGTTCCATCCTTACTTGGATTCCTTCATTGTGGTTTTCGTGGATGATATCATGGGGTACTCTCACACTTGACACGACCATGCTACCCATCTTGAGATCATTCTGAGTACACTGAGAGAGCATCGGCTCTATGCTAAACTCTTGAAGTGACACTTTTGGATGGATTAGATTCACTTCTTGGGTCACGTCATCTCAGAGGCAGGAGTATCTGTGTACCCAGGGAAAGTGAGGGCTATAGTTTCTTGGGAGATTCCAAAGAACATATTTTAGGTACGGAGTTTCCTAGGGCTGGCAGGATACTACAGACGCTTCATTCAAGAATTCTCATGCCTAGAAGCACCATTGAAAGGTCTGACCAAGAAGGGGGAAACGTTTTTATGGTCAGATTCATGTGAGTCATCCTTTCAAGATCTGAAGGGAAGGTTAACGTCAGCCCTGATAATAGTCTTTCCAGTGCCCGGCAAGAGCTATACTATTTATTGTGATGCTTCAAGTATCGGGATTGGAGTTGTGCTTATTCAGGGAGATGGAGTCATTGTGTACGGGTCTCGGTAGTTAAGGCCACATGAGAGGAACTACCTGATGCACAATCTGGAGTTGGCAGATGTTGTTCATGCCTTGCACTGTTGGAGACATTACCTTCTGGGAGAGCACTTTTTGGTTATCACCGAACACAAGATTCTCAAGTACATCTTCACTCAGCATGATCTGAATCTGAGGCAGCGTAGGTGGGTCGAGTATATTCGGTCTTTTGATTTTGATCATGCCTATATGCCGGGAATGGGCAACGCAGTGGCAGATGCATTGAGCAGGAGAACATAGATTCAAGCAGTTTAGGAGGCAAACAATGAGTGGAAGCTTATGGATCTATTCTCTGAGATGCATCTGGAGGTGCACGATAGACAGCGACAGACATACCTCTCTTCGGTAGTTGTTACCTTTACACTTCTTGATCAGGTATGGATGAGGAAACTATCAGACTCAGAAGGCTTAGTCCAGTGGGAGAGTGTGTCAAGATAGGACCTTCTACTAGGATGGACAGTGGGTGAGGATGAGATCTTGCATTTCTAGGGACGCGTATGTGTGCTAGCAGACATACGTAAGAAGATGATGTGGGATTTCCATTCCTCAGTTTGGTCAGTTCATCCTGTCATCACCAAGATGTATCGAGATCTTCATCCGCAGTTCTTGTGGCCACGTATGAAGAGAGATGTTCTTAGTTTCGTCCTGAGGTGTTCAACTTGTCAGCCGGTGAGGGCAAAGAATCAACGACGAACATGGATTTTATAGTAGTTACCCATTCTAGAGTGGAAGTGGAACGATGTCACAATGGACTTCATGACCAGATTTCCATGGTCAACTCGAGGGAACAATGTTTGTTGGGTTGTCATTGATAGGCTTACAAAGTTTTCTCACTTATTACCGATCAAGTAGAACATCAGTGTTGATGATATAGGACAACTATACATTGGATAGATTTTATGTATACATGGGCTTCGGCACTCCATTGTTTCAGATAGGGATGCACTCTTTACTTCTCGGTTCTGGTAGGGGATTCAAAGGGATTTGGGTACACAGGTACTTTTGAGTACAGCATACCATCCCCAGATAGATGGTCAGTCCGAGTGTATTATCCAGGTGCTTGAGGATATTCTCTGAGCATGCATTCTAGACTTTGGCAGTTCTTGGGAGAAGAATATCCCTCTTGTGGAGTTCGCCTACAATAATAGTTTTTAGGCGACTATTCAGATGGCACCTTATGAGGCATTGTATGGTAGGCCATGCCGATCACCTTTATGGTGGCTGGAGGCAGTAGAGGCAGCTTTACCGGGACCTCATCTTGTTTATAAGACCTCAGAGCAGATATAGTTGATTCGGAAGAGGAGGGATACAGAACAGTCCCGAAGGAATTCTTATGCTGATTTGTGGAGACGACCTCCAGAGTTCAAGGTCGGAGATTTGGTTGCCTACGTGTCACACAAAGGTTGGGACACAAGAGGATTCGGAGACATGGAATGCTTTCACCGCGGTATGTCGGGTCTTTTGAGGTACTAGAGAGAGTTGTGCTGGTTTCCTATTAGTTGCAGTTACCTCAGAGGTATCGGGCTATACATGATGTCTTCCACGTTTCTCAGCTCTGACATTACTTTTCAGACCCGTCTCATGTCTTTCAACCAGAGGAGGTTGATCGTGATGCAGACGCATCATTTGAGGAGCATCCTATCAGGATTGTCGATCGCAGCACGAAGGTTCTCCATGCCCGTCTATTCCTCTGGTACGGGTTCTATGGCAGCACGGGCGAGTACAGGATGAGACATGGGAGAGGGAGGTCGATGTATGATTGCAGTGGCCGGAGCTGTTTGGGGTTTCTTCTTCTACGCCTCGCTAGGGAAATTCGTGGATGAATTTATTTAAGTGGGGAAGTTTGTAAGAACCCGGATCTTTGTTTCAGGTATGTTTTTCCTTTTCTGGTCATTTTTGAGAAAAGGAGGAAAATCTTTAAATTTCCTAGGTACTTGCCATGTACTTTATAAGTACACACCGTGTACTTTGATGCAGCATCAGGTTGTGTGCTAGCCGTGTCTTGGCCACAAACACGGTGTGTAGTGGCGATGTGGAGGCTGCTTAAAGTGGAGTATGGAAAGGCCAATTACATGTAGTACACCCCATATGTACAAGCCGTGTAATTTCTTTTTTTATTAAATGGGTTGGGGTCATGCCTGACAGACAAAACTCGCTTCTTCTTCAGGTTCCTCATCCGAGAGAACTCGTACGGCCACAAAACTTCTCCGAGATCCCGAGCCTCCATCCGTTATCTGAATCGACCGCCGTCAATTTCATTGGAACCATAAAGGTAATACCTTCCTTCTCCTAGAGATTTTTTTTTCCAATTCCTCCTCTTTATCAAGATATTTTGGGTTGAGTATTTTGTGCATTTTTTTAGATCTACGTCGTTCATAAAGAATCAAGTCTCTTGGTTCAAGTATATTGATCTCCTACCATCGAGGTAGGTGGTTTGTGCCTTTATGTAGGAAGTCTTTGAATATTTTTTGCAATTACACCAATTCCCTTGAACGGGGTATTTTGTGTTTCCTATTTTTTTCCCCTGTTCTTTGCCTGCTTTTCTTGATTGCATGAGTAGAGGTCAATGCTTGTATATATGGTAATTTTTACTGTGATCTGGATGTTTTTCTATGTATGTTTTGCATGTATGGCGTTTTTCCAATTTCCATGTCTAGTTTTAGGATAGTGGAACGGTTGTACTATTATGTTGGTGTGCCTTATAATGATAGCCAAGTAGTTCTTGAGGTTTACTTGGGGTGATACGCGCGCTATGCATGTTTGTTTTACACACGGCTGTGTGAACCTAGTATATTAGACCATAGAGAGAATGGATGTAAGGGCTTCTCCAGATTGTCTTATTAATTCAATGCAAGACTAAAGGGGTAATTGACGATGAGTGCTTCCTCAGAGAGTCTTTAGTTCCTCGAAACGGGCCACAGGGGGAATGAGACCTTGAGTGCTTCCCCGGAGAGCCTTTAGTATGATATGAGACTATAGGGGGAATTGATGGTGAGTGCTCCCTCAGAGTGTCTATTTTTTTCTTTAGATGAGCTATAGGGGTGAGACTGTGTGTGCCTCCCAGAGGGTTGCCAGTACTTGTAGTTTGAAACATAAGGGTTAGGATGTGAGAAATACCCAGGGGTTTACCTCTTGTTCTTATTTTTTATTGGTTGTTACTTGTGTACTTTATATGTTAGACACTGTGGATTGTAGCTGTTGTGTGCTTTCCTGTTTACTGTTTTTCTGTACTATTACTTGCCATGTATTCACTGACTGTTAGGAAGAGATATTTGGGTGGTTGCCTATTGGGACCTTGTCTCATGCCCTTCTTGGTCCATGCTTTTGGGCCCAAGTAGACTATATTGTTGCAGGTATAGATAAGGGAAAGCACCCTTCTACTTTAGGTACTTGACTTTCTGTGGAGCTGGAGGGCATGGGACCAATCTATGGCTTGAGATGCTGAGAAGTTTATTTTTTTTCTTTTTCATTGTGTTTTAGCATTGTATTCATCATTGTGACTTGTTTGGTTGTTTTCCTAGATATATGTATCATGCATCACTTTATATACATGTGTGTGTGCTCTAGTTGTTTACTGTTAGTCTTCTGTTGTTTATCATTTACTCTTGTATGGATGGTTATAGTTTCTATTGTTGTCTATTTGTTTTTCTTCTACTGTGTACTCTTCCAATGAGGGCATAGTTTGCCCACTATCACACCCAAGGCCCTCGCTACTAGTCGGCAGCCTCTGGCGTTTGGGGAAATGTGCTTGAGGCCATGTGACCAACCGAGTACGGGGCGCCTCTGGGTGGATTCTGGAATCGGGGCATTACACCTATACATGGAACCCTTTTCAGTCACTTGAATCGTGGACATGTTCAAAAAATCATTCACCCAAGGTCCCATATTTTCTGATAAATAATACCATTGGGCCACTCATTTAGACCAATGAAAAATCATAAGAACCCCTAGAGATATCATTGAGAAGCACATTCTCTATGGTCTAATGAAATATTTATCTTGCTTTGAAAAGCATGAGATAAAAGAGAATTAAACAGGATAAACAATATAAAATTCCCTTTATGGAATGAAAAAATAAGACACATATATGAGAACCATTCTCCCTTACGAACAAACCACTTGCATAAAGTACTTTTCACTCATCATGGACCTACACAAAACCCTTATAGAGATAGCATAGGAGACCCAATTTCCCTTGGATAACACCACATTTGAGTGTTGTCACCCCGGTGGACTATATACCAAGGGATATACATTTCATGTGGGCCTATACATTGTATTTAAATATAATTCACTTCCTCCCAAGCCCTGCATGACACAAATTCCTGACACATTGGTGTGTCACACCAACGTCTAGAATACCTGCCCACGGACCTGAATATATGACCTAAACGAGTCATCATTGGATCCATACATCAAGCCATGTATGGTAGGACTCCTCTACGCTTATCTCCATTATCTAAAAGGGACCATATTGGAAACACCACCACGGCCTCCGGACTGTAACAACCAAAGTGAGTGGCACACTAGATTACCCTCCATTTAGGATTTTATTCCTATGGTCAAATGATTCCCAAAAATGTATAGTTAGATGGTCAAGGTCATTGGGATGCATGGGGGATTTATTCTCATCTCTATGATGACCCTTAACCTAGGAACATTTTCATGTAGTTTCTGGTCTTGGATATTTGTGTTTGGACCATGTCCATTCCTTATTGTCTATAAGATTCAGATCCACGAGTTAAAAGTTTGGAGGATGATGATTATTCTTGAGTTTTCTTTTGAAGTAGAAGGAAATCCTCTTTCATCAATTCAAAAACTATTTTAGGTAATCCCACCAAGTTGAATCCCCAATAATTTCATATCGGGGGTTGCATTATTCATTACCACTACCCTTATATCATTCACCTTCATTCCCTCCTCGGGGTGAAGTGAAGAGTGTGAAGTGTCATAACCCCATCATCTTCCAATACATCCCCCTTTTCATCAACCTATAGAGGAAGATAGGTGTGTCCATTATAAAATATTGAGATTCCCCTTATTTCACATAATGAGCATGAATCATGTGGGCTTAGCGGTTAGTGGTTATTATGACACCCACATGATCTATGGAACATAATGGACATTGATAACATTGATTCCTAGAACAAAAAGGATATGGAGGGCACATACCTATTGTAAAGACCCGCAAATTTCAAGGAAATTTTTTTTCTTAATTTTCTTTGGAATTTTACAAGAGGGCAGCTTCAGACGGCACCTGATTCCGAGGCCCGGTGTGCCCGGAATCAATTTCCGAAGTTTGGCTCGGGTACGTTCAGTGAACGGACGAGCGGGTTTTTCTATCTTTTGAACCGGTGCCCGGAATAGAATTCTGAGGGCACCGATGAAATCGCAGCGCTGGTATTTGCTTAGAAACGCCTCTTCCGGAGTTGCGTTTGCTCAGACGTGGTTTTTAAATTTTGCGGCTTTAAGTCAGAATAAAATAAAGTTTGTGCGACAACTTTATTTTATTTCACTTAAGCTGCTTGGAAGCCACTTGAAGTCACTTAAAGGCGGCTTGAACTGAGTTGAACTGGATAGGATGCTATCCAGAAATATCCTACCCCCTTGGTAGGATATTTGTGAGGTGGGGCCCGCACGAGCCCCGCCGTTTCTTTCGCTAAGTAACGCACCCGCGAAAACCCGTCAAAGTAACTGAAAAGTCAACCGACGCGTTTTCTTTAATTCTTAACAGACCATTTAATTGGGCGGTTTATTTCGTGAATTAAATGGGCTGTTTTATTCGTTGAATTAATTGAACGAATTAAATGGGTCGTTACTTACGCGTTTTGCGTTTGTTGGCAAAATAATAAAATAGACAACTTGTCTATTTGGGAGGATTCCTATCGTTGTGCAATTCCTCTGAACCTCCACTCTCCCCGCGAAGAACGCGAAGAACGCGAAGAACGCGAAGAACGCGAAGAACACCGGAACCGGAATTCGACGACGCACGATCCGCGACGTCAACAACTTTTCCGCGACCTTCTTCTTCTTCTTCTTCTTCGGTGCCTCTTCTTCCGCGGCGGACCTGCGATCGGCGGTTAAAGGTGAGAATCGAAACTTCTAAATTCTCCCCTTTTTATAATTCAATATCAACGGATTTAAATTAATTAAATCCATTTGATATAGATCCGGAGATTGGCTACGCGACGCCGGATACCGCGACGACGCGACGAACCCCTTCATCCGCGACGAGCAATCCCGCGACGATCCCTCGTTCGGCAACGACAGCTGCGAGGTAGGGATTTATTTTCTTGATTTTCCTTTCCCATGATTTTATTTCTTTTAAAATAAATAACCGATCACGGAACAATTTTAAATTTATTTAAAATTGTTGAATTGGTTATTCCTTGTTTCTCCCGTTGTTTATGACTAATGCGGAGGGTGCGGGTCTAATGAACAGGACCCGGCAACCCTCCGCCGATCTTCCTTTTTGTGCGGATTTGGCGGGCGACGGCAAAAGCACGACGCAAGGGCCATTTGTTGATTCCGCAGTGGAGGACGCGTCCCGGGAGGAACAATGGCGCAGACGGGAGGCAAAACGGGCCACCGGAGCAACTCCGGCGGCCCACGGAAGGTGGCGGCGGCGCGGGTCGCCGGCGCGGCGGCGCTCGGCGCGCCGCCGTGGAGAACTTCCGCCGCGGCTTAAGCCGCGGCGGCGGCGGCCGGTTCCGCGGCCGCGCGGAACCGGGAACGGACGCGGCGGCCCGGCCGCGTCCGCGTGACAGGCGGCCCCCCGCGGGGCCGCGTTTCTCTCCAAGCCGCTGGTCAAACCCGCGGCAGTTGTTCGGCCGCTCGGCCGAAGCCGAGCCGGCCGGTCCGGTCGTCCGGGCCGCGCCCAGGCCGGACCGGACCTGGCCGAGCCGGTTTGGGCCGGGTCGGGCCGACCCGGTTCGGGCCGACCCAGGAGGGGTTCGGGCCGGGTCGCCCCGGGCCCAGAACCCCCGTTTCGGGCCCTCTTCGGTCTTTCGCCCATATCTTGGGCCTGGGACCTCTGATTGACGAACCGTCAACGGCTACGCGATCCTTGCATCTAGATGGTCGTTTCGGTATATTATACTCAAGGTTTCGGAAGACTTTGGGTTCGGCCGGGTTGGTTCGTACACGAAACCAACCGGGCCCTCAGAGCGGAAACGCTCATAACTTGAGCGACGGACGTCCGATCGACGTACCGTCAGCTGTGGTAGTTTCCTCTAAGTGAGACGGAACTTTTGGCATACTCCGCCCGAGGATCGGATACTGGCGGAGTACGGTCGGGTTGGTTTTTCCCTAAAAACCAACCGGGCCCCTGGGACGAAAATGCCAATAACTCTCAGACCGGGCGTCCGAATGACGCGCCGTCTGTCGCGTTGAAATCCTGTTGTCGATACGGAACTTTTGGATACATCAACTTCGGACTACGTGTCAGTTGATGTATCAGCCTCTCGGCTCGTGGAGCGGACCCTCCTAAACGAGCTCGCTTTGTGCGGGAACCCTAGCGCTGGCTGTGACTTCGACGACAGAGCAGAGATCCTCCGTGGACTGCGACGACGGCAGAGCAGAGATCCTCTGTGGACTGCGACGACGGCATAGCAGAGATCCTTCGTGGACTGCGGAGACGACAGAGCAGAGATCCTCAGTGGACTGCGTCGACTA
Source organism: Viscum album (assembly GCA_963277665.1). NCBI lineage: Eukaryota > Viridiplantae > Streptophyta > Magnoliopsida > Santalales > Viscaceae > Viscum > Viscum album. The sequence continues at coordinate 137,127,524 of OY728139.1, forward strand.
CTGTACTCAGCGATCCTACGTGGATCAGTGCTACAGGTTCTGTGTGAGCCCGATCCTATGTGGGTCCTTACTACAGGTTCTGTGTGAGCCCGATCCTATGTGGGTCCTTACTGCCGGTTCTGTGTGAGCCACTGCCTACAGGTTCTGTGTGAGCCCGATCCTGTGTGGGTCTTTTGCGGGGGTTAGTACCTATCTATCCTTCGTGGGTCCGACGACTTAGATGGATCAGTGATCATCTTTGACGTCATCTGAAAAAGTATACCTGGTTGAGCTGAATCTTATGTTACTCTCCTTGGTGGATTGTGTTGAACTATCCTATGTGGATTTACTGTTTACTCTCCTTTGTGGATTGTGTTGAACTATCCTATGTGGATTTTACTGTTTACTCTCCTTGTGGATTTGGTTCTTGCTTTCCTTTGTGGATTGAGTTGTTCTTGAGCTCGTGAGCAGAGCTAGAATTGGGGACTTAGGTATATGTATGGGCATATACCTAAGTCGAGTCAGATGTTACTTCGTGATTGCATCTTTCTTTTGTGCTATATCCTTTGTGGATTTCGGGAGACCTTCGGGGGTCTCGGGGTCCTTACTGAGTAGTTGTACTCACCCCTGCACGGGCTATGCCCGCACCTTGTTGTGTTGGTTGCAGACGACGGACATCGCTGATCACGGTTGGGGCGTGGAGCAGGACGGTACCTGGAGGTGGACCACTGGGCGGAACGTGCTCGGAGCGGACGTGGGACCCGAGGAGCCTGGAGGCTATCTGTACCCACCCTTCAGGTGGGATTGCCAGTGGACGACATGAGGCCGCCGTCTTTTCTTCAGTTGCTGTACTTTACTTTTCAGTTGTACTTTACAGTTGGGCTTGTATTTCCGGCCCCCTTTACTTTCCGCTTGCTGACTCTATGTAGTTGTTACTTATAAAGGCAATGCCTTCCCTGTTTACTGGGATTTTACGCATTGGTGCTAGTCGCCAGCCCCTGGCCTATGGAAGGCGGGCTTGGGGTAGTCACGGCACGGGCCCCGAGGACGGGTCGTGACAAATTGGTATCAAAGGCGGTCGGTTCTACCGCAGACTCTGATCGTCCTTTCTTTCTATATGAAGCAATAGTGTTTAGTGTATTGAGTGTGGTTATCAGTTCAGGGAGCCCAGTGTTGGTGCGGCGGCCGACGTATCCGTACACCAGGACCCTGACCCCTGATTTCCGACTTAATGCATGAAAACATTGATTGCGTGTGTGTTTCAAGTCTTCTTTGTGGTTACTTGTGTTAGCTCACCGGGTATACTGATCTGCTTATGAAATTCTCAAGTTTTCCTTGTGATTACTTGTGCCAGCTCACCAGGTATACTGTTCTGACTGTGGTGCTCTTGTTCTCCTTTTCAGGATGGCCCCGCGACGACAGCCGGCTAGGGTTCCGAGTGTAGGGCGCGACGGCAGCCCACCGAGCGACAAGGCCTCGGTGCAGGGCCCTTTGCCAGCAGTGGCACCGGCAGTAGCTTTACCCGCCGAGCCACCGATGCTACCAGTACCAGACGCTGACGATGCACGTCGCCTCAGGGCACTGCATGAGTTTCAGAGCCAGCGAACGCCCAGGTTCCGCGGTGAGGCGGACCCCCAGGCCGCCGAGGACTGGCTAGAGGCGGTGGTACGGATCTTTAGGCTAGTGAGGACACCAGCGGATCTCATGGTGATTCTCGCAGCGAGCCTCCTGCAGGCGGCGGCAGGACGATGGTGGAGCCTGATGCTCCAGGTTCACGATGAGGCATCCTTGCTCTGGACGGACTTCGAGAGCCTCTTCCGCTCTGAGTTCGTCCCGGCCACCCTCCGAGCGGTGCGCATCCAGGAGCTTCTCCAGCTGCGCCAGGGCAGCATGACGGTCGCTCAGTACGCGGCGAGGTTCACGGACCTATCTCGCTACTCGACCGACATGGTACGGGACCCCTTCTTCCGGGCCCGGACATTCGAGCAGGGCTTGCGACAGGAGATTCGGGCGTCGCTGATCTCCCTCAGCATTCCGACCCAGGCGGGAGTGCTGGAGAGAGCCCTCCTGATCGAGAGCTTCCTGGCAGAGCCTTCTTCAGCGGCGAGACCTAGCGCAGGGCGACAGGTAGCTGAGTCTTCGGCAGCAGGTAGCCGACGGATGACTCTCGGGTCCAGGCAGACCAGACCCCCACGCAGACGGCCTCAGGACACCGGCTCAGCGGTGCGGGGCACACAGTGGAGTGTCAGCCTTCCGAGAGGCAGGCTATGCTACTCCTGCGGCGGGCAGGGTCACATGGCTCGTGACTGTCCGACTCGCCGACCAGAGGAGCAGCAGACGGTGGAGGGGCCACCCAGGCAGAGGCAGAGGGTCGACCGTGGCGGTCCGTAGGGAGGAGGCGGACGAGGCAGAGGAGCTGGCCGAGCAGCGGGTGGTGGGCGACGCTTCCAGGCTCTACCCCCACCACCACCAGGAGGGCCACCTCGACCACAGGGAGCTGGCGGGCAGGGGCAGGCCCAGCTCCAGGCAGGGAGGCCTACGACCCCGACATGCCAGAGATGATTCGAGGTACGATCTGTGTCTATTCCACCCATGCTGCAGTACTTATAGACACAGGAGCGAGTCACTCTTTCATAGCCTCTGCCCTTGTTCGGAGCTCGGAGATTCCGACTGAGCCGTTGGCTCGATCCTTACGGCTAGAGACTCCTACGGGAGCAGACTCGACGATTACGCACTGGTGCCGGCAGTGTGAGCTTACTCTAGGAGGCGAGAGCTTCGGCTGGGATCTCCTTGTAGCGGCGTCGAGGCCTTACGACGTCATCTTGGGCATGGATTGGCTATCCACGGTTCATGCCCAGATCGACTGTTTTAGGCGCAAGGTGCGATGTGTTCGCACCGACGGGAGCAGGTTTACCTTCACCGGCGAGAAGGGAACCTTTGCAGCACAGGATGGACTTCCGCGGAGGAGAGTGCAGCCCATCTCTCATCAGTTGTCTAGCCTCATCCTAGGAGCAGTGGACGTGCGGAGTCCAGCTTTTCCTGCAGTGGTGGACCAGTACGTGGACGTCTTTCCCGACGACGTTCCAGGGCTACCTCCTCGTAGAGAGGTAGACTTTTACATCGACTTGTACCCCGGGACAGCTCCGATATCTACTCCAGCATATCGGATGGCCCCCGCCGAGCTTCGGGAGCTGCGGGTACAGTTGGAGGACTTGTAGAGCAAGGGGTTTATCCGACCCAGTGTTTCACCCTGGGCTTCCCCGATTTTGTTCGCCAAGAAGGCGGACGGGAGCTTGCGACTGTGTGTCGACTATCGTCGCCTGAACCATGTGACAGTGAGGAATAAGTATCCGCTGCCACGGATTGATGACCTCTTCGATCAGCTCAAGGGAGCGCGGTGGTTCTCGAAGATAGACCTCCGGTCAGGCTATCATCAGCTCAGAGTTCGAGACGAGGACGTGCAGAAGACGACCTTCAGGTGTCGGTATGGCCATTATGAGTTCTTGGTTATGCCATTCGGCGTAACCAATGCTCCAGCAGTGTTCATGAGCCTCATGAACAGGATCTTCCAGCCATACCTCGACCGATTTGTCGTGGTCTTCATTGACGACATTTTGGTATACTCGACGACTGAGGAGGAGCATGCCTACCACCTGCGAGTTGTGCTAGACACACTCCGAGAGCACCAGCTTTATGGCAAGCTCTCAAAATGCCAGTTCTGGTTACATGAGGTCCATTTCTTGGGGCACGTCATCTCTGAGGTGGGAGTTGCAGTGGATCCCGCGAAGATCGAGGCAGTGCTAGCTTGGGAGCCACCCAGGAGCGTGACAGAGGTTCGGAGCTTCTTGGGCCTAGCGGGATACTATCGAAGATTCGTGCCAGACTTCTCCAGAGTTGCGGCACCACTCTCAGCTTTGACAAAGAAGGGGAAACCCTTCGTGTGGTCAGACAGATGTCAGCAGAGCTTCCAGGAGCTGAGACAGAGATTGACCAGCGCACCTATCTTGAGGTTTCCTGAGGAGGGAGTTGGGTACGTAGTTTACTGCGATGCATCAGGGACTGGACTCGGGTGCGTCCTGATGCAGGAGCGGGCTGTGATCGCCTACGGATCACGTCATTTGAGGCCGCATGAGCAGAACTACGCCACTCATGACCTGGAGTTAGCAGCAGTGGTCTTCGCTCTGAAGACTTGGCGGCACTATCTGATGGGCGAGCGCTTCACAGTCTTTTCTGACCACCAGAGTCTCAGGTATATCTTCTCTCAGAAGGACCTGAACCTGAGACAGTGGAGATGGCTTGAGTTCCTCCAGGACTATGACTTTGAGATAGTCTATACTCCTAGGAAGGGGAACGTGGTAGCCGATGCCCTCAGCAGGAGGACGGGCATTCAGCTACTTGAGGAGGCGACGGAGCAGCTAGCCTCCTTACAGATATCCTTTGTGGATAGAGACGGAGCAGCCTTTCTTCAGTCACTCACAGTCTCTCCTCCACTTCTACAGCGGGTCAGAGAGGCTCAGCGTGGGGACGCTGACTGTGAGACCCGGCGTGCACTGATATCTTCAGGTCAGGCGCCTGATGGCTTCTCCCTTGGAGCAGAGCACGACATCCTTTTCAGAGGATGTACCTTCGTACCAGTCGCTTTACAAGAGGAGGTGCTGAGTGAGTTTCACACTTCTCCCTTGGCGGTACATCCTGGAGTGGCGAAGATGTACCAGGATCTCAGGCGACAGCACTGGTGGCCGGGCATGAAGAAAGCTGTGGCAGAGTTCGTTTCTCGATGCCTCACCTGCCAGCAGGTGAAGGCAGAGCATCAGGTACCAGCAGGCTTGGTACAGCCCTTGGAGGTCCCGGAGTGGAAGTGGTATGGCATATCTATGGACTTCGTGACTGGACTTCCATGCACTTCCAGAGGTCACGACTCCATTTGGGTGATTGTCGACCGACTTACCAAGTCGGCACACTTCTTACCCATCAGAGAGCAGGGCTCAGTGGAGAGCTTGGGACGTCTTTACGTCCAGGAGATCGTACGGCTTCACGGTGTGCCATCGTCTATCGTCTCCGATCGAGATGCTCATTTCACTTCCCGGCTTTGGAAGGGGTTGCAGGAGGCGTTCGGGACGCGGCTCCATCTGAGCACAGCCTTCCACCCTCAGACGGATGGTCAGACAGAGAGGACCATACAGACACTCGAGGACATGCTCCGTGCATGTGTTCTCGACTTTGGTCGCAGCTGGGAGGACCACCTACCCTTGGTGGAGTTCGCGTACAACAACAGCTACCACTCCACCATCGGGATGGCACCATACGAGGCGTTGTACGGCAGACCCTGCAGATCACCGTTGTGCTGGACAGACCCTGGGGAGTCAGCACTCGTGGGACCAGAGATGGTCCGAGCCACGACAGAGAAGGTCCAGATCATCCAGGAGAGGATGAGGACAACTCAGAGCCGGCAGAAGTCATATGCTGACAGGAGGCGGAGGCCACTAGAGTTCGAGGATGGCGACCACGTCTTTTTGCGTGTCTCACCTCGACGTGGTTTACGGAGATTTGGCCGAGGCGGCAAGTTGTCTCCATGCTTCATCGGGCCTTTCCAGGTCCTCAGCAGGATAGGAGAGGTGGCTTATCGCCTGGCTCTACCACCTCAGTTGCACCGGGTGCACGACGTCTTCCACGTGTCTCAGCTGAGGAGATACGTGCACGACCCGACGCACATCATCGACTTTGGGGAGCTGGACGTGGACGATGGGGCGACTTTTGCGGAGGTCCCAGTGGAGATCGAGGATCGACAGGAGAGGGTCCTACGTGGGCGGTTGAGTCCTCTTGTGCGCGTCAGATGGCAGCACGGGAACCTCCAGGAGAGCACTTGGGAGCGGGAGGCTCAGATGCGTGCTCAGTACCCCCATTTGTTCCCCTAGTTTTTGATGTATCTTTACGGGGACGTAAAGCCCTGAGGTGGGAGTAATGTAAAGACCCTCAAATTTCAAGGAAATTTTTTTTCATAATTTTCTTTGGAATTTTACAAGAGTGCAGCTTCAGACGGCACCTGATTCCGAGGCCCGGTGTGCCCGGAATCAATTTCCGAAGTTTGGCTCGGGTACGTTCAGTGAACGGACGAGCGGGTTTTTCTATCTTTTGAACCGGTGCCCGGAATCGAATTCTGAGGGCACCGATGAAATCGCAGCGCCGGTATTTGCTTAGAAACGCCTCTTCCGGAGTTGCGTTTGCTCAGACGTGGTTTTTAAATTTTGCGGCTTTAAGTCAGAATAAAATAAAGTTTGTGCGACAACTTTATTTTATTTCACTTAAGCTGCTTGGAAGCCACTTGAAGTCACTTAAAGGCGGCTTGAACTGAGTTGAACTGGATAGGATGCTATCCAGAAATATCCTACCCCCTTGGTAGGATATTTGTGAGGTGGGGCCCGCACGAGCCCCGCCGTTTCTTTCGCTAAGTAACGCACCCGCGAAAACCCGTCAAAGTAACTGAAAAGTCAACCGACGCGTTTTCTTTAATTCTTAACAGACCATTTAATTGGGCGGTTTATTTCGTGAATTAAATGGGCTGTTTTATTCATTGAATTAATTCAACGAATTAAATGGGTCGTTACTTACGCGTTTTGCGTTTGTTGGCAAAATAATAAAATAGACAACTTGTCTATTTGGGAGGATTGCTATCGTTGTGCAATTCCTCTGAACCTCCACTCTCCCCGCGAAGAACACGAAGAACGCGAAGAACGTGAAGAACGCGAAGAACGCCGGAACCGGAATTCGACGACGCACGATCCGCGACGTCAACAACTTTTCCGCGACCTTCTTCTTCTTCTTCTTCTTCGGTGCATCTTCTTCCGCGGCGGACCTGCGATCGGCGGTTAAAGGTGAGAATCGAAACTTCTAAATTCTCCCCTTTTTATAATTCGATATCAACGGATTTAAATTAATTAAATCCGTTTGATCTTGATCCGGAGATTGGCGACGCGACGCCGGATACCGCGACGACGCGACGAACCCCTTCATCCGCGACGAGCAATCCCGCGACGATCCCCCGTTCGGCAACGACAGCTGCGAGGTAGGGATTTATTTTCTTGATTTTCCTTTCCCGTGATTTTATTTCTTTTAAAATAAAGAACCGATCACAGAACAATTTTAAATTTATTTAAAATTGTTGAATTGGTTATTCCTTGTTTCTCCCGTTGTTTATGACTAATGCGGAGGGTGCGGGTCTAACGAACAAGACCCGGCAACCCTCCGCCGATCTTCCTTTTTGTGCGGATTTGGCAGGCGACGGCAAAAGCACGACGCAAGGGCCATTTGTTGATTCCGCAGTGGAGGACGCGTCCCGGGAGGAACAATGGCGCAGACGGGAGGCAAAACGGGCCACCGGAGCAACTCCGGCGGCCCGCGGAAGGTGGCGGCGGCGCGGGTCGCCGGCGCGGCGGCGCCGGCGACCGGAGATGGCAGCGCCCGGCGCGCCGCCGTGGAGAACTTCCGCCGCGGCTGAAGCCGCGGCGGCGGTGGCTGGTTCCGCGGCCGCGCGGAACCGGGAACGGACGCGGCGGCCCGGCCGCGTCCGCGTGACAGGCGGCCCCCCGCGGGGCCACGTTTCTCTCCAAGCCGCGGGTCAAACCCGCGGCAGTTGTTCGGCCGCTCGGCCGAAGCCGAGCCGGCCGGTCCGGTCGGTCGGGCCGCGCCCAGGCCGGACCGGACCCGGCCGAGCCGGGTCGGGCCGACCCGGTTCGGCCGACCCAGGAGGGGTTCGGGCCGGGTCGCCCCGGGCCCAGAACCCCCGTTTCGGGCCCTCTTCGGTCTTTCGCCCATATCTTGGGCCTGGGACCTCCGATTGACGAACCGTCAGCGGCTACGCGATCCTTGGATCGAGACGGTCGTTTCGGTATATTATACTCAAGGTTTCGGAAGACTTTGGGTTCGGCCGGGTTGGTTCGTACACGAAACCAACCGGGCCCTCGGAGCGGAAACACTCATAACTTGAGCTACGGACGTCCGATCGACGTACCGTCAGCTGTGGTAGTTTCCTCTAAGTGAGACGAAACTTTTGGCATACTCCACCCGAGGATCGGATACAGGCGGAGTACGGTCGGGTTGGTTTTGCCCTAAAAACCAACCGGGCCCCTGGGACGAAAATGCCAATAACTCTCAGATCGGGCGTCCGAATGACGCGCCGTCTGTCGCGTTGAGATCCTGTTGTCGATACGGAACTTTTGGATACATCAACTTCGGACTACGTGTCAGTTGATGTATCAGCCTCTCGGCTCGTGGAGCGGACCCTCCTAAACGAGCTCGCTTTGTGCGGGAACCCTAGCGCTGGCTGTGACTTCGACGACAGAGCAGAGATCCTCCGTGGACTGCGACGACGGCAGAGCAGAGATCCTCCGTGGACTGCGACGACGGCAGAGCAGAGATCCTTCGTGGACTGCAGCGACGACAGAGCAGAGATCCTCAGTGGACTGCGTCGACTACTGCACTCAGCGATCCTACGTGGATCAGTCCTACAGGTTCTGTGTGAGCCCGATCCTATGTGGGTCCTTACTACAGGTTCTGTGTGAGCCCGATCCTATGTGGGTCCTTACTGTCGGTTCTGTGTGAGCCACTGCCTACAGGTTCTGTGTGAGCCCGATCCTGTGTGGGACTTTTGCGGGGGTTAGTACCTATCGATCCTTCGTGGGTCCGACGACTTAGATGGATCAGTGATCATCTTTGACGTCATCTGAAAAAGTATACCTGGTTGAGCTGAATCTTATGTTACTCTCCTTGGTGGATTGTGTTGAACTATCCTATGTGGATTTACTGTTTACTCTCCTTTGTGGATTGTGTTGAACTATCCTATGTGGATTTTACTGTTTACTCTCCTTGTGGATTTGAGTCTTGCTTTCCTTTGTGGATTGAGTTGTTCTTGAGCTCGTGAGCAGAGCTAGAATTGGGGACTTAGGTATATGTATGGGCATATACCTAAGTCGAGTCAGATGTTACTTCGTGATTGCATCTTTCTTTTGTGCTATATCCTTTGTGGATTTCGGGAGACCTTCGGGGGTCTCGGGGTCCTTACTGAGTAGTTGTACTCACCCCTGCACGGGCTATGCCCGCACCTTGTTGTGTTGGTTGCAGACGACGGACAGCGCTGATCACGGTTGGGGTGTGGAGCAGGACGGTACCTGGAGGTGGACCGCTGGGCGGAACGTGCTCGGAGCGGACGTGGGACCCGAGGAGCCTGGAGGCTATCTGTACCCACCCTTCAGGTGGGATTGCCAGTGGACGGCACGAGGCCGCCGTCTTTTCTTCAGTTGCTGTACTTTACTTTTCAGTTGTACTTTACAGTTGGGCTTGTATTTCCGGCCCCCTTTACTTTCCGCTTGCTGACTCTGTGTAGTTGTTACTTATAAAGGCAATGCCTTCCCTGTTTACTGGGATTTTACGCCTTGGTGCTAGTCGCCAGCCCCTGGCCTATGGAAGGCGGGCTTGGGGTAGTCACGTCACGGGCCCCGAGGACGGGTCGTGACACCTATGGCCCAAGATCAATGGGAACCCTTTATAGGTGTAATCATATCTAAAACCCAAAATATACCAGGATGTTCTCATTAGGGTAAGCCCGGAAATTTATCCTTTAGGAATACTCCTAAATAGAAAGTCCAAAAACATGCCTTCGAACAACCAGGACATACTAATTTTCTCATGGAATCCTTTTAGGGAATCAAAATTTGGAATAACCCCCAATATAATCCAATCAACGGGTCTTATTATCCTACAAAATATACCCTAGATATCCTCCATTGTTGGGGATCCTCATAATCGAACAATGTGGGATTTGATTCCCTTGTAAAAGGGATATGTTTGGAGCCTCCATGGGGTCCAAACCCAACACTAAAATCAATACTATATTCTCTATGAAACATTATTTGTTGTGTTTAATTCAACATGAGAATCCAAATCTCTACAATTTTCTCATAGAAACATTGTTATAAGTCAAACAACAAACTTTGACTGATCTCTTTCCAACGAGATGTCCTCTGTACATAACGTTAAAATATGTTATTAGGTACTTATCACATTAAATTGAGAGGTTTTATGTTACCCATTAAGTGGCCCAATACTACATTTCTTTTGATTTCGTTCACAAGGATACATTGGAAAACCATTCATGGGTCTGAACCCATCATCAAAAAACATCAATCTCCAAAGCTGAAAATAAAATCCATAGTAATATCAGTCTCCCTAAATGAAAATAAACTCCATCGTAACCTTAGTCTCCCTGGATGATAATAACATTTAGATTTCCCAACTATGTGTCTTGAAGACCATAATCTTCATGATAAACACCAAATAATCTATAAGTAGTAAAAAATAGGATGCAATCTATGGATAACCATGGATTTATATAGATATCTCCATCGAAAAATATCATTTAACACATATAGATGGTTTTATTAATAATACATGCTAATAATTGATTGTTAAGTGTCGGTTAAACTACATAATACATGGGAATATTTTAAGGATCCATGAAAAAATATTGAATTTGTAAGAGAGTCCAAGTGTAGGTAATAACTCCCCCCAAAAGGGTGTTATAAGATCAACTTCTCATCCTCTCATCAAATGTGATTTATTAAGCATCATTTTGTCAAAATACCTAATGACCGCCTATATTAAAAACTAGATCCCTTTGTTTATAATACCATTGGGAGTTTTCAGTTAATATAAAAAACATTTTGTAAACTATTTGGAAATATAAAATTGTTGTGAAGCATATATTTTCGATGGAATCATTGTTTAATAAGCCTTATATGATGCATCATTATTTATTATTGTGATATAAAAATTATTTCTCTTGATCTATAATCTATTCTTTGTTATAGTTGATATTAATTGTAAAGTTCATATTTACTTCCATGGATCTTGTTGTTGAAAATACATATTTGATAGCTGTATTAATATAAAGAATATAGGCTCATCATGATATTTGATTTTTTAGAAATACATGATTAGAAAATGTACATGTATCACCCCATTGTTCATTGGTGTGGTTGGAAATGACACACCTCACCCTTATTAAGATATAGTTGATGAATGATTACAATATCCTCGAAAGACATGTAGTATCGTACCTAGGGTCTACTGGTGTACCATTACTACATCAACCATAAGAACGTTATAGGGATGAGGTTGTTGTGATTTTTTTTTGAGAAGGTGATTCCATGGACCAAAAGGATGAATGAAAAATTATTAATAAAAAAATTAATGGAGTCTAAAATATGGGATAATATTAAAATATTTTACATGTATGGGAATAATAGCAGTGATGAGGTATTCGACCCAGGTGGTGTCTGGATTTACTCCCATATTTTCCCTTCCATCTATAACTGTGTTTTCCCCTCAATAAATATATTTGATGGTATAATTATGCTCGATGTGTGAACAAGTCTATTCCATCTAGTGAGTAGTAATCAGCCAAGTGAGATGTGCTATGCCATTCCAAATTGTTTGCATGATGGTTATCGATTCTATTTAAATCCAAATGTTGTTCTGACCAAAGAGCCCAGAAAATCCAATGGAAAGTATCAAACTCATCATTTCATCTTCAAGGGATCCGACAATGCCAAAACCACCTATGAATCATCCAGGGATCCGACTGAGGTGATTAATGAAGACATCACCACACCATGCAGGGCCCAGATTTCCATTGGATGCTCCATCAATATTGATTTAGATCCATCCAATATGTGGAGATACCTAGAACACATGTATAGTGGGATGAGGTAGAAAAAAATTTCCACTAATCTGTAGACATCTCTTGATTCGAATGTCATGAACTATTATGTGGAAATGCCTCTATTAATTCAATGAAGATTCATGTATAGAAATAATGATCCACAGCCGACCTGCATTATGATTGTGAGGGTATGTTTTATGATTAATATAATTATGATCAAACTAGATCACATGTTAGAGCTCATCTATTTCAGCAAGGAAAAGGTTCTGGATTTTCATAGAGCCTTTCATTTATGAACATTTATTTTGTTGGTTTCAGATAGAGTCATGAATTAACCATCGGTAGTAAAAAATGTCAATTATATAGTTCCACAGAGTAGAAGTTTTATCACCATAACATAAGAGTTTTTCACCATCTTCTCTATGTTTATTACTGATTTGGAACATAGAGAAAAGCTAGATCCCAAAATTTTGAATGAATATCTCAGTGGGAACTCTGTTGTGTGCTAGACAGCTAATGAGATTGAATCATAAAGGCATTATCTTAGGTTTATTGAAATGTTTTATCAAATTGTAATCGATTTTAGCTTTACATAAATGTTGATTGTAGAAATTATTTGAGTTAAGAAAACCATTATGAGAAGGTTGAAATATTAAAAAATCACTCCTAAAAGAAAAAGAGTATTTTTTAATGATATTTAGAATAGAATCAGTGTGATGATCACATTGAGAGCTTATAATTTCTATGATAGATCAATTTTAACTCTTAGGGGTTGGAGCGGTAGATATTATAGAAATTAATGTCATTCCATTCTAGTTATCCAAATATAATTTCATGGATGAGTCTCTAGAGACCATCCATCTAGAATTATTCATAATGTTGGTGATGTATTGTCTGATGGAAGGGCATATGGAAGAATTAATGAAATTAAAATTTTCCACCTTATGATTTTTAAGCTAACTATTTTTGAGAAAGGTTGTTTCTTTAAAAGTATTATAAAATGGTTCCAAGTAAGTATTTATTGAAAGGATTTATTAAAGTAAATTTTATTTTTAAACCAATACAACCATTCCTTTTGGTTTTGGTACAAGTTGATTGGGGAACAATCACATGTTTTCATTCATAGATACTACCAATACAAATTAAGTTCATTATATTTGGGTTCATTTTTTATTAGAATAACATTATATTTATAGATCATCATAGAGTAAACCATCTTAGAGAAAGTATTGGATTTTAAAAGGCATGTATTACCTTCTATTGAAAAAGACATACATTTAAAAGAAGAGAGCTTGTTTAGATCTTGGTCAAATATAGATGCAATGATGAATGACATTCACCTGCCCCAAAATATGAGGACACCAAGATAATTAAAAGTGATAGAACCTTATTTCAACCCTAATTCACTGATAATGATACATTTTCTACAGGTAGGAATGTTCTTCCCAAAGATGATTCACGATTTGTTCTAAGTAATGGCTTGAACAGAAACCAATTCATAGCATGAAAGTGCAGTTTTGATGTTAAGAATGTTTCTTTTGTCACCATGAAGAAAAAAGGATAATGTCATTAGAACAAAAAAAGGTGGGTAGGAGCATTCACATTCCAAGATACATGGATGGGTTTCAGCTTATTCTAGTTCACTAGATTATTGATCATATGACTATGGTAGTCTTACGCTATCGAGAAGAGAATGGCTTAAAGGGGATCCCCTTTTCTGACACCTATGGTGCATTTAAAATACCCCTTAAGATATCCATTGATCAAAATGGAGATAGATGGCGAGTTGAAACGAGTTGTGATTGACTTGATCAAAGAGTTATCAAAAACAAAACCTTGAAGAACATTGAAGATAAATCCCCAGTCCATGGTGTCTAAAGATTTTTTGATGTCTTTTTTAAGAGAAAAATTACCTCCTCAGTTTGATTTATTCATGTTATTGACACGCTCAAATTCAAGACAAATACATTCCTGAATGGATGTACCCATAATAAAACAAAATTTGATCCAAGAGACAAATTTGTTTTTGATAGTTGAAAGTATTTTTCCAATGATTTTGGTGATGGTTTTATATTGAGTATTAATTAGAGTAATGGGACTAAATAGTTGATTGTCATTGGTATTGTCCACTTTTTAAATTAGGCTAAGAAATTGGGAATTAAAAGAATGAGGAAGAACACCATTAGAAAGAATGATTTTAAAAGATTAAAAACATAGATGTGAATAACATCCCAATAATGTTGGAAGAACCCATCATCAAAACCATTAGGAGTCAGAGAACTATCAGGGTTCAGAATAAAGATAGTTTCATTGATTTCATCATCGAGAGGACTTTTGAAAAAGTAGTTTTTGTCCTTATACGTAATAAAAAATGAAATGACCACATGGAAGGGAACATTGTTGATACCTGAATCATTGATGATGAATTTATTATAGGATTAAATATGGTGAGAAGTTCATCTTCATTATCAAGAAGCATGCCCCCAACCTTATGTGTGGATAGCGGATTGCTGGCTTTCCTAATTCATTGAATAGTGATATAGAATTTATATTTTTGTCATAATCAGATTACCGTTTATCTTTAAACGCCCATTTTATCACATTATCATTGAACATGAGTAAATAATTGAGTTTAACTGTGATAATTATATATTTAGTATGATTAGTGTTGAGGTCAGATATGGTGTTTTTGTTTTGTATATTAGTGATTTATTCCTCATGAAGCATCTTTTCATTGTTAATTGTTTTGGCTTTGGAGAATCAACTGGTTTTGAGAGTCTATTTTTGAAGTTTAAATTTGAAATTACATGCAAAGGGGTCATTGTTATGTGACATTTAAGACAAATTTTTTGGATCTTATTAAATAATTCATCATCCTAGAACCAGACATTTTTAAATTTTAGTGGAAACTATGGTTTCATGTTTTTACAAAATACATTGACCAGGATGGGGCGATTATCAGAGTACAACTATGAAGAGTGGTGCTAGAGATTGTATCCAATTTATCTAAAGCATGGACATTAGTGAAGGATCTATCCAGTTTGGAGGAATCCAATTTATTGTGATTTCTTCTATATGAAATGAATTTTGAAACGGTGAGATTATTTTTAAAAAGATTTTTGTCTTTGATCAAGGCATTAAATTCTCTCATGGAAATAGAAGCATTATATGGACCAATTTAATCAATTGAGTTGTGAATGGAATTAAAGTATCTGATAAGAAACATTTTGGTATGTATTTATCATAGGAATTGTCAATTTGGTTTAAGGAATGAGATAATGACTTGAAGATACATGTCTTGAGTAGTAAATCATCTGACCCAAAGCCCTTCTCATATGATGTCCAGACGATTAGGATTATGGACCCAAATATTGAATAATGTAGATTCATGTTACCTCATTCAACATAATCATATAAATACATATTTAATTTTACATATATATATATATGAGAATATATATACACACCTAAATATACACATATGGTATGGCTCATTTACCAATAGACTGGGCTTATAAACCTAGGGATCCACTATGATTTCATGTTATTATTTTATTTACCTTTTTAGTTGTGTCTTAGATGGGCTGGGAATATTGTATAAACATTAAATTATAGATGTTTATTATAATTTCAACATTAGGTAGGATTAAAGGCATTATATTCCAAATTTGTATGTGTACATCAGTTTCGGTGCAGACCTTATTTATTCTTTTGAGGTTTAGCACATATGAATTATGTTTGGTGATGAGGACCTGGGTTGCATGATTGAATAAAGCCCCTCATGTGGATTCTATTCATCAGTTTGGAGTAACATGAACGTGTAATAGAGAATAGGTTTCTTGTATATAATAGACATAGTTTCATAGCCCTAAAATGTTTTTTGGTTACTTTATATACTCCTATATTTATTGTCAACCCAGTTGTAGACCAGTTTTGTATGAATTAAATTGTTATTTGGGGTTTTAGAGGATATAATTTATTATTACAACATGTTCTATTTCAATTTATTTATTACTTGAAAACTATTATTATTTAAATTTATGGATGATGTCAATCCATTGACACTATAATTGCCTTGATATAAGGTAGTGTCTTTAATCCAACAAACTCTAAGACCATAATGGTATTCAGTGCCCTCTACAATTTTGAATGGCATGTCTAAGGCCATGTGGAGAGAATGAAAAGAGGACCAGTTTATTAGAATCTAGGTCAGGAGGTTGCATACCAGCAATATAGATTAATCATTACTGACTAGTTTATTTGATATTGGTTCATCTCACTCATTTATTTCAACCCATATAATAAAAAAAATGAATCTCACTATTGTGGTTCGTCTTTATTGTTGGGATATTTATTTTTCCCTCATAATGAAGACTGATAAGGGAACCTTTTTTCAATCATTCATCCACTACCTATTAGATATTGTGCCTTCTTGGTTTTTTTGGGTTCATAGCACAAATCAACATGAAGTCATTATTTTGGATTTAATTGCAGTTTTCTTGTGAGTCCTGAATTGCATGATATCATTAATGGGTAACCTTTAGTACTTCTAGTTTGGTGTACTATGGGTATTAGGAAGAATGGGACCTTATTACATGTAAGTAAAACCCATATTTTCCATATATAGAAAGGGTGATATTAGTTATTTGTTTTGACAATGATTGAGAATATAAGATCATTGATCTCCCTATATTGTTTGTTGTGTTTCTAGACATGATTCCATAAAATTTATTGGTTTTACAATAGAAATCGTTGTGTAGTTCACTATCAAATTAGTAAATTGTTCTCAATAGATTTAAATTAATAAACAAGTGACTATTTGGAGGGAATAATGATCATTTTTACTAGTTGAAAGATAGGGAGTGGTTCTAAAATATGAATCTTAGATCCAGTTATAGATAGTTGATAATTAAGTTCTCTAAAATCTCATGGACCGAATTCATGAGTAGATCTCACCATTATGAGTATCATATAATTCCATTTTCTCTAACCAATGATACAGTTGTTTCATGATGATTATGAACACAATATTTATTGAGTACCATGATTCATTCATGGCTATTGTTTTATGCTATCATGGTTTAAAATATGTATGAGGAGGATCATATTATTCATTTGTGAATAGTTCAATAAATCATGATAAATTAGCAACAAAAAATTATTCATATAAATTATTATTTAGAGATTTAAGAAGAGAATTTATATGTACAAAAATTATCAAAAAAAGTATTTTAATTGATCGTGAGACGGTGATCACTGTTATAACATAGGAAAAACACATATTGTTTTTATGAATCAGTGATTATTCTATTTAGACGGGTACTACCCCAGGTTCATTATATTTTTTACAATGTTAGATTCTCCGATTACCACTCTCACTCAAACACGAGTGAAATTATTATGGATGAGAAATGTCATCCTTCTTTTGTTGAACTAAAATGGTGTTTCACTTTTTCACATATGTTTATACTTACAGATACTAGGGAGGGATATGAGGTCTCTTATTGCATGGTAGATTTGGATTTGGGTTTTTTTATTATACAAGGAGATCTCATAATAGTATATAGTTCAAGAAATATTAGGCCATGTGATATGGACAATTCAATGCATGATAACAAACATATCAGTATGATTCATATCATAATATTTTGAAGCACTATTTTTTAGAGAAAGGACTACCACATATTCCGACACCAAAAATATGAGTTATATCTTTTATAAAAAATATTTGAGCCTCCAACAGTGGTTTTGGGGGAGTGCAAGTAGTCTTTTGACCTAAAAATATCTTATACCCTTTTAAGTGAATTTTCATTTTAGATTGCTTGAGGATGATAATTCTAACAAAGGTGATGAAGGAATCATCATAATAGTGGAATCTGATGGTTCTCTTTTCCCAGTATAATTTTGGAGACCAAGGGAATGCAACCAAGGTTGTATTGATAATAATTCCTATGAATTATGCCATTTTTGTTATGATTAATAGGTAGAAACATCATTATATTGATTTATGTTTCATTATGGAATCCTTTTATAGTATGGAGACTATTAGTTAGTTTTAATTATCTATTGGTATTGTTATATTTATTAGAAACATGTACGTTTTGCCTTTTCCTATGAGATGTTCAGTGACTAATAATTTTTATAATTACAATTGGGAAATTCAACTGGGTTCTATAATGATGTACAATGACATTATGTAATTATTATTGTGGCATATTATGAGACAAGGAATCATTTATATTGATTCTCATTATTATATTTTAATACTAGTCATGCATGAGTACCAATGTGCTTGATGTTTCCTCTAGCCACACCCAATGACGTCATAGAAGTGGAATAGTATTTTTTCAATTTTTTTAATCATTTAATCCTTTGATGATTAATATCAAATGGGTTGTGATATAAAGGATGACCAAATATTCTAATCATATAGCAATTAAATATGCAACAATAGTTGAGGACATGGGATGTAACAGAGCGACTTATGTCATCATATTATATAGAGTAGCATATGGTATAGTCTCTGATAGGGACCACCATTTCAGTTAATAATTTTTGAGAGCTATAAAGAAGTTAATTAGATCTGAAATATGTTTTAGTGTGATATTTCATTTTCTAAATGGATGATTTGAAAATATCACTGGAGACATACAACATTTTGATATTAATGACTTTAGTGGTGTACTGGATTATTATCTACTGTTGGTTATGTTTTACAATAACATTAGTAAATATTACACTATTAGTATGGATCCTTTTTAGTCATTGCAGGGTAGTCCTTTTAAATAATAATTTTTCTATCATATATTAGTCAAGATTCCTTTTTTCGAATGAGTTTGGTATAATAGATAATGACAATGATTCAATTGATTTACCAGAGATTGGTAAATTTATATAGTTAATATGATACTTATTATGATTTTTTCCAGTGTCTTTTAGAGTTATTTGTTAGTGTAAATTATTTCATTGATAGTTGAATCAATTTTGTGTCATTGATTACTTAAAAAAATTGGATATTTTACATTGATGTTTATAAGACATTTTTAGATTTTTGGTTGGGTGTGGAAAATGTCTTACCATTTGGAACATACACAATAATTAATATCAATCCAAAACATATTATATATATCAATTCGTTGAATGTACCTTTGGAAAAGATCATTTCATGAGTTTTAAGTATCATGATATTTAACCTAATTTATTTTTGAATGGAAATCATTTTAGAATATTTTATTAATCGATTACGGTTTTTCATAGGAATATGATACCTAGAAGCTATGTGATATGATAGTTTGTTTTATAACACATAATACTTATTATCAATAGGATACAACAAAGGATAATTTTCCTCTTCTCTTTAAAAAAGTGTTTTACTGATAAATCTCATAGGGATAGAAATATTTTATGGTGAAAAGGAGATAATATCCCATTACATTATATTAGGTATGTTTGGACTTTTGTTTGGATTTACCTTTGGTCAATTCATGTTTTAGGTTGTTTTATATGGAAATTGAGAAAATATAAAAGCCCATGGGATGATCATGTTTTATATATGTTTAGGGAATCCCATGATTGTTTTCCCAAAATGTTGTTCTACAAAAAATGATACACCGGAAGGGGGAACATGGTTTTTCCAAACCATGAAAATAATCCACTAAATCATGCACCCTTGAATGGTGATTGTATAATATTAGGACCAATGTTAAAGTATCCATATTGGAAAACATTTATACCCATATATAATCCTATTATGGAAGAACTGTTAACACACTCAATTAATACTCACCATGTTGAATCTCTAGTAAACTGCGTCAATTGTTATTAATTCAAATGAATATTATTTTAAAAAAACATAACCAACCATCCTATTAAAACATATAATCAATCCCATTTGACAAAAAATATTATTATGTGGTCCTATATGTCACTGATGATGTAATATTAACTCATAAAACATATTCTATTTGTGAATCTATCCTCTAATGTTCTCGTTGAATATCTTTCTAGTGAGACATTATACAAACTATTGGTTTCTACTGATCACATCATATATCATAAATATAGAGTGGTTTTTTATTACAATATATATGTATCTAATAAAAATTTTAATTGATCATTATATTAGGTGTTATTCCTTTTATTGCCTAGGAATTTATTATTTTTTTTGGAGAATCTCGATGCAGGTGTTGAGTGGGTGGGTTCTCATGATTGAGTGTTGGTGGGTTGATAAGGATTTATCCTAAAATTTAAACCCTAAATTAATCAGTTGATTTCAATTGTTTTTTAATTGTTTTTTAATAATTTATTTGATATGATTTGATTCTTTATTTTAAAGGTAACTGAAATTGTGAAAACATTCAATTTCAATGGAATTGATATTCTTTTCCGATTTTGAGAAAATTATGCACTAATTTGAAATAGGATATGAAGAAATTATTTATTATTTATTCTAAAAAAATTGTATTAAATTGAAATGTAGTGAAAAAGTGAATTAATTTGATAAAAATCTTTGAATTTTCATTGAAATGAAAAAACTTATTTAAAATTAAAATTTATGAAATTGAACAGTGATTATTGAAATTATTAGAAATGAATGACTTTCCCAAATAATGATTTAATGATTATTTGAGGTACATGTGATCTTGGGTAGTCAGTGGTAACTGGTTATTTTACACCCTTGCAATCGATTGATAACAAAAACTCTAAAAACTGTATTGAGTCAGGATTTACCATAATGGGATCTTGTGTGGGTGTATTGATTCGAGTGTGTAAGCCTACATAAGTCTAGATTATGAGTGACACGTATTGGGGTCATATTACTTGAAGCTAATGTACCATAGGGATTATTACATGGTAATATGATATTTTTGATTTTTTGATTAAATTCCATTGATTATGAACTATTTTATTCCAAAAAATATTTATATTAATAATATATATATATATATATATATAATTTAATTTTCACCCTTTTTTGATATATATTACATCAGTTTGACTTGATGTCTATTTTTTATGAAAATATTTAAATTTTATGGAATTACTTGGTTTAAATAAATTGATTTCATAAATGGACATCTATTATGTGATTTATTATGTAAAACCTTGTGAGGACCAATTGGTATTACTATCTCACCTCATACCATTTTTAGGAATTTATAGATAATCCATTTCAGGTTCCTGTAATTCGGAATGAAAGACTTGGGTTTGTTAGGTATTCTTAATCAATGGGACCCAAATTGATGTTACTGGTGGAGATTATATCCAACTATTACATTGGATTCAAAATCATTATTATTTAAATTTGATGTTTCCTAATTATATTTGTTGGATTTGTTTCACTAAATTTTTTCTAATACATTCTCATTAATGAGTTTTTAAATACTGACATGTATCTTTTAACTTGATTCTACTATTATTATAGGTGTTTGTTAGAAACACTTCTGGATCTGTAACACCCTTTAATCTATTTTATGTTCAAATTTGGTATAATAGTACCTAGGTATTGAAGTTGGTTCTTGAAATATTCATATTGAATTATATGAAAATATCCACGTTTGATCCCTAAGTGGACACATATCATTTTGGCCTACTGAGTAGCCACCATGGCTATAAATTTTTGGTATAGGGGATTCATTCAATCCATGATGCCAAGTTGTATGGAAAATTTAATATTTCAGAAATACATTCATATGGGAAGTTCAATACAAGTAATAGTATACCAAAATAATTTTAAACATTAAAAAAAGTATCATTACATTTTAATTTAGATTCTCGCATCTGAATCGTCACTTCTAATAGGATGAATTTCTGGTCCCAATCATAAGATAACTAATCAATTACTTGAATAGATTCTCTGTGAATTCCATTATATATTGGAATTATAAATACAGAAATATATGAATAATAATTAAATCTGATGGAGGGAAATACTTTATTGAATCCATAGGGGTATGTTTATATCTTGTAGTTCTATTCAAATTAATTTATGATTATATAATATATTATGTATCAATGCATCATATTTTAATGTATATTCTATAGAAGGCCAATGAGTGATATGTGGATACTATAGTGGTAAAATATCAATTATTTTATGATAATATTTGTTATCAAGATGAATTATTAAAAAAATTAATTGAAATAATACATGATAAAGAACCCCAAAAAATGAGGTTCCTCAGTGACTTTGAGAAAATTACTTGGATTCATGTTCTTCCATTATGGTTATAATATTTACTCAAAAATAACAGTGTGGTGCTTGAAATTAAGCCACATTTAAAATATAATTAATTAAGTGGAATTTATAGATAGATCACCCAAATTAGTAACTCAATAAAAAATTGCATAGAATTGGTTTTTAAAATTAGAATGCTGAAAAAGATGTGGTCAAATACTAATAGGATGAATAGTTTTTGAAATCCTAAGAATATGTCAAAAAGTACTATTAAAACAATTCAGTTTTGATACATCCTATATAAGGGTAGCCCCCATCTATAATGGAGAATCATTGGGAAAATCAATCGGCCCCCTTTGATTATAAAAAAATTTACAAAAAAAGGAAATAGTTATTAATATCGTATTAGACTATTGTTTGATACTGAGAATTCATAATTTGATATCAAAATCAGTTATCTTGCTATATTATTCATAGTATGAATGGTGATAGATTATTTATAGAAATAAATATCCAACGTTTTCTTTCTTGTTGATCTTATCAAATATATCATGAATCTTCCAATTGTAGACGAACTTCTAAGCCGGTGATATATTATTATTTTTTAGGGGGGTTCTAGAAAAAAAGGCCATTGTGAATTTATTAAAAGGAAAAACAATTACAAGATTCTGAATGATTGGATTTTATGATGTTATCTATTATAAAAGATGTCAACTTCCAAGGGATATCATCAATTGAAATAATATTCTTTAAAATACCATTATTAGTGACACAATCTGCCACCCGATTTTCTTCTCGATGACAGTTTTTACTTATTAATGAATATTCATATACTTGTGAAATTGATTTAGATCATTACCTTAATAGTGTAGATAATACAATGATAGAGAATATAAATATCAATTGGCCAAGTTTTGGAATTGTATTATGTATCTCTAGTAAATGTGTTTTGGACATACTCTTGACTTCTATTTGTTGGATGCAACAAAAAGAATGAATGATACCAAGACCTCAAATTAGTCTTGAAATTATCCCTAAAAATATATATATCCTTGTTAATTATTATATGATATTTATATATTTTTCTTAATTAAATTGGATGTGAATTATACTACCATGAAAGATGATTAGTTTCCCTTTCTTTCTTATGTATGAGTACTTATTATTGAATAGCCCTTTGAAAAAACACTATATCACATCCCAGATACTATGAATTCCCATGAATATCCTATAGAAAAAGATTCTTTTTTGCAAGATCATATTGACACTGATCTGGTTGTCATTGAAATCATTCATCAAATGGTGGTCACTTCATTTATTATTATTAATATGGAATGTATAAAACAAATTAATTTCATTGTAGATTAAATTGATACATTACCCAAAAAATGATAGGAAAATTAGATGAGTTGAAACTATTATATATTAAAATTAAAACATGGTTTCCCCCATGATGAAGCCAATAAAGAGTATATATATGGTTTAGAATACACTATCCTTCATAGTGACCCAAATTCATAAGTAGCCCTCTATAATTTTTTTTAAATAAATACTCCTTAGATTCATCGTTGGAGGTGTGACCCTCATTGTTATGTAATAAATACTTTCTAGGGAATGTATTTCTAACTATTAAGAAAAATGATATCCCATAAAATAATATGGTTTGAATATTTCTATATATTGATGATGCAATAGTTGATTGATTTCAAAAAAAATCAGTGCCTCAGAGTATTATTCCAACTTCATTTTTTCACTAGCAAAGACTTTATACTCTAGATAAACTTCTTAACACTTTACAAAGAGGGTATTTACATCATGTGTCCATACCCTACATTGAAAATTAGTTAATTTAAATAATTCTTTAATGAAATTACATTTTTATATGAATGTGTTGATATGTTTCATTTACTAAAATTTATAAAGGAATTTTTCATCCATTTAATGAATTTTAATTTCATTACAAGGGTTTCTGCCCCTAATAAAATATTGAATAAAATAAACTAATTTTTGTGCATTAAAATAGAGTAGGAAATATGATAAATATAATACAACATCCAATAATTAAAACTACAATCATTTAGTGGATAATTGGACGATCTAAGCCATCTATAAAATCATGATAAAATATATTTCTATATATGGTGGATAATGAAATGAAATCCAGGCTAAATAAATATTCTCATACATATTAGGCTTATCAAACAAAAATCCAGAATAAAACTAAAATTACACCAAAATCCATTGAATTAAATTAAGAGGTCACCATATCCATATATTTTAAATTTCCCTCCCATAAAATTGTTACCCATTATAAACAGTTTAAATATGACTATACTCAAATACAACTACAAGAATTAATATAACTTTATTAAAATAGTTTATGCATTCTGTAAAAATTGAAATTTATTAAAATAATTCACATGTATTTTAAATAATAATTTTATCCTATTCTCTTTCATCAATTAGAATTTGTATTATATATGAGAATCCCTATGATACTAGGTTAGAATCCTTTTATGTTGATGATTAAATGAGAAGATCCTAATATTTTATTTATGTTCTAAAAATATATTGATTACTTAATAATTATCATTGTAGTATTATTTCCTTAAATTTTATTAAATATATATTTTTAGTGATTTTATGGGGTTTTCATGAAAAATTTTAATATTTATTGAGGAATACTGAATAATACATTAATGTTTAATGAAATATAATTTATTGAATATTATTTCAAAAATAATGTTGTATTGTTCACAATTAATTAAAACATATCTCGTTTAGTAATAAATTATTTTATAAAATATTAAAATTTATTTTTAGGGTTTAAATTATTTTAAATAATACATAAAATTATTTCTTATGTTATTTAGGTTTTTCAATTTAATTGTCTAATTTCCCTTGTATATTTACTAAATATTATTTTTTTGAATTTTTATAAAAAATTATTGAAGTGTACAGATAATTTTTTTATCATATTTAATTATTTAAAATATTATTTTTATTATAGTTTTTAAGCCATACCTGTGACCAAATAGATATAAATGGGAATTTTATAGAATAACATCAATATATAAGATATCATACAATTTTCCAATTTTTAATATTTAATTGACTTCCTCATAGAAATATTTTAGTGTACCAAAATATCAATCAGAACATCCACATAAAACATAAATCTATACAAATCGTGTTACAAAACTTCATAAGACACATCTACCTAAATCAACATTCTCATGTAGCAAATTTCATGTGGGAGGTGAATATTGTTTCTAAATATTCATGAATGAATTAAAAATATTTGTCCAAAAAACATGTAAGAAAAAAAATATCAGTATTGATCAGCCTAATGATTAGGATTAAATGAGAGATGGAATTGATACTCAAGTGACAGGGGCAAAAAAATTAAGAGATAATGGGATGTTTAATAATGTATTAAATAAAGAATCATTATTGATAGATGATTATTTCATGGATTTTTTATCTAAATAACTACACTATTGAGGATTTGGATCCCATAGAATTTTTATTGTTTAACTGATATTTATGAGGAGAATTAATTCATAACACTATAATGTTTTTTGAATGTGATAAATACACTAGAATAATGTTGGTATTTATTCCTATCTATAGAATGTGGAAGTTTTTAATAATTTAATATTTATTATTTAGTCATTAAAGGGCTGGAATAATTTGGTTACTTGTTTTATGTAGGTTCGTTAATGAATGACATGATGGGGACCTCATTTTTTTTAGATATTGGATGAAGGGATGTGATATATTGCACATTAATATTATAAGTTAATGTATTAATATATTTATATATAGTTTATATTCTATGAGAATATGTTTTATAACATGGTAGAACATTTTTTGAAGGATGGTTGTTGATCATACCAATAGTTTTTGAACGTGGAAGTCTTGTGTATCTCTGTATGATGATATGTGTGTAGCCATAATGAATATATTGAAATAATAGTTGCATATGTTCCCTATGTGAATCCATTGTTGATTTTGGAATAGTGATGATACTAAGGGTTGAATAAATATTATTATTACAAATAGGAAATGGGATTTTTGATAAAATTTACTGGTTCAGGTTAAATTAAAATAAGAGGAAAAACATAATACCTTTTGATGACTTTTTATTTAGGGAATTAAATAATGATAATTTAAGTGATAATTACGATTATTTTGTGGATGATAGAATTTCATAACATGGAATTATTGTTCTTGATAGCTATATAAATATCAATGGTGTTTGGGATACATGATTTACTTGTGTTCGATGTTGAGTTTTCCATTTCAGAGTTGTTCAAAATCTATAATAGGTTGAAATTAAAAGATAATTTATAGAACATTACCAATAGTAGAGTTGTGAAAAATAGAAATGATATTAAAATAAATATTTCCATGGAATTTAATTATTGGATGTTTTGATGTGGCTAAAAATAGAGTAAATATTTTCAACCAACCAGTAGGATCTCGAGATGAAGGAGATGTATAAATTTAATATAAAAGATTCTTCAATATATGTATCTCTCTATCTCTCTTATCATTTTTTCAACTTAAAAAATTGAAATGAATATATTTAAATTTTTATTTATTTATTTGGAACAAGTGTAATTAAAATTTTTTAAGGGGAAATGGAATCAATGGAATTTAAATTCATTCACCTACTATTGATTCAATTTTATGTTGAATGATTGTAATCCTTTGGGAAATTTATTCAAAAAATTGTCTATAATTATTAAAATTTATGATCAATGGATTAAATTATAATAAAATCATAATAATAATTTTAATACATATTAATTAATTCCATTGTTTTATAGATTCAGTTTATCTGTTTCATAGAGGTTTATAGTGTTTATAGTAATCTTAGTGTTTATACTATAAATTCTTCAATATTATTAATTTTCACTATATAAATTATAATAAAATGTGGATTTGAAAATATTTATCAATATTATTTTAAACCGTACTATATTATTTAGAAATTTTAATTTTTTCAAATCGATGAAAATTACCTCATTCATGATAACTAGACATACTTGTCAGTTCTTATGAGAGTTCACTAGAATGATCAATGTCTTAATTTTAGTTAAGAGTCTCGATTTTATTTTCTCCATGAGTTTATTATATCATGAATTTATCTTATTCATTAAAATGATATTACATTTGTATATTTTTCATCAGTTTCCCCTAGATTACCTAGTTTTTTTAATATTTCCATACTTTTTATGTAATATTTCTTCTATTCTAGTGATTTCATGTTTTCTCCACCAAAATCATTATCATTCCTTTTTTCCTTGTATTTTTTATTTGTTACTCGTTTATACCATTAATAATTACCCTCTAATAGGATTAGACGTATAACAAATATCCATTCTAATATAATTTATAAAAAAATCATTGTTATTTCTATAAAAAAATAATCCTGTCATATTTTTTTCAATATTTCATGGGAAGTATTTCATGAAAAACGAAAAAATATTAAAATTAAAAACTATTTTAAAAAATAATTCTTCTAAAATGAGCTGAATTCAATTTTTTTCTTTTTTTATTTTGATCTATTTTTAGAAAAAAATTCATGAGCCCAAGAATTCATATTAGGTTTTCTAAAATATATCTTTAATAAAAAAATATTGAATATATATAAATATTTTTCTATTACAGGAATATAAATGAAAATTAAAATTAAAATCTAAAATTTTTCTAGTTAGGAATTGATGAAATTTGGAAGCAAAACTCATTGTAAATCTTTATCTCTAGCCATGAATGATTGAGAATTTATTAGTTTCAACTGAAAAAATTCAAAAAGTAATACTTTATATATTAATTATTCTTCTATTTCCATTTTCTATAATGATATGCAATCATATCTCCACATGATTCCATATATTAGTGTATTTAACACCATGGATTCAGTAGATTTCATTAAACACATTTAAAGTTCTATTTGAAAAATTTATCTCGAAGAGTTGGCTGGGGAATATTTGATGTTATGATTTTTTTACTTCATTGGTTGAGATATTAAATATTTCTAAAACATTGATGACCTTATCATTATTATTTGTATGATATTTTCATTCCATTTGATATATAATTTTGTCCTTCGAACGCTATGATGAATGTTTGGAAAAGATAGGTAGATTTGTTTAATATCTGGGAGAGTTATTTCAGGATACTTTGGTGAGGTTCAAATAAAATCAACGAAAATGTATCAATCATTAACTTTCACCTAATATATAGATGTATACATTATATAATATCACCACCCTTTATAATGAAAATATTGTTGATCTATCCTCGATTGGGGATTTATTAGACATGGAATATGATTATATTAACAAATTTTTTAGAAACTATATAAAACATAACCTATAGGTGCGTTCTAAAAACAACCATATATAGTTAATGATATCACCATAATACTATTATAGTTTTTCATAACATGAAATGGTAGGAATTTAGTCTATGTGGGATGTTTGTGAATACATGGACTTGTTGAATGTTTTTTATTTACCTCTACAACAAGATGAGGGTTCCCAGTTGGTGGATTGTGGTCCCATAAATTAGGGTAACCATGATCTTATTTCAAACCAAAATAACCATGGATATAGGAATCAAACAAATCAATCATGGAAGGATTAATGAGATGTATGAAAATTCAAAAATTAATCCTCAAATTCTTATGTGGATTTCTAGGGCCTGTTTCAATAGTTGGCATGAAGATTAGACTCTAAAAATATATGTAAAATTCAAAAACTATAAACACGATATTGAATGGATAAAAAATATATAATGCATAATATTAATCGAAAAAATTAAAAATAGTCCTTGTATCTTTGTTATAGAAAAAATGGAATGTTATGTAGTTGTATAGTGATAAATCCCAAGGAAAAATATATTTATACAAAACCACATCTGGTATAAAAACAAAGAACAAGTTTCAAATTTTACATGAGATATTGGACCAATAATTCTGGATGATAATGAATTTGAAAACTAGTAAAACATTAATTTTGGAAATCTATAAAGAAATGTACAACATGAAAAAAACTTAGACTTCAGTAGAAAATAACTAATAAATATGGAAATGATGTGGAAATATGATAAATATTGTATGGTGAAATTTATGTTCGACTATAAGGATAAAAGTAATTATATTTTAAATAAATTTCCCTAATCATTTTATTTTTTTAGACTCTATCATAACAATGATTTGATGACTATTTGAAATTACATGAAATTATAAAAACTCTTAATGTGAAAAAGTTCTTTTTGGAAAATAATAAAATATTATAGTGTCAAATTTATCAGGATGTTTTTAGGAAATAGTTTTGACATAAAATAATTAGGAACAAATTTATTGACTAAGGGAAGTAATTTTGTCATAAAAACTAGTTCAACCCTTAAATCTAAATAACTTTGTTGGTTTTTATCTCATATTTAATTTCTTGTTATTAGGAGATTATTATTTTTGTGATTATGGAATGTTATAAATATCATTGTTGTCAATATATTATCGAATCATAATATGGGGGAGATAAAATTAGTCATTTTATGTCAATAGTTGGCTGATATGTCTATTTCTCATCGAATCAAATGGGTGGATAACATATTAGTCAATGTTGTAATGATTCAGTTAACATATAATTTCTTTATTATAAATGGTAAGGGGTTAAATTGCTTATATCATATTAGGTAAGAAATTCTTTTCTATCGGTGGGCCTATAATAGGAGATTCAATGGGAAAATGTACCCTTAAAGTCAATGAGGGTCAATAGAATTCAATGTCTATAATAATTCAATACCTGATATTTTTTAAAAAAATTTGATATGGATATATATTTTAATATAAAATTAAGTGGGATTCTTGTTTCCATATTTAGATTTAATTAAAGTCACATTTATTGAAAATTTTTAAGTGAAATATTTTGAAACTGATTTGACTAGTGAGATGGAAGTATAGGTAGGGATGATATGAATTTTAATAAAGGTATATAAAAATATGATAATAATAATATAAATAATACATTAATCTCATTAGGTAAATAGTTAATTACATAATAGTCACAAAATATATGAAATTAAACGGTTATTTTCATGGATGTTATTAATACTAACAACATATATTTTTATAATTTCTAAAATAATCAATAATTGATCTCCTATTGATTATTTCATAGAAATACTTGTTCTAATTTTATTTATTACAAGGGAATTGATAAAAATGAAAGTTATGGGCCCAAATTATTAGTATTTTAAAAGCTATATCATAATTTATTTAATCATAAAAATGATGAGAGTATAGGGGAAAAATAAATATCTAAATAATAGATCATAAGATCATTTATGAAAGTCAAAAAATCATGGAGATACATAATCTAATAAAAATATCATTAAGGGAAATATAAAGGATAAAAATTATAATTGATTAACATGAAATAAATTAAATGATACATGAAACAAACTAATCATGAAAGCAAGATATATCATTGAAATAAATTGCATAAAAATTTAATTAACAGATAAAAAAACATAAAAATGTGTCATAACTCATTAAAAATTAAAATATCACACATACATAAACATAGAAAATATTGTTTTTTAAGAGACTGTAATTTCTAGGTCTATGTGAAAATACTCATTATATCCACACCAGGAAGTGTGGGTAAACACTTACTGTTCATTTCTATGTGATCAAACACATTGTGTCTAGAAATGATTATCTAATGAAATATATGAATATAATGATGATGTTAAGGGATACATTGGACACCAACATTAATCATCAATACATTTTTTTCACTTAAAATTTATAATCATTATAACATAAAAAACTCATACAAACAGAATGGGTTTTTTAAAAATATCATAGAACATAAACTGAAGAAATAATGGGATATCGATATAAAATTATCTCAAATAGTGCATAAAAATTTCAAATATAAGTCATATCTTCAAGAAAAATATATAATATTATGGAAATGAGAACCAAATCATGAAAATATTTATTTGAATACATTTTTTATTCAATAAGTTAACGTAATTGATTTCAGTCCATTTTCAAACTAATCCCTTTATTATTATGTGAAATAAAATGCATAACTTACATTATATTTACATTTATTCAAAAAATATTTTTACCTATAAATATGTAAATACTATTAATAAAAATCAAATTTTTGGGTATTATGATGATCAATACTAAATATCCCAACTTAGAGAATAGATTTTTAGTAACCAAGTCCATTATAATTGATCTTGATTTATATAGAATAATTCAATTTCCAACATCATAATGATAAATATATTAATTATTTATTCTAAAACCTTATTCATCTATCATTTAATGCATACTCTTTATTGGCAATAATTATTTTCCTGTATTATATTTTTGTAGTATAATTTCCACATTATTTGTTTAAAATATTAACTTCTTAAAATTAGGATTGAAAAATAGTGGTTGATCATACATTTTAACCCAAATTAAATCTTATCTAAACCATTTAATGTACTGTAATATAAATTTTTTGGAATTATAGTGTTTAAAAACCAAAACATGCGAGTATTATTCACATTTCCTAAAAATTTAAATGATAAATAAATAATTTTTTCTCATATTAATTAATTCCCATATAACAATCATAACATCTAATTTATAAAAAAGAATAATTTTAAATATGTAAATTATATATATTTAAATATGATCCCATTCACAACTATACACTCAAACCATCCATTTTTTTACATGATGGAAAAATAAATATATTTATTCGTGGAGGTGATAATCTTTGTAACACAAAATTAATATTTATATTAACTAAAAAATGAGAGGGTTTAAGATTAATATTAATGGATCATTTTATAATCATAAATTCATTTTATAAAATGTATTTACTCGTTAATAAAATCATTAATGCCATCTATATAGAGTGGTGATGAAAAAATGAAAGTGTCGCTTCCTGAATGAGGTAATATACATCAAAATACAATAAAAAATTATTTTTAATAATAGTATATCGATGTGAATAAATAATGGTCAATACATATTTATAATAACATCTAATCATGATAGTTATTTTGGAAATTTCATTTCAATATGGTAATTGTTTTTTGAATGTAATGGATACAAAATTAATTTTATAAAAGATGTGGTATATGTTTCAAGACGTTGAGAAACTGCTTGATGAGGTACATAGATTTGAGGGAGTTAAGATAATTTTTGTGCAACAGGGGAACAAATAAATTTAAAGGACATCTAGGTGAGGAAATTTTAGAAGGTGTTCAATGAAAGTTTGAATTGTGTGTGGTGTATTGAGACTTTATAAGTGATCCCCTTCTATAAATGAGAATGAGGTATATTTCGTTTGAATAGAATTGTATATAAATGTTAGGAATATTAATTAATTAATTTTTTGAGTGTTATATGGGGGTGGTTAGTAATAGATGTTGTTATGGATTTAGAAAATTATTTTCTATAATGTCTAGGGGATTATTGTATGAAAAATTTACCCACCATATATTTATCATTTAAACACTGATTATATTGAATTCAATAAAATTCATGTAACTTATTTAAGTCCAAAAATATATATTTTTAATTGTTACCAAATATTTAAATTAAGAATCAAAATTTCGGATCTATTTAACTAAATTCAATTTTATATATGATAAAATTAGCATTTAAACCAAGACATATAATTTTTATAACATTTTTTCTCTAGAGAAAATGTTGATTTAATCATTAAGTGTTCATAATATTATTTAATATTGATTTCATATTAAATAGTTGTTATTGAATTTTTATATATGTTTAAAAATCATATCATTATTTTCACTTACAATTTATTCATTAAATATTTAGTTAAAATATTCAATATTTAGAAATGTATTATTCATTGTAACTTCTCATTTCTCTAAGGCAACTAATATTAACCAAACCTAAAATAATATTTATGCATAAACAAAAAATTAACCTTATTAGTTAATTTGTACCCACATATATTAAATATATAATTCATTTCATTTTATCATGTTGACAGAAAGTAAATTTTGAATATTAATTTTTTATAAAATTATTTGAGAAAATATTTCTTATGATCTAAAATATCAATGATAGGTTATTAATTCAAACATGATATTTTAACATTTGTAATGATACTGAAAAGACATATATTTACTCATGAAAAAGATTTCCTAACATGTTTATAATTATTTTATGTTGAAATCCATTGTATCTCTAAAAAATTAATCATTGAAATATAAATAAATCATTTTAGGAAAATCCAATGAATTCATATTAAGATACTATGCCCATGAAAAATCCAAAAAAAATATTGTATTTTTTTCAAATTAAACCTAAAAATGAAAAAACAATATAGATATAGGATTACATAAAATATGTTTTAAAAAAATATATTCCAATGTAGAAAATGTCCATTATTTTATTATACATTTTTATATTGTTTTTAAAAAGTAGTTAATTCGAGTGATACCATCCAATTTAACGATTGTAATAAAAACAAAATATTATATTGTTGATGTGTGGCCTTTAATTTTAGTTCATTGTTTCATCAAATAAATTCTATGACATTATGTATAATTAAGGAATATTAACTATTATAATCACATTTTGTCACATTTCACCCCTTGAAATGAATAATTCCTTTTTTTATTAATGAAGGAATCAAGTGATGGTAATATTTACTATTCAAATATTTGGTTTCCCATGTTTCAACATAAGACTTATGATTTAAAAATATATTCGTTTATAGATGATTGGTATTCAACTATATTACCTTATCTAATGGATCAACATTTTTCATTATTTTTTTCATGTGAGAGATCATATTCAATTTTTATTACATCGGAACTTCGAATATGTGAATGGTTTGACATGAAAATTATCAAAACAGATTCATGGATCACATCATTTAAATTAGTGATTTTTGTAGGCAGTTCTAAATAATTATTCTAGGACATTGAAATTATCATGGACCATTAATGGTCGTGCGTATCCATGGATCAAAATCTCTTTCTTCCCAAAACATGAGATATTTTATAATGATTAAATTAAAAGATAAACATTATCAATTAAATCAAACTCTATATCTCACTAATTATTATCATTAAAACTATTCTTTCTATATTCCCATATAACAAAATCCCACTAAATCATTTGAAACTTCTTTATCACTTAATATACAATGTTGGGACCTATTATATTCCACTCTCTTAGTTCATCCTAACACATTATATCCCTGCATCTCCTCCTACATAGTGCATCTCATGGTTCTAATTGATATCTAGAATGGAACCTATTGTCATATGTTAAATGTATCATGATATGTTTTTTAACAAAATATTATTGGAAATAAATCGAACCATATCTCATCATATCATCTGGAGTTTCAATTTTCTTCACAGACATAGATGATATATACTTGTAATTACCACCATTATCTATATTTTATTATGAAATTTTTTTTAGAAATATAATATAATCCAAAAATAGTTATTAGATAATATGGATAGTGGTTATACATGAATATTATCCACAATATTTTTAAATATCATGGAGATTTAGTAAAAATAGAAATAATTTTTGATGGAAATAATATGAAATAAATTTGTATTTCAATTATCTACAACCCAAATAGCATTATTGAAGATTTTTTTGGAGTTTAAGAATATTTTTATGTGGATATTTTACCGTTTCGATACTGTTTTGGGTAATTTCAATAACATAACCATATAATTTTTTATTTCACTATTAAAAATCTAGAATACCATGAGTATAGATATGTGTTCTTCAATCTATCTCTTCATGTAATCCAGCTAGATTCTTTATTTATATATTTACAAAACATTTTGATTCAAGGATGGATATAGAATGGAGACAAAATATCCCAAATGATCTTTCATAAAGTATCGATGTAACGATAGATGTATAAATTTTCAAAAACATATTACTCTATATTTTTCAAAGTTGATCTATTGATTAGTTCATACCCACTTTAACAAATTGTAATCATCTCTGATAGATATTTTTATTCATTTTGTAATTGGATGGTTGAGCAGTCAGTTAGTAAAGATATTATTTGTTAACCCAATTATCACATAAACATTCACACTCTAAAAATAAAATAGTTTTGGGTAATTTTATTCCCCATAACATATAGTGTATCATTATATTTCATACTAAAATTCTTGGTCACCTTATTATCCTTCTTTGGGCAGTAACGTATAGTGTACTTTTAATCCTTCATCAATTGAAAAAATATTATTTTTCCTATTCAATTACTTTAATGTGAATATTAGTTTAACAATTTTATTATCTATATATATATCACAATTTTTTCTATAACGATGATTTCACCAAATCTCAGTATCACACAAAACTATCGCTTACTTAAAATCATGGATAGTGAAAAAAATATTCATTATTTCTAATGAAATCTTAATATTATTTCATCTAAAGTATCTTAACACTCTTCCATGTCAACACGGTAAGTGAATTTGATAGTTTTGGGTAATTTCTCACAAAGCATCAGTAATTTCCCATTAACCCATTACTAATATAGATATCATTACAATTTCTATTATAGAGCATTTCACAAAAAAAAACTATATTTTTTAGA
Source organism: Viscum album (assembly GCA_963277665.1). Classification (NCBI taxonomy): domain Eukaryota; kingdom Viridiplantae; phylum Streptophyta; class Magnoliopsida; order Santalales; family Viscaceae; genus Viscum; species Viscum album. The sequence goes on from OY728139.1 coordinate 137,163,048, forward strand.
TCTTCTAATATTAACATTCATATGATTTCTGGACTTGAGAAAGTAAAATTTTATATCCTAAATTCAAATTTTCTAAATTTGGAATAAAATTTCTCCTTTCTCGAGGTATTCTACACTATTATCAATTTATTTCCATTATATTCCTTTATCTCAAAATATATATAAGAATTTCATCTATAAGGATACATACAAATTGAAAAAAAATAGTATATAATGAATCTATTCATTAGATCTATGAAAATAATTGGTGAATAAGAAAGTGTAAACTACATCACTGTAATGTCATAATGTACATACATCAAATGTAAATCCATATTAGATATATCCATCATTTAGAATGTAAACCAAAATTATACGTATCAATGTTAAACCATTAATATGTATTATTGACCTCAGATTTTTCCAAATAGATACTCAATATAAGTTAGATGATTAATTCTATTTGTCATTATTTTAATAAGCCCAATAATATCATTACAGTTACACATAATTCGATTATTATGTTTGAGAAAGTGGAATGAAACATCCCACGGTAAAATAATGGGCCATATGAATCCCTTTTCCAAATTTTATTATATTTTCTTCTTTAACACTTCTATATTTATAAAATCCTTTATATAATGACTTGTCCTGATAGGCATGGATCCATGTATGATTCCCATCGAGAAATCAACATTGGACTTATGGGAAAGACCATGATGTTTATTCAAAAATACATCAGTACATTCCAATACAACAATAATATCAATAATGTTAACTTCCTCCTTTTTCATTTGATAAAAAAATCCCTTATTAGTGGGTAGCATATACCATATTATAAAATTGGTACCCATTTGAATTTAATAATCATCATAGTGTTGTTATATGATAATAATCTTTTTAGGAAATTAAATAAAAACATCAGTATCCCCACTGCTGATATGACCATTATGCATGTAAAGTAAACATATACCCAATATTTTGTCAAATTAAACATATGGAAAAAAAATATGCAAAGTAATTTTCCTCCTATAAATCAAAATTAGTGATCATTTTTAAACTCATAAACATAATCTGGGATCCACCAAGGTTTTTCGTTTATTGTTCAATATACTTTATTTAGATTGGTGATTTAGTTTTTATTGAAAATATGTGTTATATAATAGAGTGTACTGAATATGAATAAAATATAGTATTCGGATATTTAAAAGAGTAATTATATGTACCTCACATCACGTCATTAAAATTTTATACCATAGAGGTATTGATCATGAATTCCCTTCCTTATTCCCTTGGTGTGGGATACATTCATGGACTATTTTATTCATTATCTCGAGGGTTGGGACATTGATTCAAATAATTTACAACCTCCAAGAGATTGATACTTTATAGTTCATACATATCATAAGTATGGAACATCATCACTTTAGTTTTATTAATAATCCCCATACCACTGGTTTGACAATTTTGGGACCAGTTTTATTCTCTATTACACATAAAGCACATTCGCAGACCCATATTTCAATTTGGTGGGTTCCTCCTCCCATACTTATTACAAGTATAGAATTATTCTTTTATCTAACCATGTGTCTTATATTTTTTTCATACATGACACTATAATTAACTTTTCTTTTCCCCAAAGTATTGACAAAAATAGGTATCAATATCAATCACAAGTGCACTATGAAAAATATACCCATATCTTTAATTTTTTTTAGAAATAACACTTAATAGAGAAATATTTATGATAATAAATAAGAGGTCTATTTTACTATTGACATCAGAGATAAAACTCGAGGTTTACATCATAGGTCATTGCATGTTTTATTCTTATAAAACAATAAGACATCCAAAACTTTTTTATTAAAATAAATGGATTACTACAAAATTTTGATTTCATGAGTAAGAGTAAAATAAATAGTGAATAATATAATCTCACACTCTTCTCATTCCATAGAGTCTATCTACTCCTTTTTATATAGTTCTTAATTATAATCCACCATTTTTCAAAATCGTTGTCTAAATTATAGAATAAAATGATAACCTTCCCATGTAATGATCACTTGATAATGAAAATATATTTTCCATTTCATTGAACCACATTCCAAAAACTAGTGTAATAAAATTCCTTTAAAAATATGGTGTAAATTTCTTTAAAAATGACTCAATAGTAATTTTCACTCTCATTGGTGTGTTTAGGAGTTCATCATGATTTTGTTTATTCCCCACAAAATTCAATTGTAGTGCATGAATATTTAACGGATTTATCATTCCAAAAAAAAGTCATTAGGTTTTCTATTGGTAAAATAAACAAATTAACTATTACACCAATTTTTATCTTGGTTATTTCCAGTTCTCAACAAAACCTCACCAAAAGTAAAACTATGTATGAATAAAAATAAATTAATTATTTTACATAAAATAAAACTGTATACATAGAATATATATTTCTAATATGATGTGAATATGTTAGCCTTTGAATCATTAGGTTTCAGTCTATGAAATCAATTATTACATTTAAATTTTATCTAGTTATATAAATTCAAATACAATATAATTATTGTAAATGTAACATGATTGAGAAAATAATATCTTTAGTAAGTATTAATCTAGGTGAAAAATAAGGAATAAATATTTATATACCCAAATTATGGAGAACATAATCTTAAATATTCTCATTTTAGTGTTTTTACACCATGATGTATTCATTAAAAATACAAAATAAACATGTAGTATTTAGATAAGAATGTATTTCCTGATAAAAATATAATCAATTACATACCAAATCATTAAGATAATATACTATACTTATAATCATATGATCTACTTGTATATATTTTTAAGTAATGTTCTGTAATTTAATATCCTAATATATGTAAATACTCATCAAATACCAACTATATATACCAATGAAACACATAACATAAATATTACAATAATATCATGATCTAAACATTATATAATAAAATAATATCACAGTCCAATGACCCAAACTATCCATTCCATGATAATAATTTACAAAGAAACATTATTTTACAATTGATTCAAAATATTTTCCATAATATTTCCCCTATGGAACGTTTCATAAACTACTCACATGATTTATTCATTCTTATAACCTAAGTATTGAAAAAATAAAAATGTGGTGACTTCAAAAAAATTAATGGAAATGATATACACTAAAATATTAGATCATACGAATTAGGATAATATTGAAAAAACACAACTTTCTAAATAATATATCATAAGAACTAGTAAGATTGTCAGAATAAATAGCGGATCTATATTTGATCATAAAACGTTCATTAAGGAAAATATAATTTATGAAACATATTACATGTGAACATGTCATATATTGAATGATACTTTAAAAGGTATAACCACTCAAATTTGTCATTTCGTGAATTGAAATGTATCTTGAAACAAAGTATAATTTAATATTCATCATCAAATTTTGTAATAAGACTATAAAAATTAAAATTTTCCACATCTGTAAAAAATAAAAAATAAAACATGTCTGAGAACACTAATAAGTTACATGACTACTTCATCAAGTCCTTTAAGTCTATGCTGGAAAATGTTAGAAAACCCATCATTCATACCCTAGTGTAAAAAACAATTATATACACAAATAAATAATATAGTAAACATCATACTATTAATAAATCATAGAAAAATAATGGGTTTCATTATCATATCACATAACATTAACATAGTAATGATTTTGAGATAAATATTTAATTATTAAAAGGGGTCATATATTTTGAAATAAATAAATGTATTCAAGGAGAGATATACCATTTTAATGTAATTATAAAAATATAATAGATATAGTATTTTGGATGCATAATTCATTCATCTATGTAATAGTTACAGTTGCATGTCCCATTGAAAAATATCCCCTTCCTCTTTATGATAAATGAAAATAAAAAATTCAAAAAATTTATTTTGGTTCAAATGCACTTTTCCCAAAATAATAAGTAATGAAAATAAATCAAAATGTAATTTCATGTAAATTTAATTTTATAAAATAAATTATAATTATGAATGAATTTATTTTGAGATACCAATTCCATTACCATTTAACTTGATTTTGAAATAAAATTATTAACATATATTATCATAATTATAATCAAACTAATTATATATTTTAGAAACATATTCTTATATATATCAATTTTTACTACTCACTTATAAAATTTACATTTGTGTTTTAGATTATTGTAATCTATTTTCTACATCTGGTGTTAATAATCTTACTCATGTTGAATAAGGTTTGTAAAAAAGTATCGATACTAATTTTTCTATGAAATATCATAATTTAAAAACAATTATATTTAATTTAATTTATGGTTCATATGGGGTAATAATGATATAATACTACTATATGTAATTTTTAGTTTTGTTTCACAAAAACTGAAATGTTAATGAACTAGTTTTTCATTATTTACTGATATTGACATATTAACCAAAAATGATAATAACAATTTTGGTTATAAAAAATATTAATTTTAGATAGTTCTTAAGATTATATATAATTTATATAGACATCCATTGTAAAACAAATCCTTCCATTTTTTATGTGAATGAATTTGAAACATGTTTATTCATAAAGATGTTACACTACGTAAAAAATGATTAGCATTACCATTATCCAAAGATAGAGAGGGGTGATTGTGGATAATATGTGAGACTTTGGAGAACTAAATATATTGTATAAATAATAATATTTCCCCAATAGAAACTTTATTAAATACTAAGGCATTTGATGATGGAAACTAATAGTTTTAATTTTTTGAGGTTGTAATCTGCACAAATGTACTAAAAAATATTATTATTTACTTAATTAATCAAAGTGAATAAAAAATTAATATAGAATTATTGTAATATCATATAAAACACTAATTATTCTTATTTAATTGTTAAAATATGTTTATTGTAGTTTTATATTATAAATAATAAGAATGGAATTTTATGAAAGATATGATGCCTAGGTTGAGACCTTGACCTTCCTCTTGGGGAAGGCCGTAGATTTTTTTGATAAAGGATATGTTGTCCTAACCGAGGGAACTACCACCTATATAATAAATCATGGAGAGGAAATTTTGATAGTTATTTAATGAAATTTTTTATTGTGAGTGGATAATTCGATGAATGGATGTAATACACTTATATATATGAGGAAGTCTGACTTTTCCATGGAAATGAATAGTACGTAAGTGGTATAAATAGAAAAGAATAAATGTTAGGTGAGTTGGTAATGTAAGTATAGTTATACATGTTGGTAATAATTTAAATTATAATAATTTAATTATAGAAGTTCTAATATTTATTATATTTTTAATAAATTTAAGGCAAAATATACTATACATTTTAGCACTTATAACTGCTAATTAAATATTAATCAAATCAATTATTTTATTATTAAAAATATAAATATTGATAAATATATATGTGATGATTTCTGTTATGGGAACTATTTATCCTAGTTCAATTACAAAATAGATTAACATTAGCTACTAAATAAAAATATATAATTTATTGAAACCCCATTTCTGTAGAAGAACATTATTTTATTAATTAACTGTTCATAAATTTATTAAACATTTTATTACCCATAAAATGGGTGTCAATTAATTTTTTAATATTAATAAACAACATAAAATATTTCTAAATAAATAATTTTTCATTAATTTTATCAAAAACTAATAAATATTTAAAATAATATAATTCTGCGAAAAGATTAAATTTGTATGGGTAACTAAAATTTAACTAAGGTATTATAATATTTATCTCCTTAAATAAAAGATAATAATTTAATAAGTTTAACCCAATTATGTTTTATCTAAAATTTATTTTATTTGATTCAACTGATAAACTGTATTTTAATAATATTAATGTTTGAAATTTTATTTTTTAGAAAATAGTTTTCTTGTCTGAAAATATAAAATATAAGTTTGTAATTGAAACATGATATTTTATCTTGTTTAATTATACATAAATAAATTTATCAGTTAAATAAAATGTTTTATTATTCTCTTATATAATAAGATCACTAATAAATTCATAAAATATGTTTTTTAAAAATCATCCAATAATGAAATATTTTAGAAAAATCTCAATATTTCATCTAAAAAAATATAATCGTGATATATCAAAATATAATATCAATTTTTTAAAATGTATGCTCTAAAATTGAAAAATACAATTTGGGTATAATTTGGAGTAAAATTATTTTGAGAAAAATATATGTTTATGTATTACATTAATGTTATATTTTTATGCATTATTTTATTGTATTTATAAAGTGTATTATTCTAATTATACAAAAAACATAAAATATTTAATTTAATTGTAAAATTTTCTAATCATAGTTTTGTTTTTAATTTTTTTGTACAAAATTAAATACATGAATGATATTCCTAATTTTTTTAATTATGTGAAATCAACTACTGAAATAACCAATTCATATACAAAACATTGCTAAGAACAATCAACTTTTAAAACATGGAATAAATTATTTCTCAAAATTTATTCCTCAAGATGTTATTCCACCCACACAACCACCTGTTCATATGGAATGAGCTTTTATAGATCCTTATTTGGTATCAGAATCACATATCCATGTTTCATAAATTAGATAGGCTATTTATGAGTGTCTCATAACTACATATGTGTGTTTTGATGGCTCTAAAAAAAATTTAATTTTGAGGTTAGGATCCAAATGAAAAAAATAATTTCTTCAATATTGTATATGTATTATTTACAAATAGTCTAATACCTAAATTGAATGAGTTTTTTCATGATTTTTTTATCCAATTATATAAAAATTCACTTATTCATGGTAATATTTAGAATCTAAAAAAATTATATTTTCATACAAAATTGAAAACATTTATGTGGGATTATCTAATTTATCAGTCTCCAAGGTGTATTTTTGTAAGATTTTTAGAGATCATGAGCATGTTGTATATAGTTTTACACATGAAAATATATTTGTGTATCCCTGTATGTGGGGGAAATAATTGAGAGATGTTATAGTATTTTTAGATATTTTTCTAGGTTGATTCTTTTAATATTTCATTCATGATTATGCATTAGTTTTCATCAAAATTGAAGTGGGTAACAATAAATATTCCATTATTTATATAAACTTCATTGTAATTTTCAATATTTCTATTATTATATAATAATTCTTTAGTATTTATGATCACATTAATAAAACAATTACATTAATTATCACTGAAAAATTACACCCCTTAATGGATTCTTGTTAGATATTTTTGGGAGGAACTCTAGACAGGGGAATAATATATTGTACTGATTTAAAATTAGTTTATTTTATTATATCATAAACACCTTTTAAAGGGTAAGAGGGAATCCAACATGACTTCAAGGACATAAGACATTGAACTGTTCCCCAAAGGATCAAAATCCATAAAACTAGATCAAATCAACAAATAAAGCCCCACTTTAACAAAAAAAATTGTTTAGCTTACACCTTCCAAATGCTACTCGGCCAGTTTTCCCATACTGTGTTGCATGAGCCTGGTACCAATGATAAATGTTATAACCTCTCAAATGCCTGATTCCAAATTACCATGATCTATTGAAAACTATCATCTCTAAACCTCATCTGGTGCTTCCCCTTAAGAACATATGGGAACATAGACCCTTGGGCCTCTGACCAATCAACAGAACACACCAACCAATCAGAATTAACCAGATTCTCACAATAGATTCATCGCAAGAAGAGGAATCACAATGATCCCATCAGTAGAAGATAAATTTCAATTCCTATCAAGTAGATACAAACATTGAACACCATTCAACAATCCACAAACATCACCAAACAATAAAATAATTAATAAACATGAAGAAGACAACCAGTACCACCTCTCTCTGAGCCACTCGAGATCTGACGTCGATCCACACCAGAAATGCTAGAGACATCACCAAGAAGCACCAAAACAAGACAAGGAAATGACGAGCAATGGAAACACACAGATTGAGAATCCTAGCCACACCAAACCAAGAAAAATTCCAGAGAAATTATGATCTAATACATCGTCTGGAATGGGATGTAGGGCCACACTGATCCATGCTAGAAATAGGAGTCACCCTGAGCCTCGTCTTCATTGAGGTCAAGAATCCATAGATAGACACTGAGCCACACTGAAACTTCACGATTCTTGCCAAAGACAAGCACATTGTCAAGAAGATGATCTAGAGCAGGTGACGTTGAGACCACGACATGCCATACGAGGGAGGGAGATGATCCGATGGAGAATCCATATATGTCGTGAGTGAAAGTTAGAAACCACTCAAAGGCTAACTCAGCATTCTAATAAAATAGAGTATCTAATTGGTGTATAATGATAATTTCATTATCCTTATTAAATAAATATCATTTATTAAAATAAATTATAATAAATCAATAAATTTACACTCTATGTTCACCTCATTCAAAATACTTTGACCCTTCCCCCTATATTCAATTGCAAATTTACTTGTCAATGGCATGGATTTCATCACAAACTAACATATATTTTTTAGTGTTTTAATTTTTATTTTAAGAATATCATTTCCATTCCATTATATTAAATTTTCACATAAATAAAAAAATATATGATATATTATTTTTTAAATGGGTAGGATCTTTTGAAAAATTAAAATGAAACATTGTAGTTACAAAAAGAGTAAAATTTATAATAATTACATTCATTTTTTTAATTTCATTTTTCGATTTAACTAATTTATATATCCTCTATAATATGAATTTATTTTTTTCATAAATGTTTTATTTTTAATTTTATATACCCATAGTGAAATGTATTAACTTTTTAAGTGGTATTAAAATGGGTTTTGGACAGAACTATTATAAAATAACTATTGATCTTTCTATTTTTCATAATAATAATTATTAAAATATTTTATTATATATTGAAAAAATAATTTCCTTTTAAATTTCATTTCATAAATCATTGAAATGTGTTGTAATGTTTTATTTTAATATTACTTGTGACACTAAAAAATTATTTCACTACTGAATTATTAATAATTGAGACATTAAATAGTCCAAAAATATTCTTCATCATTGATGTTCACAATTGGGTAAAATGTTATGGTTTAAGTGTTTTGTAGTGGTACTTAATTATTATCACATATTTTTTTAATATTTATCGAATAAAAATTCATTAAAAATATTTTCAATCATTTATATTTTAATTCGTTCAATAATAATTATTATTGGTTCATTAATTTTAATAATGTTGAGGCACATTTTCAAATTTAGGAATTATTTATTTTTTAACTTAAAGGATATATTGGGAAATTATTTTTTTTCCTCATCAAAATTTTTTATGGTATAATTATTATGAATTTATATACATTCATAATTGACTTTAATGTTTTCAATTTTTATAAATTATATATAATACGAATTTAAATGGATAAATAAATTAAAATTTCAATCCATGTTTAATCTATTATTCATTTACTCATTACGTAAATTTCATAAATTATTGAGTGTATCATTTATTTAATGAAGGCTAATTGTTTTCTTCACAAGATCCAATAATGGTTCCAATTGTTTGAACTTTTAAATTATGTGGGTCTATATTCCTAGAGGAAATGAAATTTTTGGTGTCTTAGTGGACAAAAAATAAAGTCTACATAATTATCTATTAAATATTCTAAGCACATAACTACTTGTAAAATAGTTACCATGTTTTAAATTAGACATTTATTTCATGAAAAATAATTCTTTTTTCATTTATTATTGTATATAATGGAAAATCGTTTCGATAGTCAAATAATTGTTGATCTCAATTTTTTATTTTTGAGATTTATTTTTTTCTTGGAATATATTCTAAATGATTAAATGAGTAAAATAAATCCCTTCTGATTTATGGAATTTGACGTGTCATTATTTTATTACATTATTTGTATATATTTATAGTGATTTTATGGGGTTTAAATCATAAAGTGTGATTCTGATATAGTAATATTGATTATTTGATGTTTTGTTGAAAAAAATGTATTATATTGAATTTTTATTAAAAAAATTGAAATTATTATGCTCAATTAAGGATTTTTTTTGTATCATCATTAGTTATGTTATGATTTATTAATATTTATTTTTATGATTATAAATACTCTAGAATGTTATTTTTATTGAATAGTGATGATCATTCAAAATTGAAATTTAATTTTATAATGTTTGAAGTAATTTTATTGAATGTTATTATTTGGAATAAATTTTCATTATCTTTTTTATAGTTAATGTTTCTTTCAATTTTATTTTTACTTTAATGATTTCACATGGAATTTTAAAACATGTTTTTGTTGTTTTGCATATGAAATTTTCTTTTTATTGGATATTTAATGTAGCACATATAGGGATCAGATTTTTTAATTTTCCCACAGATAAAACTCAATATACATGTGTATATATACATAATAATATTAAAAAATATAAATCTAGGTAACAATATTCCACTATAAAAATAATGTAGCCACATTTTTAATGGTAAACATATCATAATCCTCTTTCAGAAATAACCAATTACATATTGTTACAGAATGAAGTATCAAAATTTTAAATTTGGTAAGAAAATTTTTATTCTAGAAAAACCATATATTCAAAATATCATTGTATCTTGGAAATAATGTATTCTTAAACTTTGGGATATAATTCAATCTCAAATAAAGGGAAAAGTAAAAAAATGATAAAATGTGATGTTGAATCATGTTCCTAACAGTGACTCACAATTGATAGAATATAATTTCTCTATTACTATAACTAGTTGAAAAAAACTTTTAATAATGAGATACATGTTAAATATTTTTATTAAACAATAATGTATGAGGTAGCGTAAAACCCTAAAAATGATATTTGATTGATTTTAATGAATATTATAGTTCATGGATTGTTATGCCAACATTATGGATATTGAGGAAATGTGTTAAGATTTACCATTAATATATGAATCATATGTGTGATCGAATAATTTGATTACTATTTTACTCATTTGGTAAGTATGATGTCTATGATGGGGATCTTGATTATTTTAGACATTATAGATAGAAGGATTGAGTCAATTTACTTCCAAATGTTTTAGGGATTTCTTAATATTGATATGATATATCAATGTATTGTCTGGTGATTTTCTAAACCATGGTTGAACTATATTCGAATAAATGATGTTAATCAATCCCATATTCGAATAAATTATTTTAAAAATATTCCTTGTATCTTGGTTATAGTAATGAAGGTATGTCATGTAGTTGTATAATGATAAATCCCAAGGAAAAATATATTGATACAAAACTAGATCTGGTCTAAAAACAAAGAACAATTTTGAAATTTTACATGAGGCATTGGACCTATAATTCTAGACGACAATGAATTTGAAAATAGGGAAAACAATAATTTTGGAAATATATAATGAAATGTACAACAAGAAAAAAACTGAGTCTTCACAAGAAAATAATAGATAAAAATGGAAATGATGTGGAAATATGATAAATATTGTATAGTGAAATTTATGTTCGAGTATGAGGGTAAAAGTAAATATATTTTTTAAAAATAATTACCTAATCATTTTATTTTTTAAGATTATATCATAACAATGATTTGATGAATATTTGAAATTAATTGAAATTATAAAACTCTTAATGTGAAAAAGTAATTTTTGGAAATTAAAAAAAAATATTATAGTGTCAAATTTATCAGGATGTTTTTAGGAGATAATTTTGACATAAAAGAATTAGAAACAAATTTATTGACTAAGGGAAGTACTTTTGTCATAAAAAGTAGTTTTACCCTTAAATCTAAATACCTTTGTTGGTTTTTATCTCATATTGAATTTCATGTTATTAGGAGATTATTTTTTGGTGTGATTATGGAACGGTATAAATATCATTGCTGTCAATATATTATAGAATCATGATCTGGGGGACATGAAATTAATCATTTTATGTTATTAGTTGGCCAATAAGTTTATTTCTCATCAAATCAAATGGGTTGATAACTTATTAGTCAATGTTTTAACGATTCAGATAATATATAATTTCTTCTTTATAAATGGTACGGGGGAAAATTGTTTATATCCTATTATGTATGAAATTATTTGCTATCGGTGGTCCTATAATAGGCGATTCAAAGGGAAAATGTACCCTTAAAGTCAATAATGGTCAATATGAATTCAATGTCTATAATAATTCAATACCTGAGATTATTTAAAAATTTATTGATATGGATATTTATTTTAATATAAAATTAAGAGGTATTCTCTTTTCCAATTTTAGATTTAATTATACACCCATTTATTGAAAATTTTCAAGTGAAATATTTTGAAACTGTTTTGACTACTGAGATGGAAGTATAGTGAGGGATGATGTGGATTTTAAGAAACGTATATAAAAATATGACAATTATTATATAAATAATAAATTAATCTCATGAGATTAATATTTAATTACATAATTGTCATAAAATATATGTAATTAGCGGGTTATTTTCATGGATGTTAGTAATACTAACATCATATATTTTTATAATTTCAAAAATAATCAATAATTGAGATTTTATTGATTATTTCATATAAATACTTATTCTAATATTATTTATTACAAGGAAATGGTTAAAAATGAAAGTCTTGGGCCCAAATTCGTAGTATTGTAAAAGCCATATCATAATTTATTTAATCATAAGAATGATGATAGAATAGTGGAAAAAATAAATATCTAAATAATAGATCATATGACCATTTATGAAAGTCATAAAAACATAGAGACACACAATCTAATAAAAATATCATTAAGGGAAATATAAAGAATAAAATTATAATTGGTGAACATGAAATAAATTAAATGATACATAAAACAAAATAATCATGAAAGCATGACATTTTATTCAAATAAATTGCATAAAAACTTAATTAAGAGATAAAAAACATAGAAATGTGTCATAACTTGATAAAAATTAAAATATCGCACATACATAAACACTTTAAAATCCCTTAATTTTTAGTTCTATGTGAACATACTCATTATATCCACACTCGGAAGTGTGGGTAAACACTTATTATGCATTCCTATGTGATCAAACACATTGTGTCCAAACATGATTATCTAATGAAATCTAATAATGTACTAATTATGTTAAGGAATATATTGGACCCCAATATTAATCATCAATAAATTTTTTTCACTTAAAAATTATAATAATTATAAAATAAATTACTCCTACAAAATGAATGGGTTTTATTAAAATATCATACAACATAAACTAAAGAAATAATGGGATATAAATTTAAAATTATCTCAAATAGTTCATAAAAATTTCAAATATAAGTCAAAACTTCAGGAAAAATATATAATATTAAAAAAATGAGAAACAAATCATGAAAATATTTATTTGAAAACATTATTTATCCAATAAGTTAAAGTAATAGTATTCAGTCCCTTTTCAAACTAATCTCTTTATTATTTTGTTAAATCAAATTCATAACATAAATTATATTTATATTCAATCAAAAAATATTTTTTCTTAAAAATATGTAAATATTATTAATAAAAATTAAATTTTTTGGTATTATGACGATCAATACTAAGTATCCCAACTCAGAGAATGGATTTTTAATTACCATGTCCATTATAATTGAGCTTGATTTATATGGAATAATTCAACTTCCAACATCATAATGATAAAAATATTAATTATTTATTATAAAACAATATTCATCTATAATTAATGTATACTCTTTATTGGTAATAATTATTTTCATGTATTATATATTTGTAGTATAATTTCAACATTATTTATTTAAAATATTAACTGTTTAAAATAAAGATTGAAAAATAGTGGTTGATCATACATTTTAACCAAATTGAAATCTTTTCTAAACCATTGATTATACTTTAATATATATTTTTTAAGAATTATAATGTTTTGAAACCAAAACATACGAGTATTATTTACATTTCCTAAAAATTTAAATGTTAAATAACTAATTTTTTACTCATATTAATTAATTCCCATATAACAATCATAAAATTTTATTCATCCAAAAAGAATAATTTTAAATATATAAATTATATATATGTTAATATTATCTCATTCACAACTAGAAACTCAAACCATTCATTCTTTGACATGATAGAAAACTAAATATGTTTATTCATGGAGGTGATAATCATTGTAACACAAAATTAATATTTATATTAACTAAAAAATGAGAGTGGTTAATATTAATATTAATGGATCTTTTTAGAATCATAAATTCATTTTATAAAACTTATTTACTCAATAATAAAATCATTAATACCATCTATATAGGGTGGTGATGAAAAAATGGAAGTGTCACTTTCTGAAGGAGGTAATCTACATCAAAATACAAACAAAAATTATTTTTAATAATAGTATATGGATGTGAATAAACAATGGTCAATCCATATTTATAATAAAATCTAATCATAATAGTTATTTTGGCAATGTCCTTTCACTATGGTATTGGTTTTTTGAATGGAATGGAAACAAAAGAAATGTTATAAAAGATGTGGTATATGTGTCAAGATGTTGAGCATCCTCTTGATGAGGTACATAGATTTGAGGGAGTTAAGATAATTTTTTTGGAACAAGGGAACAAATAAATTTAAAGGACATCTAGGCGAGGAAATTTCAGAAGGGATTCAATGAAATTTTGAATTGTGTGTGGTGTATTGAGACTTTATAAGTGATCCCCTTCTATAAGTGAGAATGAAGTACATTTATTTTGAATATAATTGTATATAAATTCTAGTAATATTAATTAATTAATTTTTTTAGTGTTATATGGGGGTGGTTAGTAATAGATGTTGTTAAGGCTTTAGAAAAATATTTTCTAGAATATCTAGGGGATTATTTTTTAAAAAAAATACCCACTATATATTTTTCATTTAATCACTGATTATATTGAATTCAATAAAAGTCGTGTAAATTATTTCAGTCCAAAAATTATATATTGTTAATTATTACCAATTATTTAAATTAAGAATCACAATTTGGGATCCTTTTATCTACATTCAATTTTATATATCATGAATTTAACATTTAAACCAAGATATAAAATTTTTATAACAATTATTTCTCTAGAAAAAATGCTGATTTAATCATTAAGTGTTATTAATATAATTTAATATTGATTTCATATTATATAGTTGTTATTTAATTTTTATTTATGTTTAAAAATCCTATCATTATTTTGACATACAATTTATTCATTAAATATTTACTTAAAATATTCAATATATAGAAATGTATTATTCATTGTTACTTCTCATTTCCCTATGGAAACTAATATTAACCAAATGTAAAATAATATTTATGAATAAACATAAAATGGACCTCATTAGTTAATTTGTACCCAAATATATTAAATTTAAAGTTCATTTCATTTTATCATGTCGATAGAATGAAAATTTATAATATTAAGGTTTTATAATATTATTTGAGAGAATATTTCTTATGATCTAAAATATCAATGATAGGTTATTAATTCAAACATGATATTTTAGCATTTGTAATGATACTGAAAAAGACTTATATTTAGTCATGAAAAATATTCCATAACATGTTTATAATTTTTGTATTTTGAAATCCCCTGTATCTCCAAAAAAGTGATCAATTAAATATAAATAAAGGATTTTAGGAAAATCCAATGAATTCATATTAAGATACTATGGCCAAGAAAATTTCAAAAAAAAGATTATATTTTTTCAAATTTTACCTGAAATTTAAAAAACATATTGATATAGTATTAGATAAAATCTGTTTTTTAAAATATATTCCTATGTAGAAAATGATCATTGTTTTACTATAAATTTTTATATTGTTTTTAAAAAGTAGTTACTTCTAGTGCTACCATCTAACTTAACGACTGTAATAAAAACAAAATATTATATTGTGGGTGTGTGGACTATCATTTTAGTTCATTTTTTTCATAAAATAAATTTTATCACATTATGTATAATTAATGAATATTAACTATTAAAATCACATTTTGTTACATTTCACCCCACAAAATGAATAATTTCATTGTTTTTTTATAATAAAGGAATCATGTGAGGGTACTATTTACTATTCAAATATCTAGTTTCCCATATTTCATCCTAAGACTTATGATTTAAAAATATATTCATTTATAGAGGAGTGTTATTCATCTATATAACCTTATGTAAAGAATCGTAATTTTTCATTAGTTTTTTTCATGTGAGAGAACATATTCCATTTTCATTGCATCCGATCATCGAATATGTGAATGGTTTGACTTCAAAATTATCAAAACAAATACATGGAACACATCATTTAAATTAGTGAATTGTGTAGGGTGTTCTAAACAATTAATCTTTGACATTGGAATTATCATAGACCATGAATGGTCTTGCATATCCAGGGATCAAAATCCCTTTCTTCCCAAAACATGAGATATTTTACAATGAATAAACTAAAAGATAAACATTATTAGTTAAATCAAACTCTATATCTCCCTAATTATTATCATTAAAACTATTCTTTCTACATTTCTATATGGCCCCGGCCTTAAACCTTACTTAATATTGAATTAAATGAATAATTCACATTGAGGATCTTTTCAGGTTTAGAGTTTTAGACAATTAGGACATAACTATTACATCTCAAAATATTACAAAGTAGACACTTATACTAAGTTTCTATAGAATAAAAACTCTTAAAAAGAAAAATGTCTAGTTCCATGTTTTATATAGCATGACATTCCCTTGATCCCATCCTTGACCCTATTCCACATTAAGTCCTATAAAAAACATTTCAAAAAAACTTGGGGTGAGCATAAAAAGCTCAGTAAGGGATACACAAAGAACAAAAACTGTTAGTTTATCAAAACAACAAATAAACCATGTATACTTTATCAATGTAATAATTTTCACCTATATGAAGTAGTAAAAACTCTTCACTGAATAAAATATCATTACTTACCCTTTTGTAACCAAAATATTTCCATAGAACCCATATAAAGATCACATAACATATAAAGGTAACTTGGGACATAAACATACTTAAATGAAATAACCATACGGTCGACTTCCACACATATCACTTAATAGAATAGCCATACGGCTGACTTCCATACCCAATGCATTGGAGGTTATAACGTAACCACCCGTCTTGGTATTCACGGCACCACCCGTCATATGGTTTATCATGTAACCACCCATCAAATGTCCAGGTACCATTATAAAATCATAAGATATAAAACAAATATAATGGAAAGAAAACATTTCCACACTTTGATCCCAACATATAGCTTAAATATATTGACATAACAAATCTATTATAAAAAACCCATTTTCAATACCAAAATAATTAAAATAGTATATGGTATTTATTTCATTTACAAAAACATTACGGGTTATTGAGGAAGCTAAAGACCAAATAATACTCATGGTGGTGGAAAAGGTCATTGTCATCGTGTACATTAAAAGAAACATTCCTTTTTGTCTTTTAGTAAAACTCTTCGTAGAAAAAGATTCCTTTTGTATAAAAGTAAATGTAAAAGTTGTTTATACACCATATAAAAGAAATTTGTGTATAAAACGAAATATGCCTCAATGAATGGATATTGAGACGAAGTCCCTTACCTCAGGTCCGACATGACTCGATCGTTCTTTAACGTCCTGAATAATAAACTTGAGTTAATTTATACTTTCTTAAGAACCTTTTTCAAGTTCATTATTACTTTTATATCACTTATTACCATGTTATAAACATTATGTAATCAATTATGATAATAATGTTTGTTTTGTCGATATTTGGTTCTTAAGTCGAAAGTGGACTTCTTACAATTACATGTTGTTCATGTGGTCAAATATTCATTATATCCAGAATTATATTCATGATTTGGATATCATAAATATCATATATATCAAGAAAATATATGTATTTATAATATTAAATAATCATTTATAGGTAATAAATGAAATGCACCGTTCATGGAGACGGTAAGCTGTACGTATGCATGAACACTACTTTCATTTCTATGTCATATTAATGGAATTAAAACTAAATGAGAGATATGTATATTTTAATTCCAGAATTATATTAATCATTTAGATGTAATATAC
Organism: Viscum album; assembly: GCA_963277665.1. NCBI lineage: Eukaryota > Viridiplantae > Streptophyta > Magnoliopsida > Santalales > Viscaceae > Viscum > Viscum album. Next base: position 137,181,171 of record OY728139.1, read on the forward strand.
ATCATTTATATACATTATGTATATGTACTTATAATAGTAAATTACATTTGGGGATAAGAAATGAAATGCACCGTTCATGGAGACGGTAAGTCGTACGTACGCATGAACGCTACTTTCATTTCTATCTCATACTTTAATGGAATGAAATAATAATTATATAAAGGTATATTATAATTCCAATATAACATCATATATAATAACTTTAAATCCATCCTTTATACGTCCCACATATGGCATTAACGAATCAAATCACTTTGAAGGGGCGGTAGTCCGCACTTCCTAAAATGAAGATATCGCGTATACCAATAATGGAAGCCATAAAGGTATACCACAAATGAAAAATACAGAAGCATAAGGAAAACATATACATAATATATATCATTTATAAATAGAGTGACATCTTAATGGCCACCATTAAAGGTGTTAAAAGAAGATTGAACAATCATCGTTTCGTGAGGCAGAAATTCGCCAACCACAGAAACAGTATGTTCTTTAACCATTAGATGTAGGTGTGTATAAGTGTAGCTTGAATGATTCTTATAAATACATCCTAGTATATTGAAGATACTGTATTTGTTACAAAATAAATGAATAAAAAGAGTTTAGGGGGTTGGAGAAGCAAAATAAAACAAAAGAACACAGGTGAAGACATTACCTTAAAATCGGGTAACTCTCTTAGATTTGAGCTCAAAGGCTTCCTTGGGAAGACTTATCCCCAAATTTAGGCTTCTAGGAGTAATAGAGGGATGTTTTGAGTCAAAATGGGAAGATCTTGGAAGAGCCAAAGGCTTTGGAAGAGTGGGTAAGGTGGTAGAGGTGGGGGGCTTTTATAAGAGGAGAGGAGGGGCACTCTTGGAAAGTAAACAAATCTTACTTTATTTTAAAATGAGTTTCAGATTTAAAAGGTCCCAAATTGATATAATTAGAGTATAAGGTAATAAGAGTTCTAAATATACCCATAAAATAGGTTTTTGACAAGTGTAGGTCTTAGATTTTACATTATATTTTCATTTTATTGAAATCGTTAAATAATGAGGTAATCGCTGCATCATCATGGTGTCATAAATAATTTAATTTATTTAATGTCTAATAATTATAAAAAAAACTATCATGATTTAGGTAAACATTTTATCTTTCTAATTAATATTTATAGTCAAAAATATGACTTGTATAACGCCATGCAAAAATTGTTTTAGTAAAACAACACATGTTTGTGACATTTTAATTTTAACTTTAAATAAAAAGGTATTAATGTCATTTTCCTACCAAAGTGGCTCCATGGGGTCCCCAAGTTGACCCATGGATTTTCTTGGTCGTCCATGACACATCCAATGAAGGTAGTACATTTGTATAGGTCATTTCATAATATTAAAACATTATTTTTACCTTAAACCACACTAATTACCTCTAATCGCGATTAAAAACTTAAAAGTTACTATTCACCAAAATATTATTTTAATCCCATTGAACCAAATTTTACTTATTAATATCAACCATGTATGTCAGATTTTTTAAATTCAAAGCACAGAGGTGGTAAATTTTCATTTAAACGAAAAATCAGTTTTTTAAGTACCACTTAGTGGTTTCACTATTCATCAAAAATTGAAGTTTTTCAGAAAAATACCTAAACTTCACCCTAAGCTATATTTGATATTCCGAATTCAAAAATGAAGTCTATTTTACAAAATTCAAAACATATAAGTTGAATTAATTAATTTAATAATTAATTCCCACTGTCAGAGAAAATAGTGTGTTCTTATGAAACAATAAGTATCAAAAGATTGACACTAGTTTAAGTCTCATTTCAAAGTGAAATTAATTCCAACGACCACTATTGGATTTAATGGAAAAAATATATTCAAATTTCACTTTAAAACCAATTCAATAGATAATATAATCATATAAATAAATTAGATTAAAAATATGATTTGAATTAAAATACAACATTTTTCACTATTCATTAAAAAAATGAACTTTATCGGAAAAATACCAAAACTCAACACAAAGTAAATTTTGATGTCCCGATTCTAAAGGAGAATTTTATTTGGTCCAATAGAAAGTATAAGAGTGACCAACACTATATTTAAATAAGGTTCTCTATGAAAAGGCGATAAGTGGACCTTTAGTGAATATTAGAGTATCTGCGCCTAAAATTGAATTATTTTCTTATTTTATGCCTTTATCATTTGTTGGGTAAATATAAAAACTTTGAAAAACATATATATTCATATTTTAGTTATTTCGATTCATTCCCACTAATACAACGACTATGTGTTAACTACCATTTAAAATAATATTCTTTTATTACTAGTGTGCAATGTAAGATTTCAAAGAAACTCTTTGTTGCGTATTGGGTACGCTATCGAACTTAGAAACCCCTTTAAATTAAAATTAATATTTAATTTGAAAATATATGAAAATTATTTATTCTTTATTTACCTGGGATGTTACATCCTTCCCCCCTTTTGGGAATTGCGTCCTTGTAATTTTATTCACTTATCAAAATAAGTGGGGGTATTTATCCCTCATAGCATTTTTAGATTCCCGTGTTGCCTCTTCAACCATATGGTTTTTCCAAAAAACCATTACCTAGTGAATTACCTTATTTCACAACACTTTCTCTCTTCGGTCAAGAATCTAGACTGGTTGTTCTTCATAAGAGAGATTCTCTTCCAACTGAACTACCTCTGGGATCAAAACATGAGATGAATCTGGCATATACTTTCTCAACATCGAAACATGAAAAACATTGTGTACCTGAGATAAACTCGGAGGTAAAGCCACTCAGTACGCAACTGATCCAACTCTCTCCAGAATTTCAAATGGTCCAATGAACCTTGGACTCAGCTTTCTTTTCTTACCAAATTGCATCACTCTTTTCCATGGTGAAACATTGAGAAAAACATGATCAGTTACCTCGAAAGATAGATCCTTCCTCCGGTTGTCTACATAACTCTTCTTCCTGCTCTGAGTTGTTCTCATGTGTTTTTGAATCAACTGAACTTTTTCTTCCATCTCTTCTATTAATTCTGGTCCCATCAGCTTCCATTCACCCACTTCATCCCAAAAAGCTGGAGTTCGGCACCGCTTCCCATATAATGCCTCAAATGGTGCCATCTGTATACTGGAATGAAAACTGTTATTATAAGAAAACTCAACCGAAGAAAGATGTTGGTCCCAACTTCCATGATAATCCACCGAACAAGTACGTATCATATCCTCCAATGTATGAATTGTTCGTTTTGACTGCCCATCTGATTGTGGATGAAAAGTTTTACTAAAATTTAATTCAGTACCCAACAACTTCTGAAGACCTTTCCAAAAGTTATAAGTAAACCTGTGATCACGATCAGATACAATTGAGAGGGGAACTCCATGCAACCTGACTATCTCTTTAAGATACAATCAAGAAAGTTGATCTAGAGAGAATGTATCTCGAATAGGAAGGAAATGATCAGATTTAGTCAATCGATCAACCATAACCCAGATTGCATTATTACCTCAAGATGTCCTCGGTAATCCCACAACAATGTCCATGGATATATTTTCCCATTTCCACTCTAGCACTGGTTATGGCTGAAGAATCCCTTTCGGTAACTGCCGCTCTACTTTAGCCTGCTGACAAGTCAAACACTTCACAGTAAAATCAGCAATATCTCTTTTTATTCCATCCCACCAGTAATACTCCTGCAGATCTCTGTACATCTTAGTATTGTTAGGATGAACTAAAAACAGGGAACTATAAGCCTCACATAACAACGCATTCTTCAACTGTGAATCACTAGGAACACATAGTCTCTTCCCAAACCTCAAAACAGAATCATTATCAATGTTGAATTTAGGAAACTTACCCTTCTGAACCAGCTCTACCTTTTTCTGTAAATCATTGTCTTCCCACTGTGCTTGCTCAATTCTGTCTGATAGGGATGATGTCACTGAAACCTGAAACAAATCAGAATAAATTCCTGCACCAAAAACTTCTATGCCAAAGTTCATCAAATCAAAAACCAAAGGATCGCGTTCCAAACGCAACATTTTTAATGAAGCATTACTTTTTAGACTCAAAGCATCAACCACTTTATTTTCTTTTCATGGATGGTAATAAATTGTACAATCATAATCCTTGATTAATTCCATCCATCTCCTCTGTCTTGTGTTCAATTTTTTCTGAGTGAATATATACTTTAAACTTTTGTGATCGGTATATATTTCACTCTTTACTCCATACAAATGATTCCTCCATATTTTTAGAGCAAAAACAACAGTAGATAATTCCAACTCATGTGTAGGGTAATTTACCTCATGATTTTTTAACTGACGTGAAGCATATGCAATTACCTGATCATTCTGCATCAGGACACAACCAAGTCCCTTCAACGAAGCATCACTGTATATAACAAACTCGTCATTCCTGGAAGGAAGTTCCAAAACTGGCGCATTCACCAATCTTCTTTTCAACTCCTGAAAACAATCATCACATTCTTTTGTCCAGATAAACTTAACACCCTTCTGAGTTATCTTAGTCATTGGACTAGATAACCGTGAAAAATTTTCAACAAACCTTCGATAGTAACCTTCCAATCCAAGAAAACTGTGGATCTAGGTTACATTTGTGGGTCTTGGCCATTCTTGAACAACTTTTGTTTTAGCAGGATCAACAGTTATTCCATCTTTTGAAACAATGTGATCAAGGAAAAAAAATTGCAACAAAAACTCACACTTTATGAATTTCCCATACAATTTCATTTCTTTTAGGGTTTGCAAAATAACCCTTAAATGACTTTCATACTCCTCTTTACTTTTATAAAACAACAAAATATCATTAATAAAAACAACCAACATTTTTCAACTGAGTCCACTAAGCCATCACTGCAACAAACTATTTAGTGCTGATTATGACCATCTCATGATACTGATTTGAAAGGTCATTTCCCTCTCTATGCCTTCCCAGAAAATCTGTTCTGTTTCCTCTATGAAAAACCATTCTTAACATAGAAATATCTTAGGTGAAGCAACATGGTAATCTTCAAATGCTATATCATTTCAATCATACCATAAATTAATTTATAATCTAACAATTTTCTAACTCCTAAAGATTTCTAAACCAACCTCTGATACCAACTATAAGTCCCCGGCCTTAAACCTTACTTAATATTGAATTAAATGAATAATTCACATTGAGGATCTTTTCAGGTTTTGAGTTTTAGAGAATTAGAACATAACTATTACATCTCAAAAGATTACAAAGTAGACACTTATACTAAGTTTCCGTAGAATAAAAACTCTTAAAAAGAAACATGTCTCGTTCCATGTTTTATATAGCATGACTTTCCCTTGATCCCATCCTTGACCCTATTCCACATTAAGTCCTGTGAAAAACATTTCAAAAAAACTTGGGGTGAGCATAAAAATCTTAGTAAGGGATACACAAAGAATGAAAACTGTTAGTTTATCAAAACAACAAGTAAACGATGTATACTTTATCAAAGTAATACTTTTCACCTATATAAAGTAGTAAAAACTCTTCACTGAATAAAAGATCATTACTTACCCTTTTTAACCAAAATATTACAATAAAACCCATATAAATATCACATAACATATAAAGGTAACTTGGGACATAAACATACTTAAATGGAATAACCATACGGTCGACTTCCACACATATCACTTAATGGAATATCCATACGGCTGACTTCCATACCCAATGCATTGGAGGTTATAACGTAACCACCCATCCTAGTATTCACGACACCACCCATCATATGGTTTATCACGTAACCACCCGTCAAATGTCCAAGTACCATTATAAAATCATAAAACATAAAACAAATATAATGGAAAGAAAACATTTCCACACTTTGATCCCAATATATCGCCTAAATATATTGACATAACAAATGCATTATAAAAAACCATTATCAATACCAAAATACATAAAAGAGTATATGGTATTTATTTCATTTCAAAAAACATTACGACTTATTGAGGAAGCCAAAGACAAAATAATACTCGCGGCGGCGGAAAAGGTTGTTGTCTCCACATACGTTAAAAGAAACATTCCTTTTTGTAGTTTAGTAAAACGCTTCGTAGAAAAAGACTCATTTTGTATAAAAGTAAAATTCAAAGGGGTTTATACACCATGTAAAATAAAGTTGTGTATAAAACGAAATATGCCTCAATGAATGGAGATTGAGACGAAGTCCCTTACCTCGGGTCCGACTTGACTCGATTGTTCTTTAACGTCTTGAATAATAAAATTGAGTTAATTTCTACTTGCTTAAGAACATTTTTCAAGTTTATTATTACTTTTATATCACTTATAACCATGTTATAAACATTATTTAATCATTTAATTTAATAATGTTTATTTTGTCGATATTTGGTTCTTAAGTCGAAAGTGGACTTCTTACAATTACATGTTGTTCATTTTGTCAAATATTCATTATATCCAGAATGATATTCATGATTTGGATATCATATATATCATATATATCCATAATATACATGTACTTATAATATTACATAATCATTTAGAGGTAAGAAATAAAATGCACCGTTCATGGAGACGGTAAGCCGTACGTACGCATGAACGCCAAATTTCATTTCTATGACATATTAATGGAATTAAAACTAAATGAGAGATATGTATATTTTAATTCCAGAATTATATTAATAATTTAGATGTAACATACATCATATATATCCATTATGTATATGTACATATAATAGTATATTACATTTGAGGATAAGAAATGAAATGCACCGTTCATGGAGACGGTAAGCCGTACGTACGCATGAACGCTACTTTCATTTCTATATCATACTTTAATGGAATGAAATAATAATTATATAAAGGTATATTATAATTCCAGTATAACATCATATATAATAACTTTAAATCCATCCTTTATACGTCCCACATATGGAATTAACGAATCAAATCACTTTGAGGGGGCGGCAGTCCGCACTTCCTAAAATGAAGATATCGTGTATACCCATAATGGAAGCCATAAAGGTATACCAAAAATGAAAAATACAGATGCATAAAGAAAAAATAAACATAATATATATCATATATAAATAGATTTACATCTTAATGGCCACCATTAAAGGAGTTAAAAGAAGATTGATCAATCATCGTTTCAGGAGGCAGAAATTCACCAACCACGGAAACAGTATGTTCTTTAACCATTAGATGTAGGTGTGTGTTAGTGTATCTCGAATGATTCTTATAAAGACATCCTAGTATATTTAAGATAATGTATTTGTTACAAAATAAATGAATAAAAAGAGTTTAGGGGGTTGGAGAAGAAAAATAAAACAAAAGAACACAAGTGAAGACATTACCTTAAAATCGGGTAACTCTCTTAGATTTGAGCTCAAAGGCTTCCTTGGAAAGACTTCTCCCCAAGGTGAGGCTTCTAGGAGTAATAGAGGGATGTGGAAAGACAAAATGGGCAGAGTTTGGCCGAGCCAAAGGCTTTGGAAGTGTGGGTAAGGTGGTAGAGGTGGGGGCCTTTTATAAGAGGAGAGGAGGGGCACTCTTGGAAAGTAAAGAAATGTTACTGTATTGTAAAATGAGTTTCAGATTTAAAAGGTCCCACATTGATAGAATTCAAGTATAAGGTGATAAGGGTTTGATATCTGCCCATCCAATAGGTTTTTGACAAGTTTAGGTCTTAGATTTTACATTATATTTTCATTTTATTTAAATCGTTAAATAATGAGGTAATCGCTGCATCATCATGGTGTCATCAATAATTTAATTTATTTAATGTCTAAAAATTATAAAAAAAATATCATGATGTAGAAAAATGTTGTATCTTTCTAATGAATACTTTTAGTCAAAAATATGACTTGTATAACACTGTAAAAATTGGTTTAGTAAAAGAACACATGTTTGTGACATTTTAATTTTAACTTTAAATAAAAAGGTATTAATGTCATTTTCCTACCAAAGTGGCTCCATGGGGTACCCAAGTTGACCCATGGATTTTCGTGGTTGGCCATGACACATACAATTAGAGTAGGACATGTGTCTAGGTCATTTCATAATATTAAAACATTATTTTTACCTTAAACCTCACAAATTACCTCTAATCACGATTAAAAACTTAAAAGTTACTATTCACCAAAAAATTATTTTAATCCCATTAAACCACATTTGACTTCTTAATGACAACCATGTTTGTCAGATTTTTTAAATTCAAAGCACAGATGTGGTAAAATTTCATTTAAACGGAAAATCAGTTTTTTAAGTACCACTTAGTGGTTTCACTATTCATCAAAAATTGATGTTTTTCAGAAAAATACCAAAACATCACCCTAAGCTATATTTGATATTCCAAATTAAAAAATGAAGTCTATTTTACAAAATTCAAAACATATAAGTTTCATTAATTAATTTAATAATTAATTCCCGCTATCATAGCAAATAGCGTGTTTTTATGAAACAATAAGTATCAAAATATTGACACTAGTTTAAGTCTGATTTCAAAGTTAAATTAATTCCAACGACCAATATTGGATTTAATGGTAAAAATATATTCTAATTTCACTTTAAAACCAATTAAAAAGTTAATCTAATCATATAAATAATTTAGATTAAAAATAAGTTTTGAATTAAAATACAACATTTTTCAATATTCTTTAAAAAATGAACTTTATCGGAAAAATACCAAAAATCTACACAAAGTAAATTTTGATGTCTCGATTCTAAATGAGAGTTTTATTTGGCCCAATAGAAAGTATAAGAGTGACCAAAACTATATTTAAAGAAGGTTCTCCCTGAAAAGGCGATAAGTGGACCTTTAGTGAATATTAGAGTATCTATGCCTAAAATTGAAATATTTTCTTATTTTAAGCCTTTATCATTTATTGGGTAAATATAAAAACATTTAAAAAACATATATAATCATATTTTAGTTATTTCTATTCATTCCCGCCAATACAACGGCTACGTGTTAGCTACCATTTAAAATAATATTATTTTATTACTAGTGTGCAACGTAAGATTTCAAAGAAACTCTTTGTTGCGTATCGGGTACGCAATCGAACATAGAAACCCCTTTAAAGGAAAATTAATATTTAATTCTCAAATATATGAAAATTATTTATTCTTTATTTACCTGGGATGCTACAATTTCCATATAACAAAATCCCACTAAATCATTTGAAACTTCTTTATCACTTAATATACAATGTTGGGACCCATTAGATTCCACTCTCTTAGTTCATCCCAACACATTGATCTACTCCTACATAGTGCATCTTATGGTTCAAATTTATATCTACAATGGAACATATTTTCATATGATAAATATATCATGATATGTTTTTTAACAAAATATTATTGGAAATACATCGAATAATATCTCATCATATCCTCTGATGTTTCAATTTTCTTCTCAGACTTACCATTTATCTGTGGATGATATATAATTGTAATTTCTACATTTATCTCTATTTTATAATGAATACTTTTTTAGAACTATAAGATAATCCTCAAATAGTTGTCAGATAATATGGATAGAGGTTGTACATGAATATTATCCACATATTTTTTAAATATCATGGCGACTTAGTAAATGGATAAATAATCTTTGATGGAAATAAAATTAAATGAATTTTTTTTCCATCATCTACAACCAAAATACCATTATAGAAGAGTTTTTGGGAGTTCAATATTAATTTTTAGGTGGTTATTTTACCGTTTCTATACTGGTGTGGGTAATTTCAATAACATAAACTTATAATTTTTTATTTCAATTTTAACAATATAGAATACCATGAGTATAGATATGTTTTATTCAATCTCTCTCTTCATATAATATAACTAGATTATTTATTCATATATTTACAAATCATTGTGATTTAGTGATGGATATAGAATGGAGAGAAAATGTCCCAAATGATCTTTCATAAAGTACCGATGTAAATGTACATGTTTCAAATTTCAAAAACATATTACTCTATATATTTCAAAGTTGATCTATTTATTATTTCATACCCACTTTAATACATCAAAATAATCTCTATTAGATATTTTGAGTCATTTCATAATTGGATGGTTGAGCAGCCAGTTAATAAAGATATGATTTATCTACCCAATTTTCACATAAACATTCACACTCTAAAAATAAATTAGTTTTGGGTAATTTCATTCCCCATCATATATAATGAATCATTATATTTCATAATGAAATCACATGTCACCTTATTATACTTCTTTGGGTAGTAACGTATAGTGTACTTTTAATCCTTCATCAATTGAAAAAATATTATTTTTTCATATTCAATTTCATCTATGTGAATATTTTTTTCACAATTTTATTATCTATATATATATATCACAATTTTACCTATAAGGATAATTTCACCAAATCTCAATATCACACATAAAAATCGCTTAATTAAAATCATGGATAGTGAAAAAAATATTCATTTTTTCTAAGAAAATTTATAATATTTATTTATCTAATGGATATTAACACTCTTCCTTGTCAACACAGTAACTGAATTTGATAGTTGTGGGTAATTTCTCACAAAGCATCAGTAATTTCCCTATTAACCCATTAATAATATAGATAATAGTTACAATTTATATTATAGAACATTTCTAAGAAACAACTATATTTTTTAGATCTTCTAATATTAACATTTTTATGATATATGGACTCGAGAAAGTAAAATTTAATATCCTGAATGCAAATTTTCAAACTTTGGAATACAATTTCTCCTTTCTCGAGGTATTCCGCACTATTATCAATTTATTTCCATTACAGTCCTTGATCTCATGATTTATATCAAAATTTCATCTATAAGGATACTTACAAATTAATATAATATAGTATATAATGAATCTATTCATTAGATCTATGAAAACAATTGGTGAATAAGAAAGTGTAAACTACATCATCGTAATGTCATAATTTCTATACTTCAAATGTAGATCCATATTAGATATATCCTTCATTTAGAATGTAAACTAACATTATACGTATCAATGTTAAACCATTAAGATGTATTATTAATATCAGATTTTTTCAAATAGATCATCGATATAAGGTACATGATTAATTCTTTTTGTCATGATTTTAATAAGACCAATAATATCATTACCGTTACACATCAATTCATTCTTATTTTTGAGAAAGTGGAATGAAACGTCCCATGGTAAAATAATGGGGCATATGAATCCATTTTCCAAATTTTATTATAGTTTCTTCTCTAACACTTCTATATCAATAAAATCATTTATATATTGACTCCTCTAGATAGGAATGGATCCATGTATGATTTCCATTGAGAAATCAACATTGGAATTATTGGAAAGACCATGATATTCATTCAAAAATACATCAGCAATTTCCCATAAAACAATAATTTAAATAATGTTAACTTCCTCCTTTTTCATTTGATAAAAAAATACCTTATTAGTGGGTAGCATAAACTGTATTATAAAATTGGTAACCATTAGAATTATATAATCATCGTGGTATTGTTATATAATAATATGATTTTTAGGAAATTAAATAAAAACATCAGTATCCCTACTACTGTTATGACCTTTATGCATGTAAAGTCAATTCATACCCAATATTTTGTCAAATTCAATAAATGGAAAAAAAAATATGCATCGTAATTTTCCTCCTATAAATCAAAATTAGTTATCATTTTTAAACTCGTAATCATAATCTCGGATCCACCAAGGTTTTTTGTTTTTTGTTCAATATAAATTAATTAAGTTGGTGATTTAGTTTTCATTGAAAATATGTGTGATATAATAGAGTATAATGAATAAGAATAAAATATGGTATTAGAATATATAAAAGAGTAATTATATATATCGAACATCACTTCATTATAATGGTATACCATAGAGGTATTGATCATGAATTCCCTTACTTGTTCCCTTGGTGTGGTCTATATTTAGGGACTATTTTATTCATTATATCGAGGGTTGGGACATTGATTCAAATAATTTCCAACCTCCATGATATTGATGCTTTATAGTGCATATATATCATTATCCTAGAACTTCATCTCTTTGGATTAATTAATAATACTCAAACCCATGGTTTGACAATTTTGGGACCAGTTTCATTCTCTAGTACACATAATTCACATTCCTAGTCCCTTATGAAAATTATTTGGGTTCTTTGTCCCATACTTATTACAAGTATACAATTATTCTTTTATCTAACCATGTGTCTTATATTTTGTTCATACATGACACTATATTTAAATTTCCATTTTCCCAAAATATTGAAAAAAACTGGTATCAATCTCAATCACAAGTGCACTATGAAAAATATACCCATATCTTTTAATGTTTTTTTAGAAATCACACTTAAAAAGGAGATATTTATGATAATAAATAAGAGGTCCATTTTATTGTGGACATCGGAGATAAAACTCAAGGTATAACTCATAGTTCATTGCATGTTTTATTATTATAAAACAATAGATACATACACAATTTTATTAAATTAAAAGGATTGCTACACAATTTTAAAGTCATGAGTAAGAGTAAAATAACTAGTGAATAATATAATCTCACACTCTTCCCATTCTATAGAGTTTATCTCCTCATTTTTATATTGTTCTTAATGAGAATCCACCATTTTTCAACATCATTGTCTAAATTAGAGAATGAAAAGATAAAATTCCCATGTTATGAGCACTGGATAATGGAAAATATATTTTTCATTTCATTGAACCACATTCCAAAAACTAGTGCAATAAAATACCGTTGAAAAGATTCTATGAATTTATTTATAAATTACTCAATAGTATTTTTCTCTCTCATTGGTGTGTTTGGGAGGTCATCATGATTTTTTTTATTCCCCACAACATTAAATTTTAGTGTTTGAATATTTAATGGATTTATCATTGCAAACCAAAAGTCATTAGGTTTTATATTAGTAAAATAAACAAATTAACTATTACACCAATTTTTATCTTGGTTATTTCCAGTTCTCAATAAAACCTCACCAGAATTAAAACTATGTATGACTAAAAATAAATTAATTATTTTACATAAAATAAAACTATATGTATAGAATATATATTTATAATATGATGTAAATATGTTAGCCTTTTAATAATTAGGTTTCGGTCTATGAAATCAATTATTACATTTCAATTTTATATAGTTATATAAATTCAAATACAATGTAATTATTGTAAAGGTAACAAGATTGAGAAAATAATATCTTTAGTAAGTGTTAGTCTAGGTGAAAAATAAGGCATCACTATTTATATACCAAAATGAACGAGAACATAATATGAACTCTACTCATTTTACTGTTTTTACTCCATGATGTATTCATTAAAAATACTAAATCAAAATGTAGTATTGAGATAAGAATGTTATTATTGATAAAAAAATAATCAATAACATCCCAAATCATTAAGATACTATACTATACTTATAATCATATAATCTACTTGTATATATTTTGTAGTAATGTTCTATAATCTAATATCCTAATATATGTAAATACTAATCAAATACCAAATATAGAGACCAATGAAACACCTACCATAAATAATACATTAATATCATGATGTAAACAGTATATCATAAAATAATAGAACAATCCAATAACCCAAACTCTCCTTTCCATGATAATTATTTACAAATAAGCATTATTATATAATAGTTTCAAAATAATTTCTATAATATTACCCCTATTGAACGTTTCATAAACTACTGACATGATGTATTCATCCTTATAACCTAGGTAATGAAAAAATAAAAATGTGGTGAATTCAAAATAAATTTAATGGAAATGATATACCCTAAAATATTAGATCACAAGAATTAGGGTAATATAGAAAAAACACAACATTCTAAATAGGATATAATAAGAAATAGTAATATTGTCTGAAAAAATACTGGATCCATATTTGATCATAAAACATTCATTAAAGAATATATATCTGATGAAACATATTACATGTGAACATGTCATATATTGAATCATACATTAAAAGGTATAACCACTCAAATTTTTCATTTCATGAAATGAAATGTTTCTTGAAACAAAGTATACTTTAATATCCATCATCGAATTATGTAAGAAGACTATAAAAATATAATAAAAATTGTTACATTACTACTTGATCAAGTTCATTAAGTCTATGATGGAAAATTCTAGAAACCCATCATTCATACCATAGTGTAAAAACAATTATATACACAAATAACAAATATAATAACCATCATAATATTAATAATCCATGGAAAAAATAATTGTTTTCTTTATCATATCACAAAACATTAACATAGTAAGAATTTTTAGAAAAATATTTAATTATTAAAAAGGGGTCATACATTTTGAAATGAATAAATGTATTTCAGGGTAGATATAACATTTTAATTTAATTATAAAAATATAATGAAAATAGTATTTTGGATGCATATTTCATTCATCTATCTAATAGTCATAGTTGCATGTCCCTTTGAGAAATATCCCTTTCCTCTTTATGATAAATGGAAATAAAAAATTCACATAATTTATTTTGGTTAAAATATAATTTTCCCAAAATAATAAGTAATGAAAATAAATCAAAATTTAATTTCATGTAAATTTAATTTCACAAAAATAAATTATAATATTCAATGAATGTATTTTGAGATACCAAGTCCATTACCATTTCACTTTATTTTGAAATAAAACAATTAACCAATTTAATCAAAATTATAATCAAATTAATTACATATTTTAGAAACTTATTCGTATATATATATCAATTTATACTACTCACTTATAATAATTACAAATGTGTTTTAGATTATTTTAATCTCTTTTCTACATCGGGTGTTAATAATCTTACTCATGTTGAATAAGGTTTGTAAAAAAAGTTTAGATACTAATTTTTCTATGAAATATCATAATTTGAATACATTTTTATGTAATTTAATTGATGGACATTAAGGGGTTATAATAATATAATACTACTAAATTTAATTTTTAGTTTTGTTTCACAAAAACTGAAATGTTAATTTACTAGTTTTTCATTATTTACTGATACTGACATATTAACATAAAATGATAATAACAATTTTTGTTATAAAAAATATTAATTTTAGATATTTCTTAAGATTTTATATAATTTATATAGACATCCATTGTGAAACAAATCCTTCCATTTTTTATGTGAATGAATGTGAAACAATATTATTCATAAAGATGTTACTCTATAAAACAAATGATTAGCATTTCCATTACCCAATGATTGAGAGGGGTGATTTTGGATAATATGTGACCTTTTGGAGAACTAAATAAATTATATAAATAGTATTAATTCCATAATAGAAACTTTATTAATAACCATGACGGTTGAGGATGGAATCAAATAGTTTTAATTTTTTGAGGTTGTAATCCGCACAAATGTACTAATGAATATTATTATTTAATTAATTAATCAAAGTGAATAATGAATTATTATAGAATTATTTTAATATCATATAAAAAACTAATTATTCTTATTTAATAGTTAAAATATGTTTATGGTTGTTTTATATAGGAAATAATAATACTGGAATGTTATGAAAGATGTGATTCCTAGGTTGAGACCTTGACCTTCCTCTTGTGGAAGGCCATAGATTTTTGTGGTAAAGGATATGTTGTCCTAACCGAGGGAACTACCGCCTATATAATAAAACATGGATTGGAAATTTTGATAGGTCTTCAAGGAAATGTTTTATTATGAGTTGATAATTGGATGAATAGATGTGATACACTTTTATATATGAGGATGTCTGACTTTTCCATGGAAATGAATGGTACATAAGTGGTTTGAATAGAAAAGAATAAATTTCAGGTGAGTTGGTAATGTAAG
Source organism: Viscum album (assembly GCA_963277665.1). NCBI lineage: Eukaryota > Viridiplantae > Streptophyta > Magnoliopsida > Santalales > Viscaceae > Viscum > Viscum album. The sequence goes on from OY728139.1 coordinate 137,197,026, forward strand.
TATAGTGATACATGTATGTAATAATTTAAATTAGAATAATGTATTTATTGATGGTCTAAAAGTTATTATATTTTTAATAAATTTGGGCCAACTTAGACTATACATTTTAGCACTTATAACTATTAATTAAATATAAATCAAATCAATTATTTTATTACTAAAAATATAAAGATTACTAAATATAGATGTGATGATTTCTGTAATGGTAACTATTTATCCTAGTTCAATTACAAAATTGTTTAACATTTGCTACTAAATAAAAACGTATAATTTTTTGAAACCCCATTTATGTAGAAGAACATTATTTTATTAATTAAATGTTCGTAAATTTATTTAACATTTTATTTACCATAAAAAGGGTATTAATTAATTTTTTAATATTTATAAACAAAATATTAAACTTTTATTTAAAAAAATCATTAATTTTATCAAAAACTAATCAATATTTAAAATATTATAATTCTGCGAAAATATTAATTTTTTATGGGTAACTAAAATTTAACTTTAGTATTATAATATTTATCTCAAAAAATAAAAGATAATAATTTAATAAATTTTACCCAATTTTTTTTATTTAAAATTTATTTGATTTGATTCAACTGATAAACTGTATTTTAATAATATAATTGTTTGAAAATTAATTTTTTAGAAAATATTGTGTATGTTTGAAAATATAAAATATATGTTTGTAATTAAAACATAGTATTTATACATGTTTAATTATAGATAAATGGAATTTATCAATTAAATAAAATGTTTTATTATGTTTTATTATTCTCTTATATAATAAGATCACTAATATATTCATAAAATATTTTTTTAGAAATCATCCAATAATGAAATATTTTAGAAATATGTCAATATTTTATCTAAAAAAATATAACCTTGATATATCAAAATATAATGTCAATTTTTTAAAATGTTTTCTCTAAAATTGATAATGAAAATTTTCGTATAATCTCGATTAAAATTATTTTGAGAAACATATATGTTTGTGTATTAAATTAATGTTATATTTTTATGCATTATTTTATTGTTTTTATAAAGTGGATTCTTCTAATTATACACAAAACATAAAATATTTAATTTAATGGTAAAATTTTATTATCACAGTTTTGTTTTTCATTTTTTGTACAAAATTTAATATTTGAATGATATTCCCAATTTTTTTAATTTTGTTAAATGAACTACTGAAATAACCAATTCATTCAAAAAACATTACTAAGAACAATGAACTTTTAAAACATGGAATAAATTATTTCTCTAAATTTATTCTTCAAGATGTTATTCCACCCACACAACCACCTCTTCATAAGGATTTACCTTTTATAGATCCTTATTTGGTTTCAAAATCACATATCCATGTTTTATATATTAGTTAGGAAATTTATGAGTGTCTCATAACTACATATGTGTGTTTTCAAGGCTCTAAAATTTGTTAATTTTGAGGTTAGGATCCTAATGAAAAAAATAATTGCTTCAATATAGTATATGTATTCTTTACAAATAGTTTAATACCTAAATTGAATGAGGATTTTCATGAGGTTTTTATCCCATTTTTTAAAAATTCACTTATTTGTGGTATTATTTAGAATCTAAAAAATTATAATTTCATACAAAATTCAGAACATTTATGTGGGATTCTTCGAATTTATAAGTCTCCAAGTTGTATTTGTGTGAGATGTTTAGAGATCATGAGCGTGTTGTATATAGTTTTACACATGTTCCTATGTTTTTGTATGTGGGGTAAATAATTGAGAGATGTTATTGTATTTCTAGATATTTTTCTAGGTTGATTACTTTATTATTTCATTCAGGATTATACATTAGTTTTCATCAAAATAGAAGTAGGTAACAACCAATATTCCATTTTATATATAAACATCATTGTATTTTTCAATATTTCTATTATTATATAATAATTTTTCAGTATTTATGAACATGTTAATAAAACAATTACAATAATTATCATTGATAACTTGCGCCCCTCAAAGGATCCTAGTTAGATATTTTTGGGAGGAACTCTAGACAGAGGAATAATATATTTTATTGATTTAAAATTAGTTAATTTTATTATTTCATAAACACTTTTTAAAGGGTGAGGGGGAAGCCAACATGACTACAGGGACATAAGACATTAAACTGCTCCCCAAAGGATCAAAATCCATAAAACAAGATCAAATCAACAAAGGAAACCCCTCTTTAACAAAAAAATATTTTCAGCTTCCACCTTCCAAACGATACTCGACCATTTTTCCCATGCTGTGTTACATGACCCCGGTACCGATGATAAAAGATATACCCTCTCAAACTCATGATTCCAAATTAACACAATCTATTGAAAACTTTCATCTCTATACCTCATTTGGTGCTTCCCCTGAAGCAGATATGGGAACATAGACCCTTAGACCTCTGACCACTCAACAGAACACACCACCCAATCAGAATCAACGAGATTCACACAATAGATTCATTGAAAGAAGAGGAATCACAACAATCCCATCATTAGAAGAAAAATTTCAATTCCTACCAAGCAGATACCAACATTGAACACCATTAAACAATCCAAAAACATCACCAAACAATAAAATAGTTAATAAACATGAAGAAGACAATCATTACCTCCTCCCTCCAAGCCACTCGAGATCCGATGTTGATCTACACCAGAAATTCCAAAGATATCACCAAGAAGAACCAAAACACACTACTGGAAAACTAACCTATACCAATGGATTGGAACTATTGGTATAGGCCTTCAAACCGTTGGTATAGCCTATACCAACGGTTTGGAGAACCATTGCCAAGTAAACCGATGGGATAGGTCTATACCAACAGTTTTGGGAAAACTGTTGGTATAGACCTATACCAACAGTTTTGGAAACTATTGGTATAAGTTGTATAAAAATCTATACCCACGGTTATGGAACTGTTGGTATATGTAATTCAAAAAAAAAATCACTGGGATTTGATCCCAAGACCCCTTGTTTATCAGCGAACGACTTTACCACTAACTTAACATGACTTTTATGAACATAATTACATAAATATATATATATGTATTCTCATAATTATTTTAAATTTTGATTTATAAAATGTTATCGGTAAGAAGATCTGATAAAAAATGAAGGGATCTATACCAACGGTTGTCAAAACCATTGGTATAGATCCCTTGATTCTGGATGAAATTCTGGGTGGAAGGTTGATATATAGGGGACATTTCCCAACGGTTTGGCCAAACTGTTTGGATAGGTGTACCCTTTCCCAATGGTTTGGCCAAACCATTGGGAAATCCATACCCTTTCCCAACGGTTTTGGAATACCATTGGGAAAGGTGGTCTCAAAGTGGGATTTCCCAACGGTTTGGAAAAACCGTTGGGAAAAGAAACCTATACCAACAGTTTTTACAAACAGTTTTTATAGAAGCATTGGGAAAGGTCAGATTTCCAATAGTGAAAAGACAAGGCAACGCCGAGCAATGGCGTCACACAGATTGTGAATCCTAACCACACCAATCCAAGCAAAAATCCAGAGAAATGTGGAGATATGACATTGCCAGGAATGGGATGTAGGGCAACAATGATCCTCTCTAGAAATAGTAGTCACCACGAGCCAGATCTTCATTGAGGTCGTGGATCCAGAGACAGACACTAAGCCACACTGAAACCTCACGATCCATGCCAATGACAAGCACGTTGACGAGAATATGATCTAGAGCAGTTGACGTCGAGATTACAACATACAATAAGAGGGAGGGAGATGATCCGATGGAGAATCCATATCTGTCGTGAGTGAAAGTTAGATGCCACTTAGAGGCTAACTCATCATTCTAATAAAATATAGTATTGAATGGGTGTATAATGATTATTTCTTTATCCTTATTAAATAAATATCAGTTATTAAAATAAATTATAATATATCAATAAATTTTCACTCTATGTTCACCTCATTCAAAATATTTTGACCCTTCCCCATATATTTAATTACAAATTGACCTATCAAAGGCATGAATTTCATTACAAACTAACATATATTATTTTACCATTTTAATTTTCATTTTAATAAGATCATTTTCATTTCATTCTATTCATTATTTACATGAATTAGAGAAATAATATGATATATTATTTTTTAAATGGGTATGTTCTTTTGAAAAATTAAAAAGAAACATTGTAGTTACAAAAAGATTAAAATTTATAATAATTACATTTAATTTTGTAATTTCACTGTTTTATTTAACTAATTCATATATCCACTATAATATCAATTTAATTTTGGCATAAATTTTTTATTTTTTATTTTATATACCCATAGGGAAAATTATTAACTTTTTAAGTGGTATTAAAATGGGTTTTGGTCAGAACTGTTATAAAATAACTATATTTCTTTCTATTTTAAATATGAATAATTATTAACATATTTTATTATATATTGAAAAAATAATTTCCATTTCAATTTCATTTCATAAATCATTGAAATGTTTTGTAATGTTTTATTTTAATATTACTCGTGACACTAAAAAATTATTTCTCTACAGAATTATTAATAATTAAGACATTAAATAGTCCTAAATTATTCTCCATCATTGATGTTCACAATTGAGTAAAATTTTAGGGTTTAAGTGTGGTGTAGTGGTCTTTAATTATTATCACATATTTTTTAATATTTATCCAATAAAAATGCATTAAAAATATTTTGAATCATTTCTATTTTAATTTGTTCAATAAGAATTTCTAGTGGTTCGTTAATTTATATAATGTTGATGCACATTTTCAAATTTAGGAATTATTTATTTTTTACATTAATTGATATATTGGTAAATTATTTTTTTCCCTCATAGAAATTTTTTATGGTATAATTATTATCAATTTGTATACATTCAAAATTGACTTTAATGTTTTCAATTTTTATTAATTTTATATGATATGAATTTAAATAGATAAAGAAATTAAAATTCGAATCAATGTTGAATCTATTATTGATTTAATCATTACTTAAATTTCATAAACTATTGAATGTATCATTTATTTAATGAAGGCTAATTTTTTTCTTCACACGATCCAATAATGGATCAAATTGTTTCAACATCTAAATTTTGTGGGTCTATATTCCTAGATAAAATGATATTTTGGGTGTCTTAGTGGAAAAAAATAATGTCTATATAATTATCTATTAAATATTATTAGCACATAACTCATTGTAAAATAGTTTCCAGGTTTTAAATGAGACATTTATTTCATGAGAAATAATACTTTTTTCATTTATGATTGTACATAATAGAAAATAGTTATGAGAATCAAATAATTGTTGATCTCAATTTTTCATTTTTGAGATATATTTTTTTCTCGGAGTATATTCTAGATGATTAAATGAGTAAAAAATCCCTTATGTTTTATGTACTTTTATGTGCCATTGTTTTATTACATTTTTTGTATATATTTTTTGTGATTTTATGGGATTTAAATTGTAAAGTGTGATTCTGATATAGTAATGTTGATTATTTGATGTTTTGTTGAAAAAAATGTATTATATTCAATTTTTATTAAACAAAATAGAATTATTATGCTCAATTAAGGAATTTTTTTTGTATAATAATTGTTTATTTTATGATTTATTAATACTGATTTTTATGACTGAAATAATTTATAATGTTATTTTAAATGAATAGTGATGATCATTCAACTTCGAAATTTAATTTTATAATGTTTGAAGTAATTTTATTGAATATTATTTTTAGGAATAAATTTTCATTATCTTATTTTTACAGTTAATGTTTCTTTTAATTTTAATTTTAATTTACTGATTTTGCATACAATTTTAAATCATATTTTTAGTTGTTTTGCGTATGAAATTTTATTTTTATGGGCTATTTAATGTAGCACATCTAGGGATCAAATTTTTTAATTTTCCTATATATAAAACTCAATATATATGTGTATATATACATAATAATATTAAAAACTATAAATCCAGGTAATAATATTCCACTATAAAAATCATGTAGCCAAATTTTTAATGGTAAACATATCAGAATCCTCTTTCAAAAATAGCCAATTACATATTGTTACAGAATGAAGTATCAAATTTTTAAATTTTGTAAGAACATTTTTATTCTAGAAAAACCATATATTAAAAATATCATTATAGCTTGGAAATAATGTATGGTTAAACTTTGGGATGGAAATCAATCATAAATAAAGGGAAAAGTCAAAAATAATGATAAAATGTGATGTTGAATCATGTTCCTAACAGTGACTCACTATTGATAGAATATGATTTTTTTTATTACTATAACTAGTTGAAAAAACCTTTTAAGAATGAGATCCATGATAATTTTTATTGTTAACCAATCATGTATGAGGTAGATTAAAACCATAAACACGATATATTAATTATTGTAATGAATATTATAGTTCATGGATTGTTATGCCAACATTATGGATATTGAGGAAATGTGTTAATATTTACCATTAATAAATGAATCATATGTGTGATCGAATAATTTCATTACTTGTTTACTCATTTGGTAGGGATGATGTCCATGATAGGGACCTTCATTTTTTTAGACACTATAGATATAAGGATTGAGTCAATTTCCTTCGAAATTTTTTAGGGATTTATTAAGATTGTTATGATATATCAATGTATTTTTTGTGATTTTCTAAACCATGGTTGAACTATATTCGAATTAATGATGTTAATCAATCCCATAGTAATTGAATATGAGTGATTTTTTACATCCATGATTGTTGATATAGTTTATTAATATACTAATATATTATAGAGAAGGTTAATAATGATTCATCTAATAATTCAGATTTATTTTGTGGCATTGTAATATTATTGAGTGTCACCGGGAAAAGAGGAGGCTGAGTTCGACATTTAATTTTTCTTGTAGTTTATTTTTTAGATCCTCTCATATGGGGGGTTATGATTGATATAAATTTATGTACAGAAGGTTCCAGGGATTAAATGGTGTGAATAAAAGAAAAAAAAATTTCTTTTAAATGTGCTTGTCTTCTGATCAAAAATAACTTTTAGGGATTTTTAGTAGGATAGTGATCAATAGAGTGAGGGAAGAAAATTTAAATTAGTTTTTCTAAAAATGAGTTACTTAGAGAGAAGTGATAAAGATAAAATTAGTAATAGTAAAAGTATAATATAGATTCTAATACATATAGTAGGGTAGAAATACTTATCATTGAGTTTATAGAAATTATATCAATTTAAACTCATTCATCAATGGTTGGAGGAGTTTAGAAACAAAGGGAAGAAAAAGTGTTGAGGAAGTAAAAACATTTAAATATCAAGGGGAAATATAATACATGAGATAATATTTTACTCTTCACTATCTCTATACTCATTTCATCTATTTATCAATCATTGAAATGTATTTTTTTAAATAATTGTTTTCATTCTCTCAAACAAGGGTAGTTGAAAATTTAATTCAAAAATTCATTTAAATGAATTGATATTTATTTTAAACACCCCAGTTCTTATTTTATACATTAATTCATTGTTACTCCTGGAAACATATTCAATACATTATAACATTTAATTATAATGAGGTAAATACATATAAATTAGAGTTAAAATAATCTTTTTAGTTGATTTCCTCATAATTATTAAAATTAATTGGCATATTATGTGGATATTTCCATAAGGGATCATTGTTCACTTAGTAAATCTAGTTTTCTCACTCTAAAATCATTAAAAATATTAATCATTCTCTACAATAATTATTGATGGGGGAGTAGGGATTTTTTTCATTTGTAATTTCAAAAAAAATATCATTTGGAAAATGATGGAGTTAATAATTCCAATTGTTAATTATCCATTTTTATGATATATATTATCATGTTTGTTATAACAGTAGATTATTGGACATGCTTAATAGAAGAATTAATGTCATGAGTCTCAAAATTTCCATCTCAAAAATTATAGTACATCATATAAAAACTGGATAGAAAACACTTTTATTTTCAAACTTCACTTTAGTTCATTTTTCTAATGCATTTAATCGTTATCCCATTTTATCATTCATTATAATTTTCCCACTATACATATATCATTTAAATTTTCTAATCAATAACATTGTTCCATTATTTTTGTATTCTTTGTTTTATTTATATGTGTTATGCATCTACACCTTCAATTGTCACTTACAATACATATAATATCTAATTAATAAGTTATTATATGTAAATAAATTTTAGGATATTGATGACAATATCACTCTGTTATATAAAACAGATAGACGGTGAATTATTAATTATGAAATTTTAATTTTATAAAATAAATAATTTTTATTGTCTCATATTACATCTATGTATTTTCCATATGATGTTAAAATATATTACATAATAGTGACCCTACTTCGTCTTACATCGTTATTATATCATTATTAATATAAACAATATAATAGTGTTACAAAACCATGATCAATGGTTTAGTGTCTTGGAAAAAATATTACCATATATAACTTTTACATAACATAACAAAAAATAAATATTTCATTCCTTATTCTCTAGATTCTTACATTACCACATGTACACATTAGTGTAAGTGGACACCTAAAGATGTAGATCATAGAATGGGGTGATCTAAAATCTCAATAAAATGATAGATATAAACTTGGTTCAATGTAACATGGGTGATCATAATCATCATCATCATTACATATGTATGGTATCATCATAATAATCATGAGTGGAATAATTATATAAAGGAATTGAATCTTGTAATAAATAAAGATGAACCTCCATAACATTGTTGTCAAATACCACACATAGTTGTGATCAATTCAAGCCTCATGTTTACAGAAAACATATTTCTATAATCATAACATCATTATTTAATAAAAATATACAATCATGTTCACACATATTTAATAATATCACATTAGATACATCAAATTAAAAAAATCGTTGGATCACTGTATAATTTCAAGCGCACCCAAAACATCATAACATTTACATAATAATGCTTACCACATAGAACATATATCTATCATGGACATAAAATATCCAATAAATAGTAATGGGTTTCATATAATATAACTTAATTTTCTAAATAAAATATTTTATTCCCAAATTAGAGGGGGAAAATATTTTGTATGAGATTCATCAATCTTGAGCGAAGAATAAAAAAACTCAAGATGAATCAATATGTATTTGGTAAATAAAATATATTTTGAAAATATTTAATTTTTCATAAAATAAAATTCAAAACACATATATCATAGAAACTAAAATAAAAGGAAAACTAAATGTGAATTTGAGTAATATTAAAATAATAATATCCATAATGAAATTTAGCATTAAATAGTAATAAAAAAATGAAAATTATTTAGGTTTGAGAATACCCTTACGTTATTTCTGGAGTATTTCTTCAGTTGAATCTAATATATAATTTAATTATATTAATTAATTACTAAATCCATAACCACTTCTACATGTATTAGATTCATTATAATTTTATTAAGTTCTTTTATGGCCAGTTTGATTAGTTATATAGTTCAATTTCATAGTTCGATAGTGTTCATTTTCATGGTCTTCATGATCAATTTATGTATATATATTTATTGATGATCACGTAAAATGATTATAATTGTGAAAAATTAAAATTATATATTATTAATAAACTTATATATTTTTAAATGGTCTCATATATTATATTTTTCTAGACATAAGGATGATTTATTATGTAAAATGATTATGATATTGTTTTAGATTATTTTCATGGTTATCCAATAATCACATTGTTGATTTGTTTTATTGTTTAATATTATGTATATATATTAGTTACAGAAAATAAAAAAGTTTATAATAAAAATATTACAATATTTTTAAATATTTATAATGGTTTTATGATCTAATTTAATGGTGGTAAGGGAATATGAAATCACGTTGACCTCGAAGATGATAAATTAACACCACATATATGATGTTTTCCTTTTTAGAATAAAATGGAGATGATAAGAGGGTTGACAATTGATTACTCCATTAAAATAATAAAATAATAGTACATATAAGATGTCTAAGTTATCATTACACTTGGATAAGGGGAGGTGAGGAGAGAATAATAAAAGGAAATAAATGAAATTAAAAAGAAATTAAAATAAAGTGAAAGAGAATTTTACCTCTTAAATTCATCTCCTTGAGAACCTCTACAGGGATATTGGGTTTAGTATTTTGTTAAGAACAAAGTATCTTGGGCGTGGATAAGATTATTGGGAATATATTTTTATGAATATCTACATGTTCCATAACATGAAAGGTGTGAGTAGAAGAGTGTGTTAGGAGTGGTTTTTTAGGGGAGGATAGGGGTGTTTTTTATTATATTATTCATAATTTTATTATTTGGGAAAAAGACCTTCAATAGATTGAACCATATTATTCAATATATTAATAATGAATGATATTTAAATATTTAGGGCTCCAATCATCTATAAAACATCTATTACTCAATAATTATTTTATTTGTTAAATATTGTAAATTGGCATATTTCACTAATCACCAAAGATTAATCTATTTTTTAAAAAATACATAAAATTAAACAGGCATATTTTTCAAGGTGTAAAATTTAAAATTGAACACCATATAAGGAAAATAATTTTATAAATATGATAAATTTATTTATTTTCAATTAAAATGGTAATTGTTTTTATTAAATAATTATTTTAATATTATTAGTGACCTTCTAAAACATTGAAAAATTAATTATTTTCTCGTAAAATGTTATTGTAATCATAAGAGAGAAAATATCAATTTTTAATATATTTTAATAATATAAATTCAATTTTAAATTGTAAAATTCACTCTGAAATTTTTATAAACATTTATGGTTAACGAAAAACAAAAATATCATTTATAATTTTTTAAAACATATATTAACTTATACTATGATAAAATTCATATTATCATTAATAAGATGCCTAAATTTCACTATTAAATTAATTGGTTAGTTTGAAATATATTGGATAATTTACTATTCATAATGTTCATGTTACCATTCCAATAGTCAAGTTACGATTCCATTGGAATAGGTTCATTAATCTCTATGAATATAAATTATTTGATTATTAATTTATGGGAATAATATTTTATATGTCTCTTTACACTATATATGTTTTTAATACTATATAATATAATTATAATAATGAAAAAATTCTGTTGATAAATATTTTGTTGGTACAAAACAAGATCAGAATAATAAATGAAATTAAACTGCATGGAGTTGGTATTACTCAAATGGTAATAAACTACTGGACACCTATCCCTTTTCAAATGACCTCAAACTAATAGATATTATATACAATCCTATAATATGTTAATATATTAAGTTATATTCATTCTATATATCATAATTCTCACACATTTGATCAATATTAATGTAGGTTTTCCTAGTACGTCGGTTTATAAGGATATGTTAGGTTCCCATCAAGGATTCCAACATTTGAAAAAAAACCATTACTGAATAAGAAAAGTCTTCATTAAGGTAGTCTCATGATATGTATGGATTCATATAAATCTAGAATATAGTGTAGACACAAATACCATCAATGTCCAACCCCATTATGTTACTATCTTTTGGAAATATCATTCATGTCGTGATTCTGAATAACCATACATTATGATGTAGATATTATCATTATACCCCGACACTTGTTTCAGATCATTATAGAGTGAACATTTCATAACTCTATGAAGGTTTATTTTTTGTTTTCACAGTACATATATAGGCACTCAATATTATTTTTTTATTAATAGATGATAATCCTATTTAATTTAACATTGTGTATTGAATCTCTTACTCATCCATATTGGTGTTTTCACGATATCCTAACACCCTAATGAATACACCTCAAATTTATATATGCATGATTCATTTGTGTGTAGATATATAGTAACGAAAAAAAATATATAGTTATAAATGTTATCTCATGATACTTATAGATACCAATATCTCTTATCATTGTACAAGGATATTAATTCCATTCTTCCACAATCCTAAAATCCATATCATTTTATGGGTTCTCATTCATTCATGTCTTGTTTCGTTAAATATACGATAAACTACGAAATTCATATGACTATGTTGATCATGATACTTTAATCTGGAAGCCATCCATAAATGGAAATTTTTCTAGTCGTTATTCATACTTACTGTAATGTGGGGTGACAATCAGAGCTCCTTCTTGGGTGATGGGTGCAAGGAAATCCTTCCTTCCACCAGCCGATGCTCTCTTAATCTGGTGCATATGGAAACAGAGGATACCTTTGAAGTCTACACTCCAGCGGATAGGTTTGAGTATCATTCCTACATGTTACTTCTGTTTAGTTGGTGATGAAACTGTTGAACACATCTTTATACAATGTTCCTTTGCTACACGTTTCTGGAATTACCTAGAAGGAATCTTCCATGCTAATTTAAATATTTGCTCAGTTGGTAGTTTTGTATCCTCTATGATGCATGAAAAATGCAGTGAGCAGGTAAAATCTCTTCTCATTGTGGTTGTCATTTCTGTTATCTCATATTTATGGAATGCTCGAAACAACATTGTTTTCAATAAGGGCAGGTCATCTTACAAGGAGGGTATTCTGTCAATTCACCGAAAAATTAAACTTGCATCGGTGACTCAAACGGGTACAATGAATAATGATATGTCTGATTTTCTATCGTTTCCCAAGATGATGAAGTATATTAGATGGATTCCACCAATAATTGACTGGCTCAAGGTCAATGTTGATGGGGCGGCCACTTGTGCGCAAGGATTAGCTGGATGTGGTGGGGTGTTTAGAACCTATAGAGGCTTCGTCAAAGGGTTCTTCTTCCACTACATTGGAAATGGATAGGAAATTGAGGCTGAGCTATGGGAAATGGTAAAGGTGATAATGTATGCTGATCTCTATGGTTGGAGAAAGCTTTGGGTAGAGTCGGAATCTTCTGTTGTCATGCAAATTCTTAAGGAGCGATCTAGGAATGTTCCTTGGAAGATGCTGCCTGCATGGATAAGTGCTCTAAAAGTTGCTGAATCTTTATCCCTGGAGGTGTCTCATGCGTACAGAGAAGAAAATCAAGTGGTGTATGTTCTCTCTAAAAGAGAAATCATGGAGGCAAGTTTGAGTTGGTCCTTTGTGCTTCCTGAATATTGTAGTGATCTTGTAATAAAGGATAGAAGTGTAGTTGTGTACTCAAGGTTGTGTAATGTCACCTCTTTGTGAGCTGCTTTGTACTTTGTACTATTTACTTTTTTCGTTATATAATATTTGTGGGAGCAGGTCTCCGCCTGGATCTCGGACTTTCTGGCTATATTTAAATTTCTAGATTTATTATGTAAGAATTAACATTAAATTTCATTACTAATCAAAATACCATTTAATTTTGATGTTTGAGACTCTATAAATTCACAATGAGTCATCTACATTTACCTTTTACTATGATAAAAAAACTACATGATCTACATAGCTATATCATTTAGGTTCCATTTAAAAAAGTCCTCTATTCAAACACATATATAATATGGAATTTATTTCACTGTAATATGTAGTTAAAAATGAATAATATATTCCAAACTATAATACCGATAGCATATTTCAGTGGTCTATTCTATGTTACCTGATTTTTCTACATAAGATCCAAATCCATTAATGTCTTTTTGTAATGTATTCAATTTATAAAAATAATCTATAATTAAATTCCATGATCATTATGGGTTATAACTAGGCTTTTAGTCCCTTACTATTTCCCATCAGGATTTCTATTATGTAGCTTTCTATTGTGATATAATCATTATATTATCCCATTGTACATGAGTCAGATCCATCAAGATACAATATAAAAACTATATGTGTCTTGATACATTTAATTTAAACATATGAAATGACATACATGTCACATATCCTATTGATAACCATGAAATAAACATTCTTCCACCCAATCTTAGTACATGGATATTACTCATTTAAATTTGGGTATCTATAATAACCATCACTAAGATTCCAAAAAATGACATAATAATATTATAGAATTGGTATCAAAATTAAAATAACTTATTATTTAGGATTTGATCAAAATAAATAATTCCTTATAATAACAAAATGTGTGGCATAATTCATAATATTATAGTGGTTTTTGTAACAATAAAATCATTTATCATGGGACCATCATGAGAAACACCATCATATAATTTTGAATCACCACTTTAGTATTCATATTTTAAATTTCAAAACAAGCATAAAATTTATTTCATGATGAATAGATATTTTTTATGTTTATTTTGTATGAAGGTTTTGCATCATATTCTATATGTTATGGTTAACTATGATAAGATACAAAATTTCTATAATGTGGTGATTTCATCCAATATTTTTTTATTCAAAAGATAAATCTACTTTTGATTCCATTTGTATCTAAATTTTATGATTGTTATATAAAATTTAACATCGTCATCTATAAATAGAGAATGGGGCTCATGGAATAAAATATATAATAGATAGTAATGTGATATTTTCTATTTCATGTCAATATTCTCAATAATTTGTTGAGAATTTATTGAAATTATATTCACATTATTTTTTATTGTCCTTATAAATATTTCATGATTATGTTATAAAACCTAAAATCATCATTTATTTTAATCAATGATTCATATATTTGGGACTAATGAGATTCCCCGTGATGAATATGATATATACGAAGCCTGTGTTTGATGAATTATATTTTTCGGCTTGTTTATACCAATTGTTATGAATTATTTTGATCATGAGTATAGAGATGAATGATTTTAGAATTTCTTAATAAAAATCATTTTCATCTAACTATGTATAGATTGATGATTTTTTGAGGAAATAATATCGATACTTTTTTTATAGTTATTAGAACTCCCACCACATTGGTAAAAAAGAGAATATAACCCATGAAAATAAAATATTATCCATTGAATAAATATTATATTAATTTAAGGGTTATTATCTAAAATACAATTTAATTTATTTTACTATGTGGTTATTTCTCATTGATAATTTTGGATATTATTTATACAGTATTAAATTATGAACATTTACTTTCAACTATGAATATTACCTTGATACTGCAATTGGTTCAAAAGTCATACCTTCCAAAAACCTCTTTTTGGATATAGAATGATATATTTTAATTTTGTACATCAATTCGGCCACCCCACCTAATGTGTTTATAAATTCCTTATATGGTGTAACATATCCCATAAATATTATACTCAATCCTTCAGTGTATATTTCTCAATTATCATAGATTTTCCTTTAATGGATCTACCATCAAATAAAACATTCATATATCATGAAAAATATATATATTGATTCATGTTACTAATTAATATGTTTTGATACATGCATTTCTCAATCCATGACCTTATATATATTTATTCATCATCAAAACTACACCCAATGCATAGTCTGCTCATTCATTTGGGATTAATTACAACCTCAACACCAGACATACAACTTCAATATTAGTTAAATATGTATGAATATAAGCATTAAACCAATTCATTCATTGAAAAATGTCCCTAAATTGAATGAATGTTTCCTCCACATTTAGGTAACATATTATAAAACTTGGTATATGATTCATTTCTGGAATATATTCCCAATTAATTAGCTTCCATTTTTAGGTTTAAATTCCACATTATTATAGGGGTAATTTCTTTTTATCATATGATATATTACCATGAATTTGGTTAGAATTATATGAATAAAAGCATTAATTAATGTTTTTCAATATTTTATGACTATAAACTTCACCCTCAATTGCATATATTAAATGACATTAAACTGATAATAAAATGGGAAGAAAATATTTTCATTTGAGGACCAATAAAGGAAGGTGGGAGGAAAATTAATACTTGTTCTTAGTATTCCATTCCCCTTCATGGATGGATATGATGATAAAATACCAAATGGAGAAAAAAATTAATTATAAAAAAAGATCTTATTGGAAAATTTTAATATATCCTCAATAGATCCAATTCACTAAAAAAGATACGGAATATCACTATTCACACATAAATATGAGAATATACTATTTCATAGTTACATTATTTTTTATCGAGGTGCCTCCTCTTCACAAGAAGTATTCACTACCATTAAAGTGATCATATACAAAAACTATCATCTATTATATCTCTCCCAGATGGGAATGTGCTCAATACATAATGGTGTAACATTGGGATGATCCATCCCAACATGAATTTTTTTTTCATGAATCCTAATATATACCATTTATATTTCAATCACTAA
Source organism: Viscum album (assembly GCA_963277665.1). Lineage (NCBI taxonomy): Eukaryota > Viridiplantae > Streptophyta > Magnoliopsida > Santalales > Viscaceae > Viscum > Viscum album. The sequence goes on from OY728139.1 coordinate 137,213,304, forward strand.
AAAAGGTCTTAAAGTAGTTATATTCCCCTTGGAATCCAAATATCAAGATAATATCCTCTCAGTTCCCACTATTTTAAAAATAATAAAGAGTGAATTTAATTCCAAAAGGTATTATAATAACTATTAATGATACATCTATTTCATAGATATCTATCCAACCATATAATTTATTTTTCATAAGAATAACATCTTCTAATTTCATGTGTTATTTCAAAATAGTGTGGTGTGAGTTTCTCCATTGCTAATGGATTTATTCCCACATTTCTTTATTTACCCTTCACTCATACATCATGATTTCATTATTTTCATATTCTATAAATAATCTATTGAAATGTATTTTAATACACTAAATTGTATATATTTTTTTGTAATGTCCACTTTCAATAAAATATAATCGAATCATATCTTTGTACCTTTCAAACATGTAAGTAAAATTTATATGAAACAAATAATGTGAGTTGAGATACTCATATGGACTATAAAAATTCCTTGAGTGGTGATTATTCTCATGTAATCATAAATATTATGATCCTATGTAATCCTACTAGAATTCCCAAATCCTTAATTTGAAATTCTCTTATGGAAAATTATAATGGGATCATTTTCACATGAAATTAAATCTGATAAATCAGTGGTTGATCCTTCACAAGCATAATCATGTTAGTTTCACATACAATTTATAAACTCCTTAAATTATTTATAATCCCTATATTTTTATTTATTCATAGTGTTTGGGTCTAAAAACTCATGCCTGGTCTTCTCTAATAACCATTCACTAGGATAATTTGATTTTATTCAATCTTATTTATGAGCATGATCTTAATATAATCCCCTAATGAGAAATTTTTTTTGATTGATACATATTACTAAAATAATTGCATTTATTTATAAACCATATATTTTAGATATCTTTATATATTATCATACCCTCCATTTCCAATAAACATATCATTAAATCCCAATAATTCTTAGTTTTTCAAATGAGTATTCAACTCAATTTTAAAATAACCTTATTCGATATACCAAACCTCATATCATTAGGGTTTGGATCAACATAACAATATATAGATATTATTAATTAGTGTATCATATTAAATTATGGAATCATATTCTATTTAATTATATCCATGCATCGTATAATTCATCATTACTAGAGAAATGTTTCCTTCATTTAGTGATTGTTATCCAACCCTATATAACCTCAAAAGTTTTTTTGTGGAACCTGTTATTCATATATGGTCTGTAGGATCCTTGAAATTTTTTTCCATCCTCATATTATGAAATTAAATTAATCAGGTTATCATTTACATCAATCCTATTAATAAATAAAAGGTATTAAATAATTCATATCACTTAATCCGATATTGGGGTTGTCACATCACACCCTGCAATAATAGTTTTAATAATTATGACCTTAAGTTTTTTTCAACCCTCCATGAGGATATATATAATTATATGGGTTGATCGTCCATTTATTTTAGATAATAACATGTCCCATATTAATTTCTTTACTTTTCAAATTTTATATAGTATTGTGATAAAAACTATAAGGCCCCAGCCTTAATCCTTACTTAATCTTGAGTTATTACAAGATTACACATGGAGGATCTTTTCGGGTTTACAGTTTTAGAGAATTAGATCATAAAACTTGCATTACATTCCACATATAAACAAAGTGGTTACATAAAGATAGTATTCTTTTTTCACATCAATGGAGACATATTTCAAATAAAACATGGATTCATTCTTGACACTTCCTTGACACTATCATCATATCATGTACCTTTCCCTTGACCTGTGAAAAACATTTCAAAAAAACTTGGGATTAGCATAAAAAGCTCAGTATGGGTTATAAAAATATGGAAAGGAAACATAAGTTCATATATACATAAGAATGAAATCATACTTTACCCATAAAACATAAGCACTTTAACATACCTCATCAAATCATGAATAAAATATAGAAATCATAAGACATAAAGGTAACTTGAGGAATTCATAACATTCTTACGTAGGGAGTAACCCACTTGGTTACGTTTGGAATACCCATCATAGTATATTCCCTAAATCTCTTCGGACAAACCTTAACGTTTCACTCCTTCGCGTTACCCAATGCATTGGAGAGCTATATCGGGCTCACCCGCCCTTAGTTTATCACGGAACCAGTCATCTTCATAATAATGCCCAAGAAACTCAACATAATCATATCACATAAAACATGCATAAAGGAAACATAACATTTCCACCTTTCAATCATAAGATATCAATACAACACATTGATATAAAAACATTATGAAAACCATTTTCAATACCAAAATAAAAGAAAAGTAAAACATGGTATTTATTTTTCTTTTAAAAAAGGTATGGCTTGTAGAGGAAGCCGAAACTCAAATAATGGTCACAGCGGCGGAGTAGTCATTGTCGCCGCATACGTACGACAAAAACATTCCCTTTTGTCGTTTAGTAAATGATTCGTATAAAAAAGATTCATTTTTAATAAACTTAAAAGTAAAAGGGGTTTATACACCGTATAAAATAAGGTTGTGTATAAAACAAAATATTCCTCAATGAAAGGAGATTGAGACGAAGTCCCATACCTCGGGTCCGACTTGACTCGGTAATTATTTAATCTCCTGAATAATAAACTTGAGTCAATTTATACTTGTTTAAGAACCTTTTTCAAGTTCATTGTTCCTTTTATATCACTTATTTCCATGTCATGAACACTATGTAATTATTTAAGTTAATAACGGTCGTTTTAACGATCAATGGTACTTGAGTAAAAAATAAACCCTTTATAATTACAAGTTGTTCATGTATCCATTATATCAAGAATGGTATTCATGATGTAGATATCATATATATCATATATATCCAGTACATGCGTGAATTTATAATATTATATAACATTTAGAGGTAAGAAATGAAATGCACCGTTCATGGAGACGGTAAGCCGTATGTACGCATGAACGCTGCTTCCATTTCTATTTCGTATTTTATGAAATGGAATCATAATGATATAAAGGTATATTATAATTCCAGTGTAATATCATATATAATATCATAACTCAATCCTTTATACGTCCCCCATATGGTATTAACAAATCAAATCACTTTGAGGGGACGGTAGTCTGCACTTCCTTAAATGAAGATATCTCCTTTACCCATAATGCAAACCATAAAGGTATGCCCAAAATGAAAAATACAGAATCTTAATGAAAACATAAACATATTATATATCATATATAAACATAGTTTCATCTTAATGGCCACCTTTGAAGGTGTTAAAAGAATGTTGAACAATCATCGTTTCAGGAGGCATAAATTCACCATCCACGGAAATAGTATGTTCTTTAACCATTAGATGTAGGTGTGTGTAAGTGTAGCTCTAATAAGTCTTATAAAAACATCCTATTATATTGAATATACTGTAGTTGTTACAAAAGAAATGAATAAAAAGTGTTTAGGGTGTTGGAGAAGCAAAATAAAACAAAAGTACTCAAGTGAAGACATTACCTTAAAATCGGGTAACTCCCTTTGGTTTGAGCTCAAAGGATTCCTTGGGAAGCCTTATACCCAAATTGAGGTTTCAAGGAGTAATATAGGGAAGTGTAGAGACAAAATGGGAAGGGGTTGGAAGAGGAAAAGGCTTCGGAAGTGTGGGTAAGGAGGTAGAGGTGGGGGCCTTTTATAAGAGGAAAGGAGGGGCACTCTTGGAAAGTAAAGAAATGTTACTTTATTTTAAAATGAGTTTCGGATTAAAAAGGTCCCACATTGATATAATTAGAGGTTAAGGTGATAGGAGTTCTAAATCCACCCATCCAATAGGTTTTGGACATGTTTAGGTCATATATTTTAAATTATCTTTTCATTTTATTTAAATCCTTTATTAATGAGGTAATCGCTCCATCATCATGATGTCATAAATAATTTAATTTATTTAATGAATAAAAATTATAAAAAAACTATCATGATGTAGGAAATCATTTTATCTTTCTAATTAATATTTATACTCAAAAATCTGACCTGTATAACCACATTTAAAAATTGTTTTAGTAAAACAACTCATGTTTGTGTCAATTTAATTTTAACATTAAATAAAAATATATTAATGTCATTTTCCTACCAAAGTGGCTCCATGGGGTCCCAAAGTTGTCCAATGGATTTTCTTGGTCGGCCATGACACATCCAATAAGTGTAAGACATGTTTCTAGGTATTTTCATTTTATTATAATATCATTTTTGCCTTAAATTGCACTAATTACCTCTAATCGCGATTAAGAACTTAAAAGTTACTATTCACCAAAAAATTATTTTAATCTCATTGAACCACATATTACTTCTTAATGAAAACCATGTATGTCAGATTTTTTAAATTCAAAACACAGAGGTGGTAAAATTTCATTTAAACGAAAAATCAGTTTTTTAAGTACCACTTAGTGGTTTAAGTATTCATCAAAAATTGAAGTTTTTCAGAAAAATACCAAAACTTCACCCTAAGATATATTTGATATTATGAATTCAAAAATGTTTTCTATTTTACAAAATTCAAAACATATAAGTTTCATTAATTAATTTAATAATTAATTCTTTCTGTCAGGGCAAATAGCGTGTTTTTATGAAACAATAAGTTTCAAAAGATTAACACTAGTTTAAGTCCAATTTCAAAGTGAAATTAATTACAATGACCAATATTGGATAAAATGGTAAAAATATATTCTAATTTCACTTTAAAACCAATTAAAAAAGATAATCTAATCATATAAATAAATTAGATTAAAAAGCAGTTTTGATGTAAAATGTAGTATTTTTCACTATTCATTAAAAAATGAACATTGTCAGAAAAATACAAAAAATTCACACAAAGTAAATTTTTATGTCCCAATCATAAAGAATAAGTTTATTTTGACCAACATAGCTTATAAAATTGTCAAAATATAGATTTAAAAATGGTTTGCCTTCAAAAGACAGTAAAACAATCTTTTAAAAATATTAGTGTATTCCATGCTTAAGATTGGATTTATTTTCATTTTAAGCCTATAAAACACTATCTAATTCATTAATAGACATAGATAAAAATATATATTATTCATTACTCACTTGAGATGTTACATCCTTCCCCCCTTTAGAAAATTGTGTCGCCACAATTTATTTACTTATCGAATAAATGGGGGTACGTATCCCTCATTGCATTTTCAGATTCCCATGTTGCCTCTTCCATCATGTGGTTTTTCCACAAAACCTTTACCTGATTAATCACTTTATTTCGTAACACGTGCTCCCTCTGGTCAAGAATCTGGACTGGTTGTTCCTCATAAATTAGGTTCTCATCCAGCTGAACTACCTCTCGACTGAAAACATGAGATGGATCTGGCATATACTTTCTCAACATCGAAACATGAACAACATTGTGTACTTGAGATAATCTTGGAGGTAAATCCACTCGGTAAGCAACTGATCCAACTCTCTCCAGAATTTCATATGGTCTAATGAACCTTGGACTCAGCTTTCCTTTCTTACCAAATCGCATCACACTTTTCCATGGTGATACTTTGAGAAAAACAAGATCACCTACCTCAAAAGAGAGATCCTTCCTCCTGTTGTTCGCATAACTCTTCTACCTACTCTGAGATGTCCTCATGTGTTTCTAAATCAGCTGAACTTTTTTTGCCTTCTCTAATACCAATTCTGGTCCCATCAACTTCCTTTCACCCACTTCATCCCAGAAAGCTGGAGTTCGACACCGTTTCCCATATAACGCCTCAAATGGTGCCATCTGTATACTGGAATGAAAACTGTTATTATATGAAAATTCAACCAAAGAAAGATGTTGGCCCCAAATTCCCTGATAATCCATAGAGCAAGAACATAGAATATCCTCCAATGTCTGAATTTTTCATTCTGACTGCCCATCTTATTGAGGCTGAAATGTTGTACTAAAATTTAATTCAGTACCCAACGACTTCTGAAGGCTCTTCCAAAAGTTAGAAGTAAACCTGGTATCACGATCGGATACAATGGAGAGAGGAACACCATGTAACCTGACTATCTCTTTAAGATACAAACAGGAAAGTTGATCTATAGAGAAAGTATCTCGTATAGCAAGGAAATGAGCAGATTTAGCCAAGCGATCAACAATAACCCAGATTGCATTATTACCTCAAGATGTCTTCGGTAATCCCACAACAAAGTCCATGGATATATTCTCCCATTTCCACTCTGGCACTGGTAAAGGCTGAAGCGTCCCTTTCGGTAACTGCCACTCTGCTTTAACCTGTTGACATTTCAAACACTTCACAGTAAAATCAGTAATATCTCTTTTCATTCCATCCCACCAGTAATACTCCCGCAGATCTCTGTACATCTTAGTACTACCAGGATGAACTGAAAAAGGAGAACTATGAGCTTCACATAACAACTCTCTCTTCAACTGTGAGTCACAAGGCACACAAAATCTCTTCCCAAATCTCAAAACACAATCATTATCAATGTTGAATTCAGGCAACTTACCTTTCTGAACCATCTCTACCTTTTTCTGCAACTCACTGTCTTGCTTCTGTGCTTGCTTGAATCTGTCTGATAGAGAAGATTTCACTGATACCTAAAACAAAACAGAAGAACATCCTGCACCAACAACTTCTATGCCAAAGTTCATCAAATCCTTAACCAAAGGATCACATTCCAAACACAACATTTCTAATGATGCATTACTTTTTCGACTCAAAGCATCAGCCACTTTATTTTCTTTTCCTGGATGGCAATGAATTGTACAATCATAATCCTTGATTAATTCCAGCCATCTCCTATGACTCATGTTTAACTCTTTCTGAGTGAATATATACTTTAAACTTTTGTGATCAGTATATATTTCACACTTTACTCCATAAAATTGATGCCTCTAAATTTTTAAAGCGAAAACAACAGTAGCTAATTCCAAATCAAGTGTAGGGTAATTTACCTCATGAGTATTCAACTGTCGTGAAGCATAATCAATTACCTGATCATTCTACATTAGGATGCAACCAAGTCCTTTCAATGAAGCATCACTCTATATAACAAACTCACAATTCCTGGAAGGAAGTGCCAAAACTGGAGCATTCACCAATCTTCTTTTCAACTCTTGAAAACAATCATCACATTCTTTTGTCCAGATAAACTTAACACCCATCCGAGTTAGCTTAGTCATTGGACTAGATTACCATGAAAAATTTCTAACAAACCTTCGGTAATAGCCTGCCAAACCAAGGAAACTATGAATCTCTGTTACATTTGTGGGACTTGGCCATTCTTCAACAACCTTTGTTTTTGCAGGATCAACAGTTATCCCATCTTTAGAAACAATGTGACCAAGGAAAGAAATTTGTTGCAACCAAAACTCACACATGCTGAATTTCCCATACAATTTATTTTCTTTTAAGGTTTTCAAAATAACCCTTAAATGTCTTTCATGCTCCTCTTTTGTTTTAGAAAACACCAAAATATAATCAATGAAAACCACCACAAACTTATCCAAGAACTCATGGAAAATTATATTCATTAAGTCCATGAATACAGTAGGTGCATTGGTTATCCCAAAAGGCATTACTAAAAATTCATAATGGCTATATATTGTACGAAACCCAGTCTTCGGAACATCTGCTTCCTTTACCTTCAGCTGATGGTACCCCGATATCATGTCAATCTTTGAAAAATATTGAGCTCCCTGGAGCTGATCAAACAAATCATCGATGTGAGGAAAAGGATATTTGTTCTTAACGGTGATGTTATTCAAGGATCTATAATCAATGCAAAGTCTCATAGAACCATCTTTCTTTTTAACAAATAAAGCAGGAGCACCCTATGGTGATGTGCTAAGTTGAATTAAACCTTTCTCTAATAAATCTTTCAATTTCTCCTTCAACTCTAAAAGTTTAATTTGAGCCATTCGATAAGGGGGTTTTGAAATTGGCTTAGCATCAAGAACTAAGTCAACAGTAAACTAAACTTCCCGATCTGGTATTATTCCAGGCAACTCATCAAGAAAAATGTCAGGATACTCATTTACCACTGCCACATCATTAATCTGAACAGTTCCTTTATTTTCAACAATATGTGCAAGGTAACATTCATTTCCATATTTTACAAGTTTCTCGGCCTCTTGATATGTTATCAACAGTAAGGGTTCATTCTTGTACACAAACTGAAAGTCCTTCTGAAAAGAAACGTCTTTAGCTCTACAGTAAATCTTAGCATGGTAAATAGAGAGCCAATCCATACCCAGGATAACATCAAACTCTACTAGAGGTAGAACAATAAGGTTTGCAAGTAGGTTCTTTCCACAGATAAGGATTGGAAGATTCTTATAAATTCTTTTTGCCTCAACATTTTCCCCAGGTTTTTTTACCAAAAGTTCAGGAGTCATTTCTTGAGATGGTATTCCCATTTTACTAGAAAAGTTTTCAAAGATGAAAGAATGTGTAGACCCCGAATCAAACAACACACTGGCATAATCTGAAAAAACAAACAAAGTACCTGATACAACTTCATTTGATGGCCCGACATCTGCTAAAGTATTTTCAATGGATTTCACCACCCCTTTCTGCTTGTAGTCTAACTGCTTCCCATCACTCAAGCTCCTTGTCGGACACTCATTTGCATAGTGACCCATCTCATTGCACTTAAAACATTTCACTAACTGTAAATCAAATTTGAACTTACCATCACCTTGATCTTTTTCAGTGCAATCATGAGCCTTATGTCCCATCTTACCACATCGATAACACTTTCCGGAATTCAGAAGACATTCCCCAGCATGCCTTTTACCACATTTATCACAAACTAGAAACTTAGTTTTCTTACCATCATACTTTTTTAAAGAATTCTTCTCTTTCTCCTGCCACCTCGGTCTCTTCTTCTGCTGGTTGTTATAGAACAATTGATCATCGGAAAACTCCATTTCCACCTTCTTAGCACATCGAACAAGATTTTCATAACTTTTAAACACACGAGAATCTAATTCCCTTTGATATTTTGGATTTAATCCTGAGTAAAAATGATTGATTTTACTATCAAGGTCTCGGATAAAATTTGGAGCATACCTTGCCAATCGAGTGAACCTTTCTTCATAGGTAGCCACTGAGTCTTCCTCTTGCCTCAATTCCAAGAATTTCTTTTCCATCCTATGTCAAACAGCCTTAGGAAAATACTTCTCAAGAAACATACCTTTGAATTCATCCCAATCAAGAGCATCAATCTCATCGGCGTCCCTGATATTTTTAACTATCGACCACCACTGATCTGCTTCACCCTCCAAATGGTAAATTTCAAGACTAACCTTTTGATTTTCTGAACACCCCATGACATCGAAAATCTTCTCTAGTGCTTTACTCCACCCTTCAGCTAACACAGGGTCAGATGATCCTCTGAATTATGGGGGATGTTTCCTCATGAAATGTTCCACTACTACCATGTTCCTCTATGGTTGATCTGGCTGATCTCGTGCATGGATACCACCACCATTTATCGCCTGATTCAACTGCCCCATTACTGCAAAAAACTATTCAGTTCCAATTCCGACGATCTCAGGATGCTGATTCGGAAGGTTATTTCCTTCTGTATGCCTTCCTATTACTGCTTCCTTGTTTCCTCTGCGGAAAACCATTCTGAACAAACATGTCTTAGATGAAGCAACATGGAAATCTTCAAATTCTACATCACTTCAAAAAAATATTTTTGGATAATCATTTAATAGAATTATAACTCCTAATGTTATCTAAACCGACCTCTGATACCAACTATAAGGCCCCAGCCTTAATCCTTACTTAATCTTGAGTTATTTCAAGATTACAAATTGAGGATATTTTTGGGTTTAGAGTTTTATAGAATTAGATCATAAAACTTGCATTACAATACACATATAAACAAAGTGGTTACATAAAAATAGTATTCTTTTTTCCCATCAATGGAAACATATTTAAAATAAAACATGGATTCATTCTTGACACTTCCTTGACACTATCATCATATCATGTACCTTTGCCTTGTCCTGTGAAAAACATTTCAAAAAAACATGGGATGACCATAAAAATCTCAGTATGGGTTATAAAAATATGGAAAGGAACCATATGTTCATATATACATAAGAATGAAATCATACATTACCCATAAAACATAAGCACTTTAGCATAACCCATCAAATCCTGAATAAAACATAGAAATCATAAGACATAAAGGTAACTTGAGGCATTCATAACATTCTTACGTAGGGAGTAACCCTCTTGGTTACGTTTGGAATACCCATCACAGTATATTCACTAAATCACTTCGGAGAAACCTTCACGTTTCACTCCTTCGTGTTACCCAATGCATTGGAGAGCTATATTGGGCTCACCTGCCCTTAGTTTATCACGGAACCACCCGTCTTCATAATAATTCCCAAGAACCTCAACATAATCGTATCACATAAAACATGCATAAAGGAAACATAACATTTCCACCTTTCAATCACAAGATATCAATACAACACATTGATATAAAAACATTATGAAAACCATTTTCAATACCAAAATAAAAGAAAAGTAAAACATGGTATTTATTTTTCTTTTAAAAAAATGTATGGCTTGTAGAGGAAGCTGAAACTCAAATAATGGTCACGGCGGCGGAGAAGTCGTTGTTGTCGCATACGTACGACAAAAACATTCCCTTTTGTCATTCAGTAAACGCTTCGTATAAAAAATAATCCTTTTGAATAAACGTAAAAGTCAAAGGGGTTTATACACCGTATAAAATAATGTTGTGTATAAAACAAAATATGCCTCAATGAAAGGATATTGAGACGAAGTCCCATACCTCGGGTCTGACTTGACTCGGTCGTTCTTTAATATCCTGAATAATAAACTTGAGTTAATTTCTACTTGTTTAAGAACCTTTTTCAAGTTCATTATTACTTTTATATCACTTATTTCCATGTCATGAACACTATGTAATTATTTAAGTTAATAACAGTCATTTTAACGATCAATGGTACTTGAGTAAAAAATATACCCTTTATAATTACAAGTTGTTCATGTAACCATTATATCAAGAATGTTATTCATGATGTAGATATCATATATATCATATATATCCAGTACATGCATGCATTTAAAATATTATATAACATTTAGAGGTAAGAAATGAAATGAACCGTTCATGGAGACGGTAAGTTGTACGTACGCATGAACGCTGCTTCCATGTCTATTTCATATTTTATTAAATGGAATCATAATGATATAAAGGTATATTATAATTCCAGTGTAATATCATATATAATATCATAACTCCATCCTTTATACGTCCCACATATGGTATTAATGAATCAAATCACTTTGAGGGGGCGGTAGTCCGCACTTCCTTAAATGAAGATATCGCGTTTACCCATAATGGAAACCATAAAGGTATTCCCAAAATGAAAAATACATAAGCTTAAGGAAAACATAAAAATATTATATATCATATATAAATATAGTGTCATCTTAATGTCCACCTTTGAAGGTGTTAAAATAATTTTGAACAATCATCGTTTCGGGAGGCATAAATTCACCATCCACAGAAACAATATGTTCTTTAACCATTATATGTAGGTGTGTGTAAGTGTAGATCGAATCCTTCTTATAAAAAAATCCTAGTATATTGAAGATACTGGAGTTGTTACAAAATAAATGAATTAAAAGAGTTTTGTGGGTTGGATAAGCAAAATAAAACAAAAGGACTCAAGTGAAGACATTACCTTAAAATCGGGTAACTCCCTTTCGTTTGAGCTCAAAGGCTTCCTTGGGAAAGATTCTGCCCAAAGTGAGGCTTCAAGGAGTAATAGAGGGAAGTGGAGAGACAAAATGGGCAGGGTTTTGCTGAGACAAAGGCTTTGGAAGTGTGGGTATGGAGGTAGAGGTGGGGGCCTTTATAAGAGGAAAGGAGGGGCACTCTTGGAAAGTAAAGAAATGTTACTTTATTTTAAAATGAGTTTCGGATTCAAAAGGTCCCACATTAATATAATTCGAGGGTAAGGTGATAAGGGTTCTAAATCCACCCATCCAATAGGTTTTGGACATGTTTAGGTCATATATTTTACATTATCATTTCAATTTATTTAAATCTTTTATTAATGAGGTAATCGCTCCATCATCATGATGTCATAAATAATTTAATTTATTTAATTTCTAAAAATTATAAAAAATATATCATTATTTATGAAATCTTTTTATCTTTCTAATGAATATTTATAGTCAAAAATCTTACTTGTATGACCCCATTTAAAAATTGTTTTAGTAAAACAACTCATGTTTGTGTCATTTTAATTTTAACATTAAATAAAAAGATATTAATGTCATTTTCCTACGAATGTGGCTCCATGGGGTCCCCAAGTTGACCCATGGCTTTTCTTGGTCTCCCATGACACATCCAATAAGGGTAGGACATGTTTCTTGGTATTTTCATTTTATTATAGTATCATTTTTGCCTTAAATTGCACCAATTACCTCTAATCGCGATTAAGAACTTAAAAGTTACTATTCACCAAAAAATTATTTTAATCTCATTGAACCACATTTTAATTCTTAATGACAACCATGTATTTCGGATTTTTTAAATTCAAAACACAGAGGTGGTAAAATTTCATTTAAACAAAATATCAGTTTTTTAAGTACCACTTAGTGGTTTAACTATTCATCAAAAATTGAAGTTTTTCATAAAAATACCAAAACTTCACCCTAAGATATATTTGATATTATGAATTCAAAAAAAATTTCTATTTTACAAAATTAAAAACATATAAGTTTCATTAATTAATTTAATAATTAATTCCCGCTGTCAGAGCAAATAGCGTGTTTTTATGAAACAATAAGTTTCAAAAGATTGACACTAGTTTAAGTCCAATTTCAAAGTAAAATTAATTCCAATGACCACTATTGGATTAAATTGTTAAAATATAATCTAATTTCACTTTAAAACCAATTCAAAAGATAATCTAGTCATATAAAAAATTAGATTAAAAAGCAGTTTTGATGTAAAATGCAGTATTTTTCACTATTCATTAAAAAATGAACATTGTCAGAAAAATTCCAAAAATTCACACAAAGTAAATTTTGATGTTCCAATCATAAATAATAAGTTTATTTTGACAAACATATCTTATAAAATTGTTAAAAGATAGATTTAAAAATGGTTTTCCATCAAAAGGCAGTAAAACAATCTTTTAAAAATATTAGTGTATTACATGCTTAAGATTGGATTTATTTTTATTTTAAGCCTCTAAAACACTATGTAATTCATTAATAGACATAGATAAAAATATATATTATTCATTACTTACTTGGGATGTTACAAAAACAATTAAGTGGTTATTCTCGATTATTGTTTATTTTTACAATCACAAAGTTCATCAACTTAAATTGAAATGTTTTTAGATATTTCATAAATATATGAACTTCCCCACACATTTATATATACTAATATTAGTTTTAATCTTCATTTTAGGCCTACCACGCCTTTGTAACCATGGTAGATATTAGGATATATTGGTTAAATTTATAAAAACATAAACCCCTTAAAATTATAAAACATTAATATGACCTTAAACTACATGTACTATTTTTTACCCAAGGTATCTTGCAATTAAATTGAGTCAAAATTCATTAGTAAATTACATTACCCTTACTTTCAAATAGAAAACATTTTTCCATCATTGTTATCTAACCATAATCATTAGAACTTTTAGTCCACATTTCATAACAATAATTTATGTGTATCCAATCATGATTTTTTCTATATTGGAATTCATTTCCAAATTCAAATCATGATTACCTTACCATTTTTATATTGAACATACTATCTTTTGTTAAATTATGAACAAACATAAGCACAAACTTTACTTGTCTAGAATTCATGAAAATAACCTACCATTGGAAGGTGAAATCGTAATCTATAGGTTTATAACACACATAGGTAAAACAATGACATATTTGAGTCTCTTCTCACTTGTAATGATCCTCATATATTCTAGGAAAATTATCAATTCATAGAACAAGGAAATTTTTAAAACCTATTATATTGAAAACCCATAAACAGAATCCAATAAAATTTTAAATTCCCCAATAATTTTATAACCCCATTCATTAAATTGGAATTAATCGTAGAATTTGAAATTGTAAAATGAACACAACATTTGATGAAAAAAATGGTGGAAAAATAAAAATATAAGTTTCTAACTCTAAATAATCACACCACGAGAGTACTATGAAAATAATAGGGTGAAATTAAAATTACATAATTTTTAATAGAACACCATACAACCCTAAAAAAATTTCATGATATTCAAGATAACTCTATTAAAATACGAAAATGTTATGTCACCATTATAATAACTTACATATATTGGTTTAGAATATTTATGGAAACTTCATGATGATTGTATTTAGGGGTTCATCAATACTTTTTTATCATTTGAATTCTAATGTAAATCCCCCTTTATTGATTTTCATTATGATGATTCTCTCATCCCATTTATATCTAAGTGGACTGAAATTGGATTATTGTACTGGTGGACGTGACACAATATAAAAAATAATTGAATCAATATAATGTAATTTTTTCATGAGTATAAATATTTTTAGCATTTTGTGACATTGAAATTTCCTATTCATTACATGATGGTATATGTCTCATTATATTTGTCCAAATTATATCTATTTGAGGGTACATATGTAAATGAAAATGAATTGATTCAAAAAATTAACAATTTAATCTAGTGTTTGGAAGTTATTACTTTCCAAATAAATTCAAATGAAATTGTTTAGTATATTCACTTATTGTGATATTAATCTTTGTGAGTTATACTAATTTTTAGGAATTTTTAGTTGATGAATCACAAAAGTTGAAAAATTAATAAAATTTTATGAAATAGAAATATGAATTTTTCATTAACATTGAAAAATGTATAGAAGAATAAATATTATGATATTCTCAATGAATATATTTAAGAAAATGAATCGACCAAAATATTTCCATAATTCATAATCATTGGATTCTTCGTGTCGGTTTATTAATTTCTCTACATCATTGACTGCATGAAAAAACTCATCCATCATTGAATCCTTTTTATCTCAATGATGAAACATCATTTATTCCACCAAGAAGACATCCATCCATATCTTATTATCTACCATAAATATCTGTATATGATCTATTTCCCACCCTCCAATTATATTCCATTACATTATGATGTCGGTCAACTATGTCCATGAATTCTATAATTTCAAATTGTCTCATAGGATTTGGTACAAAATGTTGTAAGGATTAATGAATTTTATTAGTAGAGAGAATAATGGATTTAATTGTAAATTCACACATAAAGATTCAAAATTTTGATGTTTGAACATCTTTTCATCCATGAATGTTTTTTCAGGGATGAATTGACAATTTTGAAATAACACCAACATCAATATAGTCTTGAATACATATGGATAATCCTTTTTATAAAACCTATGAGGGATATATCAACTTTCATAGGTAACCACTCACATGGAATTCTTTAGTTGAACATGAAATCAACGAAATCCTAGTAAGAAATGTTTTTTATCCAAAAGACAGGAATATATTCTTAGGATAATTTTCAAAAATAGATAATATCTTCATCATCCCGTGATGTTGTTGGAACCAA
Organism: Viscum album; assembly: GCA_963277665.1. Classification (NCBI taxonomy): domain Eukaryota; kingdom Viridiplantae; phylum Streptophyta; class Magnoliopsida; order Santalales; family Viscaceae; genus Viscum; species Viscum album. The sequence goes on from OY728139.1 coordinate 137,228,977, forward strand.
AATAAAATCAATATTATATTATTAATTTTACTGAACTACTAAGATTCCAATTACTCAATCATATTATTGTACTATTAATGATTGCTCTATATGTTTTGTACAGACTATATTCATTATTTGGTGATTTTCAATATCTTTCAATGGTGTAATTGGTAATTAAATATAGTTTCGAAAAACTATATATTTTTAAAATTTCATTTAAAAATTTGTTAATGATTCATAATTAACTTTTATAGTGGTTTCCTCCTCATTTATAATAACTGAGATCTCATTTATCATTATAATCCCATAATTTTTTTCCTCGATATCAATGACACATCATGTCATTACCCAACTATTTTGTAGATCCTAAAACCCAACGACGGTTTCATAATAAATTAGTTAATTGGGATTACAGTAATGAAAAACATTCCAAGGAAATATTGTACTATATTTCATGTTAGTTCAATGGTTAAAATTTTTCAAACTTCAAGGCCACTATTTGGTGTACCCAAAGAGGTCAACTGGTAATAGTCTCCCATCACTAGACCATCATGGTGATATTTTCAACAGATATGTTTTTATGGGATTAGAGGTTATTTATACATTTAATTCTCTAAAATAAGTTTGAAATAATAAGAATGAAATTATTACGTCCATGTAGTTCCTTGTTAATGTATCTAATATAATCCAAATTGGGGTGTATTTTTTGTATTGACAAATTTTACCCCCATAATTTTTGGGGATTTAGAATGTTTTATGGGATATATCATAAGGAATAAAATAAGTAAGGTGATAAAAAATGTATTGAGTTATTTATTTATTATACTTAATCAATCAGCTACTTCACTAATAGAGATGATTAAGATGACCACTATCAATGTCTCATATACTGTTAATGAAACTCCTTCAATATAATGTTGTGTCGTATCATATTATTCAACTTCATTATTAAATGGGGACATATAATTACGATTCTATTTTAAAATTAGTATTATATAACCTATTAAGTATGATATCATTTTTCAAATGTGAATACATGAATCAATTATAGAGGATTATCTGACCATTCCTCTATATGTTTTAGTCTTAAAACTATGATAGTGTAGAAAATTTATTTCCCTAGTGTCATAATTATTATCTTATGACTAATAGATCGATCCCCAGCCTCTATATAATCTTACCATACTCCACTTCCAATAGGGTTATCATCTATAGTTCAATCGGAGGACCATCTGTTTCTTGTATATTCTCTTCTATTAATTTGAAAAAAGGGTTTTCTATTTTAATCAATTTCAAATGGATGAAATTATTTCTAAAAGAATCATTTATAAAAATCATGATGATCAATGAGATGATCCCAATTTACACCAACGAACTGGTTACTTAAACCTTTGGACAACCACAACTATTATATGCTACACACAACTCATAATAAGTATTCAATCATCTATAGAATGTGAAATAATCTTGGGTTCCTTGAGTAAAATTATATCTATATTTTGATTGTTTTAAAATTTGAGAGCATATGGTTTCTCAATGTTTCCATTTTATGGAAAATGAAAACCACATTGAATATAAATACCTAAACCAACAACCATTTTTAGAGAGGGGAAACCTCCTCCAAAAATGGATTCCTTAGGATAAATATAATATAGAGGTTTAAAAATAAGTTCCCATATATGTATTGAATTATAATCTAGAATGTTATTTATTACCTTCAAACCAATCATTTTATCCTAAGTTTTTGAAATTCACCAATGTCTCCTGGTATATTTTTTTCTACGGTTTATGAGTAGTTGGTTTTTGGGAGTTATGTTTATCATAGGACCCATGTCACTTAATTCTCATGTTCTTCTAGTTTCATCCCATTATATCCCAAATCCCATTATCAAAGTATAAAGCTAACATAAATGTGTAAATTTTTATCATAATCAATATGATGACATTATTTTATAAGTATACCCATGTTTGAAGATAATTACCTTATGCAGAGAATGTAATTTATTATTAGACCATTTACTGTTTTTTTCTATAATCAACCATAATATCCATGATACTATTGAATTATTCTACATTATAACAATTATTAGTAGGGGCATAAAATTTTATCAATAAAATTGAACCAATGTGCTAATATATATATCTTATTGGCCAAAAATATTACATTATAAATAAATTAGAAAGATAAGATACATAATACTCAATATGAATATAATAACAATTTCATGGAATTGGGCACTTTTATAGATGAATTATATGAAAAATACCTTTCTCGTGATTAGATATTTAAAATATGATATATATTACTTAATATTTGAAAAAATAAGATTCATAATACTGGTGAATGTGAGGATAAATTTATATGGTTTTACAGGATTGTTTTATAATATTAACATATATAGGTAAAGAAGATTTATTATGAATTTGATGGGTTATTATCCAGAAAAAATGTAATTATTCTCTCATGATTTTTCATCATATGGGGAAATTTTCATGAAATATTAAGATATAAATGTATTACTCCATACATTATTTATTCTAGTAAAACTATGAGAAGAGTATCCCAGTAGTGTGTCACACGAAGAAAAATAAAACTATGTAGAAGAATGGATGTGATTACCAGCCTGTGATAATGGTGGGATGAATCTCCCTTGGGAATATATAGAGGATAAAAATATTTATAAACATGTCTAAAAATGATATCATGAACACCAATATAAGGTTACATAAAATGATATTTATTTTAAATGTTTTAACTTTATGGATGATGGACATAATGATATCCAATTACCAAAAAATCAGTGATCATTACCTCTGAAATGGACACTTGAGAGTGGCTATGATTTTATGATTACCATAACTATGTTGATGTTCCTAACGACGCATGGGTAAGTAAATTGGTTATTATGTTAATGATATAAAATTTATTACTTTATCCTATATCATCAGGGACATTAATATCATCCATTTTTTATGAAATAAATTTTTATACATTCCTAGTATACTATTAAGGCAGTTACCAATTAAGACATAAAGATGGAATCATAAAAAAACAACATCATATTCAGAATATGAAACTGTAATTCATGGTTTTAACATATATTAAAAATTTATATAAATCCTATTGTTTAATTTTATATTATCCATGTAATGGAAATTCATTCAAAGAATAAATAATTTCCTTCCAATAGTATGAGATTATGATTCATAATGAATATGTGGAATCTCCTACCTTTGGATAGAAAAATTATTCAACTAAATCATATCTTTATCCAACACTAATAGATATCCTTAGTGAAATTATAGTTTAATAGGAAGATAATTGTATACCCCATGTTGAGTATATTTTCCAAATTATATAGTATCCACAGATGATATGAAATTTTATTTGTGTTTTTTCATGTGTATTAGGTATCTATCAACTTGAGATTTAAGTTATGTTATTCATTTAACTCATTACAGATTCAAGTATTATATATATTAATCATTATATAATGGGTCCATAAGATTTTAATGAGTTAGAGAATAATACATAGGAGTTTATTGATATAGTATTAATACATTATAGTCATTTATTAGGGGGAGCAACTATTATTTTCTTCGAAATGAATGAAGAATATATTTGACTATTCATTCATTTTAGGGAGGTCAATTTCATTAAAATATACATCCACCGTAAATTTATTGATTTTTTAATAATTAATGCATCCAATTAATTTTCAAAAAAATATATTTTATGTGGTCATCATTAGTCAAGGGTGATGAAGGATGATACACTGAAGACAATATTTTAAACATGAATAGAAATTATTTGTACATGGTAATGCCATCTGGGTGGACTAATTCACCTTTTTCATTATAAATATGAAGAATCAAGTATTAAATGATTCTCATGATAAATATTTTGTCTTATAAATCATCGATATTTTGATATACATAATAAACTATAAAAGTATGAGAGGTGTCTATAAAGAAATCAAGAAATCCTGGAAATAAAATTATATGGGAAGTATAGAAAGCGTGTGTGTTTTCACAACGAGGAATATTTTTTTACGAATATTTTCTTATTAATATGTTATATTTATTTAATAAAATGGTTGTTAATTAATGGACTACACCAAATAACATAACTATGATCCAACATTCCTGGGATTAACATGTTACTATCAATGGAATTACCCTATTTTATAATGTTTTGAAATCCAATTAACCATGTAAATACATAAAGGGGAAAATACACATGGTTAAGAGAGTGCGATGGGTGTTTTTATGTGATGGAGAGGATATTTATTTACACTCCAATGATAAATCTACCATTAGTTAACAAATGATTTGTAGTAATCACCATGTAAAACTACATGAAAAATGGGGGTTCAAAACCCATTGGGAGCATGTTACTGTAGTATCACTATAGTGGTACTGTAGCAGTGGTGGTACTGTTGATCGGAAGGTACTGTAGCAGCGGCAGTTCACTATAGCGGCGGCGGTACTGTGCGGGTACTGTAGCAGTCGGGTTACTATTCATAGAATAGGAATTGGGCCAAATATTTGGGCCTACAGGCTATGTAATGGGCTACAAGCTCACTGGGCCTTAGGACTATGTAATGGGTCTCCCTCTACCCAGTTAAAAGAGGTCTTTTCTTTGCTTTATTAAGAAAAAGTAGGCTTCATCCCCAACCTTTAAGAAAATGCATCGATGCAAGGATGTTGTTGTGTCCTTATACAGAATGATTGGGTGATTGTATATATATCCTGGAAATTGAAAATCCATTATAGGAACAATCAAACTTCTATCCTTGACCTTGTAGCAATATCCTTTCTTTTAAAAATATATATTTAATACCATAATATATTTATAAGTGATTTATATATATAAAAAAGAGTTTTATGTTTAACTTCTCTTAGAAAGAGATTATAATGAGTTGAAAAGTATTGGCGTATCTACCAAAGGACTACGATTTCTCCATACACATAATCAATAGTATGTAAAATTAGGTGTATGATGCATTGCATTGGAGGGAACATGCAGTTATTACCATGATTAGGATTTACATGGACCTTATATATAGAAATATTTAAATTATAGATATTAAGATATATAGGATAGGGGTACATCTATTTTTTCCATGAAATTTCTATACCATCTATAATATAAATTATCGGGAAACCCCAATAATAAAATATGCACATATAAATGAATATTAAAGAATTAAATGATTAAGAATTAATAAAAATCCTCAATATTGAAGGTTGGGTAATGATTTGAATGATGTTATGAATTCTATCCATAACAGTGTCAATAAAGGAAATGATAAATTAAGCACATAGCTAAAACTTCTATATACAGTATGGTATAAAAATTATGTATAGTGAATAATGATCATATTTAATTTTTGATGGTATGAAGTTATAACATGTGAAAATTTTGTCTAGATGCATATATATTTGCAGGTTATGGGTAAAAGAAAACATCCAAAGGTAGTATTGAAACATATAAATATAACTATATAGAGTGGGAAAATGTGAAAATATATGTTTTCACTAGACTCCTACAGAATCCATGGTAGAGTGATGATATATGTGTCATTATTGATCAACTAAGTGTACTCATTTTCTTTGTAATAAAAAAAGAACTACCATCTGAGATCCTTTTAAGACATTATATCAATGACATCATAAGGATTCATGGGGAAACACTATACATTGTATCTTACCATTATACTTAGTCAACATAAAAATTATAGAAATGTCTTCAAGGGGAACTCAATGATGATATTTATTTAAGAATAGAACAACATATGCATATCGAGGAATTATCTAAAATAAATATGACAACATTGGAAGACATAATGGGAACATGTTCTCTTCACATATAAGGTATGTGGGTTCAAAATATATTGTTGGAATTTTTTCATAGGATAATATATTTCATTACAGTATCCAAATTCCACAACATAATGTATCTTATGGGAAAATGTTTCATACTAATATATGTTCGGATAATGTTGGAAAAAGAATGTTTAGTGGCCTAATGATCATAGTGAAATTGATGGTTAATTACAAACTATTTATGATGATATTAAACCATCCAAAATAAAGAAAGGTGGTTATTGATAATAAAAGGAAAATTTTGGAATTTCAATTAGTGGATAATGTATTTGGGATAGTCTCATCATAAAATAAAATTTTAAGATTTGTAAAAGTGGGGACCCAGAATCTAGGTACATTGGGCCTTTTGAAATTACCAAATTAATTAGGCTAAAACATTCCAAATGGAAATGTCAGTCATCATTTTAATTTACATGATGTCTTTATTTTTTCATTACTAATTAAATGCATCCCATTTCTGTCTTATATTAAAATTTATGATGGAATAGATTTGATGCCTAAATTTTATTATATGGAAGAGCCTACCTAAATATTTGAAAATATAGAGAATGTTTTTCCAAATTATTTAACTTGATAGGTGAATTTACATTGGACGAATCACAAACTAGAATAATAAACCATGGATATTAAATAATCTACAAGTAATTAATATATGTGTTTGTATAATTAATGATATATCCACCGAATTTCGAGGATTAATTTATTTATTGACAAGAAACGTAATACTGGAGACTCCACTATAGCATGTAAATCCTATGTCCTAATAAATTACTGAATGTGCACTCAAAAGTTCCATTATTCATAAGTGCAATTAAATATTTTATTAATAAATTATAAAATTTCATATTAATATAGTAACCATTATTGTTGAATTATTCATAAATAAATTAGCTTAATATTTTTTTTTTCTATGAAAATTGTTTTTTTATGAATGGTGAAATATGCTGATATTACTAATAATGTGATAATTATAATTTAAATTATATAAATTCAAATTTAAATATATATTTATAAAACCCAAATAACTATTCTAAAACTCAGATAATATTTTACACACAATATTTCTAATTATATTATATATTTTTCATATTAAAATTAATTATAACAGTTAAATAAATTGATACTGAATTTTTTTTTAATTTGGAATTTTGTGGTCAAAATTATATAATTTTTGTCACATTACATTTTTTACATAAAGGGTAAATTACATAAGTTACTTGGACTAAATTATTTACAACATCATTATAATTTAATAGTGGAGGTGTGGTTAAACCATATATCTTATACACTCCATTATTTTTCTATTTTGTATCAACTTTATTTGATATTGACATATAATTATTGACATATATTGGGTATATAAAAAAATTTCACTCATTTTCACTTATAATTGGGGAATTACACTCATCATATCCTCTAACACCAAATCCTATTATGTTTTCATCCAAACCATACCAAACCCTATCTTTCACACTCTTACACACCTTAATGAGGTTCTTGTCATTTAAAAGTATCATCCTTTCGACATTAAATACATTTAAAAAATGAGATAATCCAATAATTGTGGTATATATTCTTATGCTCTGTTTAATTCCTATTTGTTTATTTTGTTTTCTTATTCATAAAAAATTATTTAACAATAATAAAATGATAAAATAATAATCTTTATTAAACTCTTGTTTTCTTTTAGTAATGTTACTTTAATTAAAAACATTTTCCTTTTATTTAAATGAAAATTGAAAATATAAATGTTGTGTTGTGTGGTCTATTAGCTATGAATGATAAGACAAAAAAATGACCATCATTAATTCAATATTTTCAAATAATAATACCAACTGGATAATATTTTATTCAAAATGTTTTATTTTTTGTATCTATTTATTATTACTAATCATTCAATTAGGATATTTAATAATATTAATCACTATATTATAGAATTATTATTCTATTATAATGATATTATAATAAGAACACATCAGAAAAACTCATTAAATGAGTGGTTGTTCTTGTTTGGGTCGGTTCAACCCCCTAATCGATTAATATAATAAATTACATCAAAAATTATAATGGGAACAAAATTAATGATATAAAATTATATAAATGTTTTATAAAAAATTATGATGATTTTATATCAATATTTAATTCATTAATTAATGAAACATATATTAATCGCTACGAACCACTGAAATATGTTTGTCATTGATTTCATCATTAAGGATAAATACTACAACCCAAAAAATTGAATGTATAAAATCATAAATAAGTATAAATAATCTATAATATTATAATTATTTTTCAATTAATGATTAATTTTAAATTAATTATTAATATGACCATCGCTATTTTTAAAATCGTACAAACGATGAAAACAATAAACACTAAATGTAAATAAACCAAAGAATTCAAATAGATAATGAATATTTACCTAGAGAATAAATTAAAATTGATTTGATTATGGGAATAAATTAACAAATTAAGATAGATATGTTTTTAATATAGTAGGGTATTGTGTGTTCATGGATACTGGGGAAATAAGAATGTGTTTCAATTTAAAAATACCTCTCTATATCAATCTTATTTCATATTATAATCCAAAATTTCTTTATATGGCCTATCTAGTATATATATGATTTTTTATTATATGAAATTGATATATTCCTAGAATTTATAGATTAACATTAATCCATATAATTAATGTAATTTTTATTGAAATGGTACCGAGGAAAAAGTGGAGTTTTTGTGTCATAATTTGTATTCTTTGGGAATCTTATTATATCTGCCACAAATATCATTTCATGTGGTGAATTAATTGTAATGGAGATGATTTAACATAATACTCCTAGTATTTAATGGATCTAAAATTCAATATTTTTATATAAACATCATATGATTTTTATTAGAGTTACCTTAACGATTGTAATACAAAATATTTTCCATGGTGCAAAAAGAGACAATATTTTTTTTGATAAAATAAATATGATCATAATTTGATTTAAAATGAATACATATTTGTAAATTGGAATGTGGATGTGTATGTGGAACAATATAACCTAGGGTTAATCACATCAAAATGAATAGCTAAACACTTTTTTATTCGTCACCCTAATGCACGATGAGTGGGCATACTACTACACATCAGTAAAGACACTATTGGGGACACACTAAGGAATGTTTAAAAGATCATATTGACATAAGATGAACTATATTTCATACTCTATTAATGATTACAAACCAATAAAAATTATTGAAATCAATTAATATCTTCTTTGGATTACCTATCACATTTAATGAACCCTTACACCTATATTTATTTGATAAGATTACTACTCTTTACTCTGATGATACCAAATTAATTCCACATTTATTATGATTGTTTGCTTAAACATACAAATTATTATATGGAACAAAGATGTATTCGGTTTCCTTATTAATCATTATATGGATATCCATGTTTTATTCTATATTATGTGCATTATGAAATAGTATAAATTGTATTGGTTACACTAATGTTGAATGAATTTAAATTATCTAGGTGATGTGTGGGTCCCCGATGTTTATATCCCCTCGATGAATCTTTAGGTCTTGTGGGAGAAATATGACATATATTAGTTTATTTCTCTTTCGATACTCTGATAGTGTATTGCAATATGTCCTTGATTGTATGTTTTTAATTTCTCATAGTATTGACTCAATCTGTATGATGTCAATGATTATTGTTATTCTTTTTTTCAATGATTGTCATGGATATATAATTCTCTTAGTTTGAGTCTATTATAGCCTCATGTATTTAATTTCTTACTTCCATATAACTTATGAAATTTTTTGTTATTATATATTTTATCTTATAAAGCTCCTTACTGAGAATATGATATCACCCTAATTTTTGTTAATTTCTATTGAAACCAAGAGTAGGGTAATGTGTAATTTTAGGAATATAATCGAAGTGATAATTAGTTACTTGAATTATCTTCAAATAGAGTACTATTTTTGATATTTATTTCATGTATGTATCTAAATTTTTCGGACACTAGGCATTGGATCCATTTGGGACTCTTGTATCTGATACCCATTATATAATAAAACTAGAAAATATAGGTTTCTATAGTTTAGGATATTACAATAATTTTCTATATGTAAGTAAGTTGTTTGGATTATAAAATTATTGTAAAACAAAACATGAATTAATCATAAAATATAATTCATCATTTGGTATAATCAAAATTCATTATATTATTCCCACTAAAAAACACACTTATAGAATTTTGTAATGAGAGACTATAAAAATAATTTTATGCAAACCTTAGAAGTAGTAGACTCTAATAGACGACGAGTCTAGATGATAGGATAGATATAGTCCATAATTAATTTATTATTACAATATTAAAACTTCTTGAATACGATTAAAAATATAAAAGAATAATATATCTATATATCTTCATTATATTTATATATTTTCAAGTTCAACACAAACCCCTCATGATATATGATAAAATCATTATGTAATATTACAAATATTACCCTAAATAGATATGTCAATATTGAACTAATAGGTAAAGAGAAACCTGATCACGTAAACACCAATGTATATATATATATATACCTTGTGGTGGGAAACTATACAATTAATTGAAAACTATATTCATTCGATGTACTAAATTTCTTCTTTAGTCATGAACACAAAATTAAATATTCATGTAGGTCACAACACATCCCTATCCATCCTTGAAAATTATAAATCATTGATTCTACATAATATTATATCTATTTAAATTTAAAATTTGTCACTTCACTATCACATATGTTTTATTCCAATAGTGTTGGGGTTTAATTCACACACAACATAACATTCTATTATAAATCATTAAAAATCATAACTATAAGGGTCCCGCCTTATTATATTACATAATCATGAATTTTAGTTAAGAAGTACTTTCTTTTAAAAATGAGGATATATTCAAGATTAATGTTATATATAATTTTGATATATTACATACATAACATTCTATATTCAAAGAGATAAGATACTCCAAAAGAGTATCCAAGTCGTCCAAAATATATAACTTTTTATGTAAAACATGTTTTCATTGACAAAACATTATAATAATTAACAAGGATTCCTTCTTTTATTAAAAATTATTATAAACTGGGAAAATCATTTAAAAACATGGGATGGGCACAAAATTCTCGGTAAGGCATATAAAAATAAGGAAAGAAAACATTAGTCCTTGAATACATGTAACTTGTGAAATCATTTCCAAAAAAGGACATACATATACCCATATAAACATACAGTGTGAAACATGATATTTCCATGAGATTTCCACAAAACATATATAACATTAGTATAACCATAATGGTATCATGGGGAATTACATACATAATCATGTAACCCTCTTGGGTACTATATAATTTGTAACCCTCCCAGTTAACTTACAATTTATGTTACCATTGAATTTACACTAGGAGTAACCAAACAGACGACCTACTACTTACACATACACAATAAATTAGAGGAATATATAGGCCACAAAATTAATCATAATAATTTCCCATTTACCATAACATAGTCATATAACATTAATATCTTCATAAAAACATTTCTTCTGAATTACGTAAAATTGAATTTTAAATGGGGTTTTTAAATGGAATGTCCTTTATAAATATCATATACTTTATGTGAGACTTAATATAGTGGATGAAATATTTATATTATATATAAATATGAATAATTTAAAAAATAGACTATATTAACCGAGCAAACAATTTTAATACCACGTAAATAATGTGGTATGAAGTTAACCCAAATAATGGAAATCAGGTTATGAATTCTTTAACCTTAAGTTTTTCTTACATCAAACTCATTTAAACCTCTAATATAATGGTTAAAAGAGTGTTATTAATATCTTATAGAATCATATTCATGTTTATAATACCTCATATGATCATTTCATTACATCATTTATCCCTTTAATTATTAGTATTATGTTCATTCCATTGTTTTGGGAGTGTTATTTACATGATTTCCATGATCGGTTTGTGATGGGTATTCCTATCGATTGGATGTGAAACATCAGAATTTAAAGGGAATGGTATTTAAAAATTCCTATAACTATAATATATGCCATTTATAAATTTTAATTCTGAATTTATGATGATTCATATGATAGAAACATTATTGATATTTGTATATGACATATTGGTGATTTTCAATCCCAATGAATACATGTTATTTTATAAATAAATAACATGTGTTCAAAATGATTTAAAAACAAGATATAAGATATAATGCATAAATTATAATCTGGATAAACAATAAAAAATTTATTTTTACTAGAATTTAATATGCTAATAGAAATTCAAAATTGGTCCTCCTTGAATGTGGTAAATTAGCACATCTAAGATGTTGTTTTCATTTTTAGTTTAAAAGATTGTAAATAGAGAGAATATGGATAATAATTCTATTATCAAAAAAATATTCTAATACATGTATGGTAGTGTATTTTTCATAAAATATGGAATAAAGTAGTAAGGGAAATGATAAAATTAAAGGAATCTCAAAATAAATTAAATGTTGAGAAATCTTTTAGGAAAATGCTGAAGCCGGACGACGTCGCGTAAAATTTCAAAAAATATTTAAATGAGAGAAAAGGAGTATCTAATTATTTAAGAATAATATGTATAGGAAAGGGAATATGGAATAAAAAATACCAACATAAGTCTATTGAAATTAAAATGTATAAAATAAAATGAAATCTTGAAAAAGAAATTGTTGTTGGATTCCCTTACATTGTAGAGTAACTCATAAAAAAGGAATGTTAGGACAATGGGGTATTCAGGAAAACATTGGAGGATTATTAGGGTGGTATATAAACCATAACATTGAGTATTATGAGTTTGTAATGAAATAAAATTCATTAATGAGATGGTATTTTGATTAATTGAGAGGGAGTTTTTTTATTAATTTCAATCGACACCTCATTAGTGGTTTTTGAAAGACCACGAACTTTCCCATGGTATTTTTCCATGGTATTTAGAAACTTGGGATACCTCAAGTCATATTTTACTATAATATGGACTAAAAAATTATATTAATTATTATATCAATATGATGTCACTAAACATACTAAAAACTCAAAATAGTATTTTTACTATTCGTGAAAAAATTCATGTATTTTAGGAAAAAACTGAAAAATTCAACCTAACCATTTGTAGAACAGTAGAATAAAAAAATAAAATACAATATTTGAAAATAATTTTTCAAAATTTATTATTTAAATTTTTAAATATTATAAAAAATTATTCAAAAATAACAATTTATAATTTATAACTCATTTTTAACACGTTGATAAATTAATCAAAATCTCATTATCTAATCTCTTTATGAAAATAAAATACTAATATGTTTTACAATTTATAGGGGTCCAATTAATAATCATATTAATATGTACAATGGATTTTTACTGTTCACTGAAAAAACATGGTGGTTCTATCGAATTCGAAATAACATATCGATCACAACCATTGATGACCATTTTTTGAAATTCAGATCATAAAAGCAGAAATATTATAATGAACAGATGGTTATAAATATCAATTTAAAATGGATTTTCATCTATTTCAATTTATTTTTTAAAACCATAGGTTGTTACATTAACCCAAACTTTAAAAAATTGTGTCCTATAAATTTTATTTACTTATTAAAAAAGTGATGTTACCTTTCCCTTATAGCATTTTCAGATTCCAATGTTGCTTCTACTACCAAGTGGTTTCTCCAAAAAAACAGGATTACCTAATTCCTACATACTTGTTCTCTTTGATAAAGAATATGAACATATTTTCTTCATATGAATGGATCTCTTCTTGTAAAACTACTTCTGGGCTCAAAACATGAGATGAATCTTGAACATACTTTCTCTACATTGAAACATGAATAACATTTTGTACATGAGATAATAATAGATTAAAATTCACATGGTAGGTGACTGATCCATCTTTCTCAAGGATTTCATAAGGTCTACTGATTTTTGGGCTTAGCATTCCTTTCTTTCCAAAATGAATAACACTTTTCCATTGAGATAATCAAAGAAACACATGATCACCTACCTCAAAAAAAATGTTTTTCCTCCTATTGTCTGCCTAAATTTTCTGCATGCTCAAAGCTTTCGACATGTTTTTCTTGATCATCATCCCTTAATCTTCCACGTATTATACGAATTGTGGTCTAATAATCTTCTTTTCCCTAATATTAACCAAAAAAACTGGAGTGTTACACTCCTTCTCATACAATGCTTCATAAGGATTTATTCGTATACTAGAATGTAAATTATTACAATAAGAAAAGTCAACTAAAGAAAACTTGATGGTCCCAACATCCATATTATTCCACTAAACATACTTGAATGATATCCCCCAACTTATAAAATGTTCATTTTGACTTCCCATCTAATTGAGGATGAAAAGTTGTATTGAAATTTAATTAGGTGCCCAATGACATCTGACTGCCCTTCCAAATGTTAGAAGTAAACCTGGGATCCCAGGTGGATACAATGGAAAGAATAAATCAATGTTATATGAAAATCACTTTGAGGTATTGTCGAGAAATTTGATCCAATGACATTGTATCTCTAATATAATGAAAATGTAAAAATTGGGTTATCTGATCAATAATATCCCAAATCTCATTATTACCATGATAAGTATTTGGTAGTCCCACTAAAAACACCATGGATGCATTCTCCCATTTCCACTATGGATTTGGAAATGGCTGAAAATTCACCTTCGATAACTCCTACTCTTTATTAACCTATTGGCATGTCAAAAATATAATGAAAAAATTAGCAATATCATTTTTCATTCAACACCACTAGTAATACTCTTGATTGTCTCTCTATATATTATTACATCAATGATGAACATAAAATAGACCACTATATTCTTCACAAAACAACTCATTATTCAAATATGAAACAAAATTCATTCAAAAAATATTAATAAATCTTAAAACACAATCTTTAACAAGGTTAAAATTCTAGAAACTTATCCATTTTCACCAATTCTACATTTTTCTGTAGCTCACAGTCTTTCTTCTAGGCTTCCATAATTATGTCAGATATGATGACTACACTGATTCCTGTTAAAAAACATAGTTATTTCCTCCACCAACAACTTATAAGACAAAATTCACCAAATCATTATTCAAGGGATCATGTTCCAAATATAACATGATTAATGATGCTTGATGTTTTTGAATCAATGCATCAGCCACTTTAAAAAAATATTTTTCAAGGAAAAGTATTTTAAATTTGTCACACACTAAGGCATCAATATCCTATATATCCTTGATATTATTTACCATTTACCACCAATTAACTACTTCAACTTCAAAACAATAAATGGAAATAAATATCTTTTTATTTATGAATCGCCCATAAGATCCAACTTCTTTTCAAGGGCCTTAATCAATCCTTTAGCCGCTATTGGGTAGGATGTTCTATTGAAAGCAGGATATTGTTTTCTTATAAAGTGTTACAATATAATAATGTTCCATTGTTGTACCTTAGGTTTTTCACATGAATGGATTTGACCAAAATTCATTTCCTATGTCAGTTGAGCCATTACTATCAACAATTTTTCAGTTTCAATCCCTACCATTCCATGCTACAGATATGAAAGGATAACGATCTGTCGGTGCCTCTCCACTTAAGCTTCCCTATTTCTTCTATAGAAATTAATTCTGAAAAAACATATCAAAGTAAAAATAACATGTTAATCATTAAATTATATATCATTTCAAATTAACTATATAGTAAAAATCAATTATAGTATTATATTAACATCATCCTAAACGCAAAGGTTGTGTAATCAATTCCCTGATACCATCTGTAAGGACCTGACCTTATTACATTACATAATCTTGAAATTTCGTCATTAAATCCATTCCGTTAAAATTAGGTATCTTATAATTTTTATATTTTTAGGTAATTGGGATATAATACATACATAATATTACATATTCATATAGAGAAGATACCACGAAGACAGTATCCATATCTTACAAAATATAAAACCATTTAAATAAAACATATTTTCTTTGTAAAATTATCATGACATTTAACATGGAATCCATCTTGTAATATACATACTTATATCCTGTGAAAATCATTTATAAACATGGGATGATCACAGAAATGTCAATTAGGGATATAAAATAATGAAAAAAACATTACTACATGAATACATGAATTGTATGAAATCATTTAAAAAAATACATTGTTGTACCCATATAAACATACTTTGTGAAACTTTAGATTCCATGAGATTTCCATAAAACATATAGAATATAAATTGAACCATAATTATATCTTGGTTAGTTATAAACAAAATCTTGTAACCCTCTTGGTTACATTATAATTTGTAACCTTTACGGATACCTAACAATTTGTGTGACCATCGCATTTACACTTGGAGTAATCATACGAACGACCCCAATAGAAGTCATACCTAATTATTAGAGGGAGATATAGGTCCCATACATCATCATGAACAATTCCCAAAAACCAAAAAACAATCACAAAACAATAATTATTGCATAAAATCGTTTATTTGTAATTTCGTAAAATAGAATATTAAAAGAGGGATTCAAAAATAGGGTCCCTTGTAAATATAATATAATTGGAGTGATACATAATAGAGTGGATTTAATATGTATATAAACTATAAATGAACATAATTAGACATAATATAAAAAAATACCTCACAAAAAAATTTAATACCATGTAAATAATGAGGTAGAATGTTATCCCAAAGAATGGAAATTGGGTTATGAATTTCAATTACCTCGGGGTTTATTCATATTTTAAACTCATTTAATACTCTTGTATAATGTTTAATAGAGTGTAATTAATATCTTATAGAAATATATTATTGTTTTTAACACTTTATATGATCATTATATTACATCATTTCTCCCTTTAATTGTTATAATTTTATTCCTTGTACTGTTTTGGGTGTGTTCTTCACATGATTTCGATGATCGGTTCATGATTGGTATTCTCGTCAATTTGAAGTTAAATCATGAATTAAAATTTAATGGTATTTACATATTTCCATAAATATAAATTATATCACTTGTCATATTGAATTATAACATGGTGATGATTCATAATTTATATCATTATCAATATTTGTTTAGATTATTTGGGTGATTCTTCGATCATAATGAATACATTTTATTTTATAAATTATTAAAATGATTAAAGAATGATACCAAAACCATATATAAGGTATAATACATAAATTTTAATCTTTTTAAACCATAAAAATTGTTTCATGACTAGAATTTAATATATAAATAAAAATTGAAAACCCATCGTCCTTCAGTGTTGGAAATTAGCACATCTTAGATGGTGTTTTCATTTTTAGTGTAATGGAATGGGAAAGGGGAGATGATGATGAATTATTCCCTTATAAAAACAAAATTATATTACATTTATGGTACATGAGTTATCATATCATTTTTATAAAATGAGGTGAGGCATGAAAAATGAAAATAATGGAACCTCGATATAATAGAAATGTTGTGAAATCCCTTACGAATATTCTGCAGCCCAATGACGTCGCATAAAATTTCAGAAAATATTTTTAAGAGTTTAAAGGGGTGTCTAATAATTCTTACATAATATGGAATTTATGGGGATATATAATGACATATACCAATATATTCAATTTGAAATTACAAAAAATAACATAAAATAAAAGAATAAAAAACGGAAAGGTGGTGGATTCCCTTACCTTGAAGAGTAACACATAAAAATTGATGGTTGGGACCATGGGGAATTAAGGACACTTAAGGAGTACTACTAGGGAGGTATAACTACCAAATATTATAGTATGATGTATTTTGAATGGTAGAAAATGATGGAATGATTTGTTATTTATATTAAATGAGAGGGAGTTCTTTTATTAATTTCCAAGGGCACCTCATTTGTGGTTTTTGTTAAACCATGGGATTTCCCATGTTTTTAGAAAATTGGGACACCTAATGTCATATTTTACTATAAACACGTCAACAAAAAATTAATATTAATTATTATATCATTATGAGGAAAAAAATAACGAAAACTCAAAATTGTATTTTTTTTCTATTCATGAAAAATTCATCAATTTTAAAAAAATCCCAAAAAATTCAGCCTAAGAATTTTTTGATGTGTAGAACTCAAAAATGAAAACCATATTTTGACAATAATTTTCTAAATATGAACAATTTAATTTTTAAATAAATTCATAATTTATTCAAAAATATCAATTTTAAAAATATAACTCTTTTTCAACACCTTAAAAAATTAGTAGACATCTAATAATCTTATATCCTTAAGAAAATAAGATAATAAAATTGTTTACTATTTATAAGGGTCATATTAATATTCAAAATAATATTCATAAGTGTATTCTTCTATTCACAAAAAAACATGTATGTTCTATCAGACTCCCAATAACTTACTGATCACAACCGTATATAACCATTTTTTGAAATTCAATTCATAAAAGCAAAAAAAAAATTGTTTAAAGCTAGTTATAAATATCATCTTAAATAAAAATTTCATGCATTTCAATATAGTTTTTTTTTAATTTGAGGTGTAACAATAACTATATGTTTATTTGACATAAAAAACACATAATTACATGATTTTTGACAAGGGATTCATTTTCATAAATGTTATTGGATCATATAAATTTTTAGATTCATGTAATATTGTAATTAATTAAATAAAAAAAAGTGAAAACATTCACATAATGTACATTTTTTCCATAAAAATTCACTATTAGGCATACACCTTAGTGTTATTCAAGGAAATTTTTCTTGATATAATATGATCCATCATAGTGTAAATCATGATCATTATAGAATTTATAGTCTTCATTATCTGCATAAAAATGTTCGATAAGAAAAAAATCATGATTACAAATATAATAATAAATGAATACCATTAATCCTATAAAAACACTATTACCCATGAGGATGATTACCTTTTTCACAATTAATAATTGAGAACATAAATAAATTACATAAATAAAAATAAATATTTCTTAAATAAATCCATTGAATATCATTATAACGCATATTATATTCTATGAAATCATCCTGATTCATGTGGGAATTAATGAAAATATTCTATTGAAAAAAAAAATTCACCATTAACATTTTCTTACCAAATTAAATCACGTGGTTTTTATGAAACAAATTTTTCTTAAAATATAATATAGGTGAATTTTAGAATAATATTCATAAACTATTTTTAATTATTCTCAAATGGTGTTAGAATGACTAAATCACATTTAATTCCATATTAGTAACTATCTCAAATGTCTCCCACATTTTCTTTATCAAAGACTACGTAATAACCAAATGCATTGGAGAGCTATATCAGCCTCACCTATGATCAAGAGATTTATAAGTCTCACCAATCACTATATATTTTATCATGTAATGAATTATGAACAAAAACTTTTTAATATTTCCCTCTTCAACAAAAATCCATTGAAAACTCATTCAAAAACATTTTATAGACACTTATTATTATTTGAGATTCATACATAGAAATATTATTTTTTATTAAAATATCATAAGCATTAAAAATATTTTGTATATGAAGAAAAATACATTCTTTTTAAAAGTATGTTAACATATATAGAATTAATGATTATGAATAATTACTAACATTGTGTGTAACATATTATAAATCAATATACATTAAAAAAATAATTTTACACAATTATAATATATTTAAAATTATTCTTTATAGAAAATGATGAAAATATTCTTTTTTATTCATTATAGATAAATGAAAATATAGTAAAAAAATTAAATCAAAAACATATAAAATATTAAATATTAAATTATTGAAACATATAAAAGATCATTTACTTTTGTTTAAAATATATTATAACATTTAAAATAATATTATAAAACAAAATCTCACACATTAAGTCATCTGTAGATTTGTACATTCTCTAACACAAGAATTATAAAATTATATTATAAATCTACATTCATAATAATATTTTAAATATTAATTTTTTTTATTATTCAATTTATTTTAGTTATTATAATATTGTATTTAGTCAGTAAAATTGTGATGTTCACATTTGACATTTTTTGTAGTTTCTTCTATAACATAAAAACTAAATCAGTGTGATGACCACGACATAGTGGTTTATCATTAAATTAACTAAATAATATTATTTATTTTATTATAATATTCTTAATATATATTAAATACAATTTTATAACCAATCACAAATGGTGATCAATAAAAAAATTTCTTCAAATTTCCTAGAAACGATAAACTTTACGTTCGCAAAAAGAACATTTTCTCATTTATATTGAGTGGAAAAATTAGTTAAAATTTAATATATATTTTATGATTATTTTTTTATTAATTTAATAATTATTCATTACATCGATCCTTGTGAAAATACTTATATTATGGAAATTAAAAATGACTGACATCACCATATAGAGGTGTTATTTCACCCATACACATGGGTAATTTTATCAATTAATAACAAAAAGGGTATTATCTTAAGTAATATATTATATATAAATAATAATAATAATTTCATAATTATCATATATTGTAATTTCACCGATCATATTAACCAATCAGATAATTTTTTGATGAACAATGAAACATATCTCTTTATGGAGTGAGTAGACCACACATATGCACAAATGACATTATCATCTCACATATGTTAGAAATATAAAATAAAAATTTTATATACCATAATTATAATTAAATTTAAATATAATTAATATGTTGACATTATTATTTTATCATTTTTAAGCATGAATTAATGTAGTCATATAAGAAAATAAACATGATACACTCAATCAATTATTATACATCTTCATTGGTAGCACTTTTTTCATACACATAAAAATTACATGGATCATAATTTTGGTGAGAAATGGACTACTATGATGTAGGGATGGATGATGGTGAGATATTCCAGATGGAATTTCAACAATATTCTCTTAAAACTGCATGATGAATATCCGAGATGTGGTTCCCTTTTATAAGTGAGGGGAGGATCACACATGTCATTTTATAACATTAAAATATTTTCAATATACTAATCATTATTTCATGGCACACAAACTATTCAATTTTAGGGACAATGTGATAAGAGTTGAAATATTATCATCCAATAATATTTAGGAAGAAATTATATCATCTTATTAAAAATCATTTTCCTTAAATAACCTGGTTTTCGTTTTACTAATTTGGCATGTTTTTACTGGGTTTACCATTCATAATCACAAAAATAAAGATAAACACATTCATATGGGTGAAAACGATGGCTCAAAATATAGATTTTATTTTTCATGTTCTGATTTTTTAATTTTCATAATCTACATCTAATATGATTTTGAAAAATGAAATACAATGTAATATTTATATTGTGGTTTTTTAAGCATAATAATGAAATTGTATTGAAATCAAATATAATTTTTTTCCATATAGATTTGTTTAATTTATATTAACTCAAGTGGATCATATTTTAATTCAAAAATATATACAATGTATAATGGATTTTAAATATACCAAATTATTTATGAAGTTGATAGTTTTCCTCAAATTTGAGTTGTTTAATACTCATATAAAAACCTACACATTCATAAAAATTATATTAATTAACCATAAAAATAATTTAATATTTTTATATAAACAATGAATTCTATTTATAAAAAATATTTTTTAAAAAATATTTTTTTATATCTTTATTAAAACAACTAAATCAACAAAATAATATTTAAAAAAATATATAAATTTTTTAATTGAAAACTATTATACAATTGTTTATAAAATTATATTCATTATTATTCAATAAATTGAATAAAATTAAATATTAATATAAAGACCCTGAATTTCCGTGAATTTTTTTCCTTAAATACATGGGAATTTTATGAGTCTGCAGTTTCTAATGGTACTTGAATCTGAGGCCTGGTGTGTCCAGAATCAATTTATGATGTTTTGTTCAGGTACGTTCTACAAACTTACGAGCGGTATTTTATAACATTTGAACTGGTGATCACAATTGAAATCCAAGGGCACGATTGAGCTCTCAGTGTCACTAATTGCTTTGTGAAACCTTCACCGCAATTGCGTTCTAGCGAGAATGGAAGTTAATTTTTGTATTTTTTAAGAATAAAGTTAAATAAAAATAAGTGTGACTTATTTTTATTTTTTTGGTTAAAATATCCATGTGGAGGTTGGAGGTGGCGGCCACCACACCATAACCTCCCATTAGAGGTTATGGTGGTGGGTCCCAGCTGCACATAAACTCCCATAGGAGGATAAATAACGTTGGGATTACACGGGCTTTAACCCCTTGTAACTCTTGGACTTCCCCCATAATTGTTCCAACCCTCTATTAATTTATTTATAACTCTCTCCTATTCAAATTTTGAATCCTTTAAACCCAAATTAATTAAATGAGTTGTCTCATTTAATTAAACACAACTCTTTGTGTTGTTGTGCCATCAAATAATAGACTTTTCCTCTTTTATTTTTCATTGACAACTTGGTAGAGCTTGGAAAACCCTTGGAGAAATCTTTCAACGAAGAGCCATTCTTCAAACGAAGAACGTGAAGAACGAGAAGAATGCAAAGAACATCATCAAACATCTTCTTCATTCTTCAACCGGATCAATGGGAAGGATCCAACTGTGAAGAACGTCGACGATGCTTCTTCCTCGGTCTCCTACCCCGTACTCTTCCTGACGTCGACGAATCGACACTACCATCCCACGATGTCGTCAATGATTAATGACTTTCAAGGTATAGGGATTTGAGTTAATTTTATATATGAGTATAAACCTTTTTTCTTCGTCGTTTGAATTTCTAGATTATGGTTCCCCATGATGAGGAGGGCTCGGACTGTACGAACACGGTCTGACCCTCCCCTTTTGTTTGTTCCTGTTTGATGAAGACGGAGGCGGTACACGTAGTGACCGGCAACGAGCCGGCTGCAATGAATCCAGTGGCACAAGGTCGTCGGGTCTCCATAAGGGCGCGTCATGGCTTTTCCACATAGAGAATCGAGTTGCGGCCAGGTAGGCTGTGGTGGTGCCAGAGGGGCGTGGTGCCATTGCACCGTGCCAGGAGGAAGGATCACAGGAAGGAGGGCCACGGTGGTCGAATGATGAGCACAGAGCCGTAGTGCCGCGCGGAAGAGCGGGAGGCCGCGGACAGGGCAGGCCGTGGTGGAGATGTTGGGTGCGGCGTCATCGCGCCGTGCCGGAGAAGGACAGTAGCCTTAGGCCTCAGAGGACAGGGAAGGGCAGCCGGCTGAGCCGGCCGCCGGTGTGTGGTACAGGCGGGACCCCTAGGGTCCCTCGATATTTACTGAACCGGGGCCTAGCGCCGGTCCCCCCCCCCCCCCCCCACAGTGTGGAAAGCCGGGCCGCAAGGCCAGGCTGCACGCAGACGGCCAGTCGGCCCCGCCAGCACGCGGCCCGCCCGCACGCGGCCAGCCGGCCGGGCCATCCCCATGGGTCGGCCCGCGCCTTCGAGTCGGGCTCTACCTTCGGTCCAGGTCGTCCTTTCAAGACGGTCTACCCCATCAGACCGGGTCTGACTCACAGACCAGGTCGGACCCTGGTCCAGACCCGGGTCAGGTCGGGTCGGTCTGACTTGGTCGAACTAGACCCGAACCCGTCAGACCCAAATACACCTATTCACCCATAACTAGGGCTATGAGCGTCCGTTTGACAAACCGTTAGTGGAACTGATATTCTTGGAAGGAATCCATCCCTTTGAGAATACCCCATGGGAGTTCGGGGTATTGTTGAGATACGGTCAGGTTGGTTCGTACACAAAACCAACCAGGCCCCCAGGACTAAAAGGCTAATAACTCACAGACCGGGTGTCCGATTGACGCGCCGTCTGTTGTGTTGAGACCTCTATGATGTGGAGAACATTTGAGATACTTCTACGTGAGACTTCACGACAGTTGGATCTTTGACCTGTAGCTCAAGAAGTGGATCCTTCCAATGACCAGTGGACAGAGTGCAGAGACCTAGTAGATGAGAGAAGTGATGACTGCTTGACCGATTCGACTAGCCCAGTGGGGAGCGCCTGGTATTTGGTGGAAGACCCATAGATGAGGAATGCCTTATATTTGGCGGCAGACCCGCGGTACTCGACAGGAGGAGTACCTATGCAAGCTATCAGAGGGAGCACCCAGTATTTGGCAGTAGACCCATTGTGGAGGAGCGCCTCGTATTTGGCCGCAGACCCGTGGTACTTGACAGGAGGAGTACCTCAGTAGTCCGAGGTTAGTGAAAAGCGGCTTGGTGTCACGACATGCCTACTATTCTCAACAAAGGAGGAGTTCTCCAGAAGTCATGGTTTCGATAATGAAAATCCTGGTTTGAGCTGAGTCAATGTATTTTGTGTTACCTCATGATTGATATGGGTTACTAGAGAACTTAGGTATATGTATGGGTATATACCTAAGTAATTGATATCCATTGACTCGTGCTTTGTGGTTTATCCTTGTTGGTGTTTGTGAGACCTTGCGGGTCTCGGGGTCCTTACTAATTATCGATGTACTCACCCCTGCACGTGCTATGCCCGCACCTCATTATGTTGGATACAGACGACACACATCGTTGACTGAGGGGGAGTGTATGAGGACTGGACAGTACCCGGAGGTGGACCTCACGACATGATGGTACCCGAAGGAGACGGAAAGACATGGACCGCTGAGGAGGATATTTGTACCTACCCTTTAGTTAGGATCTGTGGTGGACGATCCAAGAGCTTCTAGACACCATCCAGCTGTTTGTCTTTTAATTGTACCTGTTATGTATTTTCCTTGTACTTTACTGTTGGGCTTGTATTTTTGGATACTTTTACTTTCCATCACATCTTTTGTATACAATTTGTACTTAGTGTTTTACTTCCTATTGTGTACTCTGATTGTGTGTGTTTACTTTTAAAAAGTTAATGTCTTCCCATCTTAGTGATTTATGCCTTTGATGCTAGTCGCCAGCCCCTGGACTATGGAAGGCGGGTTTGGGGTAGTCATGAAACGGGCCCCGAAGACAGGTCATGACAATTAATATTTATTTATTTAATGTATTACTGGGTTTCTCGCATTTCTCCACATTAATAAAAATTTTCTTCATTTTTGGCAATTATATATACATGTGAAGTTTTTTTTACCTCATAGAAATTTCTAATTATTATTTTTATTCCCTAATAATGAAATTCTTACCTAAAAAAATTACACAATAAATCACATTATTTCACACTACCATCAATTTATAATATTAAATCTGAATAAAATTCATCCAATGATTGATTCTCTTCATACTATATAAACACAAGGCCTAAAGAATAAGATATAATATGTACTTAATTCATTAATTATGAAATAAGAAACACATCATGCACGTGATATAAACATTGTGGTAAGGATACCTGATAAAAAAAATCCCCCATATTCTCCAAAAACATCTTATAGTCAGATGAAATAAATAATTAATTATCCATTTTTACAAAAAATCATAACACTTTTCTATAGTGATACATAAAAAAACGTGATTTTCTAACCAAAAATAATTTTATTTTAAAATATTATATTCATAAAACGTTTTTAATATCAAATCTACCCTTATTTTTATATCATATTTTCTTAATTGAGCATTTTATCTACAAATTATTGTTCCATGAACACCCTTTCACTTACATAAATCCAATATGATAAAGTTTGAAACTGCATTCTATATGATTCCTAAAAATGTTCGACTAATATACTATAATGAAAAATATTATTTTAAGAAAAATACAACAATTAATTTGGCTGATCGATACACACAAAATGATCCAATGACAAAACTCGTGTCCTATAACATAATGTTTGTGTTTTTTATTATAAATGTATATCAAATTGATGTTAAATTTTGTAATAATATTTATTTTAGTACCCATTTTAATTTCATATCCAATCCAAAAATTTAATTCAAATATGGGATAAAAATTATATCAAACAGTTAGAGTGATGATAATTAATAATAATATTTTCTAGAGTGTGTTTAATATATTGATCAAAATATATATTATCAAAAATAATAATAAAATATTCTCATTAATTCAAACAATAAATAATAAAAAATGACATTATTACCTACAAATTTTTTTTATAATATCAACAAAATATGCATGGATATATTCCATCGTTTCCTATCAGGCATTAGAAAAGGATAAAGCACCCTATAGTGAACCAAGATTTTCAAACATAGATATTGCAATATTTTTTTATAAACATTTATTAAAAAACACAAAAATACCCATGAAGATTATAATGGTATAGTTCATTTATAAAAAAAGAATGATAAAAAATCATTAACCTGTAAACTAAATTATCTCCCACTATGTTATTTATAAATATTAAATATATTACACATATTATTAAAAAAAATTACAATATCCTGGGAAAAGCCACCATAATAAATGGTTATCATGGTGGGAATCGGTGGTTGTAGGTTAATGTCTATGGTGATAGGTTCCATGATCAAGTCAGCAGTTTTTGTTTGTTTTGTGACCGTGATTCTGGGAGTTAGTGGTAGATTTCACAGGAATTTTTATTGGTTTGGTGTTGAGGCATCATGTGAATTGTGGTGTTCTACTTGTGTTGTCTTCTACATGCTTCTGCTTATGTAGTCTTCAGTGGCTCAATGAATTTGACTTGGACATAGATGACGTGTTTTCTTCTTGGCGGTGACGATGAATACTACTCATTAATGAGGACGATCTCTAATGGTGTATTTTATCGGTGATTCTAATGGTTATCTACGGTGAATACGATTGTTTTATTGGGGATGATGGGTGTCTGTGGTGGTACAACAATATGATGGATTCAGTGTCTATTTGTGCATCTCGAGGTGAACATAATAGTGAAGTGATGATGATATATTATTTTTTATTTTCATTTTTGAAAATGTTCTATTGATAGCATGGTTGTAGATTTAATGTGAGTTTTTCATGTTGGTATATTTTGATTTTTGATTCATGAAGCATCTAGAGGTCTCAACATAGTGAATGGTTGGGTTTTTTTTAGAAATTTGAACTCTCTATGGGTGTTTTGTGATGTTTTGTCTCCATGCAGGGGAAATGGTTCTCTAGGTTCCCACATATCCTCAAAGTGTATTTTCAATAAAATAAAAAAAATTATAGTGGTGATATCTTCTTAGAAAGGTTATACAAGTGAGATAAAAAAACATAGCATAAATAACTACATGAGAACATGAGAATAAAATTTAATAATTATACCCTATTAATCAAATGTCACAACCAAACATCATGATATAAATATTATATTTTTTTATGACATGAATCAATGTGACTCAATGATCCTGAGCCATTAAAACATATCATTGGCATAAGAAATTGAATTATGGTGTATAGATAAGAGTATAAAATTATATGTAAAAGAAACCAACCAAGAAGTTCATAACCTGTTAGGTGTGGGATAACTACCTATGTAACATCTTCATTATTGTGATGAATTCCTATGAATCCCCTTTTGATATTTGGATAACATTGCATGTACACATTGATCTCATATAACATTAATCATTATCCAATTAATTATAGGGAGATATATTTCCCACCAGTAAATGTTTTAAAATCATTCATATAAGTTCTATAAGATCATAAAAACATCATATCATAACCCATTAAAGGAAAATGTGTTTTAGAAACATTTCATTATTTCAAAACCTATAAAATATAGATCCCATTCAAAATCATTTTATCATTCCATCATAGTATAACACGTTAAAAAATGGGGGATTCATAAGTATTTCATCATATCATAACCCATGGGAGAGAAACATGTTTCATAATCATCATTCCATCATAAAAACCATTAAATGAAATGATAATAATTTTATAATTAGATAATAAACCCATTAAAAAATAAGTAATAATATAGGATTTTATGTCAGATGGAAAATGATTTTTATTGATCACTCGGAACATTTCCTAAGAAGAATTAACATTTTTAAAATGAAAAATAATTTTTTTAAAAAATAAATCATTCAAAAAATAAGGTACTTTTAAAATAACAATAAAAAATATAATATATTATTCCATTAAAATAATTTCCATGAATATGTGAAATTATATTCATTCCACACATGTTAAAATAATGATTCTATTCACATTTTTGGTGAAATTTAATTATGTATTTTACTGAAATAATACATTGAATATTATTTTCAAAACATTATGTAAAAAGTGAATCATATGTAAATAAATATTTAATGAATATGTTTTAGTATTATATATCATATTTGATTTTTTTTTAAACATGCTTTTGTACGGAAAATGTTTTTCCACTGGATTGCCTTTTTTTAAAATGATAATTTTCATCTCATTAGTACATAAATAATGGAAAATGAATGAAACAAATGTATCCTCAGGAAGTAAAATGTGGTTAAAAAATATCAGGAGTTTCTTTATGTATGGATCATAATATTTTATCACCAATTACATAATCTGAAACAACCCAAATAAATGATGGCACTATGGAATAAAATTGTTACAAGTTTATTAACATTATAATATAATCCCCATGAAGGAATTTTTTAAAATGAATCACAAAATATCATGAGGATAATGAATTTCAGGATATTACATTTCCATTCCATGAAATAAAAAACTCAAAAGATAATATGGGTGCATGACATATATATGTTTCAATGAATATGTATATTGACACAAATCTCATATTTGTTTTTAAACATTTAAATCTTAAAAACCACAAAATATAGAAAATATAAATAAAAAAATTGATACTATTTTTATAATAATTATAAAATAAGTTATTTTCTCTAATATAAATAATATAAACGACATATTATATTTATATAGTGTGTGTCTCATAGAAGTAGAAAAATAGAGATCTATATCCCTTACATTAAGTCTCAACAATCATCACCCTCATTAAAACCTCTTGCATAATATAATTGTATATATTTATATATTATTTTAAAAATATTAAATAAACATTATTATATATATCATACCATATATGACTTAATTGTGACCTTTTTATTTGTTTATTAACAATTCCTTGTCAGGATCATGTTTTTGATACTAACCAAATTGTTTTTTGTATGTTGTTTGATATGTTATTATAAACCCTCATATATTTTTCAGGTTTCAATAATAAAAATTATTTTAAAAGGGATATAAATATTATATATATTCATTTTGAATGTAATTATAGTTATCCATTGATGATAGTGATAAAAAATCAAACAACATTATTCACGGAGACGGTATGTCTTTCGTTCACTTGAATATTGTTTCCATTTTTCAGATAGAAAGAAATAAACAATGGTAAATTATATATTTTCATTAAATAATTATTTTTATGTCATATATATGAAATATTTTAATTGTATCCATCTTTATTATCATCCATGTAATGCATGACTGAATCACATCAATTCATAGGGATGTAATCCTCCGTACACACGAACAACAATATCGTTTTCCCACAGAATAGAATGCTCAAAATGATCATGTGATATAATCATTTATAAGGTATATTAATATCTTAAATATCATATATCAACATTTAATCCATCATTAAAACCATCCATTAGAGGTTTTAATGGAAAACCTAATGACATTTATTCATGATGTGGTAGTCCGCTATACAAACTAATGATGATTTCATTGCCCATTTGAAGAATGTAGATATATATTTAGTAAATTACCATATTATAAAATTTATTTATTTATTTTTAAGATTTTTGTTGTCATATAATATATGTTGAATAATAATTTAATGTGGGGGATGATGAAATAACTGAAAAATTTTAACTAACTAACATTACCTCTATTTTGAGTAACCACATTAGCTTGGATTCCTAAGCATTCATAGGATAGATTTATTCAAAAAATAACAATTATAAGATGTGAGTAGTGAAGTTGGGAATTTTGTTCAGTATTTTTTAATACAAATGGTTTTTATTTTGTGTATAATATTGGAGGTTTGGTGGTAATTTAAAAATGATTCGAGTGGTAGACTTGTCATATTTTCAAATGACAATGGTGTACCCACATTTTTATCAAGTAATTTGGCTCTAAAATTGATAATTATATAGACATAGACCATATAGTGTATAAATATATCTATTATATATATTTTATACATGTTTAGTACATTATAGTCTTTTTATTTTTATTTTTATTTTAATCAGTGATAACACCATTTTTTCTTTAACAACAAAAATTATTTTTTACTATTTTTGAATTTCATTTTAATAAAAAATTAATATTGGTAAAACATCATCAAGACTTTATTAGATAAAATAATTAATTTTGACTCAAAATATTTAATCAAATTTCTCGAATTAAATTCACAAAACAGTAAAATTATATTTCACAATTACTCTAATTGACCTAATGTGAATGTTATTTGTTAACGTGAAAATGTTAAAAAATTTATATGGTTTTAATATCAAAATTAAATGAAAAAATTTTTATAATCAAATAAATTATATTAATAGTAATATAATTTAACTAATTTGTCTTTAAAAAAATTCGATATATAATTTACCTTTGTTAATATTTTAAAATAAAATTCATTTTTCTATTAAAATACAATATTTTTTATCGTTCATCAAAAAATTAATCTTATTAGAAAATTATAAAAAATCACAATAAAATAATTATGATATAATGATTTAAAAATGATGTTTATTTTACCATATATATTTTCTAAAATTGAAATTTTTAATTTTATTATTGTTCAAAAGTTGAAATAAAAAACATGTTTTTCTAATAAATATTATTTTCGAAACATATAAAGACTTTATCAATAAATAGAGTACTTATTTATCAAATTGATTTATTTATATTAACCCATAATGGATAATATTTAAAAATTTAATATTACTATTCATATTTATATGTTTAATTGTTAGTTTATAAGAGTCGTGTTTAAATAATAATAATAATAATAATAATAATATATCATGATTTGTTTAAATTTTGTATCGTGTGTACCACAAGATATCAAAAAAATTATTTATTATAAAATAATTATTAAAAACATTTGGTGTTACATTATACCCACAATAATGTAATTTTTTATCTCTAAATTGAACACTCTAAATAAACTATGTGCAGATTATTATTCCTCCTCATTTCATCAGGCTTTAATGTAGAATCATAAAACTTTTTGTTTCATCTGGGGTTTGGCTTAGTGGTAAGCACCCCATAATTCTACATGGAAAATGGGGGTTCAAAACCCATTGGACGCAGGTACTGTAGCAGCACTGTTGTGCTACTATAGCAGCCGAGATACTATTGCAACGACGTCACTGTAGCGGCGGAAGGGGTACTGTAGCGGCGGCAGGAGCACTGTAGCAGAGCGGTACTGTAGCAGTACTATAAACAGAATGGGCTTTGGGCAAAAAAATTGGGCCTACAGGCTATGTAATGGGCTAAATGCCCACTAGGCCTTCGGGTATGTAATGGGTCTCCCTCTACCCAGTTAAAGAGGTCTTTCCTTTGTTTCAATAATAAAAATTAGGCTTCGACCCCAACCTTTAAAAAAATAAAACTTGTTGTTTCACTAAAAATCATTAACTAGGTGAGTGGTCTTGTTTCATTGTACATATGGTCTAGAATATTCATTAGTTATTCCTAATAATAAATGTATTTCTCCAATGTTATGACCTATTTGTTATGTATTTGTGATGTGTCATGTATGTTGTTCCTTATGAGTGATTCATGGAACACATCAAGAACAATAGTGTGTTTTCGTGGAACGACCATCTCATTGGATATCATCTATATAAGATTAAAAAAAATTAATGGAATGATATACCTGGGGATTTTTTTATATTTTTTTCAATGATCATATAATTATTCTATAGATAAATACATAGGAAAATTTTTTCACCAACATCAAATTTTAGATCACACATGTGATATTCATCATAAATTGTCTATTAACTTTGAGGGACCCTGATGTGTTGTTGAATATCATTAACCTTCTCTACCATTTATTTTGTTATCTCAGGTCCCAAGAGATTTATTTCTATTACATTAATCTAGAACATTGGATTTTCCATCTTATTTAAATATATAGATTGATTCGAATATATCAAAATGATTGAGAGAAATATATTATTTCTACAAAAACATAGCCATATGATGGTGTTAATATTAGAAACCACTTATATCAAAAGATAATAATATTTATATGTTTTATTCGGTATGAATTTTTTTCCTAGATTGTTCATATCCCCCTGGATGAAGGATAATGAATAATATTTTTTTTATCGTCTGCCTAATTAAAATTTCCCCATAATATTTAAGTAACTCTTGGATCTTGATTAGACAAAATTAAATGTGGTACTCCAAGAATCATTACCACTTCCTTAATGAATATAATGTCTAGTTGATCTAGATATATGTATTATTTAATTTAAATTATGTGTAATGAATTAGTAATGTAATTAAACATAACACATATAGAATTATTCCCATGAGAATTTTTGGGGTGTCCAATGATGAATTTTATTGTGATTTTTTCTGTCATACACTATAAAATGCATAATGAATCTTACATCCAATGAAGAATATTGTATCTCATTTTTAACTTTATGAAATACCAAGAAAAAAGATACAAAATATTTTATATCTCTCTTCAATCCATCCCACATGAAGTTCTATTTCAAATCACTATACATCTTCATACTTCCATGGTGAATAGATAATGAAGAAATATGGGCATCCGCTAATAACTCCTTCTTCAAACCTGATATTTACAATAGCATAAAATATTCGTTAACATTATCATTCCATTATGATCATGGTTAATCAATGTTAAATTTTATACCTTATATTTTATATCTACATCTTACTTCCATACTACTTTTATATTAACATGGATATATGGGTTAACATTTAATTGAGAAATGTATGATTTCTCCCCTTAAATTAGTAATTTTAAATCATTCTATTGAAAAATATAAATTTATTGGATATTTTTTTATCATCATATTTTATAATCTATAATTATCCTTTTAACTAATGGAATAAACCACATTGTTCACTTTCTTGGGTTAGAAATGTGTTGAGAATTTATAACGCTTAATCACATCTAACTATATTCTATAGAAAATATTCAACTCATTATGTATGAAAAAATAGTTTAATTATTTATTATCTGTAAATATATAACAATTATTCCATAAATATGTTGGTTCTATATATTTAGGGAAAATTGTACCATGGAATACTCAAAATCATGTTGTTAGTAATTTCTCTAATGAATCACCAATTTTTGTGTCATAAGATATAAAATTTTTCATTCAGAATAAGAACACATCCAATAACTTATTTAATGAATCATTGTAGATTAAAAACCATTCTCTAATAATGTTTAATGTATGTACCACTGATGTTACTAATGTCCTCTTCAGTTCTATAGTGACACTAGTATTTTACATATAACATTATATGATTTAAATAATAACTAAACATCAGAGTACACAACAAGGATCGTGAAGTCTACTATCTTTGAACACTAGGTACATACTTCTTAAAAAATGGGACAAAAAAACTATTTTTATTTAATACCTACATAGATCCCCTAAAAAAAATTTCCTTTACATCTGCATATGATATCCTAGGGATCACATTAACAATCAGATGAGAAAAAATCCAAATAATTGAAAAAACATTGTAATAAAATGTTAAAAAATGGGTTATAATTAATGGAATAATCATAAATAAAAGGAATAGAACACATGTAATCATATCACATAAGCATGGGATTATATAGTCATGAATTCATAGTAATACGGAAGCAACATAAAACATTACTTTAGCATGAGTCATGGATAACCGCCAAGACCATTGCACATGGTAGCACAATCCAAGACTAACTGTTGTGACCATCACACATTACATCTCGTGAGACAAAAAATTACCAAATTAATTGGAAATATATTCGGGCACACCCATATTTACTTTTCAATAATATTATTTCAACAAAAATAATCATATATAATCAATCGTACATAAACATAAGGGTAACCCATAGACAGATTTGGGTACCACAATACTGTAACAAATCATAAAAAATTGGTGTATGATAAAATTTACCATGAATGAAAGGAACTAAAATATATATATAAATTAATAAGGTAAAATAGGTATGTATCATGGTATGATATTATAAGTTTAAGTGAAAATATGTTATAAACTTATTTAAGCGATTTTTGCGTTAAAACATTTTTGCGTGATTTTAAGGAAAATACCTCAGGGCCGTCAAAATAGAAAAAGAATCAATCTATTATATTAAACCATAAGTGAACCAATTAGGTTTTCATAATAAAAATTATGATTTTATAAAGGAAAAATTGGCTTAAAATAGAATATAGATTTTACAGGAAATCAGCTATGAATTAAAAATGTTCCATAAAAATGTTCTCTTATCATGAACTATTGAGGAGGGTATCATTTAAAAACATCTATATAATAGAATTAAAATTTTGAAAGGTTCATGATAAATTAATTTGGTACATGTAAATAGAATTTATAACATTCACATAAAAAGATAAAGATAACTTCATTTTCATAAAAGAGTGATTAGGCAACATGAAAGAACAAATGGTATTTGGGTGTAATTTCGTACCGATTATCGGCATACTATCTGGTGTACATAAGAGGTATTAATTAGAGATAAATGGGCTTCCAATCATATATAAATCATGAGAGATGTATGGGGGAGGTGAAAAATCATACCCCATAGTTATGAATAACACATAAAATTTCATAACATTGAAGAGATTCTTGAATAAATGATAGAGAGGATCTCTTACCGTATGTCTGATGGTGTTCTTCACTTTATATTAATGATATTTAGAACCCCGGTGTGACATATACAGCCTTTTTTATGCATTATTTTGTTTTAAATGATCTTAGAATGTTTTGGGAAGATAGTATGAGAGTTTTTAATGGTTTTGAATAAGTTTGGATTCTTTAATAAGTGCGTACAGTTTGAGCACAGTTAAAAAAACCATGTGGGTTCTCCAGGAAACCGTGATGGGGGAGAGAGTGGACCTCGCATGGACATCCCATGGTTTTCTAAGCTATATGAGGTAACTGTGTGGACCCCTTCTCTCAAGGTTGTGGCTTCCAAGTGGATAGCTCACTATTTTCCAATCAGTGCGGGAAAACCGTGCGACCATATAAAAATGGTGTTTTTAACTCCACGCTACATCGGGGTTGCCTCATTAAATTCCAAACATTCTCTCACTCGATCCTCAATCATGATTTTTTGTTATCAAAGGTTTTATGGGATGTATCACTCACATTTGAAGTGAATCAAAGGGGATTGAAGGTGGTTTGATTATAGTTTATCTTGGGAAAGTCTATTCTCTTGGATTCTCTTTGGTTTTCTCTATGTCTTCTCTTCCCTCTCTCTCAGTTTTCTCTTGGCTTCTCTTTGGTTTTCTCTAGATAAATTTTTGTGAATCTTTTTCCATGATTGGGGTGCGGTTTCTTTTGGGTCGAATTCAGAGGAACCCCAAATGTTAGTGGTTACTCTCTTAACTCCACTCTACAAGAACCTTGATATTTGTTAAAATTAATTTATATTTCTTAAATTTAATTTTTTTTGTTTGAAATTGGTTCTAAAACCATTAGTGTTTTTTTGGGATTTTGGTTAGAAGGGGGCTTTGTGGTGAAATGATTTTGTTGTGAATTTTAAAATAGAGTTCTTAAAATGGGTTACTAGGATTGATTTGTGGATTTGTTTAGAAGAAAATGGTTTTCAATAAATATGTTGTTTTATTGAAATATTTTTTGGTATGAAAAAATATTAAATTGTATTTTCAATAAATGGGTTATTTATTGAAGTGAATTGACATGTGTTGTAAATGGTTGTGTGCTTATTGTGCGGCCTTGGGGTTTTGTGATTCTTGGTTGATTAAATGATATGGATTATGTTGGTTGTGTCGATGTTGGTGTGAAGTCTCACTATAAAAGGTGATGGATAGTGGTGGGAAGAACCCCCTTTCTGGATATTGGTTGGGATGCACTGCTAGTTGTGAATGGGGTGAACGAGATGGAAAGAAGTCCCACCATAATGGTTGCTTTGTTGTGTGATTATTTTCTAGGATATAATCTTTTGTGGTTATGCATGATGGGTATATGTAATATGGAATGGTTATAGGTTTCAAATGTTTTTTCATGTCTTGGTATGGGTATGTTTAGCATGTTATATATTTTTGAACTATTGAATGTTTTATATAAACACTTTTATATAAATGTGGTAATGGTTTCATCCTAGTGGTGTGTGTAGAGATGTCTTTTGTGGAAATACTTCTTAGTATTATTACTCACCCTTTCATGGAACATTTTTGAGATTGCAGATATTTTGTTTTGGGACATAGGTAAGAGTAAAACATCTCATTTTACTAGTGGTTATACATGATTCTTTGGTGATTTTGTGTGCTTGGTGCATAGATCTTGGTTTTGAGCTATGGATGGTGCCCTAGTTCTATTGGACCATTTTTGTAGTCTTCTACTTGGTACAATTATATGGTTTAGTGTGTTAGGGTAAATTAGTTATTGAGAATTATTGTGTAATTTTAGGTTGTCTTAGTAATGTATGGGTTTGTATGTTTGTTTGTCATGCATCATATTGTTTGTTTTTAGTGGTCTGTTTGGTTGGGTGGTTGTATCACAAGGGAAAATTGTTCCCCAATTTATTCTCAAATCCCTTGGCATTTATTTCCACTATTTGGTTCCTTGGTAATGTTGCTTAATTCCATGTTTTATTCCTCCACCCTCTCAAGACAATGAGGTAGGGTGGGATATTACATGTGCTATCATTTTTTTCGGGCCATGGCTTTCAAGTGAGAGTAGTTGTTCAGACCTTTGACGTTGATCATTGGTCTTCATGTTGACATGTGTTCATGGAATATTCCTTGATATGGGATGTTATAAAGACATAGGATTGTCAGAACATTGAATTTATATCATAATAGGATATAGCTAACAACTTATGATGAACATTATGCTTACAGGGAGTTCAGTACATAGGTTTTTGGAGACACTTATAGGCATTGAAATCTCATTTTTGTGGGTTTATCCAATGAGAAGAACATGACCAGCATGGTAGAAATGACTTCCAACTAGGATGAATATTTCATTGGGGTATAATGATATTTGGTGTGGTATGAATGTGTTTATTTTTTAAAAATTGAATTGGGTTTCATAACAGAAGGCTTCCAAATAAAGAAACTTGTTGTAATTTGAAAATGGGATGATTTTCAAAAGATGGTAGATTTTTTTCAAAATAGTGAAACATTCAAAATGTGAACTATTTGAAAGCCTAGTTATGATAGTTTTTATAAATGGCATGGGGTAGGAATCGTAGAGACCAATTGGAGGAAGCTGTTGAAATTGTGGTTGGACCTGAACTTGAGGTGAACTCGAAGCTAGTGAGGATTATAGTGCAAGTTTCCCATGTTGTGAAAATTGGGAATATAGCGGATGAACCAAGGCATGTGGATCATGTAGTTCAGTTATCGATGGACGAATACACCCATGTTTAGGGGTGATTCAGAGCCATAAAGGGAAAAAGTATGGATGAAAACAGTGAATAGATATTTGCCTTTTTGTAAACACTGATAGAGCTGAAAGTATATATAGCAACATATATATTGGAAGATCATTCCATTCAATTGTAGGAGATGGAAATCCAAGCTAGGATAGACCAATATGTGACATTGGAGGGGTTTAAGGAGTTGTTTAATAAAAAATTCTACCCCCATACATTCATAATTCAATGTATAATGGATTTCTTCAGTTTGAATCAAGGGAACATAGTAGTGACAGAATATTCTTCTATGTTAATGAACATTGTTTATCTTGCCCCTAAGGTGGTGGGTAGTACATCATTAAAGGCATGAATTTTTGAAGCTAGGTTGAACTTAGAAATTTATTCTATAATTGTAGTGCTTCGTATAAATTATTACATTGAAATGGTTAATGGATCTTTGGTAGATGAGAGTGATCTTGTGGGGGATACATGCAGGGGATGTATGTTTGAACCCATGGGTAATAGTGGGTACTAGGATTATGGGTTCAATCAGAAGAGGGACACTTATTTCCTAGGTCGGAGTATAGCTCAGAATCTGACGGCAGGATCAGTGATTCTTCCTCGAAACCCTCAGATAAAGCTAATATGTTTTTAGTGGGGATCTATTATCCACATGAAGCGGGATTAAATGGAACAACATTGAACATGAAATAATTTTCAACATGTTGGGAATAGATATCATTATTGTCGGAATGCTCTGAGGTCTGGTGTATATGAAACTCCTGAGGGGTCGCAGGGGTATTATGCCTCGATGGGATGGGGGAAACAGCATACCCCTCTA
The DNA here is from genome assembly GCA_963277665.1 of Viscum album. Classification (NCBI taxonomy): domain Eukaryota; kingdom Viridiplantae; phylum Streptophyta; class Magnoliopsida; order Santalales; family Viscaceae; genus Viscum; species Viscum album. The sequence goes on from OY728139.1 coordinate 137,267,348, forward strand.
TAGTAGAGTAATATGGGTCATTGTGATTCTTGGAATACCATGAACCCTCAATAGAGTAATAAAGAAAAGAGTGTGGAAAGAAAGCAGTTGTTTGGAGCTGAGCAGGTAGTGGTGGATGATTAGTTAGGACCATCCATGGTGTGAGGTATGAATGTTTTAAATTAAACATTGATGAAACATTTTCTTGATACATGTTATTCGCATTATTTTATGTGTTATCGCATTGTTGATTTGTTAGGTTTACACGTGTAAATGATGCCATCAACTTTGAAACTACAAACTCTTCTAGGTCAAAGAGATTATGAAGCCTTTCTGTGTTGAGGCTATTGTTTTTTTGGATGACATCAAATTGATGTGGGATTTATCAATGCTTGGGATGGATTATTATGATATAATCTTGCGAATGGATTGGTTGAAAATATTTAACACCTACAATGATTGAAATGCGTAAATAGTTAGTATTGGGATGGCGGATGGCGTTATACGTATCTTCAGAGGGGAGAAGAGTGAAAAGATGGGTGCAACAAGTTTTTTTTAGGATCATCTTTTGCCATGATCTTGTATTATTTATAGGTCTTTTTGTTAGCATCGGTGGATGTTGTTGAGTAGAGTGTCATTTCGGCTGTTATTGATCAATTTAAGGATGTATTTACCAATAAAATATTATGGTGTCCACCCATGAGAGAATTGGAGGTTACAATTTATCTTTTTCTAGAGACCAGTCCTGTCTCACTCCTATCATATTTAATGGAACCAGCAGAACTGTGAGCATTAATGGTGTAGTTGTAAGAGTTAGAAAAAAGGGCTCATCCGGCCTAGCATGTCTCTATGGGAAGCGCTTGTTTTTTTAGTTAAAAAAGTGGATAAAAACATTCAGATTTGTGTTGATTATCATATAAGTAATCAAGTGACAATAAAGAACTGATATCCACTTACATACATTGATGATTTTTTTGACTAGTTGAGGGGATCATAGGGGTTATCTAAGATTCACATGATATTAGGGTATCATTAAATTTGTTTGAGGAAAGAGGATATTCCAAAAACATATTTTAGAATCAAATATGGCCATTACATGTATGTTGTTACACCCTTCAGTCTAACGAATTCACCAACGATGTTCATGGAATTGATGAATCCGATATTTCATAGACATATTGATTTTTTGGAGGTGGTATTTATGGATGATATGCTAGAGTATTCAAGGACCATGGTAGAGCATGAGCAGCAGTTAGAAATAGTTTTAAGGATCATGAGGGATCATCAGTTGTATCCCAAATTGTCGATGTGTGACATTGGGATACAGGAGGTTTGTTTCCTTAGCCATGTTATTTCTGAGAGGGGTGTTTTAGTCGATCACGAAAATATAGAGGTTGTCATCTAATAGAAACCGCCAAGAATGTTTTTGATATATAAGGCTTCTTTGGTCTAGCTGGATATTACGGATGTTTTTTTCATGATTTATCCATATTGGAGTCACCGATGACAGCTTTGATTGGGGAGAATATCCAATTTCAATGGGATGAGTAGTTCCATAAATTCTTTGATGAGTTAAGGGGTAACATTACATCTACACCAATATTTGTTTTGGTTGAATCTGGGAAAGCGTACATCGTGTATTGTGACGCATCGGGATCAAGTTTGGGGTGTGTTATCATGAAAGGGGGAATGTGTGGTTTCATATGGAACATGGTAGTTGAGGTTAATGATAAGAACAATCCAACACATTATTTAGAGTTGGAATTAGTGGTTTATGATTTAAAATGAGGTCTCATTATCTCTTTGGTGAGAAATTTATATTATTTACCAAACACAAGGGCTTAAAGAATTTCTTCTCAAAAAGGTATTTTAACCTGAGTAAAAAAGAGATGGATAGAATATCTCTAGGTTTTTTATTTCAACTTAATGTACACACCTGGTAAGGTAAATTTAGTGGAAGATGCATTAAGTAGTTAATCATTTTCTCAAGTGGTGAAACATGAATAAAATCAGTGGAAGTTAATGTCATTCATAGCTGGGGTGCGGTTAGAATGTGAGGGCCTGGGTGATAGTGTGGTCTTCTTTCTAGTTTTTTTGGTTTATTTATTATCTAGATTGGTTAATGTGGAACAATCATCTTATTCCTTGTGTATAATGATGACGTCAAAAATCAATGTTGGGGTGACAATTGAGAATTGGGAACAGAATGGAAATTCGGTCTTCTGTTTTCAGAATTGGATGGTGGTACCAATGGATTTTCAAAACAAAACTCTCAGGGCTCATCATAATTCATGTTGGTATGTCCATCATGAAATTCAGATTATGTTCAAGGTGTTTAATACACAGTTTAGTTGGATGGTATGAAAAGGTATTTGGTCAGGTTTCTCTCGAGATGCTTGATTTGTAATAAAGACATGGAAGAGAATCCGCGGACAACAGGTATGTTACAGTCTTTACCTATCCTAGTGTGGAAAAGGTAGTAGATAGAAAAGGATTTTCTAATGGGTCTCCTAAAACAGTTAAGAAACATGATGCCATACGGGTGATTCTGGATCAGCTCAAAAATATGGGTAATTTCATCTTGATTTTTGAATGTTATGCAGTGGAGGATATACCCATAATTTATATATGAGAGGTGATAAAGATGCATGGTGTCCTAGTTTTTATTCTATCAGATAGATATTTTAGTTTTATATCTTGTTTCTAGAAATCCTTGCACCAATCCCTTGGAACACAGTTTACTATGGGCATGGTGTATCATCCTCATATGGAAGGTAAATTAGTAAGGATTATGAAAAACATTATAGGATATTTTATGGGATAGTGTATTGGAATTTGGTGGTTCATGGGAGGAGCACTTACCATTGGTGGAGTTGTCCTATAATAACAATTATAATGATTAGATACATACGGCTCTGTTTGAGTCTTTGTATGGGAGTCTATGGATTTCTCCAGTATGTTGGGTGGAAATATATGAGACTTCAATGATCGGACCATGCCGTGTCCAACAGACTACAGAAAATATCATGTTGACCCAAACATGGATGGGGACCACACAAAGTTGTTGGAAATCGTAAGTGTACTATCTTCGACAGACGTTGTTGTTCGTGGTGGGTTATCTTGTGTTATTGATAATTTCTAGTATGATGGGACAATGTTGGATTCGGATGTAGTGTATGTTTTCTCTGAGGTATATTAGGTATTTTGAGACACATGAGATGATTTGGGAGGTGGATTATCATTTTGATTTTTCACCACAATTTAGTGTGGTTCACAATCTATTTCATGTGTCGCAGTTGAAAAAGTATCAGCTGGATCATGACCATGTGATTCGTTATGATCATGTTGAACTAGAATCGAATCCTTACATGGTGCACATGAAAGTGTAGATTGTGGATCAGAAATGATAAGTTCTTGAGCGGTAAAATCATAGGTTTAGTTTTATGTTTTGTGGCAGCATAGTCAAATTCAAGAGGAAAATTGGGAATGCGAGAAAGAGATGGCTGTGCAATGGCCTGATATCATTTGGAAAAGAGATGGTTCTCTAATTTTTGAAGATGGAATTTACAATGGTGGGGAGATTTTAGCACCCCATGTCTGAGGTTTGTATCCTTATTAATTTATTTTTTTGTGTTTAATGTGCTTTGGATAAGATGAGAATAGGTTAAGTGTTTCTGGAATGGTTTCGAATAAGTTTGGAGTCTTTTCCATGGGTGCATTGTTTGAGCACGGTTTGGGAAAATTGTGTGGGATATCTAGGAAACTATATAGGGTGGATAGTGGGTATCACGTGGCATGCACACAGTTTTCATAACCATGCATGGTATTCATTCATACCCCTTCTATGGAGGCAGTGGCGGGCACACAGTTAGTGGACATTTTTTCAAATTGTGCAAGCTAAATGTGAGGCCTCTTAAAAACTAGGGTTTTAATTTAGGGATGTATAATGGATCCCTAATTTAATTCCAAACATTATCCCACTTGATCCCCACTAATTATTTTTGGTTCTCAAGGGATGGAGGGCCTCTCCCACTCACAATGGCGGAAAATATAAGGGTTTTGAAGGTGGTTTGAAGGTGTTTTCTCCCATGTATGTCTCTCCTCTTGGTTTCTCATTGGTTTTCTCTAGCTCTTCAATTAACCCCCAATAAGTTATCTATATTAACATTTTTTGAATGTATATATAGTGTTGGGGTCTCCTTTCAAGTTTATTTGAAGTGTTTTTTATGATTTTTAAGGATATCTAGATTAGTTTTTGTGAAGCATTTTCCCATATTGTGTTGTGGTTTCTTGTGGGACGAATTCGTCAGAACCCTAATAGTAGGTTTCTTCTCTATTGATCCATTTTGTGATAACTTTATTCATGGTTACAATTTATTTATTTTTTTTAATTTTGTTTTTTATTTGAGAAATTGGATATAAATCCCTTTGGGATGTTTTGGGGATTTTTTGTTGAAAGGTGTCTTTATGGTGAAATGGTCTTATTGTGGATTTTAAAATTGAGATTTTAAATTGGGTTGCTGGGATTGATTTTAAAAAATGGATGATGAAAATATTTTTCAATAAAGGTTTTGTTTTATTGAAATATTATTTTTTATGTAAAATGATTAAATGGGGTTTTTAATAAATGGGTTATTTATTCATGTGAATTTACATGTGTTGGAAATTCTTGGGTTCTTAATGGGTGGATCTAGTGTTTTCTTGTTATTGGTTGATTTAATTTTGTATCTTTTGTCGGTTATGTGTTAGTTGGTGGGAATTCACACTATAAAATGTGAGAGGTATTGGTTGGAAGAACCACAATTATGGATAGTGGTTGGGAAGCACCGGTAGTAGTGAATGGGGTGAACGGGATGGGTGGAAGTCCCGGTATAATTATTGCTTTGATGTGTGTTGTTTTGAAAGGATGGAATATATTGTGATAATATGTGAAAGGGATATGGATAATGGAATGGTTGTAGATTTCCATTATTTTTCATGACTTGTTAAGGGTATATTTTTCATGTTGTAAGGTTTTCTACTATTGAATGATTTTTATAAACTATTTTATTTAATGGTGCTAACGGTTTAGTCCTAATGGCATTTTTAGGGATTTCATTTATGGAAATAATACTCAGTATTATTACATACCCCTACTTGTCACTTTGTTGAATTTGGAGATGTTGTGTTCCGACACAAAGGTAATAGTAAAGCATCTTATTTTTCAAGTTGTTCAGCATGATGATTTGGTGATGTTGTGGTGCTTGGAGTGTAGAGATTGGTGTGGTGTTATGTATGGTGTCCAAGTTCTGTTGGAGTTTATTTGTAGTCTTCATAATAATACTCTAATATGTTTTACTGTGTTTGGTTGTATTTATTCATGGGAGTTATTGTGGAATCATTGGTTGTATTGTGTTAATGTATGTGTTTGTTTGTTTTGTTGTCGTGCATCATATAGTTTTTTGTTAGTGTACTGTTTGGTTGGTTTGTTTTATATCAAGGGGAAATCATTCCCCAATTAGTTCTCAAAGACCTCAGCATTTTTTATGAGCCTTGGGAACCTTGGGAATGACGCTTAATGCCATGTAGCATTCCTCTGACCTCTCAAGACAATGATATGGGGTGGGATGTTACATTAACGGAGGAATAAAATTACATTCATTAATTAATAATTTCATAACTTATTTTACATGTAACTTCATTCGTATAACCTTTTTGAGTTTATTCCTAACCCTTTTGATTTTTTTTGAGGTTCAACATTATTGTTCTGGTCTATTTTCTTCCTTGGTTTTAATGATATATTTATTTATATTCGTATTTTAATAGACATGTATGGTGAAATTGGTTTTCCAGAATTGATGTTATATGAAAATGGTGAACTTCCGGAATTTTATGTGGTTATAAAATTCATTTGGTTATTTGGAGTGATGGAAATCATTATATAAAACATTAAGGAAAAATTCTTGGATTAACTTAGAGATTCTGCTCACAATTACCTTTTTTGTATTTTTATTTTACATCATCTATGGAGAAATTATTCTAGAACAAATCATAAGATAAAATGAATATTTAATAGTATTTTTTGACCATAAAATTTTTTTAATTACCAGAATTGAAGATGATAACAGAAATTGAAAATCCATATTCTTTGAATGTGGTAAATTAACACATATCAAATGGTGTCTTTAATAATGTAATAAAAGAATAATAAATAAGAGACAATAAAATCATATACCATTAACATAAAAATATTCGAGTACATATAAGGTACCAGAGTTGTCATAACATTTTTATGAGGATAGGTAATGTTAGTATAGAAATAAAAGGAACTTGAAAACAAAGTAAATGAAAAGAAAAGAGAAATTTACCACTTGATTTATTCTTCCTTGAGAGCCTCTTAAAGGGATAGGATTTGATCTTTTGAGGAGACCAAAGGATTCTGGATGTGGGGAAGGACATTGGGGAGATATTTGGGTAGAATTTAGGTAAGTTACAAGGCTTGAGAGAAGTGAAGTGAAGAGGGGTGTGTGTAATGGCTCGGACCTCTCTAGCTCATTCCTTTGTGAAAAAGAAGTCCACGAAGTTTTATGGAGGGTAAAATGGACTTTTCCCACACTTTCCATAATTTTGAAACTACACACCATGTAACTTGAGTACACGCCGTGTACCCCCTTGTTGGGTATACCCCGTGTTGAAGGTCGTGTCCTTGCCGTGTGAAATAACTGGGCACATGTCGTGTGTCCAAACTACACGTCTTGTAGTCCCTCCCCGCGTACGCGTTACCGGTCAACGGCTGTGTGCCTTGTTGGAGCCGTGTGAAAAAATGGGTACACATCGTGTGTCCAAACTACATGCCATGTAGTCCCTCCCCGAGTACGCGTTACCAGTCAACGGCTGTGTGCCGTGCTGGAGTCGTGTCTTTGCTATGTGAAATAAATGGGTACACGCCGTGTGTCCAAACTACACGTCGTGTAGTCTCTCCCCGCGTACGCGTTACCAGTCAACGACCGTGTGCCATGTTGGAGCCGTGTCTTTGCCATGTGAAATAAACGGGTACACACCGTTCATCCAAACTACACGCCCTGTAGTCCCTCCCCACGTATGTGTTACCTTCAAGTCGTGTGTTGACCAGTCAACAGTCACGTTCCGCGTTGAAGGCCGTGTTGGAATCCGCATGGTGACCATGTGAAATGGCCGAGTACACACCATGTACCACAAACTACACGCCGTGTACTTTTTATTTTCTTGCCTATAAAAGGAGGGGTCCCCTCCTCCTATTCAACTCACCCCTCTCCTCCCCATTCCTCTAAGAAGAGCTCTCCCAATAGACTCGAAGGCTCCTTTTCATCCATAACTTCTTTGTCTGAGCTCTGATTTACGATCTGTCAGTGGCCACTGGATTGTAATGACGAGGCGGAACTTCTGAGCTTGGATCTGTTGTCTTTACTTTGGCCTTTCCTTTCCAACTTCCACCTGAGGAGGTTTTACCGGTACTCGACATAAGTGACGGACGCCGACGAATGTCTTCTGAAGTTGATTCGGGGGAGCGTTGTGATCAGAACTTGTTGAGGTAGGGATCTTCCCTTCATCTATCTAAATTGTGCATCATGCGGGGTGGGTATCCTCTTGTTTTCATGAGAAATAGTTGAACCTTTAAATGAAGATAATAACTGGTTAAAGAATGGGGGATGGGGAAGTTGTTATGTTTATCTTTATATCCTGTGATATTATGTTTTGAATTGAATAGGCTTATGCCTACTGAAAATCACAGTCGTTGGGGGACTTTTCTTGCACAATTAAATGTTGCCCTATCTTTCTAGACCATTTTTGTGAATGGAACTTTTTTTAATGTGGAATTTTGTTAATCACGTAAAGTTGTCTGATTTAAAATATGGAACCCTTGTGTGATCACCCCAGTTGATCAAAATGGAATAATGAACTTGTGGGTGTTGGATTGGTTACATGGAATGTGATGGGGGTGTTTTGTGGGTTATTGTGGATCGGGTGAGCAGCGGGGCTGCGATTGACTTGGTTGTGGGTTGGTGTGCATGCTATGATGGTGATGGGCAGGGGGGCTACGATAAATGGTATTAAAAGGATAATGATTTATGAGTTTCGGTGTGTTTATGGTTATGGTGATTGGCAGCGGGGCTGTAGGGATGGGTTTAAATGTTAACGAACTCTGGTTTGTGATTAATAAATAATAAAGTGGAAGAGTTAATAAATGGTGGGGCATGGTAGTATAACAGGATAAATAATCAATGGGTTGGTTGGTTAATAAGAAGGGATTTGTTGTGTTGCTTTTGTTTTCCTAACTTTATTTGTAGATGGCAGGGATATGTTCTATGAACCTTCTATGTGGTTGGATTTGGATAGTTTCCCAGTAGTTAAGGAACCAATAAAAAAATTCTACTGAAACGTGAAAACCTAAATGGGGTTGGGGTTGTTTGTTGTATGCATGCTTCGTGGTAGCAATGCCGAGGCACATGCTCAGTTTCTCTATTTAGAAGCCATAGGTTAGGCTGAGTGGTTTCTATATATATTTGTATTTTTTTGTTTTATCGCACCCCACCCATGTTGAGCACTTAGTGTCAAACACTCCCATTTCATGGGAGAGGGTGTTTTCCCCTTAGTTACTAGCTTCTTCCTGCTCCTTCTTCCCTAGGCTGTGATGGCTTGAGGCGACCATACACCTAAGACTCTTCGGGTAGGTTTCGATTAGGGTGGATTGGCCCAAGAATCTTCAGAAAGGTTTAATTTTTCCCAAATATCTTCGGGATGAGGTCCAGGTGTGTGCGGGCGGGATACATGGTGGTGAGCCCCAGGTGTGTGCGGGCGGGATACGTGGTTGTGAGGCCCAGGTGTGTGGGGGCGGGATACCTGGTGGTGAGGCCCAGGTGTGTGTGGGAGGGATACGTGGTGGTGAGGCCCAAGTGTGTGCGGGCAGGATACGTGGTAGTGAGGCCCAGGTGTGTGCGGGTGGTATACGTGATGGTGAGGCCCGGGTGTGTGTGGGTGGGATACGAGGTGGTGAGGCCCAGGTGTGTGCGGGAGGGATGTGTGGTTGTGAGGCCCAGGTGTGTGCGGGTGGGAAGAGTGTGGCAGCGTCCGGACATTCGCCATTATGAAGAGCAGCTAACTAGTGGGAAATGGTGCGGGGTACCCAATACTCTTGTTCTTATATAATACTACCTGTTGTGATTGTGTTTTGGTGAGAGTGGCTGGTGAGGTTGGGTGGATAGATTTCCTTTATAGGTTTCTTCTTTTGTTCTCACGGGACATTAGGATGTCTCCCCAATTGTGCACGAGAGCTTTAGGTTTCCCTACTGAGTATACTTGTATGCTCACCCTACGTTTATTTTCAGGTTTCCAAGAGGACTATTAGGGCCTTGTGGGACCCTACTAGTCGGATATTTGGAGTTGTTGCAGTTGTTGTACTCTTGTTTTCTTTTGGTATTTTACTTTTGAGCTTTCTTGTACTTGTACCTTGTTATAAAATTGTTTAAACATGCATGTGGGCTTGGTTTGGGTTTATTTCTATACACTTGTTCTTTTCCTTTTTGGTGGTTGACTTGTCTTATTTCCCAATCTTAAAATAATAAAAAGGGTAATGCCTCCCAAATTTGTGAAAACTCATACCCTTGGTGCTAGTCGCCACCCCAGGGCCTACTGGAGGCGGGACTCTGGGGGTCATTATCTCCCTTTCACCATTGCCAGCTCAGGAAAGGCATCTTTGGTGGGAGGGGGTCATGACAGAATGGTATCAGAGTTGTTGGTTGAGAGATAAGATGGATTCTGGAGTTAGGCACAGTGAGGATGGCATGGGATGGTAGGGAAACAGTGTTCGTTAATCTTGGTGCATGACATAGGCCAGGGAAGACCGGCTAGGACACAGGATTTTAGGGCCCCCCGTGATCCGATGCAAGGACTCTGAGCCACCCGAACGACCAATTGAGACCATATTGATTGCAGTGTAGAGACCCTAGGGAAGGTACATGCATCATCATGATTGTGTTTTACTTGATTTGAGTGTTCTGGGAAAGAAATTAAAATAATTTGATAAAATAAAACCCCAAGAAATTTCCTTACTACTTGGGCTTATGCGATCCTTGTTTACCATACAGCCATGGCACCTGTATTTCATCCCCGAGTGGCTCAGATGACCGAGGCTCAGCAGATCCAGGCGGTCGATCAGTTGAGGATTGACCGAGAGTAGGAAGATAGCTAGTGGTAGAAGACTCTTCGTTCATTCCAGTGGCAGAACCTCAATAAGTACGAGGGTAGTACTTCAGATATGGAGACGGAGGGGTGGCTTGAGGAGATAGGGATCGCTTTTACTTTGATCTGTGCTCTGAGGGAGTACTGGGTTCCCCTAGCAGTCAGTTTGCTGAGAGGTGCGGCGCAATAGTGGTGGACGCTCTACCTCGGAGAGAGGATAGAGACAGAGGTTCTATGGACTGACTTTGAGAAGGAATTCCGAGAGTAATTCCTTTCATCCATGATCAAGGCAGATAAGAAGCAGGAGTTACTCTCCTTTCAGCAGGGGAGTATGTCAGTACGAGAGTTGGGGATCAAGTTCAAGGATCTTTTGCGCTTTGCTCTGGATCTCTTTCTGGATGAGGAGTCTCAGGCGAGACGTTTGGAGGAGGCACTTCGTCCTTCACTCCAGTATGTTGTCACCCCCTTCACCCTTTCTACATACTTGGCAGTACAGAAAAAGGCATAGGTTGTAGAGAGGATGCACTCGCTGGGAGGTGCACCATGAGAGGGGATCCAGCCAGGCTCATCGAAGGGGAAGGTAGTCAGCAGCAGATCTTCTGCGACGGGACCTTCCAGGTTTAGGCCAGGGAGCAGGCCCCAACAGTTCTAGTTCATATCTTTGGGTCCTCATCCCTTTTTCACGAGCCCAGGACTGGAGTGTTTTTCTTGTGGAAGTTTCGGGAACGTTCAGAGTCGGTGCCCAACCCGAGCTCATTACGGTGCAGGTGGGTAGGTTCAGCGCCCACCTCAACAGCACCAGTTGCCGGTGAGGCCCTTCCAGCAGTAGCAGGACCATGCTCCTCTGAGGGCAGACTTTGCGAGAGGAGCCGAACACAGGGTGCTCCTTAGGGACTTCGACCAGGGTGTGGTCGGGGAGGTGGATGACATCAGAGAGGTAGAGGAGTTGGGCATGGACAGTTGCATGCATCAGAGTTGAAATCTCCAGTAAGACCAGAGGTGGTGAGAGGTATGATTGGTTTGTTCAGAACTCTTGTTTCTGCATTGTTCTATTCGGGAGCTTCTCTCTCCTTTGTTTCACCTGTTCTAGCCCATGATTTTGGACTAGACGTAGAGAGACTTTCCATACCACTGGTGCTCAATACACCAGTTGGAGTCCAGACCAGCGTATCTTGTGTTTGCCGGAGATGTGGGATGACGTTGGTACCACATCAATCTAGTGGGGACCTTCTTCTGTTACAGATGCATCCATACGATGTCATCCTTGGCATCGACTGGTTGTTTTCTGTTAGTGTCGTTATCGACTGCTTCTGGAGAAGAGTTGTGTTCTCCGACGTGGATGGGCAGTGCGTATATTTTGTTGGCGAGAGGAGCTATCAGGTAGGAAGCCGGCATGTAGAGCCTCTCCTTTCCTTGTTAGGGGGGTTATCAGTGGTTCCGACTGATACATAGATTATGGATGTCCCAGAGGTTGTTGGTGAGTTCCTTGATATTTTTTTCGAGGAGGTTGTGACTCTACCCCCCCCCCCCCCCCCGATGTGATGTTGAGTTTGGGATAGACTTACAGCCTGGTGCTCATCCGATTTCGATGGCTCCTTATCATATGGCACCATCGGAGTTGCGGGAGTTGCAGATTCAAATTGACGATCTGATGGAGAAGGGTTTTGTTCAACCCAGCGTGTCGCCATGGGGTGCTCCATTTTTGTTCGTGAAGAAGGCAGATGGTGGTCTCAGGCTATGCATAGACTACCGAAGGTTGAACCAGGTAATGGTAAAGAACCGTTACCCCCACCCAAGCATATATGATCTCTTCGACCAGCTGAGGGGAGCAGGTTGGTTTTCTAAGATTGATCTATGATCGGGATATCATCAGCTGAGGTTAAGGACAGTGACATCTCGAAGACGGATTTCAGGTGCAGGTTTGGACACTTCGAATTTGTAGTGATTCTGTTTGGAGTTACGAATGCACCAGCTGTGTTCATGGGACTTATGAACTTTTTCTTCTTAGAGTTTCTGGACCGGTTCGTCATTGTGTTTATCGATGACATCCTGATCTACTCAAGATCAGAGGAGGAGCACATTAAGAATCTCAGGGCAGTCTTGGAAGTCCTTCGATACCACCAGCATTACGGGAAATTGTCAAAGTGTAAGTTCTTGATGAAAGAAGTACACTTCCTTGGTCATGTGGTGTCTCAGCATGGAGTGTCAGTGGACCCGTCGAAGGTGAAGGCAGTTGTTTCTTGGGTGGCACCCAAGAGCGTGGTGGGAGTTTGCAGTTTCTTGGGGTTAGCAGGTTACTATCGGAGGTTCGTTTCGAACTTCTCTCGAGTCACTGCTCCATTGACAGCTTTGACTAGGAAGAACCAGGTCTTTCTATAGAGTGAGCAGTGCCAGAAAGATTTCTACTACCTGAAGGAGAAGTTGTTCAGTGATCCCGTACTCAGGTTTCTAGAGGGAGGGTTGTTGTATAAGGTGTTTTTTGATGCTTCTAGCCTTGTTCTGGGGTGCGTGCTGATGCAGAAGAAGGGAGTGATCTATTATGGGTCTAGGAAGTTATGCCCTCATGAGCATAATTATGCCACCCATGGCCTAGAGATTTCAGTATTAGTTTTTGCACTAAAGTTGTGGCGACATTACCTCTTTGGGGAGAGCTTTGTGGTCTTCTCAGATCAGAAGATCCTACGTTATATCTTCTCCCAGCATTACCTGAACTTACGGAAGTAGATATGGGTCGAGTTTCTCCAAGAATATGAATTCGAGATCTCTTACACTGAAGGTAAGGGCAACATTGTGGCTGATGCCCTGAGCAGGAAGTCGCATAAGGAAGTGGTTCAAGAATCCGCTGATGCTTGGAAAGCGATGTGAGAGTTGGTTGCCTTGCACTTGGATGCCAGGGTAGAAGGTGTTAGAGGCTATTTGGTTCAGATGACAGTGCATTCCTCCTTGTTACGGCAGGTGGAAGAGTCTCAGTGGGGGGAATCCAAGGTAGAAGTGATGTGGGATCGTGTCGATCAGGGAAACGCTCCCGAAGGATGGTCAGAGGATAGCCAACATCGGATGCTTTTCCATGGAAGTTTGTTTGTTCCGGAGGTAATGCATGATGGAGTTCTCTGTGAGTTCCATAGTTCAGCCTTGGCGGTACATCCAAGAGTTTCAAAAATGTACCGAGGCCTGAGGGAACAGTTTTGGTGGCCCGGGTGAAATGGGCAGTGGCAGAGTTTGTGGATAAATGTCTAGTGTGTCATCAAGTGAAGGCTGAACACCGTGTTCCCAGTGGTTTGTTGCATCATTTAGATTTCCCCGAGTGGAAGTGGGATGAAATCTAAATGGACTTCTTCATAGGACTACCCAGAGCTCAGGGTGGTTATGATAATATCTGGGTAGTGGTGGATCGACGGACGAAATCAGCTCACTTCTTAGCAATTAAGGAGTCAGGCCCGGTGAGTACCTTAGAACAGAGGTATGTAGACGAGGTTGTGTGTTTTCATGGAGTCCCAAAGACTATCGTCTCAGATCGTGATACTCGGTTCACCACACGAGTCTAGAGGGGGTTACAACATGCTTTTGGCACCCAGCTATGCCTTAGCATTGCTTTCCACCCCCAGACCGATGGGCAAATGGAGCGGACTATCCAGACGTTGGAGGACTTGCTGCGAGCATGCGTTCTAGATTTTGGAGGATCATGGGTACGACACTTGCCTTTAGTAGAGTTTTCCTACAGCTACGGCTTCCACTCTACTATTGGCATGGCACCATTTGAGGCTTTTTATGGAAGACCATGTCGTTCACCCATTTGATGGGCAGAGGTTGGTGAGACAGGTGCTCTTGGGCCAGAGGTAGTACAGAGCACCACGGAGAAAGTCCAGATTGTACGTGAGAGGATAAAAGCGTATCAGGACCGATAAAAGTCTTATTATTATCGTTGGAGGAGGCCCTTGGAGTTTGAGGTGGGAGATCATGTGTTCTTGAAGGTTTCCCCTCGACGGGGGTAGCAGAGTTTTGGTAAAGGGAGCAAGCTCTCACCTAGGTTCATCAGACCTTTTGAGGTGATGAGGCGAGTCGGTGAGGTGGCATATCAGCTGGCCCTGTCACCCTAGTTGGAGAAGTTTCGTGACGTCTTCCATGCCTCCAATCTTCGTCGGTACTTACACGACGACTCTCATGTTATCGACTGGGGAGAGTTAGATATGGGAGATGACGTGACCTTCGAGGAATGACCAGTCAGAATTAAGGATCGTAAAGAGAAAGTGCTCTATGGATGAACCATTCCATTGGTTCATGTGTTGTGGAGGCATGGTGGCCTCGAGGAGAGCACTTGGGAGCAGGAGACCCAGATGCATGCTCTGTACCCAAAGTTGTTTTGACTTGTTTTTTCCCTTGTTCTTCTGAGCTTTGTGTTGATGTTTTACTTTGTACCTTTGATATATGGAATGCTTGGCTTGTCTGTTGTGAGACCTTTTGTGTCCTCGATCCCTGTTAATGTGTAACATGTCCGAATGTGTGGGAAAAGGGAAAAACGTGATCGTTAATCAGGACGCATTAATGCGGATGTGATTGAACCCGTGCGGGCGAGACAGTGCCTCATAAAGTGGATAATATCTCGACATAGGAGAAGGAATTTTTTCCCCAAACCACATGCCCGGGAAGTGTGTTGGTTGTGTGGTGTTGGGGGTAGTGCAAGTAGGAAAATCCAAATATATGGAAGTGGGAAGTCCCAATCCTTAATCGAGACGCATTAATGTGGATGTAATTAAACTCGTGTAGGCGAGTCAGTCCCGCCTAAAGCGGATAATATCTCGACATAGGAGAGGGAATTCCTAACACCTATGATTAGGGTTGTTGGTTGGGTTCCTCTTATAACAAGAACCCTAAGAGGCATCTTGTTGGGTTCCTCTGGGTTGGTTTTTGAATTCTCGGGGATGATAATGTTTTAAGAGGTATCTGATGTAATGTCCCGGACCTCTCCGGCCCATTCCTTTGTCAAAAAGAAGGCCAAGAAGTGTTCTGGAGGGTAAAATGGACTTTTCCCACACTTTCTAGAATGTTGAAACTACACGCCGTGTAATTTGAGTACACGTCGTGTACCCCCTTGCCGCGTATACCACGTGTTAAAGGTCGTTTCCTTGCCATGTGAAATAAATGGGTACATGTCGTGTGTTCAAACTACACGTCGTGTAGTCCCTCCCCGTGTACGCGTTACCAGTCAACGGTCATGTGCCGTGTTGGAGCCGTGTCATTGTCGTGTGAAATAAATGGGTACACACCGTGTGTCCAAACTACACGCCATGTAGTCCCTCCCTGTGTACGTGTTACCAGTCAATGGTCGTATGCCATGTTGGAGTCGTGTCTTTTCCATGTGAATTAAATGGGTACACTCCGTGTGTCCAAACTACACGCCATGTAGTCCCTCCCCGCGTACGCGTTACCAGTCAACAGTCATGTGCCATGTTGGAGCTGTGTCTTTTCCGTGTGAAATAAATGGGTACACATCATGTGTCCAAACTACACTTCGTGTAGTCCCTCCCCGCATATGTGTTACCTTCAATTCATGTGTTGACCAGTCAATGGTCGCGTTCTGCGTTGAAGGCCGTGTTGGAAGCCGCGTGGTGACCGTGTGAAACGGCCGAGTACACGAAGTGTACCATAAAGTACACTCCCTGTACTTTTTCTTTTCTCGCCTATACAAGGAGGGGTCCCCTCCTACTTTTCAACTCACCCCTCTCCTCCCCATTCCTCTGAGCAGAGCTCTCCCAAGAGACTCGAAGGCTCCTTTTATTCCATAACATCTTTTTCTGAGCTCCGATTTACAATCCGTCAGCGGCCACGGGATCGTAGGGATGAGGCTGAACTTATGAGCTTGTTTTTGTTGTCTTTCCTTCGGCCTTTCCTTTCCAACTTCCACCCGAGGAGGTTTTTCCGGGACTCGACAGAAGTGGCGGACGCCGACGGACGTCTTCTAAAGTTGATCCGGGGGAGCGTTGTGATCAGAACATATTGAGGTAGGGATCTTACCTTCGTCTCTCAAAATTGTGCATCATGTGGGGTGGGTATCATCTTGTTTTCATGAGAAATGGTTGAACCTTCAAACAAAGAAAATAACTGGTTAAAGAACGGGGTATTGGGAAGATGTTATGTTTATCTTTATATCCTGTGATATTATGTTGTGAATTGAATAGGCTTATGCCTACTGAAAATCACGGTCGTTGGGGGCCTTTGCTTGGGAAATTAAATGTGCCCTATCTTTCTAGATCGTTTTTGTGAATGGAACTTTTTTTAATGTGGAATTTGGTTAATCACGTAAAGTTGGATGATTTAAAATCTGGAACCCTTGTGTGATCACCCCAGTTGAACAAAATGGAATAATGAACATGTGGGTGTTGGCTTGGTTACGTGGCATGTGATGGGGGTGTTTTGTGGGTTGTTGTGGATCGGGTGACCAGCGGGGCTACGGTTGACTTGGTTGTGGGTTGGTGGGCATGCTATGATGGTGATGGGTAGGGGGCTGCGATAAATGGTATTAAAAGGATAATGATGTACGAGTTTCGATGTGTTTGTGGTTATGGTTATTGGAAGCGGGGTTGCAGGGATGGGTTTAAATGTGAACGAACTCAGGGTTGTGATTAATAATTAAAAAAGTGGAAGAGTTAATAAATGGTGGGGCATGGGAGTGGAACGGGATAAATAATCAATGGGTTGGTTGGTAAATAAGAAGGGATTTGTTGTGCTTCTTTTGTTTTCCTAACATGATTTGTGGATGGTAGGGATATGTTCTACAAACAATCGATGTGGTTGGTTGTGGATAGTTTCCAAGTAGTTAAGGAACTAATAAACTAATTCTGCTGAAACATGAAAACCTAAATGGGGTTGGGTTTGTTTGTTGTATGCATGCTTCGTGGTAGCAGTGCTGAGGCACGTGCTCAGTTTCTCTATTTAGAAGCCATAGGTTGGGATGAGTGGTTGCTATATATATATATATATGTGTGTGTGTGTGTGTGTGTGTGTGTGTATCTTTTGTGTTTTATCGCACCCCACACATGTTGAGCACTTAGTGTCGAACACTCCCATTTCATGGGAGAGGGTGTTTTCCCCTTAGTTACTAGCTATTTCCTGCTTCTTCTTCCCTAGGATGTGATGGCTTGAGGCGACCTTACACCTAATAATCTTTGGGTAGGTTTCAATTGGGGTGGATTGGCCCAAGACTCTTCGGGCAGGCTTATGTTTTCCCAATAATCTTTGGGATGAGGCCGAGGTGTGTGCGGGCGGGATACGTGGTGGTGAGGCCCAGGTGTGTGCGGGCAGGATACATGGTGGTGAGGCCCAGGTATGTGTGGGTGGGATACGTGGTGGTGAGGCCCAGGTGTGTGCGGGTAGGATGTGTGGTTGTCAGGCCCAGGTGTGTTCGGACGGGAAGAGTGTGGCAGCGTCAGGATGTTCGCCGTTAGAAAGAGTAGTTAACTAGTGGGAAATGGTGGGGGTACCCAATACTCTTGTTCTTATATACAACTACCTGTTGTGATTGTGTTTTAGTGAGGGTGGATGGTGAGGTTGGGTGGATAGTTTTCTTTTCTAGGTTTTTTCTGTTGTTCTCACAGTACATTAGGATGTCTCCCCACTTGTGCACGAGAGCTTTAGGTTTCCCTACTGAGTATACTTGTATCCTCACCCTACGTTTATTTTCAGGTTTCCAGGAGGACTACCAGGGTCGTGCGGGACCCTACTAGTCGGACAATTGGAGTTGTTGCAGTTGATGTACTCTTGTTTTCTTTTGGTACTGTACTTTTGTGCTTTCTTGTACTTGTACCTTGTTATAAAATTGTTTATACATGCATGTGGGATTGGTTTGGGTTTATTTCTATACACTTGTTCTTTTCCTTTTTGGTGGTTGACTTGTCCTATTTCCTGATCTTAAAATAATAAAAAGGGTAATGCCTCCCATATTTGAGAAAACTCATACCCTTGGTGCTAGTCGCCCCCCCAGGGCCTACTGAAGGCGGGACTCAGGGGTCATTATATCCCTTTAACCATTTCCAACTCAGGTGGGGCGTCTTTGGTGGGAGGGGGTCATGACAGTGTGTGGGTGGTTTTTTTAGTTGGGGGAGGAGGGTTATCATAATATTTTAATAATTAGTTCATTATTTTTCCATAAGATAAGAAATAATAATGATTACTTGAAAAAAAAATTGTAATAAGTTCATGTGAGTTCAATATTTGGGTTCTTACATCACTTTTGATGGCAAGAATAGTGGATGTAAATTATAATGTATTTATACATTAAATTAATGTATTTTACTATTCACCAAAAAATCATGTATTTTAGAAAAATCCCAAAAAATTACCCTAAAAATTTTATGTCATGTAGAATAAAAAAATAAAATCATTTTTTTAAATAAAAATTATATAAATATGATTTATTTAATTTTTAATTAAAATAATAACTTACTTCCAAAATAAAAAATTTTAAAACTATAACGGATTTTATAATGCATTTAAAAATTGCATAATGACTTATAGAAATTATATTTAAACTATGATACATAAAATTTAAAATTTGTTAACATCATTAAGGGAATAAAATTTTATTTTAAATTAATTTATTTTTCTTAATTAATTATTTATGGCTTATAAAAATACCAATACTTTTACTAGGGTCATATTATCACTTATAAGATTCGTAATTTTTTTTACATTCATTGATGAGGTTACTATTATTTTGGAGAATTTACTATTCATAATGGTCATATTAATATTTATAAGGGTATGTTACTATTCATAAGGGTGTGTTACTATTCACAAAAAATTAATTTTGTTCCATTAGACTCCAAACATCTTACTGATCGTAACAGTTTATGTCATGATTTTCAAATTCAAAACAGAGAACTAATAATATTGTGTTTAAAGGTAACATAGTTATCATTAGTTTATAGTGTTGTGATTTCATGTGATTATATGACCTAATTATTTGGAGAAAATTTCAAATGATAAAACACTAGGTTGTTACCTTATTCCCCCCATATAAAATTTCTCTCTTGAATTTTTTTTTGACATTCTAGGCCATAAACATGTACGGGTAAATTTCCATTATGGCCTCCTCTAGTTCCCATGATGCCTCTTTATACTTATGGTTCCACAATAGCACATTGACCAGGTTTGTAGTCTTGTTATGTTCAACTTTATCACTATGATCAAAGATCATCACTGGCTGCTCCTTGTGAGAAAAATCATTCTCCAACGGTACCATATTTGAAGGGAGTAAATGTGAAGGGTTTCATATATACTTTCTTTAGATAGATAAATTAAATACATAGTGTACATTGGATATGGTAGGTGGATGTTCTTGTAAATAGGACACCACAGTCATATGATCCATAATTTCAAAGGGGTTGATGTACCATGTACTTAGCTTTCTTTTCTTCCTAAACCTCATGACCATCTTCCATTAAGATACACGGTGAAATACCATATATCCCACTTCAAAATCAAGGTATCATATATGATTAGCTACATAACTCATTTTTCATCATTGGGATGCCTTGAATTGTTGATGAATGGTTTTCAACTTCTCTACCATTTCTTGGACTGTTTCAGGTCCTAGCATCTTACGCTCACCGACTTCATCCTAACACACTGTTGTTCTCCACCATATCCAATATATGGGCTTTTAATAGTTCCATTCAGAAGCTCGAGTGTAAACAATTATTGTAATAGAATTCAACCAGTGGAAGATGTGGGTCACATCATCCATTGAAGTTCATAGAAAATTTTAACAACATATATTATATTGTCTGAATAGTTTTCTCAGATTGGCCTTCAGTTTTATGATAATAGGCCATAAAAATATTCATTTTAGACTTTTGATCATATTGGATGCATTTCAAGAACATCACGGTGAATCTCAAATCTCTATTGGATACAATAGATAGTGGTTATCCATATGTGTTCACCACTTCATAGATATGTATCCATGAAGTTTAATCCAACGAGATGTCCTCTTGAAATGTGATAAAGATGGTTGTATTTGTATGAAGACCCAAAATAACCAATATAACATTGATTCCACTACATGTCCTTGTATGTTCCATCACAAGGTCAATGTGATGTTCTCCCACTTTAATGTTGATATGGGAAGTGGTTGCGTCATCCCATTAGAATTCTATCATTTATCTTTCACTAGTTGACATACTAGACAGTTTTATGTATATTCTGCAATATTCTTCATCATATTGTCCCAATAAAAGTTCTCTCAGATATCTTGATACAACTTTGTGATCTGTGGGTGGATAAAAAATATTGATCTCATTGCATCATTCAAAAGATCATTCTCTATATCTGGATCGGATGGTACACATAATCATGACCCGAATCTTACAACATCATTCACATCAAAATAATTGATCATCGGTATGAATTTCTCTTATTCTGAGTAGTGGAGTATAGAGAATATCTTTTCAATGGAATAAATGCACTAATTTGTGAGGAGATCATTGGAAGATACTCTAAACATGGGATTCTTTTTCTGCATGAAAGATTTGACGGAAACATTCTATTTCTTTGGAGTAAGAGGGTGTTCCACATGATTAATGTTATTACTCATAACATGAGAAATCAAGGCAAGTACTGTCAGGAAATTTCAAGCTCCCAATCCCATCATATTAGAAAAATCAATAGAGAAATGTTCAAATTCACTGTTTCATTGTTTTTTATCACATTTTATTTTATTTCCTACGATTAACTATGAAAAATGGCGTATTATTATAGGGCTTGAATACATATATATTGAGAATAAAAAAGGGAAAATATAACATAAGAGTATAAACTTGAAAAGGAGTAATATATCATAACTGATGATTCCATATGTTTCAATTTAGGTTATCATTTATGTATTTTATAAATTACATTCATTTGGTATTTTATTTCATTATGTGCATAAGGGTTTATAATAATTTCATGAATTTACCAATGAATATCCACTAGGATTATAACACCTAGAGTGCCGAAAGGCCCGTAGTCATGCACCAATTCCCATTTGATTCTAGTTCAAAGCATTGTTTTCAGTTTTTACCTATAGATACATATGTGCTACAGCTACCTCTATCTATCTATATAAAGAGAGGGATGTATTTTCTTGAAAAACCACTTACTCTATACATACAAAAACATAGGGGGTTTTTCATATACATAGTCTCATCCTTATGGTTCATACTGAAGTTCTCTATTCCTAATCCCAAAATATAAGTAGACCATCCTATGATTCCAACTATAGAGACCTTAACATTTTACACATAACATTACATTATTTTAATCATAATTAAACATCTAAGTACAGGACAAGGATTGTGAATCCTAGTGTCTTTGAAGACAATTTACATAATTCTTAAAACATGTGACTTAAAAAAACATATTTATCTAATCTTCATAAATAGATCCTTTCATCTTTGGAGACCTTACATCTTCATCAGGTACAATGGGGATCACATGAACAAAGGGATATGATAGAATCCCAGTAAAGGGGAAAAACAAAGTAAAAAAACATTATCACATGGATTATAATACATAGAATAATGAAAAATAAAAGGAATGGAACATGTTGAACAATTACACAATGACATGGGATCATATAAGCATGAATTTATAGTAATTTGGTGTCAACATAAAACATGAATTTTTCCTGAGGTAAGGATAAACTCTATGACCGTTGCACATGGTATCACAAGCCAACACTAACCACCAAGATCATCGAACATAAAGTCTTGTGCGTCTCAATATTACCCAATTCATAAGAGCGCTATCTGATCACAACTATCATAACATTTCAGGAATATGACTTCCACATAAATAATCATACATAATCAATCTTAATTAAACATAAGGGTTAACCATGGAATGAATTGGGTACCACAATCATGTCATAAAGCATAAATAATGGGTGTATCATAAAAGTGTCCTTGAATAAAAGGAACTAAAATATATATGGAAACTAATAAGGTAAAATAGGAATGTATCATGGTTTGTTATATGAATTATTATTGAAAATAGGTAAGAAAATTATTTAAGAAATTTAAGAATTAAATCATTTATGTGCGGTTTTAAGGAAAATACCATATAGCACTTAAATTTTAAAATGTAAATATCCTTTATATAAAACTATAAGTGAACCAATAAAGTTTAATAAAAAATAATTATTTTATAAAGAAAATTGAGGCTTAAAACATAATATAGAGTCCACTAGATATCGGGTAAAAATTCAGGATGTTCCCTCAAAACTGGTTCGCTTATCTGGAAGTATTGAGCAGTGATTCACTTAAAAACATGTATATCCCTGAATGAAAATTGTAAAAGGTAATTGATAAATTAATTTTTTACATGGTCAAATAATTTAGAGGATTCACATAAAAATATAGGATTACTTAATTCGGGTAAAATAATGATGAGGCAACCTGAATGAACAATGGAGGTTCGGGTATTCATGTACATATTATCACCATGGTATCGAGTGTACCTAAGAGGGCTTAAGGAGAAGGAATGGGGCTTCCCATAAAATGAAAATCATGGGGTAAGTATGGGGGAGGTTAAAAATCATACCCCATCATTATTAATTACACCTAAGAGGGCATAACATAAATGATATTCTAGAATAAATGTGAGAAAGAGATTATCCCTTACCATAAGTCTGATGGGGTTATTCACATGATATTAATGACCTGAATAATGATATTATGATTATTAATTAATAATTATAAAACCTATTTTTCATGTAATTGGTTTATTGTAACCTTTTATAATTCATTCATAACCAGTGTTATTTGTTAGGAGGTTCAATTTCATTGTTTAGGTTCGTTTCTTTCCTTAGATTTATTGATCATTTCATTTATATTCAAGTTTGGATAAACATCTATGATGAATTTTGCTATCCAGAATTTAAGTTATATAAAACTATTGATAATCTAGAATATTACATGGTTATAAACATCATTTTCTTGTTTGTAGTGAAGGTTAATCATTATATAAAACATTAATAATAAACGATTGGATTAACTTCGAGATTTTTCTCATAATTACATTTTTTGTACTATTATTTTTCATCATGTGTTAAAAAATGATTCCATAACCAAAAAATATGATAAAATACATATTTAATAGTCTATTTCAACCATTAAAATTACTTCAATACCAAAATTGAGGATTATAATAGAAATTGAAACCCCATCATACTTGAATGTTGTAAATCAACACATCTCAAATTGTGTATTTACTACTAAAATAAAAGATGGGTAAATGAGAGAATATAAAAACATATATTTTTATCATTAAAACGTTCCAGTATATATAAGGTACTAGAGATTTCATAACATTTCAATAGGAGAGGTAAGGATAAAAATGAAAATAATGAAACTTGAAAAAAATGTAAAAGAAAAGAAAATTTGAGTTTATCTCTTGATTTAATCTTTTTGACAGCCTCTTAAGGGGATAGGATTTGGCCTTTTGATAAGGAAAAAAATATTTTCGGTATTGGGGGATATTGGGGATAGATTTGGAAAGAATATATGTAAGGATCAAGGATTGAGAAAAGTGAATTGAATATGGGAGTGTGGGTGGTTTCTATAGTGGAGGGGAGGGGGTTTTCTAAATATTTCAATCATTAGTGTTTTATTTTTCTCTAATACAAGATATAGTAATGATTCCATGCTCAAGAATAGTAATAACTGCATGTGATTTTTATATTTTGGTGCTTACATCACTTATGATGTCAGAAATAGTGGATCTGAATTATAATGTATTAATATGGTAAATTAATGTATTCTTATATTCACCAATAATTCAAGAATTTCAGTAAAATTCCAAACATTCTGCCAAATGATTTTCAAGGTGAAGAATCCAAAAATAAATTCCATTTCTCAAAAATAATTTTCTAAATATGAGTAATTTAATTTTTATTTAATGCCATAATTTACATTAAAAATATAAATTTTAATCCTATAACAAACATTATAATTCTTTTAAAAATTACAAAAGGACTTATAAAATAAACATAAAACCAAGAGACATAAAATTTTAATAAATGAACACCTTTTTTGAATAGAAATTTTCTTTTAAATTTTTTAATTAATTGAAATTAATTATTTATGACTCTTAAAAATACCAATACTTTTACTATGGTCATATTATAACATATATGATGCCTCAATTTTATTTATAAATTTTTGTATAAGGTTACTATAATCATTGATTATTTACTATTCATAAGGGTCATATTACTGTTCATTATGTATGTTACTATTCATAAGAGTAGGTTACTATTCACAAAAAATGATGTTTCATCCATTAGACTCTAGACATCTTGCCGATCACAACTATGTATGTCATGTTTTCATAATTCAAATGACATAAGTGACAATATTATGTTTTAAGGTCATATAGTTTATATTAGTTCATTGTGTTGTGATTTCATGTTATTTTATAACATAACTAAAAGAAGAAAATTTTCATTGATAAAACATTGGGTCCTTACAAGTCCCATTAAATTTTCATCACATTAATCTATATAGAGGAAATTATATCACATATGAGTTGACACGGAAATTGGATTCGATAGTCATGAGGAATTTCTAAAAAAAAAATGATAATATACAACGAAAAAAATAAATGTACATATAATACTAACCATGTTTGATCCAATCCAACGTTCAATAGACTCCATCTTTGATGTATTTATTGATATAACCACTTTTGATATTATGTGACCCAAAATGAAACATTTTTCATACAATATTTTTTAATTTTTCAAATAGTTTTCCCTTCCATATTATTGTTATTAAAACTATCATGTGATATTCCTTATCATTATTTTTATTTTAATATATAACATTATCTTTTATAGTGTTTACCACAAATTGGTCAAGTTAATATTAAATGACTATTTTCAATAAATAGTTACAGATAGATTGGGAATTAGTAAGTCTGAATGAAATAACTATATGTTCACCAAGTCCACACATTGAATGGAATTTAAAATTGGGAGTATCCTACTTTATGGCCATCAATTTATGAAATCGAAATTGATAGTTAATCATGGAAATCTATTACGCTCCACACAGTTGATCAAACATGTCATCAATATGGGGAATATGCTACTTTTTCTTAATTATGATCTATTCTAGGCCATAGATAATCAACAAAGAGTAACATTGATCCATTATTATTTTATAAAAATTGAATATTTTCACTTTAAGGTGACATAAATTTTTTAATTAATTAATCATAAATGTTTTTTAGGGTTTCATATTTAATTCATGCACTCAATTAGGTCTAATCAAAATGGTGTCTTCGAAATTAGGGGAGAACATGGTAAGATTTCTGTTCAGAACTCAAAAATCAATTTTTAGTATATTGAAATGGAAAAAATCCGGGAAAAAACAAAACATTCCCCTACTATATTAATATAGTTGATGTTTAGATTATCCCCAACCACTTGATATAAGAGACTCACAAGAATAAGAATGGAAACTATTAGAATGGATGGGATTTCCCAAAATAATTAATAATTATTGGAACACAAATTGATGAACATATATTGATTTGTAATATCAATTTTGGTATTAATTTTTAGTTAATTATTGGGGGATAGATGTTGATAATTCTAACACATGCCTATAATAACATCAAATAGAACTGAGGAAGAATGACCAAGTTTGATACATGGAAATTATCACAAAATTCAAATAGATTGGAATTATTGTTCTAGGATGTGGGAATCATATCAATATGGGGTTTAACTAGTAATTATATAAATAATAATTTTAATATTATATTGATATCATTAATAAATTCTTCTGATATAATTGAATGGTTGGAACAAGAAAAAAGAAGACATTAGCTGGTCTATATTTGATTTTAATTGTACCATTAACGACAACATTATTTCAACCCTAATCTTAAAAAAAATCACATTATATTTCACCTTGTCTATAATCATAATAGGAAACTAAATTTGATCATTATTTTTAAACCTCATATTTGGGATCATTTTGGCATAATGTGCAAACTACTTATTATTGATACACTAACTTTATTATGTGAATTATGTGGATCTTTCTTATTATTCATATCATTACCAAACATATTCCAATCACATCTTTATTAAGTCTCTGGATAGCCTTGATTTGTTCACATAAATAGTAATGGAGTCCCTAAAAGAAAGATTACACCATGCATCTTCACACACTTTGGCAATAAAGTTAATCTCGTCCTCTTCTCACCATGGTCCATAAATTTTCCTTTGAATGTTATTTTTCTATTTTTATGAAAATAATGATATTGATACCATAATCATTCAAAATTTCCATCATGATAACAAATCAACATAATATTTATAGATACACAAGTATATTTTGGATAATACTCTTCAACGAATTTTTTTCATTAAAGTATCGACTAACCATACATTAACATTGGTTGATAATACCAAAAGTGTATTTTGAATATATACTTATATTTTACTCATATGTAGCAAAACATTCATCATACATTTAATTTATCACATGGAAATCCTTTTCCAATATCATATCTAGAATAAGGAATATGTTTTTACTAAAAAAATCATTAACTCATTGCAACAATTAGATTCAATTTAACAACGTTTCCTTGTATTATTGTTTATTTTTCACTACTAGAGAACATCACCATCCAACTGGTAGTGAGAAAAAATGACTTATTCATATTTTGGACACTAGGGAATTGAAAATTACTTTTCAATGGTACTAATCCATTATTTAATAAATGGTGGATTATATGACCAACTGAAAATAGGTGGATGATTCCTCTTAATGGACATAATAAAATAGTGTTTCCTCCTTTCTTATTTTGGAAGTCCATAATGATCCATATATATATAATGATATTTGAGAAATTCAATGAGATTTTTTACTCCATCTACCACAATATTATTATTCATAGGATTCCAATAATTTAGTTTTTCATCGCATTCAGGATTAAAATTATTCCACTGAGTTCTTTCCACTAACAAAAAGAAAAAAAACAGTGTAAGAAACAATAATAAGAGTTGTGAAACACATAGTGATAAGAAAATCCTTGTATGATGTCTAAATAAAGACACATAATTATTAATCAATGAGACCATAGGTTTATCCTAGGTAATTCATTATCACCACATTTAAAATTATTTAAAATGGTCATAATTTGTTAATGAATTTATAAATCATATCCTCTAAGAGTGTAAAACTAGGTGTGTATAAATTCACGTTGTTAAGAATAAAGAGAAGATCAAATCCATCCAAATGCAAATTGTTTATGGTTTTTACTCGTAGATAGCTCAAATCCAAACCCACATTCACATTTAGTGTCCATATATGGAAGAAATTACTTGGTAACCACTCACAATATCTATTAGAAAAATTATCATACCTTTTGACATATATTGAATCATCCATAGATGTATAATTATACAATTCAATATAGATTAAATTAAATTTTTCTCATCCACATTTCCAAAGGATAAGTAAAACTACCCTATGATACCATCTATTGAGTCCCAAGATTTTCATTCATTAATATAACATCATTTTTTGATTAACATTTATTACATTACACAAACAAATTCATGGGATCGTAAAGGTATAATTTCTATGAAAACAAGTAAACACAAGAAAGTGGTTCATAGGTAAACTACATCCTCCCCAACTATGTTTTTAATAAAAATCATAGTTCAATGAAATATAATACATAATGACATTATTCTAAATATAGGGAAAGTAACCATAAGAAAGGGGGTCTCATATGCTCAGTAAGTGTTCACAATCTAGATATGTAAGAAAAACATGAATATAAATGTAAGAGAACATTATAATTATATTTTCAAACCATACCATGGATATGAAATGTTATAATCATCAGTCATTATATAATGATTGGTAGTTCAAAACACTTTTATCATTTGGGAATCAAAGAAAACTTTCCAGGAGAGAAAATCATTGGCATAAGACATATATTTCGCATAAAATATTTATATAAATCTTACACCAAGGTTAACCACAAAATTAATTCCTGGCATGTTATTGCTAGGATAACCACTAGTTTACAAATATCATGCTAGGGATGACCTACCATGTACCCTATTTTATTTTTTCTATAAACTATTTTGTACCCATTGATTACATATAAAATTATTAATTACCTAATTCATTAGGGGGAGATATAGGTCACTCTCATCATAGAATGATAATAATACATATGTAACCCAAAATATCATAAATATTTATTCATAGTAAAATAAACGAAATGAAAATGGAGTTCACAAACAACTCATTAGATTTTTAACTATGGATAATAAATTTTATTTAAAGTCATTTCATTAAATAATTATAGCATAACCCTTGTAATAAAGAAGGATTCCTAATAATTTCATTATAGTAGAACTCATAGATGAGAAAGACTACTCATAAACATCTTTTAATCATAAACATAATCTATTTAGATAAAAAATAAAAATGGAATCATTGGATCATAACCCTTGTAAAGATAATGAAGTATCAAAGATATTCATAATATATGGAAAATTATTTTGAAATATTAGTTGGAACATTTCGTCAGGGAAAATTATTGTCCCACATTGGAAAACTATTTTCAAATAATAAAACATTTTGAAAGAAATTTTCATAGAAAATAAACCTAAAAACATATATATAAATGGAAAGATAATGATTATATTGGTAGGAAATTATGTTTATATTGTACATGTTAAAACTAGTATTCCTTTCACATTTATGTTAAATTTCAAATGGTAATTTTATGGAAAATAACTTCAATAATTTTTTCCAAAAAAAATATAAAAAGTAAAAAATTTATACCAAATATTTAATTAAACCAATTTTATAATTTTTAATATATTTTTAAAAATATTATTAGAAAACATGGTTTCCTAGGAAAATAGGTTTTCGATGAAAAAACTAAATTTTCATAAACAGAAACATTTTAAACTCATTGGTATATATATAGAGAAATGTTAAGGGTATATATATCTCCACACGGCATAACCATGGAATAGTAAAAGCCATTAATTTCCTGAGGGAAGAACAATAATATTTTATCATTGACTACATAGTTATAAACACTCTCAAAAAAATTTGAAATTATAACATAAAATCATTACCCCTTTAATAAATTTTAAATGTATAACCCATAAAGGGATATAATTAAAGGATACATAAAATATGGTGAGGATACACACACTAAATATATTAAATGTAAAGGGGTATGTATATACCCATAATAAAAGATTATAATTTCCCAACATAATCATATGTATCAAAGAATACAATTTGAGAAAAAAATTCATTAACAATATGTTCACTTTTGAATAATAAACCCCATGAAAGAGGAATCATTATATTTATTTTTAAATATGATTCATTTTTAGGCTAGTCATCATAATATACAATCTGGGTAACTATATACACCACATAAAATAAATCGATTTTGATTAAGGCATGTTTTTAAACCAAGTAAAATGTGGAACATAATCCATTAACATATGTTTTGAATTCCTTCAAAATCCTTCAATAATAATGTATAATAAATATAATTTTATTATAAATCAATTAAAGAAATATAATTATATATAACTGTTGAGTCAATGAGTCCATAAGGTTTTACTTATGACTTTTTCATTCCTTCTTGTTTTGAAAATCACAAACACCTTATACTTAAGGAAATCTATATTTTACTTCTATAAGGAAAATTTTCTTCCTAAAAGAATTTACCCCTACCATATTTTCATTATTCATATCAATATTTTTCTTATGTATAAAAATCGGATTCATATCTAAAACATCAGAATCATATAATACTTAGACATGAAGCATTCTATTTTAGGATCCAAATTATGGATACGAACTCTAATGAAGTTCCACTCCAAATTCAGGATACGAACTCTCATAAAGTTCCACTCCGAATTCTGATTTTGAACTTATACTAGTTCAACTCAAAACTTTTATGAGTTCGACTTTGAACTTCTACTAGTTCGACTCCGAACTTCTATGAGTTCGACACCGTACTTCTACTAGTTCGACTCCGAACATTTATTGGTTCGACTATGAACTTCTACTAGTTCGACTCTGAACTTCTATGAGTTAGACTCCAAATTCTGTAAGTTTAGTATATGAATTCTAGTGAAACTAGAATCCAAATTTCCTTAGAAATTCATACTCCAGATTTCTACAGAATTCAGGTTCCTAATTTCTACAAAACAGAATTCGAATATCTCTTTATCATAGACTCTGAATTCCATTTTGGTTAAACTCTGTACTTTTATTTGCCTAAATTGTTAACTTCAGTTTTACTTATGCTTACACTTGTTTCATTACAAAATGATATCGTGATTTCAGTTATTGACTAACCTTTGGTTAAGTGACACGTGTATAGGTCCCTCCTAAATTCAAGGAAAAATATATCAGTTAGAGGAGGGAGACAACCATTGGAGCTTCGCCTATAAATAGGAGCTCATTTGAAAAGAAACAACAACTCTGACACAACTCTGACATATGTGCTTACATGCTATTGAAGTGATTTCTAGAGAGATAGGATCTTATCAACTCTCATGCTTCGTGAAAAAAAGTTTGAATAGCATGTTCAAACTTTACCTTGTGTAGATTTGCTTCGTGCGACTCCAATTGTTGTTGTGTAAAATCGAGGGCTTCCGGGGTATGAAGACAGAGGTTCCAAACCCTTGAAGTTGAGGGCTTCCTTGCTGGGGAAGATAGAGGGGCCATCTAATTGATAGTTGAGGGATTTTGGGTATAGGAAGACAGGCTCTGATCATCGTATCTAGGGCTTACCCTGGTGTGGGTAAGGAAGAATTTCCTGAAAGTATAAATCAAGGGACCTTTATCCAAGGTTGTTGGATACCCTTATCTTTGGGTTAAAAGACTTATTACTTGTTACTTGTTTTTGTTACAAGTTTTTCCACTACATTTTCTATTGTTGAGGAAAGTATACTTTCTTATACTTCCTCATCCTTGTACTCTGATATAGTTAGATTCTATACTCTTTAAAGTAAATTCTTAACCTTTGTAACTTTTGTTAAGTTTCATTTTTGGAATTACTTTTATGGAATCTAGCAAGTCTTTAGTACTCATAGAGGTCTTGTGAATTATCTTGTTTAACCTTGTTAAACATAACCATCGTTAAAATTTCTTAAGGTAATTTTTAAATGGAACAATTCACCCCCCCCCCCCTCTTGTATCTGAGAATCTCATTCTTATTTTGATTCTACATTTAGTATTATAGATTATATCATACTCAGTCACATACCATCCTATCAATATGTATCAGAACACTGGTTCCATCTGAATTAATCCCATGATTAGATTCAGATGTTTTATATTCTCCGTTATATTTTTTGGAATTAATCAATTCAGATTCATATTTTTCAAAATCTGTTTTTCGGAATCATTTTTAGACCCATAGTTCGGATTTAATTTTTTCTTAGAGACACAATTTTTCTTGCTTAGAATATTTTCTCTTGTTTATAGACTTGTACTACTAACAAGTTTGTGTGACAAATATTTTCTTAATAATGGAAGGTTTGAATGTTGGATCCGTTGACAATATTAATCCAACCAGACCACCAATTTTTGATGGTAATGATTAGGAATATTGGAGAGATCACATGAAGACTTTCATTATCAACACTGGGGTTGAAAATTTTGTTATGCTTACTAGTGGATAAAAGCTTCCTGATAAAGAAGTAAGTGCCCTTAAAAATCAAGAAAATCATGATTACCAACTGAAATATAAGGTACACAATACTTTTCTTTGATCAATGACTAGAAATATATATAGCCAAATTTCTTTTTGTGAATCATCAAATTCTATATGGAAGAAACTCAAAGTGACTCACTTTGGAACTTCCAAAGTAATTGAGACAAGAAGAGCCATGCTTAGAGATGAATATCATGGTTTTAATTTTCCTTATGGTTAACCCATATGCAATGTACAACAGATATTCATGACTATCGTGAATAGCTTACAATCAATGGGTGAGAAAGGTCTAGATAATGAAGCCCTTGTTGACAAGATCATTAACATCTTTCCAAATGAGTGGAATCTAAAAGGACTGTAATTAATGAGAATAGAAAGGTTACTCAGATTACCCTTGATGAGCTGTTTGGAACTCTTCTTCAGCATGGGACTATAATGAAGAGAGATGCTGATATTGTGAAGAAGAAGAATGAAAATCGTAGTGTTTCTTTTACTACAACTTCAATTCACATGAAATCTAAGACTCCTGAGAGAGTTACTAGATCCAAATATAAAAGGTTGTTATCCAATCAGAATCTAGTCAGAGTGAAGTCTCAGAAAATGAATTAGCAAATCTTGCTCGAAGGATGAATAAGGTAGCTGGACAGAGAAATTTCGAATCCATGTTTAAGAAGAAGGAAAGGAAAGATAAGAAAGATTCAGAGGTCACATGCTATGAATTCAAGAGAGCTGGACACATAAGACTTGATTTCCCTTTTCTCAAAAGAAAAGAAAGAAAAAAGAGGCATTCCGAAAGGAATATAAATAAATATTACAATTCCAAAGCTAAGAAAGTGTTTAAATCTAATGACACATGGAGTGCTAGTGGTGGAGACTCCTCAGATGAATCATCAGATTATGAATCTTCTGGACAGAAGAATCTTGGTCTTCTTTTCAGGATACATATTAATAATCATTGCTTGATGGCTAAAGTACACAATGATGAATCTATGACCAATGTTTCATTGAATTCTAATGATAGTAAATATTATAACTCTTCTGATGAAGAATCCTCTTTTGATGAAGATAATACTTTACCTACCTATGATGAAGTTTCTAGGTTTGCCAAACTTCTTGAAAATGAGAATTCAAAACTCATGAAGAAACTCGATAAGGAAAATTATAAGAATATTATTCTTACTAAGGAAATATGAGATCTTTCTAAATATCATGATAATAAAAATAATTATTTTGAAAGTATTTGAAAAATTCTTGAGGAAGTAAGTTCTGAAAAGAATAAACTTTCTAAAGAACTAGAAAATGTAATTTCTAAGAAAAATGTTTTCGAGCCTATATCTAGTTTAAAATAAGATGTTTTTGAAGACAATAATTTAGTTATTAAACTCAAATCCAAAATATTTTCCTTGAGGAAGTGTTTGTCAAACATTACCCTAGGAAAGGAAAATTTTGATAAAGTGTATTCACAAATTCAACCTCAAAGGAATACTTCTGGTTTTGGTTAAACAAGTTATAAACTGATTTTTAGTAACAACTACTTTGTTCTTAAAAGTGCCCCATTCTGCATAAAGTGTCAATGTGGTGGTCACTGGGCAAAGAAAATTTCCTTAAACAAAACCCAATTCTTAGGATTTCATTAGGATTATTTTTCTAAGAAGATGTGGCTACCCAAAATTTTTCTTTCTAAAATTTCCGGATCCAATCATGTCTGGATTATGAGAACCTAACTTTTTTTATTATTTTCAGGAAAATAGGGAATGTACCAACAGTAATACATGGTACATGGATAGTGTATGTTCTCGGAATATGACTGGTATCAAAAACTATTTCAAAAATATTATCAAGATGAAAGGAGGAAAAGTAACTTTCGGATCTAATGCACATGGAGAAATTATTGGAATAGGTAACATTATTCTTCTTGGAAAATGTTGATTTCAAATGTTTTATTTGTTAAATGTCTTAATCACAACCTCATCATCATAAGTCAATTATGTGATGAAGGCTACCTTGTGAATTTTAGTAATGATAAGTGCCTAGTACATAATTCCAAGGAATAGTTTATTCTTTCTACTCATTGGCAAGAGAATGTTTACACTTTGAACTTATAAGATCTTAGGAGCCAAGACTTACCTTACCGTAGTGCAATGGAAGATCATTCTTGGTTATGGAATAGAAGGTTAGGACATTGTAACCTTAAGAACTTATGTAAACTTTCTAAGAAAGGTTTAGTTAAGGATATACTGGAGCTTAGATTTGATTCTTCAAAAGTTTTTGACCCCTGTCAATATGGAAAGAAACATAAATCAAGTTTTAAATCAATTGTTGAAGTCTCAACTACTGATGCATTACAACTAGTGCATATGGATCTTTTTGGTCCAACACAAACTAGA
Organism: Viscum album; assembly: GCA_963277665.1. NCBI lineage: Eukaryota > Viridiplantae > Streptophyta > Magnoliopsida > Santalales > Viscaceae > Viscum > Viscum album. The sequence continues at coordinate 137,301,682 of OY728139.1, forward strand.
AGCATTGGGGGAAAGTACTATGTATTTGTTTTGGTTGATGATTACACTAGATTTACAAGAGTTTATTTTCTAGAAAAGAAGTCTGGAGATTTTTCTTATTTCAAAAGTTTTAGAGCCCAAGTTAAAAATGAGAAAAACCTTCAATTGAAAACTATTCATAGTGATCATAGAGGAGAATTTCAAAATTCTGATTTTGAATCTTTTTGTAGTAGAAAAGGTATTACTCATAACTTCTCAGCACCCAGAACACCACAACAAAATGGTGTTGTTGAAAGAAGAAATAGAATTATTCAAGAGATAACAAGAAACATGTTGAGTGAGTATTCTTTTTCCAAACATTTTTAGGCTGAAGCTGTATGTACTTCTTGTTATACTATAAATCGAGTTTTGATTAGACCTTTTCTTAATAAAACTATTTATGAGTTATGGAATGGTAGAAAACCTAGACGTTCCTACTTTAAGGTTTTTGGATGCAAAGTATTCATTCTGAATACTAAAGATAACTTACACAAATTCGCACCAAAATCTAATGAAGGAATTTTCTTAGGCAACTCCACAACTTCTAAGGCCTATAGAGTTTTCAAAAAAAAACTTGTACTGTTGAAGAAACAGTTCATGTCAAATTTGATGAAACTGATCTCTTTGTTTTCAAACAACCTCAACCTACATCCTCGAATGTGTTTTCAAAAACTGATTATCAACCTTTGATAGAAAATCCTTCTGATAAGGAAAATGTTCAAGAAGAAACTTCTAAAACATTTACCCCAGAATATTTCCTACCCTATGTTGATGAACACGTTTTACAAAACCCAAATCAGTCATTTCTAAAGAATCATCCTAGTGATAGTATCATTGGTGATGTGAATCAACCTGTAAGGACTAGAAGTTTCTTAAGAAATTAAGTATAGCATCTAGCATTCCTTTCCCAATAAGAACCAAAAAGCCCTGATGAAGCTTTAGGTGATGATGATTGGATTAAAGCCATGCAAGATGAACTAAATGAATTTGAAAGGAATAAAGTCTGGACCTTGGTTGAAATACCAAAGGAAACTTCTGTAATTGGAGTAAAATGGGTATTTAGAAATAAGTGTGATGAAAATGGAATCATCGTAAGAAATAAAGCTAGATTAGATGATAAAGTCTATAATCAACAAGAAGGAATAGACTATGAAGAAACCTACGCTCCAGTGGCCAGACTGGAATCTATTTGTATTCTACATTCCTTTGCAGCATTCTTCAATTTTAAAATATTTCAAATGGATGTTAAATGTGCTTTCCATAATGGTTATGTTCAAGAGAAAGTTTTTTTTGAACAACCTCCTAGCTTTTAAGACACAGAACATCCTGATCATGTTTTTAGACTTACCAAAGATTTGTATGGCCTTAAAAAAGCCCCACGAGCTTGGTATGATAGACTTACATTATTTTTGCTTCAAAATAACTATGTTAAGGGAAATGAAGATCCAAATATTTTCATAAATAAAGATAATAAAAATGTTTTGATTGTTCAACTTTATGTTGATGACATTATATTTGGTTTAACTCAGCAATCTTTAACTAATTCCTATACGACTCTAATGAAATCTAAGTTTGAAATGAGTATGATGGGTGAGTTAACATTTTTACATGGTTTTCAAATTTCTCAAAAACAAGAAGGAATCTACATATCCCAACATATGTATATTAAATATCTTCTTAAAAAGTATGGATATCACAACACTAAGAGTATAAGTACTCCCATTGGTACCTCAAACACACTTGATCCTAATGAAGCTGGGAAACTAGTAGATCAAACATCTGTTAGAGGTATGATAGGAAGTCTACTTTACTTGATAGCTAGTCGTCTAGAATTAATTTTTTCAGTATGCTTATGTGAAAGATATCAATCCAATCCTAAGGAATCTATTTAAAAGCAGTGAAATTAATTTTTTGATACATAAAGGGAACCATGGATTTAGGACTATTTTACACTTCTAGAAATGATTTTGTTTTAAAATGTTTTTCAGATTCTTACTTTGGTGGATGAAGAATGGATAGAAAAAGTACATCCAGAACTTGTCATTTATTAGGAGATTCATTAGTTTCTTGGTATTGCAAGAAGCAACACCCAGTAGCACTTTCCACTACTGAAGCTGAATATGTATCAGTTGGAAGTTGTTTAGCCTAAGTGTTATGGATACAACACACACTCATAGATTATGGCTTGAGCTTCACTAAGACTCAAATTTTGTGTGATAACACAAGTGCCATATCCCTTAGTAAAAACCCAGCACATCACTCTCGTGCAATGCACATAGATACTATGCATCACTTTCTTAGGGATCACACACAAAAAGTAGATATCATTCTTCAATTTATCGGAATGCAAGATCAACATGCTGAAATTTTCACAAAATCTTTACCCTTCGATAGATTTGAATACATTAAACAAAAGTTAGGATTGATAACCGTAAGGTAATCTTCTTTAATTAACTTCTTATTGAACCAATATCCTTACAGTAATAAACTCCTTTTCATAGGGGGATTACATCTGTTATGAAGTTTTTCAAATTTTTCGTAATGAAGTCTTTGAAAATTTTCGTAAGGAAATTTTCGTACTGGAAATTTTCGTAATGAAGTTTTCGTACTGGAAATTTTCATAATGAAGTTTTCATACTAGAAATTTTTGTAATGAAGTTTTTGTACTGGAAATTTTCGTAATGGAGTTTTCGTACTGAAAATTTTCGTAATGAATTTTTCTTACTGGAAATTTTCGTAATGATGTTTTCATACTGGAAATTTTCGTAATGAAGTTTTCGTACTGGAAATTTTCGTAATGAAACTTTCATACTAGAAATTTTCGTAAAGAGTATTTTTTTAATAAAATTTCCGTACTAAAATTTTTCATAATGTGAATTTTCGTAATGGTAATTCTCGTACTCTTTATTTATAATCGAGTTTTGGTACATAAATTTTTGAATAATTTTTTTTCCTTAAGTTTTTCGTAGTGAGTTTTTTCTGAGTCAAATTTTCTTCAAGAAGAATATCACCTATTATAAATAAACTTCCTAGAAAATATAAAAGGTATGATTTCATTACTTAAGTTTTCGTAGTCACATTTACTTGCTGGTAGTTTCCTTTGTAATTAAATTTTTTTAGATTTGTTTCTTCTTAAATCCGAATGTTTTTCTTAAAACCTCAAATGATCAGATTCAAGGTTTTCTTGCAGGTATGTTTTAAACCGTCAGATCAGATCAGAGTGTTTTTCAACCGTTAGATTTCTTTTGGAAGGTGAAAAGACACCACCATCGCCTATATAAAGTGGACCCCTAATGGTGTCCCACATCGATTTCGATGCCCTCGCGTGTCGAAGCTCTACCTTAGTTCTTAAATATCGTTCTGAATCTTTCAGTGCTCTTCCATTTCGAATGTCTGTAGAAGCCTCTTCTCAAGAAATATCTACTATCAAACCAATTTCAAGTTGGTTAGTCTACAGGGAAAGGTTGGTCCATCCAAACTTTTTTAGTAAGTATGAATCTCTTATTGCTAAGAATACCAAGCTAAATGGGTGGGAAGATATCGACATATCAAAGACAAAGGATCAAGAGGTTGTTTATATAGATTGGCTTATAGAATTTTATGAGTCTGTTTCCTTCTATGAAGACGATGGCAACGAAAAATTCTCATTTAAGAGTTATGCCAAGACTTACAAGCTTTCTTACACCAAGGCTGCAAGCTTGGTGGGATTATCATACTATGGTGAAGCCGAATTTTGTTCACATAAGTTACCAGATGTACAAGGAAGTTTCAACAAAGTGAAGGCAATGGAATTCCTTGTACTTAAAGATGAAAAAATAGAAAATATTGCCCATTTCTCCACCAACAACCAGATTCTGCAGTTGTGGGTTGAAGGGTTTTTTGTTCTGAGAAGAGGTGATAATGATAATCTAAAGAAAAGTGACATTTACATCTTGGATTTCTTGGTAAATCTAAGAAATATCAATCTGATGAGGCAAATTCTTTTTACAATTCAGAACATCAAGAATGGGTCTTTGAAAGCTCAAATTATTATGTATCATGCTCTTCTCTCCAACTTTAATATTCGGTGTCTTGATTCTTTCAAGGTTTCTTGCACTTCCAAGGTGAGGAATTTTAAGGTGATGTTGATTAGTGTTGACACCTTAAAGAGGATGAAATTAGGTTTTTCAAAAGAGTCAGGTGAGTTTTATGATCTTCCGGAGGAGGAGGCAGAAGTTGTTCTAGAAAATTTAGAGAAAATAGAACTATCTAAGAAGCCCGGGAAGAAGAGGAAGCTGAAGGAAGTGGTGGATGAAGGTAAAACTCCTAAGTCTAAGGAAGTCGAATCCGTACCTCCCAAACCAAAGAAACCGAAAGAATATCCAGATGATTTAGTTGCAATGTAGAGAGAGCTTAAGGAGAAAAGGAAAGAAGGGGAACCTCAGTTCAGATTAGAACCCACTGAAGCCAAGTCTTTAAGGGAGAAGACTGCTGAATTCCTTGAGAAGGTAGAAAAAGAGAAGAAGATTAAGAAGAAGATGTCTAAATCTGATGTTATAAAATCTCTTTTGAGATACACAGAAGTAGCTTCTGATAAGATTCCTATATAGGGAACTTTTTTGTTCAACCATTACCAAAGACCCCTGGAAAGAACTACTTTCCTCCGGAAAAACCTAAAGAGAAAGAAGTTGTTGAAAGAGTAGAACAAGAGGAGGAAGTAGAACAAGAAGAAGAAGTATAAGAAGATAGTGCTAATATATATGACTTGATTAAAAATGTTGAGGAATATCAAGAGAAGGCAAACCCATCAAAAAAACTACCACTCCAAACATCTGAGGCCAAGTCCTCAAAGCTTGTCACTCCAGGAAAGGGAGATGAGAATGATGGTAAGAGAGATGACGACAAGGAAGAAGACAAAGAAAATGAATTATCTAAGGAAGAAAGCTATGAGAAACACTTTATTGAAGAAGGAGAAGAGAAGGAGAAACCTGATGAAGACAAGATAGCTCAACTATCTGAAAGTGAGGAAGAATCTCCTGATGAGGAATACATTCCGAAATTTGATAAGGGTAAGAAATTGCTTATGGACGCCCCAACAAATGATATCATATGGAAGAATGATGTTGGTGGATATTCAAGAAGAAAGTTGGTGTAAATTGAAGAAGAACAATCCCCAAGCATGGTGTCTGATTCAGAATCATCACTACTTGGACATGATTATATTGTTGAATCTTTGAAGAAATTGGTGGATACAATTATGATCATTCCCACCATAGACTCTAGATGCCAGATTCTTCAACACAGCCTAAATCAGAAATCAGAATCTATATCCATGGTGATGGATAAGTGTGTGAAGATTGAGGCTGAGTATAGAAATTTTCTCATCAATTATGATGTTCACAGAAAATCATGCAGAAAAATCACTCTATGGTCAAAGAAAATTGATGATGACAGGGCAGATCCCTGATCAATTTCAGAATAATGTTAAAGAAGATTTTGACACCTAGGATGCCAAGATGAAGAATCTTTAGGATAGGCTGACCCTTGAGAAAAATACTCAGAATCAACAAGTGAGGGATCTGAATGAGAAGCTTAACTAGGTTTCTCAAAACTGGAAAGGGGAAAGAGATCTCTAGATTGAGATCGAAGAGAAGCTTGTGAATAAGGATGAAATTATTAATGCACAGTCTGAGGCTCTGAAGGATCAAGATGAAAGGATTAAAGCCTTAGAAAAAAAATCTGAGGAGGACCATAAATACTTGAAGAAACTGAAAACCCTTTTGAAGAAGTTAATCCCCAAGGAAAAGGAAGACAAATAGACCAATCCGATCTTTTGTTGTAATTTCTTTCCATGTAAAAATTCTCTCAATTCTAATGAAATATATGGTTGTTTGTATCTTGTGTTATTGTATACTAATGTTTCAGGTACATTAATTCTTTTCCATTCCCTCAATACTTTTTGAAAATCACAAAGGGGGAGAAGGAAAAAGAACTACTCAAAAGGGGGAGAATGAAAAATATAAAAGGGAGAAGAAAAATTTCTTAGTTAAGAACTATCCTTAAGTAAGAGGGAGTTTCTCATTACGAATTTTTCATTCCCATGATAATGAAAACTACATTCTGGAAATCCAAAATACAATCCTTAGAGTTCCTAAGTCTAAGGGGAGTTATTTGTGTTCACCATCATCCATGAACAAAGGGAGATATGTTTTAATTTCAAAGTCTAATGAAATTTTTCTAAGTCCTTATATTCTTTTTCAAAAGGTTGTTTGTGCTTTCTAAAAATCAGGAGATTGTTGAGTCAATAAGGTTTTCCTTATGACTTTTCCATTCCTTCTTGTTTTGAAAATCACAAACACCTTATACTTAAGCAAATCTATATTTTACTTCTATAAGGTAAATTTCCTTCCCAAATGAATTTACCCCTACCATATTTTCATTGTTCATATCAATATTTTTCTTATGTATAAAAATCGGATTCATATCTAAAACATTGGAATCATATAATACTTTGACATGATGCATTATGTTTTAGTATCCGAATTCTGGATACGAACTCTAATTAAGTTCCACTCCGAATTCTGGATACGAACTCTCATAAAGTTCCACTCCAAATTCTGATTCCGAACTTCTACTAGTTCAACTCCGAACATCTATGAGTTGAACTCTGAACTTATACAAGTTCGACTCCGAACTTCTATGAGTTTGACTCCGAACTTCTACGAGTTCGACTCTGAACTTCTACTAGTTCGACTCCGAACATCTACTAGGTGTAATTCGAACTTCTATGAGTTTAACTCCAAACTCTGTAAGTTTAGATTCTGAATTCTAGTGAAACTAGACTCAAATTTTCCTTAGAAATTCAGACTCCAGATTTCTACAGAATTCAGGTTCCTAATTCCTACAAAACAGAATCCGAATATCTCATTATCATAGACTCCGAATTCCATTTTGGTTAGACTCCAAACTTTTATTTGCCTACATTTCAAACATCAGTTTTACTTATGATTACACTTGTTTCATTACAACACTATGTCGTGCTTTCAGTTATTGACTAACCGTTGGTTGAGCGACACGTGTACAGGTCCCTCCAAAATTCAAGGAAAAATGTGACAGTTGGAGGAGGGAGCCGACCGTTGGTGCTTCTCCTATAAATAGGAGCTCATTTAAAAAGAAACAACAACTTTGACACAACTATGACATCTGTTCTTACATGTTGTTGAAGTGAATTCTAGAGAGAGAGGCTCTTATCAACTCTCAAGAATCGTGTAGAAAGTTTAAATATCTTGTTAAAACTTTGCCTTGTGCAGATTTGCTTCGTGCGACTCTGATTGTTGATGTGTACAATTTAGGGATTCTGGGGATAGAAAGACAAAGGTTTTAACACCTTGAAGTTGAGGTCTCCCTTGCTGAGGAAGACAGAGGTGCTGACTACTTAATAGTTGAGGGCTTGCAGGGATAGCAAGACAGACTCCGATCTTCATATAGAGGGCTTACCCTGGTGTGGATAAGACATACTTTCTTGAAAGTATAAATCAAGTTACCTTTATCCAATGTTGTTGGATACCCTTCTCTTTGGGTTAAAAGACTTATTACTTGTTACTTGTTTTTGTTACAGGTTTTTTCGGTGCATTTTGTATTGTTGAGGAATGTATACTTTCTTATACTTCCTGATCCCTATACTCTGATATAGTTAGATTCTATATGCTTTAAGGTAGAATCTTAATCATTGTAAATTTTGTTAAGTTTCATTTTTGGAATTACTTTTCTAGAATCTAGCTTGTCTTTAGTACTCATAGAGGTCTTGTGAATTATCTTGTTTTACCTTGTTAAACATAAACATCCTTAAAATTTCCTAAGGGAATTTTTTAAAGGTACAATTCACCCCCCCTCTTGTATCTAAGAATATCATTCTTATTTCTATCCTACTTTTGGTATTATAGAGTATATCATACTCAGTCACATACCATCCTAACAATAACATTAAATATATTATTTTTTATGATAATTTGTTACCTATTTATTAAAAATTCATTTTTAAAATCAGGTTTCATGTTATAAGCACTTTGTTTTTAATATATGTTATGATTCGTTGTTTTGGTTCACATTATTTTATAATAGTTACATAATATCCATAATTTCAAAAATTATATTAATACAATATATGTTCATAATATATGTATTTATTGTGATCCATAGAACATAGATAATGAAAATGTAATACACCATTCATAGAGATGATAGGCCTTACGTACGCATGAACGTTGTCTCCACTTTTCATATAGAAAGAATGATAAGAAGGTAAAAAACATATTATAAATAAAAAATATTTTTATGTAAAATATATCATTTTATTGAATTAAATAAATCCATGTTACCTACCAAGTATTAGGTGAATTAATCACACCACGTTAAGTGATGGTAGTCCATGACACATACGAATGATGTTACCATATTCTAATAGAATAGAATTTATAAATAGTAACATGTGATATCACGATGGAAGATTCATAATAATATCATTAATATAATATTAAGACATTTAATTCATTCTTATAAAAATCCTTGAGGTGAGGTAATGTAAAAACAAATTACATCAGATCATAGAGAGGTAGTTTTCTGTACACACCATTGATGATTTCAAAGCCCCTTTGTTGGAAATAGAGATCATTATATGTAATTTCATTAACATAAAAAATATATTTATAAAATTTACATTTGATTTTATATCATAATTTTTTATTAATAATTTATGTAGTTTGAGGTAAAAATAAAATATAAACACTCATTGAAAAACATTACATCTTCCTCGAGTAGCCTCCTTACGTTTTCCAAAAAAAGCCATCCATGGTTGGATTTCATCCACTAATAATGATTAATATATGATGGTGTGGATTTTTGGAAGTTATTTGGATTTTTCATTTCCAAAACTGAATGGTTTTATGGTGCTAAAAATAGATAATAGTTGGTTTTCATTTATAAGTGTGATAAGTGGCAGAATTGTAATCTTTTTAATAGGAAATTGTATACACATATTATCCCAGGATTAAAGGATCAAAAATATATTATTATAGAGAATTATAATTTATAGGGTATAATTATGCCCATAAAATTTATTTCATGCAAGTATCTATGTAATTTTAACGCTTTTGTTTTTAGTTTTACCCCCTGGTAAAAAAAATTTACCTTAACAACAGTAATTAAATTATATTTTTTTATACTATTTATATTCATAAAAAAAATTCAATAATAGATAATATAAAATACGATATCTATATATATTTAATCCAATTTTAAAATTAAATTCAAATTTGTGTAAAAAAGTTACATAAAATTAATCACACAGTCGTGATGAGAAAGCAAGTTTTCAATGACTAAATGATCATAAGTTTACCAAGTTTTTATATGAGAAGTCAATAGGAAAATGATTTCAATGATCTATATTAGATTAATAGATATATAATTGATCTAATTTTAATATAAAAACAATCAAATATTCAATATATTTTTATAAATAATTTTAAAATAACGTGGTTTACATCATAAATTGAGTATTATTCACGATAATCAAAAAAATAACCTTCTCTAGAATTTCTCCGAAATTTAACCTAATATATTTTTGAAATGATGATTTTAAAAAGATAATATCTTTTATATCATTAATTTTCTAAATGTTTTAAAAATTAATTTTATTATTATTCACAAAAATAATGAACCAACATTTTGTTAAAGAAAATTTTATGTTCGAAACCAATAATGACATTATAAAAAAATTAATAATTTTTCACAAATATGATTTCTTTATATGAATCCATTATAATTAATTTTTAAATTTTTTTACTAGTATTAAATTATCATTCTTTAATTTGTATTATATAAGTGTCCTTTTTTAATATTAATAATAATAATATATTGTAGGTGGTAAAAATATTTTTTCAATATAAGGAAAGCTATCAATAAATTTTAATTTATATGAAAAAAATAAATTCATAAAAGAAAAAGGTGTCATAATACCCATTTTCATTTTTCTTTCATAATTGACCTATTTTAATGTCATTATTTTCATTTTTAATAATATTATAATATTGAATTATAACATCCCACAAAAAATATTTTGAAAGGATCAAAACATTTTAATAATTAAAGGATGACCAATAAATGAAATGTTTTGATATTTACATTAAAATTAATTATTATAAAGTGATTTAAAAGGAAAAAATACATTATATATCTGAGATAACACCTTATTTATCAACATTAGGAAGAAGAATTGTACCCTTCTTCACTAATCATACTATTTATCTCAAACCCAGATCATTCTTCTATTCCTCTTTAATTAATTATAACAATGATGATTACACAAATTTTTGATCTAAAACAAAACAAGGTTCTACATTAAAAATTTCCAGGACATCCAACATTCAATACATAAAAAATGATTCATTTTATACATTTTACATAGTTAATATTTAATTATATTTTCAAATAAAGGAATCAGTTACATTCTTTTTTAACTTGATAATAGTCAATATGGAAATCATAAACCATTATAAGATCCAACAATATTATCCAACACACACTGTTACAAAAGTTTCCTTTAATGGCGCTAGAAATAGCCATTATAAAGGAAAAATCACAGAATACTTGAGTGATGATTAATTCCAAGGACATTTTTAACACTTTTTTAGTACAGCTATAGGTATCCTTTATCATTTTTTTACAAGTGCTGATAATGGAATTTTAATAAGCACTTTTGAATGTAATGATAAATTTTTTCTTTATCATTTTTTTCAAAAGTTCTGAGAATGGGAAATATTATAATGTGTTTTAACCACACACTACAGTGAAACACCATAAATATACAAAAAACACACAAAAACACACCAGATATCAATGAAAATAAGTCACAATACAGAATTTAAGTGAAATAAAATTTACAACAAAAATATCGTAAAAGCTATATTATAAACAATTTAAAAAATAATTTAGACAATTACATAAATGAAATTTTTTTCATAAATTAAAAAAAATTCATAATTGTAGGATAGTGCAGCCTGATATGAGAGATAACAAATTGTCCAATGTGTTTATGCTTCCTTCACAAAAACTCAGCCAAAAACTCTTCCACCAATAACTTCTCAAAATGGAGGTCATTGGATAATAGGTCACACTCATTGATATGTGGATTAATACCCCCAATGAAGAAATAATCTGTAAACATATCTCGAGACACCTCCTCCGGTCAAAAGGAAAATAGGTATGTGAAGTGTTCAATATAATCTTTCACCGTTTGCTGAACTTATTGGACTCTCATGAAATCTTCAATTTTCTCCTTCTTCACCTCCACAGGTATAAATAATCGAATAAAGAGTTACACTTAATCTTCCAAATCCAAGCCAAATTTCATCATTGTTAGAGAAAAACCCTTCCATTATTCGAAAGATGAACCCCCAAGATGATCCAGAACAACATGAACTCTAACATCATTAGAAGTTCTAAAAACTATGAATACATTATCAACATCCTCAATCCACTTCACCACATCTTATAATCCTCAATTTACACATAATATGAGAAGAAATTGAGGATAACTAGGAAAAGGGCATGACCTAGTAGAAACATCAAGGGCATTTCTGGACGACATATTGTGATTAACAGAAAATCTAAAAAACAGGTTCATAATCAATATAAAACACAATCAAAATGATCAACTCGGGCCAAAACCACTGGCACCCAAGTCAAAAAACAAATTTAAACTGAGTTTGAGGAGCACATATGAGCCCACTATAACAAAATATATTTATGAGTCATCAAGCTCTATGAAAATCTTATGAAGTAGTTTTTAAACTATGGTTTTATGGTATTATCTCATTATATCAAAATCAGTGTTCTTAATTCTTTTTAATGTTTTTTCTTTCAAAATCATGAAAAATATTTACTCATAATGTTAAATTTAAAATAATTTTTTCTATGATTTGGGAGAGAGTTGTACTGTGACCTTTTAAGAAAATTTCTTAATTTGATTAGTAGAAATTTCATGTAGTTTATGTTTGAAATCTAGAAATACATTATGTCACCCATATAGAAATAATATAGTGTCGCAATGATACCCAACACATATGAAATATTACTATTCAATGAATGCATGAATCATTTTTTTTTTGTATTTTCAAATGACACTTTTAAAGCGTAAGTGTGAACCAAAAACAAGTTCAACTAGTTAAAAACCATAAAAGGAAAGTCGTCCCAGGTACACTACAGAAACTGCCCCTCCCCAGCGACTACATCGTTACATCAAGTCTCCACCTTCACAAGACCGCTCGACTAGCTGTCCCATGCAAGATTGCATGAGCCTAATACCGATGGAAAAAACCATACCCTCTAGATCATCCAAATCTGATTGGTCAAGCGCTAGTGAAAACTTCCTGCTCTGAATCCTCATATAGAGCTGTTCTTTATAGAGTATCTAGAATTTTTCACATTCAAAAAACAAACACCAAAAACCAACATACTGACCCTAACCTGTTCAAAACACATTCATAGATAAAAAACCATAGAAGTCGTCGTAGAACCTTCGCGGCAACATCAAACTCTAAGAACTGACAGAGGCGAAACAACCACTAGGAGCCAGCGATCGCTCACCCTCACATCCCAAAGCACCAAGAAACCACCACTCAAATCCGCCTCAGAGGGAGTGTTAGAGTCCTAGAGTAAGAGCAGAGTAACAAGAGGCCAGTCCCCTCGACGGAGCTCAACTCCACGACCCACAACGTCGAAAACCACCACCAAATCAAACCAAACCAGCCATCACCAAATCAAACCAAACCAGCCATATTGCATACAACCAGTATAAAAACACTCAACCCTTCAGAGACAAAAGCCACCAACACAAATGAAACAGAGAGCAAACCAGAAAAACCTTCGAACCAGAGTTTTCAAACAATGGCCGTGCCCAGAAACCCACGGCCGCCTGTCCACACCTCCCAAAACCTCAATGAAACCACTGCTGCAGAGACGCTATCGAGGAGGAGCAGAGCCGCAACTGAAGCCTCCGATGACTCGCAACTCCGCCATCCGCTACACCGTAATGGCGCCCGGACGAGTCACGGTCCCCATCGACTTGCAGACCCCTCCCGTCAAGACCAACGCCATGCCGCTGGAGAGGCCGCCGTCCACGCCGTCCGCGCCGAACCACCCGACGCCGCAAATCCATTTATAATTATATCTCATAATAAATCTTTTATAATTTTTATATTAATATATAATATTGATTTCTCTTTATTTGACTTTTTGATATGAACTAATAAATGACCTACGACGGTTATGGATATAATCATACATTTTAATAACATACAAATGGGAAGATATGTCATCCTCCATAACATTAAACAAAAAAAAATATTTCTCGAATTTGTCAATTAATTTCATTTAACATATGACAAACCCAGTATATCTTCACACGCCTTCAAAATATGTTTACACTATTTACATGAAAATGTAAATTTATGTTGATTATAATATACATCATTAATATAATCCTTTATATATTTGAATACGGACATATATAATTATAAATAACTAATGGAACATATAATAAGTGGAATTATTATTTCATGTTCAGTCCTCATAACCCAATTATTGTGGATTAAATGTTTTAAAATTTATGTGAATAATTGTCATTTACCTATATGCCTCCAAAACTAATAACCAAAAATCATTTTTGTTTAATAATAAAAATGATATCTAGATCATTGTATATATGATTATGAATATTTCTATTACATTTTATGGATCACATTATATTGGGTATGTAATATAACATTTTGATTTGATAGATATTATAATGACTTTATAAAAACAATGTTAAATAGAAGAAAACTCATAATGTTAGAAAATAATTATTAATATTCTTTTTTTCATATTTATAATGATAGTTGGTTCATGAGAACTATGTTCTACCCATCAAATTAATGATTCTTCAAAGGATGCCTTAATAAAATATGATTATAGGGGTTTTATCCATGTAAATAAAGTGTCTAAATGACATTTGGATCCATCAATGCAAATGGATTATAATCATCTATGGTGGGAGACCCTAGCAGATAATGTATTAATTTATAATTTTTAAATATTTTTATAACCAAATTTATAAGAGACTGTCATGATATTTTTGTAGGCCGCATAAAGGATCACATATGAAGGGGTCATCATTGATCAAATATTATAAAGAGGTGGTTTACCTAATATAGGGAAACACATTATTTAGGAATCCAATAGAGTATATAAATTATAATTCCTTATATAAATTATTTGAATATATAGTGGATAAATTAGTTTAAGGGTAGCGACTAAAAAAAATTATAGATAACCTCCCACAATAAAATTACATAAGGTAAACAAAATGGGACTTCTTCAAGGCCATTAAAGAACCAATAAAAATTATCATTTGTCCTACTCATGGACATGGAGAACATAAATGGGACTCCATCATATTTTATATACATATTATAATTGACTATGTATGGTAATCCATCTCAATATACAATATTTTTAATGATTAATTCTCAATAAAGTGATTTGGTTGGTCCTCTAGAGGAGTCACGTCAGTTTTTGAGATGAGATGAGATGTAGGGTTCATAATAGAGAAAAAAATGAAAAACATGTAACCCAAAAGATCAAACAAAGATATAAGAAATGTATAAAATAACATACCTTGGATTTTATTCATGATTCTTCTGATGGATCGTAGTTGAATTGCACTGAAAGATGGGGAGTTCTGCGGGTGCCTTAGAATCACGATGAGTTAGTACAAGATTTGTTTTCATACAACATATTAGGAAAATATTTATCAACAGTTTTAGTAAAAAACATAAAAATATCAATTTTCTCATTTTTGAAATTAGTATGTGTTGATAAAATTGATGTTTATTAGCACTGAATAAGTGCTAATATATCTCAATATTTATCAGCGCCTCTAAAGAACAGATAAAAAAATCATTATCAGCACGAAAATAAACTGCAGATATATAAAACGTTTTTTGAGCGACAAATAAATGTAAGTGATAAAGTTTATCCCTAACCAGCAATTTCAATTACAATTGATAAAGATGGAATTTCTCAACACATTTTTCTAATGCAACTATATTTCGGTGATGTTAAAGGATTGTTTTGTAGTAGTGTCATGTTCAACCTTTTTGGACTTTTCATATACATTAAACTTATATAGTCATTATATATAATATATATATATATATATATTAAATTTTACTCCATTTAAAATTCACCGCTATATTTTTAATGAAAAATCCACTACTGAAAGCTTATGATCATGCGTAGGGTAATTGTGATCATAAAGAAACAATCCACCTAAATTATATATAAATAATTGACCATCATTCATTAATACCCAACCATGTACCATTAATAAATGAATCACTAATGTAAAAAATTTCTTATTAATTATTTTTAATTCTAAAAGAATAGAACTAACCAATCATATTTTCAATTCTTGAAATTATTTATTACATTATATTGACCTAAATTATTTTACTAAAATTTAATATATTTATTGTTTTCGCCAGAAAACTGAGAAAAGTATTAATTATACCATCAGTAGTATTAAAATATTATAGGAAATATTTAAACGTCAGTGACATTTTTCAACATTCAACCCTATTAAACTTATTTAGTTTTATCAAGATAAATATTTATTCCATATTGAAAAACATTATTCTAATGGAATTAAATTTATTTTAAAAAAAATTTATATTTATGAATTCCCCATAAAACATATTCATTTTAATGTCTATGAAAAATATGTTGGTGTGTATTATAGTCTTCACAAAATTTCTAATAAACTAAAATTTAATCAATGAAATTGACCTCAATTTTATCTAACTACTCATTAAAATATCTATTCATAATAATACTAACTACAAGGGTTACATTCATCATCTTGAAATGGATAATATAAAATTCATAATTACCATACTAAGTAGGGAACTACATCATTTGAATGTCTTTATCCATCATATCTAGTTGGTGATAAATCTTCAGAAAAATAATGATCACACTATAACAAATGAAAAAAGTCATCTATTAGAGAAAACAAATACATCTTCCAAACATTGATGTTATTGGATATTGTATAATAAATGAATTTTATTATAGACAAACCATTATAATTATAAATTATAATTGGATCACCATATTGTGAAGTACATTGTTGAATGAATCCCTTACCAGGAAACTCATGATAATAGTTTTTTCTAGAATAAAAACCATTAAATAATCCACTAAAAAGGGGTATTTTCAAACTTGGATAGGATATATTAAAAATTCAACATCAAATTCATTATACCCAATAGGGATAACAATTGGAATATCTTCTAGAAAAGAATCTAGAAATTCAATTAACATTGTCACATCATTGAAATTAATATTCAATCACTTTATAACAAATGTACGGAGATAAATTTCATTTCAACATTTTAAATGTTTTTCGGGATCATGATATATTATCTAATATATGAACTCATTCTAATATATGAATAAAAACTCACAATGAAAAATGAATATGAATTATTTTGATATGTAATAAATCATATCATGATGAACAAAAACAAAATCCATAACATGAAAGAAATCAAAATTTATATTATGAAATATATAATGTTTTTATGTAATACCCATTCTACATGTGATAACTAGAATATTTATATGAATTATGATTTGTTATTTTATACTACAAGTGTTTTTACCAAATAGATATGAATTTATTTATTGATATGGTATTTCCTATTTAAATTAAATGTTGTCATTTAAAAAAGAATCCATGGATCCTAAATTAGGAAATAAATTTTTATTATCAATGTATACATGTAATATAATATAAACAATATCATTTTTTGGTCCAACATATGACATAGTAGTATAAATGTCTTTGACACACATTTTGGCATTTGACTAATATGATTCACACCTTCAATAAATATATTTATCCCTAAATTTTTAAAATTTTCCAACTAATTTAAAATAAAAATATCTCTCAACTTACTGAATAATATTTTTCCCATTTCTAGTCAAATTAGATATCATTTTTATATATTACAGAACAAATTACTAGTCATACATAATTGGTAATACGTTCAAAATCATGAAATAATTAATAAAAATTATTTTACCACATTTAGGACATTTGGGTGGATACCTATAAATATTTTTGGTTGATTAATTCTCTATTTTTTATCACCTTGTCATCTTCTTAACATACCTATAACATGTATATAATTGGGGAAGAACTATTTATCAATAGTATCTTCTCAATAGAAAACATCCTCATAAATGCTGAATTCATTAAAATTCAACTTTTATCTAAATGTTTATTTTATATATGAGTAATACTAACAATTTATCTCTCATGTTATAGAATTAAATTCATTTCATACATGGTAATATAAAAATTGTTCCTCACAAGAATCCCATATATATTTTTACATAAATCCTAAAAATATTATTTCCTTTCCATTTCAATTATGATTATAAAATAACAACTAAATAACATCATTTATAATGTCCTTAATCTCTTTCATAATAATATCATGTTTTTCAGATGTATTTTCAATAAAATACAACTATTGTCCATAAAAACCAAAAAAAAAATGATAACAATTATGATTTACCTTTAATTTTTCCTTACATGTCAGAATTAGATATATATTCTCAAATACATTTATCCAACATCCATCCTACAATGAGTCTATTGATACATTTAATGTTGTAGGATGTTATTTCCTGAAATCCTAAGATATATTTATGTTTTCATATGGAGAATTTAGTCACCCTCTTTCATGGGTAAAATAATTAATATCATTTATAAAATAAGATTAAACTACTTCATACCACCCTTTTCAAACCATTATATGTTTTTGATTTTCAAGTTTATTATCCACCTGATTCCTTCCTACACTGTTAACCATGTTCCCAATATTGAAAAAATTATAAAAATACAAATATTAGATTATATAATCTGGACGTTATAAAAATAAATATTTTTATAACATTACCATAAATTAGAATGTAAAAGTGTATTTAAATATTATTTAATCCCTAAAAAGGTATCAATATCACTATTATGATACAAAATATAATGCCTCATTACATTAATAAGACACAATTACATTAATTTTTACTAGGTATTGACATTATTAAATTTTATAGGATCTTTTTTTTATAATTTTATCCAATTAGTTGAAACATTAAACAATAACGTGAAAAGTTTTACATTTTTTTTTATTTTTCACTAAAAAATATATCATTATCATTAAAACCATGTTTCATTCAGGAAAATGTTTCTTCATTTATAAAGAGCGGCCTTATAAAAAATATAGAAATTTATAAAATTACTATTAATTAATATTTGAAAACCATTTCAAATTATATTATCATTAAAACATTTTACATTAAGGGATAACATAATAATTTATTCATTGTTCTCTAGAATAAAATATTAAAAAAACATGATTGAATTAAGTATTTTCAAAGTAAAAAATTAAGAACATAACTAAATCATTTCAATAAGCGAAAAAATATATTTTTCTTAATAAAACCATTGATTCCATTTAGGATGAATTGTACAAACGATCATATAATACTAACGCAAGTGTGAACAAATTAATAAATTCCATTAAAAAATAACCCTCTAATTTTAATTTTTCCATACCTCTTAAAATTAATATATTTCTATAAATTTTTTTAGAATAATATTTTTAAAATGGATCATCAAATTCATTGCATGTTTTCACTAATGTTTATCATATAGGGGTAACCATCCATGCTATCTCCCTTATTATCACCTTCGTATACTAAATCACTACCATATTCGTTAGAGATCTATATCATCCACACATTTGATGATGGGATATATCTTGATCACCTTAAACTATCTATAATTATCAAGTACCATAAAATGTTAAAATAACCATCAATCATACCCTTTTTCATTATAAAATAGTTTTAATACTCATTTTAACCCATATGTAAAATAATTTCCATTTCTTCAGACTAATAAAGTTAAATATCCTTTTTTTATAAAAACATAAAAATGAACAATTTGCATAATGGGGATAATTATATAATATATAAAAACCAACATAAAATGATTAATGATCTTTGATAATGAATAATGAATATTAAAATGAGAAATTTTCATGAATCACAATATCATAAAAATTATTATTTTTATATATTTCTAAAAAATATGAAAAAACCATATATAAACCTTTTAGTAGATTCATTTTAATAAAAATACTCCATGTAACATATAGTCTAAAATTCCCAATATAATAATTTAAATCATACATATGACCATTCTTGAAAAATATATAATATAATGTATATGGATGATAAAGAATCCATAACATTAAGAATTATATATTAAAATAAAATTTCTTACATTATGACATTTAAAGATTTACGAGTCATGCAACTCAAAAACAATAAAAATATATTAATTTATTAAGTGATTTTTTTTAAAAATAGTTATCATTTTATTTTTTATATTCCATTTAATTAATTTATTACCAAATTTGATTTATTTACTAAAATGGCTAATTTATTAATGGGAATTTTTTGTATGTTTGGTTTATAACCTGAGAATAATGCCGATGAATTGACCGTTGTCATAGAGGATATATTTAAATTATTTATAGATTTATAATATTATTACATATTTCATATATTTTTATTTAACAATCTTTTTCAACCAATCTATAAGGTGGTCACAATAAATCAATCATATAATTTCATTGAGGCAATAGTCTATAAGTAATCAAGAAAGATGTTTTTTTATTAATAACTAAAAATAATAATGATGTTGATATTATACATTATAGAATCATAAATATGTCTTAAAAGTAATATTAATTAGTATTTCAACACTTTTTACAAGAATTTAATTTGGATATGAAAAATGAATCACACCGCTTCATTGAGGTGGTATTCTACATGTTTTTCTCAAGTTACATGATCTATTTAAAATTTATTAAACGGTAAAATTTAAGAATTATTTTATAAAAATAGAATTAAAATTATTTAATAAATATAATATTACAAAATTTTATATATTATTTAATCCATCCATTATATCTGGCCGTGAAAAAAATACATCTCTTTATGGAGGTGGTAGTCCATGAGAATACATGATAAATATTTTCATTCACCATATAATGGATGAATAAGATGAAAAATAAGTGAACAATACTCATAATAAAATTTCAATACATTTAATTTTTTTTATGTTATTGTTTAATAATAGTTAAATATAATTTTAAATATTTTAAAAAATGAATAAAAATGAACCAATTCGTTTACAGGAACACATCTTCTTTGGGAACCCTTCTTTGGATTACACCATAGGCCTTCTAGGTTTGGTTTTTGTTGATACATGGATATCTAGAAAATTATAAATGGATTTTGGGCTGATAATTATGTTATTCCTAGATTAGTTTTATTTCCAACATGGTGTGTTGGTGAGATGAGAGATGTACCCATTTATAAATGAGGGATGTAGAATAAATTTAATTTTTTAAGTCTTTCAATATTATAAATGTCTTGTTTAGGGTTTGGTGGATCAAAAGCATTACCATATAAAAAATATGAATATAATGGTCATATTACCCTCAACCACTAATATTTATGTTTAAAACAATTTTCTATATTATAATTCATTTCACTTTACTAATTTTATATTCCATTTACTGTGGGGAAAAATTTTCACCATGGTATTGATCATGATAACAAAAAATGAAATTGATCTCTCTAATAAATTTGAAAATAATAATTTTAAAATTTTAATTCATTTTTTTGATTTATTTTTTTATGTGCATGCATATAAATTTAATAAAAGTGTAGAAAACAGATCCAAAAATATATTTTAGATAATATAAATTTTAACATAAAATTTACCTCTTTAAAAATGTAATTTTATATTAATTTACGGGGTATTTTTTATATTTTTTTAATATAATTTTTATTATGTTATTTTAAATCAAAATAAATAAATTTTTGTTTCTTTAAAATTAATAATGTAAAATAAATAATGTTAGTTTATATAAAATAATCATTTTTCATTATTTTTATTAAAATAATCCATTTTCGAAAAATTTAATAAAACAAGATGACTAAAATTATGATATGATGATATAAAAATGAGTTACATATTATAACATTAATTTTTAATTGTTTTCAATTTATATTTAAAATATTCATATTTATTTCATTGAAAAACATTTTACATCAATAAAAAATATTTCATGTCACTATATTTATAATATTATTTATTATATTGTAATTATTAATTAAAATATATATTAATAGTTATAAATATTTTGATTGATTAATATATATACTTAAATAGGATTTCAAAATTACTTCTGACTCATTATTAAGTTTCAGAAAGTTAACATTTCACAGAGGCTATTTACATAAATGAATTAAAACTGTACTATGGTTTGAGGATCTCAAGAAACTGTGAGAGGTGGTTTCATGAATGATGGATTTATCTATGATCACACATTCTCTGAATATCAAAGAATTTATTGTTTCATGAATTGCATTATTTTTTCCAAATTGGAATTGTCCATCCAAAAATATAAGATGGGTATGTATTTATAGATTATGTATGGGTGAGGATATTAGTTTCATGAAGGATGGTGGCTCTTATATAATATTAAGGCCTTTGCGATGGAGGGGTATTCCATGAACATACATATAAGGAAAACTGTTTACCACCTCTGCATTTTTTTCCATCATAACATCTAAGAATTTGATATACTCTATAAAGATTATACCTTATCTACCTCCATAATTTATGAAAACATTTAAGAGTCAGATCCATTACAATGGTTTTTACCATTATGAACATAGACCCTTAGGTGGGTTTTGAGAACTTTTATCCTTAATTTCATTTAAACTTCTTATTCCATCATTGAACTATCCCATAAAATAGTAATTTTAAATTAATAATTTCCCCTCAAAGCCTATATAATTTGATCCAACATAGAGGGGGAGGGTTATATTCTATGTGAAACCTGCGAAATATTTTTGTGTTATGAGCTCTATTCATGAATCATGGAATTATCTTATAACTATAAATAATGGTGGGGTCCTTAGGGGTACCATGAACATTTTTTGAATGATAGATTAGTTATATATTTTCTTGAATATAAAGATCTTCATGGTCATTCAATATCTTACAAACATATTTCTTTTAAACGATATTGTGATGATTTGTTCCCTTTAGATTTGGGGATTATCCTTTCTAAGGACATGCCAGTAGATGATCCAGCTACTAATGTGTTAGATTTTATCCTAGATTATGATAATGATCCCTATAAGGACCTTGTTGACTCTGTAACTTATGTTTCTAAGAATAAATGGTTCATTTCAAATAGGGGATAGAGTAGTGTGCTTTATTTTATCACTCATAATCCAATGGTTAACAAACTAATCTAGGTGGAATCTATTGTTAACTATATTTTATACCATTGGATTTATGGAGTTGACTCAAGTGGTATAAATGGTCTTTATCAGTATTTTCTCATTAATTGGTTTCATTTTTCATGGTGTTATTCATCTTTTGATAGTAAAATATTAATATTGATGGCAGCTAGGTTCTCCAAGTAGCATGGGAAAAAATCCCTCAAGAAAAATAGAATTTCTAAGAGCATTTATCCAGAATCAATAGCCATGCAGTGATCATAAAACATTTTTGGGATTAGATTTAAGAAACATATGCTAGAACTATGGACTATATATTTGTTGTTGCCTAGTTATATTACGAAGAACGATGATCTGAAATTCAAGATGATAATGTTTTCTATGCAGCCAAGAAAGATATGGTGGAGTAAACCATGAAATATCATACATTTGAGGATAGTATTATATGATACCCAAATCATAATTCTCAATCTATAATGATGATCCTCATAGAATTGTTTCCCATTTTAATGTATTTCATAGTATTGAACAAGTTTATGAACCTTTGAAAAACATTGAAATAATTTTTTTAAAGAATTTATTCACTTAAATGTTTTTTTTGGTTCATCGTGATAATATTAGGAAGAAAACAAACAATTATTCCCTAATCCCATCCCAATCAATGTTTTTTGGGAAATAAGGGAGAAAATAAAGATTTCTCAATTATATGTGTGTTACGAATTTTCCCCAAACACTTGATGTATCTATTATTTTTAACCCTTGGGAGTATCTCAACAATGTATGATATGGTTTGATAATGGTACTATTTTTACAGCCAACATTCTTTAACAATATGTTCTATTTAACTAATGTAGTAATTATATTGGAATTAAATTCCACCCAAATAAAGGAGAGTGAAAAGCATGAATTGATATTCCTAGGATATGGAACTCAATGAAAGTGAGAGTAAAACACAGTATTACTGATGTTTATGTTTAAAAATGAGACTCCACTATCATTTCAGTAGGGGTGGTGGAAAAAATATAGTTGACCATAGATAATGTCATAAACACGAGACCTCTAAAAATGTTCTAAGAATTCATTTAGAGTGTATTTCAAGGAAGATAGTTGATATTTTCTATCAATGAACTATTTCTATTAGGGGGACCATATAGACATGAATGTTGGTGGGAATAAAAATACATGAAGAGTCAAAGAATGGTTATAAAGAAGGAAAATATTAGCTGGATTTCAACACACTCAGAATTATGAAACAAAGTGTCTATGAAAATTTTGTTGGTGTATCATCATGAATGAAGGGTAGACTCATCATCTAATGTGAGTTTATGGTAAAATTTTGAGCATTGATCAATGAACACGAATGGTGTGGTAATGGGATATAAAAAAAATTGGGAAAGGGATACTCATATAAGGGATAATTATATATTGTAGTTTTACATCTTCCAATATAATAAAAAGAAATCAGTTTAGCATAATATAGAATATATGATAGATGAACATTCTAATATCATGTGGTGAGGTAATAGGTCAATATTATTTAATGATAGTTGGTTATAATGCTCGTAGAAAATTTTATTTCCCAGTGACAATGAAATTTGAATTAATGTGATTAAATCCATCATTTTTAGGGTATTGGTATTTTTGAAAAGGAATAACATTGGTCATAACCTTATGATATAGCTCATGTAGCAAAAGGAGTTAAGATTTAACTATAACTTTTTCATGAAATTATGTGGTCCAACAAGCATAGACTAGTATTTTTAAATGTTCAAGAAAAATACCGTTGGCTATTTTTTATTTTCATTGTTAATTTTTAAAAAGTCAATAGATAAACCTATCACATGAGAATATTACTTTTATATACTTACACCTATGGGTTATTAACATGATAGACCTATGTTCTAGTTACCTTGGGAAATTTATTGTCATACTAGTATGACTATTATGTGAAACACTGATTTTGTAGGGAATTTATCATTTTATGTAAATTTAATATATTCAATATCTATTGATTCATAGAACACTAGATTTAAATGAAATGTTATGCTCCACTAAATTATTAGTATTATAAAATTAATTTTATATTCTAGAAAGTAAGTTAGTGGATATGAATATGAAAAAATATATTTTGGAAAATATAGGGATAATACATCATCACTTTTTACAGATTTATTAAAAATAAAAATAAGATTAATTTTAGATTAATATTTTTTTAAAAACATATATTTTCAAAGAAAACTGTTTCATCATGTTTTGAAAATATAGGTTAAAATTGTATTTTATCATTTTCAAAAAAATACATCAAAAAATATAATTTATTTTTGAAATTATAATATAATAATTATCATACAAATAATTTATAATAATTAATTGACATGATAAATCTTTCTATTAATATTAAAAAATAATTCTTTTTTGCTTAAAACACAATTTACTTTAAATAATTTACATGATACACTATGTTTAAAAATTATCATAAATGAAAATTTGGTTTAATATTATAAAAATTACTATAATCAATGATGTTATAATAATGTAAAAGATTAATTTTCATAAAAAACATTTTAATATTAGGAAAAAACTCCTTTAGAAAAATAATTTTTCTTAGCATATTCATGTATCATTTTAAATTAAATATTCAAACGTATCATAATATAATTTCGAATCAAAATTATTCCATATGATAAATAATTATAATTGATTCTATCTAATAATATAATAATATTTTTTACCATCATTAAAAATAAAAATTGTAAAAATTCATTGTAGTTGTTAAGGATAAAATAGGTTTGTTAGGGATCAAAACTTATATTCCTTGGAATCCCTTGGATCCTTGGAGTGGCCACTCCCTCTTTATTATGTGGAACCAAGGTTTTCTTCCGGATTTTTTCTTCTTTCCCCCTTCAGGCCAGGATCTCGTCGGGGTAGCGGTGGATTCATCTCTCTATGGGGGGTTTTAATCGACGTGGGTGTCTTCACTCAGCTGGGATCTTCTTATGGCGGCGTGGGTGTCTTCTCTATGTATGGGATCTATCGTGACAATTGTGGGTCGACTCGGTGTGGGATTCTTTGCTCGAGTAGGGATCTTGTGTGGTGACGATGGGATCGAATTGTTATCAGTCGTGCTGTGATAGATTACAGTAGCGATGCAGTGATTCTCTATGGATCATTGGATTTCAGCTCGCAGAGGAATTCCGTTGTCATCGAGCCATAGTGAGGTTGTCACCACTGCTTCACTAAAATGTATATAAGGTCATCCTAGAGTGTCTCAAGTTCAGCATGGTCCCTCCAACGGTTCAGGTGTTGGAGTGGGCCTAGTCTTGTGTGACCTGGTGTGCTTCCAACAAGTTTCTAATGTCGCTCTAGACAATATATGTAGTTATTTGGAGGTGGAGGCTCCTTGGTTTCAGTTTATGTGAGGTTTGACATGATTTTAATTTGGTGGTTTTGTGTTTACACTCTCTGGATGGATTTGGTTATTGGATTGTCCTCTTCCAACTGCAATAGTCATTCTTTGAGCTCCTTGTCACTGTAAGGCTAGTTCCAGAACAATTTGAGGAGCATCACGATTCTTATTAGAGTAGATCCATGCCCAGAGCAATTTTTCTTTTCCAAAAAGACCCAGATACCCTCACCGGGGGCGTTCTCTTTGGCTAGGTTTGGGTTCGCCAGTCCTAGGTGACAATGACTTGATCAATAGTTTTTTGATATTCCTTTTAGACTTATGTGGTTTCGGTGGTGAGATTATCCTTAGAAGGATTGTGGGGATGATCTAGGATGGTCTTTGTTGGAGGTTATTTGGTTTTGATGAATGGTGGAATGGTTTGTGAGCTATGTTGGTACGGTGATGAACCAAGACGTGACCACAAAGATCAGACCCTATAAAAGGTTCTAGAGTTTCTATTCATCGTTTCAATGATTTATGGATTTGGTAATTTGAGAGGGTATGGAATAGGCGATTGATTCGGGCATGTGCATTGACATATGACATTTCCCTCTCATTCTTCCTTGCATTAGTGAAGAGGATTCCACGACCATTTTATAGAGAGGGGTTGATTCATGTTGTATGATTGGTTTCTTTTTCTTGACCTTCAGGCCATGATATGTTTTATGTCAATGATTTCTTTGGGTCCCCCACCTTAATATTTTAAAATGGGGATTTTATTTTAATAAAATAAATATTGAATGCAATCAGTTAGTTGGATATGAAATACAAAAAATGATGGTCGGGGTAAAAACTAAAGAGATATGGTCTACAAAAACCTAATGTTATTTCAAATTTTAATTTATATACATATTTCAACCTTATCTATCTATGATTCAAATATAAGGTCATTTTTATGCGTTATTCTTTTTAATGAATTTATCATTTTCGATTATTTTTGGAAATTTAAAATTAATTCCAAATAATGTCCCCATCCCCAACTATTAAATGGGAACTCCTTCCCCTAATTTATTCTCAAATATTAAGAATATTTCCATCACAAAATAAGGAAAAAATCACACTACCACAAATTTTCCACCTTATAGAGATTTTTGTCAAAAAAAATCCCAATCATAGTGTCCATAAGTTTAGAACCAAACGAGGCATTTCAAAGAGAAGTTAATTGTATAAACAAAGCTCTTTCATGTTATTTATTCTTTTTTCAAAATAAATTTTGACAAAAAATTTCAAATATAACATCACTAGTATCTCACAAATATTAATATGTTATACTGTTAATGTCACAACCTATATCCATTTCCTCTTCCATTAAATTGGATGTGAAATCATCAATTATGTGTTTGATGGACTACCAACCCTTGAACTCAGGTAACTACTTTTACAAAAAAAAACAATAAAAATTAGAATATAATGTTGGATTTAATATATATATATATATCTAATAATTATAATTTTACTTCTACAATTATGATATCATATATATCTTTATTTGTGTTATCCATCCGGTCAACTCACAAAGGTAAATTAATATATTTTCAATTGAACATTACATGAAATGTAATTAGAAAATTTTTAATTGATATATGTGATATATATGACATGATATTATTTTTTAAAAATTAATATATTACCCACTTCTTCACTATTTATCCTTCTAATAGAATGCTATCATCACTCATGACTATGTAGAAACTATTATATATACAATCCAATGGATTTCATTTTCTATGCCCAAAAATCCAGAATGATTCAAAAATTAATTCGAATGATTAAATATATTATTTATAAAATTAATATAATTCTAGAGCCGATTTATCTTGATCTTATGGGGAAATTTCTTAATAAAATAAGCATTATAAAACAATTTAATTATCACATGAAATGTTCTAAAAGAAGAACTATTTTTAATAAAAGTGTGTTTAATTATTATAAAAGGATCATATATGATATTATAAATATAAATATGGTTCTAATATAAATTTATAACAAGAATAAAATAATTACACTAGATTTCTATCTATTCTTATCATGTTTGTTAATGTGGTGTATATACTTTCCATTGATTTATGAATTGTTGATACACGTTTATTTTGAGTGAAAAATGTTTTATTTTAAATTATATATTCATAATGTTACAATTTAAAAGGTACCATTGAGGATGAAATAATTATACAAAATCATTTTATTTTTTTACTGCTAACATCCTGTTTAATTATTCACATTCTTGTTATCATTTTTCATTATGCATTGAATTTTTATTAAATATACATATGCACATATAATGGATTTGATTATTTAGATAAAATATATACACTTTTAACATATAGTGTTTATATTGAATTTTATATTATTATATAGGCAAATAAAAGAAAAATTATCCTCTACACTAAACAAATATTTTATGATAAGACATATTGATACATGAGTTAAAAATTATTATTTTATATTTCAGGAATCATTTTTACAAGATGTGATTGGTAGGACAAGAATTGTATTACCCAATGATGTGTCAATAGGTCTCATGAGAAAAACCACCTTGCCAAATTGTAATAGCCCAAGCTTCCACGGTATGTTATGTTTTGAATAATGCAGTAGCTTGCATTGTACGCAACATAGAGTTTTATCACACCACAACCAATCAAACTAGCCGTTATAAATAATAATACCCTATTTTTGAAATTTTTTAAATTTTTTTTTTAAAAATGTACTTCATTTTTGAATTCATAATATCTAAATTTTCTTAGGTTGAATTTTTTGTATTTTTCTGAAAACATTCAATTTTTGAGGAATAGTGAAAACATTGTGTTATTGTTTAAAACAGACTTTTTTAAGTAATTAGTTATATTATTTTAATTTATTTTAAGTCAAAATAGATACATAATACTTATATATATTTTCAATTTAATTAATTGAAGTAATTTTATAATAATTTTAATATATAAAATTTTATTGACCTTTTCACTGCCTTTTACCCACCATCTATGAGAATGTGCAAATTTGTATAAAACTTAATTTTACCAATTCTGTATGTTGAATTTCAAAAATCTGAGCGATGTGGTTGACATTAATAAGTAAAATGTTGTTCAATAAAATGAATATAATTTTTTGTGAATAATAAATTCGGAATTTTATTTACCACTATTGAAAGTAAATAGGTTAATTAAAAGTAAAAATCGTATTATAATTACCCTAAAACATATCCTAACTCTATTAGATAAGTGTAATTTAACCAAAAACAATATTAGGAATAAAATATTATCCTTTTTGGTCCACTTGAATTAGATTAGGTCATTTATTATTATTTTATTTAAAAAAGTGCTAAAAGAGATAAATTTAATGTTTAATAACTAAACCATTTTTAATATAGTGTTACACACAATATAAATTTGTCTATAAATATTCATTAGAAATATAATAATATTTCCTACATAGTGGTATATTATTTATAATTTTTAGACATTATAAAATTTAATTTATTTATGACATAATGATGATGTGGTAATTACCTTAATAATGAAATATTAAAATAATTGATGTTATGAATATCAAATAAATGTATATTTAGACTTATGATGAATTACAATAATTTTATAGGTTAATATAAAAAGATAGTGTTTATTGAATACATTTTATTTGATGTGATAAAGTTTTTATGGATTTCAAAATAAATAAAATTCTAAATAGTGTCAAAAATTATATAATTGAATTTTTAAAACAAATACTATATCTTTAATTGGAATTGTATTCCTTAAAATCTAAGGTTAGGAAAAAGGTCATACATAAGGTTATATATATTAATAATGAACTAATGGTGTTTCTATTGGCTTGTTATAGAAAGATTATTAACCATATAATATAGCCCGAATGGCCCAAAGGCCTTCATTTTTATTTATTTTTTAATAACCCTCCTTTCAAGAGATGAGGGAGAACTCTTACAAGGCCCGTAGGCTCAAGGATTACAAGGCTCATAGGCTTAAGAGATTACATGACCCGAATGTCTTAAGAAATTCAACCAGACTATCTATACGGAACTATCTGTCCCCACCATCTGCATCATGATTATAGCTCTCCACCTTCGCATGGTCGTCTGGCTAGGCTTCCCATGAAAGCATAGGCTAGTCCCGATGGCATAGCCATACCCTCTCATTCTGAAAAATCCATTTGGCTCTACTCTGGTGAGTGCACCTGCTCTGAATCCTCTTTTGGGGCTTCTCTATTTTTGTTGTCTGTTTGGGGAACCTGCATGTTTCCCGAAGGCCTTGATATGGCACGAAGGCCTTAAAGGTGGCTCGAAATCCCTACTGACTCGAAGGCCTGAGTGTCTAGAAAGCCTTAAGGACTCCAAGTCCAATCCAGTGGCCCAATGTGAATAGTTCCAGCAGCTACATTACAGAACAGTACCTGCTACAGTAACTACTATAGTACCCACACAGTGTACAGTTCTACTACAGTACATACAAAGTGTACGGTTTTGTTACAGTACCGAACCGTGTATAGTCTACTACACTACTACACTGTGTATAGTCCTACTACAGTACTACTACTGTGCTTGCTACAGTGCCTCCTATAGTACTACTACAGTACCCCCCCAGAAATATGCCTCTACCTGGTTTTGAACATGGGTCTGGTGGACTCACTTAAGGATACCTCAACAACTGGTCAGAGGCTCATATTCTATTAACCATATAATATAAAAATACAATAAGAAATAGTAAATGCCAAACTATTTAACTAAGAGTTAAATCTAAAATATAAGGTTAATATGGTGAATTAATCCTCTCTAAAAGCCATTTGTTGATAGTTTTTTCGGCAAATCCACACCTTATCCTTGATATAAAACATTTTGGAGGAATTAGAAACCAAAAAAAAATTATTACAAAATAATATTTCAAGCTTATCCTAAAGTGACCCTCACCCCTTTTATAAAAGGTAAATTTCCCTTATCTTAATTTTAAACCTCCAAATACATTTGGAATTGACAATCTCTACCTAAATATCCTCTCAAATATCCTCTTTTCAACCATGAGTCCTTACATTTATCATAAATCCATCCTAAGGAGTCCTTTTGATCAACTCAAATGGAAACACCTTAAGAAGTCCTCATAATTTCACCACCCTCTTTCAAAATTTTTCTTCATCCAATTCCTATTTCTTTGTTGTTTCGATACCAAAATAATATATCTAGTACCTTATACATACTATGATGTTGTTATAAATATGGTACCACTATATTTTTTATTCAATCCAAGTCACCATATTTTCATACATACGGCTTACTACTTCCACGTCATGGTGTAGTTTTTTATTCAAACACTTCAGTATTTTTATGGGTATAAAAATGAGTATAACTAAAGTAAATAAAAAATATAACATGTTAATTATTGTGTATATATGATATACCATCCAATTAAATATTATTTCATAATCAATATAATGATATTGTTGCTTGTGCATATGTATGGATTACCGTCTCCACAAAAATGATTAGATTCATTCCCCATCGTAATCATTCAAGAATAATATTCATTTTATGATTAAAAATAATTTTTATGAATATAATATAATTTTTTATATGAAAAAAACACATTATATAAATAAAAAACATGGCTTACATAACCAAGCATATAAATGAAAATGAATTAGTTAACTCCTGAAACGATGATACTACTAAAATATCATTAACAATGCTATATTAGAAAATAATATATGATATTATATTTTGCATTTGAATCTTGTATAAATTAAAAAACATTATTTAACTATTATACAAGAGGTTAACTTACCCTCGACTAAGGAAGAGTACAAGGTCAGTGTTAATTCTACAATCTTGTTACTTATACGAGGTTATTAACACGTAAGTATCTATTAGGACCTCTTTATCAACCACATTTGTTTTTCATAAAAATGTAATTCCAGACTTTTTAAATAAAAACTATAATATGTGTTAATTTCATTTAAACTATTTTTTGAAAAAATATGTTTTAAAAGGATCCTTTATTTTTTTCCAAAAGAAGTTCTTTATGACCTTCTCATCAAAATTAAGGTAACAATGACTTTTTATAACTTATATGGAGGGTGTGGCTATTTTCCACCATTATAACTTCATCAAATAATCCTTTGAAATCTTATATGAATATTTTCAAAATAAATGTTATCATTTATAATTATATTATTTTTAAATGATGTCAAAATAGAATGAGATATTTCTCTACAAGAAGTTTTGATTTCATCTATGTTAACATCCTTTGATGGGTTTTAATATGGGATAAAGTTGATTATTATGAATCAAATATTTTGTATCATATTGACATTTTTGTGATATGTTTGACTATGGATGTGTTATTTTTACACCATTCATAGTCTATGGATAATGTATTGACATTTCAAATGCTAGTTTTTATACGAATTTTTATGTTATGTTTAATCCTTTTCGTATGAGGAATACATTGGACTTATTATGTGATGGGTGGATCCTGACATAGCTCCTCGATGCATCGGAAGGTCTCATGAGGCAAACGAGTTTCTTAGTGCAAGGACTTGAAGAAATATTATTTTTAGTCTTGGTGCTAGTCCTTTACAATGTGGTTAGGAAGTCTGGTATTATGCATTCCAACACAATAAATTGTATATTGATATTTTATATAATTATTCTACTTGTATAATATCAATTTGAATAAGTAAATGGCATTATTTTTTTATCTTCTCCATATTATGATGTTGTGGTAAAGGCTTGTGTTTTAGTCTTATACATTTCCTTAATTGTTTATTCTTAATCATGAATGTTTTTGCTATATTGTTATCCTTACTGAGCATCTGAGGTCACCCTTTTCTCTGTTTTATATTTCCCCATATGCGAAGAAATATATTATTACTGACCTTCAAGGATAGTCTATGGGATGAATGCGGTTAATAAAGACAATTTTTTAGTTTTTTTTTCATTTTATAATTTAATGTAAAACATATGAATGTATATAGTCCATCCAAAGATACTAAAACAATCAGTATTTCATGATTTTGTTCCCATTTTATCATAAAAATGTTATGTAATAATGCACCGAATCTAGGTAACTGGGGTCGGGGAATTACAGATGGTATTATAGGAAGTTTAGTACAGTTCTTGGAAAATTGATTTTGATAAAATCTGATTACAACACATTACACAAAGATAGACTTTGTGGATTGGTATTGAAGAACATCAAAGAATTTTGGTAATGTAGAGATTTTGTGTGTTTTCCAAGAAATACATATATTTATAGATACAATTAGGTAGAGGCGGCTTTAGAATAGATGTACCTAGGAGTGAAAACTATGACAAGGAATTTTGGGCTTGACCTAGGGTATCCTCGTACACGACAAATGGGATCCCTTCACTCTTGGTTACGACACTCTCAGGGGATATTATTAGGATAATTCACATTTTATTTATAAACCATTATAATGGATTTATGAGTACATACCTCCTCAAAGAAAACAATTTTTATAATTATGTGTTATATAGAAAAATTACTCAATTTATGTAAAGTGTTTTACATGTTTGGAATTACGTATTATGATTTATAAACTAATATAGGGTATGAAATTGTTTAGAAATGGCTCCTAGTTGAAGGAATGAAAACTGTATCAATGCACATAATCCATGTAGGGATTTCCCCTACTCAAGATAATTATAGTGGATTTGGTGAAAAAACTAGTTCCGATCAGCTTATCACTATACAGGGACAACTCACTCATGTTATGTATTATAACCTCACTTATATAGAGCACCGTGATCCACAACATAGAGGTTCAACATTAGACAACCTCGTGAGGAAAAAACCACCAACATTCAATTGGAGAACAAATCCATTCGTAGATGAGAAATGGATAAGTTCCTTATAAAAAATAATTCATTCTTTGGGGAGTAGCGAAAGAGAAAAAGATGTCATGGCAGTTTATCACCTCACAGGAAATGCATATCAAGGGTTTTCATTAATTTCAAACACAATGGAAGATGAAGAAGAATCAAACATGGATTTGAGGGTGTTTAAAGATATTTTCATAGAAAAATACATTCCTTTATACCATCGATTAGATATTGGAAAACAATTTTTTAGTCTAAGGCAAAAGGAGGAGGAGAATGGTGAGAAGTATGTGGATATATTTAAAAGGTTAGCAAGATATGCATCAGATTATATATGTAACCCAAGGAGTAGTATTGATCGATTCTGTGATGGGTTAAACCGATTTCTCTGCTGAGCATTAGTCTCACAATCCTTTTCATCGTATGATGATATTGTCTCATGTGCTATCAAGACAGAAAAGGAATTCACCGAGTCTTATGACTTCAAAGCAAATAAAGAGAAGAAGAGATATGTTGATCACTCTAAAAATGAAAATAAGGATACGAAGGAAAATGTGAATATCCATCATGTGGTAAATGAGGAAAGAAACACCCATGTACTTTCTTTAAGAGATTGAGAGTCTATTATAGTTGTGGGGAAAAAGGCCACCATGCTTGTGATTGTATGAGAATGAAAGAGGGTATCAATGTCGAATGCTAAAATTTTAGAGAAATGGGACATTATGTAAATTAATGCCCCGTGCTCCAAGGGAACATATCTTATATAAGGCCAAGGGAGCAAGTCTAAACTTATGAAATCACTACTATTGTGGTTGATGCTCAGAAAGACGTGGTGGTAGGTAATTTTACATTTTCCTCAAGTTTATCCAATGATTTATTTGATTCTGGATCATTTCATTGCATCATATATTCCTAGATTGATATGAAAATTAGATATTCTCAATTTGACATAAAAATGGAGCGGTCAGTCAGAAATCCTGTGGAATGTATCATCGCAAAAATGTTTTGTGAATTAGAGCCCATTAGGGAGTATAAATGTTCTTTATCAGATGATATCATCATCATACCCATTATTGAATTTGATATAATCCTCTAAATGGATTACCATTCAGACTATCATGAAAAAATTTATTGTAAGAAGAGGGTGGTTACAATTTTTTTATGATGATATGATGTACCTTATCATTAGAGGAGAAACGTTAGCACCTGATTCTTATCTAGATCCACCCCTTGTAGCTCTACTAAATAAAATTATTAGGGAGTAATAGAATGGAATAATTATGGGTGAGGAAAATAATGTTCGAATAGAGGGCATACCTATTGTGCAAGAATTTGTTAATGTGTTTCTAGAGGATTTACCTAGACATCATCTAGAATGAGAAAATGAGTTTTCCATTGATTTAATCCTTGATTAATGGACCACATTTAAGACCCCTTATATAATGAACACTTTGGAATTATAGGAACTAATGAAAAAACTAGAATAATTGTGTAATAGAGGATTAATTTCCCCTATTGTTTCTCTATGGGGACCCGTAATCCTGTTTTTAGAGGAAAGATGAATCAATGAGGTTGTACATTAACTACAGGGAGATCAATGCTATAAAAATAAAGAACAAGTTTCACCTACCTTTAATTGATGTTTTATTCGACCAAATTCATGGAGCTCAATATTTTTCAAATATTGAACATAGATCTGGATATCATCAGTTGTGTGTGAAGAAGGAAGACATTATGAAAATAGCATTTCGAACCAGGTACGGGCATTACAAGTTTACAATAATTCCTTTTTGATTCACTAATTCACCATCAATCTTCATGGATCTAATGAATAGAGTTTCATGAAATAACTAGATGACTTTGTAGTGGTATTTGTTGATGAAATATTTATATACTCAAATAATTAATGAAGATCATGATAATCTCTTGCACACTATTATGAAAATTCTCTGAATAAATTAATTATATGGGAAGTTTATCATATGTGAATTCTTGATTCAAGAGATTTAATCTCTTGGACATATTTTCTATAAGGATGGAATCTCAATTGTTCCTTCAAAGACCATTGAAATCAATGAATTGCCAGCACCAATGTGTATAATTGAGGAACAAAGTTTTATTATTTTAACAGGTTATTATCGACATTTCGTTTAGAATTTCCCCCAGTTGGAAACCCCATTAACCCATATCAAATGTAAAGGGGTTAAAGTTGATTTGAAAAAAATCCGTGAATAATGATTTGAAGAACTGAAAAGAAGATTAGTCAATTCTCTTATCATGAATCTTCCATTAGGGAATGATGGGTTTTTTATTTATAGTGATGCTTAAATGAAAGGACTTGGTTGTGTCCTTATGAAGAATGATAGAGTTATTTTCCATGCCTCACAACAGCTAAATATTCTAGAGAAAAGCACTCCTTCTCCTGATATATAGTGATAAACTGTAATCTTTTGTTGGAAAATATGGAGGTACTATCTCTATGGTGAAGAAATGTGAGATTTGTACTCATCAAAAGGAGTTTGAAGATTTTTTTCTCATAGAAAGGACTCAACATGAGGAGAAGACGATGACTTGAACTACTCAAGGACTATGATTGGAATATACACTACCACATTGGGAAGGCCAATAAGGTGGAAGATTCTTTGTGTAGAAAGGAACATGGATTTTTAATGAAGATGAGAGTTGAAAGGGATCTTAATTTCATGGATATAGAAAGGATGAATATGGGATTAACCATGGAAGGTGAGACATCAATACTTTTTCAAATTGATTCAAAACCAACATAACTAGAAAGGATAAAGTGTTATCATAATAATGATGATGAGTTTCAAAAGAAGATTAAACTTGTGAAGGATGGTAGATTGAGTGACTTCATATATGAAGATGTAAATTTGAAATTTTGTAAGACACTTTGTGCTTCTAACATACCTAATATAAAAAGGGATTTGTTGATAATTCTCATAGCTCCAATATCTATATAAACCCTGGGAGCACGAACTAGTATAGAGATTTGAAGAAACATTTTTTATGGGACAAGATGAGGAGGGATATTGCTTCTTCTGTGTCAAGATGAATGGTTTTCTAACAAGTGAAAGATAGAAGGCAAAAACCTAGAAAATTCATGAAACCTTTTCCCATAACTAATTGGAAATGGGATAATGTTACAATGGACATTATCATGGGGCTACCAAATAATACAATAAGGAATGATGAAATATGGTTCATTGAAGATCGTCATACCAATTCAACACATTTTTTTGATAAAAGTTAAAATTTACCATGTGAACATATGGAAAGACTATATATTAACAAAGTTGTAAGACTTCATGGAGTACCCCTATTGATTGTTTCTGATCATGATCCCTATTTTACATCAATATTAGAAATTTTTTCAGAAGGTCCTAGATACTATAATTCATTTGAACACTACCTACCTCCCTCAAACCGATGGAAAATCAGGATGGACTATTCAAACATTAAATGACATGATGATATCTTGATAACTTTACTTTCAAGGTATGTGTGATCAATATTTACCTATGGTAGAATTTTAGTATAATAATTACTTCCATTCAAGTATTTAAATAGCACCAAATGAAGTATAACATTGAAAGAGTTGCTGCACACCAACTTGTTGGGACGATGTTGGTGAAAGAAAACTTGTATGCCAAGAATTTGATGAGGAGATAGTGAAATATGTGATGATTATCAAAACCCACATCAAGGTAGCTCAATGTAGGAAAAAGAGAAATGTCGATAATTGGAGGAAGGATTTGGAAGTTAATGTAAGAGATCATGTTTTCTTGAAGGTATATCCATGGATGGGTGTTATAAGATTCAGTAAGAATGGTATATTGAGTCCTAGGTAAAATGGACCATTAAAAAATCAATAACGAATTGGAGTTGTGGCTTATCATTTAGAAATGCCTCCATGTCTTCCCAAAGTTCATATTGTGTTCCACATATCACTATTGAGAAAATATATGCATCATCCAATGCATTTATTGACCTATGAAGAAATTGAACTAGAACATGATCTGTCTTATTGTGAAGAGCCTGTCGAGATTCTTGATTCCAGAGAACATGTGCTGAGAAACTGGACGACTCATCAGGTAATGGTTCTATAGAGAAACCATAAGATTGAAGAGGCAATGTGAGAACCAGAGGAAATTATGATGAAGAACCACCTGATTCTTTTTATATAGAAATATTTTAGAAATTTAGAGGATGAAATTATTTTGAGGGGGAATGTAACACACCAAGCTTCCATGGTACATTTCCCATTGAATAATGTTGTAGCTTGCGTTGTACGCAACATGGATTTTTAACACACCATGACCAATCATTCTAGCTCTTATGAATAGTATTACCTGGTTTTTGAAATCTGATAAATTTTATTTTTCAAAATGGACTTCTTTTTTGAATTCTTAATATCGAAATTATCTTTGGGACAATTTTTGGAATTTTTCTGAAAACATTCAATTTTTGTTGAATAGTGAAAAACACTGCATTTTTGTTTAAAATTGACTTTTTATTTAAGTAATTAGTTATTTTATATTGATTTATTTTAGGTAAAAATATATAAATAATTCCTATATATTTTCAATGTAATTAATTGGAGTCATTTCAGAATAAGTTTAGATATATAAAATTTTATTAAACTGTTTACCGTCTTTTACCCACCTTTTATAGTATTTGAAAATTTGCATAAAAATTAATTTTACCGCTTCTATGAG
This sequence comes from Viscum album, assembly GCA_963277665.1. Taxonomy (NCBI): domain Eukaryota; kingdom Viridiplantae; phylum Streptophyta; class Magnoliopsida; order Santalales; family Viscaceae; genus Viscum; species Viscum album. The sequence goes on from OY728139.1 coordinate 137,340,197, forward strand.
TTGAATTTAAAAATTCTGATAGATACAGTTGAAATCAGTAAGTAAAATTATGGTTTAATACAATGAAAATAATTTTTGGGTAACAGTAACTTTTGACTTTTATTTACCACTGTTAAAAGAAAATTGGATAATTATGGGTAAAAATGATATTATAAATACACTTACACAGATACAAATTATATTGTATAAGTGTAATTAGAAAAAAAAAACAACTATTGCAATAGAATATGATAATATTTGGTCCACTTTTATTATATTAGTAATTTTATTATTATTTTATTCAAAGAATAGTTTAAATAGTTAATTTCAAAGATTAATAAGTAAACAATTTTTAATATTGGGATAGAGAAAATATAAATTAGATTAAAAATATTCATTTGAATGAAAAAAATATTTCCTACATAATTGTATTTTATTTAAAAATTTTATAAATTATATAATTTAATTTATTTAATACACAATGGTGATGTAATAATTATCTAAATCATGAAATATTAGAATAATTGATATTATAAATATCCAAATAAATGTAAATTGAGACTTCTGATGAATTAAACTAATTTTCCAGGTAAATATTACATGTTATTATTGATTAAATAAATTTTATTTGGTGAGATAAAATATTTATGGATTTCAAAAAAATCAAATATTATATTGTGTCTAAATTGACATAATTTAGTTTTTAATACAAATATTATATTATTAATGGATTTAATATTCAAAAAATATATGGATCTTCCAAAGTACATATATAAGGTTATATATAACATTAGAAAACCACTTTGGGTTTTCTTGTCTTGTTATTTTATGATTATTAACCATATACTATAAAAATACAAAGAGACATGGTAAATTTCAAACTATTTAACTAAGAGTTAAATCTAAAAGATAAGGTTAATATGGTTACTTAAACATTTCAAAAACTTATTGGTTGAGAGGTTGTCGACCCATACCAACCATAACGACTAAATAAATCATATTTGAACCATTAGAAACCGAAAATAATTTAATTATAAAATAATAATTAAGCTTTTCTTAAAGTGACCCCCACCTCTCTTACAAAAGGGTACTTCCCATTATCTTAATTTCACATCACAAAAGCCATTTGGATCACCCATACCCTACCCAAATATACTATAAAATATCCTCCCTTAAACCAAGATGCCTTAAATTGATCATAAAACAAACCTAGTGAGCCCTTTTAATAATCTCAATAAGAAACACCCGAAGAGGAAATAATAATTTCACCATCATCTTTCAAATTCTTTTCTTCTTCCACTTCCTCTTTCGTTGTTGTTTCCATACCAAAATAATAATTATAGTACCATATAAATTATATGATGTTATAATAAATATGGTAAAACCATATTAATTATTCTATATATCCTATAAATGACAATGTCACCATACGTTCGTATGTACAGAATACCGTCTCCATGTCGTGATGTAGTTTTTTATTCAAACACTTCATTATTTGGATGGATATAATAATTTCTACAACTAATGTTAATAATAAATATAAAATGTTAATGATTATATATATGATATACTATCCAATTACATATGATATCACATTCAATATAATGACATTGTCGCTCGTGCGTATTTACGGATTACTGTCTCCAAAAACGCCATGAAATTCATTACCCATCATAATCATTCAAGAATAATTTTCATTTTATGATAAAAAATAAATTTTAGGATAAAAAATAAATTTTATAAACATAATATAATTTTGTATATGAATCAAATAAAACATATCCATAACAAACATGGCGTAAGTAACCAAGCATATAATCGAAAACGAATTAGATAACACCCAAAAAGATGATACTACTAAAATATTAATAATAAAAAATATTAGAAAATCATATATGATATAATATTTATGTATATTATTCATGTATAATTTAATAAAAATTATTTAAATATTATAAAGGATTAAACTAAAGAAATGTACAATGTAAAGGCTAATTACCCAATATCTATACATATCCGAGGTTGTTAACACCTAAGTATCTAATGTGACATCTTTAAAATCTACATCCATGTTTTCATAAAAATGTAGTTCAAAATATTTATATAATTTACTATAATATGGGATATAGTTATTCATATCTTTATTTTACCACATGTGTTTTTATAGAAATCTTTCCATCATTTTCAAAACAAGGTACTTTTTGACCATCTCGACAAAATTAAGGTATGAATGTCTTTTTTTAACTTATACATCGTGTGAATCTATTTTCCTCCATTATAACATCGTCGAAGCTTCCCATAAAATCTTCTAAAAATATTTTCAAAATAAAATTTTCCTTTTATAATTATATGAATTTTATATGATTTCAAAATTGAAATTTATATTTCTCTACAAATTTTTTTATTTCATCTATGCCAATATCCTTTGATAGATTTTAAGCTTGTTTGAAGTTGATTGTTATGATACAAATAATTAATATTGTATTGAAGGTTTTGTGATATGTTTTACTATAGATGTGTTATTTTTACACCATTCATGTTTTAGGGATAATTTATTGACATTTCGTATGCTAGTTTTAATACGACTGTTTTTGTTATGATTAAACCGATTCATATTAGGAATGCATTGGACTTAGTAAGTGACTGGTAGAGCCTACTATAACACCTCAATACATCGGTAGGTCTCATGAGACAAACTAGTGTCTTGGAACAAGGCCATGACAAAATATTATTTGATGACTTGGCATAATGTCTTGACTATGTGGTTATGAAGTTTGGCATTATGCATTCCTACATTACGAAATTAGATACTGATATTACATGTGATTATTCATATAGTAGAATATACATGTGAATAAGTAAATTGAATTATTTGATTTATCAATTCCATATTATAATGATGTTTAAAAGGCATGTTTTTTAGTCTTATACATTGCCTTAAATGTTTATTCTTTTTCTTGAATGTTTCCTCTCTATTATTATCCTTACTGAGCATCTAAAAACACCCCTTTCTATGTTATATTTTTTCCAGGTAGCGAAGAAGTATATTATGACTGACCTTCAGGAATAGTATAAGGGATGAATGTGGTCAATAGAGATAATATGGTTGTTTAATTTATTATTATAATGTAGTGTAAAACTTATGAATGTATCATGTACTTACAAAGATACTAAATTGACCAGTCTTTCAGGATTATGATCCCTTGCGTTCATTCCAATGTTATGTAACAATGAACCGACTCCAGGAAATTGGGGTCGGGGCATTACACAAATATTAATGGTTTTACGTATAGTTGTATGTAGCCTTGTGAAAGTTTTTTACAGTAGATATCTCATGATACTTGAGATCATGACAATCAATAATTAACATTTTTTACTATTAGTATTTGAGTTATTATTATTTTCATAGATATTTTAATAGTAACATTATATTTGGAAGAATTTAATTGTTTTTAATTTATTAAATTTAATATATTATCAATTATATACCTGTTCATATAGATTAATAATTTTATAATCATGATAACTAAATAATTTATTAAATAGAATTATTTTTTCAAAATATATATTTTCTTATTATTCATTATTGATTAATAAACACTTATGTTGTATGTAACCCTTACTGACCATTTATCAAATGCTTATTTTAATTCCATTTCTTATTAAATGAAGAAAATGTATATGAATGGGTTAATGGATAATTTTTTATTTCTATTACATCCTTTTATTTTTTATTCCCTATTAAAAATTGGTATCATGTATATATGTGGTTATTCAAGACGAAGTAACTATTTGATCCATTGAGATATATTAATTAGAATCTAGTTTCATGGCATCGGCTTTGGTTTATTCTGGTTGGGGTCGTTACTATCAATATTAGACCATATTTACAAAAATCGTTTGGAAAAATATTAAGAAAATAATAGAATAGGGAAAAATGTCCTATAATAGTGATTAACGATAAGTAAAATAGAATTTCTATGTCTTTTGGTGAGTAATATATTATGTGGTTCTTCTATGAAATATATCCCTATTTCAATGTTACAAGTGAATGAATTTCTAGAACATTTTTATATTGTGTTAATAACTTTGAAAAGGTTTCATATGGATCTAGCTTCATAGTTATTGGAGAAAATAATAGGATATATGAAGCACATGATTTTAATCTCTCATGGTATATTGTTAGGACAATTCACACTTTATTTACAACCCATTATAAAGGTTTTAAAATAATGATTTCCCCAAAGAAACCATGTTTATTCTTTTGAGATTAAAAACACATAAATTTTTTATTTATATTTTTTGTTATTTACAATTTATAATTATACATTATTAATAAAAAAATTCTTAACTTTATGATCTAATATAGTATATGATGTTTTTTAGAAAAGAACATCGAAGAATGATGTGTATCAATACTCTTTTCTAATTTAGATTTTTCAATGTTGAGTTAGAAAATATATATAACATTGTAACTCATTAGAACATTTATATATTATAAAATCATGATTAGGATATGAAAAATAAAAAATCCTGAATGGTGGATCTTGTTTTTTCCTAAATTGATTCTCCTTTGTTGGATTTCATAATGATATAAGTGCCCTACCAAATAGTAGGACTATGAAAACTATGGTAGTTTGGAAATATATTAATTTCCTTAAATAGATATTTATAAAATAAGGATGAAATAAAGATGAGATGTGTTATTTTAATCATATTATCTCAATGGATGTGTGGTACCATAGTTGTCATTAATCTAGAATATTAGAGAGGAATATTAATTAGAACACATGGAAGAGAAATAATTTAATTACACATTATTTAAATTATATCTATTATTTTCAATAGATTAAAATAGATATAATGTTTCTTAGATTATGGAAAATGAAAATATAATGTTTTAAAAAATATTATTTGGTACTTTTGAGGCTATCAAGATATTTTATGGATTACATATACAATATGGAAAGAAAAATTGATCATTTCATCAAATGAAATAATTCAATTCCCCAAAGGGTATTGGTCACTCCATCAACATCGTTATATGATGAGAAAGTTTTATATACAATCAAAATATATAATTAATTATCTATATCATATTTTTTTCATGGGATATAATTAAAAAATTATGACAATTATGCACCATGATAAATGGAATGTGTCAATTATTATAAATAGAACTGATCAATTTCTATCTTTTTAAAATTTTGGGTGGAATCATCCTATGAAATTTTTAAAGGGAATGAGATTTTTTAATATTTTTGAAAATAAGGTTCATTAGGATAAAAAATGAATGGGGAATAATTAAATAACACATGATGAGTTCTTTATCTATATTGTAATTGGGCACGATTCAAAATAATGTTCTAATATTCAAGTGAAAATACCCAATTTGTGGCTATAGAAAGAAGTTAAATGTTATAAGATCATTACTTATGAGGTGGAATTAATCATTGGTTTGGTTGAATGTACATTATGTACATATTTATACAATTTTCTAGTTGATTCTAGATCCTCATACTATTTTATAACAATTATGTTTCCCAAAAAATTTGGATATTTCCCCAACACCATAAAAATGGATTTATTTGTTAAAACTCATAGAGTATCTATCACTACAATAAGGATGTGTCATGTTTTCCCCATTATGTATGTTATATATCATTTATTTGCAAACATTATAAAAATATTATTGATGAATTCGATATAATAAATGGTACTGACAGGGTTTCAACATACGATACTAACATTTTATGAGAGGGGAATGATGTAATGAATCATGATGATTATGTGTAATTCCTTATCATTAGAGTGAATAATTCATGTGATGATACATTCCTAGATTAACCTCAAGTATCTAAATATTATGATATTCTTAGGTATGTAGAGAAAATAAAATCTATAGGTGGATTTTTAAATATTCAAATATAGTATTTAAATATTGTATAGAAATATATTGATGTATTTATTAAGGAAATTCATGGTCATTTACAACATCATGTTTTTCTATTATCTATTGTCTTAGACCTAGCTGTTGAGATATTGTCAATGAATCCCTATATAATTTCCATTGTGAAATTTGTAGAGTTGAAGAAATAATTAAAATATTTGTGTGATAAGGGATTTATTAGGCCCTATGTTTCACCATGGGAATACCATCTTCTCTTGGTTATTTATAATTATATATCCATGAGGACATGGATTCATTATATGGAACCAATGATATTATGATAATGATTAATTATCATTTGTCTTGTACTAATGAATTATTTGATCAAATATTTGAAGCTCATTTTTTTTAATTATTGTCCATTATTTTTTGTAACATTAAATGGGAATGAAGAAAGAAGAAATTACAAAGCCAATAATTTGATGAGGAATTAATATTACAAGTTTATAGTCAACACATTTCTATTAACTAATGAAACCTTTATATTTTATGTAGCTAATGAAAAAAGTGATCATGCAACCTATTTAATATTTTTTTATAGTATTCATTCATATTATCACAGTGTATTATAAAATCTACTAGGTACATGAGAATCTCATATAGATCATTCATGAGGATCTTATAAGAAATGATATACGTGGTAAATTTATTATGTGTGCTTATAGATTAATGATGATTTATTTCATAGTTATATTCATTCCATGGATTGAATCTTAATTGATACTATAATGTGAGTATTTGATAGAGAATGGATTTTACCAGTGAAACAAACATAGATAGATTTTTTAATTTTTTGTAGATTTTTTAAAATATTTGATATATTAAAAAAATTTCATGAATCAATAACCCATATAAAATGAATAAATATAATGGAATTATGTTTATTTGGACACATGAACATGAAGAATGTTTACTGGTTTTAAAGATGGTATTGGTCAACGATTCAATTATTATTCAACCATGTTGAAATTATAGTGATAAAAAATATAGTTAATAATTGATGAAGGGACATACATGTGTCCTAATAAGAAAATAAGATGTTATTGAATACTTATCAATGCAATTGAAGAATCACGAAAAAAATAATACAACCCTTGATGTTGTGTAGGTAGCTAATTTTTTTTATTTGAATGTCTGGAGATATTATTTATAAGGTTAATGATGTGATATATAAATACACAAAAATAGAATAATATTAATATTCCCATATATTGATATCAACACAAGGAAAATGTGATTTTTAGTGAATATTAGATTATTAGTTTTGCATATAGTAGAAACAATGGAATTAAAATAAGGCAGGACATGTTAATACCATGATTGATCTTGGCATTATTACCTGAATGATGATTGAGAGGGATCCCAAGTTCATTGATATTTTGATAATATATTTATGAATTATTATTTAAGAAGAGACATAATCCATTTTTCATATAATAGAAAACCCATAATTATTGGAAAACATAAAAAGATCCCTATCCAATGACATGAATTATTAGACTATATTTAAATTTGTGAATGATGTAATGTCAGTAAACATCATTTGTGATTATGGATTTATAAAATTCTTATAGGGATTATGTGTTCCATTTCTACCTGAACTGATGATGGAATTTTTGGATGATGCTAACAGTTCAAACTTCTGTATACACTATGGAATCACTATGATGAATAGGGATTTTAGGGAACATTTTTTATTGAATAAACTAATGAAAAAAATTCCAAATTATTTATTCAGATTCCCATTTTATTAATAGATACATGTATATAGAATACATCCAAGGGAATCCAAGCAGTGTCTTTCAATACCCATGTAGAAATGGGATGAAATTATGAATGAATATGTTACATGAATACTAATGAAATCAATATGTTGAAATAGGGATTATTATTGATCTCCATGCCAAATAATCAAATTTAATTAATTCATGGTGAAACTTTTTTAATATATCGTATCATGATCACTAGTATATATCAAAATTATAGTGGTTTCCGGATAAGGATCCTCATACTAAGATTCATTTGAGCACATCATATTATCCTCAAACTGATGGATAGTCTATAAGGGTTATTCAAACATTTTAAACCATATTAAGTTAATTTTAATGTGAAATTATAGATAAGTGGGATAATTATTTACCATTGGTATTATTTTCTTAAAATAATAGATTCTATTTTCGTATTAATGTTTCAACGAATGAAGCATTATATAAAAATATATGTTATAATTAGACCTGTTGGGATGACGTTGGTTAATGAAAATGTGTAGGACTAGAACATGTTGTCGTTATAAATAAAATTTATTGACTAATAAAGATCATATTAAAGCATGTCAAATTAGAATAGGATTTATTTAGATAGTATGAGGATCAATATGGAATATCATGTTGGAGATCATGTTTTCTTGAATGTACATACATATTAGGCCATCATGGGGTTTAATAAGTGGGGAAATTTTATCCCTAGGTATATCAGACACATTGAAAAATTTACAAAATATTGGAGATGAGTTTTATATATATGTAATTCCTCTGATCACCTATAATGTAGAAGTTCCTTTTTATATATCATTATTAATAAATTAAATGCAAAAATAACTGAATTTTCTTACCTATAAATATAAGGATAATTGAAAATTAATTTATCTTTATATTAATATCCCACTAAAATTCATGAAACTATATAATTATTATTAAGGAATCAAATGAATCTACTGGTAAATGTACCTATTAGAAATCCTAAAATGGAGGATGCAACTTTGGAACCATTATACATTCTGAATAAACACAACCCTCATTTATTTAGATAAAAATATCAATGAAACTATTGGGAGTAAGTTTTTCTATAGGAAATAATTTTACACTCTGATACATAGAGATAATGTCATTTTAAATAAAATAAATCTCTTGGATATTTTGTGATGAGCACAACAATATAAATAAATCAAACATGATACTCTATTAAATTATATTATTTAAACATTAAAATTATATAATAGCTAGTAAGATGGAAGCAATGAATATGATAAAATAAATTATTGAAAATACATTGTTTTAATAGAATCATATTTTCACAATTCTTTTGAACAAAAATAATAATTTTTTTAAATAATTTTTTTTCTGAAAAAAATATTTTTTCAAACAAAGAAACTTTTATATAATTCAATGTATTTTTCGTAAATTTTTTTAATATTCAATATAAAAAATTTATATTAAAAATAAACATTATTTAATATATAATAATATCATTAATATATTAAATTTATTTTCACATATTTTTGTAAAAGATAAATTTTCAATGAATAGTTACCATTGTTATTTTTTATTAAAAAATAACATTTCATTTTTTATTTTGTTTCAAAAATGTTTTAATGGAAAAAATTAGTTAAATTGTTTTGAAATTTATCCAATTGAATTCATATGATGTGATTATATATTAAAATTTGATGTAAAAACTCATTAATATTTTGAAAATATTTCAATAGAAAATCACTTTTTCATCTGATATGTTGGTTTAATTTTAAATTAAAATTTCCAACTTCTATTAATCAAATTTTAGAAATGAGTATTAACTATATGAAATATTAATAATTAATATTATCTAATAATTTCAACCTAATTTTTTACTATAATTAATAGTGAAAATAGTAGAAAGTAATTATCGATGTTAAGTTGAAGACATGTTTTCTAGGGGTTAAATGTAAAATATAATGGTTAAAATGACCTAAAAACATTTCTGAATTATATTTTATGGATATAATTTGACAACATACATTAAATAATAAAATATAAAGTCATTTTGAAACATTTTTATTAATAATTACATTAAAATTTTAGATATTTTTGATAAATTTCCATGTAATTTCCACGAAGGACACCTTTTCCCAATTATAAAACTAAACTCCCTCCCCTCATGTTTTCACACCTATCAAACACATATGATTGAATTTTTTTTAATATTTCCCCAAAATAATTCTAAATAGTATATAGCTTATGGTATTTCAAAAAGACCTACCCCAGTGTCCTTAACATGAGATCCAAAGGAGGTTTCATTAATAGATGGTTATCATTTTAATGAAGTTCTTCAATTTTCAAACTTTTTTTACCAACATCAATTATGTAATAAAACATAAAATATAATAATACCATAATCATACATATACTATGATGAAATAATGATATATTCTAAATTTATAAAATATAATTAAATCCTTTTCCATCAAATGATAAATGAATTTTTTGACCATTTGTATGGTGCCTTGTGAAACAATATAACTAATTTTTAGATAATAACAAATAATAGTTGGATATAATTGTTGATTTAATGTTCATATAATATATTAAATAATATTATTCTATAATAATAGAATCATATAAACATTATTACTTTCTATTCTATTTAAAAATTGATAATGTTGGTAGAGTGTAGGACATACTATTACCTCACATAGTGATGTGATTTAATTTTAACATTCTAATTATGTGAAATGTAATAAGGTTCAATATAATGAATATATTTTATATATAATACATTTTATTTATCCAATAAAATTAATATATCACACACTACATTAACGGTTCACCCATTAATGGAATTATATCATCACTCATGTGTATTTATGGCCTACAATCTCCATGAATTGATGCCATTAATATTTAATGTACAACCATAAAGAATGATTCTATAAATTAGTTTAATGATTAATTTGGAAATTTATAAAATTATTTTCTATATGGATATGATGTATCATTATCTTAACTTTAATTAACTAAGACTTTTCTAATAAAATGCATATGAGAAAACAAGAAAATTAATAACTTGAACCAAAAAAGTATTGAAATATTATTAATAAAAAATTTGTAATATATTATAATTAGATAATATATGATATCATGAATATTATTATAAATATAATGTAAATTAATTATATATATAAATTTATTATACATGAGGTAATGAATCTTCAACAAATGGGATGTATCTAGTAATGGATTTTATCTCAGTTTTCATTCCATTGATGCATATCTATTAATATAATCCTTAACAAATTTATGAGTTGAATATAATACAATTATAATGTATTTAAGATCATTAAATATTAATAATTATTATGGTTTCATTTCATGTTTATTATTCATGAGATCCAAATTCAATAGTTACGAAAAAATGTAATCTTTACAATAAAATGTCACATTCTTTTGTGATTTTTAAAATTTTCCTAAGATAATCACTATAATATGACAATTTTTCATTAGATATTATATTTATATTAAATAAAAATATTCATTTTTATTGATATTATTATTTCTTACACATCATTCCATTTTTACATATGGATTTTACATTAACTTTTAATTCATTTACAAAGGAAATATGGATAAATATATATAAAATAGTCAATATTGATATTTGATGATGAGTAATATTAATTAATTAATTAATTCTTCTATTTGATATATGAGGAATTATTTTTCATTAAGTGATGGTAGGCCCAATCTTATAAAGCATCTTGATGAATCTTGAAGTATAATGAGACAAATTTTTTTCTAAATCTGATGGTAATATAAAAGAAGTTTTAATTAGTTTTTGTAAAATGAGATTAAAGTATAAGTATATATATTCTAGTAGTTAAGAAATAAATAATTTAAGAAGATACCTCTTGGAAAAATCTGATATTATTATGATCAAATATATTTTGACATAGAAATTATATTTTGATTCATTTAATTATATGTTTATTTATTATGTTATATGTGTTTTCAGTTATTTACCATGTCATAATGAATGTGTGGTATATAATAATTAATTTTAAATTATATATTAAACAAAATTCCTATTTGATAAATTTCTATTCCATTTTATTCTATTTTTATTCATGATATCGTATGGTTAATGATACCCTTGTTGAGAATTTTATCTCACTATAATATTTTATAATTTCTAGAGAATTCAATGATGATTTCCTTAAATGAGATCAAGGATGAAATTTTTTTCCATTACCATGTTTTATTTTTATTACCAATTAAAAATATTTATCATATATGTATCTAGTTTTTCATGACAACTAAACTATTCAATTAATTGGGATGAGGTCACATATAACTAGTTCCAATGTAATAAAGTAGAAACCAGATCCATGTTATTGGATTTGGGTTCACTAGACAATAAGTCTCAAATATTTAAAGGTCACAATGCTTTGTCCTTGTTTTGATACTCCATGGAGGCTTGAATGTGATGTGGTAATCATGATTCCTTCCATGAAAAGTGGTTGGGAAATATGTTATTTAGGAACTCTAGGAATTTATAATAAAATGAAAAGTGGGGAAATAGGTGTGTAGTTCATCATAGTTTAAAGTCATAATTTCTAGAATAATTAGGACTGAATATCACAATAGATTATGTGTTGTATGAAATAAAGCTAAACTGATGTGAATTGAGGGCATGATATGCCTAAAACCACATGAAATATTCCCATAGAGTCTAATATATAGTTTTAATGTAGTGATTCATGAAAATGGGATTTTAGTTTTAATATTATAGAGTTCGGAATGAGAAATAACACTTTATCTATGTTGTCATTTCATGTCCTAAGCATTACAAGGTAAATTCATGCATTGTTCCTAAGGCCACATGATCTATTCATGATGTGATAATGAAAAAATAGTTTGGGGTACAAATTGACATGTGGTCAACAATAAAAAGTGACAAAATATGTCAACTAACATAGTAATCAAAAATGAATGTATGATATAATGTAACAAATGGTGTCAAAGTTACTACTAGATTATGTAATGATGAAAATGTGTTATTCATGACATTCAAAAAAATTATTGATAAAGGGGTGAAATATGGTAAGTTAATAATATTGAAAATGATTGAAATAATAATTATGATGTTGTTTTTCCAATGATGAGACCTGGAAATGAGGTTAGACTTATGACCATGTTCATAACATGGGACATGTCAAAAGTTCACCAAATAAACATTAATATGTGGACCCATGACAGTAGGTGAGCTTATATGGCCAAGAATGTATACTGCTGGACTGGGGGGAAGTTTGAATCAGGATGAATAATGATAATCCAAATCAAAGGGAGAACTATGTGATATATTATATAGTAGGAATGCCCTAAGGGACAATAAATTTGTGATCACACCACCATATGATCAAGTAAATAGGTTATCTATAACAGTAGCCAAGGATTTAGCTCAATTATGAAGGGAAATACCTCGAAATATTGTTTTGGTGAGAGGAGACCCAAGATTAAAGATCTGAGGGTTATTATGTATGCCATTTGAATTAGATTCATAACTCAAATAATAATGGAATGCTATATGGTAGTTGAACATTTCTGGATGTGTGGTGTATATCTGAAAAGATGATAAATCGTCTCATAGTTAAACTGTGTGGAATATCGTGTTTATAACATAGAAATTTAGGGATAAATTATAATGGATTGTACTAGGTATAGTTTTTTTTGGTATTTTTATAATTTTAATATATGGTATCCTATGTTTCTTATATAGGTAAATACAACAGTTTCATATCATGTGATGATGACCTATGTTTTGGAATTATAATACTTGTTATATGAAGAACATAAAGATTATCACATAGATTAATTCTATAATTTAATGTCATGTTATGAGGAAATTTGCTTGGGTAGTCTGTATTTATAAATCTTAGACTAAGTCCACTACTAGTTTATAGAGATGGAGTATAAAACATTTTTAATAACTATAAAATTAGAGTTTTACATATAAGACAATAGAGGCTCATGAATAGTATTGAATGAATAACTAGGTGTTTTTGGGAGGTATAATGAGCTTTATGGTGTTAAAGGTCCACAATTATACACCATTGGAAAATATAACATGAATAATTGAAGGTCCATCCTAATATTATTCAATCACCAGTGGATATTTTCAGCTATCATTAGTGTTCTAGAAGCCAATAACACATATACCTAAAGGAATATGTGAAGGTGTAAATTAGGACTCAATGCCAGTGATTCCACATTTGGATCATCATTGTGTTATATAATGAATAAATACTATTTTCATAAAGAGCATTTCTCTCATCCAAAAAGAGTTCCTATGCTCTTTTAATAATTAAATTGTGATAAATGTCCATTAAATGTGACCTAAATTGGTTCTTTATAGAAAAATACTACTTATGTTCCATATAATATGTTGTGAGGGGTTTCTTGGGTGTAAATATTAGTAATTTTATGATATTCACATAAATAATTAGTGATTTTATCATAAAAAATCATATTTTTATGGACCAGAATCCTCTATATAATGTTAGAGATTATTTTTAACTCCTCATTCAATCCATTTTTTCATGAATGAGATAGATTTGTGTGGTTGGAATAAATATTGTACTTGTACTACAATTTATTTATTGCATCATCCCAAAACTCATTTCCATTTTTATTTGAGAATATTTTGTGAAACCCTAAACTGGTGAATGATGTAGGAGATCACTTACATTATCATGGACTAGTTTTTATCTTCTAGGAGAAGAAAATATTCGACCCACATTATGAAGATGTCAGTTGCAGTTAAAATGAATTATAATTATCAAGCAGTCACTAGTGGGTAGAGACCAAAAATTTCCAGTCCTCAAAATATAACATTCATGATATTTTTAGTTTGGATATTAATAGTTGGTTGAGGGACAAACATGGAATATATGTTTGATTATTGAATCTTTATTGAGAATCAAGTTTGTTTTCAACTATGACTGGAAAAAATTAACCTGATATCTATAATTTGTGGGTGAGCATAAACCCAACATGACTGGATCCAGAGGAACTATAATAGAGATATTCATATTCTAGTGTGTCTTCATCAGGTAAATACCATTGAGAATAATTCCTTTGAAACCACACATATAGAGATTTGTCTCATGGTTATTGACACACTCTAGGGAGAGATATGATGAATGTAATAGAAGTCACTGAATCAAAAAATGGTCTTGTGGATCAATGGAATGATAAATATACTGAACAAAGGGTGTCATATCATTAGTTATTTCAATTATTGTTTTTGAATTTTAAGTCCCTTCTATATAGGAACAATTGGCCATCTCATAAACATGTTTGATTCTTTTATCTAGAGTGGCAGAGGCATAAATGAATATTTTAGACTAGTTATTTCCATAAGTGGAAAAAAATAATTTTCCCTGACATTTTGTGACGAAAGAACCCGAGTCGTTATTGCCTTTTAAGAATGTTGGTCCATTTCCAGACAAGTAAATTCCATAATTTGAACATCCTAATTTTCTCTAACAATATAATCCTCATTGATCTACATGAATATCATCATAGAATTTACCTTAAAATATAAATATGGGGATTAATTCATGATATCCCTATTAATAGAATTATTATGTGACTAATACACTTCCTTGTTTATGTTAAAGCCTTATAATGATAGGAATGAGTATGGAAGGAAGGATTGTGTGTGAGTGATGAAGATGATCCCAAGAATACTCTATTTTTTAGAATTTTTATCCCTTATAGTGGCCCCACTTCTATTAGAACCATTGAAATTAGTCACCTAATATTATGGAGACTAATCTAAAGAGATAATGGAATCATATAAAAAATCAAAATCATGTGGGAGTTTGTCAGAAATAATATGGGAATCAAATAGATATTCTATATACTATTCCTTGATGGCATTCAATGGGAAAATACTGATGTCTAACAAATATAATATTTACTCCCAACATGAAAATTACTATATTATCATGATTGAAGAAGTGGATTTAATATAGCCAGTCAACAAGGGACATCAGCTATATCTCACGGTTCATGAATTAATGTCACAAAATTTGCACCACCAATACCATCACCGGAAAACTCATTCTAATTGGGGTGTATATGGTCTCTCTGTCGATGAGAATACGAATGAGATAATATAGAACATTTTTCCTACCCAGATTACTCCTCAAGTTTATAAGGTATCAAGTGGAATGTTATGGATGGCCATGTAATACATATGGGTCTTATATGTGATGGGTTCATTAGAACTACATGATCTCTCAGATATACTATTATATCTTCAAATGCAATTTGGAAGTCCTTATCCCACAAATAAAAGACACCATTCACCATTTTCCTTGAAAATGTATCAAAAATTCTAGCTATATTGAAAATAAATAAATAAATATATCCTATATGGACATTGAGGTTTTGAAACTCCTAAAGGTTTTAAGGATTCCACATTTGGTTGATAGCCTTAATTTTCATAGGATTAATCATTATTCATATATATGTAATGATTAATATACAATAATTTATAATATTAACACTGAATAAGCACCTAGATGGGATTATTCCTAAGTGTAGGTAATGGATGAATTAGATAAGAATAAAAATATCATTGATTTGGTAATATATTTTTTGAAATTTAAATAATAGAAAATATATGAAATAGTCCACCAATCCCCCGAGGAGTGGTTTGAGGATATGGTGAATGGAACACTATTATGTGGATACAATATTATTCAATCTTTGAGGAATTAAATGGAAAAAATAAGTTCTTTAATTGTTTCTAATGGTATTTGACATTTCTTCATAAGGGTCCAACTGTATCTGATTACACCTAGAGTGTCCCTAAATTAAATAGAGGGATTGGAAGCCATCTATAAAATGAACCAACATCTCAGTCACTAAACTTGGAATCTCACCCTTCCTAAAATTATTGATGATGTCATGTAATATGATAAAGACTATGATCTATCATTTATTCTTTCAATCCCTGACAATTTTGGCACACCATTTTTGGTATTGGACCACTTTAACAATGTTATCCTTAATATTAGTTTAAAAATCTACACCAACCATAACACAATTGTTGGGGTGAATGTTTATAAGAGGTTGTTTTAAAAGAAGATAACTCACTTAAATGGTAAAATAATCGAAAAAATTCTTCAAATCACATCATGGAATCATGGTATATATCGGCAAGAACACATTATGGTGATAATTCGTGAAGGAAACATACTTTAGGTTTTATTCTAGTGAAATAATTGTGAACACCAATGTAATACTCTAATATTACTCAGTATAATGGTTTCACTATTTTAACTCATTAATTGTGTTGTTGATAACCTCTCAAATGAAGGAGGATGATCTTTTATATCATCTCTATCATATGAGAAACATGTGGAATATTGGTGATTTAACTCTCTAGAGACTTCATAATTGTGGATAACATCAGAACCAAATATGATTCAAGAATAATTTTCCAAATGGAACATGTTATCAATATATAATATTGTGTAAATAGCTAATGGTCCAATCCAATGTAGTTTATGTCCTTGAGATCCATTCATTATGTCAAATAAATGATTATGGGTTGAATTCCATTGATTCATACCTACTATGTGGAAAATGTGGGAACATTTTGAATCAATGGCCATAGTGATAAATTTTCATTAATTTATAGGGGTAATTTATCCTATTACTTCCCATACCTATACAGTGTATGGATATGTTGTAATATATTTTAACTATTTATTATTGGGGACAATGAAACAACCTCCCAGGTCTAGTTTTTTGTGTTATAATCAATGTTTTAGGAGTAAAAATTTACTTTTCATGTCAACCAAAGGTTGTACTTTAGTGGAATTAATATAATTGGGGGAATTGATATGTATAACCTCATCAAAAAAGTATACTTTAATTCCATTTCATTGTTCCAAACATCCATGTATTGACTCTCATAAGTTTCTATGTGAGAATAATTACTATAGTGTACCCGTACTAAACCATCAAATGAGTATTTAAGGCGTTGGTTATATTATATGTTGTCCACTACATGAATGTGTATCAAAGGTATTCCTAGTATTTTGTGGAATGCTATAACCTTTGAGAACTCCATTAACTAAATGGATGAAAATAGTTTACCCAATTGGGTTATTATTTCAAAACTTCCATTATATTTCTCATCTCTCATTCCATACCCATGAACATTCCTATTATATGAGATTAGATCATCATCCACGAGACCTATCATATAGATAATTCGAGTCCAAATGAGATTGATCCCTAATTTAGCATTTTCTAAGAAGTGGTGTATTTTTATTCCATTAGAACTCTCCTATGATATAAAAAGTTCATATAGTCCCCTAGATGGTATCAAGAACTTATTTCGCAAAAACTATGAGAGCCCAAAAAATATCATAGTCAAAATATTCTACAAAATAGGCATCGAAGGAAGATACCACATCTAAAATTGAATAGTGTTCCACAAATCTCAAATAAGGATCTAATGCATATCATTAGATAGTTGGACTTCTAAAAAGATCATGATCCTCATTCTTTATCCAACAAGGTTCTTCAGATTGGAATACCTTTATACTTGGGGGTGTTTTTCCAAAAAAAATTTACATTCTTTTATAGAGTGATTATAAGATTTTGTTAGGTGAGGGATGAGTTCCCTTCTAGTGATAAATATATTCAACTATTTGTTAACTAGTTTTCTATGAACACCAGATGGTTGGGGCCCATATGGGTGAGGTTTTTTCCTAGTGGGGCATAGATGATCACATCATGGTTGAGGTTTAGTATCATGGTCATCCAATATAATTGGTTGTGTAAGCACATTTGATATAGTGGACATGGAGGGATGTGCATATTAAGCCACGAGTTAGTGATTTTATACAGTATTAGTGGAATAAACACCATTTTTTATTTGGTTCATCATGTATATTCTAATTTTTTTTACATCCCCAAACATTCTGTCATTGCAGTAGTCAAAGGAGCGTAAGGTGTATTTGTGAAATTCATCATCACTGAGAATCATAGAGAAACCCAACAATTAAATAGTATTAATAGTGATGAACTCTTTTTACTCATTATTAGAATATTCAAGGGTTGTATATAAACATCACTAATCACACAAATCATGAGGCATGAATTCATCAATATTATGGACTAGTTTTGGAACTGATGAAATACTCAAATTCCCCTTACACTATGGAAGCCTTCCTTAATGAGGTATATAAGGTTGAGAAGTTAGTGTATAGTTGATAGCTACAGGATATACTATAACTGCATGGGGATACGTTCTGCTCATTTGGGAATAGAATGTACCATGTTTTCAATAAGATTCATGAGGTATAGCCAATAATTATACTACTATGTTTCATCTTGAGGGACCAACATCCACCGACCTGTGTCTTCACTATCATAGTCGGTGTTAGTATGAACATGAGATACATATTACTACACATCACCCAATTTGAATTTACCTTGTTCCACCATGTATTGGATCAAATATTGAATGAAAAATAATTTTATGATGTTATTTTTGAGGATCTTGGAGAATAAGTAGGGATTTGTGTGATATGTATGTTCAAAATATATGGGTATCTTGTATTCTAAATGATTCAAAATTATTTTTTCTAGTGTGGAGATGAAACAACATATGAATAATTCATCCATAATAGAGTATGTCATGTTCCTTCATTCTATAAAGGTATTCCTAACTACTTTTCACATACGAGTGGTTGGGGAATTTTTTTTACCATTGAAGATATTACTTATGGATCTATCATTGGAAGGGATTTGTTCAATGATGTTTCACATGGAGGTATTATTATGGTAATGGGGGATGTAGAATAATTGATGTTGGAGATTATGTTTAAATGATAGCATTTATTTAATTTCTTGTAGGCCTTCTCACTTGTAATAGTGTGGATATTGTGTGAAACAATTTTTTTGTTACACTTCCAGGATTCTTCCAAATGTTTATCTTTTTCATTTAAATCTCCAAATCCAATAGAATAATTTATGGAGGTTATGATAGTGACTAAATAATCATTATGAATATCCACAAATATCATTAAAATATTCTAAAGAGGAAGATTCATATCATGAGAGAATATTATCCCCTTATATCATACAATAATGTGAGAGACTCACTCGTTTGGCCACTTTTCACATATAGAGAGGTCTGCGATATTGGTATTTCAAATAGTAGATATTCATTTTTATAGGAACTAACTACACAGATCATCTAATCTAGAACAAGATCATTTGGGAAAATGGATATAACAAAAAAATGTAGGCCCATCAGGTGTTTCAAAAAAATTGAAGCATGGATGCTTCTTAATTATATTTCCTCTTTTAAATTGATCCACATCATGATGCAAAATGGAAAAAATGTTATAGAAAATTACTCATCTCATTAAATAGATAGAATGCTGAATTTTAGATATCTTGTGGTGGTATCATATGATATACTCATTATAGAGACACTACTACATCATATAAAATTGATACAAGTTTCTTTTTCAAATCATTATATATAGGAGGGAGAAAAGTTATAAAATCATTTTGTAGAGTATTTGTGGTCACATGTTCCTTGCCTAGATCATCATATGGGATGTGTTGAAGTCATGATTTTAAGAGGATATGTGGATAGATCATGTGGGTGGGTGAATCACATATCAATTTGTTATTGTATCAACAATTTTTGTCTAAAAATTGATTTATATGGACATATTGTTTAAATAATGTAATATAGAAGATAATAAATTTGTGTCCAACTAGATCAGAGACATGGCCACTTTTTAATTTTTCACTCCCAAGGAACTACACAGATATAATTTTAATAGTAATCCTATTATAGACACATAGTTAATATAGTAATGTGGTTATCCTGACATTTGAATTAGATTCAGGCGTGATCTCAGATGGACATATAGCTCAGTGGCCCTACTGACATTTTTATTATTTCAGTGGAAAAGTAGAGATGTCTCATTGGAGGGACCCCAACGGCACAGTTCCAAGCTCTATTAATGAGTACACGCACCTATCATGGGATCCTCCGGGTACTATGACACATCTTGGGGATGGTTCTCTCTTTCATATCCTATGATAGTGGCCCAATTTCTATGTTAATAAATATCTTAAATAATGATATCATTGATCATTTTTGGGGATTGATAATAACTCTCATGACCAATAATTTGGTTAAATTAATGATATACATGTTATAATGGAACACAGATATGATGGAGGGAGAAAAATTGACCACCCCCACTAATCTTTACATACTCATATGCCTCTTACATGAACCCTTAAATCATAGTGGTTCTCTGGATGTGGTTCTATTCATATCTATACGAATCAAGGTTTTATGATATTGAGAGATCTTAAATTTAATGCCACTTTCATAGTTTGTGGAAACATCAATTTGATCTTATCTTACATGATATATCATCCATATATCCAAATGTAATTTTAGTGTAACCCAAATATTGTAGTAGTAACATGATTTATGGTACATAGAGTGATATTTGGGAATGAAAATATTTAGAGTTGTATGTGGACAAAACACGATAGATAACTAGTTGATGGTTAAGATTCCCTAATAGTCCTCCTATACCATTACTAGGGAATAATCTTTCAACTGATCTACCCAAACCCTAAAAAGCAGTTGTTGTGAATCTTGGAGTTGAACAACTGTATGACTTATTTAAAGATAACATTCTAGATTCTATGAATTCACATGTTACAATCATCTGTGAAACATTAGAATGTCTATTGGAGGTGGGACCAACAACTTGATTATGTCCATATTTGATGGTTTATTCATAATAAGAGAGAGTGGTAACACCTATTTAGTGATTATAAGAGATATCTCAGTCATCCAATGGTTGAAATCATGACATTGATGAAAATCCCACTTCAATTGTGGATGTTAAGAGGATGTTGGTTGTTGGTGGGAATTATGGTTTAACTATGAGTTCTTATAAGTAGTCCAAAAACTCCTCCACATGTAGGTAACCACAAATATATTTATTGATATTTTGGAGCTCAACATACGACATTGTTAGAATCATTTGACCGGTTTCTTCTCATACATCTTTATTAGAAATGGATAATTCGTCATCAAGTCATTTTCATCTCACATTCTAAGTGATCGATGTTTACATAATATTTCCCATGATTCATCCTACAATATTGTGTTATTTATCTATGTTCATATTCCTTATAGTCAACTGGGTTTATTCTACATGTATTGAAAGACATGTATTGATCATGGACCCCATGGTGGTATCTTTTCCTTCATCCCTTAGAGGGGTTTTCCTTGATGGAAATGTCTTAAGAATTATAATTACTTATTTTCATGTTGGTGATAGTGTGGGTAGGACCATTTTAGAAATATTATTCATTCTAGGATAATCTATGATGGTTATCGATGGTTCCCACACTTAGAAGAGTCTAATCAACCACCCTAGGAGGATGATGGGGTATCAATCCCAATACTGAAAATATGGTCCCCATAAGGGATTATTGGGAGTGAAGAGAGGCATGCTAGCCATGGGTGGGGCTGCTTGTCCCATAGAAGAAAACTCATAAAGGATAGGGAGTGTGTGTCTGACCACTGACATCAACGTTATGTTTTCTTGAACATTGTCAATGTAGCATGGGTAAGATAGTCAAGTTCTTCATCTAGTGTGGCCATGTTATGTTGTCAGAATGGAAAGTTGGGTGACCTTATTTATGGATCATATGTGGTGTTCATTATGTGGATTAACTGTATATCCCCTACTTCATCGATATATGAGAGGATGGTTTAAAGAATTTTTGATAGAGGCTTTGTAAATGATTCATCATCATGAATTATGGGGGTTCCCCTGTAAAGACCATATGGGTAGTGTTGCTGGCATGGTACTTGGGATTACACATATTTTGAAGTCATATCCACTATCATTATGTCCCTTCTTGATCTTATTTATGAAAAAAATTCATTTATATCCATTCTCTTTAAGATATTATAATTGTATATAGGAAGAGGGTTCCATGTATTCGTGGAGGAAGCCACCATCGTGATAGGGGAATAATTGAATGTGATTTCTGCAATGATAGTACCCATTCTCCAAGCCTTTTGTTGGCAGGTCATCATGTGTTTCTAGTGGATTGAGTCATGTTCAATTATATGGACCCAATCATCAATAACCACACCATGAAATTTATTACAAACATTAAACACATTATTAATTCTTACCAATGGTAATATGAAGATCGATGACCATAAAGTCTGATATTGTGGATTCCCAATGGCCTACACTAAAAAAAACTACCATAAAAGAGTTTTGACCAGGGCCCACTATATGATCGGTTGCAGATATCTTTTGCAAGAAATCTGGATCTAGTCCTGCTTAAATTAGATGGTTATTATAATTAATAATGAAAACATTTTTTTGGTGGATATAATTTCATGATTGGATCATCTTTTTAAAATTAATTCTCCTGGGGGAAAATGTATCACAAAATTCTTACATTATATTATCATTTTCCAAATTCTATTGGCCTCTCCAGTTGTTGTTGGTGATGTAAAATCCTTCTTCAAAATGAGAAGTTGGTATTTCCTGTAATACATGAAGGTTCTGGGCGCAGCGGAAGCGCATGGGTGGATGTGCCCACTTGGCTTTTTGTCATTATCAATGATCAATCCGGGATCAATACGATGATAAATGCCAGTCTCCACGGATCGAATCACAGAAAAAGACAAAGAAGTTGGTCTATCCCGGAACCACAAACAAGGATCATTACTGATCAATCCGGGATCAATACGATGATAAATGCCAGTCTCCACGGATCGAATCACAGAAAAAGACAAAGAAGTTGGTCTATCCCGGAACCACAAACAAGGATCATTACAGGTTGATTATAATTAATTTAATTAATTATAAAGAAATACCTTTTGAGTGTTCTTTCTTGGTTTATGTTCTCAATCACGTTGTCAATGTGATCCGTCATTGCATCGCAGAAGCCAAGTGTAGACTACCTCTAGCGGTGATCCACACATGTACCTCGTATCTCTGGACGTTGCCAAAGGATTCTCCGGGTGCTTGCGTGGAGAATCCTTTGCTTGCGTTATCCTCCTTAGATTGTCTTGATCCGATGGAAGAGGATCTCTCTCGGTCTTGAGAGCGTTCTTAGAGGAAGAGGTTCTTTCGGCCTTGAATGAATTCTCCAGAGATGTTGTGCACAACAATTCTCTTGTGTGTAGGAAAAGAGCTGGGGTTGTGAGAATATTTATAATCGGGTGTGTGGGGTTATAGAGTTATGACAATAAATAAATGTGTTACGCATTTTATTTATTTTATTGACTCTTATTTAAAACCCCCATGTCGAATAGATAATTCCTTGACATGCGCCCACGCTGATTATAATAAATATCATTTAAAACAATATTATATCCTCAAAATCACGACTGAAAAAACTACACGGTGTGTAATAATAAATACACGGTGTGTACTTGTTTTTCATTGAAAACTACACGGCGTGTACATTAAATGTATACGACATGATATCTTTTTTTCATTTATTCATTTACTTTCCAAAATAAAACTACACGGCGTGTACATTTAATAATACATGGAGTGTACTTGTTTTATTTTATTTTTCCTCCATCATTTAAAACAACATAGGCTTCCTTGAAATAATTATTAAACCACATATGGGAATAATCTTTATTCAACTTGAGATACTTGGATACACTTAGTGTTTGACCCTCTAGGCCTCTTTCTCGTTGGCATTAGGCAGGCTTGCCTAAAGTCCATGATTACTATCTAGAAAAGGGTCAAGGCACCCAAGAGAAAGAAGTTGACGCCATATTGACCTATCATCTCATACGAATGCTTACTGTGTAATTTAATCCCTTTGTCTCAATATCACATCAAGCAGGTTTCATGGAAGTGTCATAAACCTATATGCTTGATCCGTCGTTCTTTGACAACCTGCAATAAACTCGTCATTTACACCATGGCCATGGAATTTAATGCGATGGTTCTATTTCAATCAAAGGGCTGAGATATCAACTTCCATAAATGTAAGGGACAAATCCTTCCTTGACATATACATTAACAACATGTAACTCATGACGCACCCAACATACCCTACTTCCCGCCAACTGTCTGCGTGACGATTTTCGTCAGTAAATCTAAGTGCGCGAGTCATGACATGAGTTAATGATAATCTTCCAGTCTAAGTTCCATTACACACGCTCGCAGATAGAAATATCTGATGACACCAAGACATGAGGAATTACTACTGGAGGGTCTGTTCTCATAATCTCCCATCTTGGAGATTACCAAGTGTGAACTCCATGAGAGAGAGTATCGTCTTCTTACGAGTACTCTCACATGACGGTCTGTATACTATGCGTCCTATCATAGTATGTCATCCAACCGCAGAACATTATTTATAAATATTGTTATATCATTTCAAGGTTCTCATCATAGCGGGGATCTGCTATGACCTTATTAATGTAACAAATATTCCAGGACATTATTATATTATATTCATGCAGAACAATGAACAATATATATTAAGTGAACATTCATGTAATCAAAGTACAAAACAGTTGGTTATGATGACACCAACCCTTAAAAACTCCCACTTAGACTAGATCCAACTGCCTACGACTTTTAGTCTGCTATACCTGACATGATGATCATGTTTCTGCAGAGTCAAGGCTTTAGTCAATGGGTCTGCCATGTTATCTTCCATGGAAATACTGCTCACTAAAACTTCACGTCTCTGAGAAAAATCCCTCAAGAGATGATACTTCCAAAGTATGTGCTTTGTCTGCTGATGTGACCTTGGCTCTTTTGCAAGTGCCACCGCTGCAGTATTATCACAATAGAGTGTGATATGATCTTTACTGCTCAGTACATCATCCAGCTCTTAGATGAAGCTTCGAATCCATAATGCTTCTTTAGCTGCCTCAGAAGCTGCAATATACTCGGACTCCACTGTAGAATCTTCCACCACACTTTGTTTTGAGCTCTTCCAGATCACTGCACCTCCATTAAAACTGAAGATGTATCCAGTCTGCGACTTCATGCCATCTTGATCAGTCTTGAAACTAGCATCTACATGTCCTCTGATGACTAGTTCCTCATCTCCTCTATAAACCAGGAACATATCTTTAGTACACCTCAGATACATAAGGATAGTCTTGACTACCATCCAATGGCGGTCTCCTGGATCAGCTTGATATCTGCCTACTGCACTTAATGTGTAAGCAACACCTAGCCTCGTATATAGCATAGCATACATGACTGACCCAATCGCAGATGCGTAAGGGATCCTTGCCATCCTCTTTCTTTAATCATGTGTCTAAGGACACATTTTCTTGGAAAGATGAATGCCATGTGACACTGGAAACAATCCCCTCTTGGACTATTCCATACTGAATCTCTTCAGTATCTTGTCAATGTATATACTTTGACTCAGGCCCAACATTCTCTTGGATCTATCATGATGGATCTTAATTCCAAGAATATATGCCGCCTCGCCCAAGTCTTTCATGGAGAAGCATTTATGAAACCATGCCTTAACTGACTGTAAGACAGGTAATTCGTTTCCAATTAGCAATATGTCATCAACATATACTATTAGGAAAATGACTGCACTTCCACTAAACCTTTTGTAGACACAAGCCTCACATTCGTTCTTAACAAAGCCAAATTCTGTAAAAGCTTCATCAAAACAAATTTTCCATGACCTTGATGCTTCATTTAATCCATAAATGGATTTCTGCAACTTGCATACCTTGTTGGCATCCTTTGGAGTCACAAACCCTTCAGGTTGTGTCATGTAGACATCTTCCTGGAGGTTCCCATTAAGGAAAGCTATTTTGACATCCATTTGCCAAATTTCATAGTCATGGTAAGCAGCAATGGCCAATAGAATTCTGATGGAATTCAGCATTGCAACCGGTGAAAAGGTTTCATCATAGTAAATTCCTTGACGCTGTCTAAAACCTTTTGCAACGAGTCATGCCATGTAGGTTTTGACTTGCCCCTCCATGTCCAGTTTCTTCTTGAATACCCATTTATTACCAATAGACTTTACATCAACTGGAGGATCTACCAAAATCCAGACTTGGTTTGGGTACATGGAATCCATTTCAGAATTCATGTATTCTTGCCACTTGGCAACGTCTGTGCCTTCAATTGCTTCCTTGTAGGTAAGAGGATCATCATTGTCAACCAATAATGAGTCACCATCCTCGGTGACATGAAAACCATATCATTCTAGTTCTCTCACATCTCTCGTGCTCCTACGCAGTTCTTGTGTCTCTGGAACAGATTGTTCTTCCACAGGGCTTTGTGGGATCTGTTCTTATACCAACTCATGTGTATCTTGAGCCTCAACTTCATCGAAATCTATCTCGCTCCCACTATCTCTTTTGGATATGTGCTCCCTCTCAAGGAATATGGCGTGTCTTTCCACTGTATCCTTTTTTTCTGAGGGGTTGTATAGGTAATATCCCCTTGTTTTCTTGGGATATCCTTTAAAGATACACTTTGTGCCTCAGGGTGCAAGTTTGTTACCTGAAGAGGCCTTAACAAATGCTTCACAACCCCACACATGTAAATTCGATAACATGGAATTGCGTCCACTCCATAATTCGTATGGAATACCATTTATCGATTTAGTTGGTACTTGGTTTAGTATGTGCGCTGCTGTTTGTAATGCATATCCCCAAGAGGATAATGGAATATTCGCATGACTCATCATTGATCTCACCATGTCCAATAGGGTGTGGTTCCTTCTTTCACTTACACCATTCCACTGCGGTGTTTAAGGAGGAGTGAGTTGAGATAGAATCCCAAACTCCAGTAAGAAATCAATGAAGTCCTGATTAAGATATTCTCCTCCTCTGTCTGAGCGGATTTTCTTAATCTTCTTACCAAGCTGGTTCTCAACTTCATTCTTGTATTCTTTGAACTGATCAAAGGAATATGACTTATACATCATTAAATAGATATATCCATATCTACTAAAATCATTAGTAAAAGTTATGAAGTACGAGAACCCACCCCTTGCTTCAACTAGAAATGGTCCACACACATCTGTGTGAACTAATTCTAGAATCTCTTTAGCTCTTTCACCTTTCCCACTAAATGGGGCTTTGGTCATTTTGCCTTGTAGACACGCATGACATACACCAATTGGTTTTATCTCTAAAGAATCTAAATACCCATCTTGATGTAA
Organism: Viscum album; assembly: GCA_963277665.1. NCBI lineage: Eukaryota > Viridiplantae > Streptophyta > Magnoliopsida > Santalales > Viscaceae > Viscum > Viscum album. Next base: position 137,368,169 of record OY728139.1, read on the forward strand.
TTTTGTCAAACGTTTCTCATTGACATGACCTAGCTGGTGATGCCAAAGTTGGGTGTGGTATGAGTCATGTGAAATAACTTTGTTATCAATTTCCATTACTTGGTTTGTGCAGTCTAACATATAAAGGCCATTATATAAATGAGCCCTACCAAAACAAATGCTATATTTATAAAAATAGCAACATCCACTTCCAAAATTGAAGATGAATCCATCAGTATCTAATATGGATACTGAAATAATGTTTTTGGTTACAGAGGGTACATAATAACATCCTTTCAAAACCAAGACCATCTCAGTAGGCAATGTGAGGTGGTAGTCCCCGATAGCTACTGCAGCAAGTCTGGCTCTGTTGGCTGCTCGTAGATCTACCTCCCCTCGATCAATCTTCTTGAATCTACTTGGTTCCTGTATTTGGATACAAATGTGATAACCATAAGCAGTATCTAATACTCAATTAGTAGAAACAGATAGATTTCATTCTATAAAAAACGAACCTGAAGCTTCCCCTTGCTTCCTTGGCTGGGTGCAATTTTTCTTCCAGTAGCCCTTCTTGCCACATGAAAAACAAACATCATCCTGTTCCTTTTCCTCCCCTTTGATCTTCCTTTTCTTGGAAGGCCATGAAGAAGATTTGGGCTTAAAGCACTTCACCTTCCATTTCCTTTTACTCACCATGAGGACAGAAGGCTTTTCACTCTTCATGTCAGTGTCCACTTGGCGAATGAGGATGAGAAGATCAGACAAAGACTTCTCAATGTTGTTCATATTGATGTTCACATAATGTTTGAGAAGCTTTGGGGGAGTGATGCAAGAATGAGATTGGTACCCAGTTCTTCGGGGAGTTTAAACCCTAGAACCTCCAAGCACTCAATGTAGCCAATGAGCTTGACTACATGAGGCCCGGCTGGGGCACCCTCTCCAAGCTTGCTCTGAAATAGAGCCTTGGAGATCTCAAACCTTTCCTGTCTTGATCTCTCCTCGTATAGACCAAAGAGATTCTCGAGCATGATATAGGCATCCATGTCTTCATGAGACTTCATGAGCTCACTAGACACTGATGATAGCATCAAACATTGAACGTCGAGTGCATCGTTCTAATGTTGATCATAGACTAGGAAATCATCATCACTCGCCCCTGGGGCAGGGGAATCACGAAGTGAGGACTCCAGCACATAAAACTTTCGTTCATGGCGTAGGATAACCGGAAGGCGCCTAAACCATTCCTGAAATTTACTGCCGGTGAGGATGTTATCTTTATCCAGAATTGATCACAGTGAAAAAGTGGTTGACATGTTTGTCATCTTGATTCTACAATTTAAAAGAGCAGATTTATTAGTACTTTCTTGATTACATTATTATGAGAAATAATAAATTTTATTAATTCTACCACTATTTTATCAAGTCCCAATGACCCTCACCATTGTACTCGGAATGTCCAGTTGCTTTGACATTCTAGTGGCAGGGATCCATATTTCCCTTCGCATAACCCCAATAAGGGTTGGTCAAGATATTTGAAGGTATTTAGGTAGACAGGTCTTTGCCAACTGTGAGCTTACAGTTCTTTGATCTGTTGAGTGGACTCCCCAATCCTGAAATCCTGACTTGGATTTACTCAAATCTTGCCCCCAATATTACATCAAGTCTAGCAAGGGATACTTCTCTTGATGTAATATGGTTAAGTCAACCCAAAACCTTTCATAAGGACTTCCTTTATAAAAGTAAGTGTCCCAACAAGGGTTGGTCAAACACATAGTTTTATTGAGTCTTCCCCTTAATCAAGTAACAAAAGGCTTGGTCTGACTTAATATGGTATTTGAGGGATTTTATTCTATATGCGTATCTTTGTATTATCACATGCTTGTTAATATTAAGTGATGCTTGCTTAAGTGATTAACCATGTTCCGATAATGCTTACGCATAGTCCGAGTTTTATTTTATTCCATATTTTCATGATTGTTCATTTTATTAATTATGTGACCGCGACAACACATGCATAATAAATAAACCATGCAATCAGACAGAAATAAAATAAGATGGCATGATCATGAGCTTCTATTTGGTTATCTTATCTAGTGGTTTTGATAAGCTAACCCTGACCTAGGGAAAACACCTTGAACCTGATGGTTTGTGTTTTGCAGCTCCCACCTGTCCACCTTTATATCTTCTTGTGTCGGTTTTTCCTCGGCTTTGGGATTTGAACCGTCTCCTCTAGCTTGGGAGATCCTCCATTACATGGGTTTACATTAAAGAAACCATGGGAACACAGGACCTACATTTTGTTTGAAGAAGGCTCACAGGCCAACAAATATAAATTAAATAAATTTATATGAAACCATACACATACAAAGGGTCTTTGGTCTAGCTCATGATCATCCATAGTATGCAACGACATTTACGCATATTTAGAATTCAAATTCTTTTAATCATTCTTTTATTTAAGATAATACATTCTCGAATTCAATTAATTATGATCTTATAATTAATAAATTCTTTATCTTAAATTCCTTTATGAATTTCCTTGATATTATTCTCATTCATATTCCTTGTATGGGTCTTTGTACATTGGAGGAAACCTGGTGAAATTCCATTTCTGGAAAGTACACGACGTGTAGTTTATAATTACACGATGTGTATTTTTCTTTTCACCTTTTATCCAAAGTACACACCGGGGCTTTGGCATGTTTTCTGTAATTTGGAAATTTTGGAGTACACGACATGTAGATGAATCATACACGGCGTGTACTTCCTTGTTACACGGTAACCAGCCTAGAGATCCCATGTACGCGGTACGCGGCTTATCATTGTACATGGTTTCACCTGGGTCGGAACGGACTACACGACATGTTGCTCCAAGATACACACCGTGTATTCCGGTTTCCACACGCCATTCAATTATGGTCAACACGGCGTGATTAAAACTTAGTCATAATCAATTCACACGGTGTGGTTTGGCGGACCAGTGCCGGTTCGTTGAACCTAAGTACACAGCGTCTAGTTTTAATTACACGCCGTGTAATCCCGTGTTGTACAGACAGAAAGAGCGGATCCTCCAGATGAGTTCCTTGTTTTTATTTTAATTAAAATTAAAATTAAAAGGTCATTTCTGTGATATGAATTGAGAAACGAAGGAGGAAGATTAGATCTCGTTAATTCAGATTTATAGAACGATTTATTTCGAATTGAATCAAATATGAATGCGTAAATGATCAAAGAAAAATAAATAACTATAATCAACGTTGTAAGCTCGCTCTGATACCATATGAAGGTTCCGAGCACAGCGGAAGTGCATGGGTGGATGTGCCCACTTGGCTTTTTGTCATTAGAAAAGATCAATCCGGGATCAATACTACGATAAACGCCAGTCTCCACGGATTGAATCACAGAAAAAGAAAAAGAAGATGGTTTGTCCCGGAACCACAAACAAGGATCGTTACAGGTTGATTGTAATTAATTTAATTAATTATAAAGAAATACCTTTTGGGTGTTCTTTCTTCATTGATGTTCTCGATCACGTTGTCAATGTGATCCGTTGTTGCATCGCAGAAGCCAAGTGTAGACTCCCTCTAGCGGTGATCCACACAGGTACCTCGTATCTCTAGACGTCGCCAAAGGATTCTCTGGGTGCTAGCATAGAGAAGCCTTTGCTTGCGTTATCCGCCTTAGATTTTCTTGATCCGATGGAAGAGGATCTCTCTCAGTATTGAGATCATTCTTGGAGGAAGTGGTTCTTTCAGCCTTTAAAGAATTCTCTAGATATGTTGTGCACAACAATTCTCTTGTGTGTAGGAAAAGAGTTGGGGTTGTGAGGATATTTATAATCGGGTGTGTGGGGATATAGAGTTATGACAATAAATAAATGCGTTACACATTTTATTTATTTCATTGACTCTTATTTAAAACCCCCATGTCAAATAGATAATTCCTTGACATGCGCCCACGCTGATTATAATAAATATAATTTAAAACAATATTATATCCTCAAAATCCCTACTGGAAAAACTACATGGCGTGTAATAATAAATACACGGCATGTACTTTTTTTTCATTGAAAATTACACGGCGTGTATATTAAATGTATACGGCGTGCATATCTTGTTTTCATTTATTCATTTCCTTCCCAAAATAAAACTACACGGCATGTACATTTAATAATACACGCCGTGTACTTGTTTTATTTTATTTATCCTCCATCATTTAAGACAACTTAGGCTTCCTTGAAATAATTATTAAACCACATACGGGAATAATCTTTATTCATCTTGAGATACTTGGATACACTTAGTGTGTGACCCTCTAGGCCTCTTTCTTGTTGGCATTAGGTAGGCTTCCCTAAAGTCCAAGATTACTATCTAGCAATGGGTCAAGGTACCCAAGAGAAAGAAGTTGACGCCGCATTGACGTATCATCTCATACGAACGATTAATATGTAATTTAATCCCTTTGTTTCAATATCTCATCAAGCAGGTTTCATGGAAGTGTCATAAACCTATATGCTTGATCTGTCATTCTTTGACTACCTGAAATAAACTCGTCATTTACACCATGGCCATGGAATTTAATGCGACAGTTTTATTTCAATCAAAGGGCCGAGATATCAACTTCCATAAATAGAAGGGACAAATCCTTCCTCAACTTATCCATTAACAACATGTCACTCGTGACGCACCCAAAGTACCCTACTTCCCGCCAACTGTCTGCGTGACGGTTTTTGTCAGTAAATCTAAGTGCGTGAGTCATGACATGAGTTAATGATAATCTTCTAGTCTAAGGACCATTACACACACTCGCAGATAGCAATATCCGATGACACCAAGACATGCAGAATTACTACTGGTGGGTCTGTTCTCATAATCTCCCATCTTGGAGATTACCAAGTGCGAACTCCATGAGAGAGAGTCTCGTCTTCTTATGAGTACTCTCACATGACGGTCTGTATACAATGTGTCCAATCATAGTATGTCATCCAACCGCAGAACTTTATTTAAGAATATTGTTATATCATTTCAAGGTTCTCATCATAGCGGGGATCTTCTATGACCTTAATAATACAACAAATATTCCAGGACATTATTATATTATAGTCATGCAGAACAATGAACAATATATAATAAGTGAAAATTCATGTAATCAAAGTACAAAACAGTTGGTTCTGAGGAAACCGACCCTTACAATACATACATTGATTACTCATTGAACCCCACCCCAAATTTTTTGTCTCCATTTTATATTAGATTCTTGTTCAGGACACACATTCTCGGTTCCATCTCATGGTGGTCACCTCTAAATTACATTTCACATATCTCATCATGCTTGAAACCTACCATTAGTGTATATATTAATATTTTTCACATGTAATAATTTCAATAATGTGATCTTTTTTGGAAGCTATAATGTCTTCCAATATTGAGGAATGATGAATATCCCATATGAGTCATCATTGGAGTTGGACATATGAAATCCTTTTTCGGTCATGAGGTATTTGAAAAAATATATATAAGACTTCTAATGGTTTTTATGATGGGAATCTGATGATTATTATATTGGGCAGAATTTTTAGGTGGTTAATAGTTTTAATTTCCTTTGGGCATATGAAAATCATAAGTTAAAAAATTTATGTGGATAGTTTGGTCAATCATTTAACATATTTTTGATATAGTTAGGCCATTTATTTAATATAATGTGGGGATATGTAGGTCACATAGTTAACATCCTCTGAGGATTAGTTGGTGGTTATGTATGTTGTTAGGGAGGAATATGATAACACTTCAGTGTTTGGTTTATTCAATCCCCATGGTGGATGATGAATAAAATTTAGTGTTTTGTTATGTGTTTTCAAATATGTGATTAAGATTACAATTGAGGATATGGTAAAGTGTCTCCCTCAACTGGAAGATGATTCCAATTTAAGGTTTAACTATGAGTGTCCATGGGGGGGGGGGGTTGATCACACTTTAGAGAATGATTATGAGTCTCCCCAGGGGGGAATATGACCACACATTAGGGTTATGTTATGTGAATTGTTATGGTGGATATTTATCACACTTGAGGGCTGTACAATCCCATATGGATGAAATACAGATTTTGCAGTGTTGAGGTGTCGATATTGAACCACAAGGAGGTATTTATAATTTACTTATATTTCAAAATTGAACCTCATAGAGGTATACTGAATTACTAATTATGATACTAGGAACAAACCCCTCATAGTTAGGTGGTGAATATTATATTCACTTTATAGTATCGGTCCATTTAGTTTAATTTCATGCAATGAGGACACTCATGTCACCGATGTAGTGTCAACAAGGAGTGGTGTGGTGAATACAAATAGAATATTCATTAATGAAGAGGATTATCACAAGGGGGTGCCATCCCATGATGACTATACATAGGTTATACTGCATTTATAACACAAGTTAGGATAATAGTTTAACAAAATGTGATGAGGGTTTTATTTTTTAGTTTAAGACCATACTTCTAGAAAACATTGCTCAAATGTGTTGTGTCATAAAACTGAAATTTAAGGGGTAAATACAACAAGGAATCCACAAATTGGAATGATATAATGACCTATAATATTATCTTCTTACCACGAATTTTAGTTTCCGATGATTATGCCAACTTTAGTGATTATATATCTAATATGATGAAACCTCTTAGTGGTGCATGAAATAAAATATGAGATGAGGTATATTCATTTTTGGTCAATGATATTATTTTCCCTATTCAAATGTGAAATAGTAATTAGGGTACATAGACATAGGTGAAAATGGAAAGGTAATGGTCTAGTCCTTGATAAATTTTTAGGATTTATACCCAAGGGATGATGATACTAGTCGAATGGGAATTGGAGACACAGATGAACCAGTTATGTATGTTTATAGGGTATGTTGGAATTCAATGTTCATGAATGTGTTTTTGATGAATAGTTGAAACATGGAGTGGAATGGTGAATGGGTTTCATGAAGGATGGTGATTCATGAAGGATGGATGAATCACGATGGAAATGGGTATCACAAAGGTGTACCTTTTAAAAAATAAACTGAAATGGACTTAGAGTAAATACATTATTCCCATGGGGTTGACCTTTCCATGGGTTTTTTTCTCATGAATCCCCAATTTTCTAGAATGTATTTCTTCTTATGAAAATTATATTGACCTTCATTAAAGGAATCTCTTCCATGGTTTAATGTTCCCAAAAAACGATTGGAGGATGTTTCATTATAGATGTATATAACTAAGAATCCTTGTACATCACTATTTTTTTATAAATTATTATTTTTAAGAATAAATTAAATTTATTTGATATCTTGTGTTATACACAACATCATGTTTTTCATGTGTTTTGAACAAATTTGGGTATTAGGTAACTACAATAACTTTTTAATATAATTATTTAAATGTGAGTGTTCTAACCAATACCAAAAATATAGAAATATGAATATTAATAAGATATTTTAAAATATTAATTATTATTATTTTATCTAAATGAAACAAATTGAATAAAATTTATAATTTTTTATGAAGTATTTATATGTCTCCAGAGTTCTATTTTCTTAAAAATGTTCTTTATTTATTTTTGATAACATTAATAAACATAATTTTTCACATTGTTAGAAAACCTATTCAATATAATAAAAATAATTTTTGAATTAATAATTTCAAAACGTTCAGAGGATGAATTTTTTGTACCTTTTTGAAAAGATTAATTTTTTAGATATTTTTTGAAAATAATAAATTTTAATTAAAATTAAAAATTTTAATTAAATTATTTATAGAATTAAATTAAATTTTACATTTTTTTCATGTTAAATTAGATTCAATTATATATATTTTTATAAAATTTAGTCCATAATATTAAGTTTCACGTTGAATTTCTATATAAAATCATTGATAAGATATGATCTTTTGTTCTTTAAAAAGCTTCATTATTGTTGTATCAATGGAATTTTTTTTGAATTATTTATTTCCTATTATATTAATGGAATTAAAAATAATTAATTTAATATTTGGAAATTTAAAATTTTATATTATAAAATATTTTATATTTAAATTTTGAAAAAATTGAATAAGAAAAAAGTATAAAATTTAATCATTACTAAGGTAAAAATTGGTTTTCCATGGGGGTTAACTAAAATGAAAAGGGATAAAACGACTATTACACTTGACTAAAATACATTTTATGGAAATATTTGGACTTTATCATGACTTATATTATAATTTTATCAATTTTGATCCTTTTTTATGGGGAAATCGTGGTTAATATTTTTCATATAAATCAATTACATGTGTTTCTCACCCCTCACTTATAAAAGGCCATCACAGCTCTTTTCTTCATCACATAATAAAAAACATTGGGTCAAGAAAAACACTACCAAAATAACATAAAATAATCCCTTCCCCCATCCTGAAATCATTACATTAGATTAATATATGTACTATGAATTATTTCAGTGCAAACCTAAGTTGGATACCCCAAAGATAGGTAATGTTCATTACAGAGTGTTTTGGTTTTACATCTTTTTCCACCTCCATCCATTATTATTATAACATTAATTTATAATATAATAGGTATAATTAGTTTGATTTTATTTTTTTGTTAATGTATTGACATAATGTTATCTTCACATCAACAAAATTGGATATGAAATCATCATTCGTGTCTATAGTGGACTACCACCTAACGAAAATATTTTATATTTTTTCTATCACCAGCTCCCACATAAAGATTTAATGATGGATTTATTTATTATATAAAATACTTATTATATTATTATACTTATGGAATTATCATATCATACATGCATTCATTGATTAATTTTTTTTTCAATATGATAATGTCGTTTGTGTGTACTTCAGTCTACTGTCTAACGATGAAATGTGATTATGTCACACATTACTTATTATTCAATAATGATGGGTTTAAAGAAAATATTTGATATTTATGAAAAAAAATTATTGTATAATTATTATATATCATTTACCATTCATTCTCTTAATCTGACCAAAAAATTGAATTATCATTCATGCATACGCAAAACCTATAGTCACCATAAATGATGCATTTCATTTTATATCTATAAATACATTAGGATACAATAAAATTTATATGTACAATATATATAATATTTTTATCTATGTTATATATTTTTAGATTATTAAATAACTATTTATGTAAATTTTCCAAAAATTACATTTCAAAGCATACATAAAGAACAAAGTAGTTATTCCTCAAAACATGTCATCAATAATAATAATTAATAAAAGGATAATAAAATCTCATTGTTTCATCAAGATTCATGGTGTAAAATTGGATATTCTTAATGTAATCTGATTTTCAATTTTCTATGAAACATTCAATGGTTCCCACATGCATATATGGGTACCATCATTCTTTCGAAAGGCTTGTGGTTATCTGGGTTTTTAGGTGTAACGACACTTGGGACTCACATTGGGAGAGAGTGTGTGAGGATGGGATCATTACCTACTTTTGAGGAGTATTTTTTACCACTACAAGAATATCTTATATATTTATGAAATGTTTATAAAATCCTTCCTAGACCCTAATACTAGATTGATAAACCACGTGTCAATAAATTGATTACGAACATGTATCAATATGGGTTATCATGTGTATATCATGGGTTCTATATCACTCTATTATGTTTTTAAGACGCTTTAGAATATGGTCATGCTCTAAAACACATGATTTTATTATTGTACAGGGGGGTGTATAATTTCTTTATTATGGGATTGAATCTCTATGAGGCATCCTATGTATCCTATGGTAATAACTATAAAAACCCATTTAGTTCATTGTTTATAGTTTAAGGTAGTATGACTGGACCCATCTATGCCCTTTAATGTCATATGTTATAGATAAGAGTATCAAGATCAAAACTAGATGAGGTTTTCTATGTATCATATTTAATACAGGAATCAGAGTCTATGTAGTTCTTATAACTAGGGCAAGGGTCATGATAGATACAAAAATAGATGCCCTAGGTGAGACTAATTCATATGATACTACCCTGGATTGATCCTTTGGGAATAGAGACCCGCGAGCAAGGATGTGATGTAATTATACATACAGCTCGATGGAAATTCCTCATTGGAGGAATTCTCATCATGCTATCAGTACAACCAATGCTAGCCATTAAGCCTGATTGAGCAAATCTTGGTGTGAGAAACAATAGATAAGTGGATGTGAGATATATTAAATGAGAGTATACCAATGTAGTGTTTACACGTTAGGGGCACCCTTATAAAATATATAGTATGAATCTCAGGACTCATGAAGGATTACTACAAATCATAGATATGGAAAGAATCAGTATATTCATAGTTTAGTTAATCACAATCCAACTAATGGATTTGAGGAAATTGAGAGCATGATCAAAGCTTATACATAGAATGATACACATGCCTAAGTTCAGTCTTCGTCCACTGATGGATGAGGGGTATGGAAGACCTACTTGATGATTCGGACCTATATGATAGGAATAATTTGAATGAGAAAGAACTTACACTGAAGTGGATTCCCATTGGATCATGGGCCGTAAGTAGGCTTACTAGATATCCAGAGTATGGAGGGAATCATATTTCTTGTAGTTCACTTTATATGAAAACTAGTTGATGTATTTGAGGTACTCTGGAGAATGATCAGGACTTATAAATAGAATGATTCACATTCATGAGTCCTCTCCTCATCTGCTGATGGATGTGGAGATGGATGACCTATGTGATGATTTTTTCTTGTATGTTATGAATAATTTCAATGATAAGGGACATAAAATGAAGTGGATCCCCAATGGAGCCCATTCCATAATAAGGATTCCTACTTTTCCCAATTATGGAAGGAATAATAGTTCACATAGTTCACAAAGTACTTTAACCTACTAATAGCATAAGGTAAGTGATCATACATAGAGACATTAGAAATTATAGGGGTCATACCGAAATGGATTCTCTATTGGTGTGGAAATATTATATTATGTTGATGACCAAAATTTACACTTTAGGGTTTCTCGCATTTGGTGAACTCATATCATGTCACTGGTTGGGGCATACACTCTGTGTCTTCTCATGATTGGTTCATACATTCCATGATACCAGTTGGGGCATACTCAATGGGGATTTCTAATTGATATATTTACATCATGTACATTGTTAGGGATTACCTTCTGAGGCTTCCCATGCGGTGTAATCACTCTTTATCCTATGGAAGATTAAATAGAGGTGGTGATGACAATGAGGGTCTGTCATGGAGAATGACATTAGTTGGGTATCATGAATTCATGATTATAGATCATCAATGTCATTTCCTTCATATAAGGGTAATGTGGATATGGATTCTTAGATAGGTTCCATAGGGAATCTATCCAAGTAGTCATTCCTTAGAAAGTGGACATGTTGTAAGGGATTTAATTTCCCACCCAACTTCTTAGGGAACCTATATGGAATAGAATATATGTCTGAGGGTGACTGACTGATCAACTATCAGGGTCTAGGATTATTTTTTTGGGTTAAGAATACATATCTTAGACGCTTCTCATGGCCATGAGGGACATGTCTGTGGTTCTTCACATGTTGTTGTGGACATATTAGGGGTTTATCTCATGACCAAGTGAAAATGTACATGACCTTGAACATGATCATGGGGGATGTGTCTCAGTTATATTTTCATGAGTGTAGCGGACATGTCAGAGGTTCTTAACATGTCTAGATGGATATGTGAGAGGCATGATGAATTTTCAAGAGGATGTATCCCAGATGTCTTCACCTGAGTGAAGAAGACATGTCATAGTTTCTTCGCATGTTCGGGAAGTCATGTGATGGGTGCTTCTCATGACCACGTGAACATGTCTGATATCTCATGGGTGAGAAAAAGATGCTTCATATGACCATAATAAACTTATACAGATGACTTGTCATGAGGTCTTACCGAGTAGTGATAATGACGCATCACATGTCTTTCAGCGACCATGAAAACCATCGGCCTCCCTTCGTTTGATATCCTTCACTTTATTTTACGATGTCCTCATATTACATGACTTGGTAATATAATCACACAAGATTTTGATTTCATTTTTTGATGATTCTTAGTGTGATCAATATGGGTCAGGAAGAGAGTACACAAGAATATCATGGACTTGTTTGTCTGCTTGTCCGTAGGGTACTACGGGGTTGTTGTGGCACACACAAGGAATTCCATGTGTTGAGATGGACATATAGGGGGTCGTATCCTTAGTTTGTCATATTTATTTAGGGATATGTCTAAGGGTGGTCCCATGTCCGAAAATAATTTTCTTAATCTAGTATTGTGTTCAACATGGAATGACCAAGGTTGTATAAAGACATCACTAGACCATCAATGGGTCTCACAAGTGTTTTTAGGGTCATGAAAATTGTCAAGTGTTGCAAGGGAATATCCTATGGGATTGTGACTTATGATTCAAGGGAGAGATATGCATAAGAGTTCTCATAATGAAGGCATTTACTGTAGGGTTTTCAAGGAAAAGTTTTCTACTGTTCATGGGATCTTATGCGCACAAAGGGGATGATCACATAACCCCCCTCATGAAGGCCTTTGGACTGCATGGGCACACAAGGATCTTATAAAAATCTCCATTCTTCTGACTAGGATCATCCTAAAAATATTGAAAGCATGGAAGTGGGTTCCTTGGTGCATATGGTTAAGGTTTCTCTTATATATTCTCTCGTATAATATGGAAGCATACACATGTAAGGTGATCCATGTTCAAACGATCCATGTGATGAATAGACACTCACATAATCACATGCCTCCAGTCACAATCTTGTGGTCATCTTGGTGGTGATACAAGAGAGATGCTTATCAAAACCTATGTGTATGTGGGTAAATGAATACACCACCTAGAGAGGGGTGTCTGGTGTGTTCCCTTAGTGTTGGACATTATGAAGAGGGTTCCTTTGAGAATCCTCCATATCGGGGTCTCCATTACAAACTTCTCATGCAAACGTCATGGGATACATATTCTATCACATCATTATGAATGGGGTCTTGCAATGGGACCTTTATTTAGGAAATGGGGGCTATATCCCAAACCCCCCTCACATAATAGAAGGGTAGATTTTTAACTATGTGGAAAATGAAGTAAACTTCCTGATGTGTGTAGGTTGGTCTCTGGATGGCCGAATGGGGGTTCCATGATTTCCTCACGTATTTTATATGACCAATCATGCTAGTGAATAATATATTGAGGATCATACAGAGGACTCTACAAGTATGTAAAAGGGTTTCATCCAGGTCTGCATAGAACGATGCATGGCCAAGGGTATTCTTTTTTTAGCCTCTCGAGTGGTTTTTTGGATCTCAAAGGATCCCTGAGTTGAACTCCATGACCCTGAATGGGAATGTTCATTACGTTTGCAAACATCGAGGATGGTGTACAGGCAGAACTGAAGGAGGTCAACATGGTTACATGCCAGAAAGTGCATGGGGGGTTGCTGGTGTAGGAAATACATACAATGGGGTATCAATCTTGGTTATAAATGAACAAGCTTGTATGCCTTGTGAGATATTGAATCTTCATCATCTAGGTGATTCACATGTCTTTGATGAGCAGCCATATGATGGTCTCCTTCATTATTCCATGGGTTTGTTGGATGTGCCTACAAACTTGTGTAATCGTGTTCACAGATCTAATGTATTTTCCACAACAAATTTGTACTCATGGAATTCCTGAGATTAGGTTTCACAAATTCTCCGGTTAATATTCACATGCACCAGTATGGGTTCCCCATATCAATGTTTCACATGAGGTTCCATCACTCACATGACTGCATGATCCCAGGGGAGAACGTACACGAGGCCTCATAAGAATTTGTAGGGGTCTAGTATATGATCATGTGATAATATGAAGATCACACGATGAATTATTCTAATGATATAATATGGTATATTATCACAGGAGGAGAATATTTTAATACTTGGAGGTTATCCTTGAAATGGATGACCGGTATATTTGTCTCTCTAGTGTTCTCCCATTTTCAGAGTAATTCATCTCTACCCCTTTCTTAAAATTTCATGGATGTTAGGGGGTTTGTATAGGAAAAGTGAAGATGAATCCATTTCCACTTTTTACGAGATGAAGGATGTGTTATCATGTCATATTTTTCATTCCCATGAGATGGCGTCACATGATCTACAAAAAAATATGAAATTAGTTGAATGGAAAACTATAGAGGCAGAAGGTATATGTAGCCATAAAATGAAATACGATAACCCATTAGTTGTCTTTATATTTGTATCATGGTTAAGAGTAATCATACAACAACATAGATTTCATCTAGAGGCACTCGAAGAAGGATGGAAGGGATCAAGGAGGCTTCTCCTAGTCGTCCTTAGTTCGGTCACATGGTAAATGAATGAATGTACGACAACCTTGAATGTCATCATAGAGACTTGTAGGAGAACAGTGGGGTCATAGAGGCCAATTTTGTACTACATTAGACTCTTGATGATGTTCTAAAGTGGTGGATCCACCAAGAGGTGAGTGTTAGGTGTGTGTCGAACAATGGTGTTGAGAGGTTGAAGATGAGGGTCATGCGGCGTGTTGGCTCTGCTGGTTCGAATGTGTGATTGGCATGATCATATGAAAGACTGAGATCAATGGAAGATGAGATCTAATTTCATAGATCATAAAATGGTGTGATCAGAATCCCCTATTTCAATCCGTGAAAAAGAACACAAACCACATTTAATTATCCATCCCTATCCACCTAGTATAAAAGCTATTCCATGGTGGTTGTTGGCTCAATCTATAAATGGGGTCAACACAGGTATAATCTGCATCATCCTCCACTTAGTGGACCTCTTCCCACCTAAGCGAGTAAGTGCTTCTAGGATTTCAAACCTAAGTCCCTATACCCATTCCTGACCTATTTTTAGTGGGTGTTATGAACACTCATGGACTTGCAATTGACTCGGGCTGATTCCCTTGGGTGTGGTCGACCTAGTCCCACATGTGCCTTGGTTGAATCATCTTGGTTGGAATGTAGGATAACTGTATTTTCATAGATAAGGGATGGGTGGTATCAAAATGAATACCCTTAACATGAGAATATAATGAAATTCATAGTATTGTGTTATGTCCAAGATAAGACTCTTTAAGCCATAAGACTACTTGTATGACCTCCTTCATACATCAATCTATTGTTTAGAACATTGGATGAATTATTGGCGGAAAAGTGGGAAATGCATGAAAACTGATGTCAACTAATTCCCCCCTGAGGATTTGATTATTGAAATTAATTATTATGATTATAAGGTAATCGTAGATCACTTTGTCACATATCGGAATATCTAATTATTTATGATACATAACTCTATGAGAAGATATATCATGAGTATGTGTGAGGAGATCTGATGTTCAATGAAGATGACAGATTTTTCCATAACTTCTTGGATAAATTCAATATAGGGAATACCATTGGCATGGGGTATACTTTACCTAAAATTTGAATGTATGAAAATTCCGAAATGAAAATAGGATAGGGTGGAATGAAAACATGTGGATGGATGCGAAGTATAATACTTGGATTTCCATATGTATCCTAAGTGGATGAGAATCAAGATACACATTGTATGAAATATATTATTATAAATATCAACCTCATGTACAAGAGAATAGGTTCATTGATATAGATCTATATGAATAATGTCTATAAAATAGATTTGTCTCATACATACGAGAAAAAATGTAACAATTATTTATGAACTCTCCGGTACATAACCATGTCTTAGTGGATATATTTATCTTATTACACACTATATATGTCCATTGTGTGTAATACCAAATAGATAGAATTACCTAGATGTGATTTTTTGACTTCCAACATGTTTCTTTTCGAGGAAAGATCCCGAATTCCCACTAACATGGAATCCTGCATTGATGTTCCTACTCCATTAGTCTTGAGATCATCTAATTTACCAAGATAATATGGACATGGTATCCTTCCCAAAATGTGTAAAACACTAAATTTTTCCTAATTCTATGGATATAGGAAGAATAGATTGATTTTTTGTTGAGGCAATATGGCAGTCCGCACAAGCATTGCATCTTTTTATTTACATTGCAATATTTTTTTTCCAAAGCTTCATATGGTGGGAAACGTAGTGGGCATGGACATGGATACTTCTTGGACAAACTAATTATAGGTTTTTGAATAGAAATGTTTTTTCCTCTTACATTTTAATGATTCTCAATATTTCCTAGATCACGGAAACTATATGACCAGTGAGCAGGAACTCATATTTTTTCCAAGATTCATTTATCACGTTTTTATCTTGGTGAGTATTATGTCTCCTGGTGCACTTAGGTCATACATGTTAGAACATCATTGTATTGTAGTTTAAGATCTTCTAGATTTGACCATTGTGATTACATGTAGTATAAATTCTTATCAATATGAATTTTTTGTGCCCTGTTGTGTAAAGTCATTCTTCTAGGACTTTGGATGTGCCATGTAGTATAAATTCTCCCTGCCAGGAAAATGGTGGTCCATGGAATTTAAACACTATCTTCTAGTACTATTTGTCCAACACTTTGTTTAAAGCATTACCAACAAATATTCTGGTGTGACTCATAGTTTAAATTATTACTACGAGGACATTGGTCTGCCATGTAGTTTAGTGTCTTATCACTAGGATTATTGGAGTTCTGTATAGTATATAGACAAACATCCATTAATTTTATTTAATATAGGGTTGGAAATAAAGAGGAGACTAAAACCAATATAAGATCTTCAGATCTACCATTGTACTGGTATGCCTCATGAATATCAAAGAACCTTTTTTACCAGGGGGAGATTCCTTTAGTTGGTGGGTTAAATTCCTTATGCATTAATATCATAGCCAAGAAAAGTTGATCTCCACCCTTTTCCAATGGATACAATAGGATTATTGGGTAGATAGAGTTGAGGGTGAAATACTAGGGAAAAATTGACTTCATGGAGAGTTGTAATGTCGGTGATGTAAGTCACAATCCAAATGTCTAGTCTGGGTTATATGGAATTGGGTAGACAAGAAGGGTAAGCCTCTTAACAACAAAGGGGTGTCAGGTTTATCCACAATGTCATAGAGGCTCACAAGGATTAAGAGGCCCTCTATATCATGCCATGATCTTTCCAATTAGTGGGTCTGAGCCCTTGCATCAATAGCATAGCCATTCAGAGAGATCCCTAATCCTTTCCAAGGACTATGAAATATTTTTTGAGGCTCATACATTAAAAATAATGATGTTGTGTATGTATGAACGGATATACAGTAAGGTTTAGAACAACATAGGGAAACATATCATTTAATTGGAAGCTCTAACCACATGACTTGTGGTTTCCAATCCTGAGGCATGATCCATCAAAAGGATCAAGAATGAAGGGCGACATTCCAGTTTTGAGAATTGGTACAAAACATTGCGATTCAATGTTGAGCATATCAAATCCGCATGGATAGTCTGATATGGGGATTTTAAATCCTTTTCTAAAGAACAAAGTTCATGAGGAAGGTATTAGTCATGAACCTTTGATTTAACCTATAAATCAATGGGGTGATGGGTTCCACTGGGATGAATCTATGATAACATGAATCAGAAATCATTTAACTCTAGGCCACGATGTGTCTGGTTGGTGGTTCTAAGACCTCACATCATTATCATGTCTAGGAAGTTAGATATCATTAACCCTTTAGGTGAAATGAATTATTTTAAATGTTTTCAGACTCGTCAAATCACGAAGTGGTATATATGGAAAATATAAGTTCTTTGAAGGTTTTGAGAACAATAAAAGTTGTGCCACCGCCAGTTAAACATATTCTCATTGTGTGGAAATGTGACAAATAATATCACTAAATATTTCATGGACTAGGGGGTCCAGCGTGAATAGTTTGGACTTAATTAGGTATATATATTAGGACATATAAGATTATTATTTAATTACTTGTGCAATAAATATTTATTAATCTCTAGAGATGAAATGTTTAGTTGGTGATGACTCAAATTTTTCTCAGGTTTCCTTCCGTGGTTTTCTAGCATAATTAGTTTTGAATATATATATTTTTAAGTTTAAGATCATGTGATTAGGACCATTATGTGGATTAATTTAAGTTCTTATATCTTTGAAAATGGTGTGATCATTTTAAACTCATTCCATATATACCTCGTAGGGGGGATGTTACACTAGATGCTAATTAGGATACCCATGGTCAAGAGTACTCCAACATCATTCGGAGTAGGTGATGGTGATGTTGTAAATCATGGTTCAATGTTCATTGGTCAGGAGTGATGATATGGAAAAATAATTATGGGGATAACCTATAACAAAATGGGGTAATGGGTTCCACATTGGTAACAATAGGCTCACAAAAATCAGAAAACCATTTACACCAGGCCAATATATCTCTGGTTGGTGGGTCTGAGACCTCACATCAATAATATAGCCA
The DNA here is from genome assembly GCA_963277665.1 of Viscum album. NCBI lineage: Eukaryota > Viridiplantae > Streptophyta > Magnoliopsida > Santalales > Viscaceae > Viscum > Viscum album. The sequence continues at coordinate 137,386,644 of OY728139.1, forward strand.
AGAAGAGAGATATATTTTCTTATTCAAGGGAAGTATATGATTTTTAAAAACCAAATATTTTTGGGAAATGAAGTATGATACATGGATGTAGGTTCTCCAAAAGATAATAGAAGCACTTCATTCTCCGATTAGTCAGGGTAAGGCTCTTTATGTCCTTTGATAAGAAGGGGTGATGGATGATGAACTATATAGTTTATCATCGTATAGTGCGGGTATGATTCCAAGCTTTTTAATGTCATTTGTTAAAGACAAACATCAATGCAATTTAATTTCATTTGGTGTAGAATCTTCCATGCAGTTTAACGTCACATGATAAGGATGTGAAAACTGAAGAGAAATGTGGTAATATTGTGGATGGGACCTAGAATGAGGTCTTGGGTGACACTAAATATCCTATATGAATGAGAATGAATAGAAACATAGATCATGAATTATTCCATGCAGTTTAACATTATGTTGTAAGGATGAATGAGGCTTATCATGATTATGGTGGATATTCATCTTTGCATAGCTGAACATCATGCATTAAGGATGTGAGAACTTATGTGAAAGGTAGTAATGTTACAGTTGGGCCCAATGATGAGAATTTCGGAATGACTACATATATAATTGGAGTGATAATTAAGAAGCACATATCTCTTGAAGGACCTTTCATTTTAATGTCATGCATTAAGTACTTTCATCGATGAATTTTAACGTCATGCGGTAAGAACGATGTCGTACAATTTAATGTCATGTTGTGGGGAAATATGTAGACAGTTTAGGGTCATGTGATTCAAACAGGAAGATAGAGTCACTGATATAGATTCACAATGTGGTTCCATAATGATACCTTATATGAATAAAGATCAAATAGGTCTAATCCACATTATGCATCATTCTGAGAGAACTCAAAACAATGGGGGAAAAGTAGATTATACATGAGGCTCGGCCCGAAGAAAAACTATTTTGGGGTCACTATGTATCTCATGAGGATGAAATTGAAGTAAAATGTAATTATGAGAGTTCCATATAGGTTAACATCATGCGATCTGGTTGTATTTCCATGCAGTTTTACATTGATTTTTAAGGAAAAAAGTGGACCCATGTTAATTAATGTGGATATTTCGGTTGGGATTGTCCATGGAAGTTCAAGTGTCACTACATTTCTCATGAGTATGAGAATCATACTGAATTTTTTTTATTAGGGAATCATTTATTTTAATGTCAAGAGGTAATGACTCTATGTAACAATTGATTCCTTTCTTGTGAATATAAAGCCCTACCACAATTATTATACCCACGTGAGGTATGCGTGGGGTGTGAAACAAGGAGTGGCATTGGTTTATGAATAGATTAGAGACAAACAGGTTGTATAACAATGTATTTTGGTAAGATTTTGTGGTTGGGACAACATATAGGATCAAGTAATCCCTACATATCCCATTGGGAATGAGATCATTCCATATTTAGTTCTAAAAGGACTGTGTAGTTTAAGGTCATATGATAAGGACTCAGAATTAAAAGATGTGAATGGGAAAATGATATAACATGTCCATGCAGTTTTATTTTATGTGATAAGAACATTGTACATGTAGTTTGACATTCTGTGGTAAAGACATTGGATCAAACATCATGAATGGAAGACAGTCTTATGTTTGGGCTAAGAAATTGGGATATGGGCATCACTTAGTGTCCATTGATGAAATAGATAAATCCATATGTAGTAATAATAATTCTATGCAGTTTGACCTCATGAGGTATGGATAATAATATCCCATGAATTTTAATGTGATGTAGTGAGAATAATGGATAACCGAGGTAAAGACAATGGATTAGATAAGGTTAGTGAAACATCAAACCTAAACCCCAGGGAGGTATTTGAGTATCCCAACTTCTTTGGAATAAATATCCACATAATTTTAGAAAAGGAGTTACTCTATGCAGGTTTGGACCATATTTAGATTTGGTAATTATTTCTTGTTGATAATACCAACCGAGCATAGGATTTGAGATCCACACATCACTACATAACTCATGGGGATGAGAATCAAGATACATAATGTAATTAGAATTTCTTGAAGTTTAATGTCATACAGTAAGGATGATGGTGGGAGGATGAGATCGTGAAAGATATTTGAATGGATTTATAAAGAAAAACACAATGAAAATGAAGAAAAAATAGATCTAAATCATGCCATGCATCCCCAAATGGTTCTCATTCCAAGTGGCTGAAAAGAATGTTCTAGTTTTGGTTCTTGGTTCTAGACCCGAGGATTAAATTCTTGAAAATTCATATATATCCCATAATGGAGAGAATCACCCAACACATAATTCTATAGGCATTGTTCTATATAACATAATGCATCATAGATGAATTTTTAAATATTTTAATCTCATGTGTTAAGAACATGGGTCACCCGACCTGAATGGATATGTGTTTCATGAATCTATGTAAGTTCATGTCGACATTGGATCACCAATCTTTAATGGAAGAGAATCATATGGTTGGTCCAAGTTGTAGGGGTTCAAGAATCACTATGTATCCTGTGATGATAAAAATAAATCCGTATATAGTTATTGTTGGACCTTGTAGTTTAATTCCCCATGTTAAATACATGAAGGTAAAATATCTCGAAAGGGGTATGTATAACAAAAAATGTTACAAGTCGTCATTAATGAGGTCTGTGATAGCCCATGATGGGAAAAACATTCCCAAAGAAGTCTTGTGGAAATGAATAAATACAATGTTTTTGTGAATAAATATGTATCCCCTATGGATGGGAATCAATTCATACGTATCTATGGAAATGCTAGTTCGGTAGGATAACAAAAACTGCAATGGCATTCCCCTTGAAAAAGGTACACATGAACATAAAATTTCATATCATGTATGGGAAATTGACCATGAAGTTTATCATCTGGAGGCAAGGAATCAAGGTATTCCCTTAACCATATTTAATTTAAGAAGATAATGAGCTCATCCCATGCCTCCAGGCCACGTTTTGTATAGGGTGGGCCCCTACCCAAATTCCTCAGCTCATGTGAGCCACACTCGGTATGAGAAATAAAGAATGACATGGTTCTATTGATAATGGCCCATACATTACATACATGTTTATTACTTCATAATTGACACATACTTATTACAACATATAACAAAACCATGATAGGACCATATCGGTATATTGTCTTTAGAAACTGGGAAACATAAACGACTGGTAAAGCATCTACATTTTCTCCCATTTATTTCATCATTTCTAGAGTCCCTTTGGAATATCCAACTTAATACCTTTCTTCCAAATCTGGGAAAAAGGAAACATACCAAAAGGGTGAGCTCAAATGCTCAGTAAGGGTAAACAAAGGAAATATCATATTCATAAAAACATAGCAATTCAAAAACCATAACTTGAAAAAGATATCATAATATCATAACATGGGATAAATCATAGTAGTTAAATGTAATCCAAATAATCATAACATAAATCATTATACTTTGTGTCATACACACATAATCATTGAGAATCATTTCTTAGTAGTCAAGACTCATTTCCAAGACTATGCTATCAGACAAAGTCCATTTCTGAACCGAGATCACTTCTCGTCTGAATCCTGTATCATTGAACCGGACTAACCTGCCATTCCAGCCATGTCTATCTCATGAGATATAAATATTTACCCAATGCATTGTAGGGATATATAGGTCCCCCCCATCTCATTATAAAACCATTATTATGTGTTCCACCAAATCATAAATCATAGCATAACCCATGTAATAAAAATGGGATTCTTAAACATCATGCCATCATATCATAATACATATAAGATAAAAGGACATCATAAAATTAATAACATTATACCATAATCAAATCAATGTAAAAATAGGGATAGAAACAAATCCCTATATTATCTTAGATGGAAAATAATTTTGATAAAACACTTGAACTCCATTCTTGAGGAAAATATCCTTTCAACTTCAAAGACATTTTTCCTTACTTCACTTTTCATACAATTTTAAACTAAAATAAGTTGATTAAAAATAAACTTGAAAACTTGTAAAGGAAGATTCATGTAAATAATGTTCTATGAAATCATAAAAATCCATTCATGTCGTATAAGTTAAAAAAAGATTTTTCTCATACTTTGGCCGGAAATGTAAAAAAGTACCTCTTACTTAAAATGACAAAAGATTACTTTCATATCCTTTACTCACCAAAGGGTAAAATTGTATTTAAACAATTTTATGAGAATAGAAATAATATTACATATTGAGGAAACTTGTATGTGGATGATAAATATTCCCTAGTAAATTCTGAAGTACAAACAATCTCAGATAAAAATGAGATTGCGAGATTTTACCTTACCTTAGGTCCGATTTGCTTCGTACGTATATGGACCTCCTGTATAATAATTTAAATAATGTCATTGAATTATTACAGAATCATATTAATTGTTATTATATCATATATGGTCATTTTATTACCTTCTTATTAGTAATATTTCATTGCTACTTGTTATTCGAGTGTTCATTGCTTTATGTTCTTATGCATGTTTTGTCGAATAATTTTTTATTCTTCTATTTAGGTTATAGATACCTCATTTCCAGAATGGTATTATAGTAATATATATCATATTTATTCATTCAATTCATTTATATAATCATTATTCAATGAAGACAATGTAGAACGAGTCGCATCACATCGTGGATACGGTAGGTCGTACGTACGCACGAGCGATGATATCGTTTCCATGATCATGGAATTGTATTGAAGTGTATGTATAATATTTCAGAATCAATATAAATTTACAATAATCATATATATTTATTCTTTACACCATTATACCCATCCAAGTAAGGTGGTGGTGGAAAATAGATTACACCACGACGTGAAGACAGTATTCCGTACGTACGCACGCTCAGTGATTTCATTTTCCGTATGATGGATAGAAGGTGGAATAGGTTTATTTAATATTTATAATATCATATCTGTATAGGAGTGATACTGATGTTATTACTTTATAATGAATCAACTAATGAAGAGTATGTATAAGAAGAAATGAATTTGAAAAATCGATAATAGATATTACCTCTTCTTTGACACGCCTCTTTGAAACCTCATATTAGGGAACTAATGTTGGTCTTTGAAGAAGACAAGGACCTATAGAATAATAATATGTGAGTTTATAAGATTATTGGGCATAGTTTGGCTAAGCTTGAAGTCTCAGAGTTGTGTAAAGAGGAGAGGGATGAGGTGCCCTTTTATAAGGGAGGAGAGGGGCACCTTTGTTAAGTGTGAAAATATTATTTTATTATAAACTTATCTTAGGTTTAAAAAGGTCCAAAAATCATTAAAGATGAATATAATATAACTTATGTTCGAAATAAAATCATAAAATCATAATTGGACATGTTTTGGATAATATTTTAATCATTATATTCTTATTTATTTAAATCATTTATTAATGAGGTAAATACTGCGTCATTATTGTGTCATAAATAATTTAATTTATATGATGTCTAAAAATTATAAAAAAACCACCATTTAAAAAATATATTTATATTTCCAATGAATATTTATAGTAGAAAATATAATTTATATAACCCCTTATAAAATTTAATTAATAAAATATTTTTGTTAATGTCAATTTGGTCTTTACATTTAATTAATTAATCAAAGAATTATATTCATCTTATTGAACCACATTTTACTTCATGATAACAACCATGTATGTTGGATTTTTGAAATTCAATTCGAAGAAGTGGAAAAATTTCATTTAAATGAAAGAGTCAGTTTTTCAACTATCACTAAGTGGTTTCACTATTAATCAAAAATTGAAGTTTTTCAGAAAAATAAAAAAAATTAACCCTAAGATATATTTGATATTATGAATTCAAAAATGATGTCTATTTTTCCAAATTCAAAACATATAAGTGTCATTAATTAATTTTACAATTAATTCTCGTTATCAAAACAAATACCGTGTTTTTAAGAAACAATAACTATCAAAAGATCGACACTTGTTTATGCCCACATTCAAAGTGAAATTAATTCCAATGACCAACATTGGAGTAAATGGTAAAAATATATTCTAATTACACTTTAAAACCAATTAAAAAGATAATCTAACCATATAAATTATTGCGATGAAAAAAATATGTTTTAATTAAAATATAGCGTGTTTTTACTATTCATTAAAATATGAATGTTATCAGAATAATATGAAAAATTTATCAAAATTAAATTTTTATATCCTGATTCAATGGAAGAATTTTATTTTGTCAAATTGCACTTATAAACATGTCATGAACTAGATTTAAAGTGGGTGCACCATCAAAAGGCAGCAACACTACATTTTTTTAAAAATACTTATTTTACCCAAAAAATTTATTTTTTTCTCATACCACAGTCTACAAAATATGTAAGATTAATAATAATGTTATAAAATTCAAAATTTAGTTAATACTATTCATAATGGATAGTCTATATTATAACAATATATCGTTGTTTAGTGAAACCCGGTATTGTGTACTACACACGCTATCGAGGAAGGTCGCAATGGCATGCAACACAAGCCAAGATAGTGTTGTATGTAGTGAAAGATTTCTTTGATGTTGCATATAACATAAGACATAAAAAAATTTACTTCTCATATAATATTAGGTTGTTACACTATTTCACCATTAATAGGTAATGGAGGATAGCCAATGATTATTTAATGTTGTGTGGTTTGTTAGACAAGATGTAGGATCACGGTGTGCCAAAGAAAATCAATGAAAATTATAATCCAATAGTACAAAGATCTAGAGATCCATGTCGGTTAATGTCTAGAAGAAAGGATGTGCTTCATGTTGTGTAACATATTGTGGTAAAGATGTTTTCCAATTGGTCTAATGATTAGTGACAAGTATGTGAGCCATGTAGTTTAACGTCTTGAGGTATGGATGATAGAAATTTAGTTTAATGTCTTTCAATATGGAAATAATCCATTTTGTTTAACATTTTTTAGTAATAATTATGGACTTGCAGTTTAACGTCTTGAGTTAAGGATTCAATATATAAAGTTTAATATTATTTTGAAATTACGGTGATGAAGTTTAACATCATGCAATAATAATTTAATCCATGTAATTTAATTTCGTTCGATAAGGATGATGGTTATGTTGTTTAATGACTTTTAGAAAGGAAATAGTCCATGAAATTTAGCATCTAGTAGTATGGGTATTGGCCATGCATTATAACACCTTGTTGTAAGTATGCAATCTATGTAGTTTAATATCACTCAGTAAGGATGATGGACATGCTGATTAATTTCCTCAGATAAAGATGTTATCCATGAAGTTTAAAAACATCCAGTGGAGATGATGGCCATGAAGATTAAAATTTTGCAGTAAGGATGTAATCCATGTAACCTATTAGGAGGGCAGCTCATCTGAAGGGGCAAGGAAAGCTCTTATTTAGGTTCCATGAGACTTGGGATCCTTCAACTATATCAACCCTAAATATACACATTCCTCCAAAATATCCTTCAATATAAATCAATTTTTGATTGTGTGACCGAGACGTTAGTGGTAAAGTAAATATTCATCATGGCCTACCCACCACAAATTTATATAGTTTTCTTATAGTTGAGATTTTTATAAAACTTCTCTCCATGGTGCAGTACAAATATTTAGAGAAATGGTTTGTTTTGAAGTTATAGTCCTTCATTCTTCATACAAAAGATGGTTGTTTCTCCCTTGGAGGTAGGTGACTCATACTATTCAATATGATTGTTGTTGTCTACTCAGAGTGATCAGATTATAGGGTTGGGGATTCGGGTGTTGGTGATTCTAGTATCCCCATGTCTGTCAGCCCTTGTATCCATACTTTTAATGAAATGAAATCCTCTAAAATGTGCTTGAGATGAAAATGTAGGGGCAATAATTTTCCTGGATTATCAAATATACCTCATTTGTCTTCCTCATTATTGAGAGCATCATTAAGATATTTTCTAGAGAATATTTTAAATAACTGGGAACATAATTGTCCTAGAAGGAATATGATTTCAACTGCATGTCCTCAATAGATGGGAGACCAGATTGCATCTCCTGCATGTTATTTTCTTACTCCATTTGAGTGGGTGTATGGATATGTCTGGATTATAGGGTACAGATTTATGGTCCTTATTGATATGGGGTTCGGTGCTAGAGCATTCGTTGTCTTAGATGATAAATATTCATCCCTCTTCTTATAATATCCCACATCTACTAAATGTTTTTCAGAGACTTCTATGGTTTGATGTTTTCCAAAATATCTCTGATGTAGTGTTGGGAAATATGTTAATACCTCCATAGCTATATGATGGGGGGATGATGAAAATGAATGGATTATTCTTGATGAGTGGATTAAAAATATGAAAATTCCCTAAACCATGTGGTCTAGTGAACATCCCCACACCAACAACTTCTAATAGTGGAAACATGCTCCTCATCCCTTAGTGGAGATCTCAGGAGTGTTCCTAAAATTATATGTAGGATATCCTTAATATCTTGATAGTGTGAAGTGATCTATTCTTATGAAGAAAAGTTATGTCATCCATAAAGGGATGGCTAGTGCGATCCATTAAAATACCCCTTCCTCCATCGATGGCATAATGATTGGATGATGGTGGGGGTTATGATGTGGATCCCATAGACTGAATCCATCGCTACCACCATCTATACCATCCATTTTCATAACATTTTAGGAATCATACACAATTGGTAACACCTTCTGTTGATGTCTTATGGGTACCACAGAGCCATTCTTCTCTTTTATTAGTGGTAGGATGTATGTAGGACATCATAGACCCATATGACTGCAGGAGGGTATGGTTGTACCCTAGAAGATCATGCTCACATGGATCTTATAGGGATTCTATCTATACAACTGATGTCATATTGGATGAATCAAAAGTAGGTTGGTAATCCCCATCGATGGAGTACTTCATTTAATGGTTCGATTCCTAATATATCATTTGGGGGGTCCATTACCATGATCCCGTTTGGGGGGTCAGTGCCATTGATACTATTTGAGGGGTCTTTTACTATGATGAAGATGATACCATGATAAAATATGGAAAAAATTACCCAAGTCCTATGTGATGTATTGTTTGATGGGAACCTACAGTCACTACGGAAAACTATGGTGAATCTGAGGGATCTTGAGTGGCAGTAATCTTGGCTTTCTTGGGGCCACCATTTAGAAAAATAGTGTACCATATTCATATTGGTAGTAATATGTAGATGAGCCCGATCTAGAGATTCATTGTCTGGATACCCCAGTTGGGCTCTCCCATCACATGCCTCTTCCATGATTGTTGGTGTATGAATAACCTTATTTATAGCTCCTTATGCGGTCATGGACAAACATTGTTGATGATGATCAAAATGGATGGGATTTCTCCCAAGAAGCTCCTAGGTGATCGATTGGTCTCTATGAAAACCCCCATCAACCTCTCTATCATAGTTAATGAATTTTTCCCTACCTTCCCATGATATGTTCCCAAAGAATTTGAATGTGGAAACATGTGTCACGTTCTTTATCATGTTCTGTCATAGGAAAGACAGTTGGTGGTAATCCATCCTCTGAAAGATTTTATGATTCAATTCTAGATTTGTGATGTCGTCGATGAATTTTTATTACAAGCCCAAAATTTTCACCTGCTGATGATGAAGACGGTGTATTGGTGACAATATACATTGGGGCCTCAGGATCAAGGCAGCTTGTCCAAAGATCATAGGTTACATTGGAAAACTCGATGACATAATAGAGATTATAGGGAATCTTGGGGAGTACCATAATAAAAACAAGACACCATATTAGTGTAGAATCATATATAATAGTACAAGATTAATTAATAACATTCATAGTAAAAAGATAAATATGGAGTCCCTTATTTTCACATGATGTTTAGCATGGCTAAAAGAAACATGTTGGGTCCACCATTATTTTATGTAATAATCACAACATAAAATTCCCTAAATATTTCTAAGAAAATATATCATTTTTGATCTATGAAAGGGATGACATACATAAATACATTCATGGTATGTTCACTATTTTTCTTTCATTGTATTTCATGGCATGGAATGAGTTCTAATCATTGTGTTACCATTGTCACTCTTCCACAAAACTCTCAATGGTTTCACCATTTGTAGCTGGGTATGAGTAAGCTTTCCAAAAACTAGATGTCATATAGGTTTTTAGGTCCAGAGACTATTGTGAACTAGCATTGGTCTAGAGGCTGGGAGGATGGTCTCATCAAAACCTTTGGGAGGGAATTATTACCTTCTTTGAGAATCTCTTATAAATTTATGAAATGTTCAAAAAATCCTTCTTAAACCTCGATATGGGTCCGATTAACACTGATTCAATGACATTATTTTTAACATGCATCAATAGGGATTATCATATGTGTATCATAGGTTCTCTGTCGATCTCCTAATAAATTATTATGCTTTGGACTATGCACAACCTCGAGAACCTTGTATTTTATTTATGTCTATGGGGGATGGGTGGGGTCTTGAAGTTGGTATTGAACCACTATGACTTATCCAATGCATCATGAGAGAATTGGAATCAAAACCCACATAGTTAGTTGGAAATTGTTTAAGGTCATATGACTCGAACCATCTATATAGTTAAGCATTGTGCAGTTTGTATTTTAATATCAGTCTTAGACATTGATGAGGTGTCATGTGTATCTTCTTTAATATAGGAACCAATGTCCACATAGTTCTTATAGTAGGTGTATTTGTCATGAGGGACACAATAATATGGGCCCAATGAGGGAGTTATGCATATAAGAGTTCCATGTATTCCTCCTCTAGGAATATAACCCTTTGAGTAGTGATGATATATAATCAGACATATATCTTAATGGCAATTCCTCATTGGGGGAATTCTCATAATGCTATTAGTATAACCACCTCTGGACTCTATGCCAAAGTGAGCCATGATCAGTGTGAGAAATAATAGAAAATGGGTGGTTGGTCATATTTCATGAGAGCATACCAATTAAGAGTTTACACATTAAGGATTCCCTTTTGGACTATATGGTATGGAGGTTAGGCTTTAGTAAGACTTCATACGTATCCTCGATATAGTGGGAATCAGAGTCTTCATATATCAGTTCAACTCAAACCCATTGATGTATCTCAGTTACTCATGAAAATGATTGAGGCTTACGTATAGAATGATGCTGCTGAATAAGTCTTCTCCTCTACTTCTAACATATTTGGTGGATGGAAGACCTATAAGAGGATGTAGTCCAGTATGTCAGGAATAATTGGAATAATAAGGGAAATACACTGAAGTGGATTCCAATTAGTTATCAAGACGTCATAAATCTTCCAACATATACAGAGTATTATGGGAAATAGATTTCTCATTGTTCACATTATCTAAAACCCATATATGGATTTGAGGCACTCAAGAGCATGATCAATGATTATGCATAGAATTATGATCATTCCTGAGTCCTCGCCTCATTTGATGATGGATGATGGTTGTGGATGAACAATAGAAGGATTTAGTCCAGTATGTTGGGAATAATTGAAACAATAAGGGACATACACCAATGGTGATTTACATTGGATCTGTTGCCTTAATAAGGCACCCTATGTATCTTCAGTATGGTGGGAATTAGAGTTCCCATAGTTTACTAAGTACCTTAACCTCTGGATAGGTTACCATAGGTTATCATTCTTGGATTCATTAGGAATACTTGGTTATTATACTAAAATGAATTCCCTATTAGTGGGGTTATATTATATTATGTAGATGACTAGGGAATACACTCTGTACTTTCATGTGATTGGTGAACACATATCACTTCACTATTCAGGGCTTACACACTAAGGATTCCCTTGTTTGGATCACTCATTTGATGCTATGAGTTAGGTCTTACACTATGGGGTATCTTATTGTTATACTTAAATCATGTCATTTTTGTAGGGATTACACCCTGAGGATTCTCGTGGGGTGTACTCACTCTTTATCTTCTTTTGGATTTAAGAGAGGTGGTGATGACCTAGATGGCATGTCCGAGATTATGACATTAGTAGGGTTTCATGAATGCATGATATCATATCATCAATGTGACTTACATCAAATAAGGGGAATGTGAATAAGGATTCATAGTCAGGGTCTACATGGCATGAGTCCAAGTAGGCATTTCATACAAAGAGGAAATGTCGTAAGGGCATTGATTTTACACCCTATATGTTGGGGAACATATTCATCATAGAAGAAATGTTTGAGGATTACATATTGATCAACTTTCATTCTTCAATCATCATTGTATCAGAAAAAAAGATATATTTGAGATGCTTCACATACCCAAGGTGAATGTTTCATGGATGCCTTGCATATCCAGGTTTACATGTCAGGAGTTCTTCTAATGGTCATGTGAACATGTCTTATTCATTAGGAGTGATAAAGAATTATGTGTATTAGGTTTCATTTTATGAGTGAAGCAGGTAGGAAATAAGTCCTTCACATGTAGAGAAAAACTTTTCAGAGGTGCCGTTCATGGTCAAGGAGGATGTGTCTTATGTGTCTTCACCTCAATTAAACAGATATGTTATAGGTGCTTCGCATGTCCTGACAGACTTGTGAGGGGTGATTCTCATGATTAGGTAGAGATGTTTGAGGTGTTTCACATTATCAAAAGATGCTTCATATGACCATAATGAGCATGTGTGGATGACTTGACATGATATCTTCGGGATCTGTGTTGTGGATGTGTAGAGTTTCTTTTTGCTACCACGAACACCACTCTCCTCCCTCTTTTTGATATCCTTCACTTTATTATTCAATGTCCTATGATCATGCGACATGGTATAAAAAACAGACATGGTTTCTACATGATTATTTTAAAATGATTCTTATGACCAAAATAGTTTATGTAGAGTGTAGATAAGAATTTCATGGCCATGTTTTTCTTCTTTTCCTTAGGGTACCGTGAGGTTGTTCGGGCATACCCAGGGGCTTCCATGTGGGGAGGCAGTCATGTTGGGTGTCCTATCCTTTAGATGTCGTATGTCATTATGGGCATTACATAGGGTTGTCTTGAGACTTTCTCAACTTATTAGGGATATGTATTATTATATACATGGCATGTCTAAGGTTGAATAAGGAAAATATGTGATCATCTATGGGTCTCATGAGTGTGTATAGGGCCTTGGGCACATTCATGTGTCATAAGTTCTTATCCAAAGGCATTGTGCCTCTTGTTGCATGGGAGGAATATACAATATAGTGATAATGAGGAAGGTGTACACCATAGGGATTACATGGAAAACACATGTCCAATCCATGGGATTCTGCATGCACAAAGGGGATTTTCACATGACAATTATCATAAAGGCATGAGGAAAGAATGGCCTCAAAGCGGTCTCCCAACATGCTTCATACTTATGTACAAGGCATTTCAAATAATTTCACAATCAATTAAGGGTTTACTTGGTGCTTGTGTGAATCATTTTTCCCATGGATTCTCAGGCATATCCTAGATTCATGCACATGTGAGTAGAACCATTTTCAAAGGATCTGTTTGATGATTGGCCACCCAAATGATCTTATGGCTCCATTCACAGTCATGTGGTCAACTCAGTGGTGATAACTGAGGGTATGTTATCTTAAGATCCATGTGAAAGGGTAATGGCATGAATCACCTAGACAGGGGTGCATCGTGCATACCCTCGGTTTTTTTTCATCATGAAGATGGTGTCCATGAGGAACATCCATGTCAGTGAGGCCATTTCAAACGTCACATGCAGTTGTAACAGGAAAAAGGTTTTATTGCGTGATCTTGAATGAGGTTTTGAGATGTTCCCTACAGTTATTTTTAGGGGATATATCCCAATTCGTCTGCACATATGTGTGTAGGAGGCTTTTCACTACAAGGAATATATAGTACTCATCCTGAAGCATGCTGTTTTTTCTATGGATGACCAAATGGGGGATTCACATATTCCCCCTACAAGCCATGTGTCGAAACAAGAAACCACATAATCTCCAAATTATTATACAAGGGACCATGAAAGAACATATAATGGTTGTGTCCTTGTCTTCAAAGGAGGATGCATGGTTGATGGTCATATTTGTATTGAGCCTACTGAGGGTTTTCATGACCCCCAAGTGGCCTTGTGACGGATTCCTAGTCCTAGAATGGGTTTATTTGTTGATTCCTTGTACAATGGGGAATGCATATATATGGAACCAAAGGAGGATTGAATGGAATCATGACTAAGGGTGCTTGAGGGAATCGCTGGTGTTGGACACCAAGTTTGTGGGCTGTCTATTCTGGTTATCAATGCCCAAATATGTTAGGATTGAGAGATTGGGAATCTCTAAAATCTATGATCATTTCATTTCATCGAAAAGGGGCCTCAAAACAATCTCGTTCATCGTGGAATGTGATTTTTGGAGGTTCCCACATACCTGGATAATCATGTTTGGTGGTATATTGCATTATTTATAAGATAAAAATATTCATTGTATCCATGGGACCATGATTCTCATGTTCACTAGTTCATAATTGTGGGAACCGATATGGGTGACACATATCATATCGTCACATGAAGTTACATCGCTAATTCCACTAAATGATCTAAGGGGAGATCATGTAGGAAGCCCTATGAAAATTCGATGGGGGTATAGCATTCAAACACATGATCATATGATGATCGTAAGATAGGTTACTCCGAATCCATTCTGTGGTGGATTCTAATGGGTGAGGACTCTTTTATTACTTGAATATGATACCTGAAGATGTCGGTCAGTGGATCAGTCTTTCTATTATTCCCCCTAATTCAGAGAACTTCCTCTCTTCACCTTTTCCAGTTATTCTTGTGATGTGGGGAGGTTTATATAGGTTACGTGAGGAGTAACCATTTGTAGTTTTTTAAAGGATGTAGGATGTGTCAGTATGGAATTATGTGCCCTTACCATTTAACGACATAATGTGATCCATGAAAAATTATGAAATAAATCAAATGTGAAACACATGGATGTGGAAGGGGTCTATGGTTGTAAAATGACATGGGAAACCCCATTGGTAGTATTTTTCTCAGTCACATGATCAATAGTGATCATGCGAAAGACTCAAGTTCAAGGAGAGGAACTCGTGTATGGATGGAAATTCTTGAGGATGATTCTACCAGTTGTCCTTTTTTTGGTAGCATGATCAATGAATTATCATGTGATATCCTTTAATTTAATTGGGGATTCTTGTGGGAGAATTGTGGGGTTCAGGGAGACCTCTAGATGAATGACTCAGACTCTTGATGAAGTTCCAGAGATGTGTCAGTACTGAGGGGAATGTGTCAGATGTGCATCAAAATGACGTGTCGAGATGTTGAAGACGGGGGTCATGTGCTATGCATGCATGGATGCTTCCAACTTTTGATTCGAGGGATTGAGTGGATGGTTTTGATCAGCATGAGGAAATATCTAATAGTTTAAATCATCCAATGGTGTGACCGGACAACCTTGGTTGAATACCAAGGAAAAAAATCCCTCTATGTATCAAATTATTGTGCCTTCTCCCCCTGGTATAATGGATATTTCACAATGAATATTTTCTCGATCTTCCAATAAGTTTGGTAAATGTACCATATGTGTCTCCCCAT
The DNA here is from genome assembly GCA_963277665.1 of Viscum album. Taxonomy (NCBI): domain Eukaryota; kingdom Viridiplantae; phylum Streptophyta; class Magnoliopsida; order Santalales; family Viscaceae; genus Viscum; species Viscum album. Next base: position 137,402,281 of record OY728139.1, read on the forward strand.
AACTAGTGGGCCTTGTCACACCTATGCAAGTTTTTTCTTATGTGCTTGTGCACCTCAAGAACTGCACATATGCCAGACCATTTCATTGTAACAGATATGCACCCTCGTGGTCTGCAAGTTATCTCGAGAAGACTCCCATGGGCGTGGTTGACCAAATACCACCTTTTCCTTGGATGAATCATCCTAGCTAGCTAGTGGTCTAGCTATAAGTATTTTTTCCAAGGGTTTGGTGGTATCAATATTATGACCCTTAACAGGGGAATAAAATCAAATTTTTATTTTTCTATTTGGCCTATAATGTTTTTCCTTATTCCATAGGTCTTCATGGATGACCTCATCTATGAATCAACATATTGTTTGGAATGTTTCTTGGATATTTGGGGGCATAGCAGGACATGTAAAATTACTGGTGCGAACAATCCTGAGAAAAAAGTATATTTTATAATATACATGAATATAGTTCTATATATTCTGTCTAAAAACCACATATTTATTATAGTTTTTTTTAATATTTATCAAATAATTTAGGACATTCAGAATTGGACTTGTGACTCAATGTTTTTCCTTTGAGACGACTATTATGTTATGATTCAATGTTCTTTTACAAGGTGGATATACATCCAATTATATATGAAATGTCATTAATTTATTTATCATAATTTTATTTTATGTATCATTTTATGTTATTCATTCACATATCTTATGATTCAATTTTTCTACAGTGATACTAATGTTACCTTAAAATCTCACCGTTTATCAAGATTAATTCAAATTTTGTTTTTGACGTTGAAATATTATGATTCATATATTAAAAAATGAATGATACTTATTATAATATTAATTTTATTATATATTCATTTAATATTATAATTTTTCAACTGTTTTGTATTTAAAATTATTATGAAAAGGTTTTTAGGAAAATAATAATTTATTTATTTATTCATTCAACAGAAAGTTTTTTTTAACAAAACCCTATTCTCTAAAAAAATTATCAATTTTATTTTTATCTCATGTGTTTTTGATAGAAAATTTATAATTTTTTTATGATTTCTAAATATTTTTTTGATAGAAATCATCGTGTCAATTTTAAAAAAAAATCATATTTGGATTTTACCAAAAATGTGAAATGAATATTTATTTCAATGAATATTAAATGAATGGAAATTTCTATCATCTTGACCGTTATTTCCATTAAAGAATCCATTAAATGCTTTTAAGGTTATTTTTAAAGAAATTGATTTTAAAAATGATTTATTATTTAAAAAAACCAAAGTAAAAAAGTATATATCCATCAATAAATCTTTTAAATTATCACTAAAAATCATTTTCCATATAAGATGAAATGTGTTTATGTTACCCATGAATTACTAGGGATATAAAACTTAGATAATATTTCATTGAATGTTATATGTTTATGATGGAATAATTTTCATGAAAACCATTGTTCTTTTATGGGTTGTACTAGGATTAATATATTTTTGAAACCAATTATTTTTTCATAGGTCATGCTATAGTGAAATAATGAAATGATTATCAAAACAGTCTATATTATAAATATAGTTATATTATGAACTGATTATGAAACAAATTTTAATTCATGTGTTGTGATAAGATGAATATTTTATTATCTTATAGAACACATAAATATGGTTTCTTTATCAGATGTGTTGGAACTATATCTCCCTCAAATCTTTTTAGTAAAGAATTATATTTAATGAGATAGAAAATAATGTAATGGGGAGTGAAGATTTTCCAGTAAGGGACATTATGTGTTATGATAGACATCAGAGTGAAAATTTATTACTATGATGGTCTATGGAGTGAACATACTCCTCTATAAAATACATTTTAGTGATCCTGGAGTAAAAATAAAATAATTATCTATGAATATGTGTCTTAAAAAATCTATGACTTATGAAAATGATATTCCCACATGTAAGAATTTTATTGATTTCCTAATGATTCATATCTTATGACCATAAAAATTTATTATTTGACCTAATATTATTATATTTTATATTAATGGTATAGTTTTAAAATGTCATGATCATGCTCTTGTGAACTTATTTTCATGTTATTCCTTTGTTTCTCCCTTTTTACTAATACTATGAATTTGTGAACACCCACTACTATGTTTCATTTCCACAAACTATGAAAATATGTATTACTCATTATATGAATATGAAGAGTACTAGTATTGAATATCACTATAGGAGATGATTTATTTTCCTAACGAATCAGTATTTTTTCTTTCCGTGTTTCTAAGGAAAATAACATATTATAGTTTCTATTCATGTATTTTTTGTAACAAAATTATTTTTTATCAAAATATTAATAATATCGATGTATGATAATTCTATTTCATGATAGTGGGTATCCATGGATAGGTTTAGTTAAATATTATAAACTATGATAATAAATAATTTTTGATGTCTCTAAGGATATATTTATGAAAAAATATAAAGTTGAGTCGAGATACATAAAATTGTACTGAAAATTTGTTAATTGATTGAGAGAGTGGATTCCCTGAAATTCTATCCCTATCTGTATAATATAGGTGTATGTGGATCTAGAATTGAGGTACATAGGGGTAATAACTCTAAATAGGGTGTGCTGATTTGGTGTCTATAATCACCTAGTTCATAAAAATGAGCCTTCATTCACACCCACTTTGACAATCCCAAGGGAATTAATTTTGAAATTACAATAATATTTCTGAACCATCTTGAATGAATGAAATAGAAGATGACTATGAATGAATTAGGATAAAATTATGTTTTAAAAGATTAAAAATAATGTGTTATTATTAAACATTCATAGAGTGGTTTCCATGATTATGTGGGTCACCACATTGAATATTGTTCCTTACATTATTGTTTTTGGTTTCAGATAACTATTCAGACCCAAAAGAACTATCTTAATTCATAGTGTGATGTAAAATTCAATTATTTTCCACATAATCATCCAAATGATCTATGTTATAAATTAAGAAAAATTTCTATAATAACAAAACATTCTGATGTAGTGAATAATTATGGACATGATAACTAAAAATAGTGGGAATGAAATTATCTTGAGTCCTTCATGAGGCAACATCCATATTAATTAAGTGGGTCATTTAATCTAATTTTTACTGAACAATATAATGGAAACACTGAAGAGATATTTTTCATTCACCAGTGATATGAAAGTGAATGATTCATTTTGGCAATATACATTATGGAAGGTGTAGCAGATCGATTGTGGAATCTTTTTAAGAATATAACTTGAAAAGGTAAAATTGACACCATTTATTAATATTAGTTTAAGAATATAATTTTTTATAAGTATCTTCATCATATACTTTATATGAAAATGTATAAAGAGTTTCTTAATCTAAAGTAAAATGATGATGAATTCTTTAGTACCTATAATGAAAATTTTGCAATATTTTCTAGGTACACATCTTGTGTTATCATCCAAAATAAAATTAAGGTTGATTGGTTATTCATTGGAAAACAATAAAGTCTCCAAAATATTTTACACATTAATATACATCAATACATATGAAGATTTTGTTTTATGTTCTATCAAGGTGAAAATAGTGGTTGGACATACATATCTGTCTCATTGTTTTGATAAGAAGTGTATAGTGGAATTCAAAGTAAAATATTAGAACTATAGAGAGAATAATAAGTTATTTCCATTATACAATAATCCTATAAAAAGAATGGATGAAATTATATTAAGTGGACTAGAAAATTATTTTTTTGTGTATTATAGGGTCATCCTAAAATTTATTGGTGATGTGATGGGAAAATTATATCTACCAATCTGAATGGAGAGAATGGTGTACAAAATTAATTCCCACATTCTAATGTTATATATTCATGGAGTACCACAATTATGTGATCTAGTTCCCAAATCTAATGGTTAATGATTATTGTCAACATCAGCAACCTCTTAAGCCTATGGAAAAGAGGAAATCTCATATGATAACTATTTTTGATGAGGGTTTCATAATAATGTTGTATAGGGAATATAGACTATCCACAATATAAATCCAAATATCATAATTGACTATAGATCTACCCAATATTTTAAATATGTATAATTTTACAATGGTGTAAAAATGAAACCCAAATGATTATATGTATAATTTTTTTTGAAACCCATAATGGTAAAACCATCTAATATGAGGTATATAATTCATCATATGTTTTCATTTCAGGGAATGAACATATGAAAAGTACATTCATTCTTCTTCTGATTGAATTTGATGTTATCATGGGAATTGATTAGATTTAACTATATTAATTAGAAATAAATTATTGTGGAATGGATTCAAATGTTATTTTCCAAACTATCCTTTTATCATATTTTAATGTTAATTTTTTTAAAATCATACAATATAGATCACATCAAATATATGGGTCATAATTCCCATTCACAATGGTTTATTATCACAAATGGTTGGGTAGAAACAATACATAGATGATATTTAAAATGATTAGGAATTTTTATAATGTACTTCCAAATGATTTTCATCGTATTTATTCAAAACATAAGGCTTAGTTATCAATTGAACTCATAACTGGTACCTCACCAATTTCTAATACTCTATTTATTTTCACCCACTGAGTTTTTGGATTTAAATATGAAACTCTGGGAGAACCCCGACAAGGGATACATTCAGCCAAGTGTGTAACCTTTGGGTTACCCTACTCTTTTATTAAAAATAATAATATTTGATCAATGTGACTTAGCACTGATTATCGCGAGTTGAATAAGATCACTATGAAGAATAAGTAAATTCTAACCCATATTGACGACATATTAAATCAACTACAGGGATATTAATACTTTTCCATGATTTAACATCATAATTTATATCACCAATAATCTGTATTTAAGGTAAATATAAACATGAAAAAATTAATGGAATTGAATGGAAAAGAGTAATATATATTAATTTCATTTAGTCACATCAATTCTATATCTATATTTATATATTTAGTTTGTATAGTCCTTATAGATTACATTAATCATATTATGGTAGTATTTATAGATGATTTTCATATATATTCTTGATCATGTAATATCATTAATAAAACTTGAGAATTATATTAATGATATTGAAGAAGGAGAAAATATTTTAAAATATTATAAATTGTAAATTTTGGCTAAAAAATGTTTCATTTTTGTGTCATATAATCGCATAAGAGGGTATTTCTGTAGATCTATAAAAGATGGAGGCTATTTAATGTTTTACAAAACCACCCACAATGGTTAAGTTATGTATTATTATTTTTTTATTTATATATTATAAATGAATTTCAAAAATTTATTCACGACCATATAGTCCACGGACCATGTAAACATAGATGGGATTCATGTTCATTTAGATAGATTAATTAGAGGAAAACATCAACAAACTATCAATAAGATTAGTCATGACACCTATTTTTTACATTACTAGGTATTGGAGAAAGGTTTATAGTATATAATGATACATCAATGAAATTATTGAGAAGTGCTATTATGTATAATAACATGTTTATATATTATATTAAATTAAAATTAATGATTCATTATATACATTACCCAAATCGTGATTGGGAGTTAGCTGTGGATTTTTTTAATTAAATAAGTCAACACATTATATTATCATAGAAAATTATAGTATATTTGTATCTATCATAGTAGATAAATGTATTTATTCACACAGATTTTTTTAAATCCACCATAGAATATTAGTATATCTTAATAAATATTAGGACTTATGACTACAATACTAACTCTAGAACGTGAACAAGGTGGTCATTTATTTGAGTTAAAGGTATCATTCTAGTTTATACATGATTATGATCACAAAAGATCAAATATATATGGATTTGAAAATGATGTGTCCAAAAATCTAGAAGGAAGGGGAAAATCATATCACTATCATTTCATTTTTTATCCATCTATCAAATTAAATATTAATGAGGCATATAATGAGAATTTTTTATCTTCAAAATAATGTTATAAATTTTCATGAGTTTAACCATGAACATGATGTAACGATATGTTTTTGAGCCATGTATGTGTTCCACCCATGATTGACTTGAAAAAGAAGATTTTATAGATTTTTCAATGTTAATTTTTGTCTATTCATCTGGAATGTACAATGATGTATAGTTATTTGATTGAGTAATTATAGTGAGATTTCATGAAGAGAGACAACGTATAGTGTGTATCATTGTTATTGATATTTCATCAATATATGTATGTGATGAAAATTTATAATTGGATGTTACAACCAATACATATAACATAATAGATATGGGAAAAAATCACCTTGTAATTTTTCATTTGACTCCCAAAAATTTCTAAAGGAAATAATGTTATTTGGGTTTTAATTGATCACCTTACTATGTTGATACACATTATCTCTGTCAAAGAAGTCATTTCACTTGATCATCTTCCCTATGTTTAAATTAAGGAAATGGTATGGTTTTATAGAGTACCTCATTCCACTATATCTGATCAGGATTTTAAGGTTTAACTCAATGTTTAGTAGAAGGCTTTAGCAATCTATTAATACAGAGGTGAGTTTTAGCCCTATGTATCATCCACAAATAGATGTTCAGTCCCAACTAAATTGGAACCCTATGGGATAAATATAAATTTTTTTTATATAAAAGTTAATTGGGATTAAAAACAATCTTATCTTAATTATTCATAAAATTATAACACTTACTTAATTATTCATATGGATCCTTATGAATATATTTTTGGAATGATTTATAAACCAATAAATTAATGTAATTATTCTAGTGAAATAAATATATTAGGAAATAAAATAGATAAATTAGTTTTTGATAAGGACACATCCATTAATAAATACAATAAGAAATTTCAGGGTCAGTTGAAACCTTATATTGAAAATAATGGCAGTGATATAAAATTTATCGTTGTTGATAAAGTGTTTCATAAAATTTCTCAATATAATATTTTTTTGAGATTCATGAGAAAAGGGAATTATTCTATAGGAATATCATTCCCTTTTTACATAATTATATTATATATACTATATCTTATTGAGTGTTTAATCCACCTAACTTCTCTCAAGTATAACATATTTCCCATATATCTCTCTTGAAAAAGTACATATCTAATACTTCACATGTATTGAAATCAAAGGTCATCTATTGGAAAATGGTATTCTTAAGAGTACAAAATAATGGATATTATGGATAATATTTTGAAATTTTTATAAAATATGTCCACTCACTTGGTCATTCTTTTCTATATAAACCACCTATTTGAGGAAGGTATATGGGATATTATCAATATAACGAGGCACACGTATCTTAATTCGATAATATCAAAGTTTTGAAATATGATTGAGAGATACATTTTATGATGTGTATATGAGACACACCATGTGTTTTTGGATTATTATTTTTCCAAAAAATTTAATTTCATTGATATATTAAGTAACAAGAAACACTGATTTTGTTATGAAATACACACAATAATGAGTTTTAACAAACTGTGATATATTATTAATATTCTTTTTTTAAGTATTGTTATAATATATTTATTAAATATTGAAAAACTAATATAATAACTAATATTTAAATAGTGTGTATTGTGGTTTTATATAAATTAACCATATTTATAAAATGAACATAATTTGTAGTAACATCTTTACATGTCTTGAATATAAAATTTTCTATGAAATATATTTATTTCGTTTTTTGAATATTATAAAAAAAATTATAAAATTAATTTGATAAAATATAAACCATTTTTTAAATTATAAGGTAGAAATTAACTTATAATTAGTGTTTCTTATTTTAATGAAATGTTTCATTTTATGATTAACACTAAAAATGCTAAACATTAATTCTAATATTTTCATTTGTTTTAATTATTAATATATTTAAATTATAAATTAAAGTGAATTTAACATAAAATAATTTAAATCATAAATCCATAAATTGAATTGAGGTCATTGGAATATGTTTCTTATAGAATATTTATATAACATCTTTTTAATCTTTTGAACAATTTATTCTTGAATCACTTTATTATAATCTTTTCTACATGATTACTTTTGAATTTCATTTTTTCCACTAATATTAAAAAAATGTGGAAAATTGGATTCAATATTTTTCTGAAAAAATAATTTATTTTATCTAATAATGAAAATATAGTTTTTAACAAAAGTTAATAAAACAAATTGATAAAATTAATTAACACCGTTATGTTAATAAAAAAATTTTCTAATAATTAAAATAATATGATAATGTTTAAAATAACCTATTAATTTGTATAAAATATATTATATTTCAATATTTAGAAATTAACAAATTTGACCCATTTTAGACCCTTTGATCAGATGAAAACATGTGTACTATTTTTCTTTTAAAAAAATTACAAGTCTGTCACTCACCTCAGTTATAAATGGACACCACCTCTAATACCGTATTCACACTGAAAAACTAATTAGGATAAGCCAATAACAGAAATAATAACTTATAAAAATATTTTATAAAATTATATAAGGCTTACATTGATTAGAAATCCAACCAATAAAAGCTTTTGTTGCAAACCAAAGGAGGAAACCTGAAGAAGAGTTAACATTCATCAATGAGAATTTTTTATTTATTTCTTCCACCAACTCCATAAATTATTACATTAAATTTATTAAATAAAAATATATTTATATACATATGTTGATATGTTTCTAAGATAATTTAATTATATAAAACTATCTACACTTCTATCATATGGTGTTACAAAATCATCACTCGTCTGTATAGAAGACTACCGCCTTGTGAACCTATATCATTTGTTTCATTATCTCCTATCAATTTTTGAAATAATGATGGATTTATTTTTTATATATAAAATTTATTATATTTTTATTCTTATTTGATTATTATATAATAAAAACCTTCATGCATTACATCTTTAGAGAATATAAGAATATATCTCTTCTGTCTAATGAACTACTGCATCATAAAGAGATTTGATTCATTCAGGCATGAAATGAAAGACAATACAGAATATTGTAGACAAAATTTGTTATATATATGACATAATAATTATTCTATAATGATAATATATCATTTAATTTTTTTTAAATCTATACTAAAATAAAATGGATATAGATTTCGTGTGTATGTATGGCCTACCATCACCATGAACCGTGAATTTTATTTTATATCACTAAATAATATGGATTTTAAAAAAATATGATGAATATATATATATATATATATTATAATTATATCATGGATAAAATTTTTTATATTATGAACCCATTATTTATGTAATATTACCAAAAATACTAGGTTACAATATAGTTGAAAAAGATATCAGTTATTGAATGAAACATGTCTTTAATTCAGAATTGTTAATAAATGGGTAATAAATGTTTTTGAGAAAACCATATATGTAAAAATATATGTGAAATTTTTTATATAATAAATTTTATATAAACTTTTTATATATTATACATGTTTTTTTCCTATACAAATGATGTCTAGATATAATATTGGGGATTTTTCTTAATTTTTCTCATTTTAGACGTTTGCTATATAATGGGACTATATTTTTTATGATGGGTATAAAGAACCAAGATGAAATAAAATATAATGAATTTATTTATCAAAATTATAGTTTAAGAATTAATTTTTGTTATTACTTTATGTGGATTATGATAAAATGTTTTCAAATTCTTAAACATTTTATTTTACAATTTCATTTTTTATAGGGTTTTTTTAGGATTGGTTTTCGATTATATAATATTCTGATCAATATCTCAAGGATCTAATTAATTTTCCTCTAAAATAGTCATTGTTGATATTTTTATGTAATATTTAAATATTTACTTTGTTCTTTATATAATGTAATATATAAAATGAATTTATAAAGATCTAATATTATTTTTTTCTTTTGTTAGAAATTCATTTTCTTCAACATCAATTTTTTATAAAAATGGTGTAAAAATGTTTCATTATTATACTATTATTTTTAAATGATTTTATTACCTATGTTTTAAATTTTATAACAATGTTTTTATTTGAATCTCTATGTCTTTTTCCTAACAATTCTGATTTAGATTTTACCAAAAAATTGAATGAAATTATTAATTAAATTTTTATGGAAAGTAAAATAATTATTGATTTCATGAAAATTGTTCATATTGAATATCTATTTTATTGTTTTTAATGTTAAATTCATTGAAATTTTTTCTCAAAATTATTTATTTTGTATGATAATGTTTTTCAAAGTGAAACGATATTTTCATTAAGAAATGGTTTAAGGAATTGATTTTTTTTATATTTGATGACATCCATTGATGTTACATATTCATTATGAGGAATATTATCCTAGTATAAATTTATATTATTTTTCATAATGGTTTATATTTATAATTTATTTGTTTTTAAAAATCCATTTTTACATCCACATGTTGTATATTGATAAATTTATTTTAAAAATAGGTTTATTTTCTATAGGTTGTGCTATGTTAAAATAATAAATTGATTATGAAACATATCAATTTTACGGTGTTTATAATATGATGAATTTTATGTAGAAATCATTTAATTCTATGGGTTGTGACATTGTGAAATATTTATGATCTCCTCTATGTTATAGATATGGTTTCATTATGACATGGGTGGGAATTATCTCTCTCTCCAATGAAGTAGTTAATAATTTATATATAAAGTGATATAATATAGTATAATAGGGACTATAAATTGCACTTTTAGGTACGTTTCCACAATTATGGACATGGGTTTGAACCATGACTATTGTCATTGTTTTGGGATCAAAACCATTCTACTGTTATATGCCTGGAAAAGAGTCTTGAATAATATGGAAATGATTTTCTATGCATATGTGCATTCGAAAAATCTATGACTTATGAAAATTTTATGCTCTCAGGGATCATGTAATTTGAGTCCCCTATGATTAATTTCATATAAAAGACCAATAATATTTCAATGAATTAGGATTATTATAATTAAATTATTGTATTTGGTTTTAAAATTATATTTTCATGTTCGCATACCCCGATGATCAATTTTTGAATACATATATCATATTTTTACACTTACTATATATATTAACTAACCCATTTTAATGTTTCATTTAACTAGTATATGAATAAATGTACTATATATTGTATTTTTACGAGAGATTATTCTTTTGAATATCATAGTTGAATATGATGTAGTTTACCTATGTACCATTTGTTTGTGTTTCCAAGTTTTAAAAGTCATGAAATTATTATCATCTTGAGTCTTGTATTTTAGTAATGTAATTAATATTAAAATAAATGGATTTATTTTCTATGTTTTATTCTTATAGGTCTCTATAATCCAACTATTTTTATTTTGTGGAAATCATACATTCATGAATTAAAAAAAACTGTAAGATGAGAGGATGTGTCCCCTAAAATTTCAGATTGGGGGAGGTATTAACTATCTCAATGGTTTTGAGGGAATCTATTATATAAAAGATATATAAATTCTTTTATGATTATAACCATCAAAATATAGTATTGATTCTAGAACAAATATATTATTCATGGTGGATACAACTCTGTATCTATTGGGATTGATGTCTTCTTCGAATTGGATATCATCAATGTATTGGTTAACATCTGAACATTTTTTTGAATGCAAACAATCACAATATGAATCAATTAATGTTGTTTTTGATATTAAAGAATAAAGAACCCTACGTCTTATTTAAACCAGTCGTAATTTCCTTGAACTCTATCATGAAATGTGTATTTCAACATCAACAATTGTATTTATGTATAGGGATCGGAAAGTGTATTTTTCATTGGAGAGAATGAAAATCAATATTGGAGAGTACATATCATGTTGTTTTTTTATATCATTTTATGGCTAAGAGATATAATTCAGAGGGTATGTTACAAACATTACCAATTCATAAATAGAAAATAAAAAATATCTACATGGATTTCATTGTATGATCCCAAAAAAATAAAAAGGACATAATATTATTTCGATTGTAGTAATTCCCCATATAATTTTAACCCATTTAACTAATATTAGAGAATATTTCACTCATATTCCTCTTTCTAGGATATATATTATTGTAGTGGTAAGGATTCATTGGGTACGACATTCTAGTATAACTTATCGGGGTTTGAGGTACTCCTTAATGTTTTAGGGAATCATTTATCAAGTTTTTAATATATATTTGTACAATATCACTACAAATCATCATCAAAGAGATGGTATATATTATAAGACCAATAAAATACAACATTATTTTTTTATGGATTTTCCAATAGATTTAATATGTGGTTTGACTCAACAACTTTCAATGGTCGGGTTTTCTTTCAAAAATACTTTTTCTTGAGAATTAATATTTCTGGAGACGATTCCCTCGATGGAAGGATGTTAATAATTCCATAATGTTGGGATAAATTTTGGGAAAAAAATCTAGTTGGACCTAAGATTGTAGGGGAAATGAAATGAAATGTTACATACAATAAACAATAACTTAAGTTAGCTAATATTTTATATTAATATTATGATGATAATCATTATTGACATCTAGTGTTCAATGTTGGTGACATTTTTTCCCTATAAATATATCCTTCTAAAAAGGTTATAAAATTTTCAAATAAGGTCGATCTATGAAATAGATATTTCATTCCCTTTGAAATTCATTATCATATAAAGAAAATTTCTTATCACATAGTGATTTCATGAAATCTATTAAAATTTAATAATGTGTTCCATGTATCTCTAATATATATGTACATACCTAATATTTACATGCACTAAATGTATAGTTCCTAAAACTATAGCATTTTATCACATATGAGGAACCATTAGTTGATATACTCTATTTAAAATAGAATATAATACTAACAATGACCACCCACAAGTTCAATCTTTAATGGAAAATATTATATTTATGGAATCTATGTGGGAATATAAGGATGAGATGAGGGAGAACTACATTTAGTATATCATATAATTTTGGTGACACTTTGTTGGATAAATTATTTTATGGTGTAGCAACTGCATCCCCAGAAACCCAATGCCTTTTATTTCATTATATAAGTGTCATAAGATACAAAGAATCACATCCAGAAAGACAAAATAGTTTAGTATCTGTGGTAATATAGAAAAATAAATGTGTCCCATATTATATTTGAAAACAAAAATTAAAACATATTTTTTTGAATAAAATTATTCCCTATTGTATATCATTCACATATGTTATATCAAACTTCGTCGAATAATGAGGAAATGAAAAAATAAGGATGTGATTAAAAAAATCTCAAGGGTTATTTATAAAGGAAGAAAACATTAATCAATAAATAATAATAAATATTACAATATAATTAACAAAAACAACAATAAATTCAATCAATTACATGGATATCATAGTTAGATAAGGTATAATATAGAAGGCATATAACAAAAACACATGAAATTTAATCCATAAATAGAGAAATAAATGCATCTATTGTTAATATAATTATAAAAACATCATTTATAAAAATTAGTGAATTATTAATGAATGAAATTATGAACTAAAAGATCACATGTTATCTTGAATCATAATACCTCTACATTCAATACCTTTTACAAGATTATTTAAAACAACATGTAAAAACCCATTTAATTTGGATAACTTATTTGTCTCGTGAGATCTACAAACACATTTTAGTTATATATTATACTAATTCCAACCCATAAATTCATATCCATAATATTACTAGAATATATAATGATATATTTTTATTTTACTCCAAATACCTTATCATCAAATACTCATATTGCCTAAAAACAATTTAATCAATAATTCAATAGTTAATCAAATAATATTCATATTAAAAATAATATGTAATAATGGCATATGATTTATAAAATTCTATTATACATTTTTAAATAATATTTTTATTTAATTGAAATATAATTTATAATGGAAAATTATCATAATTTATTATTTTAATTGAATGTTAATAATCACCAAAAGAAGTGAGGTTTTACAATAACATTTTACAAATTGTTAATTTTCAAGGAAAATATATTTTGATGAAATATTTAAAATTGATATGTAAAATAAAAAATAATTATTTTGGAATCTTGAAATTTTAATTAAAAGATATGTATACAATATAAGAAAGAAAAAAGGTGCATAACATTATAATGTTCCTCAATGAATGGAAATTGCAATAATGTTCATTACAGATATCATATCATTAAAGTGCATATTGATAAATGAATTGAATATGCTATAAAAATTTAATTACTGATAAAAAATGAGAACTAAATAATAAAATAATAAAAGTATAACACAACAATTAATGTATCATTAAATAATCAATGATGTAGAAGTATAAATATTGAATTAAAATTATGTTAAAAAATCCCTTTCCTCACGCTTCTATTTGGTCAATTTCTCATTCACCATATGTATAATGGTTTCAAACAAGAAATTAACTTATAATAGAACCATATAAATGTTTATAGCATCATATATTATCCTTATATAATTCTTATTACCATAACAATAATAATCATATATTATTTACCTTGTATTGAGTTTTAATTGAATTTTTTTCTCAAGCTTGTTTTTTATTGAATTATTTGATTATTGAACATATTATATACCTATATCATCTAAAAAATAATAATAATGATATAAATATCATATTTTTACATCAATTTTCTGAATGACCAATCGGTAATGACTTTATTGCTCTATGATGTGCATTTCGACCATAGAGATTGTAGGTCGTACGTATAACAGTGCAATGTTTTCATTTTTCAATGATCATTATAGAAAGATGATAAGTAATATTTTCACCATTCATAATTATCATTATATCATAAATAAAACAATATATATTTAAATATATATATATATATATCTTCAACGTGTCTTGGTTATGAAACCAGAGTCATATTACATTATGAAGGTTTTATTCCAAATGTACATGAATGATGTTATAATCATTAGGTGATTGAATAAGTAAGAAATAAAATGGTATGTTATCTATAAAAAAATATAATACATTAATATTATAAATTTACCATTTATATCACATATTTTTGTTAAATTCATTTGTATTACATTCCATGTGAAGTGTAAGAAAAGATGAATCCCATCACTTCTCAAGGTGGTAGTCTAACATACTCATAAATGACATTGTTGTACCACCTACATAATAGAAAGTTAAATAATGTGTATATGATTTAAATATTATATAAGTAAAAATATGTTATATATATATATATTATCCATCATCGTACAAAAATTTTGATATGTGGTAATTAAAACATGAATGACATCAGTTAGCTAGGAAACAATCAACCGTTCACATGAATGATTATTTCATAACTCATTTTATAGAGGTGGGGATGTATATAGGTAATTAACATGACATAAAAACATAAAATTATATATTATATAATGTTAATATTATTAAAATGTGGTTTAATAATAATTTACGGATGTGGGTGGAGAAATAATATAAAAATGCTCATTGAAAAAATATATATTCATTGCATATACTTCCACGTTGATAATGGTTATCTATTCATTGGGTTTAATTACATAAAAGTAAATAAAGATATATCAACTATGAATATGTATGATTTAATAAAAATTTAAGGAGTTTGGAACCAAGTGTATAAAATACAAAATTGTGGGTATATGTTATACCCACGGTTCAGGGAACTGATGGAACTTAAGATACTGGTATAGTTTTTAATTGTACCTATAGTTTGAATATTTATATACCTATGGTGATGAAACATGGTAATAGGAGTATGGGAAAATTTTCCATCCTTTTTAATAACCCTATATTGATGGTTTGAGAACCTTTTGTATAATGATTAAAGAAATCATGTCCTCAGATTCGATCTATGGACAACCTCTTCACAACATATGCACTTTTCCACTACACCACAAATGGTTATGTTTATATAAATATATATTTACTTATATATATATATATATATTTATATAACATAACAATATGTGGAATACCATGGAAATAGGATTTCCAATATAAATTTTTTTTGTCCCTGTAGAAACAAAATTCCCCCTCGTATGCAGGAATTTCACACCCAAAATTCTCAGAAATGAAGGGTATATGATAGACTGATACCCCAATTTTTTATAAATGTGGTTATAAGTTTGTCTTAAATAAATATACCCATTTGTATCTGGGAACCATTTGTATGGGGTAAAGGGTTATACCAATCGTTTTTTAGAAACAGTGGGTATAAGATAGAATTTTAGACCATTACCAACAGTTTACTAAAACCATGGGTTTTGGATATAAAACAATCCCAATATATATGGTTTTTGGAATATCATGGGTATAGGGGTGCTATATACATATATTAATATCCAAAATAGTTAGTATAAGGTAATTTTCCAATAATTATGGACTAAAAATATAAAACATAAACATGTATGGAAAACATACTAGGTTTTTTTCGAGTGTTTATTTAAATAATTTTTTTAACAAAAACATAATTGAAAAATACAAATAAATGATAAATATAATGATATATATGAATATTTATTATGAATAAATTTATAATAAATAATTATTTATTATAATATAGGATTAAAAGAAAATGAAGAATAATGGGATATGTGGTAAGGGTTTATGTTATAATCTAATTTCATTTCAGTTTTTAAACTAAAATTAAATTAATAAATAAATATAGAAATTATAAATTTATCCCTTAGTATTATTAACTCTTATAATTATTAAAATAATATTTTTTAATAGTATAGTTCTCATATCTTTGTAACTTAATAATATCGATACTTTTTTTTAATAAAAGTGAACTTTATATCATCCTTAGTTGTAAAAAGTTTCTTCCATGTCCATTTTCTTCAGAATATTTTATAGAAGCATTTATCTAAACAAAATTGACTTACATAATTTTTTTACTATAAATTCAATTATATTTAAAATTTATAGGAATCTGTCAAAATAAATTTCCTATGATTAATTTAATTATTTTTGAAAGAGTGTAAAAATAATATTTGCATTTAACATATATGTCACATTACACATTTACCACCATCCTATCCATTTTATGACTTAATTATTATTTTTTCATATATAATTAAAATAAAAATATTTTTCTTTATACTCATGAAATTTTTACATTTATGAAACCAAAGGATAAGTAAATATACTGTATTTTTAAGGAAATGTTTAAGGTTATGTGAGATTAATTTTTCATTTATGTCTCCATCATTTAAGGATGGATACACTTAACTTGGCATGTATTATTATGTATAAGTACACACCAATTCTTGGGATGACTTATGATGATGATGTTTTATGGATGATTCAATGAAACCCATTTCATTGACATGAGTTAATTATGTGTTAGTGATATATTTATAAAACCAATTCATATTTATTGGGTTGTGCTCTAATTAAATGATAAATTCTTTTCTGATCATTAGGTAAAATTATGCATGGTTTAAATCATTTTATGAGTATACCCAAATTTATATATCACACCAATGAATTTGGTAGAGATTTAAATAAAATAATATTATATAGATTCTATTGGGGATTGAAGCAATTTTAGTATATGACTCTATAAACTATTTAGTTTTGTATGTGCACCATGATTAATGAAATGATGGAATGCGGTGTGAACCCAATCCAAAATAAGAATCTATCCACTGTTATTGTCTTGGGATTTTACCTTGAGTAAGGAATTGATTGAATGTAGAGTCATCCCATTACACTATAAGACATTTTTTATGATGATTGTTTTTTATGTGAGACTATATTATGGAATTTATTTTTTATTCTTATGTATTGAAATAAAAAATTATCTCTCATGATTATGATATTTTATCTTGTATTATGATTCATTATTGGTGATTATGGACTTTTACGATTTTTTATTACATAGCCTTATTTCATTATTCATGGTTAGTAATCATTCAGTGAATTTACCTAGTATTCAATTTTTATGATCATGTAGTCACTACAATATAATAATTGTATAATCACTTGTTATTATTTACTTATAACTTATATAATCACCCGTAATATGTTTTTAACTCTTGATTTCTTAGGATTCATTTCAACAAGTTATGATGACTATTTATATGTATGTTAGGTCTAAGAAGGGTGTTATGTGATATAAATTTTTGAATGATTTGTTGATCCTTTTTTGAACCTGTTTATTATATATCGTGTCCCAAAAGAGACTATAACATTATGGTTCAAAGGAATTTATTAGAGTGATATGTATTGAATATTCATATAAAATTATGTGATACACACACACACACACACACACACATATATATATATATATATATCTAATTCTTCAAATATATAATTATGGGCTCACTATGAATGTATTATTGAGTTCTCTACAGCGTAGCATGATTAATTGGTGGCTAAAAAAATAATTTGAATCCATTTACATAATATCTAATATGTAATGAAATTATTAAGGACAATTAAATTCATATAATTTCATTTGGAAGGAATACAAAGACATCACAAAATCATAAATTCATTATGAAGTCTTTTTTGATCTCCTTAATTTCATACAATATTTTAACAGATGTATGTTATCATCAAAAAAATTATATATACTTATCATAAAGACTTATTATAAACATTTGTGGTCACACACTAGTCGTATATTGAAAAAACATTCTTTATCATTAAATTTTAAGACCCAAAATAGTCCATTGAGATAAAAGAATTTTTTCAAAATTTTAAGGACATGGCCATTTTCAATTTCATGACATAAAATTTCTATATTTAATCATGAAATTATATGACTACTAAAATTTATCTTAATTATTTCTCAAAAACTTATAATAATCTTCCAAACATACCTGAAGAGTCTCTATCATCCAATTTAGTGACATCTGGTATACATGGTCCTCAATAAATGTTCTCATCATACTACCAAATATATCTCTCATGAATACTGATTGTTTAATCATCAAACAAGTTTACCTAGTCTAAATATTATCAATTTTTATATAAAAAATATCCTTGTAATCAATACATTTATGAAAAGAATAAAATGTCATCAATCATCACAAATAGGTGTTTGTATAATATTCATTCTTTCCATATTCATTAATTAGTAAAAATATTTTCATTTCTATTTATTATGTAATCCCCTAAACTATACTTATATAATTCACCAAAACATTTTGAAATCCTTATATCTATTCTGAAAACATTCATTATTAGATGTATTCTTACTATCAAGATATGATCTATTATTTCAACATCATACAATTCAACACTTATACTGAATAATATCCCTATTTCTATTGGTAGGATATACCATTATTCCATAGTGTCAATATGTGTTCTTCAACATTATTTTTCCCCTATTTATAATAAAATCAAGTGGATATATTATATGTATATAAATCACCTTCTATCATTTTAGTTGGTTTTAAAAACAAAATATTATGCCATATTTATATTGAGTTTCATGTTAATATATTGTTTAGAAAAATATGATTCCCTCTACATCCTTTGAAATAAGGCCTTAGTTAGCGATCCTTATGACTACTAGGGTTATCCTAGATTTGTAAAAATGATGTTATTTAATTATTGTATTAAATATTTTAGTTAAAAATTTATAACATGTTTATGTAGTTTAATTATCACTTATTAGAGAATATTTGGATGTATTTATACTAAAAAATTATCCTACAATCATGTCCCGAAAAATCATAAAACATTAATATTTAAGGTCAATAAAACGCCATCATATTATTATATTTTATTTAATCAATTGTACAAAGTTTTAAATACTTTTTTAATAAAATAAAAACACAGAACATATTTTTTCTTTACATACCAAGAAATAGTATTTATATTTATGTTAAAAAATTTAAACATTAATTAGAAAACATATAGGATAATTTTTCCCACATTATTTCACCCTAAAGTGATGCATTCATTTCATTTTAATCCTTAATTTTATTAAACTACATTATTGGTATATTAGTCTAATTTCCAACTGTTATATCGTTATCCAATTTCCATTAATTTCATTTTATTCATTTTATGTCGTTTTAGTATATCAAAACAATAAATAAATTAATTAGGGGGGATCATTATATTTGTGATAACAAAATGTATGAAATTTATCTCCCAACAAAGATCTTATAGACATTAGTGCTTCAAAATTAGGAGTGTGAATCTTGATAAATATTATATTGTTATTATAGTTGTTATTTCTATTAGAAAACATGTTTCTTTGATCACCTATAAATTTTATTTATTGTGGAATAAATTTATCAATTGTTACAAATAAAAACCATTTTTCCAATTTCCCTTTTATGTTTGTTTAAGAAAAGTCATCATTTAATCACTAGTACTAAATATAATAATATTATTTTTTAATCAGGAATATATTCCTACTCCTTCATCACATGTATTATGGATATATTTGAGAAACTATTATGAATATTCTTCCATGAAATTTGAGTTCTTATTTATGTAAAACAATATATTTTCTTCCAAAAAATGATTTTCCATATTCTATTTGATTATCTATTTTCTATTATTCATGTAAAATAGTCCACAATTACCTCTTGGAATAGTTAAATATTTAATATAATTTTCATAAATATTTTGTGTTTATATTATAGGAAATTCAAATATAAATTCATATGGAATGTCATAATTCAATATATTTTTTTATTTAACTCCTATATTGATCTGATTTTAATATTAATATTACTCATAAAAATTATTATTTCTAAATTCTATTTGAAGTGATCCTTGTCGTGTAATGTTTTTCAATAATAAAAACATATTACATTATTTTATTCTAAATCCTATATAGATTTTATTTTTTATGTTATTAGAGTGTTCTTTATATATTTTTCTCCTAATTAACTCTACTCATTTCAACTTTTTACCAACAATAGATTTTAATATTTTTAACATTCTTGTAAAAAAATTTATGGTAATCATCTTTATGAATAAATATTAAACAATAATCATTAATGTTTTTAGTGTAATTAAATATGTTACTAGTGAAAAAATTTCATCATTTCATTGAGTTTAAGTTCTGATAATGAGAGTTTTCCATAAAACATATTTACACCCTTTCTCAATGACAAATATACCTCTAATAAGATTCATATTATTCCAAAAATAGATTTTTTCATTTTTTAATACCATATAAGAACAAATAGTTTCCAATGAACCTCCTTTATTTTTTAGTTGAGGTAATATAAAAAATCTTTCATGTTTTATACTTTTTGGTTAATTCAGTAAACTCTTTGGGAAATTTTGGTGGAGTTTTTTGGATATTAAATTTATCACCTTTAATGTATTAGTGTTCTTTTTATATTTTTATACAATCAATTTTCAAATTCAATTTTAAAAACAATATATTTACCTATGATATCCTTAGTATCACTAGTATCATTTAGAAAACGAGTTACGATTTTCACAGATTATTGTAAATACTAGATATGGGTTGAAATAATGATCTTATTCCATAAATATGATTCTTCTTTTAAGAATGCCACATTATAGAAATTTATATGTTATTTTTTTATAATTGAATTTTATCAATGATCTAGATTATGTTGGATCGAAATTTTGGAATAGTAACTCAATCCCAATATAAATTATATTGATTGAGATATTATAATAATAACCAAATTATAAATATTTCTTCATAAGGATTCATTTCCATTTATATAAGATAATTATGAATTTTCCATGATTCATGTAATGAAATATAAAAAATATTTTATAATAATTTTTCTATAACCACCATTTGAAAATCATTGTCATCCATTGATGTTTTAAATAGTTTTGGAATTTCATGGATTTCTTAATTAATAATTGTTTTAAAAAAAATTCACATCAATTTAAATGGGAATATTAATTAATATAGGAAATATTTTCATTTCCAAAAAATAATTTTTGTTAGTTTTCAATTACATGCTCATGGAGAGCATTGCAATTTCAGAATTTCCATCTAATTACATCATCAATTTAATTTACACATTCTTCTATATGTACTTTGCAATTAAGAATTATAGTAACAAAAATTGATTTGTGTGACTACGTAAATAATTAATTTTTTATCATCCCCATCAAATTGGGAGTATAATTTCACTTTAGTTTTTATAGATTCTTCCACCTTATAATCTCCACTACATAAGACAGTTTTCTTACATAGACAATTGTTAATAGATTTTATTGATGTAATATCACTACCATTATCAATGTTATGCATTGGTTGACCCTTATTGTCCATTGAAATCTTATATTATTTCAATCATTCATTTTATTCCCATTCAAATGATTTTTGGCAGAGATTATTGTTTTTTTAATATTCTCAAGTCTAAGGTACACATAAGATGTCTTATTGAATTATCCAAATATTTGAAATTCATATAATATCACTAAATAATAATTAAAATATATAGATCCAATTATATACATATATGGATTGATTTAATACCACTTGATGTGTAGAAAGGTTGTATAGGGAGACAATGCGGTGAGGGGGTGAATGTGAACCAATGTACCCATGTTTTTTTTATGTTTTACATTTTTATTAATTTTACATTATTGTGATAAAACCTATATCTATGTTAATAGAGATGGTTGTAATTATGAACATTCAATCCTAAAATTGTTATAAAATGTAGAATATTATAGAATACATCACAGACCAAATTTTACATTTTTAGCCTCAATGTGATAACAAACATTTTATCATGTTCCACATTTATTAAGAAAACTGATTTAATATTATTACAATATGAAATTATTATAAGTACAATTTATGTTTCAAAAAATTATTTGGAATTTTTAATTATAATTTCCATGGGTGTGGTTTCATCCACTTCATCTTATTCATTACTTAAATATTGTAAAGAGATGTTTTATATATCTTACAGCCTTGAACTTTCCCTAGTTGATAGTGTCGTTTATACTTTTACCACCCATCAATATGAGTCCTTAAAACAAAATTAATGTATTAATACTAACAAGATGATGAAAAACTATCCATTCATGGGATACACTTCACTTAACTTAAGATGAATGGTAAAGGGATAAGTAATTTGGATTTAATATGATTTATTCATATTTCATAAGAATATACATAATTATTATCAATAATAGTAGTGTCAGTCTATTCCCTATTCAATATATATCAATGATAGGTGGATACCATTTGAATTTTATAAAATTTATTAATTATATGGTTAGTATTACTAGTTTAAATCAATATTATGAATATTAAAAAAATTGTAACATTGGTTGTAGTATCAATATTTATCCATCCATTATTAGTTATCATATTCTATTTTACACATACCACTTTATTCACTGTAATATCAGAAATATTGTACCATTATATTGTATATGGAAACTCTCCTTTTTCTAAAGGACCTTTTCATTTAATTCACCCTAAAATTATAGTCAGGTATCCCTTTTGAGTACTCTATAAGAATTAGGAATTCCCATAATCATGATATATTTGAAAAACACAGCTTAATTATTTATAAAAATCCATATTTCTAATATCACAATATTATTTATCCACATGTTCAGGGAAACTCTAATTTTTTACATGGAATAATTTGTATTTTATGTGTACTGAAAAATCCCAGGTCAACTACATAAACCTCCAAAACCAACCCATCATGTAATATAGGTATAATATGATAATATGAACCAATATTGAATATATGATAAAAAACTATAAATCCAATGTAAGAAGTGGAAGCATATACTATGCCACAAAATACCAACAATCCAATCCAAAATAGGCCAAACTATTATGTATGTCAAGTCCCAATGTGATAAATAATTTTCTATATTCCAATCCAAAATGATAGAATAAATAGAAATATGGTTTATCATACTATATGTTTCTCTAACATTTAACTGAAACATGTAATGTAACATCTAAAAATAACCAAAGGAACATTTAGGTTGGGATCCAAAAACCAGTTACCTATCACCACATTTTATAAACATGGTATAAAATCAACAATGATATTATTAGAGATTCTAAGAGAAAATATTTTTATAATGAAAATACATTAATCCAAAACCCTATATAAATAATTTTCCATTTTTTCAACTTTGGTATTCATAAAATCCATTCATATTCACGAACATGAAATATCACATGTATAAGTTATAATAAAATAAATCTTATACTTTCATCAAGAAGTAAACAGGTATACATATATCTATGTAACAAGAAACAATTTGATGTTATGTGATAAAACCTCCTTTAAACAATAATTATAAACAAAACATGATAGAAACAATTATGCAATAAAAATCCAAAAATTTATAATTAATATCACCTTATTTATTGTTAATATCTATGGTATAATGTGAAATACACACACACATGTCTAAAAAGACATACGTTGGATCCTATGATATGAATTCCTTCTAGTTGGTTACAAAAAAAAGATACCTCCAAGTGGTGAATGACAACCTACGACTACACATGTATCATTCCCGATGCATTCAATTTATTAAATGTACAATTGTGCAATACAATTTTCAAACCATTATCATCATTTTACAAATATTTTTCGATGAAAATAAAAATCATTATTAATTTGAAAACCCATTTCTAATTCATGAAAATCAATTTTCAATACAAAAGAGATTTTTCAAAAAATATTTATTTTCAAAAAATAAATTTAATCCACTTATAAAATAAAATAAATGTTAAAAAATATAAATCAGATATTAATGATGTTAAAGTAAATTAATGAACCAATTTTATAGAACTATAGACCTCAATATGGTAAATTATAAGTGTCCATATACCATAGTGATAAGAAACCTTGAGAAATAACATAAAATTAAAATATATTCCATGCAACTAAAATGGATAAATTGAATACATTGTTTAGTCAGAAATGTATACACAACCATAAAAAACACCACTACTATAACCATCTCTAATGAAAAACCTTAAGGATTACATACCCATAAAGAATAAATCCCACCCCTACTGTGATCAATCATTGAACAATGCAGTCCATATGGAATAAAGACACCCAAGGTCTGCAAGAAATATCTTTTAGGGTGAGATAAATGATCCCTGCATAAAAGGAATAAAATTTTATCTATGTCACCTTCTTAAAACAATCCCTATCATGATTTACATGGTTTTTAAATCAATTACATGATGTGTAATCCCTGAGACTCGTATACACCAAAAACTAATCATATGTGTTAGAAAAAATAACATTTATCATTAAATGAATTTAAACACATACACAATGTGTAATGTTCTCATTATTTGTGTATATTTTATAAGTTTTTTTTCATAATATCCATTACATGGAATGTAGTCTAATTTCATAACATTTTACTACCGAAAAAACATAAAAAACTACATTATTATGAAAATTCCAATAAATTTTGGAATTCACCATTATAGATATAATCTAAAATTCATTTTCAAAATTAATCACTAATAAAAATGTAAAACATAAAACAAAGGATAAGACATACCATATTGAATTGTAAGAGGATGTTATCATCTAACACCATAAATGCTTTCTATCCCAAGAAAACTCTAATGATCATGTATCTTCTAAAAGAGAAGGCCATTTATTCTTCATCAATGTCTCCCAATCCTCAGTCTCATGAAAATCATGTATTCACATCCCTAGTACCTAAACTAGATTCACCATTGTATGGAATAATATATCCATTGGATTGATAATTTTGGATGGCTACACAACCAATGTGTTATCACATTCAATATCAAAATCCTTCCATATAATAACATATGAAGTATCTATTATTTAACTCATCAACTGATAAACCTTAGGAAAATCAAGGATAGATGTAAAAACAACTGAATAGTGAAACCAAATCGCCACCCTCCATTGTTACTCAATGATCCCAAAGAGGCCCACAATACCAGGTGAAAATTTATCCTGCTCACCCAAACAAAAATTTCAAAAGTGACGTGAAACAATTAGAATGAATTGTTCACTAAACACAAAATCCAGTTTCCTACATAAATGATCTTCATTTTAATTTAGACATCTATCTTCAAAGATCTAACACCTCTAAATAAACCAAACCATCTTTGTCTTCTTCTAAACAACACTCAGCCAAACCAGGGACCGCGCTATCAACCCAACCCTGCATAAGGCTTATCAAAACAGAAGTAAAAAAAATTATTGTTTTGTGAAAATATAATAAAATCCTAAAAATAATTATAATTTCCAAATTCAACCAATGAATTTTTTTCTAACATGATCAACATTAATCATGTAGGAAATCCTAGAGTATATCATAAATCACCATGATAACTATGTCAAACTATTCACATGTTCCGTATGATAAGTTATGATCAATATAATTTGTACACCCATATCTTACTACAATACTATCAAGAGGGTGGATGTGATCATCAGATTTTGGTTAGGAACAACAACATAGGGTACCATGTGATGTATCACATTATCTTACACATAAAATATTTTATGGTCTTCCACATTCATTGTCTCATTCATAGGTAAAAAACACACTCATTTTGTGATTCATTTAATGATCACTGAAATTTATTCCTTCCCATTTTCATTCCATGGTAAATGAATGAAAAAATATATTAACATATCAACCACCTCTATACCAGAATGGGAAAGGGATATAATAACACTATAGGTTTCTAGTTCTCTAACATAATCCTATGAATGTTAAGGAACTATAAGAATAAAATTTGTTATCCACCCTCTCATCCTTTATAACTAATATCAACACCTCAATCATGATACATATTTGTATACCCATAGGAAATGTGATAAAAAGAAAAATGTAAATTTTTAAAAAACTCCCCCCTAAGGGAAAATGGGAGAACTAACCTACTATGGAAGCATAAGAATAGACTTGGATTTTGAGACCACTCATCCAATGTCTCCCCATAGTGAAGGCTTCCACTAATGTGTTTTCACTCGATTTATATAACTTAATAAAACAAAAATATATCATAAGAGATGATTAATATTTCATTGAATCCCTAAAAACTAACACACCATCCTCTTCCTATCAAGGAAATCATTCAAAAGAAACCCACAAAAGACCACTCCTCAACTGATTCCTTTATATACTATGTATGTAATTTTCCTCTCAATGCACCATGAACTATATTACAATTAGAAGGGGTATAAGGAATATAAAAATAAAAATACAATAGATTCATTACCCAATATCTCAATCCAAAATTCAGATACCAATATCTGAATTTTTTTGGCCTTAATAATCAGAATATACCAAAATCCCATCAAAATTGTGATTGTGATGACACATTTTTATGGCATTAATAACTATTACCAACTCATTATCATGGGTTTGGTAGTTATTATCTTATGTAAATTGGTTTCATGGTCCATATTCACAAACATATTTCACCTACATTATGATGCATCCCAAACCCATACCAGAAGCATCACATAAAATCTTTGAACCTGATCCCAACTCTGGAAGAATCAAAACTATTTCTAAAGTCAACCTCAACATATTCACCTAAAAATTTTACTAAATTTTATCATTCCCATAAAAAATTAATCCATAATGGGATAAAACTATATTCAAATAAGAAATCATAGAGAAGTAATAACCAAATAGTATATAATAATAATCCAAATCGAATAAGCTACTTATCTCAAAAAAATTCAATAGCCTCATGAGATAACTTCATGTACATTTTTTGGATCTACAAAAACTCCCATCCTAGTTATCCCATGCCCAAGAAACATCACATCCATCATCTAGAACCCAATTTTTGGAAATATTACCATATAAAATATTATCATTATTTGTTTGAATATTGATATTTAATAGTTAAATGTGAACCTCCTATGAAATAGAGTATTCAATAATATCATCCAATAACACAAAAACAAAAGAGTCACCCAAAATATGTATAATTTAGTTCATCATGTCTATAAACACCATAAGTATATTATTGATGTTGAAATGTTTAACCAAAAAAATGAAATTCCTATATCAAATAATAAATTTTTTCTTAATTATATATTCTTCTCTTACACTCAACTAGTGATACTATAAGCATATATCAATCGATAAAAATTAGTGAACCCATATAAGATTATAAAATATATCATTAATATTGTGAAAGGGGTAATTTTTTTTAATAGTCACTTAATTGTACTATTTATTATCAGTACAGAATCCGTGTCTCCATTATACTTTCATTGAAAAGAGGATAGATGAATCCAAGTGTGAAACTCTTGGAAAAAAAATAATATAGACTCTTGGTCATCATGCTGGACCTGATGTTCCAATATCTCAATAGGTTCCATATGATAAATAATCCAGAAAGACTTAGGTTTTTAAAACACAACTGAATCTACATTAACATCCAAAAAAGGGTCATATATATCAAGAAATATCTCTAACTATAATGATATTAACCAACCACAAGGAACAATATGTCCTACCTTACTAATCAAGAGTCCCACTCACTATGGAAAACATGTATGACTCCATCAGAAGATAATAACTGGAACTGATAATGATTATAGACTATATGGGATATAACACTAATAAACTAATCAATGTCGACAATCATGTTGGACTTTTCAATATAAAAAGATGGACTCTACATCAATGTCGGCTATCATCATTCGGCACATCGAATATAAGATTCCTTTTTCATACAAAATATATAAAGGCATATAATTTTACCATGATAATGGAATATTTTTTTTATGAAAACCCACCATAATAAACAAAATTGAGTATAAAAAATAATGAGGTGAAACTATATCAATCAAATACCGCACCACAAAAGATGAGATAAAATTGTACCTCTTACAATACTTTTCCTCACTTAGGAATCCACTATTGGAAACTACAATTCATAATGTTATAAGATCATAGACATATAAAGATATTTTTTTATTTATTATTTTACTAGTATCCCTTGGATGAATCTACACAAACCTATGTACCCTTTGTGGGAGTGGATCCTTCCATGTTATTCAGTGATATAATTTCACATAGATGTTATATAGTGGAAAATAATACACATAGATAAAAAGTACTAGAATATTCTATATAGTTAATCATTGTATCTCCTATAATTCTAAATTGTAATCGGACAACCTACTACAACCATGTAATCACCCCAGAAATGGTTACCCATGAATATTGTCGAATCTAATGATTTTCTTTCTAGCCAGAAGATACACGTTGTCTAAACATTGAACCTATATATGATCCACCCAAACTTTTTCACTAAATTATATCTAAATCATCTATTGATTCTTTGAAAAATACATCCACATTGGTCATAGAGAAAGGGTATCATATTTGGCCTAATATGAGGCCTCATTCTTAACTAAATGATATGATCCTTCCTGTAATAAATACATAAAATCTACAGTTCAAGATTCACCAAATTTGAAAATATGTATAATACCCAAAATAGGATGTTACCATTCTTTGTGGTCATAAACTCCTTGGGCTTTACCATGTGAAATTTATCAGTGTAAAAATGGTTAATTTTTTCTTTAAGGAAGCCCATGTATGATCATTGTGAAACATTGATTCCAAAATAGAGTCTCATTATCTCCTTCCACATCCCTCGATCATGTACATGAAAAATACTAAATTACAGAATTAATGATTCTTCAATAATATAAAGATTATTTTTATCCAATCTATTCACTCTTAGTAATCCTTGTGTACTATGTCACTATGAAATATGGATTAATGCTTCTTTGTAATCATAGATCCATGATCCCCAATGTGTCATGTGTTCCTGAATCCCACTGACATAGATTCTGAATTATTAGGATAATGGATTATACAATTTTTGGTTCCATTAGATGGTTCACCTATGGAACCTTTCTTTCCCCTCAATATCAATTTTTAAGAACATCTATTTTTAGAGGCATTGTCTGAAATATTAAAACAACCAATAATTATTGACAAAATTCCAATGTCATAGAACCATATTCAAGTATGGATAACAGTGATTTACAAAAATTATAAATTACTGAAACATGAAATAGAATACAAATAATTGAACATTTAAATTTAAATAAATATCCCATAAAATTCATTAAAATGACCTAAAAACCAAGAATTAAACCAGCTAAAAAGTCTTAGGCCAACCATGTTAACATGGTTTCAATCATGGAAGTGAGATGGCCAATCCCCATTTCTACATTGACTATAAAAATTTTAACAATACAAACATTGTTTTACCAATGTCATAGAGCCAAAATCAGGAAGGGTTAAAACACATTAGATTTAGAATCCATTTGATGTATAATTTTTCCAGACTAGCCTGAATGGCCTAGGTAGGCCACCCAATTAGTCACATTATGTAATATAATTAAAACATAATACCAAACAATAGTTGTGAATATAATTAAGAATACAAACACAAATAGTATGAAGAATAAATAGTTAATATAACAAAAAACAAACAAATAATCCATGTCAAAATATGATCAACTAGTAAGTATGTGAGGTCCCTATGTAACCAAAATGTACTATAAACCAAACTTAACCAATAGAAGAATGAAACTTAGAAGAGATAATGATAAAATATTCTTTTCTCTTTTTTTGATCCTTGAAATACAATATATAAAAATTCCTAAAGTAACATTAATGGTATGATATAAATCCTTATAAGTAACCATCACTATTTATATACAAGTTAAAATATCTAAAATTGAGTGAATCCTACTTTAAAATAGATATAAATAGTAGTTTAATATAATAATAACATGTTATAAATCAATTATGAATTATTATAATTTTTCCATAAAAGTGTTTCATATTCTTTTTCCAGAAATATTAAAATTAGATGTGATAAAACAAGAATGCAGATCTTTGTATCATGTGGTATATATGTAAACACATATCCATGAAATAACATGTCTTGTAAATATATATGATATGACCTCATATAAAAAAATATGAGAGAGAATCCATAATGAAAATAATCATACGTTAAATAAACTATATAAATAATTAAAAATAACCTTATATTGGGATCTATCATATTGGATAATGTGTACTAGACAGTCACAAAACTAAATAAGAATACACTAGATACAACATATACCTTTTTTTCCAATAGATATCACCCGTAGATACCTCTTAGTTGGACAACACATGTAAGGCTACCTATTTATCATTCCTAAAGAACACATGGTTCCAAATATCAAATTTTATAGTAAATGTTTTTAAACATTTAACAGAATTTTACAAACAGTTTTCCAAGCCAATAATTTTTTTTGGAGTTCTAAAAACAATTTCTTAATAAAAAAATCCAACTTTAATGCCAAATGGATTTTTGGAAACATTTTCAATTCAAGAAATAATTTAAAAAACATATCACTTTAAATAAATGAGTAGTCAAAATGAATTTATCATGAATACTATGAAATTCATATAATTAATCCTTTTTATAGATAACCCAACCTCATCCATGTAGAATCATAGCAACTATTGAAAATGGTGACTGGAATCCACATGAATGGCCATCAAAATACAAGGCCCACAATGAAACTAAAATGTATTGACATGAAACATTATTGGATTCAAAAATCATACAAAACTATATTCAAAACCCCAATGATAATAAATTAAAATTAAAAAATTGAATGATTACATACCTAGAGAGTTTCAATCCAACCCCAATATTGATCAATAACTGAATAAAACGATCTGATTGAGATGGAGTCAACCAAAATCACATAGATGGAGGTTATAGGTTAAGAGCAATGAAGAATTCAGTAATGTAATAAAATTTCATTTAAATACTCCTTTCTAAACTACCTCTATTGTGATTTACTTGATTTTTAATCCCATTACACATTTTTTAATCCACATTTCATATTTACACCTACTAAATTGTATATTTTTGTTGAAACCTGATATTATTCCTTGCATGATAGTAACCATAACTCATCATGTAAATATATCAATATATTTTTATAGTTGATGGATTGTATCTAAAAGGCATTACACAATGAGTACCCTCGTTACGAACCATGTAATATCCCTTTGAATTACAAAAACTACATTTTTTTGTTAAAATTCCAACAAATTTATGACATCAACATTACATGTATCCTATCCAATTACTTTTCATCATTAATCAACAAGAAAAATTAAAACAAAAAAAGTGTTAAGAAATAACTAATATATATGAAACATGGCATTAAATATTGGAAGTCCCCTTATATATTTAACTGGAATAATAATTCATATATATAATTTTGAAACATATATCTGTGAAGGGATGTTTAATGAAACATCTTCTTCATGAATCTTATGAGAAAAAAAATCATTGGAATATTAATTTGTTATATAAATACCATGTTTTATGTTTTTTACAGTCTAAAAATCATAGTGGAGGTATTTAATAGTTCTCCAGAACTTTATTTGTGTTATCTTGAGTGTTTAAAAAACACTATATTTGATAGCATATACAACTTGAAAAATCGAGATATAGTAAACCGTGATATATTAATACTTAAATGATATAGTATTCACATTGTCGTTAAATTGAAGAGTATGAATAGAAGAATCATAATTTTATATATATAGTGGTAATACACAATAATTTTTTATTCTGAGAAATAATTATACATTTTTAATGAATATATTTTATTTTATAAATTTTTTTTTTCATAAAAATTATTTATATTTCTTTTTATGAGTGAATAATATAAAATATTTCCTGAATGTATTTTTTTTATAAATATATATTATTTATGAATTCATTAGGTCGAAAATATATTGTGGTGAATTTTTATGATATTTTAAAAATGATTAATTTTTCAATAAATTATGAAAAATATGATGTTTTTAAAATTTTCATTAATTTTAATTAAATATTTTAATATAAAAGTAATATTATGATTTTAAACTTATCTCAATGTCAAATAATTGTTATTTTATTTTATATTATCAAATTATTAATATTTTAATCTTAATTATTCTTCATTTCAGAATAAGATAATTTATGTGCTTATAATTAAATTTTCCTAAAAACTTTTATGATCATGATTTACACATAAATTTTAAAATTAATTTCTACCACTTCTAGGAAAATAATATCAAAAAACAATTTTTTTTTGAAATCAGAAGATCCAAATTTTGGAAAATAGACACTTTTTTTCGTTGTTGTGAATAATGACAACATATTATTTTAATTACATCGGTAAAGGTAATATTGGTTAATTATGGTAAAAACTAATTTTATATGGCTTAAAATCAATTTAACCACTTTACATCATTTCAATAGGATAATATATTTCATCCATAATAATCTTGAATTTTAAATTGAGATATTATTTCAATATTGATTTCATTTTTACCATTAAAATATTTTTTTAAAAGATATAGTCAAAAATGAAGCCTCAATGATTTTAATATATAAAATGTTGTTTACTATGTATAAAAATACTTTTATTATAAAATGATTAATTGAGAAATAAATAAAATTTTACTCATGATAATTTATATTTAATTTTTTTGAGATAATATAATTACATTAAATTCTAATTCATCACAGATAGAAAGCTTTTCTGAGGTGTAGAAAAATATTGTAAATTATATTAAAAACTCTGAAAGTAATGTTTTTGGTCGTTTTATAGTGTCCCATGAATTTAATTGATCAAAAAACATATTAGTGATGTTTGAAATTGAAATATTATATATATAATTATATCTTCTTGTCTCTGAATTCAACCCAGATGAATATTATCAAAAATGAAATAAATGGCATTTTAGGGTAAATAATATATTATTAAAATATTTAAAAAAATTTAAAATTTAGAAATATTACTATTATGATATAAACTAGTTTTCAATTTCATATGTTGACATTTTATGATTTAATTTTCACCTAATGAGTAAAACTATAACTTTTTAATACTAAAATATTTATTATTATGATTATGGTTATAAATAGTTAAATAAGGGGTTAAACAAAACGTTATGCTTTAAAATAAAAGATATAAAGCTTTATGAATTTTATTATATGATTATATTAATACTAATAATCCTTATTTTCAAATAGATATTTTATTATAACTATTTTACATGAGTCAAATACAAATTTTATGATAATATTTTATACATATTGAGAAATATAATTAATGATTTTATATATTAACTAATATTTTGTTCAACGCTTTAAATTTATTAAAAATAAATAATTATTACAAGTGAATGTTATAAATGTGGAAGTTTCATTCTTGGTCATATTATAAATCACATGTCCTATTATACTAACTGTCTTGATCCCTAATGAGTAAAAACTTAGATATCAAATTAATTGTCAAATGTATTAGGGGATGTTAAAACAAAAATATAGGTATATAAACATGAAAAATAATTCTAAAAAATTGTTTATGAGATTATTTCATCTCAAAATCATCTAATATTTTAATTATATCATTTTAAATCATTTTTATCAGAAAATAAATTTATACTAATTTAATACATTCAAAAATACTAACACTACCCCTCCCATCACTTATAAAAGGTCATCACATCTCCACTCTTATAAACACATCATTAACCATTTGGTTCAACAAAAACATTCCAAATATCCATATCCATGTTATAGAGGTATTACTTATATTAGAATACAGACCTTATCAGGATTAATATATAATGAAATGTATGTTTTCCAAAGATGACTTATATATTTCAACCAACTGTTTTATTTTTTTTAATTACACTGACATAAAATCCTATTAATTATTATAATAATAATAATATAAGTTTCTTAAAAATAATTATTTCTTATGATAATGAAATAATCTATATACATTTCCAATTCTATTAAATAAAATATATAACCATTATTCCTTTGTTCTGTGGACAACAACCACCGAAACTGATGTAATTCATTTTTTGTTATCACAAATAATAGATTATTAAGATTTTGGATTTAATGTATGTAAATGTATTGTATGAATTAATTATAATCATTAAATGATATGATGTAATCAATATTATTACCATTTAATCTATTAATAGTTGATAATTACCTTCGTTCATATGTGTGGATTACCCATTCCATGAAATAATGTGAATCATAGGTCATCACCACATCACATGAATGACATTTGTATAGTATTTAACAATAAATAATGATATTTATGATATAATAATTATTCATTAACTATAAAATATTAATAATATTTGTTTTATCATTCTGATTAATAAATTGAAATGTTACTCATGCATACGTACGACATACCATCATAATGATCATAACATTGTTTTTTTCCATTAAAACTATCCATAATTGGATTAAGTGCATAATTAATTTTTAAAAACAATATTTATATCATTTTTTATTCTAGATATTACATTAAAATTTCCTATTTTCCCATCGTCAAGATATTAAATTAGTTTTTTATTTATGAATCGAACATTATCAAAACACATAACATAACCATAAGTGATTAAGTAATTTAATTTGTCATGGAATTAAACACAAAATGGTTTGTTGATAACAAAATGAAAAGATAAAATTTATCACAAAAATAACAATGGAATTATGTTTTTTCTATATGAGTAAATAGATATACATGGAATATTAGGACTTGAGGTAAGCGATAAAATCTAAATTTTCCTTCATTGGGTCATATTGAAATGTAATGAAACAATTTTTTTTATATATTTTATATAATACCATTTTTATTGTATTTCATTAAATGATAACATGTCATGGTATTTTGTTATTATATTTAAAATATTTCACCCTAGTGGATTTTTCATGAATGTTACAATGTGGTAAAGAATTAAAAAAATATATTTCCTTTTATTGGGTTTTATTTAATATTAATTGATATTGTTATTACATGATGATGTATGAATTAAAATCTCATCTTTTTTTATTTTATTTAAATTATTTTTTTTGGATTTAAAATTAAAACAAAAAATAAAATATGTGATTAAATTTCATACATCCATGGTACAATTATTATATGGGTTATTTTTCTAATTATGGTTACTTTGGGTCATGATAATAATATGAACCTATACAATTTTATAAGGAGTATACTCTACAAATTTATATATTATAACATAAATAACACTTTTATTATGATATTTAATTTTGAATTTATTTTATATCCTTCACAATATATTTATTCAAATTTTATTGAAGTTATATTAGGTTTTATTGCCTCACTATCGATCCCTTGAGAAAGAATTCATTCTTTGGATTATGATTGATGTTATATTCATTACTTATTTCCACATGAAATTTTTTAACATATATATTCATTGAAATTATGTTGTTTTTAGAATCATGTTTTATACCTTCATTAAATTTCATTCTGACTAACAATTTACCCATGTAGCATGGGTGTCTCATGTAATACATCCTTCATTGAGATAGGTTTATATTTATGCACATATATTCAATTCTATAATGATTATATTTACACTAAATGTATAATATCATGATTATTTTTATACTCATGTTATTCTATTTTTCCCTTGTGTTCTAACCACCAAATTATTACTATCTATAAATAATTTTAAAGATGTTTTTAGAAAAAAAATTTTATAAATGGTTTTAATTGTTTTTAACCAAACTCATAATACATGTTCATTATATTATTTAAATAATGATGATATCTAGACAAATGAATTCATTGATGTTATTTTACATGATCACTGTACTTATTTTTAATTTTTTTTGAAGGTAATCTTTTATGGTTTTCTACATGGGTCACATTTGACTCTTATTAAAAAATATTTAAAATTAATGTTTAATTTTAATGATTATTGCAGGAATTGATTTTATCACCATTTTGGTTTTGATTTAGTTTCTAATACCATATATAATTATCAATTATTATATTCACATTATATTTTTCGATATTAATTCTTGAAATGTTTTATTTAAA
Source organism: Viscum album (assembly GCA_963277665.1). Classification (NCBI taxonomy): domain Eukaryota; kingdom Viridiplantae; phylum Streptophyta; class Magnoliopsida; order Santalales; family Viscaceae; genus Viscum; species Viscum album. The sequence goes on from OY728139.1 coordinate 137,439,259, forward strand.
AACTAATTTTTTAAATGGAATGGGTAAGTTTCTATCAATTTTTTGAATTGAATTTTTATGATATCTATATTATTTAATTAAAACAGACCTTGAAGTTATTCATAACCCATTAGGGATATTTATTAATAACTACCTCCTTATTCATTCTCTCTATGGATTATGAATGCATCATATATCCTTTAAGGGGACATGTTTCTTTTCCACTGGTAAATTAAGCTATAAATGAACATCAAATATTATTTTATAGAAAAATTAATGCTTATAATTTTATATATTATTTGATGGATTGTAAAAAATTTATGGTTTAATTTTCGGTGGTTGTGTTATTATCCAAGGATGTGGGGTGGAATTATGATCCATCAATGTGTTGTTATTGAATAAACCATAGAGGGTGGTTTAATTATAATACAAGGAAAGGTGGCTCCATTATATCACTCCTATGAATTGGATACTAATTATGTTTTAGATATAATTATGTTATAATTATTTTTAATTATTTTACATTGTATAGTTCTATTAAGGGTTTTATGAAGATGTAATTCCAAGCTACCAACATGTTTTACATATTCCCTTTAAGAGTTTTTAATGACTCCTTTGATAAAAAATAACCTTAAAATTATCATGATTATTGATTCATATGAAACATTAATTAGTTAATGAATTTTTATATTTATCATGTATTATGATAGGGGTTTTCATTTGTATTATTTCAATTACATTATACTCTAGATCCTTGATTATTTAATCATACCATTTTTATCACAGAAGACATTAAATTATTAGTGATTATGAATAAACAAAGTAAGTATTTCTGCTCACCCTAATTATATCCTAATTATTTCAATGTTATCATGAATTTAAAATAATTATGTTATTTCTAGAAAGTTAAAATGTGTGATTTTTTTGGAAATGTTGACGATTTAATGTAAAAATAGTTAAAGAATTATATAGATTTAAAATGCTCATTGAAATAATTGGTTATTTCTATTTATGGGTTGTTTATAATTATATAACACTCTAACAAAAAATATTATATGGGTATGTAAGAGATCCATTATTTTTTGTGATATTCTATACATTGGATATAATAACACGCGCCACATTATTTTTATAAAATCCAATAATTTCCCTTTTATGTTTTTTGAACAGCATATGTGACTAAAGGACTTGAGGAATTATAGTTGATATTAGAGATGGGTTTACATAACATAATAAGTTATTATTTTTTATTGTGATATTAACATAATACTTATGTATACCACATATCATTTATATGTTTAATGAATAGTATAAATTTAATGGAATAAAGATCACATTTTAAGGAATAAAGTGGTTAGTCATTTATGTGATTTGAAATATTTATTATTATTTTTAAATAATACTATATTGGGGATTAAATATCCATTTTAATATTATAATAAATTATTCTAGGTTTTTATGGTATATTTTATAGCTGTTTATAGATAATCTTGAATGATGAAAAATTAATAATTGTTACAGTTATATTTCTAATATAAATTATTTTCAGACTAAGGATTACCTTCCATGTTACTGTCTAAATTCAATTCATGATATTTTTAGGAGTTTTAATAAATTATAGGAATAACATAGTTATGAAAATATTTCTTGGATGGTGTTTAATTATGTTGTGGTATATGTATCCCATAGGATTGTCATGATATTTAATGTGAGGTATTATTTTAATACAATTCCATTAAATTTTATGGTATGTGAAAAAATCGCTAGAGATAACCATTGTTGTTAATTTATTATTTAATAATTAGCTTATTGATGTTATTTAGGATATATGGTAATTTTTTGGAACAATCAACCTTGAAAATATAGTGTATTCGTATAATTTTTTATATTAATGAATTATTGATTTATATGTTTGTTTACTCATTATGGTTTTTCTTATATTCTGCTAACAATTTCGGGTGTAATTAATATTTAATGATTGTAGGAGTTTATATTAATAATTTTATTAATAATTTTTTTATGTTAGAGGATTATTTTATTTCATCTTGTATGAATATTAATTCATTTGTAATAATCATCATTTAAATAAAAAGATAAAATTGTGGTGGAAAATAATTAAAGGATGAAATTCTACCTTCTATATAATTATCTTTCCAAGTGTTTATAATTTATATGGTACGTTAATTCCTAAAATATACTAAATTTATATTGAAAAAAATATAATTATATAACCATGATTTTAGATGAATTGAAGGTCTTTTTAAGAAATTATTAATTTATGGTTTTCAGTTGTTAACATTCTTTTAATAATTTACTTTCTTATGATCAATATTTATTTTCAATTGATATAAATAAATAGAAAATATTTTTTCTTCAATAATAGTATTTTGACTTTCCAATAATCTATCATATTTGGAAAACTATTTATATGTTACTTCATTAGACCTTCATATTTCCCTTTCCCTCATTCAAGATAATGTTTCGAAACCCATTTTTTGTGTTGTGGGATCCGAACAAAAGATGATTCAACTATCAAATAATTTAATAAAAATGTATATCTCAAATTGAAATGTTGAAATTTATTAATGGATAGATAATATATTATTATATTATTTTAGCATAAAACTATTTTTTATTATATATATAACTCACCACATTGATACGTAAATAACCATTAAATAATTATATTTAAAAGTTATAATAATAACCTTCCCAATAAATTAATTATTATGAATAAGATTAACTAGATTAAAATTATGTATAATTTCCATGCTAAATAAATATATATTCATTATTTTATAGGAAATAAGACGCAATTTTTTTAGTAAAGTCATATTATTTTTGAAAATAACATTTGATATTGAAATGGTTTTTCACTAATTAGAAAGGGAAACCATAAATACGTAATAAAACATTAATATATTTAGTTTTTTTGGATAATATATAGTTTTTATATTCATCATCTCACAATTATCTAAATATGAATTTGTTGGATTTTTCAGAGAAGAAGAAAACATTTTAAATTTTGAAAAAAGATGTTTCTTTTTTGAAACTATCATTTTTTCATAATATAATGTGATTTAGAATTAAAATATTCATTAAAATGGATCTAAAATTTATATATTTATTATTTATTTATATATAATTTAATTAATTATGTTTTAATCATTATTACACATTTTTGGATATATGTTATTATTTTGATTAAATACGCATTTCAGATAAATACGTTTATTTTATGCATTTATACTAAAATAGATTTATAGAACACATAATAAATTAATTGAAAAAAATCAATTCCATATCTATAATAAGGTTAACTATAATATTTAAATTTTTTCTATATAATTCTGTCACTTTGATTATTAAAAATAATGAATTTGGATTCCCAAAGTAAAAGTAAAATGGGGTAATTAGAGTTAAAACAAATTTTATATGAAATAAATTTCATATAAAAACATATGTTATTTTATTATTATTATTCTATTTCATCCTTAAGATTTTAAACAATGAAATTAATAAATTATTTTTATATTTAAGATTTAATTTAACCATTGTAATATTTAAGTTAATGAAAAGGATAAAAATTTCACAGTCATTATTTTAAATTTGATAATATTTGGTGAAAGGGATAAGGAAAAATTGTAAATATTTATATTAATGATAAATTATTCTTTTCATTATAATTTATTTTTATTTTTTAGTGATAAAATCATTACCATATACACTTTGAAATATTGACATATTGCTTGTGAAATCTATAGAAAAATAATTAAAATGAAATTAAAAACACGTAAAGCTGTATTTTATGAGATATTTCTTGTGTCCAAATAGTTTTTTAGAATAGTATAATATAATAGTGATGTGATAATTGTTAATATTATAAATACATTTCTATTTAATTATATTCAATCTCAATCTAGAAGAATTGTTTGAAAAATCACATTTATTATATTTTATGTTAAATAATATATAATTAAATAATTTAAAATTCATAAAAATCATGAGAGAGGTAAATTGTGTTAGGAAGTAGTCTTAATTTTCTTTACATGAAAATTTATTTAACAACATTTTCATTATATTTAAAATTATTACACCTTAATATGGAATATTTCATTACCATAACATAGGTTTTAATTTGTTAACAAGCTGGTTATAGCAAAAGATAATGTTTAAAATGATATATAAACTAATAGATATTTTCTTTGGTGGTCATATTAATAACTTATCTTACATATATTAAAATACCTTTTACTTTTTATGCTTTATAAATGAAGTAGAAAAATATTATATTATAATATTTTTTGTATATATAGGAATCACATTAGTGATATTTTATTATAGATAATATTTTATTTAAAAATTTAATATTCATGAATGTAATATTATCATTATACTTTATGAAATATGGTTAAAAATATTTTACATGGTTCATTTATGGGTTATATTCCATTTTATTGTAATTTTCTGGACCCCTAAAGAGTAAAAAACATTGTTATCCAATTAATAATCAAAGGATATTATGGAGGTTAAAAGTAATGTATAATGGTAAAAAATAAACAAATATTGTCTACATTATTTTAGTTTATATTGACAAAAATAATATTATATTAAATAAATTTTATTTTAAACCCATTTTCATGTGAAAATTTATTTATATTAATTGAATAATTATGGTAATTCAAATGGTCCTTATCCCCTAAAATAAACAAAGGTAATGTTCTCTCCTCTCTTCTACACACATCAAGAAACATTTTTATTATAAAATACATATCTAATCTACTTCATAAAAACCATTCGCATGTTCAAGATATATTATTTTGTGAATAATATAGACCATATAGGGAAAAATGTTCTCAACAATGGAGGTTTCTAAATGTAGAGGTAAATGTTTAAACAAAATGTTTTTGTTTTATTTAATTATATACCTCCTTAAAATATTATTAAGAAATTATTTTTAATATAAATAATATTTTATATACAATTATATTTTATTATTTAAATTTCATAACCAATATCTATTTCCACTTCCATAAAATAAGAAACAAAACCATCATTAATATGTACACCAAACTACAACATCATGGATTGATGTAATTCATTTTCTATCACCATATCTCTTGTATTTTTAACAATGTGGATTCAATTAATAAATTTGATATGAATCAAATAATTTTCTATATTTAAATATAACATAATATCTCTTTTATTATCATTTATCCAATTAAAAATTGATAATTTCATTCTTAAGTATGTACTCATTACCACTGCTACAGAGTGATATGATTCATTTTTCATAACTAAATCACATGGATGATATATAAAAAGTATTCTAAGATACAATAATTTTTTTTATATTATAATAATTTTTTCATGATAAAATAATTTATAACTTCTATCCATCATGTCATTTGAAAATAGAATCAATAATCATGCATGAGTATGACTTACCATCTCAATGATTGAAACATACTTTATTTTTAAAAATAATTTTTCATATTTGGAATTAAAATACTAATTAATTATGGAATATTATAATTATTTCAAGATTATTAATTTAGATATTATGTAGAAAATACCACATTTACCATGGTCAACATATAAATTTTATTTAGCAAGTATTAACAGAATGTTCTCAAAACACATGATGTAGGATTAACTGAATAAGTAATTAATTTATCTAATGAAATAAATGAAAAAATTGGTGTAATGATAATATAATCAAAATATAAAATATTTATATTTATTTATTACAATATATTAAAAGAAAATACATGTAATTTTTCTTCTCATGGTAGGTGATTTTTTTCCTAATATCTAATCACCCAGGAATATTTTAATTTTATAAAACTAATTTATTTTATATGGTTTATATAATTATATTTTATATGTTATACAATAAATCCTTCATACATAATGGTATTTTAGGTATTAAAATAAATTATTAATTCCATTGGTATTTTACAAGAATGCTAACTTGTGGTAAGGTATTTCATAACTCATTTTCCTTTTATTTATTTATTCTCCATCATCATTGAATTTGGTATTTCATTATTTGGTTAGAAATGATTTATTATTATTTTATATTATATATAGATAAATTTTTTTTTTTTCCAACTATTACAAATAATAAATTCAATTTTAATATTCTACCATCAATGGTATGATTTTAATGATTAACTGTATCAATTTTATTTTTATTGGATCTTTCAAGAATATAAAAATAAATTCTATTATTAGATGTATATGATACCAACTTAGTTATTAAATCCTGAATGATTCATAGATCATTATATATAAATTTCATTTTAATTTATTTATTTCCTGATATATTGATTCAAGTATTATTGATGTTGAAAGGTTTTGTGTGGTCTCAATTTCAATTCGTTGAGACACAATTAATGTTATGAAAAATGATTTATGTTATATGGTGTTATTATTCCACCATGATTTAAAAAAAATATTATTTCATAAAAATTATTGTTTTTATGAAATCATTATATATCCTATTAGTAATTTTTTTATTCATTCATTACTCAAGGTTCAAGGATTTTTTTCCTCAAAAATGTGTCTTTGATACAGAATCATATTTAAACAAATATATTATTTATATTTTTTTAATATGGACACTCAAAATTTAATACAATGAGATATTGAATAATTATATTAATTAATTTTCATTTATAAGGTTTTTCATTAAAAAAATTTTATTTTAAAAGTTTGTAAAGTGAGTAAATTTTAGGAACACATTTTAAGAAGGTTTTAGGGGATTTTATCAAAATGCATCCTTAATATTACATAACATATCTCAGGAATATTATTTTTCAAATATAAATTATTCTGTAAAGAAATTTTATTTAATTTTTAGGATTCACATAAATGTTCATAAAAACTAAGTACATAACATTTTAGTTAAGGGTCCTCTTGGACTATTTTATAGTATTTTTTAAAATAATATATATTTTTAAAATATGTGAAATTAAATTATTTTCCCTCTGTCATGAATTATATTTTCATTAAATATACATATATAAGAATCCATGATTATTTTAGGCAATTAAAATTTCAACAGTATTATTTTTATTTTTGTAATAGTGATTTTCAATGAAGAAGTGTTATTTTAAACAAGAATGTTTTTAATGATTTTTTATTTGTATTTATATTCATAAATGTAAATAAGCATCACTATATTTTTTGATCTAATGGGGGATATATTGTAATAAATGCATCATTATTATTCATCTTGATGGATTTTTTTTTTCAAATTCATTTGCATTGGACCTATTTCATTTCAATATTTAAATCATGAAATTAATGAATAATGGTAAATTTCATGTTCAATATTGACGGATTATAATTTCCTTTCATGAATATATATGTAGATGATTTATATATGGTTCAATTATAATAGAAATAATTTTAGTACCATTAAAACAAAAGGATGGGTGGTTTTTTTATAAACCATGGATGAGTGGTTAAAATAAAAACCAACAATGGTTGGGTTATTATAACTCTATAATTCATTCGGTAATTATTATTTATTTTAATGACTTTTTTATGTTGATTATATTAGTTATTCCATGTATAAGAATTATAATGAGGTTTCAATGAATAATATTTTCCATGATTCCAATATATTTTCATTAATCTCCCTATGATTTTGAAAATTTTCTATTGATGAAGATTAAAATAATTTTTTTAATTATTGTTGTTTACTATATATCTTTCTGTTATTAATGATTTAACCCATGTTTTATGTTTAATTATCCATGTTTCAATTTATTGGAGTTATCTTGTTTTATACACATGAACAATGATTATGTAATAATAAAATTATGATCATTTTATGTTAAGTGACGAAATTATATTGATAATAATTATTTTATCCATATTGAGCCTTTGAGATCTACCTTTTTATGTATTAATATTCCATAGTTTGATAAGAATGATAGTAAATTAATTTTTCTAGAATGGTAACAATTGTAAATAATTTTAGAAAATTTGTTTTGGAAGAAATAAAAAATATAAAAATCTTAGAATACTGGGAAAAATAATCTTGAGAAAACTTGGTTATTACAATGAAATATATTTTCTTAATTATAAAAAAACTATACTTATAATGTCCTTGGGTATGTTTGTTATATAATATTTCAGTTTATTGGACATTATTTTTTATTGTAAATTATTGGTCACACTTATTAGAATCAAGCCATATATATATATATTATGGTTTTATCATTGGATGAGGGTGTGTATGACATGGGTTGTCTCATTATTTGTTCACATAATTTAATAAAATCTAAAGTGAACCATTACATGAAATGTATAAAAATGCTTTATTTCAATACAATGCATTAATGTATAAAAATATCATATGTGATATTTACAAATATAAATCCAAACCTAACACACATTATAATGTCATATGGGATCTCAGAAATGTCTTATGATGTTTCAGATTTCTCATACTAGACTATATATTCCTATGAATATTGCATAATTCCATATATTGACATCTGTGAGGGGATGGTCATGCACGGTTATGTATGAAAGTTGGACCTGTGTGTGTTTCTAGTATTGGATACCACTAGGTAATGTCCGGGATCCAAAGGGGGGTTGAACAACCTTTATTCATTCCCCTAATCCCTTATACTATGTATATTTCCTCTAAAAACATTCCATATTTATGGGGAAATAATAGCGTGTCAATAAAGAAAAATTAATCATATCATATTTTTAGGAAATAATATCACTACCTAAATAGTGATTGGTAGAAATATTAAGCCACTGTAAAGAAAAACATGCAATACCCTTACCAGTATAGAGTCTCACACACTGTGGAAAACAAGAGTGACACTACAGGAAAACTTGCGTTTCACGGTGGTTTTAAAAACCTCCGTGAGAAAGCCGCTGCGAAATGTATATAATTTTTTTTATTTTTTTTATTTTTTTTTATTTTTTCAAAGATTAGCGGTGGTTTTTTAAAAAACCGATGTGAAATAGCGGCAGTTTGGGTAAAACCGACGCGAAATGAAAAGAAAAAAATAAAGAAACATGAGAAACCCCAAAATCACATAAATGACCACAACTTTTGATCTTGGCATCCATTAGAGCACCACGACTAATCAAATCGAAGCTCATGAAGAGATCTAGAGGCACGTATAATCAAAACTGTGACATGGTCTATGGTGTGGATGATATGAGAGTTATAAGAAAGTTAAAAAAAGTTATCCAACTTCAAACGACCATAACTTTTACCCCGGGTGTCCATTTGGGCTCTACCACATATCAAATTGAAGCCAGCAAAGAGAGATACACACTGATTCAACAAAATCAAGCTAATGTTGTGTTTTTTGAAACCAAAACCCCTCCAAAGGCCTCCAAAACCCCATTCCATCAACGGATTCCCGTCGAACTTATCTTCAAACGAACCTAACATTCGATCCACATGTCAGTTCAGAATCCTCCCCCTTCCAGATCGTAGTTCGTTCCATAAGCTTCAGTTTGACTGGTCGCAGTGCCCACAAGGACTCTTGGATCATATGTTATGGCGTTTTTAATGGGTATCAGGTGTGTTATGTTTTTTGATGCCTCGTTTCTAGCACCTGTTCCTCATTAGTTTTTTTAAATGGTCATAACTTCAGATCTGTCAATCCATTTGGACTCTTTCACCTATCAACTCGAAGATCATTTTAGGATCTTTGATTTGATTTGGTGTAGATCTAGAATAGACTCTCGGATCATAAGTTATATCCGTTATTGTGAGTCCAATGTTTTTGTCACTTTTGACCGTTTTAACGGGTTTTAACGGTTGCTCCATTTATTACTGTTTATTTGGGTTTCCATGACTTTTTATCTTTATAAATGGGTTTTTTTGGGTTATTTTGATGATTATGTTGAATTCTTAAGGGTTTTTCCATAGTTTTCATGAGTTTTCACTCATTCTCATGCTTTCTAATGCTTCCTTCTTCATGTTTCTCCATCTTTTTTCAAGCATTTTCATAATATTTCATCCCTTATCACGCCTTTTTGTACTTTTTTATGTGTTTCATTTATTATCTTTTATTTATAATTTATGATTTATAATATTCTTGAATTTATTCATTATCTATTATTCATTACTGGTTATTTATTATTTTTTATTTATATTTATTTTTTATTTTTTATTTGTTATTTGTTATTTGTTTTTTATTATTTATTATTCATTATATATTATTTAATATATATTATATACTATTTATTATTATTATTATTATTATTATATTATATATTATATATTATATATTATATATTATATATTATTATTTATATATTATTATTTATATATTATTATTTATTTTTTATTATTTATTAATTTTTGTTTACTATTTACTATTTACTATTTATTATTTATTATTTATTATTTATTTATAATTATTAATTATGCATTATTTATTATTATTATTTAATATTTACTATTTATTGTTTATTATTATTATTTGTTATTATTATTTATTAATATTATTTAATATTTAATATTTAATATTTATTACTTATTAGTTATTAATTATTAATTATTAATTATTAATTATTATATATTATATATTATATATTATATATTATATATTACTTGTTTATTATTATTTATTATTTATTATGTACTATTATTTATTATTTATTATTTACTATTTATTATTTATTATTTATTATTTGTTATTTGTTATTTCTTATTTCTTATTTCTTATTTCTTATTTTTTATTATTTATTATTATTTCATATTTATAATTTATAATTTATAATTTATAATTTATAATTTATAATTTATAATTTATAATTTATAATTTATAATTTATAATTTATTATTTATAATTTATTATTAATTATTAATTGTTATTTATTATTTGTTATTTATTTTTTGTTATTTATTATTTCTTATTTATTATTTATTATTTATTATTTATTATTTATTATTTATTATTAATTATTACTTGTTATTTATTAATTGTTATTTGTTATTTATTATTTATTATTTGTTATTTATTATTTATTATTTATTATTTATTATTTATTATTTTTATTATTTATTATTTATTATTTATTGTTATTTATTATTATTTATTATTATTATTTTATTTATTGTTTCTTATTATTTATTATTTATTATTATTTATTATTTATTATTTATTAGTTATTAGTCATTAGTTATTAGTTATTAGTTATTATTTATTATTTATTCATTCAATTTCATAATTTTATTATTTTATTATTTAATATCTATTAGTTATGTATTATTTGTTTTTCCAATTATTAAATATAAGTATATTAAATTCTGTTTATTAACTACATGACGAGCTTGCTGGAGTGGTAAAGTCTGGAAAATATGCAAGAGGTTAGGGGTTCAAATTTCACCAAACATAGTATTTCTTTATATTACATGGGCATTTTCATGGGCATGTGCATGGGGATGAGCATGCAGTCATGGATAATGTAAACAATGTAATGCACATTAAATGAAATAAATAAATAAAATACGAAATAAATAAATAAAATACGAAATAAATAAATAAAATACTAAATAAATAAATAAAATACGAAATAAATAAATAAAATATGAAATAAATAAATAAAATACGAAATGAATAAATAAAATAAATAGGAATAAATAAATAAAATACGAAATAAATAAATAAATTAAATATGAATATAAATAAAATAAATAAAATAAATAAAATAAATAAAATAAATGAAATAAATAAAATAAAAAAAAATAAAAAAATAAAAAAATAAAAATAAAAAAATAAAAAAATAAATAAATAATAAAAAATAAATAAAAAATTGCCGCTAAATCATTTAGTGGCGGTTTAAACCCCCGCTAAATACCGTCGTGAAACGTTCTACAACTGTTTTCAAAACCGCCATGAATAGTTTCCCGACGCACGATTTAACAGCGGATTTCCAAAACCGCCACCAATCGATTTAGCGGTGGTTTAAACCGCCACAAAACGAAAAAAACTGCCACTAAATCGTGATTTTGCCGTAGTGTGATCCCATCAAAAGATTAGAACTAAAATCGACAATGATTGAAGTCTATATGAGACATAACCCGATCCATTCAATAAATTACGATTATCCGGATTAGGATTTCAATATTATTCACTAATATGCATCACTCCACATCATGCTCAGTTATCATTACCTAACAAAAAGGACACCTAAAACATTTTTCAGACATCATTTTTAATTGAATAAAATTCTTAAATAAGAATGGAATATGTACTTAATGAAAGCCCAATACATCTACCACATTTTATAATTTAAAATAATGATCCAAATATGTATCCAACAATGATAACACCATAGAAGATGAGACAAAAACCACACCTCTAATAGTGCAAATCCCTACATAAGATTCCATTAGAGCATAATCCCCTTTATAAATCTTTTTAGTATTAGACATATGAACATATCCATTTTTTATTATTAGACCAACCACCCTTGGAATCATCTATACAAATATATAAACCATTTTTGAGAGTGGATCCTACCATATTACCCTGACATATCATTTCATAGAAACATTGTACAAGGGAAAACCATGCACAATGTTGAATTTCTCTAGAATCCTCTATATAGTAATGATTTTTATGTCAACTAATTCCAACCTTGATGTAGACAACCAACTACGACCCTATCATCTCCCTAGAAACTAATCCCCAATAAAATAGACTATTCTGTTTATTCTTTTTCTATCTAGAATTTAAATGTTTCTTAACCACTGATCTTACATAAGTTCCACCCAATCATGTCTTCCAACATATGTTGACATCAACCAATGATTTCATTTAAACTACATACCCATATATCAGGTAACATGAGTATCAACTTCAACCTAACATTAGGCCTTATTCCAAACAAAATAATCTGATCTGTTAGGTATACAATTATAATATTCTCCTATTAAATATTCCAAATCATCAAAAATGGGTATAATTCTCTCAAATGGAAGAATCCCACATTTCATAGGTCAAAAACATTAATGTATTCATATCATGTAATGTACTATCATAGAATAGATGCGTAAATATTTTCTTGAAGGAATCCCAAGTAAGATATTTGTGAATCTTAGATTCCACAATAGAGTCTCAATGACTCATTCCTCTTCCCTAGATCGTATATTTGGAAAAAAATAAATTATAGACATTAAGGGTCATAAAAAAATTCATTATCATTTCTAAAAACATTATCTACTCCTTGTATTCATGGGGTAATATGTCACTATGTAATACAGGTGGATGCTTATTTCTAAATGTAGATCCATTTTCAACCATGCATCCTAGGTTAATGAAACCCACCTGATCCGGAGTTTGAATAGTGTTGATAAAGGATTCATCTAGTGTAAGGTCAACTAGAGGGTTCACATATGGAACCTGTCCCGTAGCTTCCTCGCCCTAAATTATATGATCTCTTCCTAGAGGAATTATCTAACATTTGAAAAAAAACCAATCATTCATGAGAAAATTCCAAACTCATTAGACCACGATTAAGGATTCATACAAATATTTAAAATATTTAGAATATAAATCAACCATGAAATACTATACAGAAAAATTAATAATTTAGATTAAATAAAAATCCCATACAATTTATTCAAATTTTATAAAAATACAACTATCAAACCTTATAAAATTTCCCTAGAAAACCATGGTAGCAATGTTTTAATCATGGAAGTGATATTACCGGGCCCCATTATCAACATATATTATAAAAATTCGGACAGTCCTAACTTTGTTCTACCCAATTCATATATCAAAACATAGGAAGTTGAAACAAACTTCATTTTAGAAATCCAATTGATGCGAAATTATAGAACACCATCCCTAGTCACCTAGACAAGCGAACCAAAATGACCCATTATGCAATACAGAAAGAACAAGATAACGAAATCCAAACTTGAATATAATAATAAACAACACATAGAATAATTGTATGAAGCATAAATTGATGAGATACTATAAAATATAAACAATCTGTTTTAAAATAGGGTAATAAATTAATTATGTGAAGTCTCCACATGAACTAGAGTCACATTCAAACCAACCTAAACGGATAGATGTAACAAAATGAAAATCTATCCCGCGTAAATATGCTCCTCTCATTCTATGACGATTTATGTAAATTCAATAAAAATTCTCAAAGGAACATTTTTTGTGTGATCTAAATCCCAATATTCTACCATCAAAGTTTCTATACAAGTTATAATATCATGATTGTAACTAATATGTCGTAAAATATAGTATTACTAATCTAATTTATATATTAAAAACACATTATATATAAATTTAACTTCATCAACCTTTTTCTCAAAATAAAATTTCATATTCTCATACCATAAATATGATAATAATATGTGATAAAATAGTTATTCAGATACATGAATCATGTTGTAAATAAGTAAACACATACCCATGAAATAAACTATCATTTAAAGATATGTGATACAACCTCATATAAAAACCAGTGAGAGACAATACATGATAGAATTAATCATGTATTATATAACCATAAATAATGAATGAAAAATATCCTTATATTAGGTTCTATCCTACTGGATAATCTGTAATTGACCGAAAAAATCATAAATGTGAAATCATTGGATAAAAAAGATACTATGTCATACCAGATTATATAATATGAGGATACCTCCTAGTGGTGAAAGAAAACTAATTATACACGTATATCTCTCTTAATGAACAAAATCTTCAAAATGTAAAAATTTTCAATACATTTTTTAAAAATTTATCTCTATTCAATGAAAACTATGCGAAGCCAATCTCATTTAGATATTGAAACCAAATTTCTAAATCAATAAAATCTATTTTCGATGAATACTGCATTTTTCAAAAAAATTATAGTCTAATAAATCATTTAAAAACATATAACATAATATTAATGAAAAAACCAAATGAATTTATCATGAGAAATATAAAATTAAAAAAAACCATTTTTTGTAGAAAAACAATCCTTATCCTGGTATAAATATTGTCACCTTCAATAATAGTGACTACATAATACATGAACATGCATCTAAATACAAGGCCCAATAAAAACTAAAAATAAAAAATAAAAAACACTATCCAATCATAAATACATAGACAACAATATCCAAAACCATAAACATAAAAAAAGAAGGGTTATAAATTTGAACAGAATCATTCAAACCCCAATGGTGATCAATCACTGAAATAATTTTTCTCGATGGGATGGAGTCAACCCAAAATCACGTAGGAAAAAGCTATAGATTATGTGAAAGGAATCCATGATGAATAAAATAATATTTCACCCATGGAACTTGTGTAAAACAGTCACTCTGGATATTTACAAGATTTTTAACCCCATTAAATGTTGCGTAATCCTCTATTTACATATACACTAAAAAAATTAATTTTCTCAAAGAACCAGATATTATTCATTGTAGGAAATGAATCACATATACATCTTGTAAATATCTCATGATTTATATCTAATTCATGGATTCTAACTAGAAGAAACCAAAAAACATTTAGCATTATTAAATGAAATATACATTCATAGTGAACAACATAAACTGCATTTTTATGTTGAAATTATAACAAATTCAGAACACCTCCATTTCATGTTTCCTCTCTAATTCTATTTCATCAATAGTCCTCAAAAAATGAAAAACAATTTAATACATACCAAATAGAAAGGTAATAGGGTGTTGAATAATTAAACATCCCTCAAATATTTATTTGGAATCATTAAGAATTCATAAAATTGTGATAATTTTATCCAGTATGGTTAGCTAACAAAACATCTATTTTATGGAACTTTTTAAGGAAAATCCTAATAAGAATATAAATCTCTTATGAAAAAACGATTTCTTAGGATTTTTCCGAAGTCTTAAATTCCCGTATTGACAGTCTTGTAGGATAATCCACAATCATATTTTTACAACATAAATAGTTTAAAAACTATTTGTATGATTTACTATAAAACATGTAACACCTATTTTAAGTTAACCATGAAATAAAAATATTTAAATGATATAGCTACAAGAAAGAAGTCAAAGTGAAGAGTATATATAGAATCACACACAGACACACACACACACACACACACACACACATATATATATAATGGTCCTACTCAATTTAAATTTACTCATTGTTGACTAGGAAATGAGAATTCCTTTTAGTGAATTTATTTTATATTATAAAATTATGTTATCCTAAAAAATGATTTTATTTCTCTTTATGGGTGATAATTATAATAAATAGAAAGAACATATATTTTTTTTAATATATATATTAATTATTAATTCATCATGTAAAAATTATTTTATGGTGAATTCATCTAATATAAATAAAATGATTTATTTTTTAGAGATTTATGTAAAAAAATTGTATAAAATTTTAATTTTTTATAAATATTTTATTTATAATACTTTTATGATTTTATGTTTATCTAAAAAGTTATATAAGTATTTTTTTAGCTATAGATAATCTAATTAATAACATTTTATTCTTAATTATACAATATTTTTGAATAATATCATTTCTTTTTGTTTAGTGGAATTTTTCTTAAAACCCTTTTCATTGTATTTTACAAATTAATTATAAAATTTATTTCCTACAATTCTTGGAATTAAATATAAAAAAAAGAGTTTCTTTTTTAGAATTTGGAGACCCCAATTTTGTAATATGATTTCATTTATTTTTGGTATTTATTAATAATAATAATAGAATATTTTAATTACAATCTTAATGGTATAGTGAGAAAATTACAGTTAAAACTTATTGAACAAGGATTAAAATTCATATAATCACATTCCATAATTTCAATAAACTATTATATTTCATCCACAATTTAGTTAAATTAAAAAATATGATATTTGTTCCAATTATATTTCATTTTGATCATCATAATTTTTATTTAAAGGATAATGTGAAAAATATCACTTTCATACTTTTAATATATAAAATATATTATGATATAGACCAAAAATAAATTTCTTATAAAATGATTAATTGAGAAATAAATGATTTTTATCATGTTACTTTATATTTAATTTTTGTGATAATAAAATTGCACTATATATTAATGCAATTGGGATAAAAATCTTATCCAATCATTATATAAATAAATTAAATGATATTAAAACACATAAATTAATAATTTTGTTTTATATTTTTAGTTTTCTTTTAATTTAATTGTTTGACAGAAAATATTACTGATGTTTTAAATTTTTATATTCTAAATCCACTTATATCATATTGTCTCTAATTTCATACTAAATAAATGGTTTAAAAAATGATATTAATGATCATTTATGGTAAATAATATATTTTTAAATTATATAAAACTATTTATATTCATTAAATTATTAATATAAAAAACATCAATACTACATTTAATGTTATGATTGGTTAACCAAGGGGATAACTAAATGATAAGATTTAAAATGAAATATATAGCCCTTTATATATTTTATTGGGTGACTTTATTAATACCATGTCCTTTTTATTATCAAATAAATTTTATTTTAGGGCCATTTAAAATGAATGTGAATCATATTTTACATGAATAATTGGTATATTATAAAAATTATAACTAATGATATTATATATTTAAAAAATAATTTAATAAAATGATTTCAAATTAATAAAAATAAAATATTATTCTATTTTAATGGGATACACTGTAATGTATCATTTTTTATCAAACTATTAATAACATATCATGTTATACTAACTTTCATGATATCTATAGGGTAAAAATATTACCATGATAACTGGCAAATGGGTTAGTAGTGGTTTAATAAATCTAGGTGTAAAAAAATAATTTCAAAAAAATAATTTTTTTATATTATTCCATCTCGATATCATTTTTTATTTTAATTATATATTTTTTAATAATATTTTCCAAGAAAATTAATGTATTCTAATTTTATACATTATGTAAATAGTATAATACCCCTCTCCTCACTTTTAAATGGCCATCTAATATTCTCTCATGCAAACAATTCAGTAATAATTAGGTTTGGTAAATACATGCCCACATAAATTACTAACATACATATCCATGTTATACAAGTCTTACTCAGGGAAGAATACACCCCTTATTTGGCTTAATCTATAATGAAATGTATCTTATCCAAAGAAGATTGATCTCTTTTAACCAAATGATTCAGTTTTATTTGTTATTCCACTAACATAAAATATTATTCATCCATGATGAAATAATAAAATAATTATCTCCCAAATAATTTTTTTATTATGTTAATGGAATAACCTATATCCATATCATTTACTATTAAATTAGAAATAGAACCATTATTTTTGTGTTTGGTGGACTATTGCAACCTAAACCGATGTAATTCATGTTTCATTACATCATGTAAAATATGATTATTATTTGGGAATGAATTTTTATAATTTTTATTTTTTATAAAAGTATAATCATGGAAAGATATGATATCATCAATTTTGATACCATTTAATATATTGAAAAATGATAAGACCATATTGTATATGTGTGGATTACTGCCTCAATGAAACAATGTGAATCATTTTTCATCACTACATCACATGAATTTTATTTTTAAATTATTTAATGATTAAAAATGATACTAAATATATAATAATTAATAAGTAACTTTAAAATAATACATTTATTCATTCCATCTTTCCCATTGAATAATGAAAATGTTACTCTAGAATATGTATGACCTACCAATTTTAATGATTATAACAGATTTCATTTTTATAACTATTTCTTATAATTGGTTTAAAAGTATAATTAATTTATAAAATGATAATAATATCTTTATTATTATTCAAGACATTATGTAACAATTTCTTATTTGACTATGGTCTAGATATCAAGTTATTTTTGCAACTATGAATCAAAAATTCTAAAAACACACAACATAAACATAAGAGATTATGTAATTTAATATGTCATTTAATTCACTAAAAATGGATTAGTGATTAGATAATAAAAAAATAATTTTTTATGCAATTTAAAAATGAAAATATTTTTTATATAAGAGTTAATTGATATACATGGAATGTTTGGACTTGAGGTAGAGAATTTTCTCTAAATTTCTCTTCATTATGTCATATTTTAATGTATTAAAAAATATATATTTAATATGGTTTATATAATCCCCGTTAAAAGTTTATATCAAAAAACCTTCATATATCATGGTATTCTATGTGTTAATATAAATTATTTCATCCAAGGGTATTTTTCATGAATGTTACTAAGTTGTAAGGATTTCTTAAATCAATTAAATTTCCTTGGATTATATATATTATTAATTTAAATCTTTATTCTATAATGATTCTTGAATTGAAACATCATTTTCATTTATTCTATTTACACTTATTTTATGTTAGTTTACAATTAGATCACATGATCACTAAAGTGACTAAAATTCTAAAGTTGATGGTTCAATATTTATAAATATTATTTTTCTCATTACAGTTTCTTTAGTTCATGAAAATAATATGAACCCGTATAATCTTATAAGGAGTGTATTCTACCAATTGATATATTATATCATGAATAAAAATTTTATAATGATATCAAATGTTATATTTTTGTTAAATTCTTTATGAGATATTTATTCAAATATTATTGATGTTTCAATGTATTTCATGGCCACAATATCAATTCTTTGAAACACAATTCATGTTATGGATACTAATTTATATTATATTAATTACTTATTTAATCATGAATTTTGATTACATATATTTCCATAGAATCTAAGTTATTTAACGAATCATGTTATTCACCTTCATACAATTTTGTTTTGATTCAATATTCACCTCAGTAACAAGGTTGTCCCATCTAAAACATCCTTCATTGAGATATGTTTATATTAATTCACATATAGTAATTTATATAGTATTTATATTTACACTAAAAATTCAATATCATGAATATTTTTATACTCAGGTTGTTCTATTTTTTTTAATGCTCTAATGTTCGAATGGTTGTGGGCCTTAAAGGGTCGTTAGGGATTTTTTTAGGAAAACATTATTTTAAATAATTTTAATGGCTTTAAACCAAACTAATCATCCATTTTACTGTTATTATTTAAATAATGTTATTTTATATAAAGATAACTATTCTGTTGTTATTGTATCTGATCATTGACATCATTTGAAAATCGTTTTAATAGAAATCTAATTATGTTTTCAACATGGGTCACTTTTGACAAATATTACAAAATGTTTGAAATGTATATATAATTTTAATTATTATGAAAGGGTGGATGTTTTCACTATCATAGAAGTTATTTATTTTGAAACCCCCTTATAAATATCAATTATTATTTTTAAATAAGTTTTTTACACAATATTTTGGGATTTTTTTAAAATAACGTAATTTTTAAAGTGGAAATATTCTTTTACTCTATAAATATTTAATAATATTTTTAAGAAATATTTATTTTTAAATTAAAACTGAATGTGATGTTATTTATACCCCATTAGAGATATATTCATATGAATCCAGCCTTATTCTTTCTCTATATCATTTATTAATTCATAAAATATATTTTTATGGGACTCATTTCATTTACATTGGTAAATCAAGATATCAATGAAAAATGATAATTTTTGTAATAAAAATTGAATTATTATAATTTTTTATATAAATATATGGTACATGAAAAAATGTGTTGATTATTTTTTAGTGGTTATGTTATAATCCAATGATGGGGGGTTCAATTATAATCTAAGCATGTGTTATTATTCTATAAACCTAGGATGGTGGTTTTGTTTTAAAACAGGGATAGGTGGGTCCATTATATCCCTCAAATGCATTGGGCAATGATTGTTTTTTGGGGTGAATTATATTGGAATTTTATTTTTTATATATATAATTTTATTGTTTTAATAAGGGTTTAATAAAGATAATGTTCCAAGATACCATGATATTTTAATTATTCTCTCTTTGAGTTTTTAATGATTACGTTGATAAAAAACCTCAAATTTCTCATGATTATTGATTTATATGACAAATTATTTGGATGAAAATACATTTTTTGATTTTTGAAAACATATATTTGCTATATGAGAACAGAAAAGTACAAAATCACTTTGATGCTAAGTGGTAACCAATAATCCATCCCAATGAGCCATAGAAAAAATGGGAATATTGTAAACACAAATCATATCAACAAAAATAAAACAAAGGAACATTTATTATTTAACCATACCCTTTTTCTTACTGGTGACATTCAATTATTAATTATTATGTTAAAATTACGATGTTTTTTTGTCTCACCCTTCTTGTTTTGTAATTATATCCATATTATCAATAATTTTGTCTAAATAAATTAGTTATATTTTGTTAAAATGTGTGATTTTTTTTGAAAATGTTGATGATTTGATGTGGAATAGAAAAATAGTGGTATAGATAGAAAATAATCATGTGATGAAATTGTTTTTAAATGTAGTATATTTTTCCGAATATTTAATACACTAATCATTAATGTTATATGGGTTTTTTTGTAATTTATTAATTTTTTTATGGTCTATGTTTCAGATATAAAAAATCTAGTCACATTTTTTTTATGAAATCCATAAATTTAAAAAATTATGTTTTAGCATAGGATTTGTGTGACAAGATCATGGGACATTATAGCTAATATGAGAAGTGGGTTTAGATTACCAAAAAGGATTAAGATGTTTTATTGTAATGTGAACAAAATAGTTATGTATACCCGTAGTCGTTTATATTTTTAATGGATAAAATATGTTTAAAGTAATAAATAGAGAATTTTTATGATTTGTGTGGAGTTATATTTAGGATATTTGAGTCAATTATTGGGTTTTAGGAAGAATATTATACTGATAATTAAATAACCCTTTAGGACATTATAATAATTAATGTCATGTTCATATGGTATATTGGCCATTTGGTTTTAGTTAGTATTGATCATTAAATATTGATTCATTGGTAAGGGTATACATTTAAAGATATTTATATTCACGCAATGGATTTACTTCTTTATTCATGTAAATATTTTATTTATGATATTATGGTGAGTTTTATTACATTATAGGAATATGTTTGTTATGAATTTTTTTTTGAAAGGTTCTTCATTGTGTTGAGGTATAGTAACCCATAAGATTAAAATTATATTTAAAGAGATGTATTAATTTAAAATAGTGACATTAATTTTTTGGGTAAGTAATCTAAATGGTTATAGATAGAAATTGCAGTTAATTTATTCATTATTTATGAGTATATTGATATTAGTTGGATATTTGATGATTTTATGGAATAATAAACATTTAACCTTTGATGTTAATGTATTATTTTAGATATTAATGGATTGTTGATTCATTTGTTTTTTTACTCATTTTGATTTTATCAAATCTTATGATAACGATTTTGGTTTTGTTTTATTTTTAAATATGGGTGGAGTAACACATTATGATTTTATTTCAAATATATTCTCATTTAGAAATAGTTTAGTTTATCTTTAATTAATATTAATTCCTCGTTAACACTCATTTTTTAGAGAAAAATATGAGATTGGGAGGATATTGACCAAAGGATTAAATTTTAATTTCATTCATGTATATTTCCTCATGTTTTCATTTTAGATTATAGGTTAATTCCTAAACCATTGAACCCATTGTGATATTAGATATTTCCAATTAACATGAGATTTCATTTCATAGAAATGGTCTAGATGTGAAAATCATCCAATATAATGAATATTACTTGGAGCCTCTATATAGATATTCTTTGTTTGTCCTCCACTTGCACATTGGTAGTAGAAAACCTAGTATGGTCCTATCATCACCCCAAAACTAGACCTCAAGAAAAATGACCACTCTTACTATTCATTTTCTATCCATAATATACACATTGTCTAACAATAGAACCTATATAAGAAACACCGAAACATGTCTTCTAATATATTACTACATCAGTAAATGGTTCCTCATTAACTTTATCCTCATATGTCATGGCACATGAGTATCAACATAAACCTAATATCAATCCTCAATCCTAAAAAAAATAATATTGTCCATTAGGTACACAATAGTTCCTTTCTCTTGTTCAATATAGAGTAACATTGAACATGGGTATAATACTCTAGAATTGTCTTCTACCTATTATCGAATGTCATAAATTCCCACGTACTCACGACATGAAATGTGTTACTGTAAAATTTATGGATAAATATATTGGTAATGGAATCCCATGTAAGATCATAAGAAAACATAGATTCTATAATAGATCCCCAATATCTATTTCAACATCCCTCGATCATATCGGGGGAAAATACCATATTATAGATTTCATGACTCTTTGATAAGTTAATGATAATTATATCCTATTTAGATGATCCTAGAATTACTAGGGTCCTATGTCACTATGAAATATGGGTGGATGATTCATAGTAAATATATATACATTATCTACCAAACATCTGGGGTTCCCAAAATACACTTTACTTAAAGTATGAATTGAGTGGATATTCGATTCTTCCAATGAAGAATCCAATGGATGATTCTCTTATTGACTCTATCTCACAACTTCCATTTCTTATTTACTAGATGTCTTTATAAGGGCATCATCTAACATATGATGAAAAAAATTAGTCATGGGAAACTTAAAAAATCATAGGACCATCATATTATATTGATAATAATGATTTAGAACATTTAGCATTTAATAAAACCAAAACAATACCTTATATAAAGATGAACATTTCAATTTAGATAAAAATACACTAAAATTAATTCAAATGATCTCAATCTCCATGTATCAAAATAAGTAAAATATCCATAGATAGCCATGGTAACTCAGTTTTAATAATGTATGTGAGCTGGATAGGGCCATTTTAGCACGCACTATTCAAATTATGACAGTCCTAACATTTATCAACACAATGTTGAGATCAAAACTAAGGTATTGCTAACCCAATTTAGGTTTAGAATCCATTTGATATAAAATTTTAGCAAAGTGACCTGATTCACCTAGACAATCCACACAAATAGACCCATATATAATATATGTAGAACATCATAAAAACAAACAGAATAGAATATAATGAAAAACAAGACTCTAAATGATAGTATGAATCATAAATAGATGAGATACCAAAAAATTAAAAAAATCCAAGTCAGTAAAAACTAAAGTAGTATGTATGTGATGTCCATGCATGACCAACAGTCACCTATAGACCAAACCAAACTGAATGAAGACACAAATATAAAAGCAATTAGAAAAAAATACACTCTTCTCTTTTCTTGAAACTTGAAAGACTAAATTTAAAAATTCCCAAAGGAATAGTTAGGGTGTCATATAAATCCCAATAAGATACCATCATTGTTTTTATATGAGGTCTAATACCAAAAATTCTTCTAAACTAGCTTTAAAACAATTTTGATATGCATTTTTATATAATAAAATCACTGTATAAATATATTTCCCTTGATTAATATTTTTCCATAAAATTCATTCCATTATTATACCAGAAACATAACAATTATATGTGATAAATTATGAATGCACATCCATGAGTCAAATGGAAAATAACTAATCACACATCCCAGAAATAAACAATCTTATAAGGATTTGTGATATAACCTCATATAAACCCACGTGAGAGATAATATAAGATTAAAATAATCATGCATTAAATAATCATAAATTAATAATAAAAAAAACATCATATTGGGATATATATTATTGGAAAATGTGTACTAGAAACTCAGAATCCTAAACATGCAAGCATTGGATACAACAGATACCAAGTTATGCCAATAGATAATACCATAGGATACCTCCTATTGGTATAACACAACAAAGGCTACCCATGTATCATACATAATAAAACATAGTTTTAAAATGTGAAAATTTCTAATAAATTTATTAAAATAGTTATTACAATTTTAAAAAATGTTTTAAATTCCAATCCAATTTTATTTTATATCTGAAAAACAATTTCTAAATCAACAAAATACATTTTCAGTGTAATCCCCCATTTTAAAAACAATTTAAATTCCATATATTTATTATAAAAAACATATCACTGCATATAAATGTACAACCCAATGTAATTAATCTTGAGAAGTTTAAAATTTATATTTTTAACTCTTTGTATAGAAAAATTAACATCATCACAGTATAAACCTTTCTTCCTTTGACAATGGTGTCTATAATATTCATGAACAACCATAAAAATATAATTACCAGCATGAAACTGAAACAACTCAATATAAAACAGTATCTAATCAAAATACATACACAACTATATCACATACCACATCCCCAACAAAATCCAAAGAAAAACTAGAAGGATTTCATACTTGGAGAGAATCAATCCAACCACAATAGTGATCAATCACAGAATGAATTGAACTGACTGTGATGGTTTAACACAAAATCACTTAGGAGGATACTCTAGGTAATGAGAATGGATTAATAGAGGAGAAAAATAAAATTTCATTCAATATGAATGATTAAAGACAACACTATAGTGATTTACATGATTTATAATCCCATTACACACTGTGTAATCCTCTATTGACATATACACCTAAAAAAACAATATTTTTTTAAAACATGATATTGTTCATTACATGATGTGAATAACTTACACATCATGTAAACATCTCATGTTTTTATCCAAATATTGGCTACTAACTAGATACCATTACACAATGTGCACCCTAATTACACATCGTGTAATGTCGTAGTGATTAACAAAATCTATATATTTTATGTTGAAATACTAACAAATTCCAGACATCACCAATACAGTGTTCCTCATAAATACCATTTCATAATTTCTAAATAACAAAAAGAAATAAAAAAATGGTTTATATATACATGAAATAAAAGGTAATAAAGTTTTAAATAATGGAATTCTAATTAAATATTTATTGGTAATAATACAACAATGAGATAATTGATATACTTTTGTAAATGAATGATTGTTTAATAAAAAATATGATTTTGGAAACAACTCAATAAATATTTCACATAGAATTATAGAGTTATTATGAAAAAACCAATTTTTAGGATTTTCTAAAGACTTACAATATCATATTGACAGTCTTGGAGAGTTCTCAAGAATAATATTTTTATTATCTCAAGTGTTTAAAAACAGAATGTATGGTAGCTTATACAACATAAAACACTGAGCTTAATTGAACCATGAAATATTAATATTAATATTATATTGTGATAACCAATCCATTAAATTGAATAGTATGTATAAAATTATCAACATTATTATTTTGGTGTATATAAAGTTCATAATACATATCAATTTATTCATTCCTTTCTATGAAACAAGAATTCATTTTCAGTGATTTTGTTTTTTTATAAAAAATATATTTTTATTAAAAAATGATTCTATTTTTTTTCATAGGAAATTTTATAATAAATTTAAGGAACATTTTTAATTTTTTTTAAAAATTTACTATATTTATTAATATATAATGTAAAAATTATTTTATGGTTAATTTTTATAATTTATATAAAAAGATTAATTTTTTAGAGTATTCTGAAAATCATTATGTAATTTTATTAATTAAATATTTTAATTTAAATGTACTATTATGATATTAAATTTATGTCAAAGTTACATAATAATTATTTAGTTATAAATAATCTAATTAATAACCTTTTAATTATAATTATACATGATTTATGAATAAGATCAATTTTGTTCACAAAATAGCATTATTCTAAAACTATTTTCATTGTGATTTAGTAATCAATTTTAAAATTTATTTAATCCACTTCCGAGAACAAAATATGAAAAAATGGATTTTTTTGGAATCAGGATATCAAATTTTTTGAAAATGGACACTTTTTTCATTGGTAATAATAACAATAGAATATTTTAATTACAATAGTAAATGTAAAGGGGGTTAATTATGGTTAAAACTAATTTTAAATGGATTAAAATCCATTAAAACTTCTTATGTAATTTCATTAGTCATGTACATTTCATCTATAATAATATAAAATTTAAAAATATGATATTTTTTCATGTATATTTTATTTTGGTCTTTATAGTATCTATTTTAAAGATAATGTCGAAAATGTCACTTTTATTGTATTAATATGCAATATATTTTCTAACATGGATAAAAATACATTTTTTTATAAATTTTTTAGTTGATAAATAAATGAATTTTTATCTTGTTAATTTAAATTTAATTTAAATTTAAAATATAATTATATTAAATTCTAATGCAATGATGATTAAAAAAATGTCCAAGTAGTAGATAAATAATGTAAATGATATTAAAAACACAAAAAGTAATTCTTTTTATAGATTTATAGTGTCACGAGAATTTAATTAATCAATATAACCTATTTGTGATGTTTTAAATTATTATATTCTAAAGCCATTTATATATTATTGTCTCTAAATTTAAATAAAATTATTATTTACAAAAAAATTAATGATATTTTATAGTAAATAAAATCTTATTAAAATATTTAAAAATATTTCAAATCATGAAATATTACTATTATGATTGGAATTGGTTTGTTATATGAAATTTTGACATTTTATGATCAAATTTTTACCTTATGAGTAAAATTGAAATCTTTTAATATTGAAAAATTAATTACTAATATTAAGGTTATAATCGGTTAACCAAGGGGTTAAACCAATTGATAAACATTAAAATGTAAAATATAAACCATTATAAATTTTATTATGTTATTTTATTAAGAACACATCCTCCTCATATTAAAATATGCTTTATTTTAGATCCATTTGACATAATTCAGATACATATTTTATAATAATATTTTAAATATTTTTTTAAAAATGTAATTAAGGATATTATATATTTAAAAATTTATTTTCAAGTGAAGTAAATTTAATAAAAATCAAACATTATTCTATGTGAATGGGAGAAATTTTAAAGTATCATCTATGGTGAACTTATGTACCACATGTCCTATTATACTAACATTCTTGATAGCTAAATGGTTAAAATATTGATAGCACAATAATTTTAAATTAGATTAGAGAATGCAAAAATAAATATGAAGGGTAAAAACATTATAAATTTTTTTAGCCAATATATTTTATAAGATTATTTCATCTCAATATCATATTATATTTTAATTGTTTCATTTTCTGTTAAAATTTCCATGAATACCGATTTATGCCATTTTCATAATTTAAGTAATTGATACAGCACCCCTCCCCTCAGTTATAAACTTTTATCCCATATCCTTTCCTAAAAACAATTTAATAACCATTTGGATGAACAAATACATTTCCAATTACATTTATAACTTCCCTATCAATTTTAATACATGCAATGTAGGGAACAATAACAACCTTATATGGATTAATATGTAATTAAATGTATATTTTCAACAGAAACTTATATATTTTATCCAAATGTTTTATTTTTAATTCTTACTCCACTTACATAGAATATAATTAATCCATGATTAAATAATAAATAATTATCATGCAAATAATTATTTTTCAACATGTTAATGGAATATCCTATATCTATACCCTCTTTCATTAAATCTGAAATTGAACCATTATTCTTGTGTTTGGGGGACAAGAACCACGTAAACTGATGTTATTAATTATTCGTCACTTCCTATCATGGATGATTATGATTGAGAATTTAATGTCTATAAAATTAATTTATTTCACAACTTAATCATGTAATTATATGATATCACTAATATTCTTACCATTTAATCTATTAATAAATTGTTATGATATTCTTATTTATGTGAAGATTACCACTATATAAAACAATATGAATCCTTTTTCATCACCACATCAAAAGAATGGAATTTTTGAATTATTAAATGATAAACATGATATTTATGGAATAAAAAATAATAAAAAATTATAAAATAATACATGTATTCTTTCAGTCTTTTCTATTAAAAAATTGAAATGTTACTCATGCATACAAATAACCTACCTACTCAATAAAGGTAACATAGTTAGTTTTCCTAAAATGTTTCAAAAATTGTTTTAAATGTTTAATTACATTATAAAATTATAATATTTTCATTATTATTATACAAACAATTATGTAAGAATTTCCAATTTAACTATGGTAAAAATATCATTTTTTTTGCAACTATGAATCAAAAATTATCCAAACACAAAACATAAAAATATGTGATTATGTAATTTAATATTTCATTTACATTAATAATTAATGTGGTTTAATGATAACATTAAAAAATTCATTACAGAAATATGTTCTGCATATAGGAGTGAATGGATGTGCACATATTTTTATGACTTGAGGTAAGGGATTTAATCTAAATATCCATTAATTGGGTTATATTTTATTTTAATAAACATATTTTTACTTTTTTTATATAATTCCCATTTACATTATAGTACAATAAACCTTCATATGTCATTGTATTTTTCATTTCTATTTAAATGAGTTCATCCAATGGGATTCTTGATGAATAATACCTAGTGGTAATGAATTTTGTAAATAAATTAACATCATTGGGTTATAATTATTCTTGATTGATATTATTATTACATGATAACACATAAATTTAAATATCTTTTTAATTTATTTCATTTACAGTTTTTTATTGGTTTAAAATTACAACACATAATCACTCATGTGATTAAAATTGTATCTTAAATGGTACAATCATTATAAGGATTACATGCCTCATTATGTTTTCGTCATGTCATAAAATGAATATAGACATAAATAATTTTATATGGATTATATTCAACCGATTGATAATTTATAACATGATTAACACTTTTATAATGATATTTAATGTAACGTTTTTTATCCTTCATGGTATATTTATTCAAATTTTATATAAATTTCATGGGTTTCTTTAGCCTCAATGCCAATTCAATGATGTAAAATTCTTGGTAGGTACCATGATTTATGATATATAATTTACATAGTTAAACATGAGTTTTTTAACATATATTTCACAGAAAGTATGTGATTTACAGAATCATGTTATTTTCTGTCATTTAATTACTTTTTTATTCAAGATTTACACATATAACATGGGTGTCTCATCTAAATAATCCTTTATTAATATGGGTGTATATTTATTCACATAAATTTATTTATGTAGTTTAATATTTACTTGAAAAATATTACATCAAGAATATTTTTATAATCAGGTTTCTTTATTTTCATCCATTTGATCTGACCTTTTAATATTTATTGGCCTTAAAGGGTCGTACTACGATTTTTCATGAAATAAGAATTTTAAAATGTTTTAAAGGATTTTTTCCAAAATAATATTCCTTGTTCATTATCTTATTTCAGGAATTTTATTTTCAATTGAATTAAATATTATAATTTTATTTTTAATTATCATTCAACTTGATATGAAAACGTATTAATGGAAATCTATTAATTAATTATACATGGATCACATTTTAATCTCACTAAAAAAAATTAACGAAAGCTTATATTTAATGATAATGGAATGGAAGGATTTTAACACCATTATAGAAGTTATTTTTTTTATCACCCTTTAAAATTATCAATTATTTTTTTTAATATAAGATGATTTCATAAAAATATGCAATTTTTTCAATGTGATTTTTAATGTGGAATGGGTCTTTTACTCTAGAATTTTTTTATGTATATTTTTATGATATTATTATTATTTAATTAGAACACACCTTTATTTTAATTATATATCATTAGTGATATGTTATAATAAATATATATTTATTCGTTGTCTCTCTGGATTATAAA
The DNA here is from genome assembly GCA_963277665.1 of Viscum album. Classification (NCBI taxonomy): domain Eukaryota; kingdom Viridiplantae; phylum Streptophyta; class Magnoliopsida; order Santalales; family Viscaceae; genus Viscum; species Viscum album. The sequence goes on from OY728139.1 coordinate 137,469,996, forward strand.
TGCATCAAGTAGAATGTAATGGGAATCAATTCATTTTCACTGGTAGATAAAGTTGCAGATAAACATTATTTATTATTATATAAAAAATTTAAAGATTATAATTATTTATATTATTAAATGGTTCTTTGAAAATTGTATGGATTAATTTTGTGTGATTCTGTTATAAGCTAAGGATGGGTTGCTCAATTATAATCCAATGATGAGTTGTTATACCATAAACCAAGGAGGGTGGTTATGTTATTATAAAAGGATAGGTGAGTCCATTATATCACTCCAATGAATTGGGTAATGAGTATTTTTTGGGGGAATTATGTTTATATTATATATAATTGATTATTTATTTTTATGTTCCTAATAAGGGTTTTATGAAGATAATGTTCCAAGATACATACATGTTTTACATTATCTATCTATGAGTTATAATGATTTATTTGATTAAAAATGACATAAAATTTCTCATGAATATTGACTAATATTACTCTTAAATTGGTTAAATAATTTATAAATTTCTCATGTATGGTGTTTGTTGGTATAATTTCTCTAATTTTATACTCAAGAACAATGATAATTTAAACATAACATTCTTGTCACTAGTGACATTCAATTATTAACACTTATGTTTACACTTTCTATAAATTTACGATCACCCTTCTTTTATTAAAATTATTGAAATGTTATGAATAATTTAGGTTTAAAAAATATTTTCATGAATGTTGTTATGTGTTAATTGTTTTTGTAAATGTTGATCATATAATATGAAATAAGAATATAACGGTATACTTTTAAAATAACAATTTATGGAAGTGGAAATTTCGGTGAAATAATATTTCCAAATTATATAATACACTAATCCTAAATGATATATGGTTATGTATGTTATCCAGTAATTTTTAAGTTGTTCTATGTTTTCTATATAACATATTAGGTCTCATTTTAAAAAGAATTTGGAAATCTCAACATTATGTTCTTATTACATTATTTGAGAGTGAAGGTCTTGGGCCATTATAGTTGATATTTGAGGTGGGTTTACATAACATATGAGGTATATAATTATTTTGTGATATTTTCATAATAGTTATGCATACCTTAAATAGTATAAATGTTTAATGAATACTATAAGTTTTAAGGAACAAAGAGTGCATTTTTAGGAGTTACGTGGCTTGATATTCAGATGATTTTAGACAATTTTTAGGTTTTAGGTAGGATAATGTATTGAGGAATAAACAAAACTTTGGTATATTATAAGAATTTATTTCGTGTTTTTTATGGTATATTGGATTTTTGGTTATTTATGGTTGAAAAATTATTCATTGGTAAGGGGATATTATCAATGTTATTTATATTTACACTATGGACTACTTTAAATGGTATTTTCAAAATTTTATTCATGATATTTTTGGTGAGTTTATAATGCATTATAAGAATATCATAGGTATGAATATATTTCTTTGAAGGTGGTTCATTATTTACAGGTATATGTAACTCATTGGATTAACATGAGATTTAATGTGAAGTATTATTTTAAAATAATGCCATTATATTTATGGGTATGTAAACTAAATTATTAATTATGACCATTGTTATTAATTTACTCCTTAATAATGCAGTTATTTATGTTATTTGGGATATATTTTGAATTTTCTTGAATAATAAATATTGACCATTTGTGTTATTGTATAGTTTTGAATATTAATGAATTATTGATTAATTTTTAAGTTTAATCAATTGGATATCGTCTTATGATATACTAACTATTTCAGTTTGGTTTAATATATAAATATTGGATGGGTATCCCTTTATCATTTTTTATGAGGTGCTCTGGTGGAGGATTATTTCAGTTCTTCATATAAAAAAATTAGTTCATGTTTTATACTCAAATTATTGAGAAAAACATGGTATTATGGTGGAAATTAAATAATGGATTAAATTATAATTTCATATAATAATATTTCCCCATGTTTTTAGTTTAAATGGTAGGTTAATTCTTAATATAGTGAACCGTTTGGGAGAGTGGATGATGCCATTTTAGACGGTGATATAATTTTACAGAAACATTATACATCATTGGAATAATGATTTCTCTAACTATGTATTTGACACCTTTATATGGAAATAATTATTTTTATTCTTATGAATTATATTTTATGCCGCCTTGATATACAAATTAATTCATCATATAATTTATATCTTTTTTCCTTAATCTTTTTTCCTTACACATCATGTTTTAAATCTCATAATTTCATTATATGTAATATTGTAGTTATATCATTGTTTTTTATTGAGATATTGAAACACCGAATGTGTTCATAAATTATCATGTTTCCTTACAACTCATATCATCAATAAAGATCTTATAATTCATACCCCAGGTTTTTATATGGTAAAATAAACTGAATCAATTTACTTTCTACCTCTATACTAGGGGGAATTTTTCCTCATTTTTAATTCATACCAAATTATTATTTATTTATATAACCTTCTTGATTATGATATAATCATCTTAATTGTGATGTTGTCATATTCTATGTCATCAATATTGTTTTGTGCCATCCAAATGTTGTATTTTCTTCTAGTGAAAAATATAACTATTAGATATATGTAGAATCTCATTTACACATCTCTAAGAATCACGTCATGATCATCCATAATTATACAATCCATTTCCACATATTTGTCTTTTAAAAAATGGACTTCATATGATACATCTAGTAACAATGTATTCTAATATTCTAAAATCCTTCATAATTTTAGCATGGTTTTATAATAAGTGGGATAATGCATAATCTTTCTATAGATAGACAACTGGCTATTTTTTCATATGGTTTCCACTAAATCATATCTTCCCCTATTACAATAATTTTTTTTATATTTTATTTTTATATATGAAAACATATGCTTTAAGAAAAATTAGATTGTATTACATAATACCTATTGTGTTTTTCCTACATTCTTATAGTATAAAACTCTTCTAACTAAATAATTATTTATTAATATTAAATACACATTATTATTAAAATAATGTCCTAAAAAATATATATAACTCTTAATTTTCTTAGTCCCATCATTAGAATATTTAAGGATCTAATACATCCAATGTATGTATATAATAATCTTCCACAACCATCAATATAAATCAATATCATATCATTCAATTGTAATAAATCTCAATAAAATGGAACCCATATTTTGAAACTATCTACATTCCACTTCGTCCAAATTTTAAAGATATCTATATCTCCAAATTCCAACCATTATTCATTATCAAAAAATAAATCATTTATTGTAAAAAATATAATAAAAAACCTACTTTTTGAAACATACTACCATTTTCATTTTGCAGAAAATACCAAAATAAAAAAATTTATACAGTTTAACTCCAAATTATCGAAAGAAATGTATAGACTTAGGAGACATTACCCTCACTCCCCATTTTGTAATAACATTCAAAGGGTTTTTATTATAATAATATTATATTCATTGTATCCATGTTCTCCATGACATGTATAATGATATCTTTACCATATTATATTCATCATGTCCTCTAGATTTTGATTTGAGAAGACCATGTGACTATATTTATTTATTATATTATATTTTTTTAAATAAAAATCATGAAAAAAATTGTCAAGAATTATTAATTCTTAATTATATTTTGATCCAACCTCTATACGATCCCACCCATTTCCCATTACTATCTTACACTATAATACATAAAAATATTCTATATAACTGATTTCTAAAAATTTATATTTAGTGATTGAAAGCATCCCATTTTATATATGGAAACATTATATCCATATTGATTCTACATATTGAAATTTATTAAACTAGGATCTATCAAAGATTTGAGGGTTTTATTTTGAACCATTAGGATATTTTCACGGCATGTGAATCTTCTAAAACTCTATTATCCTCTAGTTCATAATTATCTATTGTTAGAAAATATTTTAGGTGAAAACATAATATTTTTTACCATACAATAAATAATATTCCTCATAGAATATAATGTCTTTTTTTTATATCACATGCTAAAAATTGAATTCATATTATATATTTAATTTCATATAAAATATTCAAAAATGAAGTTCAAACATTGAAATTTATGGTAGTAAAATTAAAAATTTTGAATGAAAAATGAACAAATGAATTTATTATACAAATCCAAAACTATATATAGGTAACATGATAAAATATCAATAACTTTATAATTGTCTATATCACTCACTTTTCTCAATAAATTCCATTTCTATGTTTTTGTCTTCGGCCTGGTTGTTCTTGGAAATGGAGGGGTGTTTGTTTTGGTTCTGAACCATTGACGGTGGTCACGATGGACGTTGGTGATTCTCATTCATGTTCCAGTTGATGCAGTTTTTCTGTGGTCTCATGGTAGGCTGTAGATGTTTCTCCTGTGGACGTGATGATGGTGGTGGTTGCCTGGGCTTCGGTGAAGATGATAGCTGTGTTTCTCCAGTGTCCTGTTGGATGGGTTATCACCGTCGATGATTGCCAAAGACTTGATGGTATCGATGCAGGGTTCAAGAGACTTGGGGGTAAGGCTCCCTGGTGGTGCTTCAGCGGCGATCTTACTCGGTGGGTTACAAAGATCTAGGTGGCGGTACGTCCGAGGCGCGTGGCGTACGACATGCAGTATCTGTCAGAGATTTGGTTTGATGATGTTGGGATTTTATTTTTGGTTTTGAATTTTGAATTTGAACTTGGAATGTTACGGGAACTAGACACCCAAAAAAAGGCTATTTGAAAATGAAAAAATGGTCTGCAGTAGTGATAAAAATTAATATACATGATATTTATTCCATCATAATATACATACTCTTTTCATAATTAGACTAAGAAAATTTTGTATTGTCCAAAAATATCTCCCAATTTCTTCAACTATGGATCAAATTTTTGTAAATGAAATTCAATATATTTTTCGCCTTATTAAATAAAAATCAACATCTGAACAAACTATTTTTTTAATAAATATGAAGATACAAATAAAAATTAATTAATTTCTCCCAATAAATTTTTATATATATTTTATGAATTATTCTCATTCATGATGATATGATAAAAATGGATCAGAACATGATAAAATTTCTCGATCACTATATTTGTCTCGATATAATTAAATATTTAGTATTAATTATATGGATTAAATTTATATTCATACCTCGATTGATATTAATAGATCATCATCAAATAATACATTCTATGATTTACCATTGATATCAATATAGGATAATCAACACCACTAGTAATTTCATTTTATTCTTTAATTCCATTATTTTTTCTCTAAAACAATTGTTTTAGTTATTTTATTTTATAATATACACCTCATTAAAAATACCAGATACATAAAAAAATAAATATATTAATATGACATAAAATTTAGAATTTAATGGGATATGGTTACATAATTAACATCCTCCAATAGTGGATTTTGGTTGGTATTGGTAAAAAAACAATTAATTTTAACATTCATCTAATCATTTCTTATTGATATCCCATCATTAATACCACATTACACACATTATCTCATATATTTGGTTTATATTTCAATATCATCACTTTCACTAATATTTCCCTCATTTCTAATGGTCTAATGAGTGAAACATCTTAGTAATTCATAGTTTATATATTCCTTTACATCAATTAACACTGACTTAGACTCATTTTTTATTAATGAACAATTTTGTTAGAATTGATCATTTTTCAATTCAATGATAACACATTTATTCTTATGTTTTACTATTTTATATATTTATATCCCTTATTAAGGTTTTTGTGTAAGTAATCATTTTTTCTTGATGAACCATTCAAGTCATTTTGTGTCCACTTTCTTATATCCTAGTGAATCTATTTTTCAATGTAAAATATTATTTTCAATATATGAAATGATTTAAAAAATATAGGAATATGGGTCTATCCACAATATCATTAACAATTCTTTCTCATTATTACCTTCCCATAAATAAATTATTATAATATATATACATATCTTATCTATATTAATTCATAACTTTTTTATTCATGTATATGTTTTCACGATGGTATTGATTTTATTCCCCAATTGGTCCGTTTTGATTATAGACACAACTCATTATTTTTTTCAATAATTCAATAATTATATCATTTAATATACAACTTCATTTTAGTTCCATCACATTTTATTTTTATTATAACCTACTTTTACATCATGTTTTTAGATTTAAACTTTTGTCGCATACAATTACTCTATCGATTTAAGGACAGATCACCATCTTTCTATCTGAGATTTTTTACACTATATCTAAATTTTTAATCTTTTATTCCTTCACCTTGATATATAATCCTTGTAATATATCCTCAAGATAACTATTTTACTATAATTTATCATCTTTTAAATATGTTTCTGAGAGTTACTTTATTTAAACTCTTTTTTAAGGATCTATTATATCATATCAATTATACATGTTTTCCAAGTAAATTAATTTATGAATTTATTATTTCTCATGTTATCATTTTGCATAAATTCACTTTCACCTTTTATTTCCTGAATTTTTATTATTTATCATCGATTATGTATGAAATACATATTCTACCTTTATTGTATCATCCTACAACAAGTCATTGGCATCAGTTACAGAAGAATTTATACATGGCATTAGGTGATTTCCCTTGGGCACTAAGGACTATAAATAAATGCCAAGATAATCAATATAGATGGTGGATAATTATCCCTTTCAAAATAAAACATCCAAAAACAAGCATACCATGAACAAGAAACAGATATATAATGAGTGATAAAATATTAAAAAACACTCAATTTATTACCAAAAAACAACATCACCAGACTTCTCTTTAACCAATATAGGAGTACCAAAGTCGAAGAATAATCCAAAAAGCTCAAAGACATTAAATACACCAACCTATTCAATTCAAACAATCTCTATGCTAAAACTCTACAATCTAATACAATATATTATAAAGCACCGCAAAATAAATGAACTGAGAAAAAATATTGATAAAAGCATAAAAGTTCCAAATAATGGGTGAGTAATTTAAATCCGTAGGATTTCCCCAAAATGACTTTCATACTCGTGTAACTTGGATAGAATGAGTAATCATATTTATATAAAAAAATTAATAGAAAAAAATTTAAACCATTTATATATGAATATACAAATTTTCATATCAAATGAGTTTCCATGGAAATAAAATAGAAAAACACATTTAAACATTTCCCAAATTCATTTAGCATAACCCATAACATTTTACATAGCCACAAATACACACCCTCTACACACAATATTGGTGGTTACCCATGATGTTGGAACTTCAATACCACACTCCATACATTTTATTGTGGTACATCATGACCATTTTCCATCCCATTAAACTCATGATTAACCATTGACGACAATAAACATGCCAAAACAATATTTTTCAATCTATTTCAATAAAAATATACTTTTATTGAAATAACATTTTCATACATAAAAACCAACACCCATTTGAATCATCAAATTAATATCATGTTATCTCTATTTCCAAAAACTATCCATTACCAGAATTATATAAAACATCACCAAAGAGGTTTCCAAATTTCATTAAAAAAATTTACATTCAATTTCAAGAATAAAAATACTTTTGAAATAAATCCTTTATGTTATAATAAGAGGTATCGAGGGTGAATCCACTTACCAAATATGTGATGGTGAAAATGAATAGAAGCACTAATTCTTCACCAAAACTAGGTTGAATATCAAAAAACCCAACATAGATGATGTTCCTTAACACCCACATAGACAAAAATAATAATTATTGGAATCAAATATCATATATCAATTCCCAGAGGAATACATCTATAAATCTATAATGTGGACGCGAATTAAATCTATGTAAAACCCTAAAAAATAGAAATGTAACAAGGAATCTTTCCATCATGGTACCACTTCCTAATTAAAAGGAAGATTATCCAAAATCATTAAGAGGATGAAAAATCGAGTTATAGTAAACAATATTGAAGAATGAGGAGATGTGGGGTAAATTTGAGTTAGATTAAATTTTTTAGAAAATAAATTTTAACCGTCCACAGTTGTCTCGCACGATTAGGCCAACCGTGCACTAGAATATTTCTCCCAAAAATCTTCACAGGGTTGGATCACAAAGTATGAAAAACTAGGAACAAAATTTAATTTTCTATCTATTATCTCCTATGTTTCTGAACGGTTTGGAAAAAATGTTTCCCTAACCATTCACCTACCAAGAATACCATGATTCACATTGCATGGTGTCTTATTGAAGTTCTGAGGATTATACTAACAATACTCAAATGATGAACCTATATAAAATCCCCAAAACATTCCAAAAGTCCTAGAAACACTATGAAACTTCACAGAATAATATTACATAATTATATAGATTAATTAAATTCTACCTACATGAATCCATGGGTTCTTAATTTTCACCACCACCGATATATTTTTCACATGAATTAGGAAAACCTGTATTTCCATGAATGATTTTTTCCATTTTTTTTACCATTTTCATCTATCATTCACATGATTATTCCAAAATCAAAACATGTTTCCATAATACAAACACTAGATTGATTTTTTTCCATGCAATACATTATCTTCCAAATACAAAATCTATATTGAATCAAGCACCAATGAAGCATCTGACTCTAGGTCAATGTGATCCCATTAAATAAGATGATTTAGATTAGGATAATACTTTTTCAACTGAGTGACACAAAAGAAATTTCACATCTCTGAAATGTGGTGACACGCAAAACCAGTATTCCACCTCACCGACCCATTAAGGATTTTTAAAAGGTATTATGTATCATGGGAATAACATTACATGCATCCAAAAACATTAATTCCAAATCCATAGAGATATTATCAGGAACACATGATGACTCACCTCATATATATTGCCGACAATAAACATTAAATAATATAATCAATTTATTTAGAATTCACTTTCTTAGGTTCTAAAAGATATTTTCTGTATTTATTTTTAGATAATTATCAGATAATTCATAAATATAAAAACACATGCACACAGTGTTGTTACTACTAAAACGTTATCAATTTCATAAATAATAATTCTTTTAAAAAACATGAACTATTTAAAATAATCAAAATACTCGGATTGACTTCTTCTTTTTTTACCATCCTTAAACCATCTAATTTATTTTAAACGCCTGGTGTGAGATCTATAATCTTAGTGAGGGATATAAATTAATGGGATCATTAGTTCATTAATTCAAATAAACATATGATATCATTTTCCCAAATACATATATATCAACCTTCAAGTACCACATAAATAATTTGTGAAAACCTGACATTTCCGTAAAACAATGAAAACATAAATAATATATTTAGGTTAATTTTGGAATTACATTCTCAATATTATAAACACTATGGATCCCATATGATTTTTAACCCTCATGGATACCTTACAAAATAAACATCATGGATACCTCACGATGTAACCCGCATGACTACCTTATGGTGTAACCATCAGAGTTACACTTGGAATAACCATCACGACCAATGTAAAAAATAAATACAACCAATTAATTAAGGGATAATATTGTTCTCACCCTTCCTCACAAGTAATTCTCAAGAACTAAATAATATTGATAAAAAAATAAAACTTTTATCATATAATAAATTTTCTTTAGTAAAATCACTTATTTTAAAAGAATACTATACCAATAATACGAATGAATTTTCCCTATAAATAAACATGTAATATTGTAATTAAATCATCAAAAAAATAATGTTTTATGAAATCAGGATAATCCTCTAATTTTTTATAAATAGAGAAGAGGCACAATTTTTGAAATATGTAAAAGATATAAATTAATTAGGATTTTAAAATGACAATCCCCTACCTTGGGATTTATTTCCTTCAGACGTGTTAAAAGCTCTTTTATAATGTTTTAAAAATTGTTTCCATTTTTTTACAGAACTATATATATATTTATAATAGATTATAAGATATTTTTATAACATTTTCCACCCTTTTATTAATAATATAACTTTTTTAGGAACGTTTATTTCTTAGTTTCCATGGTCGGTTCATTATGGATTTTCTTTTCGAATGGAAGAAAATTCCCTCAGTGGAAAGGAATTTTAATCATATACTTCTAGATTATTAAATAATAACATATATTTTTCTTCAGATATTTGGATGATTCATTAGATAAAACATTAATGAAAATGATTTAATTTATTCTGGCTATTTTTACGGCAATCACGAACTTATACCATATTATTTAATATCATGTATATATATTGGTTCGAGAACATTATAAAACATAGAAAATGTATAATATAATATTATTGAATAAAAATAATGTTTCTATGTACGTAATTGAAGGTTTTAAAATTAAAGGACAACACATACTCCCTAATAATGGAAAATTGACACATCACATACAACATTTTCATTTATTTGAATAAGGGGAGAATAGAAGAGGTTTGATGACAGATATTACATTAAGAAAATATGTAAGGACCTGACCACAGTTGCTCGAAGCCGGTTCTTTATTTGATTTCATTGGCCTAAAAACCTGGAATAATCATCCCTAATGACTAATTAGTTTAGTTTTTTTGGAAATAAGATACATACATAAGATCAACATTACAACTTCAAAATAAATACAACATAGAAATTACATAGATAACATCCAAAACTGTAAGGTTATTTCAGCATATCATTTATAAAAACCTTCATTATGTCCTGAGAATAAGAAACATAATAATGGGGTGATCTCAAACACTTAGTAAGAGTAATCAATACAGTGGAAGATCACATAAACATTAGTCATGGTGAATAATTGAAAACACATGCCTTTTAAAAAAACATAAAATTGAACAATATTTGGAAGAAATATGTGGTGATTAAATATTTCCATTATATAAAGTACTCATGGGTATTCTACTAGTCAAATAACCACATGGAACATCAATATTTTTTTCATAATTAGGGAATTCATAATGCTGGACAACATAACTATAACATCAAGGCCTCGTGCCAAGACCATAAAAAATCATTTTGTCAAGGCTTTGTACCAAGACCACCGATTTTTTCTTGAGACCTACCGATGAATAAAGGGGATATATGAGGCCCCAAACGAAACTTATATGGTCCAACTAATTCTGCATAAGATTAGGGATAAACATAAACAACATACACATTCATATTGAAACTAGTATATGAAAAATAAACAACATTCCCTGAACATTATGCATAATCACTAACCATCCAGAGTAAACTAATGAATGGTTTTAAGATAGTACATACATACCCAAAATAAGAATAAATCATTAAATTAAATATCATTATGATACCATGATATATTAATTCCAATAAAACTTAAAAATCAACAGGAGTGTTGAAATATATGAAGATACTCTTATAAAATCTTCGAGTAATTCTTGAGATAAATACTCATTTTAATTTGAAAAGAATATTTATTTTAGAAAAAATTATTATATAAAACCAGAAGTTATGTAACATATTATTTTGGTAATAAAATAGGATATTATATAATTATTTTGGATTCCAAAAAAAGATTATATAATTCCCTTCAAAATAGTTATGAATTTTAGTAACTCCCTTGAAATGTGATTATATTTCGAAAATAATTTTGAAATCCTGTTTTAAAACATGTAACTATCCAAAAAATATGGAAGGGTTCTGGTAGGTAATCATATATATAACATGACCATAGATAATATGTAGATTACATTAAAATATATTTTAATTTCATTGAGGTAATTAGACAATAAAATCTACCCAAATGTAAATGGAGGTTCGGGTGAGAAAACCCTTACCTGATGTCTGAATGTGTTCCACTGTAGAACATATGGTCCTGGAATATAAAATTAGACTTATTAATAAATTATTTCATGAACTATTAGATATTTATTTAGTTTCCATAAATTATTTTTAGTTTATTTATGACCTTATTGATATATTATATAAAATTTTGTCATTCTGGAGTGTGCGTTTAATTTATTTTCATAATCGGTTCACTTTTTCATAAGTAATGAAGTTCATTTATAATGGACTTAAATCTATAGAATTTAAATTATATATTATTTATTATCATACTAAAGTTTTAATATTCATTTCTACAATTTAGATACATAGAAAGAGGATGATATAATAGATTAAATATTTATGACATTTACAATGATTATTTTTGTGGTATATGGATTATTATGAACAAGTTTGGTCATACAATTTAATAATATATATGTATACTGGTTCCTGAATATTAATTAAGATATACTAAATATATTATAGTTATTTTATACTTTAAAAATTGTTCCATTATTAGTAATAAATGATTATTTGATGAAAAAAATTTCTGGTCCTTGAAGGTTAAAAATTAGAACCTCATGGATGTTGATTTCATTTATAAACATAAATGAGATGGAGTAAGAATATTGGTGATGGTTATTCTATTTACATGGTACACATATATTATATAGATGATACAAGATTTATCATGGTCATGTTAAGAGAGTAGGGGAGGATAGGATAACAATAAATAGATAAATTGAAATGAAACTAAATGAAAAAGATGGTGTTTTACCTCTTGAAATGGACATCATGAGGTCCTCTTTATGGGAAGGGATTTTAGTCTTTTGGAAATACCAGGAGCTTCTTGGATGCGCAAAGTGACTATGAAAGGGTAATTAGGAAGACATTTTAGGAGCATTAATTATTTGTGGAGTGCATAGAGGAGGGAGTGAGGGGGGGGGGGGGGTTATAGTGGAGGAGAAGGGTAAATTTTGAATATTTTATTCATTATTTTATTATTTCCATAAAGACTACCAATAGACTTATTTAATGTGACCCCTAATAGTAATAATTTCATGTGATTTTGAACCAGGTTTCCTTAAATCACTTATGTCATAAATAGTGTATATACTTATAATTTGAATATAAGGTATTAAAATGTATTTTACTATTCATCAAAAAATCCTAAAATTCCAAAAATTACCAAAAATTCCCCCTTATAATTTTTTGACTTGAAGAATTAGAAAATGTACTCCAATTATCAAAAATAATTTTCTAAATATTATTATTTTTTAAATTTAAAATCATTGTTAAATACAAAAATAATAATTTTAAGGGTATAAATAGTTTTATTTGACATTGAAAAATTAATTATGATCTAATTATCTTATTACATGTAGAAAATAAAATAATATTATAATTTAATATACAAAGGGGTCATATTACTATTCATAAGGGTATGTCAGTATTCATCAAATTCCATGTTTGTTCTATCAGGCTCCAAATGACTTACTGTTCACAACTCCAGATTATTGTTTTTTGAAATACCGAACATAGTAGATGAAAAGTTGTGTATAATGTCTATATTATAAAATGAATTCAATATTTACATTAAAACCCATGGGGGGGGGGTTACATTCTCCCCTCCTTAAAAAAATATCATACTTAAAATTCACAATATGCTACCTAAATTGATTTGGGTATATCTCCAACATATGTTCCTTAGACTCCAACTTTTCTTCCTCCATATTATTTTTCCTCCAAAAAAGCATTACCAAACTAGTTGTCTTATTTTTAAATACTTGTTATCAGGAATCAGGAATCATGATAGGATCTACATAATATGACATATCAGGATCAAGTTCAATTTCTTCATTGTTGAGTACATGTGTTTGGTATGGAATGTATTTCTTTAACATTGACATGTGGAACACATTGTGATGTTTGGAGAAACAAGGAAACTTTCCAAATGGTACGTTATGGCTCCAATTTGATCCAGAATTTAATATGGTCTGATGTACCTAGGACATAATATTCCCTCTATACTGAATCATATAATACCCTTCCATGGAGATACCTTTAATAAAACATTATCTCCCTCTTGAAATTAAAAATCCTTCATTCGGTTATCAACATATCTATTTTTCCTACGTTGAGTTTTTATATGGATTTGGATAATCATAACCTTTTCCGATGTTTCCTCAACAAGTATTGGTCCTATGATCTTTCTCTCACTAATATCATCTCTGCAAGTTGGAGTACAACATCTCTTTCCGTATAACGCTTCATATGGTGCAATCTGGATTCCTTAATGGAAGCTATTGTTATATGAAAATTAGACGTGAGGTAAATACTGATCCCAAAAACCTTGATATGCAAGTGAATGAGACCTCAACATCTATTCCAAGGTCTAAATAGTATGTTCTGATTTCTTATCAGTTTGTGGGTGGTAGGCACTGTTCAAAGAAGATCTGTATCTACGACCATCTAATGACTATACAAGAATTGTGATGTATAATGGGGATCATGATCAGAAATAATTGATAAGGGTACACCATGATTTCTCGCAAATTTCTTAATATATATACTTTCTAAACATACATGTGGTAAATATTCTATTAGATTAAGAAAATATAAGGATTTTGTAAGATGATCAACAATGACCTATAACTTATTTTTCTTTCTTGGAGTATCTGGTAGTCCTAGGAAAAATTCCATCGTAATATAATCCCATTTCTACATATAAATAAAAAGGGGTTGCATGGATCCTCGAGGTTGTTTTCTTCCAACCATTACCCATTGGAAAACCAACCATATCGACACATAATCAACAATCTCCTTCTTCATAATTTCCCTCCAAAAATGATTCTTTACATCTCTAAAAATATTTTTGCTACCAATGTGTATAGAGAAATTATAGCTATGAAGCTTATATAATAGTTCCCCCTTTAGCTCAGGAAAATAGGGAACACAAAACCTCTTTCCAAATTTCAAAATTCCACCATCATATACAAATTCAGTCAAAATCCCATCATGTATAGCTTTAATTTTATTTTAAAACTCCCAATCATTATCCAAAGAACATTTTATACATTCTTGTAAATAAGGTTTGGAGAACATTTGAAAAATTAATGATGTGTTACCTTCCTTGATAATTCTTATATCCATCTTTACTAGATCCCCAAACATAGGATCCCTTTTAACTCACATCTTGTTCATAATTATTTGGTCATTTCTACTCAATGATTCTTTTACCTTATTTTCCTTCCCCATGAGGTAGTGTATTGTGAAATCATAATTTTGAGTAGCTTAATTCATCACATTTGTCTCATGTTGAGTTAATTTTGTGACAATATATTTTCCAAACTCTTATGATCTGTGTATATCTCACATTTTTCACCAAATAGGTAATGTCTCCGAAACATCATATCAAATACTACTACTACTAACTCAAGATCATGAGATTGGTCATTTTTTTTCATGAAATTTATTTCTTCCCACATGCATATGCAATCACTCGATTATTCTGTATAACTACACAACCAAGACCTTTCATTGATGCGTCATTATAGATTACAAACCCATAATTACTAGATGGTAGGGTTAGGATCAAGTAATTCACTAACCTCCTCATCAATTATTCAAAACAATCATCACATTCCTTTTCCATTAAACATAACCATTTATTGTGTGAGCGTGGTGATCCGTTTGGCTAAATGGGAGAAGTTATGAATGAAATGACAATCTAACCAGGTTATCCAATAAAACAATGTACATTAGTTATGTTAATTGGAGTAGGAAATTCTTGCATAGCCTTTGTCTTTATAGGATCTACAGACATTCCTTCATTATACACAAAGACATCCGAATAGTGCACATGTTATTTTAATTATCTTTATAGATTTAAGAGTATACCAGAATATCATCAATAAAACCTGCCACATGTTCATCAACATATTCCTTCAAAACTATAATCATCATATACATGAAAATATATAGAAAATTAGTAAGTCCAAATGACATTACTATATACTCATAATACCCATACCTTGTTCAACATGTTGTTTTTGTAATGTCTTCTTTCCTCCCAAGAAACTGATGAAATCCAAATCAAAGATCAATCTTAGAAACAAAATGGACTATATGAAGTTGATCAAAAAAATCATCATTGTGAGGTAGAGGATACTTTTTCTTTATTGTAATTTCATTGATCTCCCTACTGTCGATGCACAACCTCATAGATCTATATTTATTCTTAAAAAAATATTAGGGGCTCTCCATAGAGAAATTATAGGGAGATTGAATCCTTTATCATGCAATTACTATAGTTGTTTATTTTGTTCCAGTAACTCTATAATTTCAATTCTATTGTGGTACATTGATATGGGCCTTGAACTAAGAATTATGTTTATGGGAAACTCAATTACTCACTCTAGAGGATGTCTAGGTAAATCCTCTTGAAATACATCAACATATTCTTACCCAATAGGTATGTCCTCTATCTGCACATTATTCTCCACAACCATTGTTATTCCATTCCCTTCCTCCCCAATAATTGATTTCAGTATAGCTTTTGGGGGGATCTTGATAAAATTCATATGGTTATGTCTCTTCCCTAAAGAAAATAGATCCCACTCAACTCTCAAAAATTATAACATTCGTCCTCTTGCAATAGATCATCATCGTATAATTCAACTTCCAATTGAAACTGAGAATTATATCCAATTCAGTAATAGGTATGGTGATATGGCTAGAAACATATGCACATTTATGTGTCATGAGGGGTGGATAATTGACACACCTTTTTTCAATGATACATCCACTAGGGGTTTTGATTGAAAACTCCTTTATTAACCTAAATTGATCATATCTAATTTTCGTGGAAAACTGGGAAGATATAAATGAATGTAATGATCAAAAAATAAAATAAATCATTGGCTATGATTGATGAAATAGTCAATGTACCTGCCACAACTTCATTAGGAACTTCAACCTCTATTGTTGTGATGACATAAGCTTATCCTTTCTCCCTTAGACTTCTTTGGGGAAAATTTCCCTAACGCTTTGGACATTCATGTGATAAATGCCCCATATCACTAAAATTGTAGCACTAAAAATTGGTAGCTTCTTTCTTCCTGGTACAATCACGAGCATGGATGCCTTATTATCAAAACTTGTAACATACTATCATTCCCATCTAGAAAGTTCTAGGGTGTTTCTTCTTATCAGGATTGTAGGATGGAAACTCAACTCTTCCATTCTACCACATTCCCTTATTTACTTTTCTAGAGTTCTCCACAGCTCTGTTATTTTCTTGTTTTCCTTTAATGTCATAAGACTTAGAAAATTTATTATCTATCTTGATAGCACCTGAGACTATATCTTCATATGATGAGAGTCTTTGTGAGTCTAGTGCTCTTTTGAGTAATGGTTTAAAACCATAAAATAATTTATAAAATTTTCTTCTGGGATTATGGATGTATTCCTCAACATGCCTTGCCATCCTTGTAAATATGGATTCCTAATTAGCATAATTTTCATCTTCCTTCTGCTTCAGATTCAAGAATTTCATCTCTATATCTACTCGTTGTTCATGAGGGAAATATTTTTCCAAGATTATTTCCTTAAAATCCCACAATTCCATCACTTCTATTTGTTCCACCTCCTCTTTGTTTTGGATTAACAACCACCACTGATCAGAATCTCCCAATAGATGAGAAAATTCCATGAGAACCTCCTATCTTTCAATAAATCCCAAAATTAGAAATATCTTCTGTAGGGAACATATCCACTACTCTTCAACAAACGTGTTTATAGTCCAATTGAATGATGGAGGTTGTTGTCCCATTTAGTGATCTAAAATAGATCCTCCACACGGTCGATATGGATGGTCCATATGGGTAATGTTATTATTAATAAATTGTGTATGTTGTTTTAGTATAGTTAATAGTTTCTCAACACTAGTCACAACACCAAATCTAACCTCACTATCTTTCTTCAGTGGGAAATACATACAAGGGACACACTCATTAATGGGGTTTTCATTCCTTCATCTAGGAGTCATTTCTATATAATGGAAAACACTATATTTGGGAATTAATCATAATTTGTAATCTCAATGTAGACAAATACTTAGCAATAATCGAAATTATACAACTATTTAATATCATCACCATAAACATGGTATCTTTAAGGAAAAGATTAAATTTAAATCCGCTGTAATCGATTTTATAGAAAATGTGAATTATCCTAAGAATATCCCATGGGAGTGTCAATACCTAGAGTTAAATAAGGCTTGTTTTCATGTACAATGATACCCCTAGTATTGTACGAAACTCTGTGTCAGAGTTTTCACTCATAGGTACATCTGTGCGGAGACGCCTCAACTTATTTGTATCAATATAGGGAAATATTTTATAGAATTATACACATAATATATTCCTCAACAAAATAAAAAGATGATATTTTATGTTTATCTTCAAAGACAGCCTTAGTGATTTGTTCCATAACATACATTTTTTAATATAGTTTCGATGTTTTCTACTAACCTTCATTTGATACCAATAATAAGGACCTGGCCCTAGTTGCTCGGAGTTGGTAAAATATTTGATTACATTGGTATATAAAAAAAAGAACAATCATCTCTAAGGGTCAAGTAGTTTATTATTATTGGAAACAAGATACATACATATGTTAAAAATTACTACATGAAAATAAATACCAAATAGAAACTATTTAGACAATATTCAAAACTCCTAAGTTATTTCAGTATATAATTCATAAAAAAACATCTTCAAGTACTGAAAAAATGAAATATAATAAAGGGTTGAGCTAAAATGCTCAGTAATCATATAAAATAGAGTGGAATTTCACATAAACATTAGATATGGTGGATAATTTTAAACATATTATTTTTTTAAAAAATAAACATGAACATAATATGTTAGAAATATAAGCTGAGTAAATATTTCCATTATAAAACCAAATCAAGAGTATTTTACAAGTCGAATAAATACAGGAACCATCATTACTATTATAATAATGAAATAATTTATAATTTGGGACAACATAACCATAACATTAAGGCCTCATGTCAGTACCATAAATAACCATTTTGTCAAGGCCTTGTGTCATGACCGTAGTTTGAATCACGGGACCTACCTATTCTTAGAGGGGATATAGTGTGCCCCATCAGATAATCACTATGGCCAATTAATTCCTCATATGAATGAGGATAATCATAAACAGCATAAACATTAATATTGAAATAAATATAATAAATTTAAATATCTTTCCTCAAACATTATGCATAAACACTATTCATTCAGAGAAAACTGTTGAATGGTTTTAAGAAAGAACATCCATAGAAAAAATAATCATAAACCATTTAATTAAATATGGTAGATGATAACAACAAACATTAAACCCAACAATACATAATAATGAACAATAGTATTGAAATAGATGAGGATACTCTTATAAAATAATCGAGTAATTCTTGAGATAAATACCCCATTTACTTTGAAAAGAATAGTTCTTTTGGAAACATATTTGTATAATACAAGAAGTTAAGTAAAATAGTATTTTCTAGATAAAATGAGTGATTTTATAACGATTATGGTCTCCAAAAAAGATAATATAATTCTCTTGAAAATTGTTAAGAATTTGAGAAACTCCCTTGAAACGAGCTTGTATTTCAGAAATAATTTTGAATGTTCCATTTTAAACCTGTAATTACCCACAAAATAAGGAATGATTATGGTTGGTAAAAATATATAGAACACTCACACATATTTTATGAGGATTTTATAATAATTTACATTAATTCTATTGAGGTAATTTGAAAATAAAAGTAACCTGAATGATAATGGAGATTTGGGCGAGAAGACCCTTACCTTAAGTCTAAATGTGTTCCACTCTTGAACATAGGGCTTTGGAAAATGAAATTACACTTATTAATAACTTATTTAATAAAATATTGGAAATGTATCTAGTTTCTCATTATTCTTTTTAGTTTATTTATGCCTTCATTGATAAGTTATTATATATAATTTTGTCATTAAGGAGTGTTCTTTTCTTTGTTTTCATAATCAGTTCACTTGTTCTTATGTAATGGGGTTCATGTAGAATGGATGAAAATCAACATAATTAAGATTAAATATTATTTTTTAACATACAAAAGTTTTAATAGTCATTTATATAATTTTGGTTACATGGAAATAGGATGAATCATCAGATGAAATATTTATTTTATTCACTTAGATTATTTTAGCGGTATTTTGATGATAAGGAATGAGTTTGGACATATGATTTAATAATATTTATGTATACATGTTCCTAAATATTAATTATGTTATAATAAATTTATTTTATTATGGTTCAACCTTAAAAATGGTTTATTAACTAGTAATGAATGATAATTTTTAGAAGGAAACTTCATCATCCACAATGGTTATAAATTGAAACCTCATTGACGATTATTTTATTTATAAAAATAAAAGGGAGGGAGTAAAAATATAGATGACGGTTATTCCATTCACATGATATAATTATAGTATATAGATGACACCAAATTTATCATTGTTATTTGGATAGTGGAGGTGAGGATAGGATAACAAAAGAAGATAAATTGAAATGAAACTAAATGAAAAAGAAGGGTGCATTACCTCTTGAATTAACCTCCTTTAGGACCTCCTTAAGGGAAGGGTTTTCGGTCTTTTGGAAATACAAAGAGCTTCTTAGAATAGGATAATGTCTAGTTAAGGGTAATTGGTAAGATATTTTAGGAGAATCAATACTTATAGGAGTGAAGAGAAGAGGGAGTGGGGGGGGGGGGGTTAGTGTAGGGGAGGGGTAAATTTTGAATATTTTTATCATTATTTTAATATTTCAATCAAATATAACCAATAGTGTTGTTTCATGTGACACATAATAGTAATTGGTTATTGTGTGTTATAACTAAGTGACCATTCATCACTTATGATTTAATAAAGTGTGTATTTAACTGCTAATTTGAATATATGATATTTTACCATATTTCACAATTTATAAAAAATACAAGAATTTCTGAAAAATCCCAAATATTCAACCATACAATTTTTTTTGAGTAGAATTCAAAAATGAACTCCAATTTTAAAACATAAATTTCTAAATATTATTAATATAATGTTTAAATAAAATCATAGTTAATTCGATAAATAAAAATTTTAAATGTATAATTAGTTTTATATCACATTGAAAAATTAATTAAGATCTCATCAACTTTTTACCTTAAGAAAATAAAATAAAATTATAAAGTACTATTAATAAGTTTTATATTACTATTCTTATTTATATTAGAGGAGATATGTAGTTTTTTATTATTTTATTCAGTACTTTAATATGATTCCCCGATACTATAATTAGATTGAACATCAAAACTAAATATATTAAATTAAATCATTAGTGTTTATGATTTTTTTTCTACATTACCAATACATATTATATGAATAAATAATTCATGAATTTGTCAAATAACTAAAATTGATGTATTTCATTAATCTCCAAAAAATCAGCTATTTTAGAAAAATAAAAAAATTTAACAGTAAACTTTTTTGATGTCTATAATTCAAAAATAAACTCTTTTTTTGAAAATAATTTTCTAAATATGAGAATAATATTTTTTTATAATAAAAATAATTTATTGGTAAAATATTTATTTTAAATTTCAAATTGATATTATGAGACGTTTAGAAAGTAATTAAGGTCTCATAAAATATTATTATAATCGTATTACAATAATGTATTAATTTTTTACTCTATTTAATGCATATACCTTTATTTTAATTATCTATATTAATTCAAAAGTCTTAAAATTTTAATTTAACATTTTTAAAATTTTTATATACAAATTGAACAATAAAAATATATCATATTTTTCATTTATTGGATGCATTAATTTTATTAATACTTTCATAGATGAAGTTACTATGATATTTTTATAGGTCCCTTAAATTTTTTAATTACCACATATTTTATTATAAATTTATAAAAAATTTCACAATTTAATTAAAAATGTAAAAAAAATTATTTTTTATCTACCTATGTTGTTATATTATCCACCAACCATTCTAGAAATTACATCCTTCAAATTTTTTTCACTTATTAAAAAATATATGATTCTAGTAACTCTTTCCATTTTCATATTCCCATGTCTCTTCTCCAACCACGGGGTTTCTCTACAAAACTATAACCGGGTCAATTAACTTATTCGAAAATGCATTATCATTATGATCAAAAATATGATAATGAATTTCCTCATAGGATAGTTTCTCTTCCACTGGAACTACTTATGGGATCAAAACTTGAGATGAATTTGGAATATAATTTCACAACATAAAATCATGAATAACATTTTATAACTGATATGGACTCAAGGGATATGACACTCCATAGGAAACTAGTCTAAAATTCACTAGGTTTCCATATGGTCCATTGAAATATGGACTTAACATTCTTATCTTACCAAAATTCATAACGCCTTTATGAGGATATATTTTAATAAAAAATGATCACCTACCTAAAAAAATTCATTCCTTATGTTATCTATATAATCTTTATACCTGATATATGTTGTCCTAATGTGTTTCTAGAAGCACTTAATTATATCAACCACTTTATCTTCTAATTTTGGTCCCATTAACTTACTTTTTTCAAATTCAATCCAAAATTCTAGTGTTATACTCCTCTTTCAACATAATGCATCAAATATTTCATCAATTTACTGGAATGTGAATGTTTATTATTAGATAACATAGATTTAGAAATATGATGTCACCAAATTTCCTAGTAATCCCTTAATCAATAATGTATTGTGTCTTCCAATGTCTTAATTGTTCTCTTTGTCTATCCATCATATTGGGTATGAAAGGCCTTGATGAATTTTTTTTCAGTTTCCAATGACTTCTAAACGCCTTTTGAAATGTTATAAGTGATCCTGATATCATAGAGAGGTAAAATGGAGTGATGATATCCATGTAACTTGTCAATCTCATTAAGGTCCTATTGATAAATCTTAACGAGAGAAAGAGTTACTGGAATAGATAGAAAATGTGAATAATTATCCATATGATCAATAATAACCAAGATCACATTATTACATTATAATTATCTGGTATCACCACCATTATGTCCATGGAAATATTTTCACATTTCCATTCTAGTACTAGAAGAGGCTGAGGCACCCCCCTGTATAGTTTTATCTCTACTTTAACTTTTTTAACGAATCACACTTCATTATTCAATTATTAATATCTCTATTAATTACATCCCACTAGTAATAATACATAAAATATTGACACATCATTATTCCATCAAGAAAAATTGGAATTAGAGAACAATGATATTATCTTATGAATTATTTGTTAGGTGGGAATGACAAAGGGAATGTAATTTTTTTCGAAAACACTACACACAATATTTATCATCATTAATTTAATGGAACCTACCTTCCCCAACCAATTATACTTTTTTTGTATAACTCATGGTCTTTTTTATCTTCTTGATTATTTCTTTTTAAGATAGATGGTTGCACTTACACCTAAAATGGAATATTTCAATTTCCTACTCCATCAACACCATAGAAAAAATTAATCAAATCATAAACCAAGTTTGCATGTTCCAAATGTAACGTGGTTAATGATGAATGATATTTTCAACCCATGGAATCTTATGCATTGTTTTATTTTATAGGAAGGTAATTGAACATGAAATCGTAATTCTTTCTTAGTACCATCCATTTTCTCTTCCTCATGTTTAATTCCATCTTAGTATATATAAACTTCAGTCATTTATAATCAGTATATATTTAACATTTGGATCCATATAAATGATGTCTAGAAATTATTTATGTGAAAACCATAGTTAATAATTTTATATCACTTGTGGTATAATTTAAAACACATGGTTTTAGTTTTCAGGAAGCATAAGCAATTACCTGGTCATTAGGCATTATAATGAAACCAAATACCTTAATTGAAGAATTATTGTAGATGAAAAAATCTCCATTTCTAGAAGTCTAATACAAAACTAGAGTATTAAACAATATTATTTTCATTTAATGAATGAAACATCATAGTAATATTTAAAAATAAATATTACCTTTTCATGTTAAAATAAAAATCATAGTAGATAACTATTTGATGATTTTAACAAGCAATTAATAATAACCTTTTAATCCAAGAAAACTATGTGTCTCTATAATATTTTTAGGTCATTCCCATTCTTCAACAACTTTTTCTTAGGCAGGATAAAATGTTATTATATCCTTATTTATAATGATCCCACGAATATAAATCTCTGGAAATAAATTATTACAGTTCCAAGATTTCCCGTATAACATTTTTCATTAAGATTTTATTGAAAAAATTTTATATGGATTTCATGATCCAGATAATTTTTTTAATAATCCAAAATATCATCATTAAAAACAATAACAAACTTATCTAAAAATTAATGGAATATTTTATTGGTAAGTTCCATTAATAAATTAGAATAATTTTTTAATCCAATGGTCATAAGAACAATTCCAAATGTCCATATCTAGCATGGAAAAATATTTTCAAAATGTCATCCACCTTCAATTTTAGCATATGGAACCCACATCTCAACTCAATTTTGGAAAAATATTGAGTTACCTGGAGGTGATCAAACAAGTCATTTATCTGAGGAAGTTGATACTTATTAATAATATTAATGTCATTTAGATATCAATAATCAATGATATGTCTCATGGAACGATATTTCATTTAAAAAAATAGTATCACTCAATGGTATGCTATAATATGAAGGAATCCATTATCGAGAAACTACTGCAACTGAATTTTTCAATTTATAATGTTTTACTAGAGCCATTTGATATGGGGGTTTTTAAATTTTTTTAGCATTGGGAAGTAATTTAATGGCTAATTCAACTACCTAACCATGTATAACAGCATGAATAATATTTATATATTTGTTTATCACTGAAATATCATTAATCTAAATAGTTCCCTTGAATTCAAAAATATATTCATGATAACATTCATTTTCATATATTAAAATTTTCTCAGGATGTTGATATGTTATCAATGGTTTGGATTCATTCATTAATAAAAAATGAAACTCTTTTTAATATAAAAATAATGAAAATATACAACTAGTATTATAATAATAAATAAAATTTCAATCTATAACTATAATAGAAACAAGCTCTAATAAGGGAAAAAATGATTATTGGTAATTTCACTCCATATACAACAATATTTAGATTCATATAATTCCTTTTTCATTAATATTTACCTCTTCTATTTAAACTATGATATTTTCATTCATTTTAGGTTGTGAAATTACCAATTTTGCTGAAACATTCTTATAAATAATTGAATTTATAGACCTCATATCAAACAATACATTAGATAAATATGTGAAAAAATATACATGATACCAATTCATTTTATGGACCAACAAATACTATCGTAGTCGAAATGGATTTCATTACACCATTCTACTTATAATATTGATACATTCTATCATTAATTCATTTATTTAGGTAGGTATATAAATAATTCCCCACTTCACCACATTTGAAGAACTTTATAGTTTTTATTTTAGAATTAATCACACCAACACTAAGATCCTCTTCATTGTAATATCATGTCATATGTCTAAATATTACACCTTGAAAACACATCCCATATTTGTTAATTCATTCTGTGGGGTCATTATTATGTATCATCCAAAAATATGGAAACTAAATTTTTATATCTTCAGAATTAATTGATTGATTCTTACAGGTTTCCTTATATATATAATGATCCATTTTCTTTTTGACCAAGTACACATGATCATTAAAAATCTCCATTTCTACCCTCTTACGATAATAGAATATTTATCATGAAATTTTAATTCATTCGAGGATTAATCCATCCAAAATATTGGATTTAATCCTGAGTAAAAGAGATTGGATTTAAAATAATTATATTGAATAAGATTTGGAGTGTAGATTTCCAATCGAGTGATTTTTCCTTCATACACATCCAATGAATCTTTATCTAGTTTTTAAAATCATAGTAATTTATTTTCCATTATATGTTTAATAACCCAATGAAAATATTTTTCAATGAACAAATTCTTAATTTCCTCATACTCCAAGGCATACATCTCCTCTATATCCAAGATATTTTTGACCATTAACGAACAATAATAATCTTAAACATAAAAATAATAAATATAATTAAAGAACCTTTGATTATTTGAACACCAAATGAGATTGAATATCTTTTTTAGTTCGTTAATCAACCATTCATCCACTAATATATTAAATGATCCATTGAAATTGAGGGGGTGTTTCCTCATAAAATGTTACACTATCATCATGTTTCACTGTGGTAGCATTATTTGTTCTCTTGAATGCAGGCCACTGTCTTTTATATCATGTATCAACTATTCCGTTAAAATAAAAAATTGATCAATTCTAATACAGACCATTATAGGTTAGGTATTTATAATGATAAGATCCTCTTGGTTCTCACCTACTTCTGCTTCATTTTATCTTCTATGGAGAACCATTCTAAATAGACATATCACTTATTAAGCAACATAGTAATCATAATATGTTATATCATTTAAACTTCTCTATTAGGTTGAAATTATTTATGGAATTTTATTAATATCATCAAATTCTCTAATATTATCTTGGTTTTGGTCTTAATCCATCTATATGTTCCTAACCTGGAGCATAAGATAATCTAGTAAATTAAATTATAATTCATGTTACATTTTCAATGATATTTTAAGTATAGAGTATTGTATAATTATGAAATAATTCATATTTATCAACCCACTATCAAAAAACGTGGGTAATACTAAAACATGATCAATTTCATCCATATTACAAATGTTTTTAGTAAATCATTAAATATTTAATGAAACATATTCACAATGTACTTATTGTATTCTTATTCTTAACTTATGCATCATTAAATCCCTTTAGAAACATTATAAAACATTGTATGATCACAAAAGAATCAATAAAGGACATTCAAGAAAGGGAACATTAGTCCAATAATACTAATAATCATTTGAAGCCATTTTCACAATGATATACCTTTGACCCTTAAAGTATCACATAATAAATTTTTAAAAATTTGTGATTTCAATAAAACAAAAAAAAAATAATAATAAAACATTTACTAAACATGGATAACATATTACATAAGAGTGTAACCCTTGTGGCTACCATATGATTCATAACCCTCAAATCTATATTGTTTTGTAACCCTTATGACTACCGTTTGATGTAGCCCTCACGACTTCTTTATGGTGTAACCATTGTAGTTACACATAGAATAAAAATTATAACCAACCACCAATATAAACATACACAATTAATTGGGGGAAGATATAGCTATAGACCATCACTATAAAAATTCCATTGAACCATAAGATAATCACAAAACATGAACACATGCATCATAATAACATTTCATGTGGAAAATACCATTTTTTAGGAATAATATGCAGATAAAAACTAAAAAATTAATATTTAAATAATCATGTAATATTATAAAGAAATTACACGTAATGACATCAAGATAATCTTCTCATTCCATAATTTTTTTTAAGAAACAATTTTGTTTAGGTTTTTAAAAAGAGACATAAAAGAGAATTTTAAAATGAATATGTCTTAACGTGGGTTTGACCTCATTCAAAAGTGTTAAAACCTCATATATAATCATATAAAATGTGTCATTAATTTACTAATGAAATGAATCAAATATTCCTCATAATTTTTAAATTAATTTATAAAATTCATATGACTAGTTGTTGATTAGTAACTAGATTACAAGGCCCAATGTACATATAATATATCTTCAAATAAAGACATTTTTTAATTAAAAAGGATGGTTGGATAACATAGAAATTTATAAACTTATAAAAAATTTGTCAATTCAAAAATTTTTGTGAACCATTGCATTTAGAATTTGGACAATACCTTAGGCGGGGCCTAACCTCGATCAGTGCAGGTCAGTGGTAAAAGTTAATTTTCAGAAATTTTACAAAAAATAATCATGGAGAAAATTATTTTATTTTTTTAAACGTCTCACAAAAACACATTGACTCTAAAACACAATTATGAGTCAACTCTTTTCCATTAAAAAATGAAATAGTGTGTTGATGCTGAAATGGTGAAAGGTGTTTTATCCATATAATGGAAAAATATGCATATGAGGATAGATTCATTACCCTAGAGAATATTTTTGAGAAGACTATAAAGAGTGAATCCATTGGTTAGTGATGAAGAGCACCAGAGGATCGACTATCAGATTTAGAGTAGGCATTGACAGATTGATGATTGAAAAATGGAGTACCCACTCGTTGTTTGTGATCTATCCAATCCTTAAGGTATGGGTTTCATTTCTATGTGATTTCTCTTTCTGAATTCATTATTTGTAAACAACAAATACCTATCAACCCACTAATATGTTGATCCGCGTGATGATAATCTGTTCAGGATATGAGTTTCCTTGTAAGGATTAAATGGTAGTTAGATAATTGTGATTATTATTTTCATTCTTCATAGCCCTGCAAATAAGAATAATCTAATGGTTACTTGAATGAAGGAATGGATCATTCTTCAGGGGTTCTTGTGCTTCTCCTTTTACCATGTTCTTTGTTCTCTTCATGATCTTGAGAGCTAGCATGTTTTCACCTTTCATTCATGGAGAAACATCCAGAAACCATGAATAAGATACCCAAAAGATTCAAAAAATGTGAGATTATAGATGCAGTGCGAAACGAGGCCGCTAGAAGAGCGACTGATGACGGAAGCAGCACAGTCCCGGCGGCACAACCAGGACAGGTGGACAACCTCTAGTATGGATGCTGGAAAGGGAGGTGACCAATAATCTAATGGGACCACGGCGGTGGGACAAGATATGTAGGGGCCCCACTGGTTGTGGACACAGAGGCCACTGAATCGATGGCTAGATGCAAAATAAGCACATGGTGGTGCCTGAGTGGGAAATGATTGGATTTGATGCAAAGGTGACATGAGGAAGTGAAAAATAGGGATGATGTAGGGAGTTTTATCATATTGCAGGCATGATATAACATGCACCGTGTTTGGGAGGAGAAACAAGCTCCTCATCCATCCACGTTGGCGAGGTGGGACGCCACATCCGCCACTTCTATGTGGACCAAACAAGCCCACAATAGGCCAGCTGAGCTATGGATGATGTGAAAAGATATTCCCAATGGGTTAGGTAATTCCGGTGGTTCAGGTCAATGGACCTCAGGTCAGGTCAGGTTGGGTGTGTGTGGCCGGGTCGGACTGGCTAAGATCCAATATTCCCCTTCTCACTATAATGTCCATAAAAACCAAACCATTTGTCAGTTTGATAAGTCAATTGTAGTGTTGGAAACCTCATAAAGAGGAAATAATTCTGAGATACTATAAGTGGGATTTTGTGAAAATGGAATTATGATCATTGGATTTAGGATTAGTTTATCTTGGATCAATCATGCTAACAGTGGAATCATGTGGCAGACTCCGACATAGAAACTATATTAATTGAAGATTATGTGACTTGAAGACTTTGTGACCATGAGGATACCTGCATATTGGAAACTAGGTGTCTCACTGGGACTATGTGTCTCACCTAGACTCATAGCCTCGTCGGGACTAAGTGTCTCATCAGGACTATGTGACTCATTGATAATAGGTGTTGTGTGGACTAAATCTATTAACCATTCTTTTAGTGTCATAAATTTATACTTGTGTGGGATGGAAATACTTCAGGATTAATTTTTATTTTTTTAATTCCATTGTGTTTTAGGACATCTTTTGGGTAATATTTTACTCCCCCATGGACATTCTTTTCTTAGACATGTCATGTCTAGTTAAGATAGATGACATTTCGATAAGGACATAGGTGGTCCATGACCAGGTGCTTCCTAGGGAGATCAGAAAGACAAGTTGTACTCCTACAGTAATAGGAATCTCCCATTCACCTACCCTGTAAGTATGCATTTCTAGAAATGAGTTTCCAACATATTGAGTACATACTTTTTTATAGATTTTATTTAGTTGGGCTCATATAATGGCCCCCTATGCATCCATTTTTTTTCTTTTACGCTTAGTGGTTTTCTTATTGGAATTTCATGTTTACATTGGTTTTTATATTTCATAAATTTTGTGAACGGATATGTGTTCATGCATACAGGTACATAGTCAATGGATCCCGTGTTAGATATATGTCTTATCAATGCGATTCACCAGCCCCTGGCCTGTTATAGGTGGTTTTGGTGAGTCACGGTATGGACCCCTCTACGATGGGTCATGATAGAGTTGTATCAGAGAGGTTTGGTTCCACATTGGGACTTAGAGTTTGAGAGATTGGTTTGTGGGAATAGTTTTAAGTGTTTTAAGTTTTTCCTTCATGACAGGGACTCCAATGTTAGTGTGTAGGCCAACGTATCCATACACCTGGACTGTGGACACCTTCTTTCTGACTCGATAATTTAAAACAATGGTTACAAAGATATAAATGGTAGATACATAATATTGTATTTTTACGTGTGACCTCATTTCCTTTTTATGTTAGCTCACCAGGTATATTCTATGGTTTTCGGTTCATCATGACCTATTTATGGATTCCTCCTAATAGACAACTGGATATGATTCCATTATGATACCAAGAGGTTGGTATTCTAAGAAATGAGGTGTTGGTATTGGGACTACTACAGATGATGACCCCATCGGGTCATATACTAGTTATACCACCACTCATCTATCAAAATTTTCTACGAGTAGTATTGGTAGAGGATGCACATAGGCTCAGTGAATTACATGAGTTCTATAGGTAGTGACATCATAGTTTCAGGGGTGATACTAACCCCCAGGTAGCTGAGGATTGGTAGTTGTTGGTCACATGCGTCTTACACCTTGTAACGACACCACCCGACCAGATGGAAGTACTAGCGGGAGTTTTTTTGGGCTCAAGAGGATGGCGGTGGAGCATAGTGATCCAGATTCATGATGAGATGACCCTATCTTAGGAAAACATTGAGTGAATCTTCATGAAATATTTTTCCCTGATACGATATTCTGAGTAGGTATACAAGAGCTCATACACCTGCAGTTGGGAAACTAGACTGTAGTAGAATACTTGATGAGATTCACGGACAAATATCACTACTCCATAGATATTCTATGTGACCTGTTCTTTAGGGATCAAACCATTAATAAAGGGATACACCTGGAGATGTTGGTATCAATGATATCCCTTTGCATAACAAATAATGCAGGAGTACTCGAGAGAGCTCTGATCGTGGAGAGAATTTTGGCAGAGCAGGAACCATCGACAAGAGATACCATTTGAAACCATATAGCTGAATATTTGGTATTGGGTAACCAAAAACTATTTAAGGGACCCAAGAAGTTGAATCACTACAGTTGATGAACTAAGGACATAGGGTCAGAATTAAATGGCTCATATGGGAGAGGGAGTTATTTGAAGAACAGATTGTGCAACACAATCCATGGTCAAGGAAACATGGATCGTGACTACCCTTCTCATCACATGGACAATCAAAATACTGTATAGGGACCGCCATGTAAAGGCAGAAGTTCGATCATTGTGGTCTGTAAGGTGTATAATGTTACATTGGAGAGAGTAGATAAGCAAGAGGTGGGTGGAGGTTTGAGTAACTATAACTACTACCCATACGTTGTCCACCATGGTCATCGAGAGCGGGTGGAAAGGTGAGGTCCTAGGTTAAAGTGATAGAGGATTATGATACAAATTATCTCGAGTTGATTAGAAGTATGATATTTGTATTTTTCATCCAAACATCAGTTATTATAGACATAGGTGCATGTAACACGTTCCATATCATGGACCATGTTCGGAGCTCAGAGATTCTAGGAGAGATGTTGAATCCATCATTATGTTTACATACTTCTAAAATAAGGGATTCGATGATATCAAATTTGTTTTGGTAGTCTGAACATATTATTGGATGTATGAGATTTAGCTGGGATCTCCTGGTAGTGGCGTTGAGGCCTTACGGTGTCATTTTTGGAATAGACTGGTTATTCAAATTCCATGATCAGATTAATTGTTTTAGGCATAAAGTGTTGTGTGTTCATGGATATGGGACATGGTTTTCTTTTACCAGAGAAAAATAAAGCACATGTAGCACATGATGAACATTCTTAGTGGATAGATCAATAGATTAATCATTAGTTGGATAGTATTACCCTCCGTGTGGTGGATGAGATGAGTCCTGAATTTTCTACAATGATAAGTGAGTACGAGGACTTATTCCCTGAGGATTTCACATGATTACATCCTCAATGGGAGGTAGACTTATACATTGAACTGTACCCAGGGATGACACTATTATCCACACAATAATATCGGATTGTTCTCATAGACCTTCATGAGTTGTGGGTACAAAAAGAGGAGATACTGAGGAATGTCATTGTAAGTCACAGTGTTTCGCCCTAAGAGGTACCATTATTGCTTTCCATGAATGAAGAGGGGAGCTTGAGGCTTTTCATGGACTACTGGTTCCCGAATCTGGTGACCATGAAGAACACCCATCCACTCCTGATAATTGAAGACCCTTTCGATCTATTGATGGGATAGAGGTGGATCATGAAGATATACCTTAGGCCTATCTATCATCAGCTTCTTGTACAATATGAGGATGTACTGAAGACAACCTTTATATGTTAGTATGGCCACTATGAGTTCCTGGTGATGTATTTCATCATTAAAAATGCCCCAAATGTATACATGGGACTCACAAAAAGTATATTCCATCTTTACCTTGACAGGTTAACTGTGGACTTCATTGATTACATCCTTGTATACCAATCATCTCAGGGGGAGTACTCAACACAACTAAGGATCTTCCTACTTAAACTCTATGATAACCAATTTATGGGAATCTCTCAAAGCATCAGTTCGGGATTCCGAAGGTCCACATTCTAGGAAATGGAATTTTTGAGGCTAGTGTTGTAGTGGATATTGTTATGATAGAGGTGGTCATGCATGAGATCCACCAAGGAGAATGACCGATATGCATAGTTTCTTGGAAATGGATGGATAATATTAGAGATTCATGATGATTTTTTAGGGTAGTAACAACCTTATCATCTTCGATGAAATAGGGGAATCCCTTCATGTGTACATAGAAGATGCAGAAGAGTTTCTAGGAGTTGAGGTGGAGATTTATGAGTGTCCCCATTTTGAAACAAGTATAGGAGGTACTTTGGTATGTAGTGTTCTACGATGCATCATGGACCGGGTTGGGATGTGTCCTTGTGTAGGAGAAAACATTTATTACCTAGATTTTGAGATATTTAAGGTATCATGTACATAGATTTTTCACTCATAATCTTGAGCATCCAACAGTGTCCTTCACTTTGAAAATGTGGAGGCACTACATAATGGGTGAGATGTTTACCATCTACTCTTACCAAAAAATAATCAAGTATATATTCTCCCATAATGACGTAAACAAGATTCAGATGTAGTGGATATATTTATTATATGATTATTAATTCGATAATTCCTATTATTCATGGAGGTATAATTTGGTTTCAAATGCGTCCAGTAAGAGATACGACATTAAATTGACGAGTGAGGCATCAGAACAGTTAGCTACAATGTAGATATCCTTTGTGGAAGGTGGTGGAGAAGATTACATCATGTCGATTGTTGTCACTCCACTACACTTACAGTGAGTTAGTGAGCCACTACTTGGGTATGTCAATAGAGAGACCCAATGTGCTCTGTTTTCTAAAGGGAAAGACCTGATGTATATTCAATTTGTGTGGAGCACATCATCTGTTTCATACGGTGAATCATTATACCAGTATCATTGAGAGAAGATGTTCAGTGGGAGATTCAGACACACCCATTGGTGGAAAATCTAGGTGTGGAAAATATGTACCATGACATTTGACGTCTGTTTTTGTGGCCCTAGATGAAAAAATAGTGGCATTGTTGTTTTCACTATGTTTCATGTGTTAGAAAATGAAAGCATAGCATCACGTTCCAACAATCCTGGCTTAGCCACATGGGGGGCCATAGTGGAAGTGGGATAGAATATCAATGAATTCCATGATGTAATTACCACATATGTACAGGGGACACGATACCATTTGGGTGATCAATGACCGTGTGAACAATTCATCCCAATTTTTACCCATCTCAGTGCAGGTTTCAAAATATACCTTGGGTTTCCTCTATGTTCATTTAGTATTTTGACATTCTAGGGGGGACTTCGCTGATATTTCCAAGTCGTGATGATTTCATAACATCCTTGATTTAGAGGATATTATAGGAGGAATTCGGGAATCATTTTCGCTTGTGCACTGTGTCTCATTCCTTAACGGATGTCCAGACAGAGAGGACTATCCTGGTTCTAGAGGACATGCTATGTGCTTTCATCCTAGAATTTGGTTACAGTTTGGACGATGTCTTCTCTTTGGTGGAGATTTCCTACAACAATAACCACCACACATACATGGGTATTTAAACGTTTGAGTCCATGAATGGGTGATCATTTAGTTCCACACTATACGAGATAGACCCAAAGGAGTAAACATTCATGGGTCTAGAGTTGGTATGAGCTACGACTGAGAAGGTTCCGATTACCAAGGAGTGGACAATGAATACACAGATTAGGATGAAATCATATGAGGATGAGATAAATAGGACATCGGAGTTCGAGGAGTGAGACCTTATGTTCTTTCAGGCATCACCTCAATTGGGATTGTTATGGATTAGTTGGTGCAACAAGTTATCTATGGGATTCATCAACCCTTTTCAAATTATGAGTAGGGATGGAGCGGTAGATTACCTACAAGATCTACCCCCACAGATGCATCGAGTGCATGATTTCTTTAATGTGTCGTAACTGAGGAGTTACGGGAATGATCCATCACATGTCATCGACTGCGATGAGTTGGACATTGATGACGGGGTGACGTTAGTGGAGTTTCCTATGGAGTAAGAGGATCGACAAGAGTATATCCTTTTAGGGTAGTTGATTCCTCTTGTTCACATTTGGTGGAAGTATGAGTATATCTAGGAAATCTCTTGTGAGCGGGATACTAATATTTATACCCAGTACCCTGATTTTGTTTTTTTAGTACCCCTTTTTTATGATTTAGGGGATGTGAATTCCTAAGGTGGGGAGAATTTGATGACTTGAATTTTTCTCTGATTATTTTTTATAAATTAATTGAGAAAATTATGAGACCAAGAATTGAGACAGCATGAGATCATGAGGCCTAGTGTGCGTGGAATAAATCATTGACTAACATTTAGTTGTTAATTAAAAATGCTCGGTCGGTGAACTTCAATATTTAATAACCTCTAAATGTGTTCCAAAATTGAACATCTGAGGGCACAATTTGATTCTGATGATTGAATTTATATTTGGAAATGATTAATCTCGACCAGAATAGGTTGGGGTAAATTTTTATTTTCTGATGTTTTAACGAAAATTAATATCAACTTACAAAAGTTTATTTTATTTCTTTTTGAACATCTCATAAAAATTCTTCAATATTGTGACACAATGATGAGTTATCCAATTTTATTTCATAAATGAATGAGCGTGGTGACACTAAAACTTTGTAATGTGTTTTCTCCATATATTTGATTAATTGGGATATGGGGTTAAAATAATAACCCTGGATAAAATTCATCAAATGATTTAGATGAGGGAATTCATTAGCAATACCCCTCATTGGTGGGTGACGATGAATGATGGAGGATCCACGATCAGATTTGGAGAAGGCCACAACGGATTGACGAACGAAGATCACATGAATAATTCTTAACAAACAATAGATCCAATACATGAGGTAGTGGGTTTGTTTCTATGTGATTTAAAATTCACCATTGTAATTTCTAAATGATGAACGTGGATGAACCCACTAGAAGTTTAATATGCATGTCGATCATCCAAGTGAGAGGAGAGTTATCTTGTTGGGATTA
The DNA here is from genome assembly GCA_963277665.1 of Viscum album. NCBI lineage: Eukaryota > Viridiplantae > Streptophyta > Magnoliopsida > Santalales > Viscaceae > Viscum > Viscum album. The sequence goes on from OY728139.1 coordinate 137,505,854, forward strand.
AATAGAAACTATATCCTTATTATTATTATAATCATTCTTTGTGGGCCTTCTAGAAATAATAGTCTATGTCCAACATGGAAAAAATAAATGGATTTTTCTTAAGGTGGCCTTGTGATTATCATTTTCCCTTGTTCTTCGAGTTGTTCTTGATCTTGAGAGGAAGAAATTTTTGTGCCTTTGATAAATTTTGAAAAAAGTTAAAAACTATGAATCTGATGCTCAATCAATGGAACAGTGGAGTGACGGTAGTTGTTGCATGAGACATGGCCACTAGCCGAAGCAACAGTACCTCTGCGCCTTCGCCGGTCTAGGGGGATAATTGTCAAAATGGAACCTAGCGATAGAGGTAACTGGCAATCTGTAGCATCTGGTCTAGCATAACTGTCCCGCATCCGGTGGCCTGGGATGGGTTTGGTGGGATGGGTCAACAATGGTCATTCCGGTAGAATGGGACATGCCCAGTGTGTCGGGTTGACCCACAAGGTTGGGTCGGACTAACCATGGACCCAACTGACTCCTTTTTACTAAAATTCAAATATCCTCTAAACCGTATTTAGGTTTTCCAAGAAATTTGTTGCATTTAGACAATAGAAATGATTTAGTACTTTTGATATACTTTATATGGGTTTTTTAATTTACTTGCAACATTCTTCTTGAGGAGTAGGTTCTCCTATATAATAGCATTAAGGGAAGAATCATGTGACTCATGTGACATGATACTGTTTGAAATTCAGGCTATGTAACTTGAGGACTATGTGACCATGATGATATGTGACTATTAAAGACTAGGTTCCTCACTGGGACTTTGTGTCTTACTAGCACTAAGTGTCTCATCGGGATTGAGTGTTTAATCAAGACTAAGTGTCTCATCGGGACTCATTGTCTCATCGATAATGGGTGTTTTTTGGACTACATCCAGTAATATTTCTTTTAGTTCCATTTATTTATACCTATGAGAGATAAAATTAATTCATGTGCACTTTTCATTGTGGTATTTCTTCTATGGTTTTTTTTCCCTACTAAGTACAATTTTACTCACCCCTGCACATGATTTTCTTGCACATGTCGTGTCTTGTGTAGACAACAAACATTATGATAGAGAAATAGGTGGTCCAGGACTAGGTGGTTCCCAATGATCCTAGACAGATGGAATTTTCCTCAACGACTTCATGAAAATTTCCATCACCTACCATATAGGTCAGTCATTCTTCTAATGAGTTTCCAGTGACTTGTTTACTTTCTAGTTTATATGTTTTCTTTTATTGGGCTTGTATACTGTAATCATTTTCATTCAGTTTTGTACTTTTACTCACAGTGGTTGTCATAGTTTCATGCATGGTTTACTTAGTGTTTAATATTTCATAAATTGTGGGCCTGGAGATGTGTGTGTGTGTTTACGTGTACTTAAGAAATTCGTATCATGTTAGTGATATGTATTCTTGGTGCTAGTCAGCATCCCATGGACAATTAGAGTTGGGCTTGGGGAGTAACGAGACAGACCCCTCTATCATGGGTCATGACAATTAAAGAATAATAATATTATTTATTATAACTTATATGATATTTTTATAACATATTTATAGCCATTTATCAGATAACATTTTGTTATTTTTATGGTTTTGGGTGCGTTTATTTCAACAATTTCACGGTTGGTTCATTATGGGGTTTCTTATTGAATTGAAGAAAACACCATAAGTATGGAGAAATGATATTAATATATTTACCAAATTATAAATGACATCATATATCATATTTTCTGATAAGATCATGAATCATTATATAAAATATTAATGAAAATGAATTAATTTATTTCGGTGTTTTTATGACCATCCAAATCATATATCATTTTATTTAATATAATGTTTATAAATTGGTTCCATAACATTATAGAACATCTAATATGTATAAAAAATAAGATCTAACCATAATAACAGTTTTATTACAAGCCATGAAATAGTTGAAATTAAATACAAACACATCCTCTATGATGATGGTAAATTGACATTTCACGGTTAATGTTTTTATTTTTTAGAATAAGACGAGATGATTAGAGGCTTGATGATTGATATACCATTAAAAGAATAATATTCTATTATATTTATGATATTGGATTTATAATTTCTCATAGATTATGGATGGTGAGGTGATAATGGGTTATGAAAATAAATTAAAAAGAAATTACAATGAAAAATAGAGAGGATTATACCTCTTTAACTTATTCTCCCAATGAACCTCTAAGAGGTCTTGTTTTTTCTCCTTTTAGTGATATAAAAAAGACATGTAAATCAGTAATAATATTTGGATGGTAATTGTGTATAAAATGAACAAGATACTTATCTTTTGATGTGTGAGTAGAAGAGGAGGTGAGCGGTCAAATTTATAGTAGAGGTTAGTTGGGTTTCCTGATTATTTTATTCATCAATTTATTATTATGGCTCAAAATTATGAATAGATTGATCCATATATAAAAAATATATTATCATATTTTAGTGGAGTTCTATGTTTTGGTATTACATCCTATATACATCATCTTTGACTGAATAACTCATGAATTTGTCAAATACCGTAAATTATCGTATTTTACAATTCACCAAAAAATTCAATGATTTTAGAAAAATAAAAAATATTCTCCATAATAATTTCTCATAATTTAGATTTCAAAAATGAAATCCATTTCATTAAAAAATATATAAAAATGAAAAATTAGATTTTAATTAAAATCAAAATTTATTAGAATAAAACTGACTTTAAACTTATAAATTATTTTACGAAACTTTGAAAAATTAATTATGATATCATAAAATTTAATTATAATTATAAAACCAAAAAATATTTGTCTAAAAATCCACTTTATGAAAAAAACTTTTTTTAATCAATACTTTATTTATAAAATTATAAATAAAAAATTATTATCAATAAAATACCAAAACAAAATTTATCTTTTTAAATACATTTATTTACATATGAAATGATTTAATTATATCATATTTGAATTCACAATATACATATATTTTATTTAGATTTATATAGGTAATGATAATATTATATTATAATAGATTATATAATTTTGATAATTACTAGTTATTTAATTCTAATATAATTATTAATTTAACTATTTAATTCTATAATGAAATCAAATTTTATTATAAGTACCTTGTTTGTTACACCTTGATAAAAAATTTCCATCTAGGAAAATCTACATATGATTTATAATGACATTGATTGATCTCCATTATCTTTCTAATCAACTGAATCATATGTATTATTCCTTAGAAAATGCTCTTCATAACCAGTGAAGTATCACATGTTTCCACACAATGGTATAGAGATTGAGAATGATGTATATACAATGCTTTAAAAGTATCCATATGTATTGAGCCATGATAACTATTTTTATATTATAACTCCACTAATAGAATGTGATCCTCTCATGGGCCACCGAATTCCATTACACAAGTCTGAAGCATGTCTTTCCACGTTTATATCAACCATTTAAATGGTCCATCCATCTGAACATGACATTTCATATTTAGATTCAACTGAGTCCTAAGGGCTTGCTTTATGGATTTAAAAAAATTGGATGTAAACATCAGATATCAGACTTATACTATCAAAAAATGATACATCATGCCTCATTTCATCTTCTTACATATATACTTTAAGCAAGACCTCAACCATTTGAGATTCATGATGATGGTTGAAATTTCTGAATTTGTGAGATGATCCATTATCATACATTTGACATCATGTATAGGAACCATTCTTGGGGGACCCGTTAAAAAACACCAGGTCATCTTCTACCTTTTACAAATAGGGATATGTAATGATTACAATATACCGATGGAACAATGGTGTTATTACTTAACCTGATGATGGTTGTAGGAATCTAAAAAAACACATCCACCATTAATTTTCTACTATACCACAAAAACTATAATTTCAATATGTTTTAAATATTCTATATTCTTGGATTAATATCTCATTATGAATGGTGGTAGGCATAAATATGTGGCTCATGAGAATATGATGGTACAACCTTCTAACCTCAAAAACACATAAATAAACTCCCATCAAGAATTTATCCCTCTTGGTCTATCCACCATTGGGTTTTGATCTCATAAAAATGAACTATGAATTCAAATTCTATAACACTTTAACCATTTAAAAAAAACCACAACAAGAGTAATATAAAGAAAATTGATTCACTACATTGATCTTCACAATACAAGAGAATGCCGACTATCACTAGGTTGAACTACCACTACTCTGAGTCCTCTTTTTCCAGCTAAGAATGCAAATTTATGATTAATTAATCATCCACTAAATTGAATTTTCAGGGTTTATATATAAAATAAATGTCACAAATGTAGATATACTCCATCCATTTTCTTTATCGCAGATTAGAATCCCATTGTAATAAATTATGATTCATGATTTTATGATCTGTAAGCATAATAAATTTTTAAAAATTGATGTAATGAAGCTACATATTTTAATCCCAAAATACAATATATTACTCTAAATCATGTGTTTGGTAGTTCTTCTCATGAAACCATAACCGAATTTATCCATAAAAAACATGACCTCCCTACATGAGAAAAAATCCTAACCTAGATCCTGACACAAAACAATACACCATGAACCCCTATCCTAAATCAAGTAATATGATTATCAATGTAGATATTAAGTGAGAATTATTCTCTTGAATATATTATAAAAATTAAAAATTTCATTTAAATGGAATAGTCTTCCTTTTCAAAGTTTTCTTTGTGATACAAGTCATGATAAATTACGAACAGAATGTCTGTAGTAACCTTCCAATCCATGGAAATTATGTATCACAAACACATTCTTGAGTGGTATCCAAGAGATAAAATATTCTATTTTATCTCTATCCATTTTGACGCCCCTTTTTGATATTAAATGGCCATGAAAACGTGCGTATTATATCCAAATAGAATAATATGATAATTTTTCACTCAAAAAATTATCCTTCCAAATTCCAAAAAATTCCCCCATGTGTTGTTCAGGCTAAGAAAAATTCCTTGAATATACCAATGATTAATATAGAAACACCTACACAAAATAATTGATATATATTTGAAACTTATGATTCATTAATGATACCCTGAACTCTGGTGAATTCATAAGACTAAAAGGCTTTACCATATATTCATAATGGATGTATTTACTCCTAAATGATCCCTTTGAAATATCCTCTCTCTAAACCCATAATTAATGATATATTAATAGTATGTCAATATTAGATAACCACTTAGCTGCCCTCACTTGATCAGACATACCATTATTTCATGGAAGTGGAGAATGATTCTTTATCATAACCTGGTAAATTTTATGATAATCAGCACACATTAGAAGAGTTACATCCACCTTATTGATAAAAAAATACTGGTTTAACATATGCAGATGTTCTAGGAGGAATTAACACTTTTCGTTTTAATTCCTCTAACTGAACATTAAACTCCCATAATTATATTACTTATATCCTATCTGATAGAAGGAAAATTAGATAGTTCCCTGGAAGGAGATCAATCATCAACAACACTCTTCTTGTTGGTAGAAACCCTGATATATTTTCATGAAACAAATCATAAAATAATATACATTTAATGTAAAACATCTATTCTCAAAATAATCCATCGATTCCAAATTTATCACTAACATCAGGTATAACATCATTCTAACTGTACGTTCCATAATCCTCATTTAACCATATTTTATAGAATCTTCTCCTTGAAAAATATTCTTAACCCATTCTTATTATCTAAACTTTATTTTTTTCAAATAAAAGTCAATGTGGATCCTAGACATTTTCAAGAAATACATACCCATGATTATATCATATATATTAATATAAATAAAAAATAAATCCCATTTCATCTTATATGCATCAGTAATTATAGATATTTTTATACACATAAAGGACGGAAATTCCCTTTGATGAATATGAGCTTGATGATTCAAAAAAATAAGGCATCTTCTCAGCATTCAAACGAAGGAGATCAACCGAACAAGAAGAAATAAAAAAATTGGATGAAACTATATCAAAATAATTATTTCATAATGTTATAATTAAAAATAATCATATCTCTCAGAATCAATAGTCTAGAATTATCAAATATAATAACTTGTTTAGATCTATATAACTGCTTATATCTTACAGTTTTTTCGTTGTTTCCTTTTGATATTTACCTTATTCCGAAGTCATGGTATTCTTAGAATAACTATGTCTTGATTGGTTCTACTGATCATAAGCATTATATTAATTTTAACCCATCAAATAATATCATATCTGCAACACATCATATATGTCCCGAACACACAAACATGCAGCACTACAATAGTAGAACTAAATATGACCCATCCTGTTGCAATTGTCGTATTCTCCAGTAGGTGTCGTACAATATCACTTCATGTGATCCAAATATCAACAATGAAAAAAATATGTATTTCTATTGGGATTATGAGTAAGTTTCACTGATCCAACTATCTAATTCGGATCTATGCCACTACCATGGAAATTGGTTTCCTGCTTCTTCTTATTCTGAGCATTAGTGTTCATGTCATTTATCATAGGTATCAACATGCTTCCTCCACTTATAGCTCCTGAGATTTCATATTCAACCAATTTACTTATATTTAACATCTATATATAATCTATTATATAGATCATGAAAATCCTTGAAATAATATCATGTGACATCCTTGATTCAAAAATTCCTTCCTTCAATGTTGTACTAGCAGAAACTTCTAGTTTAAAATGTACTAAATTCATAAATTTCTCCATGTACTCTCTCACTAATAGGTTCTTCTATCTCATTATTAAAAAGTATGTCCTTCGAAAAAACTACATTGTATGAGGATAATATTTTTTGTTGATAAATTCTTCCAAATACCTCCATGTAATTTCTTGTTATAATTTTTCCTGAACTAATAAACCTTATAATTTGCATTCATGATCCTAAAACATGTATATTTCCAATGTTACATTCATATCTGTAGGTGTTCCAAGGAAATTGAGTATTTGATTCATTTTATTCAAATACACATCTACCTTCACTGGTTCCGAATCACCCTAAAATTTAAGTGGATTCTACATATAAAACATAACAGGAAGATCCACTTACCTTGGTTTATTCCTTCAACTCCATCTATCCACATCGTAAAAATATTCGACTTTTATCTGAACCAATTGTCAGTTCACATGTGGATGAAGTTCAAAAAATTTAATAGCAAATTCTTTATGTTGGTTTCTACAATTCTTACTAGGGTGTAATTATCTGTAAATGCAACGAATGATATAATTATCACCCTATAGTAGCTGAAGGCTTAAAAATTTCTAATTCTACCACATTATATTTCACAACATTGATGTCAATAATTTAACATTTTCCATGCTCAAATATCATTTAAAATTTATTATTATTTTGGGAAATCAATCCATTTTTAGAATACCAATATCATACCTATAGAATATATCACATTTAAAATCAATTTGAACACTTTTCGAAAATAAATAGTTTTTAACAAAAACGTAAATAATTACCCAAAATTAAATATGCCCTCCTAGTGGGATGTCATTTCTATAATAAATGTCATTATTTTATCAATGGGATAACAACCAAAAATGAGAAAAAAACTCCTATAGGTGTCTCCAAAACAATTATGATCCAAAAAATATGGTAAAATGATGTTCAATATAAAAAGAATAGCTACATTTATTATTTACTACAATTAATGTCCCAAAAAATAAACTCATTTAATCCAATGAAACACAAGAACACCACAAGAATTAAATTCAACTCCAAGATAGAAAACCAATATCATTTTTCCAAAATGAATTATTAACTAATACAGACTAATAACATTTTTATGTCCTGGACCGAACAAGATGATTCCAATTGTATGATATTGACCATCCTCATTGGTTGGAGTCATGGCATAATTACTAATTGTCATTACTTAACATCAGTGGGATGCTACAAGAATTAAATAAATTCCATGGGATTCAATATATTTAGGGTAAAGCTTTCCTTTTAAAAATAAAACAACCACATCCAAATATACCATTACATAACCACAACTATATTATGAGTGAAAAAATTGTATAACAACTCAAAGTAATAAAAAAATAAAATAATGTCAAACTAAACTATAACAAATGTAAGAACACCCATGTTAAAAACAAAAGCACAATATTTAAAGACACTAAAGGCACAATCTCATAAACTCTCTAAAATATCCATGAAATTACTCCACAATCCATGAAAATTTATTACAAAAAACCACTAATGAAATGAGATACCTTTCGTTTACCAGTGTCCCAATATAATATATAAAAAAAATAAACAATATTACAAACAAATGTGATTAATGAAACTCATATGGTATTCCCTAAATGAATTCCTTTGTCATATCACTAATATATAATTAGTTATTGCATTAATATAAAACAATATATTTATATATAGATAGATAATTTTAAATGGTATATATATGAATATATACAAATTTCAATACCAGACAAGTTTCCAGGGAAAGAATCCAACAAAATCATTCAATCATTTCCCAAATTCATTATGTATAACCCATTAACTTATTAATATCCACATACACAAATACTTAACCGTAGAATCTTATTGTTTACCCTGGATGGTGGGCATCATGTCTATACTCTATCCCATTGATGGTGGTACATAACGACCATTATTCATCCCACTAAATACACAAATAACCATTTTTTCCAACAAACATGCCAACAAAATATTTTTAAATCCATTTCAATAATACAATTATTTTTTTTAAATCAGTTCTCCACTCATAAAAAAAATAAATGTTTTTAAATCATTATTTTAAATACATTTTTATCACTATCAATTTCTACAAAATCAGCCCATTTTAACAATTATATAAACATTCACTAAAGGGGGTTCCATCAATAATTTCACAAAAGTTACACATTATATTTCAAGAATTATTATTTTTTGAAGTCATGCCTTAATGTTATCATAATAAGAGTCGATAGTTAATCCAACAACCTTATATGTTATAGAGAAAATAAAGGATGTCACTACATATTCAACAAAACCAGGTCAAATCTCCCAAAATCCACATTATATAGAATCCCCTAACACCCAAACTACCAAATTTCATCATTATTTACATCAAATATCAATGATCTTTCCGAAAAGGACAATTTTTATGAATCTAATATGGGGAATATAATTATATATAAGGATACCCATCAAGAATTAATATATACAATGTAATATGACCTTCAAGAAACCATGATTTCCCAACAGATCACATTCAGATTGAAGGGTAGATTTTCCACAACATTTGGGAGAAATAATATATAATTTAGTGTGTGAAATAAATTAAAATGATGGGATTTGTTTTAAAATATAGTTAGATACACATTTTTAGGATCTAAAATTTATCCTCGCATAGTCAGCATGCAATGTTGGTCCAACCATGCACCAACCATGTGATTTTCACAACCTATCATCACTCTTAATAGTATTGGCTCAAACAGTTTGATAGACCATGAGCCATCCATGTTTTTCACTCTGTTCATCTTTTCATGGTTTCTCCTATGTGGACTTAACTTTTTGAAATACTACGTGCTTAAATGTGCACCTACCAAGAATTCCTTGATTCATTTTTCGTTGTTTCCCATTTGAGTTTCAAATTTTCTACTAGCCATTCCCAATTCGTAAACCTCGATTAAAACTTCCAATAACTATTCAAAAGTAATCCAGGCCCTCATAAACATCACCAACACACTTTACTAACATAATCTTTATAAGTTTATTCTTTCATACAAGAAACTAGGGGTTTTATATTAATGATGATTTCTAGTAAATAAAAATTATTATATAATTATTAGATGTCATATTGGTTTCTACATGAAAATTTTATATAAAAATTAATTGTTTTAATTTACTATTATACATTATAATCTCAATTATCCTAAATCTATATGATGTAATTGGTTATTCCAAAATTGTGAGAATATTTAAACACGTTATTAGAAATAAATTTATCAATATAATAAAAATTTATTTCCTTAATTTTAGTTTTTATATTCTATGTCATTGTAATTTATATTTATTATTTTTTATAAACATTTCATATAATAAAATATTAAACCATATTTTCCATTTTCAACTCATCTCTTCAATATTTTCCATCTTTCTATATAAGTGGGTTCCACAGTATTTCCATCATCCTGAGATTTAATATAATTTTTTTTCTAAATTTTCTGAAAATCAATGTTAATATAAATGAATTAAATTTTTAAATAACACACTTAATATACATCTTTTCAAAAATTATCCAATTATTTCCATCATACACCAATCATCTGTTCATTCTCAAATGACTCCCTTGATGAACATCTTTCACATATTCTTAACATTAAACATATAGGAACCCAAATATATAACTATGATGCATATATAAGTTAATAACATTGAAAAAATACTCATTATCATGTAATATATATATATATATATATTAGAAATACAAAAAATGATTTTATTATAGAACTCTATATCAAAATATAAATTTGTGATAAATCTTATTGGAATTATTGTAATTTAATATTATAAAAGTGGTGGGGGTGAATCAAGGAGTTTCCTAAAGTAAATAATTTCCTTGAACATGTTTACTGTAATTTCAGATGTTTCTCACTCATTCAATTGAAAAATGTTTAATCATTATACCCTCAACCTTGATTACTCCAAAACATCCAACATGATTGAAGATATACATTAATATTTCTCATAAATAATGTACATAGTTCCGTAACCCAAGGATACATCCATGGAGTACACATTGATGTTGTGATAATGTGTTAGAATCTACCATACTCATGTTTGATTGATTTCATGTTCGATAATAGTAAAATTATTTCATTTATCAATACCTTCAAAATGTTTTGGGATGGTACACTACCTCCCTAGTGTCACACCCCAATCTTTCACTCCATACATTTATTCATCCAAGTATATATTAGTTCATATACATGAGGGTCTCCCAATGATCATCATAATATGTATGATTTGTATGAATCATACACTTTAAAATACATTATCTTCAAAGATCCACCTCAATGTTACCTTCTTCTCCACTAATGGTTAATATCTATATATTATAGAGTTATTCTATTCTCTGTATTCCTAATCAAATATAATATGATAATGACTTCTTAATATGTTATTAAAATCTATGTCCTCTAATGGTATATCACAACATTGAATCATCTATTCATGATGAATACTAATATACACTGAAAAATATCGTTACTCTCTATCTCATCAACCACCAGATATGGAGATGTCACTTCATCATTTTTAATCGCATACTTCATACCAGGAGGATGTTGATATGAATTTCTCTTGGAATATAACTATTCTCTTCTTCCTATATTTATTTCAAATTATGAAATTTTACACTCTTTAATCAATACACTACAAAAAAATTAGTTATTTCTGATGGGGAATTTGCGACGGGGTCCCGTCGCAACTCCCATGTTGTAGAAAATGACATCATAAATTGTTTCTCTATGTTTTTAAAAAACATACAGCGATTGAAAAATATCATAATATAAAAATATAATTATAAAAAATTTAATAAAATAATATGAATAATAATAATAAAATACTATTAATAAAATAATATTAAATTATAATAATAACAGGAAAATAATATTAACAAAATAATATTTATAAAATAATAATAATAAAATAATACCAATAACATAAATTATAATACATAATATATAATAATTATAATAATATAATATTAATAATATAATCATTAATAATTTTGTTATTATAATTAATAAAATAATATTAAATAAAATTATAATAATAATAAAAATTATAAAATATTATAAAAATGTAAAAGCCTCAATATTCATAAAAAATAATAATTATAATAATAAAATAATAACTAATTATAATTTTAGTAGGTTAATAAATAAATAATAACATATTCAAAAATGAAAAATGAAATAATCAATATAATAATAAAATAATAAAAAATTATGAAATTTAAAAAAATAAAAAACACTATATTCAAAAAATATAAAAAAAACTATATAAAAATTTAAATATAAAATATAAAAAAAATTACATTCAAGTGTTATATTGTAAAATATACATACATTATTAAGGAGACGTCTTCATGAGTTGCTGATTGATCTGGAGGAGATGGTTGAGGGAACTCCATCCCTATACCACGAGTTAGGCATCACATATACTCCATCCTGTTCTTGTGTTGTTACTGCTACCATCGACAGAACTCCCCTTATTTTTATTGTTGTTATCAACAGATCTATTTATGCTCCAGACACATACTATCTATAAGCTCACCATAAGATCACATTAACTCCTGATACTGTGCAGATGATCCAGATGACTCTTAATGATCTCCTATTGAGATGAACATCGATATCACATCGATATCATAACAACACCGATGATTCGATCGAGATCCAATACCAACAACCCAACTGTTCCCGATGGCATACAGGGTTGCCAGCATATATGTAGCATCATCAAATCTTGATGCATTGGTCTGGTCCACTTTCTCGGCCAGACTCGCAGTCTATGTTAGAGATTTATTGACCACATATGACTTAATCATTTGCAATTTAAAATTATGATAATTCAAATATTATTTTATGTTAATTTTAAAACATCAAAATAAATTATACTAACCCCAATATGACAGTGGTAATCATTTATAATCTCTCTAGTGACATGATCACTATAAATCATCCTATAAACATCTAACTCCATAATATCATGTTGTCCAAGTTCCTATATGAATACAAAATATACATGTAATATTTTAAGTTAAGTTAATTAATTAAAAATGAACATACCATATGATACCTTTGTGTAATTAATGTATGACTACTAGAAATATGTTCCACCTAATGTCTCCCATGGTTTTGTTGACATATTGATGATATCCTCTAAAAATGACCACATATCTAGTGTGACCATAATTCATCCTAATCCTGAGATAAAACTTAATAATTTCGGTGTGTTCATCATGACTTTTCATTCATTGTGACTCTTGCATTCCTCATTGTTTTCCTCCACCAATTTTGAGAAACCATAAGGAAATGATCATTTATAAACCCTTACAATTTTTTACAGATAGATTATCACATTCTCTCATCGAAGTGATACCATAAAACAATAAAATTTAATAATATAATGTTTGTAATTAAATAAAATTCAATATAAATATTACATATTTATGTACTAGCCAATGATCAAACATATGGTTCTGATCATCAATTGGAATATGATCTCATGTAACCAATGATCCAGAAAAATAAATTTCTAATATTGAACTCCCATATTAAATAGATATATTGAATATAATGGGAATAAATGAACATGTAATCAAACAATTAGTATATAAATAAATAAATTATATTTAATGAAAAAAACTAAATTATTCTAGTATGCATACCTCCGCATGGGTGTATCAAAGCCAAGATGGCGACGTCGCATGGGGATAGGGTCAAAAATAATTATTCTCTCAAGACTGTGACCCCTTCGAGTAATCATTGAACTGCAAATATGAAATGAATATTAATAGAAAGCAGTTTAAAAAACCCTATTATATTTAGATATGTATTATACATTATTATAATCATTATTTAAATATTTCAATATTAATCTTCATCCTCATCATTGCATTTGATGGGGTCAATATATTCATATTCCTTCTCAATATCATCAATTTCCATAAGATATTTAGTTTCATAATCTACTATTATTTCAAAATCATTTGTCACATCAATCAAATCATTGTCACCATCAACAATTAACTATGGGTTTTCATCATCAATATTCAAGACACTTTGTAGAAAAGGTAGATTCAGAGTTGTATATTGAAAATTTTCAATTTTATTCCCTTAATAAGATCCTTATTTAATTTCAATAAATAATATTCCAAAGATTTCATATATATTATTCTCCACCAATCACTCAACTCTCTTGAAGTAGCACAATATTTTGAAAAATAATTTGGAGGTTTCTCATGAGATAGAATAATGGTTCATTTATCACAATAAGGCTTTTATATTTAATATCAACGATTCCATGGATTGGATGAACACCCAATCCTCTTTAAATATCCAACCACTGAAATGTAATCATAGTTATGTAATTATGATCTAAATAACGCTACTAAATTATTTCATCTAGAGTTCCTCAAAACTCAACTTTAGTTTCTCTATAATGGATTCCTCTAAAAAACTATTCATTGTCTTTTTGATTCCCAAAATGCATGTGTATGAAATCGAAAATAACTCACCACATATGCATTAAAATATTTATCAAATTTGTACGATGTGTTATTTTATACACACATAATATTATCAATTTTATTATCATGTTTAGATACATAAAAAATTTTAAAACAATTATAAATATGATAATTATTAAATTAATATCATTTCTTAACCCAAAAATAAATTATTATAATTATTTATAAAACATGTAAAGAATATTATATTCATAACATTAGTAAAGAGAGTTTCTTGTAATTTGTGGAAACTATTTCATGATATGAATATCATATAACATATAAATAATTTAATAATAATTTATCATAAAAAATATTATAGAATAAGTGATCGGGTCACTAACCAAAAAATGGTTTCATTTATTCACAATTGAGTAGAACATATGTATAAGCCCTATGATGTTCATCATCTCAAAGTAATCTTTCATAAACTCTAGCAATTCCATGTTTAGTTTGATTAGAAACTGGTAATTGATTTTTCATTTCATAATTATCATTTCCATCCTTATAGATCATGTGTTAATGTTTTGAAGGATATTTAAATTGAAAATCATGAGAGTAGAAAATGGAAATATCACCTTACAAATAAGCGTCTATAATTGTTACTTCTACCGATGATCTATTACATAAATTTTTCATCAATTTTTTCATGCATATTTAGAATGGGTACATCCATTAGAACTATAACTGACCTCAAAATTTCACATCATGTACACAATGTAATATCAAATGTTTCATTCAGTCAATGAAATTTGATGGTAGGATTTTTTTAGGTTAAAAAAAATTAAAACAACATCGTCATATAGTTTAAATAGTGTATCATAGTATTTGGTAACAACACAAATGTCTCAGAAAAAAATATAATGTGTCTATCAGTTTATATGAAAACATATAATTCAAAATTGTACATAATACAATTGGAAGAAGGATTTCCAGTTCAACATGATAGTCATGATTTTTTATCAGGTAATTTGATCATTTATCACTCATTTGGAAAAATTGGAAACATAACTATTTGGAATCCTCAAATGTATAATCCATTGAAAAAATAATAACTGATATTATTTATAAATTTTATATTCTGCTTTTGGAATTATTAACTTTTGTGATATTTCATTTTTAATCAGTTCAAGTTCTGGTCATCTATAAATTTGGGCAAAATCAAATCATGCATTTACAATAACTTGGGTCATACCTGGTGTATCCAAAACTGTATAAAATATATTTTCAAAACAATTCTCCTCAATATACATGACATCAAATATGTGACTGACCAAAAAATTAGACCAACATGAATGATCCAAAAAATGGTCTGTTTACCCAATTTTGTTCTCTCCCAAATCCATCAATTTTTTATTGGTTTATATTTGGTCTAAATTTAATGGGATTTAATGAAGATACAAATGATTTTAAATACATACCTAATATCATTTTAGGACTTCCATGTCATTTAGTTGTGACTTTATAAAAATGATATATTTTCCTTTGAAAAGGATGATCAGTTAAAAGGAAGTTTTGATGATTGTAAAAAAAATATGTTTTCTTACACTGGCGAGTATAAAAACATTTTTGTCTCTCATATAGTACAAACATGATTTTAGAACTTGTGTACTCCACCCATATAACATTTCATCTATTGGGATGTCAATAATTTCACACATCAATATATCTCTCAGTAGGAATTTTTTTTTTCACAACAAGAACATATATGCTAACATCATTACACTACAATATATTTAACAAATCAACCAATGGCTTCAAATAAATAACAATATTCATTTTTTAGAAGTCATAGAATTAATAAGGTCAAAAGTATATATAGGTCCTTTATCAACATACAAGGAGGTAAATATTATGCAATTATAAATATTGGATTACATGAATATAAACTACCGAAAAAACCAAATTGAAAAAACCATCACTATAAAGACCTAATCACACATTTTGGGCTAATAATGTCAATGAATGAAAAACATGGTAAATATTATTCCTTTAATCACAATCAAAGGGATGATTTATGATTTTACTCTTTAAAGAATTGGTTTTGTGTCATGACATCAATGACATCGTGTTTTGAGATCTAAATAAATGCTACAACTTAAGGTTATGTGGGAAATAACTTAACTATTTTACAAGAATAAATATAGACTTCCTAATTTTTTCAAGTTATACATCGATTTTACACTTGTTGGAAAACTATCCAGTGATACATTTTCACCATAATATAAGATCCCATCATTATAACATGTATGTGTCTTTTGATAAACAAGTCCCGAATTAAAAATTAGCCTTTTTCTCTCATAGAAATTTATAGGCAGCACATTTCCTTCAGGTAACAGTTTTTTTTCCAAGGAGAATATGTGATCAAAATATCTTTTTGATAATCCATTATATGAATTAATAGCCATAAATTTTGCAACTACATACTATTTTTTATCTTACAACCAGGATAATCGACATCCATTTATGAAGTCAAAAAATCATGAAATTGATATTGTTCAAACTCAAGAGTAAATTCAATATCATCCCGAGTTTCAATTTTTTTGAAAATGTTGACCTACCACATAATGTAAAAATCATTGAAACTTTGATGGATCTGGAACCACATTTTTAGAATCTTCTATGGAACTGCATTCACCATATTGATACCAAAAAATATAATTTGGTTGAAAACCAAAATGCAATAGTTGAACCCCAATGTTTTCAATAGTGTAAAATAGCCTCAGATCCCATTTTTTACATTGATACTGAGTTTTTTGTTCTAAAAAATTTTCTGGTTTTTATGATTCAAATGATAAGAATGTTTCAAAATCTTTAATATATAATCGATTTATACAAGAACTGTTTGGATTCATATACTAATTTTTTCGTGCATGGTCATCTAATAAAATCTATTGTTGACTTACATGTTCCATATTTCTCTAAAAAACATTAAATAATTATTTTTTATGAATTTGATATATGGAAAACATGATGTAGAAAAATAAAAAAATGTTAATTATTCCTTTGTATTGTTAATTAATAGTAATTATTCCTATATATTGTTCATATTTCTAATTGTTAGTAATTATTGGTAATTATTGGTAATTATTGATACATATTTCTAATTATTTCTTATTACCACTAATTATTTATTATTACAAATAATTACTACAAATTACCTCTAATTATGGCTACTTATTAAAAACTATAACTAATTAATAAAATTATTTCAAAGTATTAAATTTTATTACAATTTATTATTAATTATATTCATTTATTACTAATTATTACAATTTATTACTTATTATTACTAATTACTACTATTTTTTATCAATTAAAATAAATTATTCATAATTTTTATTAATTACTAAAATTTATAACTAATTAACATTATTTATTCATAAATAATACTAATTACCTCTATTTATTAATATTTATAACTATTTATTAGTATTTCTTAGTATTTATAAAAATTTATTACTATTTATTATATTTTTTTTCTATTTACCTCTAACCTCTATATATTTCTAATAATATCTATTTATAATTGATTATTACTAATTACAAATAATTATTACCAATTATTACAAATTATTTCTTATTATTAGTAATTATCACTATTTATT
Source organism: Viscum album (assembly GCA_963277665.1). Lineage (NCBI taxonomy): Eukaryota > Viridiplantae > Streptophyta > Magnoliopsida > Santalales > Viscaceae > Viscum > Viscum album. The sequence goes on from OY728139.1 coordinate 137,523,820, forward strand.
ATTTATTAGCACATATTATTACAAATTATTACTAATTATCACTAAATATTACTATTTTACACTATTTTAACATATTTTTTACTAATTACCAAAAAATACTACTAATTACAACTAATTATTAATAATTGTTAATAATTATTAATAATTATTAATAATTATTGCTACTTATTAGTAACTATTACTAATTACTACTGATTAATACAAATTATTACTATTTTATACTATTAAATAATACATTTTAATGATTATAACTAATTATTTTTATTTATTAATATTTATAACTATTACTATTTCCTAATATATTTTATAAATTTTTAATATTTAATTATTACTATTTGTTACTATTTACCACTTATTATTAATAATTTATAATAATTATTACTAATTAACAATAATTATTACTCATTATTACCAACTATTGCTAATAATTAATATTTTAACTATTTATTAAAATTTCTTACTATTTCTCAATATTTATTACTAATTATTACTTGTAATTACTATTTTTTACAATTTATTATAATGTATTATTATTAACTAATAATTTTTACTAACTACCTCTAATTATTACTAATTACCACTAATTATTATTTATTAATACTGATTCTTAAGAATGACCACTAATTACAACTAATTTCAGGTAATTGTTACTAATTTCTGCTATGTATTACTAATTACAACTAATTATTAGTAATTATTACTAATTATTAAAATTTTTATAAATTCTTACTCATTATAACTTTTTTAACTATTTATTACTAATTTTTACTAATTAATAGTATTTACAACTAATTATTTCTATTTTCTGCCAATTATTATTCTTTAACACTAATAATTTCTATTGACCATTAATTATTGTGAATTATTAGTGATTACTGTTAATTATTACTTTTTGTTACTATTTATTACTAATTATTAGTAGTTATTATAGATCATTACTAATTATTTATCTTTATTTCTAATTTATACAAATTATTAATAATTATTACTACTTATTACTAATTTTTACTAGTTATTACTATTTATTACTAATCAAAACTATTTATTACAATTTAACATTAATTATTAATAATTATAACTAATTATTAAAATTACTGATAATTATTAATAATTATTACTAATTATTATTAATTATTTCTAATTATTACAAATTATAACTATTTACCACTATTTAATACTATATACCACTAATTATTATTAATTACTTCGAATTGCTGAACTTTATTACTACTTATTACTATTTATTACTCATTATTACTATTTGTTATTATTATTTACTAATTATTACTAATTGTTACTATTTATTACTATTTATTAGTAATTATATTGATTTCTTACATATTAATTGTATTTATTAATATTTTTTAATATTTATTCATATGTATTCATATGTATTCATATTTATTACTAATTACTACTATTTATTACTAATTAATGCTAATTATTAGTAATTACAGCTATTTATTATGAATTACTGCTAATTATTACTTATTGCCACTAATTATTATTAATTACTGCTAATTACAACTTATTATTATAAATTACAGTTAATTAAACCTAATTACCAATAATTATTACTAATTACCCATAATTATTACTAATTATTTCTAATTATTACTAATTATTAGTTATTATTACTAATTATTAAAAATTATTACAATTTAATAATATTTACTAATATCTAATACTATTTATTTAAAATTATGACTAATTATGACTAATTATTAATAATTACTAATAATTATAAGTAATTATTACAAATTATAACAAATCATTACTATTTTTAGTATTTATTACTATGTAATATTATTTAAAATTATTTATCATCATTTACTGTAACAACCCAAGGTTTTTGAAAATAAATATAGAAAGAAATTTTATAATTTATCCATTAATAACAACTTTTCCTCTTCTATGTTTTGAATTTCAAGAAATGGTCATCTAGAGGTGTGTTCAGTAAGTCATTTGGAGTCTGATAGAAGAAACATGATTTTTGCTCAATAGAAACATACAATTATGAATAGTAATATGAAATTCAATACGACCCTTATGAATAGTAAATAATAATAATATTTTATTTTCTTAAGGAAATATGATAATGGAATCTTAATTAAATTTTCAATGTCACATAAAACTAATTCCACTTCAAGATTGTTATTTTTTGAATTAAATATAAACATATTTAAAAATTAAATTAATAATATTTAGAAAATTATTTTTGAAAAATGGATTTCACTTTTGAATTCTACACGTTGAAAAATGGTAGGGGTGAATTTTTCGTACTTTTCTAAAATTCTTGATTTTTTGATGAATAGTGAAATACCCTAAAATACTGTATATTCAATTTGTTAGTTAAATACACTATTAATGACATCATAAGTTATGTAAGTCCACCTTATTCGAACTGACTTGAACTTATTACTATTAGGGGTCACATGAAACAATACTATTGGTTTTTTTGATGTAAATAATAAAATAATGAATTTCAATATTTAAAAATTACCCCTCTCATCCACTATAAAAACCTCCCACAACTACATCTTCCCTACACATCTGTAAGCCCTGAAGCTCCTCAATGATCTTCATAATTACCCTTACCTAGTCTCTTCCCACATCCAAGAAGCTTCTGGTCTTCCCAAAAGACCAAAACCCATTCCCTTAAGGAGTTTCTCAAGGAGGTTATTTCAAGAGGTATAACACCATTATTTATCATTTGGTTTTATTTCAATTTATCTATTTTTGTTATCCTATCGTCACCTCCTTTAGACAAATGACCATGATAACTCCAGTAACATCTATATACTGGATTTATATCATGTGAATAGAAGAACCATAATAAATACTCATATTCCCTCCCTTTTATTTTTATAAAAGAAATCAACGTCAATGAGTTTCCGATTTATAACCGTTGTGGATGAAAAAGTTTTGTTCTTAAATTTATTATTCATTAATGGTCATGAATCCATATTCATGGTTTAACCAGACTATTATATATTTATCATAATCTAATCAATATTCAGGAACCAGAATATGTACATATAAATAAGTTATACGGCAAAACCCGTTCAAAATAATCCAAATACTGCCAAATAATCGAAGTGGTTTTCATCTAATGAATCATCCTCATTCCAGGTAACCAAATGATATAAATGACCATAACCAATTATTTATGATCATAATAATATATAATTCTAATCCTGGAGATTTATATCCATTCCACATGAACTTCATTACTTAAAAACAAGTGAACAGAATATGAAAATAAAGGAAACGAACACTCCAGAATGACGAAATTCAATACAACAACTTATCAATAAAGACATAAATGAACTAATGATAATTATGGTAAAATAAATACATGTCTAATAGGTTCTAAAATACATTATTAACAAGTATAATTGTAAAGACCCATAAAATTCAAGGGAAATTTTTTCTTAATTTTCTTTAGAATTTTACAAGAGCGCGGTTTCAGACGGCACCTGATTCCGAGGCCCGGAGTGCCCGGAATTAATTTCCAAAGTTTGGCTCGGGTACGTTCAGTGAACGAACGAGCGGGAATTCCTAACTTTTGATCCGGTGCTCGGAATTGAAATCCGAGGGCACCGATGAACTCGCAGCGCCGATTTTCGCTTAAAGAGACCTTTTCGGGAGTTGCGTTTGTTGCGGGTTGAAAGTTACGTTTTGGGGTTTTTAGTTTGAGTTAAATAAAATTGTGAAGAACAATTTTATTACAACAAGTTAAAACCTATCAAAGGTGGTTGGAAGTGGGACCCACACCCACTTAACCTCCCTTGGGAGGATTAAGTGTGGTGGGGCCCACACGAACCCCTAACCTTTTCAAATTCTCTCAACATACTTAACCCCTAATTAATTGGCTTAAGTTACTCTTAATCAATTGTGGGAGTTAAGTCTTTTTGAATTTCAAAATTTGAAATTCTTTTGTGTTGTGTTAATAAAATAAGAGGTAGTCTAATTTTATTTTGAGTTCTTTGTTTTGTCTTTTTGAGAGCTCCTCTTCATCTTCTCCGGCGAAGAACGTCATCATCCTCAACGAAGAACGACAACACTTCGTCAAGGATCATCGACTCGGCGACCCGGTATCTTCGGACCTCTTCTTCCTCCTCGGACCTTCTTCGTCGGCAAACGAAGATCCGCCAACGTCGTGTCTCTTCGGGCATAACACTTCGTCAACGGATTTGACGAACGACGACCGTGACGCCCGACCTCCGCGACGCCGTCTTCCGCGGGACGTAGACGATTCTTCGAATCTTAAACCCGAGGTAGGGGTTGTCGTTTTCTTTTGGTTTCCTTATTTTATTCTTGATCGTGATTCTATCAAGACTAACGTATGACTTGATTTATTTTAAGTTGCGTTTTTATTTTAACGTGAGGGGGGGGGGGGGGGGGCGGACCGCACGAACACGGCCGAACCCCCCTCCATCGTTCTTGTTTTATTCATGCGGGTGGAAGCAAGTGGCGTGGTGCCGTCGCACCACACGGATGATCGTGCTTATAATTTACGCAACGCCGTCGCGCTACGCCGAGGAGAATCTTCAAGAACGCGACGCCGTCGCGCCGCGTTGGAAGGAATCATGGTACGGCGAAGGGGCGCGGTGCCGTCGCACCGCGCCGGACGACGAACACCGCGGCCGGTTCCGGGCCGCGGCGGGGCGAGGAGACCGCGGCCGGTTCCGGGCCGCGGCGGAAGAGAAAACCGGCGGCCGGGCCGCCGGCGGAAGAGAAAACCGGCGGCCGGGCCGCCGGCGTCGGAAGCCGAAGAGGGGACCGGAAATTCCGGTCCCGTTGGAGAAAAACCGTCCGGCCGGCTGGCCGGCCGGATGCCGTTAAACCGGGGAATTAATTCCCCGGCCAGCTGGCAAAACCCCCCTCTTAAAGAGGGGGGCGGTTTTATTTTAAAGGGAGGGGGCCGGCTGCCCCCTCGGTTCCGCTCCAGCAGGCCCCCCACGAGGGGGGGGGGGGCGCTTTTTTAAAAAAACGGCGCGGCCAGTTGCCGCGCCGCCCTCCAGCAAAGCGGGGGCCTTGCCCCCCCCCCCCCCCCGCGTGCCACCCACGTGCGGCGCCAAGCGCCGCCACCGCGGCCCGCCGCCGCCGCCACCGCGGCCCGCCGCCGCCGCCACCGCGCTGCCGCGCAGCCGCGCCGCAAGGGGGGGGGGGGGGGTCGGGCCGGGTCGGCCCGGACCCGGACCCCCCGTTTCGAACCAGATTTGGTTTTTGGCTCATAACTTGAGCCTCGGACCTCCGATCGACGAACCGTCAGCGGCAACGCGATCCTTGGATCGAGACGGTCGTTTCGGTATATCGCACTCAAGGTTGCGGATTACTTTGAGTTCGGCCGGGTTGGTTCGTTCACGGAACCAACCGCGCCTTCGGAGCAGAAACGCTCAAATCTTGAGCTACGGACGTCTGATTGACGTGCCGTCAGCCGCGTTGTGTTCCTCTTAGAGAGATGGATCTTTTGGAATACTCCGTCCGAGGTTTGGACGCAGGTGGAGTATGGTCGGGTTGGTTTTTCCTTAAAAACCAACCGGGCCCCGGAGACGAAAAAGCCAATAACTCACAGACCGGGCGTCCGATTGACGCACCGTCTGTTTCGTTGACTTCCTCTTGATGAGACGGAACTTTTGACATACTCCGCCCGAGTTTTGGATACAGACGGAGTATGGCCGGGTTGGATTGTACCCGAAATCCAACCGGGCCCCTGGAACGGAAAAGCTGATATCTTTCAGACAGGACGTCCGTTTGACGAACCGTCAGCGGCGTTGGTGTTTACGTTTAGTAACGGTCCCTATGAGTATACCCTATGGGAGTTCGGGGTACAGTTGAGATACGGCCGGGATTGGTTCGCACTCGAAACCAACCGGGCCCCTGGGACGAAAAGGCTAATAACTCACAGACCGGGCGTCCGATCGACGTGCCGTCTGTTGCGTTGAGACCCCTGTGACGAAACGGACTTTTGAGATACTTCTTTGCGGGACTTTGAGATACTTGGAGTATCGACCTGTAGCTCGTGGAGCGGACCCTCCCAGTGACGAGCGTGCGATGTACGGAGACCGTGTAGCTGGATGAGACCTGACGACTGCTTGACCGACTCGACTTGGAGTGAGTCGACTAGCCCAGTGGACGGAGCACTACTTTCTGAGGTGCAGACCCATGGCGGACGGAGCACTACCTGTGTGACAGTGCAGACCCGCGGTGCTCGTCCGGAGAGTACCTCAGCAGGCTACTAGGGGGTGTGCACTACTGAGTTTGGGTGACATACCTCGGCGGGAAGCACTACTGTGTCTGGGTGGCTGACCCGCGGTACTCGACAGGAGGAGTACTTCAGCAGTCTTAGGTTAGTGAGCAGTACCTCGGAGTCGTGACAGGACCACTGCACACTCCAGAGACGGAGCTCTTCAGCAGTTACAGTTTCGATAATGAAAATCCTGGTTTGAGCTGAGACTTTTGACCTTGTGTTTACTTCATGATTGAGATGGGTCACTTGCTAACTTTGGTATATGTATGGGCATATACCCGGGTAGTGGTTATCCGTCGATTTCACAATCCTTGTGTTTCCTCATGATTGAGATGGGTTACTTGATAACTTAGGTATAGGTATGGGCATATACCTAAGTAGGGTTTATCTGTTGAGATCTTCTTGTGTTTATCCTTGTTGGTTTTAGAGAGACCTTGAGGGTCTCGGTGTCCCTACTGAGTATCGTTATACTCACCCCTGCACGGGCTATGCCCGCACCTCGTTGTGTTGGTTGCAGACGACGGACAGTGCTGACAGAAGTCGAAGGTTCAAGGACTGGACGGTATCTGGAGGTGGACTATACGACGAGGCGGTACCCGGAGGTGGACACTGGGCGGGACATACTCGGAGCGGATGGCGGGACCCGAGGAGCAGAGGAGCTATCTATACCCACCCTTCAGGTGGGATTTCCAGTGGACATCTCAGCGTAGCAGCTTTACTTTTCAGTCGCTGTTTTCCCTTTCGAGTTGTACTTTACAGTTGGGCTTGTATTTCCGGCCCCTTTTTACTTTTCAGCTCTTCTTTTTGTACTTAGTGTTTTACTTCCGCTTGTACTCTGTGGTGCTTGTTTTCTTTTATAAAGGCAATGCCTTCCCAGTTATCGGGATTTTACGCCTTGGTGCTAGTCGCCAGCCCCTGGCCTATGGAAGGCGGGCTTGGGGTAGTCACGGCACGGACCCCGAGGGCGGGTCGTGACAAATTGGTATCAGAGGTGGTCGGTTCTACCGCAGACTCTGATCTTTTTTTTTCTGTGAAGCAATAGTGTTAAGGGTACCGAGTGTGGTTTTCAGTTCAGGGAATCCAGTGTTGGTGCGGGCGGCCGACGTATCCATACACCAGGACCCTGACAACTGATTTCTGACTTTGTGCACGAAAACACTGATTGCGTGTGTGTTTTCAAAGGTTTTTCCCCTTAAAACAGCTCAAACCAGGTCAGCTCACCAGGTATAATCATTTGATCGTGTTACGTTGTTTCTTTCAGGATGTCTTTTCTCAGACGACCAGCTAGAGCCCGGAGGGATGAGCGTGCTGACAGTCTGTCGAGCGACGAGGCTTCGGTACAGGGCCCTCTTGCAGTTGAGGCACCAGCGGAGGTACCAGCAGTACTACCATACGTTGGGCCACCGATGCCACCAGCCCCAGCAGTAGGCGATGCACGACGCTTGAGCGCGCTGCACGAGTTCCAGCGCCAGAGGCCACCCAGGTTCCGGGGAGAGACGGACCCGCAGGCGGCTGAGGTTTGGCTGGAGGCTGTGGTGAGAGTCTTCAGGCTAGTGGGGACGCCGGCAGACTTCATGGTGATCTTTGCTACCAGCCTCCTTCAGGCAGCAGCAGGTAGGTGGTGGAGCCACTTGTTTCAGTTTTGCGATGAGATGAACTTCGCATGGGAAGACTTCGAGACCTTCTTCAGGGTGGAGTTTGTGCCAGTATCTCTACACCCCGAGCGTGTAAAGGAGATTCTGCCTTTTCCGCGTGTTTTTCGATCAGAAGCCGAGTCATCTGTGGGCAGTAGACAGATGATGCAGAGTTCCAGGAGGACCAGACCAGCAGTTGGGCGATCTCGGGTTTTTGGACCGGTGGTGCGGGGCACCCGAGGTGGGGTCAGAGCCAGGCGTGCCAGAAACGAACAATGTTACTCTTGTGGCGGAAAGGGTCACCTGGCACGTGACTGTCCGACTCCTCGATCCGCAGGCTTGGAGGGAGCCACCGAGGTTGAGGCAGCGACAAATGATGGAGCTCTGGGAGCAGGTGGACAGGGGAGGAACTAGTGGATACGTCTTTTGTACTTCTAGTCCCATGTTGATGTTGCTTTTGTGTAGCGTCTTGTAATATGAGCTGCAATAATAAAAGACGCATACCTTTGTGATGTTTTCTTTCCTGTCCTCTTTTGTGATGTTACTAAGAGGTTCCAGTTGACTGTTGACTTGACCCTCACTTGTGAGACATCTACTGGAGGAGACCCAGTTACCACACACTGATGCCGACAGTGTGACTCAACCCTTGGAGGCTAGAGTAACGGTTGGATCTCTTAGTAGTAGCGTCGAGGCCTTACGACGTCATCCTTGGTATGGATTAGTATCATCCATGTTAGGATTGACTGTTTTAGGCAAAGAATGTGGTTTATCCAGGGGATGAGACCAGGTTTCTCTTATCGGCAAAGAAGAAATCTTGCAGCTCTTGTGGGACCAGAGATGGTCCGTGCCATTTCAGAAGAGGTCCATGTCATCCAGGAGCGGATGAGGACAGCACAGAGCCAGCAGAAGTCATACGCTGACAGGAGGCGGAGGCCACTAGAGTTCGAGGATGGTGACCACGTCTTCTTGCGGGTCTCACCTCGACGTGGTATTCAGAGATTTGCCCGAGGCGACAAGTTATCTCCGCGCTTCATCGGACCCTTCCAGGTCCTCAGCAGGGTTGGTGAGGTGGCTTATTGCCTGGCTCTACCACCTCAGATACACCGGGTGCACGACGTCTTCCACGTGTCTCAACTGAGGAGATACGTGCACGACCCGACGCACATCTTTGACCACGGGGAGCTTGACGTTGTCGATGGGGCGACTTTTTCGGAGGTCCCGGTGGAGATAGAGGATCGACAGGAGCGGGTCCTACATGGGCGATCGATTCCTCTTGTGCGCAACAGATGGCGGCACAGGAATCTCCAGGAGAGCACATAGGAGCGGGAGGCTCAGATGCGTGCTCAGTACCCTCTTTTGTTTCCCTAGTTTTTGTTGTAGCTTTACGGGGACGTAAAGCCCTGAGGTGGGAGTAATGTAAAGACCCGTAAAATTCAAGGGAAATTTTTTCTTAATTTTCTTTAGAATTTTACAAGAGCGCGGTTTCAGACGGCACCTGATTCCGAGGCCCGGAGTGCCCGGAATTAATTTCCGAAGTTTGGCTCGGGTACGTTAAGTGAACGAACGAGCGGGAATTCCTAACTTTTGATCCGGTGCTCGGAATTGAAATCCGAGGGCACCAATGAACTCGCAGCGCCGATTTTCGCTTAAAGAGACCTTTTCGGGAGTTGCGTTTGTTGCGGGTTGAAAGTTACGTTTTGGGGTTTTTAGTTTGAGTTAAATAAAATTGTGAAGAACAATTTTATTACAACAAGTTAAAACCTATCAAAGGTGGTTGGAAGTGGGACCCACACCCACTTAACCTCCCTTGGGAGGATTAAGTGTGGTGGGGCCCACACGAACCCCTAACCTTTTCAAATTCTCTCAACATACTTAACCCCTAATTAATTGGCTTAAGTTACTCTTAATTAATTGTGGGAGTTAAGTCTTTTTGAATTTCAAACTTTGAAATTCTTTTGTGTTGTGTTAATAAAATAAGAGGTAGTCTTATTTTATTTTGAGTTCTTTGTTTTGTCTTATTGAGAGCTCCTCTTCATCTTCTCCGGCGAAGAACGTCATCATCCTCAACGAAGAACGACAACACTTCGTCAAGGATCATCGACTCGGCGACCCGGTATCTTCGGACCTCTTCTTCCTCCTCGGACCTTCTTCGTCGGCAAACGAAGATCCGCCAACGTCGTGTCTCTTCGGGCATAACACTTCGTCAACGGATTTGACGAACGACGACCGCGACGCCCGACCTCAGCGACGCCGTCTTCCGCGGGACGTAGACGATTCTTCGAATCTTAAACCCGAGGTAGGGGTTGTCGTTTTCTTTTGGTTTCCTTATTTTATTCTTGATCGTGATTCTATCAAGACTAACGTGTGACTTGATTTATTTTAAGTTGCGTTTTTATTTTAACGTGAGGGGGGGGCCGGACCGCACGAACACGGCCGAACCCCCCTCCATCGTTCTTGTTTTATTCATGCGGGTGGAAGCAAGTGGCGTGGTGCCGTCGCACCACGCGGATGATCGTGCTTATAATTTACGCAACGCCGTCGCGCTATGCCAAGGAGAATCTTCAAGAACGCGACGCCGTCGCTTCGCGTTGGAAGGAATCATGGTACGGCGAAGGGGCGCGGTGCCGTCGCACCGCGCCGGACGACGAACACCGCGGCCGGTTCCAGGCCGCGGCGGGGCGAGGAGACCGCGGCCGGTTCCGGGCCGCGGCGGAAGAGAAAACCGGCGGCCGGGCCGCCGGCGTCGGAAGCCGAAGAGGGGACCGGAAATTCCGGTCCCGTTGGAGAAAAACCGGCCGGCCGGCTGGCCGCCCGGATGCCGTTAAACCGGGGAATTAATTCCCCGGCCAGCTGGCAAAACCCCCCTCTTAAAGAGGGGGGCAGTTTTATTTTAAAGGGAGGGGGCCGGCTGCCCCCTCGGTTCCGCTCCAGCAGGCCCCCCACGAGGGGGGGGGGGCTTTTTAAAAAAAACGGCGCGGCCAGTTGCCGCGCCGCCCTCCAGCAAAGCGGGGGCCTTGCCCCCCGCGGGCCACCCACGTGCGGCGCCAAGCGCCGCCGCCGCCGCCACCGCGGCCCGCCGCCGCCGCCGCGGCCCGCCGCCGCCGCCACCGCGCTGCCGCGCCGCCGCGCCGCCGCGCCGCCCAGGGGGGGTCGGGCCGGGTCGGCCCGGACCCGGACCCCCCCGTTTCGAACCAGATTTGGTTTTTGGCTCATAACTTGAGCCTCGGACCTCCGATCGACGAACCGTCAGCGGCAACGCGATCCTTGGATCGAGACAGTCGTTTTGGTATATGGCACTCAAGGTTTAGGATTACTTTGAGTTCGGCCGGGTTGGTTCGTTCACGGAACCAACCGGGCCTTCGGAGCAGAAACGCTCATATCATGAGCTACGGACGTCTGATTGACGTGCTGTCAGCTGCGTTGTGTTCCTCTTAGAGAGACAGATCTTTTGGCATACTCCGCCCGAGGTTTGGACGCAGGTGGAGTACGGTCGGGTTGGTTTTGCCTTAAAAACCAACCGGGCCCCGGAGACGAAAAAGCCAATAACTCACAGACCGGGCGTCCGATTGACGCGCCGTCTGTTTCGTTGACTTCCTCTTGATGAGACGGAACTTTTGACATACTCCGCCCGAGTTTTGGATACAGACGGAGTATGGCCGGGTTGGATTGTACCCGAAATCCAACCGGGCCCCTGGAACGGAAAAGCTGATATCTTTCAGACAGGACGTCCGTTTGACGAACCGTCAGCGGCGTTGGTGTTTACGTTTAGTAACGGTCCCTATGAGTATACCCTATGGGAGTTCGGGGTACAGTTGAGATACGGCCGGGATTGGTTCGCACTCGAAACCAACCGGGCCCCTGGGACGAAAAGGCTAATAACTCACAGACTGGGCGTCCGATCGACGTGCCGTCTGTTGCGTTGAGACCCCTGTGACGAAACAGACTTTTGAGATACTTCTTTGCGGGACTTTGAGATACTTGGAGTATCGACCTGTAGCTCGTGGAGCGGACCCTCCCAGTGACGAGCGTGCGATGTACGGAGACCGTGTAGCCGGCTGAGACCTGACGACTGCTTGACCGACTCGACTTGGAGTGAGTCGACTAGCCCAGTGGACGTAGCACTACTTTCTGAGGTGCAGACCCATGGCGGACGGAGCACTACCTGTGTGACAGTGCAGACCCGCGGTGCTCGTCCGGAGAGTACCTCAGCAGGCTACTAGGGGGTGTGCACTACTGAGTTTGGGTGACATACCTCGGCGGGAAGCACTACTGTGTCTGGGTGGCTGACCCGCGGTACTCGACAGGAGGAGTACTTCAGCAGTCTTAGGTTAGTGAGCAGTACCTCGGAGTCGTGACAGGACCACTGCACACTCCACAGACGGAGCTCTTCAGCAGTTACGGTTTCGATAATGAAAATCCTGGTTTGAGCTGAGACTTTTGACCTTGTGTTTACTTCATGATTGAGATGGGTCACTTGCTAACTTTGGTATATGTATGGGCATATACCCGGGTAGTGGTTATCCGTCGATTTCACAATCCTTATGTTTCCTCATGATTGAGATGGGTTACTTGATAACTTAGGTATAGGTATGGGCATATACCTAAGTAGGGTTTATCTGTTGAGATCTTCTTGTGTTTATCCTTGTTGGTTTTAGAGAGACCTTGAGGGTCTCGGGGTCCCTACTGAGTATCGTTATACTCACCCCTGCACGGGCTATGCCCGCACCTCGTTGTGTTGGTTGCAGACGACGGACAGTGCTGACAGAAGTCGAAGGTTCAAGGACTGGACGGTATCTGGAGGTGGACTATACGACGAGGCGGTACCCGGAGGTGGACACTGGGCGGGACATACTCGGAGCGGATGGCGGGACCCGAGGAGCAGAGGAGCTATCTGTACCCACCCTTCAGGTGGGATTTCCAGTGGACATCTCAGCGTAGAAGCTTTACTTTTCAGTCGCTGTTTTCCCTTTCGAGTTGTACTTTACAGTTGGGCTTGTATTTCCGGCCCCTTTTTACTTTTCAGCTCTTCTTTTTGTACTTAGTGTTTTACTTCCGCTTGTACTCTGTGGTGCTTGTTTTCTTTTATAAAGGCAATGCCTTCCCAGTTATCGGGATTTTACGCCTTGGTGCTAGTCGCCAGCCCCTGGCCTATGGAAGGCGGGCTTGGGGTAGTCACGGCACGGACCCTGAGGGCGGGTCGTGACAATAATTTCAAATTCCAGGTGCTTAAGTACAAGATCGGAACATGTTTGGAGTTAAGGTAAGGGGTTTTCCACCCGAAATTCCACTTTCATTCAGGATACATTTAATGTCTAATTACCTCAATATAATTCTTATGTATTGTTATGTACTCATCTTATGTTTTGTGTGGGTATCATATATATGTTTACAAACCATAATCCTTCCTTATTTTATGGATAGTTAGAAGTTCTAAAAAGAACATTCTAAATTGTTTCAAAAATACTAGCCCGACTCAAGGGAATTTCTCAAATTCTTACATATTTTCAAGGGAACTATATAATCTCTTTTTGGAAACCATTATCTTTATAAAATAACTCATGTTATTATAAAAATAATATCTTACTTCAATTCTGGTTTTATACAATGATTTTTCCAAAAGAACTCTTCTTTTCAAAATAAAAGAGTATTTATCTCCAGAATTGCTTATTGATTTTATAAGAGTGTTTTCATCTAATTCAACACTCTTGTTGATTCCATGGTATTATTGGGTTTAATAATTTATGAATTCATCTACCATATTTTATTTAATGGTTTATGACTAACTCTATTTTGGATGATCTATCCTAAAACCATTCACCATATTATTCCGAATGGTTAGTGTTTTATGTTTAATGATTGGGGAAAGATAGTTACATTTCATATGATAGTTTCAATATAAATGTATTTGTTGTTTATGTTTATCCCCACTCATATGAGGAATGAATTGTACTTATTATGTGACGGGTGGCACCCGCTATAACCCCTCGATGCATCGGTAGGTCTAATGAGACAACTAGACATGGAATCGGCTGAGGCCTTTCCCAATGTGATTTGGATTTTGGCCGATGCCTTAATCACAAGACGTCTTGGCCGAGGCCATGAAAAAATGTTTCATAATATCCAGCATTATGAATTCCATCATTATGATTTCATCTATTGATATTTCATGTGGTTATTCTATTATTAGAATACCCATGATTATGTTTTTATGGTATTATTTTCTCTGCTCATATTCCTGCCATAATGTGTTCATGTTTATTTATTAAAGGAATGTGTTTTCAATTATTCACCATGTCTAATTTTTAAATTACCTTACACTATATTTATTACTCTTACTGAGCATTTGATCTCATCCCTTTATTATGTTTCATTTTCTCGGGCCAAGAAGAATTCTATTATGAATGGCATGCTGAAATAACATAGGAGTTATGGAAGTTGTCTATGGAGTTTCTATGTTTTTTTCATTTCAATTTGTAATGATGAACTTATGTATGTATCTTAATTCAAATAATACTAAACTACTCGGTCCTTCGGGATTAATATTCCTTTATTGTTTTCTAACTTAATCAAATAAGGCACAAGCTCTGGGCAACTGGGGTTGGGTCCTTATAGCTGGTATCAGAGGAGGTTTAGTAGAATAATTGGAAACTAGAAAACGTATAATTAGGGAATAGTCCCTAAGATATTCATTGAGGATATACAAACAATAATGTCCTGGTATCTTGGTAAGGAATACATTATGTGGGTATTTCAAGAAATACATCCTTGTCTGGATACGAGCAGGTATAGGTGACTCTGTCACAGATGTATCTAGGGGTAAAACCAGAAAACACCACATTAAGCTAGACTCGAATGGGAACTGGTGCACGACAATGGGCTTTACTGCACTCTTGGTTATGACACTCCCAGGGGATATTCTTAGGATAATTCACATTTCGTTTATAAGACATTATGAAGGATTGAAATGTAAAATATTCCTCAAAAAAACCATTTTTGTGAATATGGGATTAGCCATGCGTAGGATCTCAACTTTTATGAGTATTTTTAATCAAAATTATACATTATTATTCATACCCTAATATTGTGTATGTCATTATATAGATATAGAGCCTAGTGGACAGAATATAAATCACACGAATGCACGTATCCCCTGTAGGGATTTTCCTCTGATGCAAGATAATGATGTTGGCTATGGTGTTGCGACTGGTGCTGAGAAACTCATAACTATACTAGGGAAACTTACTCAGGTTATTCATAATTACCTTACCTATATGGAGCAACTAGATCTACCATGTGGAGGAGCTATGCTAGATATCTTTATGTGACAACAACCTCCATCATTCAGCGGGACTACAAACTCATTTATAGTAAAGTAGTGGATATGTTCCCTTGAGAAGTTATTTCTCGCTTTGGGATGTAATTAAAGAGAGAAGGTTGTCATGGTACTATATTGCCTATCGGGAGATTCAGATCAATGGTGGTCATTAATACAAAACACAAAAAAGGAGGAAGAGATAGAAGAGATGGAATGGAGGGATTTTAAGGACATATTATTAGAAAGATATTTCCCTCATGAGCTGTGAGCATATATGGAGTGGAAATTCGTGAATCTGAGGCAGAAGGAAGATGAGAATGTTGCAAGGTACGATGATAAATTCAGAATATTAGCAAGACATGCTATAAACTACATATGAAATCCGAGGAGCAAAATTGATCTATTCTTTGATGGACTAAAGCCATTCCTCCAGCAGGCACTGGTCTCCCAAAGTTTTTCATCATATGAGCATATAGTTTCATGTGCCATCAAAACAGAAAAAGAATTCTCTATGTATTATGACTTTAAGGGAAAGCAAGAAAAGAATAGGGCTCCTGAAAACCATGGGAATGGAAATAAGGAAATATGGATGAAGGGAAGAGTTGAATTCCACCATGTGACAATTATTGAAGGAAACACCCCAGTTCTTGCTTAAAAGGAAAAGGAGTATGTACAAATGTGGTAAAAAAGCCCATCTTGTTGGTGATTGCAAAGGAAAGAAGGAAGACAACGATGTTTGATGCTATAATTGTTAGGATATGGGGCACTGTGAAAATGATTGTACAATACTTCAAGGAAATATGTAACAGAAGAGGCCGAGGGAGTAGGGACAAGCATATGTGATCATAATTGCATAGGTTAATGTTCTGCGTGATGCGGTGGTAGGTACATTGATCATTTCAGAAAACTTAGCCAATGCTTTATTTGATTCTGGATCATCTAATTGTTTCATATCTTCCCAGTTTTCTTAGAAAATTAGATATTTCCAATTTGATTTAACAAGGGATTTGTCAGTAAAAACTCCTAAAGGAAGTATCATTGCTACAAAGTTCTATGAATCAGTTCCCATTAGGGCATATAAATGTTCTTTATATATTGATCTCATCATCATACCCATTATTGAAGTTGATATAATCCTTGGTATGGATTGGATTTCAGACCATGATGAAAAAATTTATTGTAAGAAGAAGGAGGTTATGTTTTTTTATGACAATGATAATGAACACCTTATCTTTAGAGCAGAATCGTCACCACCTAATTCTTATCTAGATCCTCCCCTTGTAGCACAACTAAATTCAATTATTGGGGAGGAGGAGAATGAAATAACTATGGGTGAGGAAAGGAATGTTCAAATAGAGGATGTACCTATTTTCAGAGAATATGTTGATGTGTTTCTAGATGATTTACCTAGACATCCTCTAGAATGAGAAATTGATTTTTCCATTGATTTAATTCCTGGTTTAAGGCCCATATCGAAGACCCCTTATAGAATGGACACTGTTGAATTAGTGGAACTAAATATACAACTAGAGTATTTGAGTAATAAGGGATTTATTCTCCCTAGTGTTTCTCTATGGGGAGACCCTATCATTTTGTTATGAAGAAAGATGGATCAATGAGGTTATGTGTCGACTACAGGGAGATCAATTCTATGCCAATAAAGAAAAGTATCCCCCACCTCACATTGATGATTTATTTGACCAACTGCATGGAGATAAATACTTTTCAAAGATTGACCGTTGATCTGGATATCATCAGTTGAGTGTAAAGAAGGAATACATTCCGAAAACAGCATTTCGAACTTGGTAGAGGCATTATGAGTTTACAATGATGCCTTTTGGATTGACTAATGCACCCTATGTCTTCATGGATCTAATGAACATCGTTTTCAAGGAATATCTCGATGATTTTGTATTAGTGTTTATTGATGATATCTTGGTATACTCCAAAATCTATGAAGATCATGAAAATCACTTGCGCATCATCCTGAAGACTCTTAGAAGACATGAATTATATGGGATGTTTAGCAAGTGTGAATTCTCATTTCAGGAGTTTTCTTTTCTTGGCGATATTGTCTCTAAGGATGGAATCCTTGTTGATCCTGCGGAGACAAAGGCAATCCACGATTGGACAATGCCAACAAACATAACTGAGGTACACAATTTTATTGGATTATCCGGTTATTACCGGCGTTTTGTGCAGAATTTTTCCCAACTAGCTAACCCGCTAACGAAGCTCACACGTAAAGGGGTTAAATTTGTTTGGAAGAAAGATAGTGAAGAATGCTTCGAAGAACTGAATAGAATATTAGTCAATGTTCCTATATTGACTCTACCATCGGGGAATGACGGGTTTGTTATTTCTAGTGATGCTTCAAAGAAAGGACTTGGTTGAGTCCTTATGAAAAATGATAGGTTTATTGCATATGCATCATGATAGCTAAAAATTCATGAGCAAAACTATCCTACTCAGGATCTTGATTTAGCTTCTTTAATCTTTTCTTTGAAGATATGGAGACATTATCTCTATGATGAAAAATGTGAGATTTATACTGATCAGAAGAGTTTGAAGTATATTTTCTCACAGAAAGAACTCATCATGAGGCGAAGGTGATGGATTGAACTACACAAGGATTATGATTTCATGATACACTACCACATTGGATAGGAAAATAAGGTGGCAGATTCCTTGATCAGAAAGGATCATGGAGTTTTGAACAAGATGATAGTTGAAAGGGATCCTATTTTCATGGATCTAGTAAAGATGGATATGGGAATGACTATGGAAGGTGAAACATTAATGATTTGTCAAATGGTTTCCAAACCATCATTACTAGAAAGGATGAAAATTTCTCAGGCTGATGATGAGGTGTTACAAAAGAAGATTAAATCTGTGAATGATGGGAGATTGAGTGACTTTGTATATGAATATGGAATTTTGAAATTTGGGAAGAGACTTTGTGTTTTCGATATAACTGATCAAAAAATGGAATTCTTGGATGATGCTCATATTTCCAATTTTCTATACACCCTGGTAGCACTAAGATGTATATGTTTTTGAAGGAACATTTTGTTGGGACAACATGAAGAGGGAGATTGCTGATTTTGTGTCAAGATTTATGGTTTGTCAACAAGTGAAATCTATAAGGCAATAGCCTAGATGAGTATTGAAACCTCTTCCCCTAACTGAGTGGAAATGGTATAATATCATGATGGACTTTTTCATGGGACTACCAAAGACTCCTAGAAGGAACGATGCAAAATGGGTCATTGTTGATCACCTTACCAAGTCATTAAATTTTCTTTCTATAAGAGAAGATATATCACTTGAACATATATAAAGACTATATATTAATGATGTTTTGAGACATCATGGAGTACCCCTATCAATTGTTTATGATCGTGCTCCACATTTTACATCACGATTCTGGAAATGTATTCAGAAGGCCCATGATACTGATCTTCTTTTGAGCACTGCCTACCACCCACAAACTGATGGACAATCAGAACGTACTATTCAAACACTGGAAGACATGTTGAGGTCTTGTTCACTTGATTTTCAAGGCATGTGGGATCAGTATTTACCTCTCGTAGAATTTTCCTACAACAATAGCTTCCATTCAAGTATACATATGGAACCCTATGAAGAATTATATGGGAGGTGATGTCATACACCAACTTGGTGGGATGAAGTTGGTGAATGAAAGCTCGTGGGACCAAAACTTGTTTAAGAAACAATGTAAAAGGTGAATATTATCTATAACAATATCAAAATAGCTCAAAGTAGGAAAAAGAGCAATGTAGATAACTGAAGGAAGGATTTGGAGTTTCATTAAGGTGGTCCTGTTTTCTTAAAAATATCTCCATGGAAGGGTATTATACGATTCTATAAGAAGAAAAAATTATGTCCCTGGTACATCAGACCTTTTGAAATTCTGGACCGAATTAGATCCGTAGCTTACTTTTTGGAAATGCCGCCAAGTCTCTCCAATGTTCACAATGTATTCCATGTGTCAATGTTAAGAAAGTACATGCCAGACCCAACACATGTACTCACTTATGAATAAGTGGAACTTGAGCCTGATATATCTTTCTGTGAAGAGCCTATCAAGATTCTTGATACTAGAGAACAAGTATTGAGAAATCAGATGACTCATCTCGTGAAGGTTCTATGGAGGAACCATTAAATGGATGAAGCAACATGGGAGCCTGAGGAGCTTATGTTAAAGACATACCCGAATATTTTTAGGTAATATTCTATGAATTTAGAGGGTGAAATTTGTCTATGGAGGGGATCATGTAACTACCCATGGTTTTGAAAATAAATATAGAATGAAAATTTTTAATCAATCCATTTAACACAACTTTTCCACTTCTATTTTTTGAATTTCAAGAAATGGTCATCTAGAGTTTTCTTCTGTGAGTCATTTGGAGTCTGATAGAACAACATTGTTTTTTAGTTAATAGTAACTCACCCTTATGAATAATAATATGAATATTAATATGACCCTTATTAAGAGTAAATAATATTATTATTTTATTTTCTTAAGGCAATATGATAATGGGATCTTAATTAATTTTTCAGAGTCACATAAAACTAATTGCACTTTAAGATTGTTATTTTTCAAATTAACTATGAACTTATTTTAAAATTAAATTAATAATATTTAGAAAATAATTTTTGAAAAATGGGTTTCACTTATGAATTCTACATGAATAAAAATGGTAGGGGTGAATTTTATGTACTTTTCTGAAATTCATGAATTTTTTTTGAATAGTGAAATACCGTAAAATACCGTTTATTCAATTTATCAGTTAAATACACTATTTATGACATCATAAGTGATGTAAGGCCACTTTATTTGAGCTCACATGATCTTATTACTATTAGGGGTTACATGAAACAATACTATTGGTTGTCTTGATGGAAATAATAAAATATAGAAATAAAAAATTAAAAAATTAACCCCCTCCTCCACTATAAAACCCTCCCACCACTACCTCATCTCTTCAAATATCTATGCCTTGAATCACTTCAAAGTTCCACCCAATTACGCATCCATAGTCTCTACCCACGTTCAAGATTCTCTTGTACTTCCCAAAAGACTAAAACCCCTTCCCTGAAGGAGTTTCTCAAAGAGGTTATTTCCAGAGGTAAAGCACCCTTATTTCTCATTTGGTTTTATTTCAATTTATCTACTTTTGTTATCATCTTATCACATCATATTTCAAAATAACAATGATAACTCTAGTAAAATATATATTCTGTGTTTATATCATTCAAATGGAATAACCATCAAAAATATTATTATTCCCTCCCTTTTAGTTTTATAAAAGAAATCGACGTCCATGAGGTTCCGATTTATAACCTTCATGGACGACGAAGTTTCGTTCTTCAATTTATTCTTCAATAATGGTCATGAAACCATATTAATGGTTTAACCAGACTATAATATATTTATTATAACATAATAAATATTCAGGAACTAGAATACTCACATATAAATAAGTTATAAGACAAAACTAGTTCATAATAATCCAAATACTGCCAAATAATCAAAGTGGTTGTCAGCTAATGATTCATCCTCATTCCATCTGAAAAAATGGTATAAATGACCATTACCAATTATTTATGTTCATAAATAATATATAATTCCAATCTTGGATATTTATAACCATTCAACATGAACTTCATTACTTAAAAACAAGTGAACCGAATATGAAACTAAAGGAAATGAACACTCTAGAACGACAAAATTCAATACAATAAATTATCAATAAAGACATAAATGAACAAAACAGAATTATGGTAAAATAAATACATGTCTAATATGTTCTGAGATAAGATATTAACAAGTATAATATCATATTCCGGGAGCTTAAGTACACGATCAGAACACGTGGGGAGTTAAGGTAAGGGGTTTTCCACCAAAACTTCCACTTTCATCCAGGATACATTCTTTGTGTAATTACCTCGATGTAATTCTTCTGTATTATCATGTACACATAATATTTTCTATGTGTGTATCATATATATGATGAAAAACAATAATACTTTTTTATTTTATGGATTGTTTGACGTTTTAAAAGGAACTTTCTAAATTGTTTCAAAAATACAATCCTGAATCAAGTGAATTTCGCAAATTCTTACATATTTTCAAGGGCACTCTATAATCTATTTTTGGAAACAATTATATTTATAAAATTACTCATTTTATTATAAAAATACTATCTTACTTCAGTTCTGGTTTTATACAATGATTTTTCCAAAATTACTCTTCTTTTCAAAATAAAAGAGTATTTATCTCCATAATTGCTTAATGATTTTATAAGAGTGTTTTCAACTAATTCAACACTCTTGCTAATTCCATGGTATTATTGGGTTTAATCATTTTTTAATTAATATACCATATTTGACTTAAATTTTTATGACTAACTCTATTTTGGATAATCTATCCTAAAACCATTCACCATATTATTCCGAATGGTTAGTGTTTTATGTTTAATGTTTGGGGAAATATAGTTACATTTCATATGATAGATTCAATATGAATGTATTTTTTGTTTATGTTTATACCCGATAATATTAAGAATGCATTGGAATTATTATGTGATGGTTGGTTCTTGTTATATCCCCATAATGCATCGGTAGGTCTAATGAGACAACTAGATGCGGAATTGGCCGAGGCCTTTCCAAATGTGATATGGATTTTGGATGAGGCCTTAATCACTAGATGTCTTGGCCAAGGCCATGAATAAATGTTTCATAATGTCTGGTATTATGAATTCCATCATTATGAGTTTAGATATTGATATTTCATGTGGTCATTCGATTAGTAGAATACCCATGATTAAGTTTTTTATCGCTTTATTTACTTATCTCATATTCCTACCATAATGTGTTCACGTTTATTTGTTAAAGGAATGTGTCTTCAAATATTCACCATGTCTAATGTTTATATTACCTTCCACTCTATTTCTTACTCTTACTAAGCGTTTGAGATCACCCCTTTATTATGTTTCATTTTCTCAGGGCAAGAAGAATTCTATTATGAATGACATGCTAAAATAACCTAGGAGTTATGGAAGTTGTCTAAGGAGTTTCTATGTTGTTTTTCATTTCAGGTTGTAATAACGAACTTATGTATGTATCTTTCTTCCAATAATACTAAAATACTCGGTCCTTTGGGATTCATATTCCTTGTTTGTACGCCAACATAATCAAATATGGCACCATCTCTGGGAAACTGGGGTCGGGTCCTTACATTTACTACCAATTACAGGTATTTTTTAAAAATTACTGCTAATTAATATCAAATATTCCTAATTAACACAAATTATTATTAATTACAACTAATTATTTTTAATTACTTCTAATTACCACTAAATATTACAATTATTACTATTTATTGCTAATTATTTCTAATTAATAATAATAACAACTAATTAAAATTAATTTTTACTAATATTTACTAATTAATATTAATTAATAATAACTACATAAAACTATTTTTAATTAATGATAATTGAAAAAAATTATTACAAATTTATACTATTTACTTTTATATAAAAAATAAATCATAATGAAACAACAAATTTTTAAAATTAAATAATCCAAAATAAAACTATTCGGTAATAATTTAATTAAATTGTCACACATAAAAAATATTTTTAACTAATATAAAATAAAATGTAATAAAAAAAATAATTATAGAAATAGATAAATACAGTAGATCAGAAACTTTAGTACGACGCAATGCTTGAAAATTGCTCCAAAATAAAATTTTATACTGTTATAAAATTTAAGATAAAATATGAGAGTAAAGAGGGAGATATGAGTTAAGAGTGTTGAGAATTGGGAGAAAATCATATAGGGATATATATAGGTTATATTATTTTCAATGGAATTCATGCCATTAATAAGACTACTTACAACAAGACCCAACAAAAATGTCACCCCTTATTAAATATGGGTCACGGTTAAAAAGATATTTACGACGGGTCCCATCTCAAAAACATAACACCGACATCATATTTGTGATGTGACCCATTGCAAATTCTAACACCATATTAATGAGGTGTGGCATTTAAAATTTTATTTACGATGGGACCTATTGAAAATACCTATATGCCCGCATAGTATTTGTTATTGGAGAAAAACCATGTCGCAAATACTACAAACCATTGAAGGGGTATATGTTATAGGTGTAACCACCCATCCCAATTACCCTTCTTGTGGGTTGGCTTGCACCGCACACTAAACCTTTCGCTATGGAAATAGGGTATCGTCGAAAATAGTACCTCTTTAGGGACTATTTGAGAAGGAACCCTCCCCTGTAGAAAAAAAACATTTTCTCATAGTGAGACCCACTCCATCTATTTCTTATAGATCTATATAAACATCAAACACTATCATAAAATTTAGTGGATTGATTCCTGAGCATTAATCTTTTTTTATATATCCATGATATGTATAAATTTGATCAAATGAATAAAAATACACAACTTTAAACATATGAATTTTGAACCAAATCTCATATATTTTTAATTCTACACAAATCATCATTTATTTATTGAAATTATCAGATTTTAGAATGAGGATCCTCATTGAATCATCATCCCATTAATCATATTACGATGTGTCACCTTTCATTAAGGAATTCAATTTATATCAAAAACATATCCATTTAGGCGCTGTAGAATCTCAGTTAGTAATCTATGGAAATCATGGCATGATCTACCATGTCTCCTTGAAATATTATTTGTAATTCATCATGACTGACCCCATAATGACATAATGTTTCATCCTTATAAAATCAATATTCCTCTTCCATCTATAGAAAAATTAATAATCATTAAACTCCAAATAATGTTTTTGAAATTAGCATTAATGATCATTTTTAGTGTTGTGTGGTTTACTTCCTCATGAAACATTTCATCATAAAAAACAATATAAACATGAAAATAAATTTTAATGGGGTATCTAATCGGGTGACATTTAAATATTCATGACAAAACTTATTTTTTTGAAAGAAGATCCTTTTACACTAAATCTTACCCATATAGGAGTTACACTTTTGTATAACCTATTATAGAATAACCAAATACTCAATGAGACAACTCTCTTCATAATCAATATTAATTTACATTCCATTAATCATTGATCTTTCTAAGAATGTTCATAAAATATATACGGGTTTATTAATTTAAATATAACTCCATATAGTTTTAGTAAGAGCTATGTTAAATCATCATGATGTCTGTTGTAGTCATTAATATCCATCCAAAATCTGTTATTCCATGTTTTTCAATGATAGTTATCCAACACCAAAAATTTATACCTTATATTATTTCAATATCTATACCCATACATATATTATTTTCATTTACCTATAACTTTCAATGTTATCCTCCATTTAATATCAATAAATTATTTTCATGAATTTTAATACACAAAAGCTTGATTGAAATAAGAACACCAATTGTAACTCAATAATAAATACCCACAAAATTATTCAATCAATATCAATTAATGGATTAAATTTCATACATTCCATAAATGAGTTTAAATCCCATCATGGTTGACATGTACCTACAATATAATTTCCAAAATTCCCAACCACATATCATTGTGTCATCTTCAATGCTTAAATATATTTATTTTCAATGTATGATAGTTCACATGTCATAAAATTTATACACAGAGGTCATGGGGGTTAAAATACTAAAAGAAACATCTAATAGTATCAATTACCCTGTAAAATTCAATGTGTTATAATTTTTCATGTCAATCTAAAAATATAATCATGTTAATATGCTTTTAATCATATAGAATACTTATCATTCCATTCATTTTATATCATCCCATAATATAATACACCCTACATATTCTAATGTAAGGAATAATAAAATTCATACTTTTTGGAGGTTTTATTATTATCATCATTATTAAAAATATGTTGTACATGTTAATTAATGATTAATAGTTACTACCTATATAATAAAATCATGATACATTTACATTGGATACATATGTTACGTTACTCCACCCATATAACTAGTACCATAAATGTTACTAGAATCAAATTCTTCTCCAATATTAGTTATTTTGTTACTAGACTCCCTATATTCAACTATATATCTACCTTACAAATAATTAAATCACCCATTTAATAATTTCAAAAATAATATTATATTTAAGAAATGTGTTTTTGGTTCATAAGCGAGATAAAATTTCCATGTACCATGAAATAACTATACCCTTACATTAATAGAGATCGACTTGACTAAAAAATGATAGTAACTACACTATGTTTGTTTAAGGACATGCTGATTCAAAATGACTCTAATGTATAATTTGATATAATAATGAATTTAAACTTATAATCAAGTAACAAACAACGGGTTATTTAGAACACACCCAAATAATTAGTCTATTGTTTTGGAAAAATAGGAAACAAAATTGTGATCTTTAATAATCATTATTCATTTTAAAGCTATAATTAGTTTAACCCTTTATAATCAGATCTTCCTCTAAGAGAAAAAATTATGAAAAATATTTATTACTTCTAATCAATTACATAGATGTGTTAATTACTATAATTAAATGAATCTCACCATGATTTATTGGAAGATACTGGTAATTGTTAAATCCTAAATGACGTTGTCTAAGTAAAGAATATGGAATATATGGTTATCATAATTGTAGAATCATGAAGAATATCATTCATAAATTTACAATAAATTCTATGTTAATTAAATTTAATTTTTATAATATCTATTTTATGAAATAATGATAAATATTTCATCACGGTGTTAACCATGTTAAATGTCATTATACTGAAACCAATTTATATTTTTTAAATCAAAAAAATCTAGATCTTTGACCAATCCTTATAGAATTTCACACATAGTCTATATGATGATTCATCCAAAATTTTTATTAAGAATGGTTTCGACCAACATAAATTTATAGAGTCTTGTAATGGGAAAATATTTTTTATGAGATAAATATAACTTATATGAAACATATAAAATATCATAACACTCTCACTAACAAAATTGTATACATAGGTCTTATCTATGTAATTAGTTGATAAACTCATTGAAAACATCATAAAAATAATTGATCCAACATTGAGGAGTGTTTTTTAACCCACAAATGGTTCATTACTATTATAATACATTAAAAATATCATATAATTTTAAAAAAAATTATTGTATCGACTAAATGTTCTAAATTACATTATTGTCAAATTAAATATTATTTATATCAACATTATTATCAATACCATGAATTGTTTATACCGTTTTACCAATAAGAAGGAACCATAATGTGTAATTCTACATTTAATTTCTGTTTTCATATAGGGTACACACATTCAAACAATTCTTATCACCCCAATAGATTTTGTAACCATGTTCTAAACCTGATTAGTTTAAATATATTTTATTATATATTTTATATTCTCGATCTATTTTGAGGATTTGAAATTCTCAATGTAATATTGATAGGTAGAGGGTAAAATCAGTTTATATAAATTATTTAATCATGATTTACCATAATAAAGACATATCTATTTGGATTTTTGTGAATCATACAAACCGATTGATGTGTATTTATATCATGAGCATGTTATATTTGTTAAAGACACTTTTTAATCATACAAATTTTACCCATTATGAAAATTTATTATTTTTTGTGAAGAATTTAAATTGTTTAACATTTCATATACTGATTAATAATTTATAAGTTCGTTACTAAATATTAAATGATGGAATAATTATTTATTATTTAGTTTAATAGTATAATAAATATCAATTTATTTCTGTTAAATGAATTAAAATAATAAATAAATATGATTTAGTTAAATATTTTCTTATTATAATTTCATTATATAATCTTGAAACAAATACCCCCAAAATTGATGGTTCCTATCAATATATCATATATTTTCATTAGGAAAATATTATATGAAACATTGTTTTCTTATAATGAATTAATTTCATGAAAAAGATCCCCAGAATGACATATAAATTTCAAACTGGGTCATATTTGAATATGATATATATAAAAATAAATGATTCCTTTTCTCACAAACACCATTTGACTATGGTGTTATAGGAGGAGTGAGTTGTGAAATTTTTTTATAGGAAATGATATAATTAAAATATTTATTGAATTAGTTTCAATAACAACAATTTGATAAGTGAGTTTGATTAATTTTCCTACTTTTGATTAAATAATTCATTCATTGATACATGAAAATTTCCATATCATTGAAAATGTACTTTGTATGAAATAATAACCATAATGAATTAATTCACCGTTATGGGTTACAATGAATATATACCCATAACTTTCTCATGAATACAAAGGATAACATTTTTTTTTCATAAAAACAATATTAAATACAATGATAAATTACTCTAGTATTTAAGTGTAATTTGAGAAAATTAAATTTAAATACGAGAAACATGAATGTGAACCCAAATATTTTCATAGTTAGAGAATAATCCAAATATCTATGGAGAGGTGTAATAATACCACAATTCATGGTAAAAAAGTACATGGATAAAGCACCGAATTATAGAAACCCAATATTGAAATTATGCTTATAATGAATTTTTGTGATATAGTTCCATATAAAAAAAGATTTTCAAATATCTAAAAATGAAAATATAAATCATGTAAGTGAATATATAGTATCTTTTTCACAGATATTCATATTTCTAATGTACCAAGATGAAATAGTATCAACTGCTATAATATCCATTATTGGTATCATTGGTCAGATATGTTACATGGGTATAGTATGGGACCATAAAATTTAATTTAACATCATCCAAGTGGATCAGACTCCACAATTATAATATTCTCCCTCATTTTTCCTATGCATCAAAATATAACAACATTCACGGTTTTGAATTTATAAAACAAATGTTATATGAGATACACAAATTCTTCAATTCACAATGAAAACATTCATAACAATGAAACAATGTTAGGATAATGACTTAAGAAAGACAAAATTCATTCTCATCAATACTTAAATTTCCTTATTTATATTCCTAATATACCAATGAATTTATATTCCATTCCCCAACACCACTTTTCCATAATCTATCATTCATCCTACATTAATAAATAAAGATCGTAAGAGGTACTACAGTTCATCATCTTAACAATCACTAATATATTTCTATATACGTCATCTAAATTATTAGATAAATATATCATCCTTAATTATACATTTAATAAAATTAATCATTAACTAAATGTGTTTTTAGGGCATGGAACACTTGTTTTTTTTTTCAATTTAATTTTAGTATATCTTTCGTAGTAAATACATTTTCAACTCTTTATATCCAACTCTAATAATAATGTATTCATCAAAATCATCTTTTTAATATCTTTCATTATAGAAATTATCTTTTTCTAGGTGGTAGATAGTTCCAAACACATATATAATTGAGATACCCAAAAAATAACCATTGGTAATCATCTTAATCTGGACATCCCCTCTATAGTATACATCTGAATTGTACTACAATGAGTTTACTTTCCAAAATCAGAACTGAAATTCCAGAGATCCATTGAATTACCTCATTATCTATTTTATTTCTTCTCATGGATACCTCAAATACTTATCTATGTGTGTATCAAGTCTATATTTTAGGAAATATTTTTCTAAAATAAATTTAATCTTCTCAAAAAATTTCATTGCAATTAATAGATTTATTTGCCTTGTGTTACATGGAACACTATGTTTATATTGAGTTATATTCAAAAGTAGGTGTAGATTAAAAAACATTCTTCCCTATGTGTAAATGAAATGTTACCTAATGCTAAAATATTATTATATTTTGGGATTGTTATCACTAAACCATTTTAATAATGGTTTTGAATAGTATTAAATACATTATAAAGAAATATAATTTAAAATGAATATTTAAAAAATATTTGTTTAGTACTGAATTAGAAATGAAACTAAAATCAATTTGATAATAATTGAAATACTAAAAAAATATTACTAAAGAGGTATTAGTTTTTTATATTTATCATTTTTCTTTAGTGACACACATGATATATTCCCCAAATATTTCATTTATATGGTGTATATAATATCAATTAATTTATTTTATAGTGATTAACTTATAATTAGTGGTATTTAAATATATATTTTTTATTACCCTTTCATGGGGTTTACAGATCAAAAGTTACTGAATCGTTATGGCATGTTTTCCTAAATTTTTCTTCATTGACACATATGTTCGGTTAGTCACGTATAATATTTTATGAGTATTATATAAATCCCCATTGAAATTTATCATCATGAATTTATTTTTTTATCATGATAATATATGTTTCACTTATTATTATTCTTTAATGGGGACTATGATTCAATATAACCAATGTGTTAATGAGTTTTTGTAATAATGACATCATTTTATCAAGATTATTTATGATTATGTTTCTGATGATAGAATATTATTATTCATATCTCATTAAACTATTTAATTTTATTCTACTATGTATATTTCATTATAATAAGTTCCATCCCAATTTTGACTATATTTATATACACTAGAGTGTGAAAGAATATTTTTTATTAAGAAACATCATTTTTTATCTATTCGGTCGAAAAACCTATTTATTATGAAATCATATTCTACAAAAAGGATTTCAAAAAGGATTTTAAATTTCACAATATTATTTATTAAATAATATTTTACCCATTATTTAAATTTTATTTTTTAAAAATGAATATTTATGTCATTTTCCAGACAATTAACATTGGAAATTAAGAAAAATGTGAAATGAATAATTATTTTAACGTGTATTACATAAATGGAATTTCCTTTCATAATGTCCATTATTTTTTTGAAGAATCGATTATATATTTTAATGGATATTTTCAATGAATATTATTTTCAAAATATTATATGTTTTTAAAATTTGTTTTTTAGGTGGAATGTGTATTCTACTCTTGAAATGTTCATATTGTTTAATGATTCATTTAGATTTGTTCTATTTTATTTTCATGGTAAAATACTTCCAAATATTAATATGAAGATTTTCTATATGAGATTTTATTATAATAGTTTTTTTCATATAAAAAGAGAAAAAATGAAAAATATTTTACATCTATGATTACAACTATTGATGTCTCATTTTCCATAGATAGTACATGATCGAAAGATACCATTCATATTATTCTTATGAATGGTTTATATTTATGATAGAATTATGTCAATAAATTTTATATCTATTTGATGGGTCAAAAAAACATAAAATAATTCTGATAATATATTCACATCACAATTTATACTAAAATAGAATGACTTATTAATTATGAATCCTATCTCTTTTTTCACTATTTATGATATGATAAAATGTTTATGATTTTTTTAAAGGGTTCTCAAATGGTGCATGGTTTAATATTTTAGTGAAAAATTTATATAATTTTCAGCATGTGATAGGTGGGACATATATCTCCCTCCAATTAATTGGTAAATTCATTATATCACATTATATAATAATGGGAAACAAGTCTATGGGATTGTACAACTATGGGAAATATCTTCTTTTTAATCAATTGTGGAATGTTGGTGTGTCTGAAGCTACTATAGACAATAGATGTATCATAATCCATAAAGGTGAATATCACTCTTATGACCAATGTTTTCTGAAACTATGAATTTATATTCAATGATTCAAGTTTATAATCTATCATTAGTTTGGTATAGAAATTGTATGTTATGTTAAGGATAACATACCATTATTCTTATCTTATAAATTGATATGATCATAGATTATGATCTGTTATGTTTAACATTAATGGGAATATGTTCTCAATAACACTTATATATTATTATTTAATATATACGCAATTCATTCAGTAGGGGATTCTGAAGATGAATAATATGTGATAAGCAATTTGTGGTATAAAAAGTATATACTTTAAAATATAATTGTAATAATGCATCTATTTATGAAATTTTTTAATTATTCATTTAATAATTTGTGATTTTTATCTATGAATAATTTTTTTTGACTATAGTTGGTAATATATTAAAGTATTATATTACAATTAAATATTGGAATGATAAAAAATTAGTCAGATCCCTGGAAATATTTACATGGATATTTCTAGGGATATGTCTAAGGATTTGTCTAATGATGATTAAAAGTGTAGGAACCTATCCAAGAATTTTGGTAGTGGATAGAGAATGCGTTTTCCATGAAATTAAATCCCTTTATGGATACAACAATTAGAAGTAGAAGTAGAACATTGGAAAATATAGATAATATATCTAAAAAGGGTACATTTATCTAGAATGAATCATCACTAGGTTTATTAAAATGGGCCTTGATAAACTTCTAGTCTAACATTCCCATGTGATATTCTTTGGAAAATACCAAACTCTTTATGAACAATCACAATGGATCAAAGTATGTGGTCATGATTAAATATATAGGATAAAAAATCATTCATATATAAAAAAGTGATGTATCATGATTTAAAAACCCTACAATTTATCATTAATGATTATGTCATTTTCTACTATGAATAACGTTTCTCAGACTATTCTTTATGGTTCCAGTCAATTGAGGGAATGTAACGGAAGAGGGTAGCCATTTAATGTGGTTGAAAACATATTTATGGAAAAAATGGGAAGATTACTATTGTATTAGATATTATGGGCATCCCAAATAAGTTATCACAATGTATGATTATCAAATTGATAAATAAAAGTCTCTTAGACTCACCAATGAATTGAAGGATGGATTTCATTGAGAGTTTACGTAGTGCACACTATAGAGGAAATACAATTTAGTTTCCTATAAGTCTTGAATTTTTGAAAAAGGACTCCATGTAATGTATCAATGGAATGAAATGATCTTTTATGTGTGGATAAGAATGAAAAAAATGTAAGATAATGTAATGGGAAAATTTTAAGTTCAACTAATGGAATGGTTAATAATAATTGTTTCAGTAATGAATCGTTAATTGTTTATTATTATAAATGTTGAATATATAGGCATTATAAAACTATTTATCCTAGAGGATAATCTCAAGAAGTGGATAATCAAGGTGGTATATGTAATGGGTTTTTTGTTGATTATGTATATAATAAAATCAAAAAATAAAATAAATAGTTATTAATAAAAAGATTATTCTTCCTAGTTAATGGATTACGAATAGAGTAGAATTATTAGAGTGTTTATGTATTGTAAGTAAATAATTCTAATATATATTTCTATAGATGTACTGAACCAAAAAATCAATCGAAAATGGATTATATTATTTATTTCATATATTATAAATCACTTAAAATCACTTAAATAAGTCAATACAAACATTATAAATGATGAATGAATGATATAATAGGTATTTATAAAAATTAAAGAACCAATACTGATATAATAGTAACCTCGCCATTGGATTATTAATATAACTATTAGGATTAGTAATACGACCAATAAAATTTTAACATCACCAATGAAATTGTAAATAAACATTGTGAATATTTTGATTGAAAATAAGATATATTTATTTCATGGTATAAATGATTTTTTAAAACTATTAAATTATGTAATGGTATTTTTATAAATTGTCAATGTTTAATTATAATTTTATAATAAATATAATGTTTTAAAATAAAAAATATATTCAAAAAATAGACTTGAAAATTAATATATTATTGACATTTGGCTAGAAGATAATTTTATGAGAACATAATTCATTTATCAAAGTTTCATAAAGTGATTTATAATTCTAAAATTGATATTTTTAGAATATATGAGGATTTTAATTAATTTTTTTAACATATTTATAGAATTATTTTTATAAAATTTTCTTCACTTTTTAATTATATGCATAAAAAATGGATAAAGTAATTTTTTTGGATTTCCCTAAATAGTTGATTTTTCGGTGAATAGTAAAATATGGTACTTTACTGAATATATAATTATAATTTAAACAAATGATTTATTGATTAATATATGACGTAAGAACAAAAATCATGAACTATCCATTATTATTTAACTCATTTAGTGATAAAATATTCACCAGGAAATCTAAAACTTAGGTTCTCACAATAACACCATTCTCCCCTATCTCCCCACCACTCCTGCTTCAAATTGGTTTTCTCCCAAAACCCTTTTCTACAGGGATGATGGATTGTATGATTGTTGTTTCCCTTATTTAAATATATCTACTACATTCTTTCATCCTTTATCTAGAATCCTTAGGCCTCTTCACTTTACCTTTCTTTGTGCCACTGATTTCCAATTTCTAATGATAAGGATTTTAGTCATTTCATTACATGTCTCTATGATGATGATTGCAGAAATCCATGACCACATCATCCCCTATATGACATTGAATTTCACCCCTTCTATCCAGTTCATATCTAGAGCAATCATTACTCAACATTTTTGGGAAAAGCAATTTCACAGTCGAGGGTTTTTTTGGATCTCCTGTGTCGGAATGATCTTGTTTTTTGCTTCTATGTTTATATCAAGAAATATGACATATATTGGATGCAACATTTTCACTTATCCATTCCCCTACCCAATGGAACTTTCCTCATCTCCATGATGGATCAAATGTAATTGTTTTCCAAATGTTTTGGTTGGTGGGATCTGGCTGCAGATAATGCATCTCACACGAGTTGTTTTTCATGATTCTGATGTAGATATTCATGTATTTTATATGGAGATGGTTATGTTTGAGGAATTTTCAATTTTTTTTTTCACTTTATACATCTTTTAAGTAATTTTGATTCTTTTTTATTCCACAATGGTGTTGTTTTATTTTTGGTATTCTGACGAAGACAACAATATTGGTCTTATATCGGTGATGTCGCTACATGAATAGTGTCAAGAATTAGCTATAAGTTTTGCTAATGGTGTAATGTATTGTTACTAAATATTGGAATAGATGTTATTCTTGTTTTGAATAAGATATAATACAAAATTTGTAATCTCTCTTGTGATATTGATTGATGCGACAATGATATGTTGGTTTTTTCACATCATAAGGGGTTGTGTGTGGTGCGTACAAGGCCATCACTATGATGGGAATGTGACTCGAGGTGGACACATGTTTCGAGATGCTTCATTTAACAAGATATATGATGATGGATTGTATTATTAAATTTGTATTTTGTGGTTTTTGGAAGGTAGCAGGGGTGGTTCTTTCTCTTCAGGGATGTTCAGTTTTGAATTCTAAATTTTATTAAATGTATCTTTATTGTGGGGAATGTGTGGATGATTTGTGGAGGATTTAATATGGTTCCTTCTTAAACCAAATGTTAATTCTTGAAAAATATAAAAAAATTTATATTTTGTTAGGTAATATATTTAATTATATGGTTCAATACTATTGATAGTATTGATCCAAAAAATAAACTAATCAAAAAACACTCCTCTCCTCCACTATAAATGTATAGAACCAAACCCAGTTTCCCAGATCTAGTTCCATATTTCATTACATTGGCATATAAACAATTAATTTTATTACCTAAGTACCATGTTGTTTATTAGCTTTTTTCTATGAATTTTTAGTTTCCTATATTCATAGTAAATCACACGATCATTCTACATAAGGATTCCACCATGTCCTTTATTTGATGCAACACTATAGATAACAAACTCATCATTCCCTGATGGTAGGGTTAAGATCAGATCATTTACGAAAATCCTCTTCAACTTTTCAAAACACTCTTCACATTACTTTTTCCATACAAACAAAAACCCTTTTTTATCTTGGTGAATGGGTTGATTAAACAGACGATGTTCTAGATGAAATGTTAATAATATCCTTCTAAACAAATAAAACTTTATAACTCAGCTATGTCCTTTGGAGTAGGACTTTCTTACACGTATTTTTTATTTGTAGGGTCTATAGATATTCCATCATTAGAGACATTGTGGCCTTGAATGGAAAATTATTGGTGCTAATAATAACACTTTCCAAACCTCACTTATAATTAATTTCTTATAATAGGTGTCAAAATAGAGTCCAAGTGATTTCCATGATCTTCATAACTTTTATATTATACTAGGATATCATCAATATAAACCACCAAAGAGTTATCAAGATATTACTTCAAAACTATATTCATTATATTCACAAAAACAAATGGTGTATTAATTAGTACAAAAGGTATTACTTTAAACTTGTAATGCTTGTACCTAGATCAGAATAGTTTTTTAGAATGAATTACTTCCTCATAAGTAATAGATGATATCTAGATCGAAGATCAATCATCAAAAATTTAGGGCTCCATTATTTTGATCAAATAAGTCATCAATGTTACGCAAGGGATACTTATTCATTATTGTTATATCAATGATATCCCTATATTCAATGCAAAACCTCATAGACCCATCTGTCTTCTTAACTAAAAGAACAAGGGATCCCCATAGAGAAACACTAGGGAGAGTAAATCCTCTATCAATAAATTCCTCTAGTTGATTCATTAGTTCAACTAAATACACAATGGGAATTCGATAAGGGGTCTTTTATATGGGCCTTGAACAAAGAATTAAGTCAATGGAAAAAATCAATTTCTCTCTTTGGACGATGTCTAGGTAAATCCTCTGGAAAAATGTCATTATATTCTTGCACAATAGATATATCTCCTATTTGGACATTTATTTCCTCACACATAGTTATTGCATTCTATTCCTCCCTAATAAGAGATTTCATTAGAGGTACTAGGGTGGATCTATATGAGAATCATATGGTGTTGTATTTGCCTAAAGATTAGGGATTCCACACCATTCTCAAAAATTGAAACTTCCTTCTTCTTGCATTATAACTTCACAATATAATTTGAGAGCCAATTTATACCGATAATTATATCAAATTAAATAATTTGTATGATGATATGGTTAGAAACTAAATCAGGTTTAAGTGACATGAGGGGGACTAATTGACATACCTTTGTCGCAATGTTACATCCACACGTTTTTTTGACTAATAACTCCTTTATTAAGTCAAATATAACATATCCAATTTTCATGGAAAACTACGAAGATATAAATGAATGCGATAATATAGAATCAAATAAGGAAATTTCTATTTTTGATGAAATGATTAAAGTACCTTCAACCACGTCATTCAAAACATCAACCTCTACAGTTGTGATCACTTATGCTTGTCCTTTCTCCTAGTCTTTTATTTAGAATGATTCCTTGACACTTTGTACAATCCTTAACATAATGACATAACACTAGACAATTACAACAATTACCATTAATAGCGCTATTCTTCCCATTTCAATCACCAGCAAGATGGTCTTTTTGTCCACATATGTAGCATACTCCTTTTCATTTTAAGAATGTACTAGGATGTTTCCTTCCACAATTATCACAGTGTGGAAACTCAACTCTTTCTTTCTTTCAACTTTCCTTATTTACATTCCCAAAGTTTTTAGAAGCCCTCTTCTTCTCTTGCTTCACCTTAAAGACTTAAGACATAGATAATTCCTTTTATGTCATGATAAAACATGAAACCATATCCTCATATGATGAAAAACGTTGGGAGACTAATTCTCACCAATGTAATGGTTTTAGGCCTTAAAAAAATTTATCAATTTTTCTCCTTGAGATTATTATATAGTCCACAACATGTCATGCTAACCTTGTAATATTAGATTCATAGTTTTAAACATTAT
Source organism: Viscum album (assembly GCA_963277665.1). NCBI lineage: Eukaryota > Viridiplantae > Streptophyta > Magnoliopsida > Santalales > Viscaceae > Viscum > Viscum album. Next base: position 137,560,717 of record OY728139.1, read on the forward strand.
TATCTTCCTTCTGCCTTATATTCAGAATTTCCTCTCCACATGCGCTCTCTGTTCATGAGGAATGTATTTCTCAAGGATGATTTCCTTAAAGTCCTTCAATTCCATCTATTATATTTATTCCTCATCCTTTTTGTTTTTTTATTGTCAACCACCAAAAATCCACATCACCCTATTGATGATAAATCGCTTTGATGACCTTCTCTCTATCATTACATCCCAAAGCCTGAAATATCTTCTCTAGGGAAATTTTCCACTACTCAACAAAAAATTGCTTTGTAGTCCCATTGTATGATGGAGGATGATGATGCATAAAGGGATCTAACAAAGCTCTTCCACGTGGTTGATCCAGATGTTATATATGGGTATGGTTATTATTCATAATTTGAGTAAGTTGTCTCAGTATAGTTTTAATTTTCTCATCAACCATCACACCACCAGAGACAACATCATTATCTTAAATTGGAGAGAAATCAATACATGGGACACATGTGTTTGTTCGGTTTCCATTCCTTCCAGAAGGCACCTTTTCTGGTTGAATACATACACTAGATATATATATGATTCATTATTTATTATATTATCTTAAAAAAAATACTTCACATAAATTTATAACCTACACATGTCTAATCCCATAATAACAAAAATAGTTTCTTTGAGGAAATATTAAAATTTAAATCCTTTATAATTTCTTGTAAATAAAATGAAAATTATCCTAACCATATCCCCCATGAGTTTCATAAGCAAGAGTGAATCAAGGAAAATTTTCATTTACTATGATAACCCTTGACATGCTCAAAAATCCTTGTATGTTAATTCACTACTAAGTACATTTTTTCTAGAGCCACCTCTAACTTCTCATATACAGACATAGATGTATTGTTAGAAAGATACACATAATCTATTTCATACAAAGATACCAGGAAATTATTGTATTTTTAGCCTCAAATAACATATTATAGACTCTTCTGTAATCTACATTTTATAATTCTTGTTTCGAGGTATTCTACTAAACCTTCTATGATGACAACATTAAGGACCCGACCCCAGTTGCCTGAAGTCGGTTCCTTATATTATTAAAATGGAATATAAATAAGGAATTTTGATCATGATAGACCACATAGTTTAGTATGTTTTGGAAACAAGAATCATATATTAGTTCAATATTACATAATAAAATGAAAATAAAACACTAATTATTCCATTAGAAACGTCCAAGCCCCCAAGAGGGAGCCTGCAAAATCACTCATAACTTACTTCTTCATATCCTGGGAAAATGAAACATAAGAAAGGGGTGAAATCAAATTCCCATTAAGAGTAAGAAATATAGTTGAAGATAACATATATATTAGACATGGTGAATAAATGAAAACACATTCCATTATAAATAATAAACTTGAACACATTATGGCAGGAATATGAGGTGAGTAAAATAATTCCCTAGTAAAACATAATCATGGGTATTTTACTAGTTTAGTAATCACATGAACTTTCAATTACAAGTTTCATAATGAGTGAAGTGAATATATTGGACATTATAAAACATTTTTTAGGGACCCATCAAATATGTCTAAAAATGATTTAGGCCTCGACCAATTCTATATATCACATTGGGAAAGGCGTCAGCCAATTCCATGTATATTTATCTCATGATACCTACCGATGCATCGAGGGGCTATAGTAGGCCTGACCCATCACATAATAAGTCCAATGAATACTTCATATAAGCATGGATAAACATAAAAAATATATACATTCATATTTAAACTATCAAATTTAATGTTTCTAACATTCCCTAGTCATTAATTATAGGAAACTAACCATTCTGAGTAATATGGTGAATGGTTTTAAGATAGTTCACCCACAATAAAATAACTCATAAACCATCCAATACAATTTGGAAGATGATATAAAAAACCATTAAACCCAATAATACATATGAATCAAAAAGAGTATTTAATTGAAAGAAAATACTCTTATAAAATTATTTAGCAATTCTTTAGATAAATACTCTTTTATTTTGAAAAGAAGTGTTGTTTTGGAAAAATATTTATATAAAACTATAAGTGAAGTAATATTTTATTTTCATAATAAAATGAGTGATTTTATAAATATAATGGTTTTTAAGACATATTATACATTTCCCTTGAAAATAGGTAATTATTTTAAAAATTCCATTGTATCGGGGTTGAATTTTAGAGACAAATTTTAATGTTTCTTTTAAAATGTGGAACCATCCATAAAATAAGGAAGGTTTATGTTTGGTAAGAATATCTATAGAACTAAAGACGATATTATGTAGATTAATTAATAATATACAATAATTTCATTTTGGTAATAAGAAAATAAAAGTAACCTGAATGAAAATGGGGGTTCGGGTGAGAAAACCCGTACCATAAATCTAAATGTGTTATACTCCTAAAATTAGAAACTGGATTATGAAATTAGACTTATTAAAAACTAATTTTGGAACCTAATATGGATGTATTTCATTTATCAAAATACCTTTTAGTTAATAAATGTTCTTATTGATAAGTTATTATGTAGAAATTCGTCATTCTGATGTGTTAATTTTGTTGATTTTTATAATTGGTTCAGTTGATTTTATTTAATGGAGTTCATGTGGAATGGATGTAAATCCCAAAATTTGAAATTTAATTTTATTTATGAACCTTAAAAATTTTAATGGTCACTTCTATTATTTTGTTACATGGAATGAGGGTGAATCATTAGATGATAACCACTTTGATTATTTGGTAGTATTTGGATTATTATGAACTAGTTTTGTTATATAATTTTAAACATATGTACATATACTAGTTCCTGAATATTAATTAGAAAATAATACATATATAATAGTCTGGTTCAACCTTATATATTTTTTAATGAATAGTAATGGAAGGTAAATTGAATAACGAAAATTCATCATCCACAAAATTTATAAATTTGAACCTTTGGGACATTGATTTTGTTTATTAAAAATAAAAGGGAGAGTAAGAATATTTATGATGATTATTCCAATAAAATGATATAAATCAAGTATATTTATTATACTAGAGTAATAATGTTCATTTTGACAAAGGAGTTGAGGAGAGAAAAATAAAATATATGAACATGAAATTAAAAGAAAACATGAGATATCACTTATGAAAATTCAGATGCCTAACGATGTCACATAAAATTTCATGAAACGAAATGATGAGAGAAATAGGGTATATAATCAATTTAAATAAAAAATAATAATATAAATACATAATATCGACCCTATCCTATGAAATAGAAATTCCAAGAGATAACATAAAAGAAGTGTCGACTAAAAGGGGAGGGTGAAGTGTTCCCTAACCTTGAAAAGTAACTCCTAGAACATGACGATATGGACCATGGGGGAATAAGGACACCTTGGGAGGACTCCCAGGAAGGTAAATCCACCATAGAATCTAGGTTGACGTATTTGGAATGAAATAAAATGAAAGGATGAATAGTTATATAAAGAAAAAGAGAGATAATTTGTTATCAATTTAAAAAGACACCTCATTAGTTGTTTTTGTAAAACCATGGGCTTGGGCACAATATTTTCCCATGGTATAAGCCACATAGGTCACATAATATCTTATGGTATTGTACACAAGTCTACATTCTTTTTATTTTAAATTTTTTTTCATTTTTATGTAATTAAATAACCGTAAACTCAAAAATGTATTTATACTATTCATGAAAAATTCAAGTATTTTAGAAAAATCCCAAAAATTCACCCATAACATTTTTCAATGTGTAGAAGTATCAAAATGAACCCCATTTTTAAAAAATAAATTTCTAAATATTATTTGTTTAATTTTTAAATAAAATCATTGTTCATTTGAAAAATAATAAATTTACGGTATAATTAATTTTATATCACATTGAAATATTAATTAAAATTTCATTATCTTATAACCTTATAGAAATATAATAATATAATAATTTAATATTCACAAGGGGCATATTTCTATTCACATTACTATTCATAAGGGTATGTTACTATTCACTGAAAATCACGTTTGTTCAATAAGACTCCAAATTTCTTACTTGTCACAACTCCAAATGACCATTTTTTGAAAATAAAAGATAGTAGAGGTAATGTTGAATTTAATGGCAACATTATAAAATGCAGTCAATATTTATTTTCAAATCCTTCGGGTGTTATATTAAATACAACCTCTCACAACCTCATCTCCTCACACCTCAAAATCCTTGATTCTTGTCCAAATATTTCCCAACAATCTTCCAAAGTATCTACCCCACATCCATGATACTTATTTATAAACCAAATTCCAACCCTATTTTCCTTAAGGAGGATCTTAGGGAGTATAATTTCAAGAGATAAAATCATCCATCTTTTTCTTTTATTTTCTTTTCAATTTTAGTTATTTTCATATCATCTCATTACCTCTTCTATTAAAACAATACATGATAACTACCATATAATATTTACAATATTATTTTATTATTTAAATGAAATATTCATTATTAAACTACTTCTCAACTTCCTTTTATAAAATAAATCTAATCAGCTTCCTTGTTGTGTTGATTTACTAACAACATGGATGACACATTTTAATTTTCCAATACCACCTTCATGACTGGTCATAAAAACATTATTATGTATAAATAATATTTTATTAAATATATATTAATTTATATAAATTAATTGAATTATTATATAAATATTATATTGAAGAAAATTATATAATTTCATGATGGTTGTAAAAAAATAGAAAAATAAATTTAATCACGTGATTTAACATTTTATAAAATGAATCAACCACACACCATATAAAATGATATATAATATCATTTAAACTATTAGAAGTTAATTATTATCATATAAATTAAATTATAAAGAAATTTTCCCATTTCACATGAACTTCCATTCTTGTATTCAAGAGAACAAATCATGAAAACAAAATAATGATCCACAAAAAATGAAAATGATTCTTATAAATCATCAAAAAGGACATAAAAACATAAAATATTTATTGTAAATATATTAATTTTAGAGGAAGTTATTTTTTAATTAGTTAATTGATCTATTTGGAATACCCAATAAATAATTTTCAAATGCATAATAGTCTCATATATAAGGTAAAAGATTCTCTCTAAACCCCCATTTTTCCTCAGGATTGGATTTATCACCCTTTTCCCCAATGTACTTCTTAATTATTCTTATGTAATTTACAAGATATATTTTTTATATTCATAAAATAAGAATCTAGATCAATTAATATTTATTTTAAGGTTAAATACATGTTTTAAAAGTAACCATTCAAAATTAGTCTCGATAAGCAAGCACGATTAAAGGTAATTTCCATGTTACATATCAGTTTTCAAGTACAAAGTATAATTTATTTTAATCCAATAATATTTTAATTGAGATAATATATTTATTTTTAAAATATGTATAAGAAAATTTATGATTTCATTCATGAAATTATAATATTTCCCACATTAATGAATTATTAATATTTTCCCTCAAACCACACTAAACATGCATATTTATAATGTTTTTAGACACACTTTTTACATGGTTTCATTTCATTTAAACATAATTTGTCAACATAAATAGACAATATACCTTGTTAATATCCATTTAACATTTAAATATATTCATTCATATACTGTTTTACAATACACCTATTTTTAATGATTTATGAATTGATTATTAATACCACTACATTCCAAGGATAACCATTATGCTTATTCTTTATGTATGATTCATCATGTGGGACACATAGGAATGACCATTTTATGTGGGGTGTTCCTAGATAGAACTCAAATTCATTGGATAATGTATAACCATATGATATTTTATTCTGATTCATAGAGTGACACTTTTTATTTAAGGGGACATTGTTGGTCATGTGTAGTAGTATTGGAAGTTAACCTTGACTCGTGATAATGTCATATTATATGTTATTTCAAAAATACTATGAATACAATGTTACATGATCCCATTTTATGATTACTTGTGTTTTCACATGACTCATTCCTTGTTATGTCAACTTGATTTTTCTTCTATCCCATGTATTATGATTAATTCCAATATTTATTCACTTAGTAGTATTTTTTGTTGATCCCTTTGTTCGTGTATTCTATTGGTTATCTTATGAAGTTTTAAAATCTCATATGATTTTAATATATAATTTTTGAGAATAATTGTTTTTGTTTTATGCATTCTAATGATGTATATAATCTTCCAAAGATAGCATAATTTAATATATTTGGCTTGTAACTGATGGATAATCATGCTCGATGTCATGTAATAATATTTTTAAAAGGATAGGTCCATTATGATAGCTTATTATAATTTCTTTGTTAGGAATTTTTAGAATATGTTTAAGGGTTTTGATTATCAAGAAAGTTTATTTAATATAAATGTGATATTTAATGATAAACAGATAATTAAGGGAAAGGTAAAAATTAATATTTAATTGATATTGAGATAGTTATGAAAGGAAAATATTATGACTAAAATGGATAAATTAATTTTTTTCGTATAAATTACATTGTATGGGCTAATGATTATTTTATAAGGTGGTTGATATTGTCATTTCTGAAGATTACATCATTTTTGGATTAAAATAATTCTTCTAATAATCAATGTTTTATAAAAGTTTTATGGAAACCTGTAAGTTTTATATATGGTTTTATGATAATTTTGGAAAAATCCATGTTTTAATAATATACATGAAAAAAATATTTTCTTGTTTATTATTTGAAAATTATGTGCTACATCTTATTTATATATGAAAATATTGATAAAATAATTTTTGAAATTTACTGACATGATTATTAATGAAAAGGATTGTAACGTCTTGTTTTTTGAACCAGATGAAAAAACACAGGAAATAAATCTTTTCCACTAACTAGGCATGTCTGTTTTAAAATTGATGGTCAGAACTTTTTATTCAAGTAGCAGACATTGCGACATAGTTTGAATAAATATTTTAAATTTATTTTATTCATATACGTGTTTTTTTCATTACAAATAATTGAAATAACTCTCAAACGGTGCGTCATATGAGAAATCTGAGATAGCTGTTAGGTCTGGAACACTGTTTTTACCCTAGGTAGGGTATAACCTTGATTTTAATTAGGTGTTTGGAACCCTCACACATGATAATTCCATCTCAATTTTTAATTAATTAATTATTACGTTTTTTATATAATAGATAATTATTTTCTCACAAATGGTGCGTCAAATGAGAAATATGACATCACCAATAGTCCTGGGACGTGGGGTTTACACTAGGTATGGTATAACCATTGTGAGTGACAGACATTTGGTTATATCGCATCCGAATATAATTTACTTGGGTTAACTATTTTTTTGGCATTTATAAATAATAATAATATATTTTTTATTAATATTATTATTTTTATTAAAGAATGAAAATGAAAATACACATCAATAATCAATAAATTTGTCGTGGTGTAGAAATAAAAACCAAGTAAAGTAAAAAATATTATATTATTAATTGTTCTAATTAAATACTAATGCAAAATAAATATTTATTTAATAATCATTATCATATTTATTAATTTTTGTTGTCATTAAAATATCAATGATGTCATAGATGGGTTTAATTAAATAATAATAATTATTTTAAAAATTGTTATTATAATCAAATTGGGACAGAAACATTTATATATATATATGAGTTATATCTATATATAAGTGATTAACTATATATATATACATATATATAGTTATATATAAATGTGTGGGTGTATATATATGAATATGTAGATCATATATGTATTTATATAACATATATATACGTGGGTGGATATTTATTGTTACGTTAGATAAAATATTATTTATTATATACATAAATGTGTTTAACATGTCGACTTAAATCATGTTTTGGACTTTTATGTTTTTAAATCCAAATCGTTAAAGAAACCCAGGTTGTGCACCTACACAACCTATTGTGGGTCCCAGATAGCTATTAAAATGAATTAAAATATTGTTCATGCTTTATGTAAAATATTACATCGCGCCATAGCGCAACGTTCAGGATAAAAAATAATTATAAAGTATTAAAGGAAATTAGTGGAATTTAAAGAGAAATAACAATAAATAATAAAATAGATAAGGCTATAGAGAGACTAAAAATAATTAAAATGGTTAAAACCTATTTTAATGATTTATTTCATTTTCCCCCAATTTAATTTAATTATTTTATTTATTTATCTATTTTTTATTTTTTTCCTTTTTCATTTCTATACTTTACTTTTTATTTTTTTCTCTCCTCCTCTCATGCTCTACTATGTGTGGCGCACCTATCTTCCATAGGTTGTGCACACCACCCTCTCCTCCCTTCGTAAGATCGTCGTACCTCTGTTCGTCGTCCGTTTTTTTCACTGTTAGATGCGCTGTGAACCTCTCACCAAGGATTATCTCACACACCAATATTTGTGCTTTATCATTCCAAATCCTTTGCGCAATTGGCAATGAATGAATTTTACCCTATTATGTGGTCTTTTTAAAATCCTCTGTTTTCATCATTTTTAGGTCAAATTGAAGCCTACTGCAAATTATAGGATCATCTATGACCATAAAGAAGAGAATTTATTCCCTTTCCCACTGTTTCATTGCAAATTATAAAAATGCATCATTGTGTCGTAAGTCGGTGCCTACTGGATTTGTGAAAATTCACCCACTTTATTTAATTCAATTGTTTCACCTAGTTTTGGCATCCCCATTGATCATTAATTAAATTGTTTAAATTGTTGAAACGTGGTCGGATTCCCCTTTGGGTGTGCTGATAAGGAAAATATAAATTCTGTTAGCCTGTATATTTAATTCATTTTACTGCATGTTTTACACAACATATTTTTGTTGATTTTAATTTAAATATTAATTTTAGATTAATTATGAACCTTAAATTGTTGGATCATTGAATGTTGTTTGTGCTGAATTATTTAATTATTTAAATGTTCTTTCCCAAGAATTTAATTTAATTAACTCCATGTGTTGTGCAACCTATTTTTGTGACAATTAATTTAAATAATTAATTTATATTAATTATGAACATTAAAATTGTTGGATCTTGGTTAGTTGGTTGTTATAATTTATTTATTTATCTAAATGTGCATTTTATCTGCTTATTTTGATGCGGTACACTGCCTTGTTATGATTTCTATGATGAAATTTTAAATTTTCACTATGTAATGCATGGGTTTTCCTGTTTAGTATCATACTGCAATTATATATGTTGACGTCATATTTGATGATGTAAGAAACTTCAATTAATTTTAGGGTGGAGAATGTAGGTGGGTGCTGTAATAAGGGCCATTCTTAGACCCTTCGTTCCTAACTGTTACCTCTATGTGTCGGGGGCAGTGTTCTTGGATTTGCCAGAATGAGACTTCCCCAGACTTTCTAATACTTATGAGTGAAACCAGTTCCAAAAGGTCCCATATGAACAAATCATTCGCTAATGTGTCTAATCCATCCCAGGATGGTGCATGGACCCTCTTTGCGAGATTGGGACAGACTCAGGGTAAAGTCATGCCTCGAGTGATACCTGGTCCTTCAAAATATTTCCTTGGACCAGATCTATGGTATTAGATAATTGAAGGATAATCCATAGAGATACCTTCAGGACGGGCTCGAACTCCAACTCTCAAATTGATTCTTAATAATGAATCACTGAGGGTTTATATTAATGTCAATGTTAGTCCCTTGAGATTTGATATATTTTTTGGTGTGTTGAAGCACCCCTGGTTGACACATGACTTAGAACCCAAGTTTAAGCACAAGCATGGGGGTATGCCTCTTCCTTGTTTACCTTACTCTTCCTGGATTTATATATATTCATATGGGTATTCTTCTGAAAGGTACTTCTTTCAGAAACCCAGCGTAGGCCGAAGCAGGTGATTATGTACATGTTCAGTTGAGAACCAGACATAGTTATTTATTTCATTACACTTAATACACTATCTGGTATTGTTATATAATTACACACTACATTTATTTATTGTATAAAATGGAAACGTTTAGACACTGTGGTTGCTGACCTACTGGGATTTTATCACACACCTTGCTCTGGCGTCGTTGACACCCAAGTAGATTATATGCATGAAGTTATTGACAAAGGGAAGAATGTTGCTCCCAAGCCATGATTTTTTCATACTGCTTAGGATGGAGACTGGGGTAGAGGACCGAGCCTTGCTTGTGATTCCATTGGTGCTCTGTGTCTTTTCTATTTAGTTGATAGAATTCTTGGGTTTTTTTCATGTTTTTAGTTTAGAAAGTCATCATGGAATGGAATCATTTTTGTACCCAGTTTCATTTATCAGCTTCCACATTTATTATGTATTCTTCTTGGATTATTTATATTTATTTTGTTGTAGTTTATTCATCCAAATGCTTCCTATATTTATTATTTGTTTTTTTTACTTTCGTTGTGATATTACCTATTACCAATCAAAGCATAGTCTCCCCCACGGACACGAAAAAGGCCCTCGTTGCTAGTTATCAACCTCTAACGTTCAGGGAGATATGCTGACAGTTATGTGACCCACCGGTCCGGCCACCATCTTAGAGGTGAGCCGAGTCGGGATGATAAAAAGTTGTATAAGATTAGATATTTTTCCTTTGTCTTACTTTTTTTGGTTGGTAGAAAGGAGACTAGGAATGTGTCAGTGCTTGGTTAATAACCATGCATAGGACTAATCACCCCATGTATGGGAAATGACCGAGTTTCTAGGGTTGGGATTATTTCTCATGATTTTTTTTGTTACAATTGATTTGATATCTCCTTGAATGATTATTGTCAATTCCACTATTTATGAATTTATGAAATTTATGATAATTGACCCTTGACCTGTTATGGTAAGGATGAATCATTGCATGCATCATTTAAGGAAGATAGGAATTCAAATTCCATGCATAGTTTCATGCCATTTAGTTGTATTTTAGTCTTCATGTTGATTCAAATTGTGTGCCTTAAATGTATTCCATGGCTTTAAATTGTTTAACATGCCTTTTTAGATACCATGTTTCAGTGATATATTTTGAATTATAACCTATTTCCATGCTACCTGGTTAATACCATGTTTGCTTGTTTCAGTCTTCTATTCCTATTAGCATGTCTCCATGAATAAAATGTTATTATTATGTGATTACATCATGAATCTCTCTGTTAGATTCTTGTAGTGACCCGCTAGCTTGTTTTTTATGTAATTGGTTTCTTTTATAAAATTTATTGGTTTCCTTTAAATGAGAGAGAAATACCAAAAATGATAAAGTGTATAGTTTCTTTATAGGATGATTTCCACCCATATATCATCGCATTTATGTGTTGGAACATGTTCTAATTTTAAATGAATTGGTTAGCTACCCAATGGCACAACTAGGACCATGTAGGCTAGTTGGTGCATCTTCCTTGTGAGATAACCTAATAAGGTTGTTGTAACACTTAATAATTAAACAACTCTATTTGGTTTTCATTCTAATGAACTCAGGTCAGCTTACTAGGACCCTTTTAGGTCTCCTTAACTTTTTTTAAAAAAAATTATGTGATAGATTGCCTAATTGAGGACATGATGTCAATTGGTATAAAATTTTTTAAAATGGGGTTTTAAAAATCTAGCCTATGTTTTTCCTTGAGGATTCGGTCCAGAGAAAATACATAGTGTTTGTTTGAAACATTTTAACTGATATTTTGAATAAATATTTTTATGAAGAAAGATTTAATGTGATTAAATATAAAGAGCTTTGATAGAGAAACTTTAGAAATTTCATCTATTTAATACCCCAGAATAAGAGTACATTGAGTTTCTCTTGAGTTGCCTTGGAATTGAACCTTTCACATGTTTTTGTCCATAGTCGCACCCCCTTGCTTAAAATGTCACCCTTATTCGGATGGGTTTTCATGTTTACCTAGACATTTGTTTTTGGAATGGGCATCAGTAATGCTTATTTCCATTAGGTTAGGAATTCCTTAAGAATGGTCAGTCACATCAATTTTCATTCGACACTATCTTCTCCATAGCAATGAATGACTAGGTATGCTATCATCTGAGTTAAAAGTCATTTTTCTTCTATATCACACTGAGGAGTATGCATTCACGTACGTGGTGCCGTTGAATTCTTAATATTGTGATGAACTGGTTGTGTTTAGCGTAATCATGAAGAATTTCACTATTAAATAAGGTTTGGGTAATCTCTGTAGTGTAGTGACTTATGTGTTAAATGAATCATGTTCGTCCCAATCCTCGGGATGTCTTCTAGAAACTCAGGTGTTTTGACAAACCAGTCAGCCTAGTTGGGATTTAATTCTAGGTGTTTAAATGTCTCCCGTCTGGTAGTCCACTAATACTCTTAGCATACTCTTCTTTATGAGACGAGCATGTCCCCTATTTTTCCTTCTTCCTTGATACACTAAGAGAGCATATGTCTTATGAAATGTTAATGATTTAAAATTTTTGGGGCTTTTTAGGGTGTTTTTCTTAGTGTTTCACACAGAAGCATCATTCTTATTGAGGCTTGGTTTAGTTTTGAGTGAACCTAGGATTTCTGTGTAGGAATTCCTTGGAATAACTCTTATACACAAGTAATTTCATCTAACATGACTGCCTAGACAATTCCGCTCTGGGCTTGGTCAATTTCTGATACAATCATATTTCCCTTATACCAACATCTCACTCATAAGCATGGTGTATGGACTACCTTGTGTCAATTAATTTCTCTGTTGTTGGGCCAATATGAGGTTTCCCTAGTCTTTTTGTCAGACTCGGTGATGACTAAATAAAGGAACGTCACCAAAGGTCTACTATAACCTTCAGTGGACTTGTTCGGGTGAAAGTGATACACCGTTGAAGAAGACCTCGTAGTTTAGTCTATAAAACATCTTCCATCTATGCCGATCATATTTTTAAATGATTTTCCAAGTGTCTAGAAAATTTATTTCTCTTGTTCAATATAGTGGTCAGTGAAAGACCTTTTTCTATCACGTCTTCAGGTGATACGAGTGCGGTTTGTGTCGACTGTGGCATTTTATAAAAATATAGCTCGACATGGGCCTTAAGGGTGATGGGTAATAAACAGTTTTATCCATTTTGAAAATCAAGAAAGAAGCATAATTAAAATGCTTAAGGTAATTAATTGTATGAAATTCTAATGGAATAAGGTGTCGTGACTTAGTATTTTCCATTTTCTATCTTTAAAAACTAAGGTAGGAAGTAACCTTGGGCCAATAGATAAGGATACGATGACATGGTTGTATCTTTAACTGAACGTGTTTGGATAGGTTCCTTATCTGTGTTTTAGTTGGAAAATGAGCATCGACTCAGACCATAATATATTAGGTGTCGCTTGCCCAACCAATGTTTGAGCATTCATAGGGCGTTTAGATATGCAACACGAACTTTTGTTTGAGACTGCATGACCCTGTTGAACGGGTGAAGGTTACGTTGTTCTCAAAGACTTCTAAGGGATGAGAAGTTCTATAGAGAAAAGGTTGTAACATCCCATGTTTTTAAATGGATTAAAAAATGCAGGAAATTAATTTTTTCTGTCAACATGTCAGGTCCGTTTTAAAACCGAGGGTTAGAACTTTTTATTCAGATAGTCGACATTTTGGCGTTGTTAGAATAAAAGTCTTAAATTTATTTTATACATATGCATGTCTGTTTCTTTTAAAAAAATTGAAATAACTATCAAAGAGTGTGTCATATGAGAAATCTAATTCCACTATTAGGTTCGGAACGCCTGGTTTACCCTAGGATGACAATAACATTGATTCACATCGGGTGTTTGGCACCCTCACACATGATAATTCTATCTTTATTTTTAATTAATTAATTATTTCATTTTTTTATATAATAAATAATTATTTTCTCACAAATGGTTCATCGAATAAGAAATATGACATAACCATTAGTTTTGGGACATGGGTTTACCCTAGGTAGAGTATAACCTTTTCGAGCTGTGGATGTTTGGTCATATCGCACCCGAAGATAACTTATTTGGGTTAAATATTTTTTTTGGCATTTAGAAATAATAATAATTTTTTATTAATATTATTATTTTCGTTATAGATAAGAAATGAAAATAAAAATAAATAATTAATAAATTTGTCGCAGTGTAAATAATAACTGGGTAATGTTATAAATATTATATTATTAATTTTTCAAATTAAATACAAATGCACAATAAATATTTATTTAATAACCAATATCCTTTTTATTAATGGTTGTTGTCAAAATATATTAATTGAGTCAATAATGGGTTGAAATAAATAACTATAATTGTTTTAATTATTTTTATTGTTATTATATTGGGACAAATCCATTGATATATTTATATATAAGGTATAACTATATATAAGGGAATATATATATATATATATACATATGTGGATGTATAAATATGAATATGTAGATGTGTGTGCGTATATATATAATGCATATATACATGGATGGATATTTATTAATTGGTTGTATAAAATATTATTAATTACCTTCATAAATGAATTTAACATGTCAAATTAAATATTGTTGTGTATTTTTATGTTTTTAATCCAAATCTTTAAAGTTTCCTAAGGCATGTGCCAACACACCTAGTTGAGTGTCCCGGACAACTATTAAAATTAATTAAATGATTGTTTAGGCTTTATTTAAAATATTACATCGCCCCATAGCCCATAGTTCAGGTTAAAAAAAATTAAAAAGGATTAATGTAAATTAATGGAATTTAAAGAGGGATAAAAATAAATAATAAAATAGATACGGTTGGAGAGAAATGAAAAATTATTAGAATGAGGTAAACATATTTAATTTTTTATTTCATTTCATCAACCATTTTATTTTTATTATTTTATTTATTCATATTCATTTTTCTTATTTTTTCTTTTATTTTCATTCCATTTTGTTTCCTTTTTCCTCTCCTCCTCTCCTCCTCCTCCCCCATGCGTGGCGCACCTCTCCTACCTAGGTGGTGCACACCAACTTCTCCTCCCTTTGGATGATCATCATGCCTTCGTTTGTCATATTTTTTCTTCACCTATTGGTTTCATATGAACCTCTCAGTATGAATTATCCCACGCACCATGAATCGTGAGATCTCATTCCAAATCCTTTGCGCAGCTCATCCCGGATGGATTTTACACTATTTTGGGGTTTTTCTAAAATCCTCTGTTTTCTTCTATTTTAGGTCAAATCAAAGCCTATGGTGGATCATAGGATCATCTACGACCATAATGTATGGCGTCTACTATCTTTCCCTTCATTTCGTTGTGATTTATAAAAACTAATTGTTGTGCCATTAGTTGGTGTGTACCGGCTTTGTGAAAGTTCAACCAATTTCATTAATTCAATTGTTTCGCCTAGTTTTTTCATTCCCATTGATCATGAATTAAATTTTTTGTATTGTTGCAACGTGTTCAGACACCCCTTTGTGTGTGCTTATGTTTTTGATATAAATTTTATTTTACCGAATATTTAATTCATTTAACTGCATGTGTTACAAATCTTATTTTTGTTTATTTTAATTTAAATAATTATTTTAGAATAAATGTGAACCTTAAATTATTAGATCAATGATTCTTATTTGTGCTAAATTGTTTATTTATTTAAATGTGCATTCCTGTGCATTTAATTTTATAAACTCAATGTGCTGCACAACCTATTTCTGTGATGTTGAATTTAAATAATTAATTTAGATTAATTATTAACTGTTGAATTGTTGGATCATTGGATGTTGTTTGTGCAAATTTATTTATTTATTTAAAAGTGAATTTTATCTGCTTATATTGATGCAGTATATTTCCTTATTAATATTTCTATGCAGAAATAGTTAATTTTCACTATATGATACCCATGTGTTCCTGTTTAGTTTCAAGCTGCAATTACATATGTTGATGTCATATTTGCTTCTGTGAATACTTTAATTAAATTCAGAGCATGGAAAGGAGGTGGGTCCCATATTAAGGGCCATTCTTAGACCGTTCGTTCTGGAAGTCTACCTATATGTCTCAGGGGTGATGTTATTTGCATTGATGGAATGATACTTACCTTGTCTTTCTGATACTTTTGAGTGATACCAGTTCCTAAAGGGTCCATCAGGATAGATCTTTTGGCAATGTGTCTATGCCGGCCTTAGATGGTGCCCAACCCCTTTTTGTGAGATCGGGATAGACTCAGGGTAATTCCATTCCTTGATTGATACATGGGATTTATAATGATTACCTTGTATGGGCTCGGTGGTATTGGATAATTCAAGGATTTTCAGTAGTGATACCTTTGGGACGAGCATAGGCACCAACTCTCAAATTTAACCTTAATAATGAAGCACTGAAATTTTTTATTAATGTAGTTGACAGTCACTTGAGATTTGATATATTTCTTGGTGTGTTGAAGCACACCTAGACGACACATCACTTAGACCCCATGTTGAAGAACAATCTTGGGGGTATGCCCATTTTTTGTTTTACCTTTATCTTCCATTCTTTATATATATGCATATGTGTTTTCTTTTTACAGGTACTCCTTTTAGACTTCCATCTTAGGATGAAGCAGGTGATTAGTGAAGGGTTCTATTGGGAACCTAGAGAGAGTTATTTATTTCATTTCACATAATACATTATCTGCAATTGTTATATAATTTCACACTGCATTTTATTATTGCATGAAATGGAACGGTTTAGACACTGTGAGTGACGACATAATGGGATTTTATTTTACACCATGTTCGGGAATTATTGACACCTGAGTAGATTTTATGTTTATAGGTGTTGACAAAGGGAAGTGTGCTGCTCACGATGCTGAATTGTTTCTTACTAAATAGGATGGATACTGGGGCAGAGGACCGAGCTTTTCTCTTGATGCAGTTGTTGATCTGAGTGTTTTCAATTTAGTTGAAAGAATGATTGGGTTTCTGTTTTCCATGTTTTTAGTATAGAAAGAAATCATGGAATGAAATCATTTTTGTACGTAGTTTTATTTATCAGCAACTGCATTTATTATGTATTAAGTTGAGATTATTTATATTACTTCTATTGTAGTTTATTCATTTATGAGCATCTAATATATATTATTTGTTTGTTGTTTTGTTCCACTGTGATATTACCCGTTACCTATGAGGGCATAGTCTCCTACAAGGACACAAAAAATTACCTCACTGCTAGTCGGCAGCCTATGGCATTCAGGGAGATGCGCTTGAGTTCATGTGACCCTCGGGTCCCGCCACCGTCTTAGAGGTGAGGGAGGTCAGGATGTTACAATGATTTTATTCTACTGTAAGGGTAAAAGGTTATCCATTTATGAAATGGTTTATGATAAAATAACTTTATGTATTTAGATATTAATTTATTACATAACCATATGATGACTTATGCATATTGTATAACTATTTATACCCATTTTATTAAAACTATAGATATATGTAATGACTTGGAATTCTATTATAGATCATATAATCCATTATTTATTCAGGAATAAACTGATTCATCTTCATTTCATAGAGTAATAAATGATATCAAAATTTATTCAATCACAAAAAATAGATGAATTTTTTTATGATATAAATTAAATAGAAGAAATAATTATATATTTCACATTGAAATTATTTATCACATCATAATGGAATCCTATCAATTGGAGTGTACAATGAACATATATTATGTTCATGATGTTCTCCACGCATCTCCTAGGAGGATGTGCATTCTTGATCCACTACATGTACTGAACTAAATGGTCATACCACTAGAGAATTATTTCCAATATGAGTAATAATTAGTGGAGATTATAGATCATATTGAAAATGTTATATGAAATTGAAAAAATGACGGGGACATGTGTTTTCGATAGAACACAATATGAGGATGTTATATGGGAACCTAAATACATAATGAGGCAGAAGTATCATTTATTGTATGTACTACAGAGTCAAATAATTTATTTATTAGAGGGTTGAATTTAACACACTGACAATTTGTGTAATATATTTCATTAAAATAAATTTAATATTGTTGATATTTTCCATTACATGTGATACCATGATAATCCTGTGTTACATGGAACACTAATTTTATCTTGCACGACACACTACGATGGGTGTAACTTGAGTGACACACAACAATGAGTTTAAAAGAAATGTGAAATATTTTTAAAAACTAAAATTTAATATTTTATAGTAACCACATACTAGAATATATATTTTATTGACATTTATCGGTTATCAATTGATTATAACTAATAATATAAATAACATAAATGTAAAAGAAATGTTTTCTTGAATTTTTTTCCAAAGAGAAGGGTGAGTTATTCTTCACACTGAGAAAATATAAATAATTTTTATCAATTTAGAGAATATATATTAATTTTTTTTTTAATTTTGAATATCAAATTATATAAGTGTAAATTTTTGTGATTATTTTAGAGAAGATTCATTTTTTGATGAATATAGAAATATAATATATTATTATTCAAAATAGTATTTAATATAAATAATTTATGATAATAAATTATTTTTTTACTGGTCTTTGTGAAAAAATAGTTCAATCATAAATCTATTAATCCAACTTATTTCATTGAAAAAATTTTCTTATCAAATTGATATTTAAAGATTTGTAGTCTTCTGAATATTTTAACTTTAAAACCCTTATTTCTTGTGGCATCCACAAGATTAATTTTAAATTAATTTTTTTACATATGTGAATTGAATTTGTATAATGGGATCAAATATTTTGAGTAATAATAAATTTATATTTTAAATGTTCCCAATGTAATATTATACATATGTAATTAGTGAAAATAGATAAAATTTATTTAATTTATTAAGGTTAAAAAAGATTTTAACAATGGATAACTCTTTAAACATATTGTTACATATGTTATAGATACTTGTCCCATACGCATGAGATAGCCATTGTTCAACCATATATCTTCTATGATCAATAATGGAAATTTATCAGGTCTTATGTACATTAACAATTCATGGATGCAAATCACTATGTCTAAACAATTACAATTTCCCCATTAACGCCACATATAAAATTTCACCTCCTCTTATCCTATATTCACACCATAAAAACATGTTGGATCATAAAATTCCTACGAAAATCACATCTGAAACATATATAACTTCATAATATATTTTTTATCATATTTATTTAGAAATCCTTGGAAGGTTTTAGTTCAAACCTAAATAGGATACAGAAAGAAAAGTTTTTTTGTACGACGAGATTCATTAATTTACTTCATTTCCACCTCATTCAAATATTATTACAAACATACTAATATAATAACGTCCATATATTCCACATACATGGATATTTTTATTATAAATTAAATATTTAAATGAATATCCATATTCATAAAATGGTTTACAAAATCAACATTTTTGTGCATGACGAACTATCAACCCTTAAATTGATGTCATTAATTTTTTTATTTCCAAATCTCAATGCTTGGTATGATGAATGATATAATTTATATATAAAAAATTTATAAAATTATCATACATCTTGAGACATTATATCATATCATTATTATTATCTATCATTACATCCGAGAAACAATAAATCCACTCATGTGTATATCAGACTACCTCATCATGAATTTATTTGATTATTATTTCACTAACACCGTACATGTATGGTGATAAGGAATAATATAAATTATTTTATAGTATATAAATGAAATTATTCTGATATTTTTTTTAATATTATCAATTATATAAAAATAATATTCATTATTTAATTTTGTTCCTCTTCACTCACAAAATGAGGATAACATAATTTGTGGAGTTATGGATTATCGCCTTCACAAAATGATGTGAATCTATTTTCATCACCACACTAGTTGGGTGATAACTATAAATTTATAATATCATATTAATAATATTATTATAATTATATAAATTTTGAAATTTACTTAACACCATTCCATAATGATCATTTAAAAAATAGATTTTTTACTCTTGTATACGCATGTCATATTGTGTCGATATACTCAACATACCTCATTTTTTCATATTCAATATTCATGTTTGGTTTTAAAGTGAAATTGATCTAAAAGTATGGTAATTATTTAAATTTTCTTCTTCTTGATATGATAAAAATATATTATATGAAAAATAACTTTAACTTCCATAACAAAATAGACTTGAGAAAAAAAAGGAAATTAAAATGAAAAATAATAAAAATAATGAAATATAATAAGAAAATGGTTCGAAAAATAATTAAATTGGATAATATATGACATTAGAAAAAATATTATAGTACATTAATATTAAAAAACATTTTTAAAATCTATAAAAATTAGTTTTATGACTGTTCAGCTGAATATGAGTATAAGGTAAGGGATTTATTAAATCAGTTTTCACTCATTGTATTAAATATATAATTTATTGGTTATATAAATATAATATTAGGTGTGTAATGAATTATTATTATATTATTTGGTTTTCAAAATATTTATGGGGATCTATATTTGATACACATAATCAATCCATTTATTAATTATCAATTCTTGTTTAGTATCATTTGAGATGATTATTTAACATTACCATTATAATGAATATTATTTATTATTGAATTTCGATTATAAGGAATACTTTTATCATTATTTAATAAACCATTTTATTTTCTAATCCTATTGTTAAAAATAATATTTTTAGGTAATTGAACAATATTTTTTCCACATTTAGTTACATAATTTTTTTTTCAATAAGTTATTATGAAATTCTACATTCATTTCTCTATTTAGTCCTAAATATGTTTTTATTCAAAAATAATGATATTTTTAAATTAATTCAAAAAAATAAACTATTAAAATTGATTAATCAATGTAATTTTCAACAATTATATCAAATTTTAAAAAATGTAATCTTATATCATCTTTAAAAAAACCTATTTTGATTTTACCAAATAATGCTAAAGGAATATTTTTTTTCTAAATAAGGAACATTCCAATACATTTTTACATTGAGAAAGGAATGTTAATTTTTAAATTTTATAGCATGTAAAAAATTTCCTACCATCATGAGATAATTTTATTTCAATCTTCCTTTTCATATTTCTGCAGATCATTTTGAAGGAATTTTTTAAACGTTATTTTTAAAGAAAAAGGCTTTGTCCAATTGTTTTTCAAAGTGAAAATATATTTTCAATGGGAATTTTTTATGGTATTTATATTTATAAAAAACATCCCCTTATTCTTACTATAAAGTATTTATGTTTTAGGCATAGAATCCATATTCTTCTTTTTGATGGTTTAAGAACATCTGACACTGAAATGTATTGAATTTTAGTTCGATGATTTTTTTATTGTATTCATTAAAATTAAATTGAATTATTAACATATCATTAGAAATTAAATTTCCACCACATATTCATTTTATTTTTCATAGATATGCTTAATTATTAATATATACCAGTTTTTAATTATTTTTTTCATTAAATGTTTTTTTATTAACTAGGGAAATTTTTATTAATTCATATCAATTACTCAATACAAATACTTAAAAATGATCATTTTTTTTGTTTTTAATTGATTACTATATATATGAGGAATTGATTGAAATGTTCTTCCATAGGATGGGGACTGGTTATTGTGATCACCTATATACATCATTATTCTCATGAGAAGAGTTAGTTATCAGGACATAGTTAATTTGGTTTTTACATATTACGTTTTAAACCATATTATAAAATGTATAGATTGTAAAGATATCATATAACTAGGAAACATTGCATATAAAAATTATTCATTTACCACATTCAGTATTCATTTAATAATATTCAATAAATTTTTATGATATAATTATCTCTAGATGCATTTCATTATTATTTCTTTTGTAAATGGAATGCATATTTAGATATTTACATCATCTTATTGATTATTACATATCGAAGTTTGCCTTCATGTAGATGTCTTAGAACCACCTCTTTGTATATTGATTACATAAATAATTAATGTAATTAAATAATATATATCTTATTAGATGTTGTTCATTATTCTATATGAGTATAATGTAATAATGTCATGGATTATTTTTTACATTAATAAGTTTATAACAGTTCCCCGCTATGATAAGAACCTTAAAGTGCTATGAAAATATTCTTATATATAGTTATCATGTTATATGGCATACAATGTTGGGATGCATATTATATATACTGTTATAGCCAAGTACTCTTTGGAATATGATACTTATTCTCATGATGTTCCTACATGGTACTTTCTAAGATATGATATTATGATAATAGAACTACAAGTCGGAATTCTACAGATTTTAGTGTCATCGGATTTTCCTTTATATGAGCCTATGTAATGGTCTATATAAATTAATGCTATCTTTAATATGTTTAATGACTCGTGAACTTAAATTTTATGAAAAAAACAATAACGCCATATGATGGAGGGATGTATTTTACATTTGTTGTGTCATGAATTACATGTTATTGATGGATAAGTCGAGCAAGGATTTCTACCTTCCAATTAGGGAAGTTAGTATCTCGACACTTAAATTGAAATAGAATAATTACCCTAGATTCCATGTATATGGTGTAACAATGTGTTTATTTTATGTAGTCAAAGAATGACGTATAAACCATAATGTTTTACTGAATTATCATGTATCCTCCTTGATGATATATTATGACAAATGGATTATATAAAAACTGATTTTTTTTAGATATAGTTATTGCGACATTAATTTCTTTCTCTCTTTTTCCTTGACTCGTTCTACATTGTAATCTTGATATTCAAGCAAGACTACCTAATGCCAATGAGAAATATTCCTAGAGGGTCACACAGTAAGTCCTAGTTTTCTCGATTAAATTGATTTTGAATTTAATTAATGGAATACATATTATTATGAACAATGATGAATAATTTTATTCATATTAAAATGGCCGTATAAATTAAATGAACATTTATCCACCACATTGTCAATAAAATGTATTTATTTATTTTATTGAACATTTAATAAATATTTAATTATTATTTTGGTAACTAAAAATATTTCTTTATGAGAATAAAATATTTTAATAAGGTGTTCAATAAATGGATGGGGAGTTCAAATGGACCAAGACAGTGAACATCGATAAAATAATTATTTATAAGTTAGTAAATAATTTTTATCCTATTGTCATAATAAATAATAATTATACTATTATCAAATCATGGAATGTGATTTCATTTGTGGTTCCCTATTGTGAAAGGTCTAACACCATAAATAATGGTGATTTTATTTTTATTATGTGTCAGGGGGCTTCCCTAATAATTATTAATTCATTTAGTTGACATTTTTCAATTTAATATTATAACTAAAACCTCATGTTGATTAATATGAAGGTACATTAATTTTTCCAATCCTTGGTGAATTGAGAATAGTTAACCCAAAACCATTCTCTCACGAATAGACTCATCTATCCCTCTCAAGAAGAAGATAATTTCTTTAACTCTGAAGAATGAGTGATCAAGAATGATCAGAACAAGACTTTTTTTCACCCATAGAGTGAGTGGAATTGATCAGAAACCATTGGAGCATATTGCATCAATTCTAGAGGGATCCTACATTGGATCCTGGTAAGCACATTCAATTAAATTAGGAAGGGTCATTTAGGATGACCAATGATCAATAATGAAGAATGTATGGACATTCTAGGTATTTAATTCAATCAGAAACTATTAAATTAATTATAAAAATGATGTTAAAGATAATATTTCTTAGATCCGACACTATTCTTCTATATGAATAAATCATTGATTTCAATATGTGGATACTATATTTCCTCGTCATATTGATCCATGATTGGTCATGGATTACTGAAAAATCAACGTTGGTCCATCACAACCTCCATGATTCCACTCCTTCTGTAATTTGTAAGTGGTATCAGATAGGTCTCATCATAATTTACAATTTGTTAAATAATTATATGATGATTTATTCATTAATAATTTTGTTTATCAATTCATATTTAATATTTATTTTAAACTGAATTTCTATATTTGTTCTTCCTCGTTTAATTTCTCATGGATATTATTGTAATGAATAATTTTTCTATTAAAATTAAATCGAGAATCTCATTATGATGCACCGATGCTTCGGTCTTCGTAATATGATTGTACATATGGTGTATTTGGAGTTATGCACTGTGTAATATGAAATACATGTTTTGTAATCATGATTACACACCATGTAGTTGTGTTTTGTGCATCAAGATTAATTATGAAATTACATAAGACATGTTCATTAATGACAGATGGTGTAGTAAATTCATACCCCACATGTTAACTAAGAAAGACTCGAGCACAGTCCACTGGATTACATGCCATGTGGCCCACTGGACATGGCGTGTAGTCCCTTCAGGAGAATGGAAAATACGTGTATCCCATACAAGCATAACATGACTAGTAACCATGTAACTATGAGACAACATGGTGTGTGGCCCACTTGACATGCTGAGTACTGTAATATTTCTAAATTATTCCAGAAATGCTAATTTCCTAGGTGTGTACTTCAGATAATATGGTTATAGAACTACACGTCGTGTAGTAAGAACAACACACTGTCTAATTTACAAAATATTCACATAATTATAACATTAATATTTGTGTAATGTTTATAATTACCAATCATGTAGATTGGAATGAATGTTCAATGGGTTACCTCGATGGTTATGGATGATAATCTCATGTAAATTAAGAATATGATTAAGATAAAATGTTTCATTAATCAAAGATAATAATTAATCTATTTATGCGTGATTTATCTAAATAAGAACAATTAATGAATTGAATGATATATTTATTAAATGTGTAATTTGTTTATTGTACATGGACGATCATCAGCAAGACCATACCCTTGTATATAACTGGTTTCATTTTAAAATTTTAAAATAAAATTATGAGTCACCATGCCATATCGCCGAATTAATATGTATGCCCTATATTCCCAAGGTTTATTTTATGTAAACTTCCTTTTTACCCCTCACATGCATGTCAGTTAAAATGCATAAGTAATGGATGGATATCCCAAGATGGAGGAGGTCGTTCATGCAATGATTTGAGTTGAATCCACCCTAATGAGATATAAAGGTGGACTGGTGGAATTTTATAGACATGAAACATTAATGTTTCAAGGTATTTCTCCTCTAGGTTAGTTTTTAGTTTATAAACGGTTATATAAACTATCCATTAGAAGTGATCATGATTAGGAAATTTACATTGTTTTATTTCTTGTAAGTTGCATGATTTTTTATTATGGATCTGTTGTCATGACTAGAAAATTAATTAATTAATAGTAATGAATTATAGAACATAAATAACCAAGGTTTATGCATAAATATTATCAAGACATGGTTAATCACTTGTGTGATTTCCAATAAAAATTAATGAGCATGTGATAAAGATGTTATTTTAATTTATGAATAGAAGATAAAAACAGATTAGTAAAATAATAATTCAGACTACACCTTCTGTTTCTTTATTAATGTAAAGACTAAATAAATCGATGTGTTTGACCAACCATTTTTGGGACACTTAATTTTATACATGAATCTCTTATGAATGATTCGATTTGATTGAACCATTTTACATCAAGGGAATTATCCCTTGGTAGATGTGGTGAAAAATTAGTGGTAATTTTTTAGGACATCCATGTATGGATTTTAGGATTGGGGAGTCCAATCAATGGATGAAGGATATACAAGTCCATTTTTTGACAAAGACCTCCCTTCCAAAATACCTTCCAAAATCATGACCAACCCTTGTTGGGATTATGATTTGTGGAAATTTTATCCTTGCCAATATAATGTCTTACACACTAGGCATTCCAAATTCAATTGTGAGGGCCATTAGGACTAGATAAAATACTTGGAGACTAAATAAAATTAATTTATTATTTTTCATAAAATACAATCAGTGATGGAATAATTATATATTTTTTGATTATAGAATAAAAATGAAAAACAAGTCAACCACATTATCCATGAAATTAATATTGGATAATGAGAACCTCTACACCAGTAGTAACATAAATGAATGGTTTAGATTCCTTTATATCATTCTACACCATAAATGGTAATCATACATACTAGAGTCCTCATTACCTGATACTCCTGCCCAAGAGGCGAGTGATGAAGTGTTCTTGGTCTATGTAAAATATATAAATGCTGCGGTCGTCATTCAATGTTTAATGTTGTCATCATTGTCTAGTGAACTCATAAAGAATCATGAATGCTAGAATGCCTATAGAATTATTGAGAACCTATGTGTTCAAAACTAGGAGAGAGAAATACATGAATGGTTTGAGGCCTCCACTGGATTCTCCGAGAGGAATCTTGGAGCGGGTTCCCCAGTTGGGCATCATTTATTCAAGCTTATTGGCTACATTGTGGATATTGAAGTTCTAGGGTTTAAACACCCTAAATATCCAGGTACTGATCTCATTCTTGCATCACTCCCTAAGATATTCTATAGTATTTTTGTGAATTTCAATATGAGAAACATTGAGAAGTCACTAACTGATCTAGCTATCCTCCTATTCAATGTGGAAAAAGACATGATGTGGAAAAAGACTTCTTCCTTTAAGGTGAATAATATGAAAGGGAAGGTGAAGATATTTAAGCCCAAATCTTCTTTACTCCCTTACAAAAAAACAATTAACAAGGGGGAATAAGGGAACATGAAGATGTTTGTTTCAAATGTGGAAAGTAGGTCCACTGGAAGAAAACTACACCAAGCTAAAAGAGCATGGTGAATCTTTATGTTCATTTGTTATAGAGTGCTATTTATCTGTTCTTCAAATTAGGTATTTTATACAACCATTGGTTCTAGCATATGTATACAAATATGAAAAACAAGTTGTTTTAATAAAATTGAATGAGGGGTGGAAGATAGACTAGTATCCCATAGGGATAGACTTGATGTTGTAGCTATTGGGGACTACCACCACCCGTTGTCGACTTGGATGATCTAGGTATTAATATATTTTTGTTATGTGACTTCTATAACTAGAAACATTATTTTTTTAAGTATACTAGATAATTATGGATATATTTTCATGATCAGAAATGAATTTTGGTTCTATGATAAGATAATACTTGTTTCAGTAATGAATATTTACATAACCGTCATTACATGTTGGATTACACAAACCCAGTAGTACGAATCGATAACGAAACTACTTCACATGTATCATACCACACCAAAATTTTTCACCACTAGCTAGGTCATTTAAATGATAAATTATTAAAAATGTGACAAGAATATAGATATTTAGATTCTTTAAAAGTAAAACCACTTGGTGTTTGTAATGAATTTTTATAAGGAAAAATGACCAAATCCTAATTTAGTGGGAAAGGTGAAGGAGCCAAAGAGCTTCTTGAATTTGTTCATAGTGATGTTTGTGGACCAATTATAGTTGAAGAAAGTGGTGGGTACTCATACATCCTAACATTTATTGATGATTTTAGTGTATATTGATATATCAACCTAATGTGTTATAAGTCGGATTCTTTTGATAAGACCATGGAATACAAGAGTAAAGTTGAGAACGAGATTGGATTTAATAATAAAAAAATCTACTCACGCTGAGGTGGACAACATCTTAATTAGTAATTCATTGATTACCAACAAGATATTGGGATTCTATCCCAACTAACTCTTCCTTATAAACCCTATTGGATTGGTGTATGAAATATGAGTAACCGAACATTATTGGACATGGTGACGTCTATGATGAGTCATGACAGTCTTCTATTATCCTTTTGGGGATATTAATTATAAATAGAATAATAAAAAACTAAACCAAGTACCAACTAAATATATATATGGTATTTTATATGAGCATTGGAGAAGAATAAAATCCCTATTATCAAATATACATGTGTGGGTAAGTGAATTTTAATTAAGGCCTATTCAAGATACAAATTAGTACCCCAAGGCACTGAGTGTAACATTATAGGATACCCCTGATAAATAAAGTTTTATTACCGATATAAACCCTCATAAAAAGTGATTATAGTGTCAAGACATGAATATTCCTTGAGAGGGTGAAAATCTCTAATAGAGGTAGTTAGAGTGAGATAGAATTCGTCGAAGATGAGGCTTAAGGAACACAAGAGTTGGTCTAGGAGTAGATTCTTCAAAGCCCTATGGTTGAAAGATCATTCTAGAGACACAAGTACTAAATATGAGTAAAATTGAGGTTAGTGACCAAAAAAGTATGGATTTATAGTTATCGAGGATGGTCACACATTATTAGTTGATAATAATGATTGTCTAACTTACAAGGAAACAATAAGTGTCATAGAAGTTTCTAAGTGGAAAAAATAAATGAATTCTAAATTGGACACTATGCACCAAAACCATATCTAGATTCCAAAATATCCACTAGTAGATGAAAATATTTTTCTTTAATAATAGTAATTCAAGAAGTTACTGGGCATTTATGGACAAGTTAGTTCCTATAAGGCATGAATTGTTGCTAAAGGGATAATATAGCATCACAACATTGACTAAAATGAAAAATTTTAAACAATTTTAATTTTAAAATAAATCACAATTGAATTTTAAATTTCTTAATCCATGACTATGAGAATTGAGAAACATATGTCACAATATCCTTCCATAACTAGAACTTTCAGAAATATTTCTATATGACATAACCTAATTGGTTTTTTACTCTAATGGTTTCCAATAAGATATGAATGTTGGTGCCATATTATATACTGGAAATGAAATAGAATTCTTATAGTTTCTTAAGGCATGGCTGAATAAATTATTCTACATCAAGGAATTGGGTGAGGTAGAATATATTCATGGGATCAATATACATCATGATAGATTTAAGAGATAGATGAGACAATGTCAAAGTACATACATTGACATGATACTGAAGAGATTCAGTCTGCAACAATCCATGAGGGTATTTTTTCCACCATCACATGGAATTCATCATTACAAAAAAACATGTCCCCTGAAATATGAGCAATGAAATGGAATGAAAATGATTCCATACACATCAATGAAAAAGGTAGTCATGTATGTTATGCTATGTACATGTTTATAAGTCACATACACATTTAGTGTGGTAGGAAGATATCAAGATGATCCAGGTGACCAGCATTGGAAGGTAGTGAGGACTATTCTTATGTATCTATGGAATACTCAGGACATGTTCCTTGTTTATGAAGGAGATTAGGAACTATTATAATAGGATATGTATATTCTAATTTCTATGATGATCATGATGACAAGAAGATTCAATCCAGATACATATTATCGTTGAATGGAGGTTTCATGAGTTGGAAGTGTTTAAATAAAGGTGTGGTTGCAGAATTTACCATTGATTCCAAGTATATTGTTACTTTTAGGGACCATAAATAAGCATATTTTATTCAGAACATCATCCAATATCTAGATGTGGTACCTTTCTGTAAAAATCCCTTCACACGTTTTTTGTAAAATATTGTGGTACTGGGTCTTGGAAAGGATTCAAGGTGACATCAGTAGACTAAGAACATACTACAGAAATATAGTTTCTTGATATATTTTTCTAAGAGAGGTTAAGATGAAAATATTATTATTTCCATTGATGAAAATGTGGTTGATCCCTTGACTAAGGCCTTGACTCTACAGAAATATGATCATCATGTGACGTCTAGCGGACTAAAATTCATAGGTAGTTAGATCCAGTCCAATTGGGAGGTTTTTGGAGTTGGTGTCCATGAACCAAAAATTTCTAAATTTATTACATTGATATTTAATTTATTTAAATATAAAACATCATAATAAATATTTTACGTTTTCTACCATGAATATAATGTGATAATGTCCTGGAGTATCACTCACATTAATAAGGACATAATTGCTCCCTACAATGATGTGAACCTATAAGTGCTTTAAAGATATTATTAAATATTGTTATATAATTGGATGGAATACTATTATGCGAAACATATTATACATAACTTCATGTGTGATTAAAAGTAAGCATATGAGGCTTCATGTAATGAAATTAGAACTTGATATTCTCCAAGATGGGAGATTGTGAGAACAGACCTTCTAGTAAATTTTTTTCATGTTTTTGTGTCATCAGATATTCTTATCTGTGAGAATTTTTAATTATTCTTATACATTATGATTATCATTAATATGTGTCTTTACTCACATACTTATATTTTATCGAAAAATCATCACTCCCTATGATAGAGTGAAGTATGGTTTGTTGGGTGAATCACTAATGACATATTATTAATGGATAATTCATGGATGGATTCATCCCTCCCATTTATAGAGGTTTATGTATCTTCCCTTTGATTTAAATAAAAACATCACCCTAAATACTATGTCCATGGTGTAATAAAGAGTTTATTTTAGGTAGTCACAGAATAATGTATCAAGAATATAGGTTGATGAATCTACCAAGAAACGTTCTTGATAATATATTTTCAAAAGAGTAATATATTAAATATTGAGAATTTGTATGCGGATGTCGTCATTGTGATTTCATGTTCTTTCTCTTGTTTTCCTTGAACCGTTGGTAGACATTAATCTTGGAATTCATCCTAGTTCACCTAATTCCAATGAGAATTAATCCAAGAGGATCACATAAAATGTGTTTTTAGGGGTCTCAATTAAATTTTATTTGATTTTAATTAATGGAATATATATTATTCTGAAGAACGAGGAATAATTTTATTCAAGTAAAAATGATCGGTTAAACTAAATATATATTTATTAATCAAATTGAGTATTTTTTATTTATATTATTAAAAAATTAATATATATTTATTTATGAGTTTATAAATAAAAATATTTATTTAAGATAATAAAATATTTTATTCAGGTGTTTGATAAATGGAAGTGGATTTTCAAAGGACAAATGCTAGGTCAATTCATAAATTAATTATGTACAACACATTAAATAATGTTTATCTAGTTGGTGTAAGAAATAATTATACAGATATTCTTATGTGGAATGAGATTTCATTTATGGTTATATTTTTCACATGTTGGAACAACAAAAATAATGGTGATGATATTGTTACTATGTGTAATGGGTCCTCTCAAATAGTTATAGTTTAATTTAATTATTTTCTTCATATAAATTATTGTAACTGAAACCCCATTTCGAATAATTGGTAGGTATTTCTATTGTTCCAAATGCTGGAAAATTGAGAATTATTAAGCCCAATATTTTCTATAGAAACTCCAATCATCTCTCCCTCTCAATAACGTAAGATGTTCTCTAATCCCGAAGAATGAGTTATCATAAATGATTGATACAAGACATATGTTCTGTCGTGTTAGTTCCCATAGAATGAGTGGCATTGATCAGATACCATAGGAGAACATGTGGATCACTACTAGAGGGATCCTATATTGGATCCTCATAAGAGAAATGAAGGTAATCTGGAGGGGTCATTTCGAATGATCAAGGATCATCAATGAAGAATATATAGAAGAACCAGTTATTTATTTTCTTTAGAAATTATTAAAATAATTAGAAGCATGATGTGAAATATATTTTTTTTTGTTCAAAATCTATTATTCTTCTTTTCTAAATCATTTATTTCATTCCATGGATAAGGGCATTCATCATCATATTGATCCTGAATAGGTCATCGATTACAGAAAATGAATAGTTGGGACCTCTCAACCACCACACATCCACTGCTTCCAGAACCAACAAGTGGAATCAGAGCAACCTCATCATCGTATATAATTATTCAAATAATTTATGATGATTTACACATAAATATTACGTTTTTCTATTCATGATTAATAATTCATGTAATCAAAATTTTGAGATTTAGTTTTTCATTTTTGGTTTCTTACAGATCTAAAAATAATGAATAATTTTTTATTAAAATTAAATTGAGGATCTCATCATGAGGCACTGATGATTCTATCCAGGTTACATGACAGTACATGCTGTGTATTCAGAGTTACACGCCATGCAATCTTCTTTGAATATCATGTAATCTTGATTACACATGATGTAGTTATGATCATTTCATTAAGAGTAATTCAGAAATTCCTCAATCCATATGAAAAAATTAAACATGGTTTAGTTAATTCTTACACTGTGTTTTCACCAAGAAGAACAATCATATAGTGAAATAGATTTCATGTGATGTGGTCCAATGAACTTGGGGTGTTGTCCCTTTATGTCAAGGGCCAAACTGGGTATCCCATATATGGATAAGCCATCTAGTACCCGTGTATCATGGAAAAACATGTTTTGTGGACCACTATTCACTCCAAGTACTCTAATTTTTTAGAAGTACTCCTCACACATTGAGTCCCTAGGTCTGTATGTGAGATAATATTGTGAAGGTACTACATGTTTTATATTCATAACTATATGTCGAATACTATAAAAAATTACACAAAATTAAAACATTAATTTTTTTAATTTCATAATTATATATCATGTATGTTGGAATGGGTGTTCACCATGTCACCTCCATGGTTATAGACGATAATCTTCGAGAAATTCCGAAAAAGGATTAATATAAAAGGATTGATTAATTAATAGTAATAATTAATAAATTAAATTGTGATTTATCTTACTAAGAATGATTGAAGTATTGAATTATAGTTTAATTAAATGTGTAATTAGTTGCATGTATGAGGAAGATCATGAGCTATAATTGAATATTGTATAAATTTTTTTTCCTTTTAATTTATTTTAAATAAAATTGTTTGTTTGTATATGATATCCCTTTATTAATTTTTACGACTGACATTACCACAATTTCATTTATGTAATCCCCCATTATACTTGTCACCTATGTGTGTGTAATAAAGTATATATAATGGATGATGCTCTCAAACATGCAGAGGATGTTCAGGTGAATAACTTTGGTGAAAACAATCCAAAGAGATAAAATGCTGGATTGGTGGAAAGCTATAGACACAAAAAATAAATTGTTCACTGTGTTTCTCCCTTAGGCTAGTGCTTATTTTATAATCCTATAGATAAACTAACCAATAGAAGAGCTCACAATAATTCTATTTACATTATTTTATTTCATTCAGTTTCATTTTTTTTCATTATGGATGTGTTGTCACGACTACATAATTAATTAATTAATAATAATGCAAAATGGAAATAAAATAAACCCTAATTATGTGTAAATATTTTCAAGGCTTGGTTAATCATGTAAATTATTTCTACTTAATATTAACAATCATGTGATAAATATAATTCGGAAATTTAAATATTTTAGATCAAAATACCCCAACAAAATATTATGTCAGACTAAACCTTCCATTACAAGATTAATAGAA
Organism: Viscum album; assembly: GCA_963277665.1. Classification (NCBI taxonomy): domain Eukaryota; kingdom Viridiplantae; phylum Streptophyta; class Magnoliopsida; order Santalales; family Viscaceae; genus Viscum; species Viscum album. The sequence continues at coordinate 137,594,014 of OY728139.1, forward strand.
AGTCTCAATAAAACTCTACCTTAGACCAATCCTTGTTGGGGCACTTAATTTTATATATGAATCTCTTTTGAATGTTTTGGGTTGACATGAACATATTATATCATGAGGAGTATCCCTTTATGAACATGGAGAAATTTGGAGGTAAGTGTTGAGGATGTCCAAGATAGGATTTTAGGATTGTGGATTCTACTCAATGGATCATGGAGCTACAAGCCTGCAGTTGGAAAATACATACCTACCTAAATCCGTTCAAATAGCTTGACCAACCATTTTTGGGGATATGATAACTTGAATAAAGATCCTTTCCACTAGAATTTACTTGCAACTAGGTATTCAGAATTCAATGATGGGGGCTATTGGGACTTGATAAAATAAGTGTAGACTTAATAAAATTAATTTATTATTGTCATAAAATGTAATCATGAAAGTACTAATTATCTGATCTATTAATTATAGAATAATGACGACAAACATTTCAACCACATTATCCCAAAATATCAACAATGGATAAATACAACATCATCACCCGCAGTAACTTATAGGAATTTTTAACATTCCTTCGGGTCATTCTACACAATGAATGGAAATATTACAAGTTGGAGTCCTCATTACCTGATGCTCCCACCCTAGAGGTGGGTTATGAAGTGTTCTTGGTCTACGAAAAACATATGAACAATGGAGTTTTCATTCAATGTTTCAGGTTATAATCAATGTATAATGAACACAATAAGTCTAACAAAAACGTGGATACCTATATCATTCTCAAGAACCTATGTGGTCTTTTTCCATAGAGATCAATACAAGAATAGTTTGAGGTCTCCATGGAACTCTTTAGAGTATGCTTGGAGAGGTTGATCCAGTGAGGACTCGCGTAGTCAAACTCATTGGATACATTGAGGGTCTGGAGGTTCTATGGTTTAAACTCCCTGATGAATTGGTTAATGATCACATCCCTATATCACTCCCTCAGATATTCTCTAGTTTTTATTGTGAATTTCAATATGAACAGCATTTAGAATTCTCTACCTAATCTTATTATTATTATTTTTCCATGTGGATAAAGGCATGAAGCCCAAAAATTATTATGTCCTTATAATGAATAAGACTAAAGGGAAGGAAAGGAGAATTAAACCCAAATCTTCTTCATTTAATCTAATGAAAATTACAATCATGGGGGGAGGAAGGGAACTTCATGTTTTTTTCTTTTCATGTGGCAAAAAGAGCCACTGGAAGAAAAAATAAACCTAGATAACGAATCAAGGGTATTCTTCAGGTGCGTTTGTAATTGAGTGGAATTTATTTTTTTCTACCAATTTGATAATAGATAAAGCATGTGGTTCTCACATATGTATGAAAATATAGAAAAAATTATATTCAAGAATATTGAATAATGGTAGGTAGAATTATGAACATCCAACAGAGCTATATTTTTTGATGTAGCTATCAAGGAAAACTTCCTCATGTTTCCAAATGAGATGATCTTGGTATTGAAATGTTATTATAAGTTTCCTTTTATATGAAAAAACATTATTTATGTATCCTAACTAGATAGATGTGGATTTATTTTCATGTTCAGAAATTAATTTTTCTTCTTCTATAAAGATAAAATTTGTTCTACTAAGGATTATTTACATAACAATATTTACGTGTTAGATTACACGAACCATGAAATGTAAGTCGATAATGAAACTACATCACATGACTCATACAACAACCAACATGGGAATCAATAGCTAGGACATGTAAATGAGAAACACATAACTAATTTATATCATGATAGATATTTAGATTATTTCAAAATAAAAAAACATTATTTTTGTCATGCATGATCACAAGGAAAAATGAACAAAGCCCCATTTATTGGGAATGGTGAAAGAGCTAAATATCTTCTTGAGTTTCTTTATATTTATCTACGTTGACCTTTTCTAGTTTAAGAAATGGGTGTGTACTCATTCTTCAAAAAATTTATTAAGGATTTATTTAGATATGGATATATTTACATAATTATTTATAAGAGGTATTCTTTGGAAATGCTCATGGAATACAATAATGAAGTTTAGATCATGGTTGGTAAGATGATTAAGAAATTCCACTCAGAATGTGGTGGAAGATATTATAATCAATACATAATTTATTTCTTATAGGAGTTTCATATCCAATTCTTACTCACTCATCCTTACACACCCATGTGTATTAGTGTATGAAAAAGGGGTATCTGAAACATGTTGGACATGGTGAGATCAATGATGAGTCATTCATGTCTTCCATTATCATTTTAAGGATATGAGTTAACAAAATGGATCACATAATACACCAATTATGAACAAAATTGATAAATTGTATTTCAATCGAGCATTGGAGTGGATGAAAATACACGCTATTGAATTTACATTTGTAGGGCAGTGAAGCATTTTAAGGCCGCATTTGGGAACAAACATGCACCCTAAGGAACAAAGTGTAACATTATAGGATTCCTCATGAAAATAATCTGATATCACATATACGACCCCATAAAAAAGTTTATAGTGGAAAAACATGCCTTATTCACTGACAGAGATAAACTATCCAAATGATATAGTGGGAGTAAAATAGATTTCGATGAATCCGAGGCGTAATGGTACACAAGTGTTGGTACATGAGAATATTATAAAAATTTCCATGGATGATTGATTTCTTTTAGAGACACATGTATTGCGTAGGAGTATAAGAGAGGTTATAGAACTAGAATTATACTACATTCAAGTTACTAAAAATTGTGACTGATTATTAGTTGATAACAATGATCCTATAAAAAAGTAAATATTAAGTGGAACATATGTTTCCATGTGGAAAGAATAGATAAATTATAAAATGGACCCCATACACCAATACCAAGTCTAGATTTCGTAAGATCCTCTAGTAGATGTAAAGCCTATTTGTTGAAAATGGAAATTCAAGATGAAACTGGACATGGATCGACATGTTAGTCACTATAAGGAATTACTAGTTACAATTGGGTTTAAATAAACTCAAGGAATTTACTACGAAGAAACCTTTTCACCAGGTGAAATGCTTAAATCCATGAAAACTGTCTTTGCCATGACTACATACCATGACTATGATATTTGAAAAATAGATGACAAAACAACCTTCCTTAATGAGAACCTTCATCAAGATGCCTATATGACACATCATGCAGGGTTTGGGACTCCAATGGATCGAAAAACGATATGAAAGTTTCAAAATTCCATTTATGGATTAAATCAACAATATAGGTCATGGAACATTCATTATGATGGATCCCTAATATAATATGGTTTTATAATGATAAAATGTGATCCATGTGTCTAAAAATGATATAGTGGGACTGTAGTCATTTTCCTAATAGTATATTTTTGATGTCATATTACGTACCAGAAACAAAATACCAGTCTTACAGTCGGTTATGTTATGGAGGAATAAATGCTTGTCTATGAAGGGCATGGGTGAGGAATCATCTATTTTTTGAATCATTATCCTTAGTGATAGATCCAAGAGATTTTTGGACCTATGTCAAATTACAAACATTGAAAAGATACTGAAGAGATTTGGTATGGAAAAATCTAAAAGGAAATTGTTTCCAAAATCACATGGAATTCATCATTCTATGTAATGTTTTCCTCACAAAGATGAGAAATGAAATTGAATAACAACAATTACATATGCATCAGTGATGAGGTTATTCTTGTATTCCATGATATGTACTAGGATATATGTTCCATACAAATAGAGTGTGGTAGAAATATATCAAGATGATCCAATTGACCTCTGTGTGATGGAAGCCAAGAAAATAGTTAAATATAAAAGGCATACAAAGTATATATACCTGGATTATAAAGGAGATGAGGAACTGGTCATCAAAGATTATGCAGATGCTACTTTCTAGACTGCTCAAGATGGAATGAATTCTCAAACGAGATACAACATCAAATTGAATAGAGGTATTTTCATACATAGGAGACCAATAAAAATGGTGGTTGTAGATTCTACAATAGAGTGTGACTGTGTCATAGCATTTGATGAAGCCAAATAATAATTTTGGATGCCAAAAATTCATCAAAGTGCCGGATTTTCTACCAAATTGTAATAATCCCATCACACTTTATTGTGATAATAATGTAATCAGGGATCATGAAAAATAGCCAAGGTCACATCAGCAGATGAATCACATTCTATGGAATTATCATCTCTGGAGGGATATTTCAAAAAGAGGTGAATTTGTAGTGAGATGTATTTCTGTGCATGTCAACTTCAGAGACCCCTTGACTAATGCCCTGAATCTCTAGAATCATGTTCATTATGTGTGGTCTAGTGGGCCGAATGTCTTATGCAGTTTTCTCTAGTCCATGTGAGAGTTTTTTTTTGAAATTTGTGTCCTATAACTTACTACTTCTACATTTATTATATAAATATTTTATATATTTATATATTACGCATCTTATTATATATTGTTCATTTTTCTTTATGAATATAATGTAATAAAATCCTAGTGTATTTCCCCCATTAATAAGGTCATAATAGTTCCCCAATATGATGATAACCATGAAGTGCTATGAAATTATTCTTAAATAATGATCTATGGTTTGATGACATACTATGATAAGACACATAGTATACATACCATCAGGTGAGAGTACCCTTAAGCAGACTAGAATTATACTTATAAAGATTTCACATGGTAATCTCTAAGATATGATATTATGTGAATGGATATGGCAATATGAATTCACTTGTTTTGGTGTCATCAGATATTCCTATCTATGATCATGTTAAATATTCATTATACACTAATGTTATCATTAATTAATATCACCCCTCTTGAACATAGATTTGATGGAAAAAATAGTCACTCCATTTGATGGTGGGAAGTAAGACACGTTGGGTGAGTCACGAACGACATGTTATTAATGTATAATTTGAGGAAGGATTTATACCTTACATTAACATAAGTTGATATCTTATCCCTATGATTAAAAGAGATATGCATCCCTAAATTCCATTTCCATGGTGTTATGACGAGTTTATTTAAGGTAGTCAAAAAATAACGTATCAAATATCTAGGTTGATGACAATATCATGAAACCTGCTTATGAGATACTATGGAAAGGGATTATAATACACCGTGAAAATTCGTATGTGGATTTCATCATTGTTAATTTATGTTCTTTCTCTTGGGATCATTGAAAAGTTGACATCTAGATAATAATCTTGGACTTTATGCCAGCCTGTTTAATGCCAATGAGATAGAATCCTAGGGTGTCACACCCTGTGTGATTATGGTTTTCATGATTGAATATTATTTAATTTTAATTAATGGATAAAATATTACTCAAAATAACATAGAATAATTTTATTCAATTTAAAAAGATCTCATAAATTAATTAAATATATATTCAATGGATTTTAAATATATTTTTTAATTTATTTTAAATAATATTTAATAAATATTTAGTTACTAGTTAGTCAATAAAACTATTTTTTAATTGAATAATATTTTTTATTTATGTGTTAAAAAAATTTAAGTGGAGTTTGATCAGACCTATACTGGATTCATTGAAAAATAAATTATTTACTATAAAGTAAATAATGAATATCTAGTGGGTGTAAGAAATAATATAAATGTTTTAATTATTTTGTAGAATGACATTTCATTTATTGTTCAATTTTTTTAATGTTGGCACACAATAAATAATAGTGTTGTTATTGTTATTATGTGCCATGTGATTTCTATAATAGTTTAAATTTCATTTAATTACTGCATAAAAATTTAATATTTTAATGAAACCCCATTTTGAATAATAGGAAAGTACATCTATTGTTCCAATCCATGGTGAATTTATAATTTTTGAGCCAAACATTTTCTCTCTAAACTCCTATCATATCTCCCACTCAAGAACAAAAGAAATTCTTAATGTTCAATGAATGATCGATCAAGAACATTCGTGCTGTTGTGCTAGCACCCATAGAACAAGTGACATTTGTTGGAGACAATTAGAGAATATGTGGATCAACGCTAGAGGGATCCTACATTGGATCATTATATGATCAATGAAGGTAATATGGAAGGGTCATATAGGAATATCAACGATCATCAATGAAAAAGTTTCTAAAGACCCAAGTATTAAATATCATAAATAATTATTAAATTAATTTTAAACATGATGTGAAAGATCCTCTTTATCTGACCTGGTGCAATTCATCCCTGTGATGAAATCATTTATTTCAATTTGTGTATTATGGAATTCATTACCATATTGATCCTAAATTGGACATTGATTAAATAAATAGAAACGTTTGTCCCTCCCAACCAATATGCTTCTACTATTTCCAGAACCTACAATTTGTATCAGAGCAGACTCATCAACATTTATAATTTCTTAAATAAATAATTTATGAATTATGTATTAATAATATAGTTTTTCAAATCATTTTTAATCATTCCTGTAATTTGAAATTTTTTATTTGTCCTTTTTTTTTTCTTCTCATAGATCTAAAAGATTCAAATAATTTTTTTATTTAAATATAATAGAGGATCTCATCAGGAGGTGTTGAAGATTCAATCCAAGTAACATGAAGATACAAATACTGTATTTAGAGTTATGCACCATGTAATGTATCATGCACACTGTCTAATATGGATCACACATCGTGTAGTTGTGCTCATTTCATCAAAATTAATTCAGAAATTACTCTATACATGATCATTAACGAAATGCGGTCTAGTTAATGGTTACGACACATGTTGAACAAGATAGACCGATGCATAGTCCATTGAATTACTTTACATGTGGACCACTGGAAAATGTAGTCACTTTGGGTCAAGGTTCAAGACATGTATCCCATATATAGCTATGCTCATCAGTTTCCATGTAACTACGAGACAACATGTCATGTGGCCCATCAGACATATCGTGTAGTCTATGATTTCTGATGTACGCCTCCCACTTTTAGTTCATAGACATGCACATCAGATAAGATGGTGAAGGCAGTACATGCATTATGGAAGGAACCAGACACTGCATAATTTACCAAATTACACATTACTAAAAATTTAATGTTTGTGTATTGTTCAGAATTGAAAATAATGTTGATTTGAACAAATTTTCCTTATTTTACCTCCTATGTTATGGAAAAAAAGCTCTTGAAAATTCAAAAAAATGATTAAGATAAAATTATTGATTAATTATTGATGATAATTAATCGACTCAGGAGCAATTTATCTTAATAAGAATGAATAAATATTTGAATTCTAGTTTTATTAAATGCATGATTTTTTTCATGTATGTGGAAGATAGTGAATTAGTCCAAACCTTTCTATTTAGTAGGTTTATTTTTAATTTATTTTAAATAAAATTTATTTTTTAAATACATATCTCCTAATTAATATGCATGGTATACATGCCCATGGATTCTCTTATAAAAATCCCTCCTAAACCCCTCACATGTGTATGAGTTAAACAGAATATAAAATGGTTGGAGCTCCCAATCTTATGGAGGCGGTTCAAGTGAGTAGCTGAGGTGAAACCAATCTAAGGAGATATAAAGGTTGATAGGTAGAAAGCTATAGAAATGATAAATAAATGGTTCAAGGTGTTTATACAATAGGTTAGTAGTTAGTTTATAAAATTAAAGATAAAATAACTATTAGAAGAGCTCTTGATAATTCCCTCTACATTATATTATTTCTTTCAGTTGTATAACATTTTTTATGGATGCGTTTTCACAGTAACACAATTAAAGAATTAATAAGAGATATAAATATATCAAAACAATATTAAGTTATACACTGCCATACATTACCAGATTAAGGGAAAGAACTAGTAAAATTATGTGTATGTCCATCCCTATTTGGGACACCAACTTTTATATTAGAATCACTTATGAATGATTCATATTTCATTACAAATTTTACGTCATCAGGAGTATCCATTTATAGACTTGGTGTAAATTGTGTGACAAATATTGACAACACCCAATTTTGAATTTTAAGATTGTGGATTCCACTTAATAGATAGAGTAGAAAGAAGTCTACAGTTGGAAAAAGAATGCCTACCTTAAATCCTGCTAATAGCTTGACCAACACATATTGTTGTTAGGAGAAGTGGAATGTGGGTTGTTTCCACTAGAATGTATAAGAAACTAAACATTATGAATTCAATGGTGAGGGACATTGGTACTTGTAAAAATAGTAGGATATTGAATAACTTTAACTTATTATTTCTCATAAAATGTAACCTAGAAAATACAAATTATATGCTCTTTTAATTGTATAATAAGAATGATAAACATATAAATAACACTATCCCAACGATCAATTCTAGTTAATGTTGGCATCATCATTGGAAATAATTTACAAGAATAGTTTATATTCCATTAGTTCATTATATTCCATGAATGGAAATCTTATGTGTTAGAGTCCTCATTACTCAGTCATCCTTTCCAAGGGTTGTGTTATGAAGAGTTCTTTGGAAATGAAAAAATTTGAATAATGTGGTCAATGTTAAATGTTTTATGTTATCACTAATTTCAGGAGAAATCATGAAGACTCATGAATACATGGATTCATATTAAAATCCTGAGCACCTCCATGGTTTTTACTAGGATATAGAATGAAGGGAAAGGATTGAAGCCTCAAAGGCACTCTTTCAGAGTAAGCTTCGAGGGGATGAACCAGCTGGTCCTCACATAGTATAGGTTATTGTCAATGTTGAACATCTAGAGGTTCTAAGGATTATACTCTCCATGGAACTAGGCACCGATATCATTATTACATCACTACCTCATGGATTCTCTAGTTTTGCTATGAATTTCAAAATGAAAAACATTAAGATGTCTCTACTTGATCTTCTAGTCCAACTTCTTAATGTGGACAAAGACATGAAGTGAGAAAATCCTTCAATCCTTATGGTGAATATGAGGAAAGGGAAGGTGAAGAGCTTTTTTTCCAAGGCTTTTTTACTGCCATCCACAAAAGGGATGGTCATGGGGGACATAAGGGAATAATAAGTTTTTTCTTTGGCATGTGGCAATAAGGGACAATAGAAGAAATAATAGACCTGACCAAAAAAGCAAGGTAAATCTTCAAGTGCATTTATTAGTGAGTTAAATTAACATGTTTCTATAAATTGGGTATTATATATAGCCAATGGTTTTCAAATTTGTATTGAAATACAATAACCAATTGTATTAAATAAAACTGAATGAGGGGAGGTAGATCTATGAGCATCCAATGGAGCTAGACTTCTTGATGTAGCTTTCATGGAAAACCTCCTCACATTGTAGAAAGCGATGATCTTTGTATTAAAAGGTTTTTATTATGTTCTTTTCTATAAATAATACATTATTTATGTATCTATACCAGATAAAGATGGATTTATTAACATGTAAAAAAATGAATTTTAGTTCTTTAATAAGGATAGAATTTTTTTTGGAATGGAATATTTACATAACAGTCTTTAAATTTAGAATTACCGAAAACATGTAATAGAAATAAATAAAAAACTACTTCACATGATCCATACCCCACCCAACTTTAGTATCACTGGATATGTCCTGTAAATAATAAATTAATAAAAAACATAAATCAAGAAGGATATTTAGATTCTTTAGAACTAAATCCACTTGTTTTATGCCACATATGATTACAATGAAGAATGAAAAATTCCCATTTAGTGGGAACTATGAAAGAGAAAATGATATTCTTGAATTAGTTCATACTGATCGGTGTGGACCATTTCTAGAAGAAGTAAAGGGTGGGTACCCATACATCATATCTTTTACAAATTATTGGAGTATATTTGGATATATCAATTTAATTAGGTAAAAGATGGATTCTTTTGATAAGTTTAGGGAATAAAAAAATGAAAATGAGAACCATCATTATATGATGACTATGAAACTCTACTCAAACTGAGGTGGAGAATATCATAATCATGAATCCAATGATTACTTATTGGGGTTTGGGATTCTATCCCAAGCCACTCCTCCTTGCACACCCATGTGGGATGATATATGAAAAAGGGGGAACCAAATTTTTTTAGAAATGGTGATATCAACGATGAGTCATGAAAGTAATCCATTAACCTTTTGGGGATTTGCGTTAAAAATAGTGGAACACATACATAACAAGTACCAACTTAATCAATAAGTGGTATTTCATACCAGAAATAGAGTGAATGAAAATCTACGTTATTGGATTTACATGTATAGTGAAGTGACAAAGTTTTTACAGTATTTTCAAGTTACAAACTCTCAATACGAGGCACATGTGTACCATTTTATGATACCCTATGGAAACAAAGGGATATTACCTATAAAACCACTCACAAAAAAATTTATAGTGGAAAGACATGTCATATTACTTGTGATAGACCACATACCCCAGAGAGATTGTTGGAGAGTAATTGATTTTGATAAATTTGAGGCTCACGTTATATAAGAGTTGGTACAGTAAAAGATTCCACAATTACCCATGGAAATATGATCTGTTGTAGAGACACAACTATTGAGTTCGAGTAGAAGAGAGGTTAATGAACTAGAATATTATGGTTTTCTCGTAACTGAGGATGTTTACTGATTCTTAGTTGATAAAAATTATCATCTAGCATTCTTGGAAATAGTAAGTGTCACAGACATTTCCCTGATGAAAGAAGCCATGAATTATAAAATGGACTCCATGCACTATAACCATGAGTTGATTTTAGAATATCCACTATTATATGTAAATAATGAATGTTGAAAATTTCCATTCAAGAAAAAACAATACATGGATAGAAAATTTAGTACCTATAATGAATGACTAGTTTCAAAAGGATTCATATAGGGTCAAGGCATTTACTATGATGAAACATTTTTACCAGTTTCAATGATGAAATCCATCAAAAGTCTATTCTCCATTTTTAGTTACCATCACTATTAGATTTATAAAATTGATGTTTAAAAAAACTTCTTTAATTGGAACCCTTAGCAAGATGTCTATATGAGACAACATGAAGGTTTTGTGACTCTGATGGATTCCAATAAGATATAAAAGTTTCAAAAAACCATTTATGGATTAAATCATGAATCCTTGTCATGGAACATTAATTTTTATGAATCCATAACATAAATTGATATTATAAAGAATGAATATGAGCCTTATGTCTATAAATGGATTAGTGGATTTGTTTTTATTTTCTTAATAGAATATGGTGATGACATATTACACATTAGAAACAAAATACCAGTCTTACAGTCTATTAAGGAATAGTTGAATAAACAATACTCAATAAAGGTGATGGGAGAGGAATAATATAATAATGGGATATTCTACATCATGATAGTTCCAAGAGATTTCTGGGGTTAATTCAATTTACATATATTGACATGATATAGAGGATATTTAGTGTGGAACAATCCAATAAGAGATTGTTTCCAATGTAACATGGCATTCATCTTTACAATAAAGTGTTTCCTTAGACACATTAGAAAATAATTAGAATGGAATGTATTCCATACACATCATTGATGGGTTATTCATGTATGAAAATATATGTAATAGGCTAGATGTAAAATACACATTGAGTGTGATATGAATATATCAAACTGATCATGGTGACCACCATTGGATGGTATCAATAATATCATTAAGTATACATGGATATCTAAGAATATATTCCAAATTTGTGGATGAGACGAAAAACTACTCATTAGAGGATATGTAGATTCTTTTTTCCATACAGATCATGATAGAATGAAGTTGTAAATGGTATTCATCTTTAATTTGAATAAAGGTTATGTGAGGTGAAAGTTCTTAAAGAATGGGGTGATCACATATTCTATGTTAGAGTTAGTGTATATTGTAGCTACTGTGGCAGCTAAAGAATAATTTTGGATGAGTATCTTTATCTAAGAGCAAGATTTGTTACCTATCAATAAAGATCCCATCACACATTGTTGTGATAATTTAGTAGAAATGGTTCAAAAAAATGAGCCATGGTCACATCAATGGATGAAGAACATACTATAGAGGAATCATCTTTTATGGGATTTTTTTCAAAGAGGTGAAGTTGCAGTGATCAAAATTTCCACTAAAGACAATATAAAAAAACTATTGACTGAAGCCTTTATATAGCTAAATCATGATCGTCATGTGTGGTCTTGCAGAGTAGAAGGCGTGGGTCATTCGCTCAGGTCAAATTCGGTGTCTATTGGATTGGTGTCCTAGAAACAACTTTTTAAACATTTATTACATAAATATTTTTTTGAAAATATTAAACATATTTTAACATATTTTTTTTATTTTTAATGACTATAATGTAATAACTTTTTTGAGTATTTCTTGAATTAATAATGAATAAGAGTTCATAAATATGATTTTCACCTTTAAGTATTATGATAATATTCGTAAATATTGTTTTAAAGTTAAATGACATTTTATGATGGTACACATAGTATACATGCAATTAAGTGTGAGTACTCATATGCATATGAGACTTATCTCATGAATATCACACTTGGTAAAATATAGTATGGGAGATTATGAGAACAGATTGTAACTAAGAATCCTTTATGTTTCAGTGTCATTAGATATACCTACATACGAGAGTGTGTAATGGTCCATTTAGATTAATATTTTCATTAATACATGTCATGACTCACACACGTAGATTTTCTGACAAAAACTGCAACACCATGTGTTGGTGAGACCTTGGGTATGTTGGGTGTGTCATGAATGAAATGTTATTATTGGATAATTTGAGGAAGGATTTTTCTTGTCCATTTATGGAAGATGACATCACTAACCATTGATTGAAATAGAATGATATCCCTAAATTCCCAGTCCATTGTGTAATGATGATTGAATTTTTTATAGTCAAATAATGATATATCATGCATATTGGATGATGAAACTATCATCAAACCATCATGATGATATATTTTAACAAATAGATTAGATTAAACTTTGAGAATTTTTATGTGGATGTCTTCATTGAAACTTTATATTATTCCTCTTTAGTGCCACGACCTGTTTCTAGATAGTAATCTTACTATTTACGCAAGCCCAACTAAAGCCAATGGGAAAGAATAATATAATGTCAAAAACAAGTTGTTTCTAGTGATCTCAAATAAATTCTTTTTGACTTTAATTAATGTAATAATTGTTCTTATAATGAATAAGGAATAATTTTATTCAAGATACCGTGATTGCAAAAATTAAATAAATATTTATTTGGGTGTTAATCAAATGGAATATGAGTTCGAACAGACCATGAACATGTCTGTTGATAAATAATTTATATACCTATCTGTAAGTAATGATTATCTAGTAGGTGAAATAAATAATAATAATGCTATTATCATTATTGTGAATGGGATTTTTTTTACAGTTATATTTTGCACAAGTTGGTACATCTCAAATAATGTTTTTTATTGTTATTATGTGGAACATATTTTCTCGAACCATTACAATTGAATTTAATTGTTGTTTCTTAATTAGATATTGAAATTGTAATTCCATGTAGATTAACAGGAAGTTAGGTATGTTGCTATGAACCATGGTGAATTGAGAATTGTTGAACCAAACATTTTCTCTCTTGACTTCTCTAATATCACAGACTCGAGAACGACAGATGTTCTTAATGTCAGAAGAACGAACGATCAAGAACGATTGACATAATACATTTGTTTTTCCATGATAGCAACAAGAGAATGAGTGGTTTCCAATAGAGGTCATTGGAGCATGTTTGGATCACCGCTAGAGGGATCCTACATTGGTTCATCACATATTCAAGGAAGGAAATCCGAAAGGGTCATTTTAGATAATCAATGATTGTAAATGAAGAATATACAGAAGACCATGTTATTTATTTTCTTCCGAAATTATTAAATTAATTATAAACCTGATGTGCATGATCATATTTCCTGGATCTGGGAAATTCATCTCTTTTTCTACATCTTTGATTTCAATCTATGGATAATGGAATTTATTTCCATATTGATCCTTGATTTTTCATTGATTACCACAAGAGAAATGTTGGTCCCTCATAACATCGATGCGTCCACTACGTCTGGGACCTATAATATAATGTCTATTTTAATGATCAAATCACTTGTGTTTTCAATAATTTACCTTTCCATAGATTATTATATTAAATTATTGAAATGGTACAGGTGTTCATATATTCTCCATACTATATAATTCATTAATTTTTTATGATAATTCAGTTATTCAAAATTTATTACTCTATAGTTGACCCTTATTGAGTAATTTATATACCACATTTTTTTTTACAATTAAATAGGATTCCATTAGCTTGTTATTAAATGTTATATAATGATTTTTTGGTGGACAAAATATATTCCTCAAAATAAATATTTTTAATTTTTTTAATGTGATGTGATACTCAGGTATGTATGTAGTTTACCAAGACAACTAGAAATTTTTTTCTTATAGGATATGATTCCTTAAATGTTATATCAATTTAATGATCTACATAACTACTCTAGGATATTTGGGTCGGGGATTCCATAGTTATTATTAGATTAAATTTAGTATAAAACCTATAATATATACTTAATAAAATGATATTAGATTCATTACCCTAAGATTTAAATTAATGTTCAGTATTAAAGATCAACAAAATAGTTTAGTTTCGAATAAATTATGTTTTCTTCCCAGAAATGCATCATTTTCATCATATTACAACTGGTCATGGTTCTATAAAAGATATAACTAATGGTAATATCTCAGAAAAAGGAATATTGGGAAAGGCTCGAGCATTACCTGGTACCTGAAAATGGGCCTTACCTTCCACCTAGTTTGACACTCCAGGTGATATACATAGGATAATGCACATTTTTTCGAAATAATATGAATGATTTGAATAGATAATTACAATTACTAGCATAATATAACCCCTAGAATTAGAAAGTGACTATGTTGAACGACAATAGATGATGTAATTCTGTTTTATAATTCACAAATGTAATTGAATGAAGATTTTTAACAATGGTATTTTTTACAAGAATAATGATATGTTTAAGGATTCTGCTATATTATTAAAAATTATATGGCATCATTAAAATTAGTGTTATGGAAAAATTCTAGGTTTAAAGAGTTTAAGATGATCACAAGTTCAATTTCATAAAAATCATTTTCAAAAAAATTTATTCTAATATAAAAAGATTAAGTATATTTTGGATGAAATATATGCAAACACAACCCATTAGTTTATTTAAAATTTTAGTGGAAAATATATTTAAAAAATAATTTGACTATATTTTATAGAAATATGTTAAAATGTATTTATAATATTATAGAAAATAGGATCATGAATAAAATTTTGATTATTTTAAAATAAGATAATTATAATTTTAAAAAGGCATTTTGTGTAGAAATATATATAAATTTTTTTTAATAAATTATTTTATTGCAATGATGTCCATTTTTTTGGAACATTATATGAATTGTATTAATTTTTCAGAAAAAGTGCAACCTTCATGATGGCTGAGAACCCGTTACATCCTAAAATGTGGGGGGGGGGGTGAAACAAAAAATGTAGGATTATTATGGTTTCTATCATAACACAGGTCTACAAAATGTATTCTTTAAAATTTATTTATTTTTAGCTAATCAAATTGAGCAATAAATACTAATGATTACATAATTATGTTTCATAGATGTTTAGAGATCAAATTATTATATTTGATATCATTTGATAACCATATTTTTATTGAAAAATATCTACTAATATATAGAAATACTTATCACTCTTTTCTATACATTATGATATTTTGAAAGTGAATTACAGTGGTTTAGGCATAAATATCATCAATGGAAATTAATTTTTTATATAAAGTGTCTGATCAATGAACAACCAAAGGATGAAATTCCAATTATAAAATTGAAAACATTACCTTGGTATACATCATTATATTATCATAAATTAAATGCTCATATAAGTATTAATAAAAATGATCTTGAAAAAAACTATCCTCATACTATATATATCATTAATGATACTAATGATCTTTTTACACCAAATGTTTATGGCCTCTTGCTAATTAAACTCATTATGAATTTTTTTTATATCACTCTATATCTAAATTTGGGTGTCATATTTGTCTCTTATGTCCTTGTTTTCATTCCCATATCAGTTATCCTACTCAGAAACTAGGTTAAGTGATTATCCCAAATGATGTTTATACTCCCCCATTTCTTTAATTATGATGAGGATTTACTAACATTTCTTATGATGTTGGATTTATATTCAAATCTAAAACCCTTGATATATAAGATAATGATTATATTGTGAGAACACTATTTAATAATGTGGGAGATGATGTAAAACCCAAAAAAATCAAAAATATGAAAATCATATTTGATAGATTGTATGACATGCCACACTAAGTGTATAAAAGAATA
Organism: Viscum album; assembly: GCA_963277665.1. Lineage (NCBI taxonomy): Eukaryota > Viridiplantae > Streptophyta > Magnoliopsida > Santalales > Viscaceae > Viscum > Viscum album. The sequence goes on from OY728139.1 coordinate 137,610,437, forward strand.
TAACAACCAGATATATATATATATATATATAGTATATTAAATATTTTTATTATATTAAATATCTCTATATTTACAATTAACTAATTTTAGGTTATGTTTCACACTCTAATTAGTTTCATTGATTGCTTGTGTTACATGAATGACCGGGATTTACTAAAAAATAATATTCAATTATTGTTCTTAATTAATATGATCACTAACTAATAACCATTAGAATGGTAGATATAAATAGGATTCAAATACTTGTGAAATATATATTTAACATACATTTATTTATTGTCTTTTTATTATAAATAATAATAAAAATCATTTAAAATAAAAAAATATTTTCTGAAAATTTTATTTTTAAAAGAGAAGGTCAAATAATGTTGGCTGAACGAAAATAAAAAATAAAAAATAATGCCTTTATAAAATATTGGATAAAATTTAATTCATTTTTCAAATCAGAATACCAAAATTATCTCTTTGTTATTTTTTCGTATTTATCTATGGAATTTCAATATTTTCATAAATAGTAAAAAATACAACATTTTAATTGAAAACTACAAATTAATATAATTAATTTATATTTTTGAATTATTTTTTAATGGTTTTAAAGTTAAATAATTTCAATTATACATATATTAATCAATCATAGGGAATTTAATTATTATTCATAGTGAATTTAGATATAAAATCATTTTCATCTTTTGAACATTTTCACCTTAAAACACACATTCATGTCACATTTGTGGGGTGTTTTCAATTAATTTTTGACACATCTATGAATTGATTTTGGAAAATAAATTATATATTTTAATTCGTAAAAATTCATAATTTACAATCACCCCAATATAATATTTTTTAAACTAACATGTTAAAATAGTTAAAAATAATTACAAAGATCAAGGTAGAAATTAGTTTACCGTGTGAGAAAACATTATTATTAAGGGTAAAAATTTCCTAGAAATATTATTAAAACCCACAAAATGTATATATTTTGGACATATACAATCTATTCACATTAATGGATCTTTATTGGGGATTTTTTACTAAGAATTCCAAATGGATCAATATATCTTTGATAGTGGGAGGTGTGAATCAGTAATATAATTTTCATTGAAAATTCGTTTATTTTGATAAAATATTCTCTTCTTGATAATGTGTTGTTAATTTTCTGAAAATTCAAATCAATTGTACATAGGAACACATGAATTTTCAAGGATCAATACTCATCAGAAGTAGACATGTCCTTGGTATGGTATGCAAATAATCAAATACTATACAATCCATTTTATGGAAATCATATTGTCTTGATACAATGAGTTATTATTCCATTACAGTCATGTATAACACTGTTCAATACAGTAGTTTATGTGGTTTTTGTTTCAGGAAATGATCTAATATAATATGTGTAACTAGTTTGGATAATTTCAGTAGTTACATGTAAACAATTTACAATGATTCATTTTCAGCTTTCATAAATTTTATCATAAACACAATACATTAATTTCCATCCCAATAGTAGATAAGATCATATTGGGATTCATAATGTTATTCAATAATATTTCCCAGTCAGATCCTCTAGTCAAATTTATCATGCATAAAAATAATCTTTCATAACACCACTAAAACAAATAATTACAACTTTTGTCTCAGTCTCAATATCAATATCTAATTTCTCTTCATGATTATAGAAACTCTTATTATGATCTTCTCTCGCATTCTATTGGGAAACCATCTTTCGAATTTATTGATCAGAATACTCTTTTCCTTATTCATCACTTATAAATTTTTTTGTGATCAGCCTTATATTTTGTTCAATACGTTGGTCATGAAAGTTAAAAATTACTTCCACTATTTATAGGTGTTCCAAATATGGTTTATGAGGGATTAAAAACATTTTTCCACAAAAGAAAATTCCATAAAATCTTCAAATTACATTAAGTATCAGATCTATCTTTTACATATTAAAATCATATAAAGTCTTCTATAATATTCTTGAATCTGATCACAACATCAGTTCACATCAATCATTCTAACAATTCCTTAGCCTGATTAGGTTTTTTTGGTTTAATTTCCTCATTAAGATAAAAAAAATATTCTTCAATAATTTTCATTTCTCTGATTCCTGAAACCAACTGGAAAAAAACATCTCATTAAAATTTTCATTATAAACTTGATTGAAGTAATACATTGATATTAATTCATCCAAAATATTTTTTCAACATTTTTGGACTTTAGTTTCCCCACTTTATCTATTAAAATAGTGAAAATTTCTCAAGATTCATTAACATACTTAGAAATGCTTTAGCATTAGCTTCAAAATTATATGAAAGATATATTAAATGATCTTAAACCATCATGATCACCAATAGAGAACAACTGTAACATCATGAAATAGTTATTTTTTTTTATTTTTTTCCCACACACTAATGACCCTATGTCTGAGGATGTTATCAATGTTTGTCTTCGTCAGATTGACTGACCTTCTACTTTCTCTGATGGATAAGATTCACCTTTTATACAATAGTTGCTACTACATGAAGTAAAATGTCACCTGAACTGCTTGAGAAAATATCATCATTATTCTCTCTTGAACCACTTGATATAAAAATAGATGAAATAATTATCTTCATGAAAATGATATACTACATTGTTGAGCAATCTTTAACATTATTACATGCATCAGTCCTAGAAAATATTAATGAAAAATATTCTTTCTTCAATGATCAGTGGAACACCATCTACGATAGATGAATATTAGTATATTTTCCTTGAGAAACGTCATTCATTTTAAAATTCAGTTTATTTTTTTTTCTTTTTTCATGCTAGTCTAAATAGAATCTATCATCTTCATCTACTCACATTCAAAAAAACTTCTCATCTTTAAACTAAATTTGTGTCTAGTAATCATATACTGATGATCTTAGTCTGGAATTGTTTTCCCTCATTGAAATTATTATTCTATAAACATCATCCTGTAATCATTAATTCTTCGTGAGTCTGAATATTTTTATGATTAGAATATCATCATCTTACTTATATTGGAAAATATGGTAACATATTATCTTTTCCAGCAACTATTTTTTTCAAATATGATTCTCAATAGTATTGGAAACACTTCTCCCCCCTTTTCATTATTAAGTATTCCATCAAAAGTTTCCAAAAATAAATTTTATTTTTTGAAATATGAAATAAGAAAACAATTGAAAATTTATCATCATAGATGTTCAAACATCGATTATAGTTCTCATTACAATCAATACATCATTACAAATAGAAATTGAGCCACATGAACCATTTCTCCTAAAAAACAACTTCATAAAATAATGTAATGTTTGAAGGGTTTTGAGTCTAATCTAGTGAATATGATTGTGAATCTGATAATAAAAAAACAATGTGATGTGATTCATTTCTTTCTACTTTCTTGTGTGACATTAAAATAAAACAGATACATCTTCCAAAATCTACAAACAAAATTTAGCTAACTTGGCCCCTATAATACCGTCATTGGATTTTGTTGTCAGCCAAGGTTCATAACTCACTACACATCCTAATATCATTAATTGTATTACTCATAAATAATTCTCATCTTGTATGATCTAACTCATTAAAAGAAACACGAATTACTGACATAAAAAACAGGATGTACAAAACTAGTGACTCAAGAAAAGTCATTATATTTTGTAAACCATTCATCACTATTTCAATGATACTGTCAAAAATGTATTAATATAACCACTCTAAAAAAATAGATATAAAAGATCACACACATACATGATGGAATCAAATCTTACCCAAAACACCCCTATATACATGGTTCCATAAAATGATTTAAACATTTTAATGGATATTTTTAAGAAATAATTACACCCTTGAAAACACTATATAATAAACAGATGATATAACGGAAAAATAAACAGACATCAAAATTCCAGAGAAATAGGTTTGGTGCCCATGATCAACACAATCTATAAAAATCATCATTTGGTAAGGGGTTTGTGAAAATGTTAGCAGCATGTTCCAATGTGGGAACGTTATCAAGGTTTTTTTAATTCTTCTAAACATGCTATTAAACAAAATCATATTTTATATCAATATATTTTGATAGAAAACACAGTACTAGATTTCTAGTCAGGTTTATGGAACTTTTATTATCACAACCCAATATAAAGGGTAAGTTCACTTTAACATGTAAATAATCCATCTGAGCGTTCATCCATAGAATTTTGGTAGTAGAATGACTTATAATAACATAATCTCCTTCAATCATTCTATGGGTAACTAAATTTTTATTCTTTGTATTATATCTAACACAATTATTCCCAAAATGAAAACTTTACAATATGCATACCTTCTATTATCATCATTTCCTACCCTATACTTATCTGAATACTCCAACAATTCAATACACTCATAGAGATCCTAACTAATTATGAATTTTTTTTCCTCTAATATATATGATAATTATTTTATAACCAATATATGTTATTCCTTTAGAGAACTCTGGAATATTTATTATAAGGTTCATTATAAACAACATTGGTTTTTGAGGAAGTTAAATAAAACAAATGTCTTATCATCTTATGAAACTCTTTAGGATCCACTTCCTTTTATTATCCATATTTAGTGTACTATGTTCCCAGTAAAATAAATGTGGAAAATATTCTCAAATTTTTTATGCCAGAATTCTTATGATGTTACAATGAATACTTTTCTTGAGTATGAAAAATGAATTTCATATTTTGTGAAATTTATAACAAACAAAAGTATTTCATTCACACAACATGGACATATAAAAAAATCATCTCTTTAAAAAATATATCACAAAATATTTCATCATTCCCAGTAATGAAAATTTAATGAACATAATCAATTATAATGAGGGATAACTCATTACATTCGTTAATATATATAATTTTATTAACTCATCCATTTTTAGCACTTATCATTCATATGTATGTATCCAATTTCTAATAACATTCCATTGGTTCACTTTATATCCCATAAATGGATTTCATCAACTTTAAAAAATAAAATTCATCCATCACAATATAAAATACACATGGTTGTTTAATATAATTTTCTTCATCATGATATCCAATCAGAAATATGGACTTTACATCCAGTTCTAATATTTTTTTATATCATTATAGAACAATACCATGAATGAATATGATTATTTCTAACCATGTCATAAAAGAAAAGGTAAAATAAAAATCATTTCCTTTAATATATTAGTAACCATTTCGACATAATATATCTTTTTGATTTTGACTTTTCCATTTTCATTAATATTGTTTTGAAAACCCAATTTTTTACCGATAGAATTTTTGTGATTTGGTTTTGGTACCAGTTCCCATGTACCATTATTTTCTATACGATCCAGTTTGTAATTAAAATGTTGAACCCACTATTGATGCTCAAAAGGTTATTTCATATCGTTCATCTCCACATTTGATAGCATGGACATATTTTTAATAATAATTAAATATTCTTCTTGTAAATAAATTTTTATGTTGGTCATCAATTTTGTATTGAGAAGCCACTTGCATCATCATCTTGTAATGTTATCATGGATATTATTCCCTCATCACTTAGAATATATGAGTCTTATTCTTCTTCATGAGTATGATTAAATTATCTTGTTTCCTTATTATATTTTTTAATTGATATTCCGTAATTATGTATAAATTCCTTATCAACATAGGGTTTTTTAAGATCTTCCTCTACAGTGTCAATAACATTTACAAAAATTGAGTCAATTAATATTCATTCTTTTTTGTTAAAACACCATTATCCTCTTTTATATTTAGCGTATGCCAGATAATTGCTTCATCATATAACCATTTAAACATCCCTTGTTTCAAAATATCATATTTTTTAGGCATGGAATCCCATAAACTCTTAAATATTTCAAACATAGTTTATTTTCATAAACAATTTTATACAGATTCATATGTAAACATTGCCTATAGAAACATATTTTTTGAATATAGATTGTAGTTATCATGTATTTCCTCCAATTATAATGATATTTACCCTTTTTATGTAACATAATTTTCCCCATTTAAATTAATAAAATATTTTTCCTTTAAAAAATTCCATTTTTTAGGAGTGTATGGCGTAATGAACTCATGATGAATTACATGATTCTCATGAAAACATTAAAAGTATTTATTTTATTAATTCACAATCATTGTTTGTTCTAAACATCTACATAGAACACTCACATTTATTCTCATATTTCCTCCTAAAACATTTAAGCGTATTCATAGAATTTGAATTGTATTTCACATACACAACACAAGAAATGTGAGTAAATTAATCTATAAAATTGATTAAGTAAGTATATACATAATTTTATTTTTTTTCTCATTAGCCCGTAGATATCATAATTAATATGTTCAATGGGTTGTTTTGAAAAAATTTCAAAACATTATTATTCATAGAGTTTTTAGTCATTCATTATTGAAAATTGTATAACATCTATCTCTTCTCCCTAAGATACCAGAAATACCCTAAAAACCTTATCTCTTCGATAACATTCTCATGTTTCTCTTAGATATGTGTCTCATCCATTTATGCCACAATTTATTATATTACACCATGCCTATGTAACAAAAATTATGATCCTATGCTAAATGGAATAATTTTCCCTTTATATGTTATCCTCTAGTAATTGTTTCCCATTTTCATCACTTTTCTTTAAAAACCCATCATTTCTAAAAATAACCTTGTTACCTTTTTAAAAAAATTTGTATAACACAGATAATGTTGTGTTTTTTTTCAGATAAACATTCAAGCCATTCTTGGATTTCATCCTCTCTTATGTGATTATGGATAATCAAACAACCTTGATTCTAGGAGAATCATCCTTGCCAAATGTAACTGTCCCTTCTGTGAAATCATTTAAATTATTAAACCATTAAAATTATATCACCATATGAGAAAAAATCCCACTATACATAATGTAAGTTCATCTTCATTTTATATCATTGATATCGATATTTACATCAAGAACATTTTATTTCCCTTTATCATTCATTACATTCAACTTTTGAAAAATGTTAACAATTTTTTTTCTGAAGGTAAAAAATTATTACAAACATTTGAATTATGTCAAGGTTGTTCAAATAATTTAAAAATATTTTCCAAATATTGGAATCTATTTTTATATTTCACACCAACCTTCCCAGGATTATTTAATATAACATTCTGAAATATAATACTTTGACAAAATTGACTCTCCCTCAAAATTTCCTCTTCATATTTTTTGTAATATTAGAAATGTTTTTGAATATACCAATAGATATTTTTTTTGTGTAAGAATCCACCATAATAACAATTTTATCCGTAGAATGAATAATTCTATCCGAAAGCTTTATACTATTGAGAGTTGTGAACTTGTTTCTTATTATCCTTCTTGTCTATCTTATCAGAACTATGTTGATCCCTAGGCATACAGTTATCAACCATATCCTTCTTCATCAGCATAATTTTCCTTTCTTCCTTATTAAAATCAGAATATTTAGATAAATTTAGATTATCCATTTTTTTTATTTTCGTCATATAAATAAATTTACATAGACTTTTCTTCTAAGAAACAATGTCAATATTCTTTTAAAATAATGAAATTAATTTTTGATCCAACTCATGTTTATACTTACCAAAACACTCACTGACGTCCGAGATATAATATTTGAAACTTAGAACACTCTATTAAATTATAAAATGTATTTTTTCACAAGTTTAACCTCTTCTTATTATTAATTTATCATTAATTATATGTGTTATATATTATTAATTTATCATTATATAGATTTATTTAACACATCAATATCATCATGCAGCTTAACTTTATCAACAAGAAATACCTCTTGATTTTTTATTAAAGAATATTCAATTTTAAGCTTCCTAATTTCATTCACAGGCCTTCCAATATTTCTCACACAATATTTAAACTCTTCCTAAAGATTGAATTATAATTTAGTTACATATTTTTAAAAAAACCCCTTTTTAACACTTCATTATTAACTATTAAAATAAAATAATTCTCTCCAGTATTCTTAGTAGACTATTATGATTCAACTTCAACACATTTATTTTTTTACATATATAGAAAAAATATATACTTCTATATTACTTGAATAATTTTTTAACATTCCCTAATGAAAATTATTTAGCCTTACCACAATGTTTCTTACATAATCATCTCTATAATCATTCATTTTCATCAGTATCATCTTCTTTATTTTTTCAGAGACACTTTGTTAAAATAATTCCAACATCCCCGCATTTATAGATTTTTAAGGGAATTTTCCTTTTATATTTTCCTATAACTATTTTCATATTTTTAGAAAAAATGTTTAAAAAGTCGTCAATATTATTATATACCTCATTTTCAAGATTTTATTCAATAACCTTATCTTCGTCTAGAACCATCTTAGAATTACCAAGATAGGTATCCTTGAAGGGCCTTTCCCTATCAATTTCTTTCAATTAATATATTTTTTCCTTCTCATTTTGTAAGTAATTAGAGTACTATGATAATCATCCAAATAACATGTTTATATATTTCTATATTCTAATGCAGAAATAATTTTATCAATCATGTAGTGAATAATTCACAATATCTTTTTTTAACAATTATAAAATCATCAATCTTTACACCAAGTCATCTAATAGTTATAAAAATTAATTGACCTTGGTAATTTTATCAACGAAATATTAATATTAAAACATCATGAGATATCCATAAATCATCCTCCAATTTGTAAATTTTCCTTCCTAACTTCTTTATTTCCTTCATAAAGGTTCTTCATCTTAGACTATATACATTTAGTATTGGCCCCACCATTCACTCTTAAAAAAAAAATTTTATAATTTTTTATTTGTAAAATATTATTTTCTCCTCCATAATTATCCATATTAATATTTTCAACATAAGTTAGAAGAACATATTCTCAATATATAAAAATCCATTTTTTCAGCTTCAAGAACATCATACCCCAGATACATAATATAAGGGAGCATTATATCTTTCCAGATATGATTACTCTTACCATAAAATATCAGAATCCACTTTATATTCACACAAGTAAGATTATTCATTATGAATTATCATTAAAAATCATAGAAAAGATTAAAAGAAGGTATCCTTTGCTCTGATTTCAATTGAGAATGATCAATAGAATCAATGTATCACTAATAGGGGGAGGAGGGAATAAATGAAATATTTTTGTTTTATAATTCCAATATTTAGAAAAATTTTCACCTCATATTAAATAGTTATTAAAATTATGAAAAAAATATAATCACACACCCATAGTAAAATTATAATGTATAAAGATCACTACTCAAAAACAGTATCTACAACCTTTGTATCATTTGGAAATAACCCAATACTACACAATCCCATAGAAAAAAATAATTTTGGTCTATATAATGAGTAAGAAATTACCATACAATCATGTATCACTATGTTCAATTCTACAATTCATGTGATTAAGGAATAACAAAATGATGTAATACAATTTGAATAATATGGTATTAAACATTCATGAGTTTCTTTAAAACAAGTTTCTATGATTCCTTGTCAACTCAAACAAATTCTATCATCAAAATAATTATTCGCATTCCTACACATCAACACATAAGAATGTCATGTGTTTAATATTGATACTCTATCAGATTTCTTAGTCCTATTATCAGGTTCAATTATTTAGTTTGATAAAACAATCTCTTAGAATATCACTAATATAATTCCGAACAACTTCTTTCTTGATTTAGAAATCCCAATCAGATTTCTCAGTCCAATTCTAGAAACTCTTAATATGATATTGCCTCTCCATCTATTCGAAAATCATCATTGAGAATTCACAATATAGAAACAATTATTTTCTTCTTCAATATAATAAATATCATCACTCTACCTTCTCTCTTATGCAGTACATGTGCATTAAATGTAAAAATTGCTCCCTCTATTTATTGGTGCACCAAATATGGATTAGGCGGATTCCAAAAATGTTTTCCTGATCAACCAAAATTCCAAATATCAATAATTTTTTTAAAATCTCAACTCCATCATTGACTTCTTCAAACACTTCTCAACTCTTCTCTAATAACCATGAATCATCTTACAACATTATTTTGTTTCAAAAATTATATCAATTATCCACTTTGATTCTGATTGTTCAGTCTTATTTCCTCATTACAATGAACCAAAAATAGACTCATAAATTCATTTATCTATTATGATTCTCAAATCCAAAAACAATATAACATATCAGTCTAATTTTCAATAGCAAAATAATAGAAACAATTCATTAAAAACCATGTTTAGTTTTTTGGTATTTCACTATTCATCAGTTTTGTTTCTTTTTCGACAAACATATTGGAATATTCTAAAGAGTATTTTCATCCATAGTAAATTCTTTATCAGAATAATAAATATTCATTAAAAAAATTATTTAATCTCATAGACCATATATATCCCTTTCATGACACTTTTCTAACTTCTTCAAATAGTTTTTCGTTACTTATTTTCCACATACAGATGACCCTATAACCGATTATGTTCTTTTTTCAGTCTCTATCAGATGGATCGACCTATTTCTTCCTCTGTGGTATCAAGAGAACCTTCAATATAGTAATCAAAACTATATTAATTCCTATGTATATTCACTAAAATGAAAATATTTTTTGATTATTATCTCTAAAACCATTTTATAAGAAAAAAATATTGAAGAAGATGGGTGACTGCATTTTTGAATAAACATTGAATTTATTCAAGGAATTATTCCCAGCAACTTATTTCAAAAAATATTCTCCCTCCAGTGATCAGTTGAATTCCATTTCTGATGGACCACTTTTAGTAGCTTTATCTTTAAAATTATATTTTCATTTATAATTCCAAATATGTGTTCTTTTGGGTTATTTTTCTGAATGAAACTAGTGTATTCTTCTTCACTCATTCCAAAAACAATTGTTTTCCTTCTAAAATATCTAGATCAATTGATCTTGTAGTGATGAATTATGCATTAAATGCATTATATTAAAAAAATATTATTCCTTAAGAGACATCATCTTATAATCATGAGATCCTCATGAATTGGAATATATTTTAGATTTTAATAGAATCATATAAATTTTTTAGAAATTATTATATATTCTCATACATTCTAGAAAATATATCTATCCAATATGATCCACAAAATTATTGGTAACATTTATTCTCCCATTTTCATTCATAAGGATATCAATACACGATTCGATACTACAATTTTCTGAATTACAATATAGAAAATTATCAACTGATTTTCATAGTTTCCCTTTAGACACAAATTATCAATATTAGTATGATCAATACATTATTTTGGAAACAGAGTAACTCTTATGAATATTTTATCATATAAATAAATTTCTTAATATGATGGGATTTCTTAATCATTTTGAGTCTGGAATCTTGTATTCGATTGTGATTCTGATCATAAGAAAATACGAAGTGATGTGTTTTATTTTATACACTCTCAAACCTTAAAAAACAACAGAAGAATATTCAATTATACAAAAATAACTTCCATATATCATTGTACCAATATTTATGTGAAACAAATTGGTTGAATTATCCTTTTCAAAAAAAAATTCTAGTGTGCCACTCCCCTCACTTGTAAAAGGACACCTCATGTCCACCGCACAACATAACAATAATTTTTTTTTAAGAAAATACTAGCCAAAATCACATTAAAACATTCATACCTAATCCAAGAAGCCTTATCTTGGGAATAAATCCATCCTATGAAGGATTATGTGAAAATCTAATGAGGATACACAAATAAGAACGAATTTTATTCAATATGAATATTTATTTTACTTTTTTTACACCAACTTGTCTTTTTTATTATACCATGATTATATAATAACCATAGTATCATCCATATAAGAGGATTTTCTTATAATAATGCAATTACCTAAAACCATCTCCAATTCTTTAGAATGTGTTGAAATTATTCTTCTTGTTTGCAGTGGATTATTACTTATTGAACCGATGTGGTTCATTTTAAAATTTTCAAATATCATGGTTTGGTATGATGAGTGATATAATGTATATATATTTATATATGATATTAATAAAATTATTATACCTCTAAATTCATTATATATTTTTTTATCTCATTATCTTACATTCTGTAGGGGACACAATAATGTCTCTCATGTGTACGACAGACTATTGCCTCACAAAGCGATGTGACTCATCATTTACTTACACATTACATGGAAGGAAACAATTAATAATATTACTTTTTTTATGTGACATAAATGTCATAAATATGATAATAATGACATATATATTATTCTATTAGAAAAAATCTATTTCTTTCTTTTTTTAACTCACGTAAAGATCATATCATTGTTCACATAAGTGTGGACTACAACCCACCCAAAGTAATGTGACTCTTTTTTATAACCAAATCACATGAATGCTATATATATGTGTTTATAATATGATATTAATGATATTATGATAATTATATAATGGTAAAATATTACATCCAACTTCTCTATAATGATTGTTAAAAAATATAAATGATACTAATGCATATGTATGGCCTATCGTATCAATGATTGTCACATAATTTTTTTTAAATTATTCATTAATTTTTTTAAAAGAAAAATTTATCTAAAAAATATAATATTTTAATAATAATAAATATTCTATTGACTTTGGAAAAATATAATATGCCTAATAATTGAAACCTCTAGAACAAAACACACTTTAGAAAACCTTGCCAGTAACACACAAGAAATTAAAAGAATGAAATATTATTAAAAAATGGGTAAAAAATATTTTCAGAGGATATAATATGAAATTATAAATTATAATATTTTTCTAGAATAAGACAATCATATATTTAAATCCATTATATGGGATGTTAGAGAGTATTTAAATAAAATAAAGTGTATGCTAAAGGATTTCATTACTCAATTTTCAATCAATGTGTTAAACAACTATTTATGTTATTATTTCATTGAATGATTCTTATGTAATGTATTATTTTTATCAGGATTTTCATTTCAAATTTTTATGAGATTTTAATGTTGATACACATAGTCGATCTATTTATTAATTCCCAATTTGATGTTCTAATCAATTTATGTGGTTACATCATAAAATCATATTAATAATGGTTTCGAATTATTTAATATAAACTAAATGAAATTATTTATTGATTTTTTATTAAGAAATGTTATTTTATTATTATATGGTTAATTCGGATATTTCTATGTAAAATTACCATTTAAAACTCTTTGGTACATAAAATGTATTATAATTTTCATTATGAAAATCTGACATCATTTATCACTTCGAGTAGAAATATGTTTATCTTCAAAAACCATGATTTTAAAAAACAAATAAAAACTATTCTTCACTTTTAATAATGATTCATCAAAGGAATTTTCATGAACCAACTTCGACACCTTTTTCCCTAATACCTAGGTCGACATGAACATAAACCAATGGGAATTCATGATCTACATGGGTTGGAAACAATCACATGGAATCATAAAATATGATTGTAGTAATGAATGTACCACAACCTCAATGAAACGTAAAGCACATATTTGTTTGTTAAATAGAATAATCCATAGGGTTAAAAGTACTAGAACTCAAACAATTATATCAAAAACCAAAAATTACACAAGAAACATACCAGAATGATAAATATGGGATAAACCAACCCAAGTTACAATGGATACAACAATAACAAACAAAGGATCAATGACAAAAACCACCTCCTAGTGGATCTTTCACTTTTCTTGAACATATAAGAAGATAATATAATAACTGTCGATGGAAAAGTTATGGTGCTATATAAAATCCCATTTTGGTCTCTCCAACTATTCTATAATAAGAAAAAAAACTATTTATGCATATAATGTACTTAGTTTTCAATAAAACATACACGAATTTATAAGATAATATTTAAATAAAATCACGATTATTATTTCATTTGATGGAAATATTTTAAAAACTTACCTTATAAAAATTTTAAATAAAATAATTTATATGAATTCACAAGTAATTTGTAATTTTATTTTAGAAACAATCAAATATATATAAAAATAATAGAAAATGAGGAAAATTCTCATCTTCCAAGAGGTTCAGTTGGTCCAATTATGGAATCCTTACACACTCATATAGTTATAATGAAAATTTAATATCATGTCCCAAATAATCATTTTAGAGATGTCAAGTCAACATCATACTGATGATAAGACATGGAGATGTGTGTCTTTGTTAGAGTCTTAAAGAATCAATCTATTTGAAGTGAATATCCCAACATCTATGTATGTCCCAAATTACTCACTACCTACCCAGTCATGAATGGGATCGAACAAAAATCAATAATGGGGAATTATTTCACAACCTTATAAAATATATATTCCTTATTTTCAATTTCATCATATGAATTTATCATTAAAACCCATAACATATGTATTTAAATAATTAATGCCTTTCCTAGGATAAATAAAACAAGGTTCTTATAAAAATTATTTAACCCATTTTCTCTAAATTGAATTCAAAAATGAATTTCAAAAATGATATTCATATATCAATTTAAAAAATTACATACAATTAAAATCGAACCCTATTTAATTATAATTGGGAGATTCTCCAAATTTCATTGAAAAATGAAATGAAATACAAATTATCATTGAATTTGGTTTCAATTATATAATTTAATTTAATAAATATTAAATCAATAAATTTTATGGTTGATCTATTGACTAGAAATAAATAAATCCACTTACCATGAGACCACTTGATCACATATCACAAGAAACAAAAATGGATTTACCAATGATGAACATCAGAAACCGGGATCAAGAAATCAAACCCTTTATCCATGATTTTAAAAATGGACTTCAGATCCTCAAACTATATTGAGTTTTACCAAAACCTATGGATTATAGAATGAAAGAGAATTATATAGGGAATGGGATATGAGCTCCTACATGGATTATATTTAATGATGTTCACATTAAATCAATCCACCATTAAACTGATTTTGATAAACCAAAATGTGTCTTCAAAATCTTCCAATAACTATGAAATTTACCGAATAAAATATGGGGACATTATGGAGGTCGTAATGGTGGTTCGACAATTTTTAATGAATATTTTTAAATAATAAAAATTGAAATAACAGTTAGCTAGGTAGGTATACTTGGTTTGTCAAACTACACACTTTGACTATGTGACCTTCAAAAGGGGTGCACAGTTTCTTCTACGTGGGTGAATACTTTTTTATAACATCTCCCAACAATGAGGACTCACATTGTATGGGTTTTTACTATTTTCTATAGCATAGAGCATATTTTGAAGGATCCATGTGCCAACCATGAACAATATAAGATCATATAAACAATTTCATAATTCTCTCGAAGCACACCTAAATGATCCCCAACAAAATTCTTATTAAAATAGTCTTTGGGGACAATAGAAAAAAAGGGAAAATATTTTACAACCTCACCGCTATAGAAACATTATAAACATATAATTCCATCTGAGAATTCTCCATGTAAAAAATCTAAGGCATATTCTCTCCTACATGTTTCTATCTCTCCCAAGTCTCATTAGATTCTAAATTAGGCATCCATAGGACTCAAACCAAAGGTATCCTCCTCCCACGAAGTACATGGGTTTCATAATCAACTATACTGACTATATGATTAGTATCAGATAAACCATTGTTAACATCAATATCACTCTAGCTCAAAATATGAGAGGGATCAAAAAGATATTTTTTAGCTATGATATGTAGAAATTTGATTAGCTTAAGATCAACTATGGATCAAGTGATACATGGGAAACCAACATATCCTCTTAATCAACAACCTCAGTTGAAATATATGATAAATCATCCCATTTCACATAAACTGACAATGACCTAATCAAGGTGAAACATTCAGAAAAATATGATCAACTAGTATAAATTCCAATGGCCTACAAAAACAATCTGAATAGGATTTATATAGGATCATTTCCATTAAAATTATCTAATGAGTCAATTGAAACTTTTTTTAAACTCCACGATGAATAAATTTCTAACTATGAAACATTCACCAATCTCCATCCAACAATCTATTTATTTAGAAGGATTTCCATTCAATGACACACATAGAGCCACTTTAAGTGCATACTGGTAAGTACTATTAAATGGAAACACAACACGCTATAAATGGTCATCCCAAGCTCAAAAAATGTAACAAAGAAATGAAAAAAATCATATCCTCATGATATTTAATATCTCTATCTATGTTACCATCAACCTGTGGATGTTATGTCTTAATATAATTAAACTGATTTTCAAATAGCTCTTAAAGGCATATCAAAATGTGAGATGTACAATTGTTATTGTTATCAGAGACTATAACAGATGAAGCTCGTTACCAATAAAAAATATCGTTCGCATATATATTTCAATGTTCAAAAACATTTATTCAAACAATAATTAGTATAATATGAACTAATTTGGTTAGACTATCTATCATAACACATATTGAATTATTATTTATTTGGCTACGTGAAAACAAATTAATAAAATCCATAGAGATCTCATCCCACATCCAAGACATCACTAAAAGTGGATGAAATAATACTATGGTCTCTAATTCTAATCATTGACCTATTGATTGGTATTATAATGAGAAACAAAATTTTTAATGAACCATCTAATTCCTATCCACAAGAATAATAACCTCATGTCATAGAATAGAATTATAGTTTTTAGGTGATCTAACCATAGTGAATTATAGAACCCCCATTGAATATTTCAAGACCAATAACCAAACTATGAAAAATTGTAATAACATAAAAATCACCAAATAGAGAATGACCCCTTAGCAACTGTCTCCCCATTATAAAGAGATTCTTTAAAAATATGAAACATATCATGTTTTTTTGTTCCTAAATAATCATATAATTAAGAAAATATGTTAACTTAATTATGGAGATGTAATCCACATGTTTTGGTTCCCAAACACCAATATTAGACTGGGATAAAAGATCTATAAAATTACATGCTTCCAATTATTCATTCATGTCATGGGTCAGATGTTTTTTTCTCAAAGAACCTATATTGACATTTCCATTACCAGGGCAGAGGTAATGAAAAGGTAAAATTATAGTAGGTACTCCACCAAATTCCTCCTTCATAGATTTATATATTTTAGAGATAATACATAACTCAATATATTGCTGTTTGAATGCACAATTAACCTTTATAGAAAATGTAATACCACTAAATATTATGATCATGCATCAAAATTGCATGGTCATGGTCATGGGTCAGATAATTCTTGTCATGTGTCCTAAACATTGACGAGTCATAGGAAATGAAATGATCATAGTATATAATAATGAACCAAAATCCCAAAAATGATATATATTTTAATGGCACATCACTCCACCTTGAATCTTGAAGAGTTAACAATATAATAGTCTTCAAAAGGCATTTTAACTCAAAACAATATCTCTAGCCTTTATCATTCAATAAAAACATTAATCCATTTTAAATTAGTGTAGTAAAATGAGATGACAACATTGAGAAATCATTTACGAACCAAAAATAATACCCCACTAAAACCAAGAAAATCATAATCTAGAATACACTACATAATTGATCCCATGTAATAATTGCTTTCATGTTTTAGGATAATCTTAAATACCATGTACTGAAACCACATCTCCCAATATTATTACTTACCAAATCTAGAAATCAAATTATAATATCCTTGCATAATATTAGTTATTTATCAATAATTCTAGAACCATTCTCATATAACATATATGATCCTCCTTGGACATAGAGTAAATAATGATTTAATCCAAAAATACCACCAATAAAGTATCCAGATACTCATGGAAGATCATGTTCTTCAATGCTAGAAATCCAGGTGTAGAATTTGTTAGAAAAATGTAATGAAAAACTTACTCATAATGTATATACATTCTCCAAATGGAGGTATTTATAATTTATGATTATTTTATCCTCAAAAGATGGTAACCATAATGAGGAAAAAATTGTAAGAGAAACCTTACTAATATGAACTAGTGAAATAAAAAATCAATTTCTGGAAGAAGATACTTATTATATACTATAACATATGATTTTTTTGTATCAACACTATATTAAGTGACACATCACCTTTCATAGAAAATATAACATGTTCTACCCTATGTGAAACACTCTTGTGTATAAATCCATTCACAAAAAATCATCCATCCGAGCCTCCAACTTTCTCATTTTTCTAGTGCCATATGATAATAATTAATAGATACTAGTGAGTTACCCAACACAGAATGAATAAAAATATCTACACACCTATCAGAGGAAAACCAAAATATTTTGAGAGTAAAAACTTTATAAACTCGATAAAAATGGAGGGAGATATCCACTCAATGATTCTTGCTCTTGGTAAAAAAACAATGATATTAATTTCCACAACTCAGGATAATACGTTTGGTCTCTAATCAACCTTAGGTACTATTTCCCCTTAATGATATAGTACTTTACATTAGTTTTATTATAAGAGAACCACCAAAGATACAAATGATTTTGATAATTATCAGCAATAATACAATCCTTCCCAAATATGACATTAAGTGGTTTAACATAGGTAACCAAAATATACTGTGAAAGATCATTTTATTATATTGATAAAACACAAGCAGGACAACAAATACCATACTATATATTTATTCTGATGGGTATAGTAATATCGATTATATAAGATAGGTGATCCATTTGATGATTCAGTAGGATCAAAATACAAGTTGAAATAAATTAATGAGATACACCAGTATCAAATAATACAGTCACTATAGTTGAAGAAATAGTGATGGTACCTATAATAATTATTGGACCTGTATCTCATTTACAAAGATAATATTTTATTCTCATATAAATAAAAATCTCTTATGGTTATCTCTATAATAACTTAGTTTTTGAGGAATTGAATTTCACTAGAGTATATATTGGACATGATTTTCTAGTGCCACTAAATAACGTAGAATAGACATGATATAACTTCTTCAAGGGACATTAAAATCTTCCATAACCAAAGAACATATGTTTTACATTGAAAATCCATTTATAATGACCAGGCCTTCCACACTAGTATAAAATCAAAGAACCACTGCCTAACACTAGTTTATTTTTATAACAACCCTATAATATAGAACCACCAATAGAATAATCAGGATTTTTCATTCCTTCGAAGAAACATATAGAGATTCCACTTGTAGATGAAGGATATCCCATCAACCGTAACTAACCAACTAGGTCCATCTATACCATCTATGATCTATCTTGAACATCAACATAATAATGAATCATCAGAAAGAAAATATGATAATGAATATTAGATCAAATTCCCATCATGTGACATTGAGTCTTAATCATATCATTGGATATTGTCTCAAATGTAAAATCAAAATGCTTAGTAATGATATTTAGATATTCAGTCTTGCTCTTGTTAGCATGTTTGAATTTGAAAAACTAAATAGGCATTGCCAAAACCATCTAGAATAGATATAACTAGTCATAGGTAAATATATTTTATGTCCATCCACTCTATTCCCATGTGATTCTTTATCATCCCCATTATGTCCCACTACCTCCGACTTAGTTCTTCTATATTACATGTTTCACATTTCTCCATCATCAAATCATGATTATCCATGAAATCAAACAATAGCTCTAATCTCATCATATTATCATTAGACTATTTATTATTGTATAAGGCTTGTCATACTAGTGGATTCATTCATAGGAATTTCAGTGCAGAAATCCAGAATTCGTCCCTCTCATGTTTTACAATTGGAACCTATACGAGAAGGGGTTCATGTTGCTATCATAGAGCATGGAAAACACACAAAAAACCTCTACTAGACTCTGGTCCAAGAGAGTATTTTCTTATAGTTTTTCATCTACATCTTCCTCTTAGATCCTATTCACAAGTCTTATCATAGTCTTGATGCTAAACAATATTCATGGAAACTTTTTAAGGCATCAAATTAACACCCAAACTAAGAACCAAGGGAAATTAATCCCATAACCAAGATAAAAATTAATTGGATGTCAACATATCTAAATCAAACATAGATAGATGTATAAAAATAATCCCCAAGACGCCACTCCCAAAACTCCCCTAGAAAATGAAGGCTCATTATTGTGATAGTAATCCATGCACTCAATCATAACTACCTATTATGTCCCAACAAGATTACATAACTAAATACTATCATTAAGGATATACGATAGACGTTCACCTATAATGCCACTTTGTCAAAAACTAGTTTGGAAACCATCGTAGCATGCTACCAAGGCTTAACCTGACATAGCCCAATGGAATTTCTTTGTCCCCATTGATTGAAATCTAGCACATGCATCATACAAAATAAAAATGTGAATGAATTTTGAACAAACACAATAGGGTAACAACATATATGAGTATTATAAATATAAAATATCTATAGAGAAAACAATACAAGAAGTCTAACATGTATATTAAAACCGAAAACATTTTTCAGTAATGTACCAGAAATATAAAAAATGTGATAAAACTACCCATGTCCTAATAGACACAATAGTACCTTCCAAATGATCAACAACATGAACAATAAACTAGTTGTCCATTCATTTGATCTAACCATGGAAAATATTATATAATAAAACCTATAATCAAGGGTATGGTGTGAGGTAAAATCCAATCAGGTTCTAAATATTTGTTCCAAAATAAGATACTTCATTGATTAACTAAAAAAAGATTTCAAATTTAAATAAAAATTTTAAAGAGGTGCAAGATCATATTTAAAACATGTCATTATTTAAATTTAAATTAATGGAATCATTTATAATAATGGATTAATAATTTCTTTATGTAAAACTATTTATATACATTTAAAATTCATATATATATATTAGCATTGTATATAATAGAATATATATCCAAAAATCACAAACAAGAAATACAGTCATATTCTTAGAGGCCTGATATTTACAGATTTTGTTATCCTCTTGCACTCAAAGAGTAATAATTGAATTTTTCACACACATCCCTTAGAAACTATTTATAAAGGACTAATAAACATCCAACTGATGATAAGACATGTCAATGTACATTTTTATGGATTTGTAAAGTGTCAATCCATTGATAGGGAAATTCAAACCTAGTGTGTTTGTCCACAATGACACATTAACTACCTAGGATTTTCATATTCTCAGACAAAAATATATAATGTTATAATTATACCAAAACATTTAAATATATAATTTCAATATTTCCAATTCCCATAAACCAATTTCTTTTAAAAAAACAAAAAAATTATTTTTATCAAATTAAGGCCTTTTTATGTATAAAACCAATCAAAGGATCTTATAAAAAAATTAATACATTTTTTTCAAAATGAAATTTTAAATAAAAAATTTTAAAAATATAATTTCAAAAATCCATTTAATAAATTCAATAAAATTCCTATCACAACCCAAATCATTATATTTAGGGGTTTTACCTAATTTCTTTTTAAAATCAATTCCAATAATAAATCGAATAGAATTTAAATTTTATATTCTAATTGAAATAAATTTTAATATATATTTTTAAATTATATTTTAAATCAATAGGACAATAATAAAAGTATCCACCTACTTTGGGATAATGAGATCACATATCACAACACCCACAACAGGATTCGTCTATAATAAACATCAGCAATGAAGATCAAGAAATCAAACCCTAGATCAACGACCAAAAATAAGAGTTTGTATCCTCCAAAATCTTGGAGATCTAAAAATTGTAAGGGGGATTAAATAATATTGGGGTAGACATTAAATAAGAGATAAACTATTTTTGGGAAGAGATCGAACGATGTTCTCCCAGCATTGGTCCTCTTTAAAAAGGTTTTTGAGGATCCTAAATCGATCTTTGATATATTAAAAGTCCTAGTTAATATAGCCAAATGATTTTAGGGATAATAAGGAGGTCTAACTAGTGGTTTGTATATTTTTTAATAATTTATGGAAATAAAAACACTCCTCACGTAGTTATCTAGTAAGGGTCACATAGTGTTCCAAACAATGCACCAAAATAGTTCACCCATCTAAGGGTGTTCATTCTTTCTACTAGGTGAATTTTTTATTTTTAAGACTATGCACCAATCTTGAAAACCCTCATTTTCTAGTTTTAATGCTTTTCACTAGTATGGTGTACTATTTTAGAAAATCCTACACCAACCTTGCACATTCCAATATCCATCCAAATTTTTCAAAATTTATCCAAATACACCCTGAAATGATAAAAAAACCATGATTCTAAGGAGGTGATGTGTACCTATAAATAATTATATAAGGATTAATGAATTTTCACCCATTCTTAACTCCTCCATAAATTTTTTCAATGGAATCATATGTCATCTTCAAAATAATTCACATTTGAATTTTTCTAAAAATTTAAAAGGAATATTCTTGTCTTTTTCTAAACAATACACATTACTGACTTTTTATAGTGAAAAATAAATTTTATATTTTATCTTTTAAGGGATGATTGAATTTACCCTATATTAAAGAAAATTCTTTCATGGAGTATACCATTTCATTATTATTAGGATATTTTTAAATATACTTTTCTAAAAAGTCATTATCAAATTAAATATATTTTTTCAAAATGTTTTCCAAAATGAAAATGATATCTTCCATAATAATTTTTTTAATGATATTTTTGTGATATTTATATTAATTAATTAAAAAATATTATTATCACTTCAATTTTAATATGTTTTATTAATTTCATCCATATTGTTACATTATTTGGTTAAATAGTATTTTGAAGAAGGAAAGTATAGATATTTAATTACTTGATTACCTCTTGTTTTCATTAATAATCACATTTATTATATAATTTTCATTAAAAATTAAATTTACTATAAATATACCCATTATATATCATGCATATTTTTTGAGAAAACCATATATAATTCTTGAATATAGTTTTTACATTTAATTTTCGTTGATGTACATGAAAAATATTGGAAATTATTATCCTTTAATTAATTTCAGTATTCGATAAAGCACAATTTTTTTGAATAAAAATTATTATTTGATAGATGTGGAATACTTTGGACTAGTTTGTCATTGGTAATAGACAAGTAAATTTAAGACCCACAATGAATTGGTAGTCTCATTAGATAAATTAGTTCGATATCATTAGTTATGTGTGTTTTACCTTGTATGACTCAAAATATCTTGTGAACGATTATGATGGTAAAGATATCATGTAATTTAAAAATATGGTGTCAAAAAATTAAACTTGTTCATCAACTAGTATTCAATCCATTCTATTTTAAATATCTTCACAATGAGATTATATATGGATGAATTTCAATATCATCACTTAATTAAATGTATTGTGTATTTAGTTATTTTCTTTTCAACATTTATTATTTATTATTCATTTATGATGGATGTTTTATTGATTAAACAAAATGTATTTTCCGAAATTTACATGTCTTTTAATTATGATAATCAATTATTTAGGTGGAATATGTAATCAAATATATATATTTCTATATTTTTCATTACCTATTTATCTTGGTATATTTATTCATAATTTTATTTATTGTACTTACCCATTACTATTATTTTGTGGGCATGCTTATATTGTTTCCTTTCTCCAGGATTCCATAATGTTTACTATGACTAATATGTATGGATATGATAAATAGAATAAATTTATTTATGAAAAAAATAAGTAGTAATTTTTTATTCCCATTTAATGTGATATTAATGTTGGTATCTATTCTAACTGGAAAACTGAATGATTCAATTCTTCAGGATGTGATTCCATGTATGTTATGCTAATGTAATAAAGTATGCCATCATCTCCTTGATATTAGTAGTGGAGTCTATATAATTTTATTTGTGGTTATGATCAATGTTAACTAAATTATGAATATATTTTAGTTAAATATGAATATATTATAAATTCATTACTCATCCACTAATCAAAATTAAAAATAAAATAATTTGAAAATAAAGTAAATCATTATTGAAATTAAAAATTTTCATGAGAAAAAATATGGATAATAGAAATAAATAAAAATATTTCTTTTTATGAATTTCTATATTTAAAATTTTATATATTATATATTTAATCAAATTTCTATCTTTATTTTTTTTGTTTTCTTAGTAATAGATAATAATTTATCTAATTGTTCAATTAAGAATTGTATTTTAAAAAATTTACGTTCCGTTTCCTTTTAAGCATTTATATTAAAACTATTTTTACCCATTTATAATTTATTTCGACAAAATAATATTCATTTATAAATTATTAATATTAAAATTATCTAATGGTAATTTTTTGAGAATTTTATGAGTGGTTATATTTTTCAATGAATAGTGGAAATTGCAGTTTTTATTCAAAATTATAATTTGTATTAAAACATTTAGAAAGTTTTGAATTATATGAAAAAGGGTTTACAAGAAATAATAGTTTAATTTTTTATCTATTAATATATTTTATACCATTTTAGTGTTTCTCAAATTTAATATAGATAAAAATTAATTTTAAAGTTTTGAGAATTATCTCTTTGAAAATGTAATTTCACGACGCATTTTTTGGATGAAATTAAAATTAAAATTTTCCAGTTTGGTGAATATAAGTTAAAAAAATGGATTCCATATTTGTATGAATAAAAATTTATGTTATCTATTTATTTCAATTTAATTTTTATCTATAATAAATAGTAAATACAATAAAAAATATTTTCCATAGTTAAGTAAAAATGGGTTACATGGGGGGTTAATAAAAAATGAGGACGATTAAAAATGATCCAAAACACTTATAGAAACAATTATCATTAAAACATTAAATTTATATATAATTTTTTTTTAATAGTATATCATTTTGGACTATTAATTCGTTTTATAATTTTTGATATAACATTATCTTATCAAGAATTATAAGTGTGTTACAAACCTATCTTATAAAACTCCACCCATCTACCCTTATCTTCAAACATAAAAAATTTATTCATTTAGAAAATAAAACTCCAAATAAAATCCTACATTCTACCTATATTCCTATATTATATTTTTTGTTCATAAATACAACTTAATATTCATTTTGGTGAAAACCTAATGAAGAAGTTTGATGAAGAGATAACATACACCGTCGAGTGTTTTATTTTATTCCTTCCTCCACCTCAAAAATTTATTATAAAAAAATTATTATATAATATCAATAGAATCATAAATTTTACAATATTTTTTTATTTTAATTTAAAAACCTAAATCCTTCTACTCATACATCACGTGGGGTGAAAAATCATCACTTGTGTGTACCACAGACCACTGCCACACAAACTGTTGTTACTGGTTTTCCAATCACACCAACAAAATATGGATACAATGATTTTTAAAAATTGTTTAAATATTAAATTTATTATATTATTACACATCTAGAATCATAATTTTAAATAATCATTCTTAATAACTATTCTGTTGGAATAAGATATTGTCATTATTGTGTACAGAGACTAAAACTTCATACTTTGATGAAATTTATTCACACTTCCCATGTATTGTTAAAATTATGAGATTAATTAAAATATGTGATATATGCTAAATTAAAATTATTCTTGATGTAAATTATTTTTTAAAATTCCTACATTCATTATGTCTTAATAACAAAATCAATGTTCATGTGTACCTACGACCAACAATAAAAATGAATCACAATTTTCAATTAATATTTCCATATTTTAGGGATAATTATAAAACATTTATCATAAATATATATGATATAAATATTTTTTTTTAATTTTTGATATGAAGTAACCATGTTCAATGTATTTTTAATTGAAATAGTAGATCAAATAATAAATAAAATACATATTTATGACCTAAAACATTACATTAACATTTTATTACTGATAAATGAGAAATAAATAGTAATAATTAAATAATATATGTCATATATATTTATATAATATATTTATAATAATATTATATATATTATACAAGATTTTATTACACGTTTGATGTATTTCGTGACTTGTGATAGTGGATTTCTAGTCTCAGCATTATTTTTGGAAGCTATATGCAAATAATCCACTCAAATTTTTATGGTGTATATACCACCCATTTGACCGGTTATATCATTAATATACTTCATTTATTTTTAATTTAGGTTTAATTGGATTTTATTCTTCGTAGTTTCCTTTTATCCAAAATATATGTAAAGCATTATGGATTTTCATCTAACTTTATACATTTCTGAATCAAATTCCATATCCATCGCCTATTTATTTAATGTGATGTATATAATGGACATGAATGAATTTTAATATCATAATACAGAAAACTATTTATATTTACTTATCCATTTGAGTATCAGTATTTTATGGTGTTTATAGTTCAAATGTTACCAAAGCGGAAATTAAGTTTGGACTAAATTTCCATTCATTAAGACATATGTTATGTTATGTTATGCACAAAGCTTATTTAATGATGAATATATATAGCCACATTTATGTGTAATATACTGATTTTTTTAATCTCATTATATTTTATGTTTATTTAAATATTATACTTTAATGGGGGATATGATTTAAAATTTCCAAAATGGAATGATTTAATGTTACAATCTTACCCTTTACCAGAACTAATTATGATTTTTATTTCTATGATAAAATATTATGATTCATATCTCTATAATCTCATTAAATTTATTATACTCTTGTCCTTTTATGTGAATATATTATTTCCCTTCATTTTTATCTCATTATTAGTCCTTAGAAAAAAATAATTTATTTATGAAAAATCATCATTATATATGTATTCAATTCAAAAAACATTTTCTCCTAAAACCATGTTCTCTAAATATGGTTTCCAAAATGTTTTTTACATTCACAAAATGATTTTCTAAAAACAATTTTACGCATGATAGACTTATTATGAAATTAATTTTATATAATCATCTTCAATTTCTCTAAATAATTCTCATTTTTCATTTACCAAAAATGTGAAAGGAATCATTATTTTAACATGTATGGTAGAAACAGAATTATCAGACATCATAACAATTTTATTTTTATTATTCCATTATATGCATTCATCATTATTTTCAAATATAAGTATTATATAAATTATTTAAATTTTAAAAAGTTTATTTCAAATTATAATGGTCATTTTCTTCCTGAAATTTTTGAAAATAGTTTTATAGATTCCTTTATAATATTTCTATTTTATTCTAAAAGAATATAATTTCAAAAATGATTTACGTATTTTTAGATGATTTTTTTTATTTTAAAATAAAATTTATTTTCCTCAATAATTGTTCCAACCATTTTTTAAAAATAACATTCCATGCGAGATGAACTTTTTTTGATGTTACCGTTCTCTTAATATGAAAATTATCCAATATTATCAACTTTATTCTTTAAATAAATGTTCTATGTTTATCATTGCATAATGTTTGTGGAACTCGATTCTCATCCATGTTTTCAACCGTGATGAATTTATAATGAAATAAAATTATTTTCATTTTTATTTAATGATGGAATAAATAAATGATTTTGAAACATGATTTTTCCTCATGTTAGTAGATGTAGAAATGTTTATGATGCACATTTGTTTTCATGGGTTCTAAAATGATTAATGTTTTATATTACTTTGGATCACATATGTATAATTTACATGATGTTTTTGAAACATAATTATCATTATGTTATGGGTGGTATATATATAATAAATGGTATATATATATATGAAAATTATGTGCATCCTGATATACTATTGAAAATAGGTGCATCCAATTTCAATACGGGAAAACCTTAAATGGTCTTAATACACATTTTTTATGGTTTTCCTAGTTAACCTTGGCATATGAAATTGTTTTATACATTTATGATGGTTCCAAAAAATTTATGAAATGAGATTATGATCTATGATTTATTTATTATGATTCCTCACTCTTATGATATATGTTTTCTTAAATGATAATTTTTTATTTGATGACTCATGTTTGTGATCTATTAAAATATTTTTATAGACTTCATATCTTATGTTCCTCATTATATAACGTTATTCGTCTCTAATGGATGTGTAAGATCAATGATTGATATATTGTATTTTTACCCTCATTGGGAAAATGAGACCACCCATTGTTATGTTTCATTCCCATAGATATGAATATTGGATAAGGTATGATATTAGTAATATGATTATTGTGGGAGAATGCATTTTTTGGGATATATTAAGAAGCATTCATAAAATATTATTATTGTGTTTCTACGATCTAAATGCTATAAAACATTATGTTCCTTAGGTATGTGATTTTGAAATGCTTGGGTAGACATAATGAACCTATTAAAAAATTAAATTACATGAGTAGTATATGGTCATATATAAACCATAGAATACATTAAGCATCCATTATAATATAAATAAGGGACCCATTATATATATTAAATCTCATTTGATATATTTTTTATTTTTATTTTGATAATTTAAAATGTTTTTCTCAGGTAAGAAGTGTTTTTTAATTATAAAATACTAAAACATCTAAAAACATTCCAATTTATGAAAAAAATGATAAAATCATTATTATAGTTTCAGGATCAATCATGAACATTATCCACAGTATCATACTATATTATCCAGGAATATTCATAAAAAATACATAAAAAATTTCCATTTTATCTCATCAATCCTCTACATAAATGCTCTTTATTTTCCCATCTCATCCCCAAATACAACCAATAGAATTTATTAGTCACTATAGGATATGAAATAAATGTATGTATCCTAGAAAACCAATTTGAAACAATTTACTCAGGATGTAATCAATATTCTTGTTCAACTACATGAGTTTCTACTTTTACCCATATAATCTTTTTAGTGACTGATCACAAAGTTATCATTATGGACATAATAAATCCATCAAGTATCTTATAAGAATTTCCTCCTCCTGATATCCTTAAATAAAAGAAATCATCACATTAGGATCTCAATATAAAAATACTATTTAATAAAATTAATAACTACCTAAATTGATATATGATTTAATAAAAATGATAAAATTTATAAGAAATTCACACATTCATTATGTAAAAAAAATCACCAATTTTTTATTATAAAATCTATTCTTACCACTAAATTCTTCCTTACCCCTGCAAACACATATTTTATAATTATTTATAACTTATGAAAAATATGTAAAATACCATTTATTGTTTTATATAATATAGATATATTATTCATTTTAGGCATCTCAAACATCAACCCAACCCCAAAAGCTTAGAGTCAGTTCCTACTACAATTACATTGGCCTGAGATATAATGTAACACATCATGAAGGTTTAATATATTTAGTATTATTAGTAAACTTGATACATTCATTAGTATTCCATTACATTAAAATATACAACTTACAACTTTTTTTGAAAACTAAATTATTTATTCAAGGATATATATTCATATCACTCATTGTAAACATCACGAAATCCTATGGAATGGAAACAAAATTACGGTGAGATCAAATGGTCTTTAAGGGTAGTCATACAGTATAAAATATGAACGATAAAGTAGTATTAAAAATATATTTGTAAATAACCTAAACACATTACATTAAATTAATAACATGAGTTTAATATGAAATGAATTATGGGTGATAAATTTTTCTTCATAAATAATTACATAACTTTGAAACTAGAACTTGGATAATCTTGACAATCAAATTCTTATATTTAATATCTATAATTTCATTCACAATTATTTAATTCCCAAAAATGGAAACATAAAACATACATTATAGGATTCATTCAATGAAATACAATAAATATAAGGCATCATTTGAATAATCTAATATTGTCACATCTTCATTCTAACAAAATAATACAATAAAGGCTTCATGCCATGAATCTAATAAATCATCATGTCCTTTTCCAAAACAATGTATTGTTTGTATTATTAAACCCATAGATGTATCAAGGGACTTATCATAAAAGTCCCAAACCCATGGATTTAACTTTCATATCATTCCATAGATATCAAATGATAAATTTAATTCATAAATAGTTTGTCTAATCAAATATCTGTTTTGTGGAAAAGAAATAGATTTAT
This sequence comes from Viscum album, assembly GCA_963277665.1. NCBI lineage: Eukaryota > Viridiplantae > Streptophyta > Magnoliopsida > Santalales > Viscaceae > Viscum > Viscum album. The sequence continues at coordinate 137,640,613 of OY728139.1, forward strand.
CAATACTTCCACAGTTAATCAAATAATTTTCCAAGTAAACAAATTATGTTAAAATTAAATATTATTTATAAAATAAACATATCCTTGTAAAATAATACAGATATTTAGGGAAAATATAATTTCTGATAGAATGTTAATAATTCAAGGGAACTTAAATGAATACAAGAATGAACTAAGGATGTGAATTTCAATACATACCATGGTTAAAATGATCTTAAACCATAAAATGGACGAATAAGGATGGTATAAATAACAAATATACCCAATTGATTAATAATAAATAGTTTTTTCATTGATGAATAAAAATACCGTAAATATCATAAAAACAGAATTTTGGAAAATATCTTTTTCCTTTTAAAAAATAGTTCGAAAAACCTTTCCTTTAGAAAAAAATTATAATTTTTTTAAGTGGAAAATGGTTAAAAATAAAAAATATATATATTTTTGGAATGGATAAAATAAATAATAGAAAACATGGTTTTTGATGAAAATATATTCAAAACAGAAGAGAAATATGATGTAAGACATTTTGTAAAACATTTTCTAATACATTTTAAGTACCAAGTAGTGGAAAAATATTACTATTAACTGAAAATGAACATTACTACTCGATGAAGAATTAAATTAATTGGTTTATTAAACAATGGTGATTTAATTTACATCAACTATTATTCAAGAATAATCAATATCGATTAGAGTGAGATTGAAAAATAACCCATTACATAATCATAACATTGAAGAGAGAATCAACAAATGAATAAATAAATAATATGAAATATAATTTCACATAAATGAAGATGAAATAAATTAAATTACTGTTAAATATTTAGTACAAAAAATTCATAGAGTATTAAGGAAAATTATGATGGAATATAACCAAATGAAATTGAATTGGATTATGAAACTCATTACCAGATGGTAACATTTACCTAAATTAAAAGTAGATGTAATAATTCAAATTGAAATAATAATACAAATAATAATTATTTATTTATTATATTACATTTAATGAGGTATTATATAAATAATATATTATTAATTAGTTTCATAACATTACAATAATCATTAATGAAAAGAAATTGATATGAACAATAATCATTAATGAAAAGAAATTGATATGAAATCCCTTAACAATTGTTATGTTTTGAACTGTAAAACAATGAAATAGAAATCCTCAAATGGATTTGTAAACCACAATAATTTTTAGGAGAATAATATTAATATAAACTTATGGGAACTATATAAATCACATAAATGTTATAAGTGGTGAATATAACATGTTTCTCGCATAAGTAAAATGTGAGACACAAATCTACTACATTACAAATCATTTCAATTAAATGCTTAATAGCCGCATTTATAAAAATTTAAATCCTGTTATTTACTAATATAATTTATTTATTAATATTTATTATATCATATATAATATCTTTATAACATTTTATTTCCTTTTTGTTAATAATAATTCATTATTTTCAACATTTTGGGTAATGACTTCTTTATTTATTTCAAGTATGTTTTGATTTGTTGTTTTGTATTCCAGTTAATTTTATCACGATTTCATCATTTAATAAAGTTAAACCATTATTAAAAAATAATATATTTTCATTATATAGTTATATATAGTAATCCATAATGTTTTGTGATTGAGAGTGAAATACACTATTTATGGAGACAGTAGTTCAAACATATCCATGAACACAGAATCAATTTTCTCAATTTATTGAATGATATAAAATTAAATAAAAAAATATAAATTATAATTTAAGTATAACTATAATATAATTTAAATTTAATATTTTTATTGAAAAAATCCACAATAAATTCCATTTTAATCTTGAATGAATCACATTGCTTCGTTAGGTGGTAATCTTCTTTACACACAAACAACGTTATCACATTCTCACAATATAGAAATAATGATGGTATGAGTTATATAATAATTATAAAAGGATAATAATATAATAAATATCATATATATCATAAATAAACTATAAATAAATAATTATTCCTAAGAATGAAAGGTGGTAATCATAGAATTAAGGACATATATTTTCAAGGTCCGATTTTATCGTAAACATGAATGAATATTTTGTGTAAAATTTATTGTATGATTGTATGACTTTAATTCATAAAATTTACATAATAAATGTCAATATATTTATTAAAATTCTTATTATATATGAATTATTTAATAATAAATTTTGGAGGTAGATAATGAAATAAAATAAAACGCTATTTGTAAAATATTACATTATCTTTAGGTATCCTCCTTCAGGATACACTGATTCCTTCATATGTTGGATTAACCCCATGATAAGGATAACATGATGTGTTTTGGAATTTTTAGGAGGTATTGGGGAATATAATTGATGAACCAAATTTTTTTTGAGAGTAGAGATGAAGGGGGAAAGGGGGAATCCTTTTATTAGTGGTGTGAGTGGAAAACATGTTATATTTTGAAAGATGTAATTAGAACCAAATATATTCAATTTAAATTTTATAAAATAATTTACCCGAAATTATCCTAGATTATATATGGTTTAATTATTTCAATACAATGGGTTTTTGAAAACTGGATAGGTCATTTTTTCAATTATGTTTAATGTTTAATCTCTTAAGAATTTTTTTTCTCTAAATCACACTAATTAACTATAATAGTTTTAAAATATAATTTTTTAAAAACATAATTTTTTCTGGTTAGACATTATAGAATATTATAATTCAACCATTGAATCCATTTTACCAATTTACATCAAATAAGTGTTATAAATTAATTGAAAAATAATCCCACTTGTGGGATAATAATGTTGGGCAATAAAGTAAAACTGTTTAAATGTTTAACAAGTTTTAAATATAAATAAAATATTAGAATGATTATTATGACATAAAATTTATTAATATATGTATTATAAACATATTTTTTTACATTAAAACCTATTAAAAATATAAATAATCATTATAAATTATTTATATGAAAAGTCATTTTTCAATTAAAATTCATATTTTTTTAACTATTCATAAGAAAACTAAACATCTATGAAAATACCAAAAAGTTACACCAATAAAATATTGAAATTATAATTAAAAAATTATGTTTATTTTTTCATAAAAAAAATTATAAAATATTACATATTGTTTTAATATAAGGTCTCTTATAAATGATGACATAACTACTTTTAAAAAGAACATCATTTTATTTATATAATAGGACTTGTGGTTATCATATACATATATAATATATAAAATTAATGTGAAATTATTTTATTTAATATATAATATATAAGATTAATTATTATAATTTAATAATTATTATAATTTATTATGATAAAATTCACTTGTCACATAACATTACTATTTCATAAAAAAAATTCATTTATATTCAATTAGTTTTTATATTACATTATAATTAATTGGTAACCAATGAATTAAACCATATATTTTCATAAGAAAATTAATCATATTCATAACCTTCATTTAAATTTCTAGTATATAATATTTGATTTTTTATTATGTAAAATTAATGATATTTGGTAAAACATGGTCTTCTTTGTAACACATGCCATCAACGAACACATTGTTTCATACAACACATGCTAACTTGGTTTTGTGTGAATTTCAAAAATAAATTAATTTTATTTAAAATATAGAATATATTTTAACTTAAATTAAATTTATATTCCTTTTATAAATGATGTATAATTTAATACAAGATGCCAAATATTATATTAAAACTTCAAATATTTGTGGGGTTAAATACTCCTCACTTTAAATACATTACATCCTTACAATTTAAGCATGATCTTGATAATATAGTTTTGATATTTGTGAATAAATTTTTCGAAAAACTGAAATTGTTAATGGAATAACAAAAAATATTCTTAATAAGAGATAATAGGAAGTATGGAAGCTATATGGAATAACACATAACTAGCATCACATATATAAGAACACTAATGGAAAGAAAGGATATGGTCATGGAAGAAAATGATAATTATTTATTTGGAGTGATTGAGGTCATAGATCACAAAACCATTATTGACCCATATTAATTTCTAGGGATAAAAACCTTTCATATAATATGTGTGAAAATTCATTGATAAAATCATAAATTATTGCAATATGATAAAATTTTATTTCATATCATTTTTCCTAGTGTTAATAAAATACTTTACAATCGATGTATATATAAAAATTATATTCACTTGATACATCATCATTTTATAATAAAATTTTCATTATTTCGTTCTGATTCCATGTATTGACTCAAATTTTCCATGTAATTTTTTTAATTATATAGAATTATTACAAGTCTGTGAAAATTGATGGCGTGTGATTCTGAGGCCCGGTGTGCCCGGAATGAATTTACGAACTTTTATTAAGCTACGTTCAGCAAACAAGTGATTGGCTTTTTATAACTTTTAAATCGGTGCTCAAATTTAAAATATTAGGGTATTTTTGAATCTGTAGCGCTAAGACTCTCTTAAATAAGAGATTACATTGAGTGGAGTAGGTTTGGAAAAAAGTTATGTTTTGTGACTTTTTAAAAGAAATGAAATAAAAAAAACTTATTATATTATTTTCATTCATAACCACCAACTAATAAGATGTGTTAGGGCACATCTGTGTGTCAATATATTGAATGGAGTGACCCTAAAATCTATATATCTTCAACATTGGTGAAATAAGGAATCATATTAATTAATGAGCCCCATTAATTCCCAAATTGGTTATTTACCCTCCCCCTCTACAATATATATAGATATTGGGGGAAGGTACCAGCACGAAATCACTAAGAAATGAAGTGTTGAAGTCGTGCCACGATGCCAAACCCTTAGAGAATGGAACTGGTTATAGAAAGTGGTGTCATGCGACACAGAAACCCAGTTCCAGAGATGGACGATCATGCGAGGTCGTTGGAAGCATGTTTTCGGAACGAAGTACACCGACCACCTTCAATCGTGAGATTTTGTCAAACGATTATAGGTATGTCCTTGGATTTCCTATTTTGTAATCATGAGATCTAATAGAACCGAATTATCCTCCCCCACATTACAAACTAATGTAGAGGGCACATTCCTAACCAACCTAGCCCAAAACCTTTACTACATTTCTACACCATTATTCTCTCCGTTTAATACTACCAACATGGAGATGTTGTCCAGCTACGAAAAAGGCATGACACCGATAAGCGTCATTTAAAAGAGGCTGCATCACAATGTTGTGTAGATCATTGAAATGGACGGCACCGACCTGCCGCAGAGGAGGTGTAGGGGACCGTCGCGTTCCACTATTGAGAAAGAGGTCGTGACTCGTCAGTTGCAGTGAACGGAGGAGGCATCCGGCTAATCAGTCGACCATGGAAAGGGAGGCAGTGTGACCAAAATGCCAACAACGAGTAGAGAGGTGTCACGACCAGCGTGCTGCCGGTGAGCAGAAGCCATGACCAAAGCAACGTTGGAGGTAGAACCCGCGCCTCCGGCGGGTTCCATGGTGACCAAGCGGTTCCAATTTGCCACCACCATTTCTCAAAACCGAATGGCCCCAAGACGTTTAGGACACCTAGGAGAATGTTTTCCCCCTTGCCAGTAAGGGCCATGCTCCTGCACGTTCGGACCGCCACCCTAGTGGGCTGCCTCCCATTCGGGCCACTGTTATTCTGGTCGGGTTATCCCTTCACGGAATGACCATTTAGGGGCAGGGCCTGCCTTACGGGCCTCCCCCTTTCAGTCTGGGTTGGACCTCAAGCCAGAGGTCCAAGTCCTCCATGGACCAACCCCGACTGGGTCGGGCGGGGTCAGTCCAAATGGGTCGGACTAGACCCAGGCCTGACCAGGCTTAGAAATATTTAAAGGGCCATAACTTGGGAATCAGGCATCCTTTTGGGGAACCGTATATAGCGGTGGGGCCCTAGTATCGATACAATCCTTTTTCGAATACTCCACTTCTATTATGGAGATAGTTGGAGTGTGGCCGGGTTGGATCGAACCCAATTCCAACTGGGCCCCCAGAACTAAAACGCTTATAACTCACAGATTGGGTGTCTAATTGATGTGTTTTCTATCGCATTGGAACCCTTACGACATGCAAGTCCTTTCGGTTACACCATTGAGGAGCTTTATACCGGTTCGAATACTACTGATGGTTTGAGCAGAGGTTCTCCCAGAATCATGCATCCTATGAGTTGTAATCCAATGGCCGGTAGTGTGGCGGAGGATGAAGACAGACCATATAGAGGTTAGTACCGAGCAATCAAGTGTGGGTCAGCATCGAGTGACACTGTGTGGGTCAGTAGCTATTTTTCCTGTGTGTGTTAGCACCTATAAGTCCTTTGTGTATCAGCAAATCACAACCCATCGAGGACTAGATTTAAGCAGCCATCATGATTAAATGATATACCAATCCTGTGTAGTTTATATATCGTATGGGTCAGTGTGGGTATTAGTTACCTATCAATCATGTGTGGGTCAGAATCTATATGGTCAGCAGCAGTGCCTCTTGACATAGTTAGATGATCTAGTTTCGTGACTAATCATCTGCACTTTTATACATAACTGAAAACCATGTTTAAACTAAGAATCTATTTGAGCTGTGTCTATTTCTTGTGTTTTGTGATTGAGATCATTATTTGTAGTTTTTCCTTTTTGGAATTCCAAGAGACCCTAATGGGTGTCAGTGTCCCAACTATGTATTGTTATACTCACCCATGCACGGGCTTCACATGAACCTTGTTGTGTCTTTTGTAGACGACGATCAGCTGGGCTAAGGCTTGATGGAGACAGGACCCAGTGGTATGCAGAGGAGACATGCAGATGTGGAGAATTGGGGAGGTTATATGTACCTACGATTCAGGTAGGATTATAGGTGGGAGATCCTAGAAAATCTTTCTCTTTTCAGTTGTATTATTACTTTTCGGTTGGGCTTCTAATCTGACCCCTTTAATTTCAGCACTCTTTTTTACTAGAGCAGTCAACTTGGAAATTTTTGTTGGTTCCATTCTAGTCTCTATGTTTGATCTGGATCAAAGGAAATGCCTTCCCATTTTAGGGTGCACGTCTTTCTGATTCTATTCGTTAGCCCCTGGCCTGCAGAAGGCAGCTTGGGGTAGTCATGACACATGCCCTAGGGATAGGTTGTAACAAAGTGGTATCAGAGGAGTCAGCTTAACCGATGAACTAGGACTCTGATATTTCAAATATAGGAATAGTATTAAGTGTTTTGAGTGTGGTTTTCTATTTAGGGAGTACATTTTTTGTGCAGTGGTTGACATATACATACACCAAGACAATGATTTTTTTTATTTCCGTCTCAATGAAAGAAAACATTGCTTGCCTGTGTTTTTGGTAATTATTTCATTTTGATTTCTTCTTGAGTTAGCTACCCATGTATAAATTTTTTCCCATGGCACACCAGCCTTATTTCACAATGCATCCATATAGACAGCTATCCATAATTCCAAAGAGAGTACGTGATTACGGCCCACTGATCTATGTGGTCTCATTGTAGGGCCCTATTACAGCGTTAGCACATTCGGGTGGTGTACCAGTAGACCCACTACCCATTGGGCAATCTTTGTTACCATCCCCGCTATTATAGGGTGAATTATAACTGAGAATGTTGCATGATATTCAGTGGAAGAGGCCTTTGGGTTCCGAGGTGAGACGGACCTGCAGGTTGATGAGAACTTTATTGATGTATTCGCTAGAGTTTTCTGCCTTTTTGGGACACCATCCAACCTTATGGAGATCCTTGCGGCTAGTCTCTTCCATGAAGTAGCTGGGAGATGGTGGAGCTTCATTCTCTAGATACACGATGAGGTGACCCTCATCTGGGTAGACTTCAATAGCTTTTTAGGGATGAGTTTTTCTCAATTACCTTATACTCTGTGCATATATAGGATTTGCTACAATTAGAACAGGGCAGCATGACAGTGGCCTAGTACTCGATGAGGTTGACTAATCTCTCTTGCTACTCCACTGACATGGTACGACACCAGTTCTTTAGGGCCCAAACCATTGAGCCGGGTCTCCAACGAGAGAGCATAACATCGATGTCATCACCCATCATACCGACTTAGGTTGGGGTGCTAGAGCATGCAAATTTCATGGAGAGATTCCTAGCTGATCAGGCACCCACAATAAGAGCCTCCACCAGATGTCCAGTAGTAGAGTCATTGGCAGCAGGTAGTACGAAGATGACACAAAAGACTAAGAGAACCAAACATTCTGGTGGATGACCCTAGGACGCAGGGGTGGAGGTCCGGGGCTCACGTGGTAGAGGAAGTCAGGCGAGGTACATACATTGTTACAAGTGCAGCGGGCATGGTCATATGGCTCATGATGGCCTGACCCGCCATATAGACGACCAACAGAAGGTCGAGGGACCACTAAGGTAGAGGCACAGGTTCGATCAAGGTGGTTCACAGGTAGCAGGCGGACGTGGTAGAGGTGCTGGCCGTGCAGAAGGCGGTGTACAATGATATGAGGCTCTACCACCACCACCACTTGTGGGTCTACCCAGACTATAGAGTGATGGTGGATAGGGATGAGTCGAGCTCCAGGAATCTATGGCTTATGACCAAGATGCTTCAGAGATGATAATATGTACAATATGTGTCTACTCTACCTTAGCTGCATTACTTATAGTCACATGTTCCAGTCACTCTTTTATTTCCACAACCCATGTTCGGAGCTCGAATATTCTGGTAGAGTTGTTAGCTCGATCCATATGGCTAGAAACTCTAACAAGAGAAGACACAATGAATACCCACTGGTGCTGGTAGTGTAAGCTTACTCTGGTAGGAAAGAGCATCGGATTATATCCCTTAGTAGTGAATTTGATGCCTTACAACATCATCATGGGTATGGACTGGTTATCCACAATCCATGCTCAGATTGATTGTATTAGGTGCAAAGTGTGGTGTGTCCGTAATGATGGGACTAGTTTTTCCTTCACCGGTGAGAAGGGAACCATTACTGTAGAGGTTGAACATAACAAAAAGAGCGTGCATCCAATTACACACCAATTGGCTAGCCTTACCTATGAAGAAATTGATGTTGAGAGTCTGAGTGATCCTATAGTGGTAGAGCAGTATGTTGATGTCTTTCCTAATAATGATCTAGGAATACCTCCATGCAGAGAGATAGAATTTCACATCAACATATACCCTAGGATGACATTGATATCTACACAAGATTATCAGATGGATCCCATAGAACTTGAGGAGTTACGAGTATAATTGAAGGGCTTGCAGACTAAGAGGTTTATATTTCCCATCGTTTCTTTATAGGCTGCCCCAATTTTCTATGCTGAGTAGGCTGATGGAAGTTTGAGACTCTGTGTGGACTATCGACGCTTCAACCAGGTGACCATTATGAAAAAGTATCCAACTCTAGGGATTAATGATCATTTTTATGATCTTATGGAGTTTGATGGTTTTAGAAGAAGGACCTCTAATATGACTATCACGATCTCAGAGTAAAAGATTAGAATGTGAAGAATACGACCTTCAAATGTTGATATGGACACTATGAGTTCTTGGTTTCTCCATTCGGCATGAAAAACACTCCAGTAGTGTTCATGGGACCCATGAATATTATCTTTAAGCCATACCAAGATCTTTTTCTGGTGGTGTTCATCGATGACATCTTGATAACATAGCGTTGGAGGTGGAGCATGCCAATCAACTGTAGATAGTTCTGGATATACTCTGAGAGCACTAGCATTATGGTAGTCTCTCGAAGTTCTTATTCTGGATACGAGAAAACCAATTTAGGGGACATCTTATATCGGAGGATAGAGTTTCATTGGACCTAGGAATGATAGAGGCTTTACATCAATGGGAGCCACCCAGGAGTGTGACCGAGTTGTGGATTTTTTTTGGGGTTTGCTGGTTACTACTATAGATTCATTCTTTACTTTTATAGAGTTGTGGAACATTTTTCTGCATTGATGATGAAGGGTAATCCCTTCGTGTGGATGGCGACATTCCAATAGAGTTCTCAGGAGATGAGGTAGAGACTGACGAATGCCCTCATTGTGAGGCTACCAAAAGATGGCATTGGGTATGTAGTCTATTGTGACACATCAGGGATTGAACGTGGTTGTGTCTTGATGCAAAAGCTAGTAGTGATCGCCGATGGCTAAAGAGAGCTAAGAAAACATGAGTTGAACTATGATATAAATGACATGGAGTTAGTAGTATTGGTCATCACCTTTATGATGTGGAAACATTACTTTATGGGAGAATTCTTTATAGTCTACTCTGATCACAAGAGTCGCTGGAATATATTCTCTCAGAAGGACCTGAACTTGACACAGTGGCGACAACTATAGATTATCAGGAACTATGACTTTGAAATAGTTTATTGTCTTACGAAGTGGAATGTGGTAGCATATGCACTCTTCATGAGGTCTGGTCTACAGTTACTGAGTGAAGAGACCATGAAGCTAGCCGCAATGTAGATAACTTTCGTAGATTGAGATAGAACAACATACCTCTCATTTATGACATTCACTCCCACACTCCTTCAGCGTTTCAAGGAGGTATAGTTTTGGGACCCTGACTGTGAGGAATCACATGCTCATATATCATTAGGACAGGAAGCTAAAGAATTTTCTGAAGGTGGGGAGCACATTATCCTCTTTGGATGATATACCATGGTACTAGTGGAGTTACAAGGGTGGTTTTGAGGGACTTCCATTCAAACCCTCTGGAAGAACATCCTGGTGTTGCGAAGATATAAAAGGACTTATGGAGTAGGCACTAGTGGACAGGGATGAATAAGGTTATAGAATATATTTATTCCTGACACCACACTTTTCATTAATTGAAGGCACAACATCATGTTCTAGCAGGCTTAGCACAACCACTAGAGATGCCATAATGGAAGTGATATTAGATCTTCATGGACTTTGTGACAAGGGTTCCATGTACATCTAGGGGACATAATTCCATATGGGTGATCGTTGACCGACTCACCATGTTGACCCACCACATACCTATCTGAGAGAAGGGATTAGTATAGGGCTTCAGACACCTGTATGTATAGGGGATTTTGTGACATTATGGGGTGCCATCGATGATCCACTCTGACTGTGATGCACGTTTTATATTCCGGTTGTGGAAGGGATTAAAGGAGGTGTTTGTGACTCAGTTGTGTTTGGGAACCACCTTTCATCCTCAGATATATGGTAAGATAATGATGACCATATAGACACGGTAGGACACGCTTCATGCATGTGTCCAAGATTTTGGCCACTATTGTGAGGATTAGATTCCCTTTGTGGAGTTCACATACAACTATAGTTATTACTCCACCATCGGTAAGGCACCATTCGATGCCCTATATGGTCAAACATGAAGATCAACTTGATGATGGACAGACCTAGGGGAGTCAACACTTATGGGTCCAGAGATGGTACAAGCTACCAATGAGAAGATGCTGGTCAACCCTGAGCAGATGAAGAGTGTACAGAGCAGACATAATTCTTATGCTGACAGGAGACGGAGACCTTTGGTGTTCTAGGAGGGGGACCATGTATTCTTATGAGTCTCTCCTCGATGAAGACTACAACGATTTGGCAAGGTGGAATGTTATCACGGAGGTTTATCAGACATTTTCATAAACATCAGAGGATAAGTGAGGTGGCATACTACTTTTCACTTCCACCGCAGATGTAGAGGGTGCATGAAATCTTCCACATATCCCAACTGAAGAGATATGTGAATAATACTTCTCACATCATCCACCATAGCGAGTTAGACATCGATTATGGGATGACGTTTACCGAGGATCTAGTGGAGATTGAGGATCGACAGAAGTGGGTCCATCGTGGATGGTTGATACCTCTAGTGAGTATTCCCTTGTAGAACGGGAACCTCTAAGAGAGATCATGGGAGAGGGAAGCTTAAATTCATACTCAGTTAACCCTTTCATTACCTTACTCTATGTTCTGGATTTTGGGGATAAAAATACATAAGGTGGGGACAATATAAAGAACCTAACTTTCCATTTAATTATTTTTAGTTATATTAAATTATTACATGTTAGTGAAACTTGAAGACATGTGATTCTCAGGCCTGGTGTGCCCTGAATGAAACTTTGAAAATTTTTATTGTACTTTTAGTAAATGTGTGAGCTACATTTTCCATGTTTTTTACTGTTTATTAGATTGAAAATATGATGGCACCGTTGAATCCGCAACACCAAGATTCTCTTAATAGAAAAATTACTTTGACCATAGTAGGTCTAGAAAAAAATAATGTTTACTGACTTAAAAAAAATGAAATAAAATTATTTTATTATTTTCTTTTCTTTTATAACCCTCAGTGAATAAATGGTGTGTGGGGCCAATGGTGTGTCAAGAAATTAAATGGTTTGAACCAAAAATATATGTAACAATAACTTTGGGTAAATTAGGAATAATCCAAATTAATGACCACCATTAATTTCCAACATTGTTACTTACCCTCCACCTTTGGTATAAATATGGAGCTTGGGGGAGGGTACTGATAAAGCTTCACCATGCAACTAAGAGTTGAGGAAATTCTACGACGCGAAACCCTTGGAGGAGGGAGCCAGTTCTAAAAAGCGTTGACAAGCCACAACGAAACCCCGAGCTGGAGATTGACGATCGAGTGACGTTGTTGTAAGCCTATTGCAGGAATGAAGAACACCGACCCACCTTCACCCGTTATCACACCCTGACCACGGGCACTTATTATTTTATTCTTTTGTCAGCCCCACATCTTTTGGACAGAGTTGGGTTTGGGTCTGTGTTTGAAATTTTTGAAGCCTTGATGTTATTAGAAGGTTTCAGACCCGTGCGCGGTCACCGCACGATGGGTGGTAGCCATGAGATCAGCTCAGGTGTCATGTAGGTGTCAATCGATTGAAAGAAATAATTTTTTACGCAAATGAGATAAGTACAATGTTTTAAATGTAATTATAATAATTAATTATGAAGTATGTAATAATGTTATTATTAAAAATGGTTAATAATATAATTTTTTTATCTAATTTTTTTTTATTAATTTAATGAATTGTATGTTAATTGTAATTATTATTATTACTTTTTTTATTCATATTAAATTTATATTTGTATTATTTTATTTTATTTTTGTTGATTTTGTTGTTATGATTATTATTATTATTTTATGAGGGTTTTAACCTTTTTTTCTCTCTTACCCATCACACTACCCTGTTTTTTTATACCTCACACACCTCTCTCCTCTCCCCCTATTCCCTATCGTGCACATCTCCTCTTATAAACTTTTATAATCATGCTTTTTTTGCAACCATTCCACGCATCTCTCATCTTCCCCCCTTTTCAATCATGCTTCCTTTTTTTCCAACCCTTCCACGCATCTCTCCTCTCCCACTATTCCCAATCACACACACCTTCTCTCCCCCTCTTTTTCCAATCATGAACACCTATCCCCTCCCCCCTATTTCTAATCAGGCGCATCTCTCCCATTTCCCCCTATTTTCAGCATCACACCACCCCCTCATGACTTCCTCCCATTGGCGCGATGGTTCACCACGACCTGGCCTCCCTACAACACCCCATGGCCGGATCTTATGAAGGTCGCAACCTCTTCTTGACAGTGAACTGCAATAGGCGCGCATGAGCCCTCTATTGAGCTTTTGTGGCGTGCGACCCCCTTCCTCAATTCTCCCTGATTCCTCGATATCTCTTCTAATATATTTGTGTTTCTCCAAGGATTCAGTGAGGTATGGTACTTACAACCCTTCTCTTTCATCGCGTTGGATATTTGTTTCTCTTTTGGTATCCGATTTGGATTTAATTGGAACCCTAAGGTTGGGATATCATGCGATTGTTGTGTTATTTCTTGAATAGGGTATGCGAAGACCTCCTCAATTCTTGTTCATGTGTGTTCCAACATCTGGAACCAAAGGCGAAGTGGATTGACTCCATTTCGGTATGTCGCCGACATCCGAGGGATTTTTGGTGTTTTTGAGTCCTAGGGGTTTATTGAAGGGAGTTACGGTCGGTTTCGAAGGCGCACACACATTTTCCCAGGTACAGATATGTATAGATATATATTTTCTATGTGTTTGTTCCCTCATGGTGTGGGGAACACGTTCATCAGTTTAAGGATATATATATATATATATATATGGAAGTGTGTGAGTGCGAGGAAGCTGCTCCTTGAGTTAGAAAGCTTGACGTGGCCTTTTTTCGAGGTAATCATTTCTATCCCTTCTCTCATTCCAAAGTTTTTCATAGGCATGTGCATGGTTTCATTTAGTTTACATATTTTATTTACACCCTTATAATCTTGATAGTTTATTTATTGTAGTGTTTCTTTGATGGTTAAAAGTTTTAAAAACACCTTGAAATAGTTCCTTGGTTATGTGTAGGTGCTCTCATGCCTTTGCTCCCAATTTTAATCAATTTTATGCTTGTGTTTTCTTAATTATATTTTACATTATGTTTTGCACCTCTAGTATGTTTATAGTTAACTTATGGTAGTGTTTTACTTTTGAAATATTTGATTAAAAATGGATTTTTGGATTCCCCTCTATTTACGCACATGATTATGCCTTGCCAACTTGGTTGGAACTAAATGCATTTATCTACAATTTGTATTGTTGGACGTTTTGAGTGGTGTTTTCTAGTAGAAACATTTTATGAATCTTGTTTGTCATGCGTTGGTTGATTTCATGGAACATAATTCTTTTGATGAAAAGATTTCACGTCTCTTTAAATTGGTATTTTTCTTGAATTCTTGGTTTTATAAGCGGTTCTTGTTTCCTAAATGATGTGGTCCTGCATGCGGTTCTTTACATTGGTTTGAAAAGAAATCCATGAGTATATGCTGTTTTCCTTTTTAAATACTAAAGTGGTGTTTAGAGTCGTTTTAGAAAATCTTCTGCAATGTTTTCATAAAGGCATTTGATTAGGTAAAACAAGAGGCCCGATTTATAACTCCAAGTGTTTGATAAAGTGGTTTTGATAACCAAATGATGTGATGGCCTGGTTGGCACATTGTATATTTGACATGTATTTATATATATAAGTATATGGGGTTCTCCTATCTAGGGTAACCCTTCGTGGGAGAACGTATAGGAAACATCCTTGTTTGGGGTAGGCAAGTGCGATGAGATGAGTCACGCGTGCGAGGGCCTTCATAATTACACAATATTATTATAACCACCATGGGTACCTAGTCTTCATTTAGATGACCAAGTGACGGTTGCTGATCAACCCTGATTTGACGGGTTAGTACCCCTAGATTTGTTGTTAGGCCAGGTGGTAATTACCACTGGATTGGTTAGATAGGGCGGCCAGTTGGTTATAGACTTAATAGCTTCACCATATGACGATAGGTGGGTCCAAAATTGAGTGCATCCAGGGGTCTTCTGGGGATATTTAGGATCACCCATGTTTTCTGAATTATTTACATTGTTTTTTTACATTTCGTTTCATTAGTTTATTTTCATTTTCACTTTTACTTTTTTCACTCTGGCCTAGCGTTGTTATTTTTCTATTTTGGATTTAATTTATAAAATTACAATTGATTTTGGAAATGGTGTGTATCATGTGTTGGGTTTTTAAATGAGAATAACATGCTGCATATTTTAAAATGTGAAAACCCAACCTTCATGTATGTATTTCAAACTTGTGTCAGTGCACTATTTTGGAAAAGAGATTTGTTGGATTCAGTGGTTTATTATTTGCATCCCTACAGAGCATCTTAGTGCTCATGCCTACTATATATTTCTAGTTGCAAGTTCAGTTTCTCATACAGGTTCTTGGTCTAGCTGCTCAATGTTGGAGAAGCGTGGTCTTGAGTTGGGTGGTGACCTAAGAGGTCACAAGCAAGTATGTACTTTTATTTTCTTTTCGCTGATAGTCTTTTCTCTTATTGTGAGTCTTTATTTGTTTGGTTATCTTTTGTTCACGGGCCAAATCATTCCCAACAGTTAGATTTTTAATGCCCAACACTAGTTGCTAGCCCGTGGGGATCAGGAATGCCCCTCAGGACTTGTTGCGGACAGGCTCGGGTGACCGGTTTAGGGTCGACTTGAGTTGGTTCATGACATAATGGTATAAGAGGATGTTATTCTTATTTGGGGTGTCTGGTAGAAGGAGATTAGGACTGTCTGTGCTCAGGGGGTGTGTTATGGGTCGGTGCCTGATCACCACCGCTCACAACGAGACCTGAGTTACCAGGGGTAGTCTGGGATTTGAGTCTTTTGTCTTTGGTTATTTTGGATTGAGGGATGACGATGGAGAGAATTGGTTCATATTGCGGCCTCACGTGGGGTGGTGACCCATGTGGAGTCCATGTTCCCGGTTTAAGGTCCTTTTAGAGATATGTCTTACTTGGGGCATGGACCACCACCATGTCACCGGGTTAGGCATAGACACTAGTCCCTCATTTTGATGGTTTGTAGTTGGTTGTGTTTCATTTTGAACTCGGTTGATGTGAGCTTGTGTTAAAAATGTAAGTGTTTTCCAAATGAAAAAGGGGTTTCTTCCAAATTTTGTTTGAAATTAGTAAAGTGGGTTTTTTAGAGAGAAAGTGTATCGGTCCGAAAAAAACATGATATGTGTTTGGATTTGGTAAGGAAAATAAGTGTTTGAACCTTGGTACTACTTATGGAGGGTCACACGTGCGTGGGTATGTACAGAGAGTGTGTGGGGGAACTTGTTTGCATATTATGTGAGAAAGATTGAATGAAAGCACATGTGATGGTTCATAAGGTGCCATAGGTGAGGTTTAAAATTTTAATGAAATGATGGTTTTGGAAAAGTGATATATGCTTGTGTTTGTATATGTTTGGCTTATGGGCCTTTTTCCCTTGTCTTGTGTTGTTGCTTTGATTATGTTTTGGCATGATGTCGGTTTCGATTGTGTTTTTCGTGTCGTTATGAGTATGCCGCCCAGAAAGCCTCCAAAAGTTGTTAATTAGTTACACCCAGTTCCCAGTTCATTTGTGTGTTGCCTGCTTATTGAGGAAATCGATGTTCATTAGAGGCCATTGTATGGTTCCGAAAGATATTGTGTCTTCGAGTTATTGGGAACTCCCAAGGTAGTTAAGGTTAGTACCATCCCAGAGATAATAGAGTGTTCAGTTTTGGTCTAGTAAAAGTGGTATGCTTCATTGTCATTAGAGTTTGGGGTGTGTTTGATGGTAATTGGCTCTAGAAAAGGTTCCCCATCTTGCAAGGAGTGCATGCTAGAGGAACCGGTCACCAAGACACCATCTTTGTCGGTGCTGACTCCCAGTTTGTCTGACCACCCTCTTGTGTGCCACTAGCATGGACGGTTCAGGCATTCTATGTCGCATTGTCGTGTCCCTCCAAAGTCTTGCTACCATGCGACTGTTCGGGTCACCAGTGAGAGTTCTGGAAGAAGTGTCGTTCGAGAGGAAGGAGTTAGGGACCAGGTGATGCAAATGCCTGATTGTGAGGTAGGAGATGCTTCAGCCACCAGGGCCCCAACCACAGGTCTCAGGGTGAAGCTCGCGCACATTCATGAGTTGTCGAGGGTGTGTGGAACAACGAATTAGATCAAGTTGTCAAATTCAGATGGAAATATCCATGGTTTTGTTGTTCGATTCTTGTCTTCTTTGTACAATCATCCTCATTGTTGTGGTGTGATGAGCTCATTGTACCTCAATCCAAGCAACCTCATCATCTATAAATGTGGCATTTAAATTATTTGTATTCGTTCAATAGAGTTGGTCCTATGAATAGCGGGCCCATTCTAATTCTGAGTTTGTCTCAATTGCATTCTTCATGGGAATGTTTGGTTCCATGAATTAATGGGTGGTGTTTCTAGGCCCCTTCTTAGTTCGGGAACCTCTCTATGTGTTCTCCTTTAGTGTGTTTTAGTTTTGTAGGGGATTCCTCCATCCTGGTTCCACAATGTGTTTGTTTGACCCACAATGGTTTTAAATACTAGTGGTGGAGATATTCTATTAGTGTTTAGTAGGTGGGATGAGTTTGGTTTGGCAGTTCCCGTGTTGCCCCCCTGGGGGGGGGGGTTTGTTCAGGTTCAAGGGTTTTTGTATTAGTGAATTCTTGTGGTGGGGAGAACCCTCCTGTGTTCTCCCCTCAACTTTGTGCAATGATTTTTCTTGAGTTGGTCGGGTGTGACGTGTGTTGGTAATGGTCACCCAGAGCCTCTCGGTTTTCTATGATATTGTCTGGGTCTGGACTCAAGTTGGGTCGACTATTGGCTTGGTGACTTTCTAGGGGCAGAAAGTGACTGTGGTGGGGAGAATTGTCGTACACTGACCACAGACGCTTATTATTTTATTCTTTTCTCGGCCCCATATCATTTGGATAGAGTTGGGGTTGGGTCTGTGTTTGAATTTTTTTAAGCATTGATGTTATTAGCAGGTTTCAGACCCGTGCGCGGTCACCGCACGTTGAGTGGTAGCCATGCTACCGGCTTAGGTGTCTTGTAGGTGTCGATTTATTGAAAGAAATAATTTTTTATTCAAATGAGATAAGTAAAATGTTTAAAATGTAATTATAATAATTAATTATGATATATGTAATAATGTTATTATTAAAAATAATATATTTTTTTATCTAAATTTTGTTATTAATGTAATGAATTGTTAGTTAGTTTTAATTGTTATTATTATTATTATTATTACTTTTATAATTCTTATTAAATTTATATTAGTGTTATTTTATTTTATTTTTTGTTGATTTCATTATTATTATTATTATTATTTTAAGAGGGTTTTAACCTTTTTTTCTCTCTTACCCATCACGCTACCCTGTTTTTTTATCCCTCCCACACATATCTCCTCTTCCCCTATTCCCAATCACACACATCTCCTCTTCCCACCTTTTCCAATCATGCTTCTTTTTTTTTCAACCCTTCCATGCATCTCTCATCTTCCCCCCTTTTTCAATCATGCTTCATTTTTTTCAACCCTTCCACGTATCTCTCCTCTCCCACTATTCCCAATCACACACACCTTCTCTCCCCCTGCATTGCCAATCACGAACACCTATCCCCTCCCCCTTTCTATAATTAGGCACATCTCTCCCATTTTACCCCTATTTTTAGTGTCACACCACCCCCTTGTGACCTCCTCCCTTTGGCGCGACAGTTCTCCACGGCCTGGCCTCCCTACAACACCCCATGGCCAGATCCTATGATGGTCAAAAACTCTTCTTGACGGTGACCTGAAGTAGGCGCGCTTGAGCCCTCTATTGAGTTTCTATGGTGTGTGACCCCCCTTCCTCAGATCTCCCTGATTCCTCGATATCTCTTCCAATTTATTCGTGTTGCTCCAACGATTCAGCGAGGTATGGTACTTAAACCCCTTCTTTTTCATCGTGTTGGTGATTTTTTCCTCTTTTGGTATCTGGTTTGGATTTAATTGGATCCCTAAGGTTGGGATATCATGCGCTTGTTGTGTTTTATCTTGAATAGGGTATGGGAAGACCTACTCAGGTCTTGTTCTTTCATATTCCAAAATCCTCCACCGAAGGCGAAGTGGATTGAATCCATTTCGGTCCGTCACTGACATCCAAGGGATTTTTGGTGTTTTTGAGTCCTGGGGATTTATCGTAGGGAGTTGCGGTCAGTTTCAAAGGTGCACAAACATTTTACCAGGTATGGATATGTATAGATATATATCTTTTGTGTACGTGTTCCCTCATGGCACAGGGAACCCATGCATCAGTTTAAGGATACATATATATATATATATATATATGGAAGTGTGTGTGTGAGAGTGAACGACTCCTTGAGTTATAACTCTTGACGTGACCTTTGTTCGAGGTAGGCATTTCCATCCCTTCTCTCTTTCCAAAGTTTTTCATAGGAAAATGCATGGTTTCATTTAGTTTATATATTTTATTTTCACCCTTATAATCCTGATAGTTTATTTATTGTAGTGTTTCTTTGATGGTTAAAAGTGTTAAATACAGCTTTGAAATAGTTCCTTGGTTATGTGTAGGTGCTCTCCTGCCTTTTCTCCCAATTTTAATCAATTTAATGCTTTCATTTTCTTAATTAAATTTTACATTATGTTTCGCACCTCTAGTATGTTTATAGTTAACTTATGGTAGTGGTTTAATGTTGAAATATTTGATTAAAAATGGATTTTTTGATGCTCCTCTATTTACACACATGTTTATGCCTTTCCAACTTGGTTGGAACTAACTGCATTTATCTGTAAATGGTATTGTTGGACGTTTTGAGTGGTGTATGATGGTAGAAACATTTTTTGAATTTTTTTTGTCCTGCATTGGTTGATATCATGGAACTTAGTTATTTTAAAGAAAATATTTCATGTCTCTTTAAATTGGTATTTTTCAAGAATCCTTGGTTTTATAAGTTGTTCTTGTTTTCAAGATGATGTGGGCCTGCGTGTGGTTCATTAAAATGGTTTGAAAATAAATCCATCAGTATATGTCATTTGACTTTTTAAATAAAAAAGTGTTGTTTAGAGTCGTTTTATAAGATCTTGTGCAATGTTTTCATAAAGGCATTTGATTATGTAAAATGAGAGGCCCGATTTACAACTCCAAGTGTTTGATAAAGTGGTTTTGATAACCAAATGATGTGATGTCCTGGTTGGCACCTTGTATATTTGACATGTATTTATATATATAAGTATATGGGGGGATTCTATCTAGGGTAACCCTTCATGGGTGAACATATAGGAAACATCCGTGTTTGGGGTAGGCAAGTGCGGTGAGATGAGTCACGCGTGCGAGGGCCTTCCTGCATATACAGTATTATTATAACCACCATGGGTTCCTAGGCGTCTTTTAGATGATCAAGTGACAGTTTCTGATCAACCCTGATTAGATAAGTTGGTACCCCCTGTATTTTCTGTAAGTCCAAGTGGGCTTTTCCACTGGATTGGTCAGTTAGGGCGACCAATTGGGTATATACTTAGGAGTTTCACCATTTTCCGACAGGTGGTTCCGAAACCGAGTACCTCTAGGGGTCTTCTGGGGATATTTAGAATCACCAATGGTTGTTGAATTATTTACATTGTTTAATTTTTATTGCATTGTTTTATTTTCAGTTGCACTTTTACTTGTTTCACTCTAGCCTAGATTTGGTATTTTTCTGTTTTGGATTTCATTTATAAAATTGCAAATGATTTTTGGAAATGGTGTGTAGCGTGTGTTGGGTTTTAAAATGAGAATAAAATGTTGCATATTTTAAAATGTGAAAACCCTACTTTCATGTATGTATGTTAAACTTGTGTCAATGGACTGTTTTGGAAAAGTGAATTTTTGGATATAGTGGTTTATACTTGGCATCCCTACTGAGCATCTCAGTGTTCACGCCTACTATATCTTTCCATTTAAAGGTTCAGTTTCCTGTACAGGTTCCTGGTTTAGCTGCTCAATGTTGGAGTAGTGTGGTCTTGAGTTGGGTGGTGACCTAAGAGGTCACAAGGAGGTATGTAATTTTATTTTCTTTTCGCTGCTAGTCTTTTAGCCTATTTTCAATCTTTATTTGTTTGGTTATCTTTTGTTCACGGGCAAAATAATTCCCAACAGTTATATTTTTGATGCCTGGCACTAGTTTCTAGCCCGTGGGGATTGTGAATGCCCCTCGGGACTTGTTGCGGACCGGCTCGGGTGACCAGTTTAGTGTCGACCTGGGATGGTTCGTGGCACCTATGATTGTTTCTTGAATTATTCAAGGTAGGTTAATTGATTTCTTATTTCGAATTCATGTGATTTTATCGAACACCTTTATCCTCCCTCATGTTAAGATCTAACATGGAGGGCGTGGGCCAAACAAACCCAGCACGAACCCCCCACTACATTGCTACTCCCTGAGCTCTCTATTGAATACCGCCAATGTGGCGACACTGATCAGTAACAAAGAAGGTAGTGCGCCAATGAGAAATGTAAAAAGTAGGATATGGAAAAAATATGCAGTGGTTATCTGAAGGGTTGGCACTGGCCGATCGCAAAGGTGGTGTGGCAAGTCGTCGTGGGCCCCCATGGAGGAAGAGGTCAGGGCTCGTTAGCCACAGTGAACGAAGGTGGCGGTCGGCTCATAATCCCACCGTGGAAAGGGAGCCGGTGCGACCACCAAGCTGTTGACGAGTTAAGAAGCACAATGAGTGCACCATCGATGAAACAATGTAACAGTTGAAGCCACGACGGAGGCAGAACCCACACCTCTGTCAGGTTCTATGGAAACCAGGGGGCACCTGCGTGGATTCACCATTTCTAAAAACCGAATGACATCAGGATGTTCTGGATAGAGATGGTAATGTTTTCCCCTTTCTTGTGTGGTCCAAAATCCACCGCGATCTTGCTTTCTCCCTTCATGGATTCCACCCTACCGGGTCGCCACCCTACCAGGACGCCTCCCATTGTGGGCGCCCCTTTGCTAGCGGGGCAGTCAATTCTACAGACATGCCCTTTCATTCTTGGCCAAACCTCAGCCCAGCGGGCCGCTTTCACCATGACCCAGCATTGACTGGGTCGGGCCGGGTCAGACTGGACCCAAGCCCCACTAGTCCCAAATTTTTATAAAGAGCCATAACATATGAACCAAACATCCGTTTGATGAACCGTCTGTAGCACTGGGGCCCATGGATCGAGATGATCCCTTTTGGAATACTCTACTTGTATTTTGTATAGAGTATATGTACATAAAAGTTGGATCGAACCCAAATCCAACCAGGCCCCTTGAACTAAAACACTTATAACTCATATATTGGGTGCCCGATTGACGCACCATATGTCACATTGGATCACTTACAACATGGATGTCCTTTGGGATTACACTTTGTGGAGCATCGTGCTAGTTGAAATATGATAGACGGATTGTGGAGCGGTTCGGCCCAAAATAAGCATGCTATGAGCTGGAATCTAGTGGTTGGTGGTTAGGTGGATGTTCGAGACAGACCATACGGAGGTTGGTATTAAGCGATCATGTGTGGGTCACCACCGACTGGTCCAGTGTGGTTGAGAACCTAACGGTCATGTGTTGATTAGCACCTAGCTGTCTTGTGTGGATCAGCACCTCATGAACCGATGAGGACCTACCTTAGAGTGTCCCATCGTGTTTCACCGATTTACTTATTTTGTGTGAGACAGATCATGTTAAGGTCAATGTGGGGTTTATTTACCTACTGATCCAGTGTGGGTTAGACTTTTTATGGTCAGATGTAGAGCCTCTTGATAGAGTAAGATGATCTAGCTTTGAGACTAATCATTTGTACTTCTATACATCACTAAAAACATTGTTTGAGTGGGGAATCTAATTGAGATGTGTCTATTGCCTGTGACTTGTGATTGAGATCATGATTTTTGGTTTTTCGTTTGTGGCATTCTAATAGATTTCAGGGGTCTCGAGGTCCATACTTGGTATTGTTATACATAACCCAACACTGGCTTTGCCCGCACCGGGTTGTGTCACGTGCATATCACGAGCAGCTAGGCTGAGGCTTGAGGAATCTAAGACCAGGCGGTACAAAAAGGAGACGGGCAGACGTGGAGTGATAGGAGGCGATCTGTACCTACCCTTTAGGTAGGATTCTCATTAGATGACCTAGAATTGGATTTCTCTTTTTAGTTGTATTTGTACTTTTCAGTTGGGATTGTATTATGGCCCATTTTCATTCATCAATGTTTTTATGAAAACACTTTAATTAACAATTTCTTCTCATTGCATTCTAGTCTGTGTGTTTGTATAGGTTCAAAGGCAATGCCTTCCCATTTTAGAGTGTAAGCCTTTACAATGCGAGTCACCATTCCCTGGCCTATGGAAGGCATGCATGGGGTAGTCACAGAATGATCCCTGGGGGATGGGTCGTGACATTCAATTTCTTACTCCATGAAATGAATATCCATAAAATAACTATTATCACTAAATCTCTAAAATATATATTTAATGGATCATTAGATCCATAAAAGAGTTAAACGTATTTATATATATCCAAAAATATTTTCCAAAACAAATATGGTTAATACATTAATCGCAAAACCTAAAAAGTAATATGTATGGTTCACCGTTAAAATTATTTTAAAATAATTTGATAACAAAAAATGACCATTTCACAACGACATAACATATTCATGTGGAAGCCGTGAAACCCTTTCCATTTTTTGGTAGTTGGTTCATGCCCCTCCACCTTTATATGACAGTTTGTAACCCTACAATTGGGTTGTCCTTTTTTATAATATAAAATTCCTATAGTGTTTCCAAAAATATAATGGAAATACATGGTAAAAAGTCAATATTTCAAATTCATTTTACAATGGTTATTAAATAAAAAATATTTTTTTACAATGTATAATAATAACATATTATTATTATCATTTCATTAATGATCATATCAACCTTATTATAGAAATAATTTTAATAACAATCTTTTAATATGTAATCCTATTATTCCTAATATAATTTTTCCACTAAAACATATTCCTGAAACAATATTTTAACAAAATATATTTAATCTTGTGAAATTATTACCAAAGAAATTATTTAAAAGGGGCGTTTTGGATACAAAAATTATGACCAATCATAAATTAAATAACCCATGATAGTATTCATAAAACCTATAATAATAAAGACATTTGTGATTATAAAATTTAATGATATCTTATGACGTTTCATGAACCTTATAATCAAAATACCATCTATAAAAATAAATTAAAATTTTAATTATTCAATATCAATACATAAATACATCATCAATTTTATTTCCATTTAGGCTGATATATTGTGTAGGGATTATGTATATATACATTTTTTGGATGTTTATAGATATTACCCATATGTACATATATTCTAGAACCATGTCCACTTATAGAATCATTATATGTATATATTTATATTAAGGAAAAACATATATATCTTACAAAAACATTAGGACATTCTTTCATACATTCCCTAAACATATATATTATTGCTCTATTACCAAATCTACATTTTCCTAAATATTTTTCCCAAACATGACTATAAACATAATTTGACTCCAACTTTAGAGACCCAAGCCCATCGGTCTGGAGCTAGTTCATACTACCTTAATATTTGCATAATATACATGGAAATTAATTCCTAATGATATATATGTTTAGACGTCTTGGTGAAATATACATGTAAATGAGTCTTAAATTACATTTGAATACAAAAATTACAACAAAATATGAGAATAAATTTATTCCCTGTTGATTATCATTTTTTATTAATCATATTAAACTTTAAAGAATATTTTGGAATGAAAACAAATATTTTTCAGCTCAAATTACAAGTAAGGGACTTTGTACATCAAAATCAATTAACTAATATGGAAAAATAAAAATGGAAGTGTATTAAAATGATAGAAATTCATTAAATTAATAACTTAATAATAATATGGAACAAATAACATTCTATCAAATAATTCCATATTAATAATCACATGATCAAGAATCAAAACCATTTGATATACTAAAAAATATAATAATCACATGGAATGTAAATAATTTAATTCATAATGATGGAATTCATAACAATAAATATCTATTTCATGCCATTGTGTGTTCATTCCAAGAAATTTAATACTATCAAGGCATTATTCCCACAATATAATATTTGTTAAGGCAACATGCCAAGTATGTTATTAATCGGCAAGGCCTCAGCCAAAACCATCTCAATTGTGTCTAATGAAATCTAATAATTCATTGTTTTCCATCAATAATCATCACCATACCCATTTATTTCATATAAAAAGAATTCCTGACATATCTTAAAATATATTTAATTCCAAAACAATGTGCCTCTTCAAATATCAGTATTTACTAAAGGGTATAGTTTTATCGATATATGCCTTGACAATCAAATAACATTGAAAATAAAAACATAATGTAATAATGATATATAGCGTAGGAAATAAACATATCCATGATTAAAACATGTAGATATTTAGGGGGATTTTAATTTCAAATAGAATGTGAATAACTGAAGGTAAATATAATGACTACAGTAATAAATCAAGGATGAGAATTTTAATACTTTAGGTGATAAAAATGTTCATAAAAACTAAATAGGAAGAATAATTATAGTATCTCAAAATATTTTCCTATTAGAGTTAGAATAAATTATTTTTATCACTTATCAATAGAAATACCATAAAAATATATTTAAATACATCCTTTAGTAAAATATACTTTTCTCATTGGAAACTAATTTGAAAATAATTTCCTCTGAAAATAAATTTAAATTTTTTTTATAGAATTAAAATTCATAATAATTCCTTTTATAAATAATTTTCAAAAAAAAAATTATCATTTTTTCATATAAATTATAGAACAAAATGTTTGAAAAGAAAATTTTTAATTGAATATAATAATGATATCAGACTTTGATGAAGACATTTTATTAAAATTAATAAGTAAAAATGATTGTGAAAATTTTAATATTAATGAAAATGATATTGAATAACCATTGGACAATAAAATTAAAGGACCTATTAAAAATGGTCATATGATATCCTTTAATGGGAATTCACGAGTAAACAATCTAGATTTGAATGAGATTTTGAAATATACCCTCAAAATAGAATAATGTTGAAGTGAGAAATAACCAATTAATATTTTCTTTTTATCATCTAGAAATATATATATAATAAATTTAAATAAAAAATGGATGGTCAAAATTAATCTCACATATAGTGTTATAATATTAATGTCAATGAGGATGTGATATACTCAAATGAAATTTAATTGGGCGATGTTCTCTACAAGTTATTAAACATTACTTCAAATACCCTTAGATGAAATAATTAAAATTGAAAGATAAATTACCAATAATAATAAATTATTCATGATAATACCTGTCATATGGAAATAGATATTTCATATAGAAGTAATTTGGTGTATCGCATTATTATGTGCAGTAATGAAATGAAATTGAGATGAAATCCCTTAACAATTGTTAACATTGGACCCGTAAACCCCATGAATTTCATATCAAAAAATGGATATGTACACCCCAATATATTTAAGGATAATCATCATAATATACATTAAATTTTATTATATACACCATATAGAAAATAATATGGTGAAGATGACATGTGTCTCATAGAAGTAAGAAGTGAGATGAAAATCCACTATAATTCACATCATTATGGTTAAATGATCTTTAACCTCACATATAATGGATATAATCATGTTCTTTAGGTATAATATAACAATATTAACATTTATTATATCATATATGATCCTTTTATAACTTTTCATTGCCCATTTTTTAATAGTGTGTCATTATTTTCATTATTTTGGGTAATGACAGCATGGTTTTTTGATTATGTTCTAACATGTTATTTTTAGTTCCTATTAAATCAATAATAATTTATTAACCTAAAATTATAAAATATTATATAAATATAATACTCATTTATTATATATGTATTTATAGTAACTCATACAATTTTGTTATAGGATATGAAATACAACAGCCATGGAGATGGTAGGTCGTACGTACTCATGAATATATTTCCCATTTTCTTGTACTATTCAAAGAATGAAAAGTAAATTAAATATAAATATTATAATTTCAGTATTATTGATTTTTAATATATATAATTTATTTTTTTAAAACCATTTTTAATACATTTTTTGTAAAGCGTGAATGAATCATATCATTTCGTGAGGCACTTGTTCTATTTTCACATTTACGACAGGATTATATTCCGAAAAATGGAATGCATGAAGGTTTGTGTTATATAATAATGTAAGAAGAATTAATGTTTTAGTTGATATGTTATATATCTTATATTATCTAAAAAATCATTATTATTCCAAAACAACAATAGACTTAATGGAAGAAATAACAACATCGATTCGGGAGGTGGTAGTCCACCGTACACGTGACCGATGATTGTGTATTTTGTTTGATGGATGTGTGTGTGGTTAGGGGTATTACCCTTAACATGAAAAAATATTAGTAAATTTATGATACGGATTTTATTATTTAATTATTATTTATGAATAATTTATGTGTGTATAAATGGAAATAAAATAACAACACCTTTAAAAAAAGATTAATTCTTCTTCATGTATTCACCATAGGTTTTCAAGATTTATTTCTGATAATGAATTTATAAAAAAAAGATAAGGTTTATAAGAATATATTAGCGAATTATGGGTGTGATATTTTCTAGTATTGGATGATAAAATGGGGTTTGGTAGGTGATGTGAAGGGTGAGGGGGAGGCCCGTTAGAAGTAGGATAAGTGGAAAACTTGTAATTTTTTAAAGAGGGTATTGCACACACATTTTTTCAATATCAAATTGAATAAATAATTTAAAAACTATGATCTTATAAAAAATTAAGTCGAAATATGTCCATCCCATGGATGTTTTACATGTGTCTATAGCATTTTCCCTTATTTTTATAGGAGAGTACCATGATAAGTTTGTTTTCCTCTCAATCAATGAAATTAATTTTAACTTCTTTTACTAATAATTTTGGTCAAAAAATATGATGAATATATTATAGATAAAAAAATATTATTATTAAAAATATGGAATTTATTTTGAAAATTAAAATAAAATAATTTGGAAAAATTATTTAATATTAATCCTATAAATGAGATTTGAATGGAGGGTAATTAATGTAAAAATGATCAAATTTTTTCTATGTTTTTAAATCTAAATTAAACATAAATATGATTATAACCATATAAATTGGATTAATAAATATAAAAGTGAGCTATTTTCACTTTAAAACTAATTCATAAAAAATTATCATTATAATTTATTTAGGGTAAAATTCATTATGTGATGTAATATTTTGTAATTTTCAATATTCACCAAAAAATGAAAAATCTAAAAAAAATATAAAAAATAAACCTAACATAATTTTTAAAATAAATTTTAATAAATTTACTTTATTCGTATAAAGATTAATTTTATAATGCGGGTGTTTCCATAGTCATAGACTAGGGAATAATTTGTTGAAAAATAGAAACATATTATATTAGTCTAATGGAATGAATATTATTAAAATATTTATCAAAAAAGGGGATCATATCATCAAGAAAATCATCCTACCATGTGATGTCTTCATTGACTCCCTTGTTGGAAAGACCATCTGCAACCATGATCACTTCAAGAAACATATTGGTGTTAATGTAGTTAATATCCTTGATCAAAGCAATAAAATTTATCCAAAGAGAGGTGAGTGGCCATGCAAGATGAACCACCCCCATCCAAATAGCTTTAACGATAGTGTTTGAGTCACTTTAAATCTAGATATTTCTATATGCATTATTCATTGAAAAATCAACTGCATGGATAACTTCTGAAATTTCAGTATCCCGAGCTGAGGCCATACCACAGCTACCAAAGAAGAATCCATGACTTCTTCCAAGGTAATCCCTAAAGATATCACCTCAACATTCCGGACCTGAGTTTCCATTAGATGCACCATCGATATAAACTTTGATCTATCCTAGAAACAGAGCCTGCCAGAAACCTCAAAGGTGCACCGAGGCTCTTTCTAAATTCCCGTGATCTGATGATGATTCAAGATCTCAATGTCCCCAGCAGAGTTGTCACTATATGCTTTCTGGACCAAGTAAGATTCATGAATGTAAATGAGAAGCTGAGCCTTACCAGCATTAAGCTTAAATGAGAAGTTATTAAAAATGAAATTATTCCTTTCATACCAGATCACATGAATAAGCTCACCAACGATATCCAAAAAGAGATTATTGATTTGTTGAGATGAATCAATGTCAACACAATGCTGAAACTAAGTGCTGATAGAATAAAAAATTAACAATATGTAACAAAAAAATATCCAGAATATAATCACATAGAGCTAAAGTTTTAGCAGAAGACAGAAAAAGATGATCAACATCCTCTCTATGCTGGTTACATATGTGACATTGAGAACAAATATGAATCCCAAAATATTGCAGAAAAACATCAGTGGGGATTATATGATGAGAAATACACCAAACAAGAGTAAATATTTAAGGCCGAATTGAAGTATTGCTGAAATATTATAGCCAACTTTTGTTAGAAACATAGATTATGAAATTGTAGTTGTAGAAGCTTTTGGAGTCCATAACACCATTAGGAGTAGGTTCCCAGATGAGGAAGTCCCTAGAGTTAGAGAAGTGATAATATTTAATGACATGAGTGATATCATCAAGAATATTGATGTCAAGAGAAATAACAACATCCCCATTGGAAAAATTTGATATTAAAAAGAAATGAATTTGGAGTCAGCATGGAGATTAAAGGAATACTAGTCCAGTTATCATAAAAAAACCTAATAGTGGAGTTATAACTAACAATCCATCTATAATTGTTCATAATTTTTGAAAAGGAATGAAGAATGGATGTCCAAATGTAATAAGTGATATAGTTTAGATTTCCATTCTTAATCTTGGTAAGAAATATATTTTGGAGAAAGGTAGTGGAATCTACATTATTATGAATCACATGGAAAGTCTTCATATCATGAAGAGACTCATTAAAGAACATAATAATTTTTATTCCAAGTCTATCCTTATGTAATGATTTACCACAAGTGGTCCAAGGTATGATCACAAGCTTTCACTCAATTGTACTTCTAGTACAAATTGTTTTTTATGCATACATTCACTTTGTTTAGAAGACCAACAAGCCAGTGGTAATCCATCATAGAATATACCATTTCAGAAACAATAGTAGATTTTACAAGACAGATTCTACTAGACATAGACAAAGTTTTACACTTCTAGGAAGATAGTTGATTCATTATTTGATCAACAATTATGAAAATGTAACTTGATTTATGTCTTCCCAAGATGATAGAAACACCTAGATAAGTGAATGGGAATGAACCTTCCTTTGTGCCTAAGTAGTTAATGATAATAACTTTTACTTTAAAATTAATTTTTTTTCCAATACAAAAAAAGATTTTCCAGATTATAGATTGACCGAGAACCTCTTCATATTGAGGCAATAAATTGTTTAGATTTTGGATGTTTCTTTTATCACCTCCTAGGAACAGAAATATGTGACAAGAATTTAAGAGATTTTTGGAAACATATATTTTTCTAGAAGTATTAAAGTTTTTAGTGTTGCTTTTATCTACAAGATGGGTGAGTAATCGGCTTATGTAATCTTCTGTAATGACAAAAATAATGACCGAGAGAGGGTATCCTTAACTAACTCCATTGTTTCATTTAATGTAACCCATAGAAGCACCATTTAACATAACATCGATGGACGCTGAATAGAATAAGGTGCCTATCATACCAGTGAATGAATTTTTTTAAAAAAATAATTTGAGCACTTTGACGATTATTCCCCAGTCCATGGTATCAAAATCATTCCTGATGTCATATTTAATGGAAATGCTACCACCACCAGTGACTTTGTTTAAGATTATAGTGCATTATGAAGCAAGATAGATGAAATATTCAATAGACCTACATTTAAGAAAACCAAATTAATTCTAAGAGATAATTCAATTACAAATGATAGAATTCATATTCTCAAGATGCTTTGAAATATTTTTGTGGATAATATTAATATGAGCTACGGGTCGAAAAGATTAATCTCATTAGCATTATAAACATTAGGAATAAGGTTATAGAACTATGAAATAATTCCATGAGGTAAAAACATGTGGAAAATAAAGACTTAAATAATTTGAAAACATCCATGTGGAGAATATCCCAGTAACATTGGAAGAAACCATTGTAAAAAACATCCGAACCCAGGGAACTATATGGATTAAGACCGGTAATAGTGTCTTTGATTTCATGATCAAGAGGTATACTTAAGGAGCATCATTTTCATCAACATTCACCATATTTGGGATGATTTTAGGAAAAATAAAATTACTAACAACTGGACCATTGAATATGTTTTGAAAATAAGAGATAGTGTAATTAGCAATAGCTTCCTTCATGTCATGAAGGGTGTCATCAACTCTATGTAAGGCTAGAGGCCTACATGATTTTCTAATATGATGAAGAGAATTATAGAACTTTGTATTCATGTAACCATCTGAAATCCATATAGAATTGAATACTTGTTTTCTCAGAACATCTTTATGTTTCAGAAGTGAGTTGAGTTTTAGAGAGATGTTGAAAACTTTTTGGGGATCCATGGAAAAATCAGAGTAGGTATTGTAGTTTTGAATTTTCATAAGTTTACTCTCTAGCACAGAGATGTCCATATGAACTTGTTTTTTTAATTACACCATCCCTTGGGGAATTGTTTAAGATGCTCTAATTTGGTGATACATGAAAGAGAATCATTGTGATGCCACATTCCTTCCCAAGAATCTTTTAATAAATATAGAAAAGTCAGGATTCGCATCCCAGGAATTTTTAAATTTTAAAGGAAGAGAGGGTTTAATACTTATAGTGAACTGACTAACAAAGATGTGATGATGATCAGAGTTGATTCTAGATAATGTAATATGAGAAATTTAGTTCCATTTATCAATGGAAGAGGTCATAGTAAACACCTTTTCATGATTACTTACAAAAAACTATTAATATTTCTTCTATAAAAAGTGTTCTTCACCCTAGTAAGGTTAATTTATAAAAGATTTCAATCGTCAATAGAGGATTTAAATTCCCCTGAGGAAATAAAGAGTAGGATTGTCCAATTTTTTTATAAGAGGAAGAAATCACATTAAAATCCTTGATCACAAACCAGGGGTCCTGAATAAAATTAGCTAGAGCACTGAGATCATGCCAAAGGGATATGCAGTCTTGGTATCTATTCTTAGCATAGACCATTGTGAAAAAGGGATGTAGACCATCCAAAGAAAATTCACAGGTAAACATACGTTCAAAAACATTAAAATCATTAACTGGCTATAGTTTTGAGTGAATAAAAAACCAGAGGGATTCAGTAGCATTACCATCTATGAGAGAACCCAATAAATTATAACCAAGGGAGCTAAGATGTAAGAATTCTTTGGAAAATTAATCTTGGGCTCAAAAATAGAAATATTTTTAGGCTTATGAGTCAAAAGAAATATCTTTTGGACCACATATGTGTTAGCGTTAGCAAGACCCTGACAATTCCAAAATAAGAAATTCATTGAAACCTATGATTGGAGTTAAAACACCCTATTTGTGGACCACCTGATCCCTTCTTTCTCCTTGATCATCTGAAAACTTGTGAGGAGGGTGGGATATATTTTATTCCACATTGAATCATAAAGAGAATGATGGAAATGTTAGAATCACCTATATTATCATCGATATAATCATTTTTAAGAGGAATGCAGGAAGAGACAGAAATAGTGGCAGCATTAATAACCACTGCCACTAGAATATCCCTTGGTTCACTGCCTTTGTCCAGAGTATTTGTCACACCTCGACCCGATGCTTTATTTTATTTTAATTATTTTGGATCATGTTTTTGAACTGCATTTTGAACCAGTTTTAAATTAAATGAAAATTTCTTTCTTATACGAACGTGCGAGCGTATGAGCACCCTGCACAGTTCCTAATTTTTGTTAATGGATTTTTTGTTATCGAATGTGTTGCTTTTGAGACACACAACCATGCGCGCGACCGCGCATGAGACCGTGCACGGTGTCCGCTCTCAGTTAATAATTTTATTATGATTATTTTAGTTGATATTTTAATTAGGCTTAGAATATTAAATTATTGACATATTTATAAAATTTTTAACATTATTATTATTATTATAATTATTTGTTAAAGTTTAATTTAATTCAATATAAATAATTTTTTTTATATTTTTATATTTTTTATATTTTTTATTTTTTTTTAAATGTGAAAGAGGGGAATGCGCTGAAGGAGGGTGAACAGTGGTGAGTGGTTTAAAGAGTTTTTGGATAAAGAAAGTGTGATGTTCATTTCTGTTTTGATAAAATCTCACCACCTTTTTGGATTAGAGCACATGGGAAACCCCGGGTATCTATGTGGGAGGTCTAGGACTAGTACACTAGATGAAACGGCAGGGTTTCGTCCCAGTTAGTCTAGCAGGATTGACGCAACAACACTAACTAAAAGTATAATAATGACTGAAGACCACTATGGTAAGAGGTGTTTCCCTACCAGTGGCTCGTGCACGGGAATGTATGATATGGTTCACCGAGTTATGAGGTCTCTAGGGTCCCACTTGTGCTAGTTACCTTTAGGGATTTCCCATGGTACTCATTTTTTACATGTTACTTGTGGTGTGATTTCCATTTTAATTGTTTCATATCTAATGTTTCATTTGTGGAAAACCACATTTTTATTATAAACTGCTTTCTTTCAATTTCAAAAGGTTAATGCATGCATGATTCCATTTTATAAACATCTTGGAAATAAATGTTTTCCTTAAAAGTGAAACCTGTTACTTGAATTCTTAAATAAAGTGGAAAACACTATTTTAATAGGTCTTATTTTCAAACGTGCATGATTGAAATTATTATTAAGGGCAGGGTCATGGGATGTTGTTGAACTTTTGTCTTTCCTACTGAGCACCTCGGTGCTCATGCCTACTTTAATTTCAGTTTTAGGTTTTAGACTTCGGTTGTTTTCAGACAAGCGTGGTTCTATATTGGTGGTGACCCATGAGGTCACTTGGAGGTATGTCTAGTTATTTATCTATAATTTTATTTTTCCACTGCAATTGTTTACCTGTCTTATTGTGCTCATTCTTGTTTATATATATTTTATTTTATGGGATAAACCGTTCCTAACTGTTTGTTTGATGCCTGGAACTAGTTGCCATCCCGAGGGGATCGGGAATGCCCCTCGGGACTTGCCACGGGCTGGCTCGGGTGACCGGTTCAGGGTCGACCCGGACTGGTTCATGACAAAGTTGTATCAGAGGAGGTTGAGTTTGTTCTTGTCGTTTGGGATGTCTGGTAGATTAGAGATAGGGATGTTGGTACTTGAGGGTTAGGTGTGGGAAGAGCATCGTGAACTCTTGCTCGTTCCAATCCCCAAGTAACCAGGGGTAGTTCGAGATTTAAGTTTTTGATTTTGGACTATGTGGATGGAGGATGACCGTAGGAGTAAATCGGTACTGTGCGCGGTGTCACATGGAGTAGTGACCCATGTGATGCCCAAGAGTACGGTTCGACACTCTTAGTGGTTGGCGCTTTCCTAGGGCATGGTCTACTAAACCATGCAGTCGGGCTAGATGCGACCACTAGTTCTCCATCCAGGTAATTTAGTGTTGGTAATGACTTGGTTCTGCTTTGGTTTGACATGAAAGGGTTTTAAGATGAATATAGACATTGGGTTTGCTCTTATTTTCTCATGGTGAAAGTTTGACTTTATTTTTAACATGTTTCCCTTGGATCAGGATTTTATAATTTGGTGTTTGATTTGTTGAAAACGGATTTGTCAAGGAACAAAATGGATTATTTAAATTTGAAGTGTGCTATTTGAAAGTGAAAAGCATTTTGAAAATTTGTTTTGAATTTTTGAAATGGATCTTGGATAAAGTTATTTTTGAAATATTTTCAATGTTTTGTTTTGAAAGCGGAAGGGGCTTGTTTGGTCCATTGGTATTCCTATGGGTGATCTCATGTGCATGCAGATGTGATTAGTGGAATGTTGGAAGATCGGGTGCATGGGTGCCTGAGTGGCACGAAAAATGCACACATGTGAGTCATCATGGAATTCCAGTGGCGGGTGATTGGTTCCTAAGATTCCTTGTTTCTTGAAAAGTGTATTTTGATAAGTGGATAGAAAATCACATGACTTTTTACTATGAGTTTTGGTTATGTCTAGAGTGTTGAGATGATTTTATCCGAAAGAACATGATAATAAAAGCTAAGTTTTCTCCAAAAATGGGGCTTTATGCTTAAATGAATTTTGAATTTGAAAAAAAATGTTTTTGAGTTCGAAGTGAAAAGAATGGTTTCAAAAGAGCTTTTGGTCATTGTTGGACAGTTCTTGGTTTTTTTTTCAAGCGTGTGTTTTTCTTTGAAAATGAATTAATGTTTTAAGTTGAAAATTATTGGATTAATGTCTGAGGTGTATATAGTTGTTTTGTAATGTGTTTGACTTTGTGGAAGGTTGGTTTTGTGTTTTTTTGTTCAGGTATGCCCCCTAGAAAGGTCACATGGGTTTGCAGCGGGTCTTTGTCAGTTCCTGGTTCAGCCCAGACTCTCAGTGGAGTGAGGGAGTTGAGTTCTGGTCAGTTGTGTCGGTTGTTTGTTAACGTTGTGTCCAGTTGAATGTCATTGAGTGCTTTGGGAGAGATGGGAGTTGTCCAGTTTTGAGGAACTCTAGGTGTGGTGTAGTCGTATGTTGTCTCGAGTATGTCTAGAGGAGAGGGACTATACAAGTAAACGATGATTGTTCTATTTCCAGTGCAAATAGGTATGTCTTGGGTGACCCTCAAGACTAGATTCACCCTATGGTTGTACACAAGGATGTGAAGGTGGGGGAAAGTTGTGAAGCTTGTAGGTGCTCGACCAGTCAATAGATGGTGAAGGAAGTGTGTTGACCTCTTCGATTAACTAGCTTTACTTTTCCTTGAGGTAATGTGGGGGGAATCAACTTTAAGCTCATAATAGTTGTTCTTGTTCATGTTGTGTTAGGGGAAGGTCCCTCGTCCAATGAGGAGGGTGAACCGAAGGGACCTATTCTTAAAGTGCTCCTTCCACTAGTTCGTGTTGTGTGTCAAACAATCCTCTCAATCACTAGCTTCCAATGTTGTTAGTTGGTCCCTTTAAGTCATTCGTCATAATTCTCAACGGCATGAATGACACCATGTTAAGCCAATTTCTAAAATGGTGGGGAGATGCACTGCGGGTCTCGCCAGTGTCTCCTACTGTGTGAGTTTGGTTTAACTTTAGGGAGATTTGAGTGTCAAGCAAGCATTAGATATTTGTCTGGATATGGGAGTCATTTTGGTTTGAAGAATCAATGTTTGACAAGAATCATAATATGGTGGGGAGACCACCATGGGACTATCTTGGTAACTTCTCTTCAACGTCTTGAGTGGGCCTTGGTGTTTCCTAAGTTAGGGGTCAGAGTACTCCATGTTGAGGTTGTGCTGAAGTTGAGTTTTGTCGTTGGTTATTCTTCTTCATGATTCTAGATTTGAGATCAATGGGGTTTCATGTTATGTGTGTTTTGAATGCCCGATTTTTGGACGATTGAGGTTTTCTTTTATGTGTCTTCGCCTTCTTTCTTGGAATCATGTGTTGACCATGTCTTTTGGGACTTTTTGGGGGCAGAAAGTGTCATGGTGGGGAGAATTGTCACACCCCAACCCGATGTTTTATTTTATTTTAATTATTTTGGGTCTCGTTTTTGAACTGCATTTTGAACCGGTTTTAAATTAAAAGAAAATTTCATTCTTATACAAACATGCGAGCGTATGCGCGCCCTGCACAGTTCCTAATTTTTGTTAAGGGATTGTTTGATATCGAATGTGTTGTTTTTGAGACACGCAACCATGTGTGCGACCGCGCGTGAGACCATGTGCGGTGTCCGCTCTCAGTTAATAATTTTATTATTATTATTTTAGTAAATATTTTAATTAGGCTTAGAATATTAAATTATTGACATATTTATAAAATTGTTAACATTATTATTATTATTATTATTATTATTTGTTAAAGTTTAATTTAATTCAATCTAATTTATTTTATTTTATTTTTCATTTCTTTTTTCCCCCACTTTTGTTTTTCCCTCCCTCTTTCTCTCTTTCATCCCCACGTCACTCAGCCCCTTCTTCCTCCCCTTTGTGTCGTGCAACCCCCTCCCCCATCGTGTCGGATCCCTCCTCCCTTACCCCTAACAGCCGGCTCTCCCCTCTACCCGCGCACGTTGCCGCTGCCCTCCTCTGACACACCAAGCCACCACCGACGTCCCTCCTCCCTTCCGGCCTCGCCTCACACCAAACAGACCCCAACCACCTCCCTCCCTTATGACGCGACGGCCGCCGCCTTGCCATCGTCAGCCTCCTCCGGTGACCATGACCCCGCACGCCATCCTTCCACCTCACGCTCTTCGTCTGGGTAAAATTTCTTCAACATTAATTTGGGTTTGGTTTTTCCAGGTTAGGGTTTTGTGTTTCTTTGTATCGATTTTGATTATAAATAGTTTCATGATTTTATTTTAAGGATTATTTGAGTTGTTTTGAGTGTGATTGAGGTGCGGTGGACTTTGCGCACCAAATTGGTGAAGTTGGCCTACACCGAGGTAGGTGGTTTCACATATAATTATTATTTGATGAATTAAATTTAAAGATTTATTAATTTATCATATTATTCAGTTAATTTATGTGGTGAGAATTTAGTTTTCATTGAAGTTTGATATGTGTTTAATTGTTTGGTAGCATGTTTATATGCTATAAGTGTGTTCTTGCTAAAAACTAACATTTAATCTGCTATTAGTGATTTAATAAATGTTGCAGTTAGCTTATTAATATGTGTAGGTGGTGCAGAGTGTATTTTTATATGGAGTCATGTGCTTTGGATTTCAAAAAAAATTATTTTAATGTAGATTTGTGGTAATACAATGAAACACACCTTGAAAATGTTTTAGTAAGTGTTTCTTTAATTTAGTTAATTGTTTATGTGGTGCAAAAATAGTTTTAAGACAATTTATTATACATTTGATTTTAATGTGTTATCTTAATATGAGATATGACGTGTTTTGAAGAAAACCCATATTATGTCACTAAACAATGCTTTGTTAAATCGCACATTTGTTTTTTTATGTTATGTATGAGGTGAAAATCATGTTTTGGTATGGTTAGTGTGTGGTTGGTTTTTTAAAGATGGGTTTGAATGAATTTTGGTGAAAATATTTGGAGTGTTATTGATATTGTTTTATAAACTTTTTAAATGGTTTATTCAATTATAAAAAAAGGTGTGACCATGTTTTGAAAATGTTTTAATGTGTGTTTGATGTTAAAGGGAGGAATTTGACTATGTTTGGAGGGTAAAGCCTTGTTGGAAACTTTGAAATGTTTTATAGATGGTTTTAGTGTTGAAATTGTTTTTATTAAATTATGTCTGTAGTGCATTTGACGTTTCTGTGTTGGTTTTGGGCTGCAGGTGCCGAGAATTCTCACACGTACATTCTTGCGGTAAGACACACACACACACACACACACAGATATATATATATATATCCCCTTTTTTTGAATATTCCCTCATGACGCGTGTAATATGTGCAATTCATTTAGGGGTATATATATATATATATATATATATATATAAATGCATGTCCGTGTATGTGCCAACAGTCAGATCGAGTGGTCATCTTCAAACAAGGACATGTTTGAGGTAGGTCTCATATGCCTAAGCCTTTAATTTTATTTTCATAACTTCATGGTTGTTTTGAAATTATATTTTATACATATATGATATATATATACATGATATGAAATATGTCTGCCATTGCTATTATTGGTTATGCATTTGCTTTGAAAAAAAAAATGTAGTGTATTACAAATGCGCATTTGGACTTTCATAAATGAATTGCTTCATTATAAGAAAGAGTTCAAGCTTGTTTTGTTTAATATCTAACATGTAGTTTTTTAATTGCGCTTAGAAAAAAAAGTTTTCCAAAGAGTTTAGATTAATGTGTGTTCAAAAGTGAAAACTATTATTTATAAAACAATGAATCCTCTTTGGCCCCCTTGAATTGTTTTTTGTAAAATTTGAAAACCACTCTTAAAGAAAACCCCTTGGTTTCAGAAAATGCATTGTATGTTGAGTCTATGAATATGTGCCTAAAGTTGAAGCTTATGCATTTTTTTTTATTTTTTTTAAATGTGAAAGAGGGGAATGAGCTGAAGGAGGGAGAACAGTGGTGAGTGGTTTAACGAGTTTTTGGATAAAGAAAGTGTGATGTTCAATTCTGTTTTGCTAAAAACTTGCCACCTTTTTGGATTAGAACACATGGGAAACCCTAGGTATCTAGGTTGGTGGTCTAGGAATAGTACGCTAGATGGCACGGCAGGGTTTCGTCCTAGTTAGTCTAGCAGGATTGACGCAACAACACTAACTAAATGTATGATGATGACTTAAGACCACTATGGTAGGAGGTGTTTCCCTACCAGTGGCACGTGCACGGGAATGTATGATATGGTTCACCGAGGTATGAGGTCTCTAGGGTCCCACTTGTGCTAGTTACCTTTAGGTATTTCCCATGGTGCTCGTTTGTGACATGCTACTTGTGGTGTGATTTCCATTTTAATTGTTTCATATCTAATGCTTCATTTGTGAAAAACCAAATTTTAATTATAAACTGCTCTCTTTTCATTTCAAAAGGTTAATTCATGCTTGATTCCATTTTCTAAACCTCTTGGAAATAAATGTTTTCCATAAAAGTGAAACATGTTACTTGAATTCTTAAATGAAGTGGAAAACACTATTTTAATAGGTCTTATTTTCAAACTTGCATTATTGAAATTCTTATTAAGGGCAGGGGCATGGGATGTTGTTGAAATTTTGGCTTTCATACTGAGCACCTCGGTGCTCACGCCTACTTTACTTTCAGTTTCAGGTTTTAGACTTCGGTTGTTTTCAGACAAGCATTGTTCTATGTCGGTGGTGACCCATGAGGTCACATGGAGGTATGTATAGTTATTTATCTCTAATTTTATTTTTCCACTACAATTTTTTACTTGTATTATTGAGTTCATTTCTTTTTATATATATTTTATTTTATGGGCTAAACCGTTCCCAAATGTTTGTTTGATGCCCGAGACTAGTTCCCATCCTGGGGGGATCGGGAACGCCCCTTGGGACTTGCCACGGGCTGGCTCGGGTGACCGGTTCAGGGTCGACCCGGGCTGGTTCGTGACATTATTCTCCCCCTAGATTAGTATCCACGCTAGAAATTCCTGTGTTAATGGGTGCATCCAGAGATGCATCCTTCCCTTGTCTATTAATCACTGAGTTGTAAGAACCCTTTCTTATAGAGTCATTAGATTGTAGCCCAGCACATTCCAGGCCAGTTTCAAGAGTGGCATCCACATGGTTCATAACCAGGGGGAGAAAGTTATTGCCTGGTAATGCTGTGAGATGAACATCCCCCTAAGATGAACTAGGCATCACTGCCTCACATCCCTTGCCTGAGAGAACCACTATAAAAGATAGACCAACTTCAATAGAGATGAAGGTGCCATGTTCTTCTACAGTAAGTTCATTTTTAAGAGGCCATACCAGCATCATCTCACAAAGTTATAAAATCATTTTTTCCATATCCATAAGGATTCCTTCATGAACATATTGATCCTCTACTTCTTCAACCATATAAGACCATAAGGCACCCGATTTCTCACCCTATTGGAGTGTTTTTAACCGATTTTTTAGAATTCATCAAGGGAACATCAGGCTTACCCATGTTCAATTTATCCCTTTTTGTGTTTCGGACCTGAGTGCACCCATCACCCTTGGTTGGTTCTCATAGATCATCACCTGGTTCTTCATCACTCGACAATTGGTCAAAGAGTGACCAACAAACTTGCACAGTTCACAGAATGGTTGTATATGTTCATATTCAATAATAATATCTATTTTGAAGTCCTTGGCATTGAATGTAATTGTATCTGGAGCTTAGAATGAAGGTTACATTAACCATGAATCTCGCATAGAGCCCTAGTTCTACACAAAGTATTCTCTGGTCAATCTGGAGTAGAGTACCAATACAAGATGTGATGTAGTTAGGGATCATAGGATGCCAGAAATAGAAATTTAGACCATGAAGCCCCACCCAGACTTGAGCCGATCTCTTCTGTTATGTTAGTAGATTGAATTCATAGTCCCATTTAGAGAGATGAAGAACCCTGGGAATGAGCTTCATGTTCCCCATTTTCATATAGAATTTATAAAATTATTAATATTTTGTATTAAGAAAATTAGTCCGCTAAAAGGACAATAAACTCTAATTAAAAAAATACAAATTTTTATGAATAAAATAGGATTTGTTCGTATCTAATGCCTTTAAAATATATTTAATGAATGTCACAAAATATTATTAAAAATAAAATATATAAAATTTATTAATATCATTCATAGATAAATATAATTTTTCAAGATGAAACACCTTTGGCACATAATAATAGTTTTTTTATAAAAAAATAATATATATTGATTTGTTTTTTATATTTATTTTTAATTATTTGATATTATATTAATTCATCTATATGTTTTAAAAGTATAATTAATACTACTCATAACCTCTCATTTAACTATTAGTAGATAATTTTCCATTTTAATATCATTGTTAATAGTATGTGGTAAAACTCACTCTTACATGTAACTCAATCCATCGAAAAACTAATTGTTGTGTGCAGTGAAAGCTAACTCCTTATAGAAACATTGAATGAATTGATGTCAATGATTGAAATTATTAAAGATATTTTCAATTATTAGGATTTTATATTCATTTCTACACTTTCTGTTGAATTTCATACAAAGTATCAAATATGATATTCCAATGTTAAAATATTATGATGTTAAATGTCCCACATTCTGAACTATTTATGATTTAATAACCCTTAAACTATTAAGGATCATTACCATCAGTCAGTAAAAAACAATAATGATGATGAATACATCTATAATTTTCATCACATATTCATTGATATTTTTTAATAAACCTGATGAGTGGTATCTACTGGTTCATATGAACTTTGATCATGTATATATTCAATATCCACATGCTCTTAACACTAATAATGTTTATTATAACTATATATTCAGAATTCATCATCGTAATTATGGATAAAACCTCGTATAAATATCATATTTTTTATTCTATTGATTCTTATATCGTCATCAACCCAAAAGAAATCTCTAAACACCATTACATCATAACCCCTAAAGAAACATGACTAAGAAAAACAATCATGTCTATTCCTAATATCAAAATCTATATACACATATAAAAAACATACTCATAAGTGATAGACAAAAACCTTTTTTCATAAACAGATCTCCTTGTGTATATATTATTCTATTTGTAGAGATATATTATTATAGATGAGAGATGATTCCAATCTCACTAACTCTACTAAGATGTTATTG
Source organism: Viscum album (assembly GCA_963277665.1). Classification (NCBI taxonomy): domain Eukaryota; kingdom Viridiplantae; phylum Streptophyta; class Magnoliopsida; order Santalales; family Viscaceae; genus Viscum; species Viscum album. Next base: position 137,683,588 of record OY728139.1, read on the forward strand.
AGTAACACATAGATATTTATTATATTCCTATAACAATCATTCAATAAATAATAAAAACATTCTTAAATAATAACACTATATTTGATAACGTATTCCACACACAACCTCAAGATTAAACATTCCAAAAAAATATTTCACTGTATTTAAAATCTCTAATAGCTTGGGGAAAACAAAACACTAAGTCTAAATGAACAGAAATATATTACAACATTGTAACTATGTAATTTTATTTTTAGGTATTAATAATAAGGAGTAGTTTTTTTAAAAATAGTTATCAGTTATTTAGAAAAAAGAAGAATCATTTAAATGAAAAAACAATTGTTTTCTAAAAAACTATATTATTTCAGAATGAAAGATTAGTGGTACTATATTCCCTAAATTTTAAATTAATTCCTAATAAAAATAAAAAACTTATATGAAAAATAATATTCAATTTATGAATCATCATAATAATTTTATCTCAAAGTATTTTTTAAGATTTTGTTTAATAGTTTTTATTTATGATTGAATAGTTAACTATAAATAACTTTAATTAACAATTTTATATTTTTTAATAAATAGTATATAATGATAAATTTTAATTTTAATTCATATTTATGTAAACTTAGTCTAATTATATATCTACTAATCCATTTTATGTAATTTTAATCAGGATTAATCTTAGTATTGAAATAAAACATAATAAAATTTTCATAATGTTCAATTTCAAAACCGGATTTCTCATCACATCTAAGAGATAAATTATAAATTAATTTCTTACACATAAATTAATTGAATTTGGATAAGTATATTCCATATCTAGAAGGATAGATATTTATATTATCTTTTAATTTCAACATAAATTTTGACCACATTTAATTGAAAATCCTGATATAGTTATTTACCTACGTTAAGATAAAACATGATTTACTAGGGATTAAACTAAAATAATAAGGTTTATAGTGACCTATAAACTTATCTAAAATAAAATTTCAAGACATTATTCAATAAATTATTTTCTAATACTATTTATTACTATATTTCCAAATCATTTTTATGTTAAATTTTTGGTTACACATTTTTCATTTCAAAATTTTCCAGTGTTCCACTAACCAAACTTATAAAATGCCACCCACTCTCCTATGATATTTTAACCATAAAACTATTTTTATTAAAAAACTATCTACCATTATCCCTTATAAACTTCTAGAGTCACATCTTAAAATAATTAGATTGTTCATTTATTCACCCTCAAATGATTGTTTTGGTAATATTATTGAGGATACCATAAAAAAGAGGTAATATTCTTTAATGAGAATTTTTATATTTTTTCATCCTCAACCTAAATCAATTAATATTAAAAATTGATTATATAAAATCATAATAACATTCAATATACATAGATTGTTTTATGTCTATTTAATTTACTAAAATCATCTACACTTCCCAAAAAAGGTTAATAAAATCATAATTTGTGTGTACGGTGGACTATCGTCTCACGAACCGCTTTCTTTCGTTTTTACATTACCTATTATCCTTATTGGGTATAATGATGGATGTAATGTATATATATTATATTTATTTCTTAATTATACTAATTTATTACTTATATAAATAATATATTTTTTTACTTCAAATTATTTAGGGGATATTATAATGTCACTCATCTCTACAGTGGACTACAACCTTGCAAATCTATCTGATTTGTTTTTAATAAACACATTATTTGGATGAAAAAATGGGTAATAGTAAGGAAATTATATGATATTAATTAAATAATAAATATATTTATGAAATATTTATCAGTTTTAAAGGATAATATACTATTTTATTTCTAACTAATTCACTTTGATAATAATGACAACATCGTCCCTGTACATGTGGACTACAACCATCATGAACTGATGTGACTATTTTTTGATAACCCCTACACAATGATAATATATATAAGTATATTTAATGAAATAATATATTATAGATTATATTATTTTTATTATTTATGGTAAAAATATTTTATGAATCTTTTCTATAATGATTGTTGAAAATTGAACTGATACTCTGGTGTAAATACGGTCAATCATCTCCATGATCATAAAATATTTCATTTCTCAAAAACATATTTTATTATTGTCCATAAAATTATTATTCATGTATAAATATTATAATTATTTATTGATTATTATTATATACCTTATGGAACTATATACTATATTCAATAACCTGGTCATTCATGACTAGAATGAATAAGAAATAAGGGCAATTAAAAACAAAAACAATGAAAATAATGATTGATTATTAATTTTTTGGTGGTAAGATGATATAGAATGATCATATTTGACATAATAAATATTAATATGGTTATTTAATAATTTTATATAATTTTTATAAATAATAAAAAATTGGTTATTTCATGTTCAACTTAAAGGAAACATGATTTAAAGTGACTTCATCTTCATTTCCATTCATTGTGGAAAATAGAATTATTTTGAAAATAATTAGTTTTTTATAGTGTAAATAATACTCCATTTACATGAAATATAATTATTCCATCCCATTTAATTCAATTTTAATAATTAATTTTAATTATTTCATCCATGTTAATTTGGAATAATGTTTACCAATTTGAAAGGAGTTTCAATACTTAATTATTTTTTAGTTGGTTCTATTACTACTTCATCTTCCATTAAAATTATATTAATATATGAATTGTTAATTTTTATTATCTAATGTTTTGTAGGAAAATATTATATTTTTATATAAATTTGATACACATACTCTCTTCAATTATTATTTTTCAAGTAAACGTTATGATCATTTATGGGGCATCGTCTAAATTTACCTTTATTGAGGAATATGGAAATGTTGCACAACTAATTTATTTTATAAGGTACATATAATACTAAATTGACAAGTAATATCATGATTCATTAATAATTTATATTATTTTATATATCAAATTGTATAATTTCATCCATGTAGACTTTACAAGAATAATTTTGTTGTAGTAAATTTTATGGTACAATCTAAATTCTTATTGTGATTATTAACATATATGGGATACAATCACATTATTTTAATAATTTATCATTAGAAACTAATTTTATAATAGTTGTAAATTTTATCATATGATGGATATGATTATTTTCAAAACAATATAAAATATTTTCATATAGTGTATACTTTTATAGTTATTCGATTAACTAGTGAAATATTTATAAATAAACAACCTTTATATAGTATATATATTTAATTTCAAGGAATATTTTCATGAATAAAATTGATTATTTTATATATAAGGAATTAAATTTTATGTGAAGGTGTGGATGTGAAATATTTATATGAATCCCTTTAATAAATCAGTAGTCTTATGAGTTGAATTAGTAGGATAGCCTTAGCTAAATGGGATTCTACACATATGTTTCGAAATATCATCCTGAATTATCATTTAAATAGATGAAATCATGATTCTTTAGATTATGACATAAAATAATTATACATTTATTTCATTAATACTTATATTGTTTATATCACAAATATTTTCAAACATATATTACCTCTAAATAAATTTCATTCTCTATTTTTTGATTAAATGGACTGTTTTTTAGTTATTTATTGAAACATATTAGATTTAATTTATCATATTAGGGAGTTGATGTAATTTAAAATTCATGTTGTTGGGGTGGACCCTTAGTGGATAAAAGTGAAATTTTTCATCCAAAATACCAGAACTAAAATTATAGTAAGCCCCTTGGGTCATTTATGATGCAAGAAGTGATACCTTAATCATTGGTAGGAAATAACACTAGCATTATGATTGTAGGTAGTGATACATGCAAGATGAGGTAGGCCTGACACTACTATGGGACTTCGAGATATGTCTACGAGACTCTTCTTCTAGGGAATATGTGATATGTAATGTATATGACTCAACATAGATAAAAATAGGTATTTTATTTCATAATAAAAAAGAGGTGTTGACCCCAAATATACAAACAATTTCATCTTTCTTCTGTTTGTTACCTTACCTTTTATATTTATTGAATTTTTTCATGATAGATTCCACTCTATAAACCTTATTGAGATTTTGAAATTACCCTAATTTTATTTCCTTTTCCAAGAATCCATGAAGTGTGTTGTGATTAATATTATTGATATTCAGGGTTTAATTATCATTTTCTTAATAAAAGATATGTTGTAATTTATGTCATTAAATTTAATATGGGAATCATGTATGTATTGATTTTTCCAACACTACAAAATTATTCTATCCTTCAGGATTAAATTACTTGTAAATTATGATATTGTAATGAGGCATAGACCAGATCTGACCTAATGTAATAAGGTCCACTGTAGTTTTCATCCTAGTAATTTAAGTAGAAACCTTTAAAACTAGACTCATAAAACCCTTGATTAGGGAACATATCCACATAAAAATATTGATAAAATGTATAATAACATTTTATTTTTTTTGATAATGTACATATTATGTTATTTTCTCATAAAAACATCAATATCTATATATTACAAGTGTATGTGGTACCATACCATATTTTCATATGGGAAATAACTCCAAAAGGGTGCAGTAGGCTTGACCTTATCACAAACTGGTGCAAAATAATGGATCTTCATTCAATACTTATTTGAAACTGGTATGGGATATGACTTTGATAATTTAAATTTGAATTATAAACCAATATGATTTATTTGAATATGCGATAATAGTGAATGACAATTGACAAACCTATGATCTATTCTATGGAATATAATGTGTCATTATTTAAACATCTTATAAATTATTATATTAATTCCATATAACATTTATCATTCATATCAATATGATTTTTATGTTTAGTCAATGGATAAAACGAAGGGAATCTTGGTAATGATGAATATGAAGGATAATGTGGTGAATATGGGGAAATGGAAAGATTATCAGTGTTAATGATTTCATTATTATAACTAATAATTAATCTTATAATATTATTAACAATAAATTACATAAATAAATCCCAAACACACCAAAGAAGAGACAGATAAATTTTGAAAAGGGCATGAGTGGTGGAGTCCATTGGGGAAGAAATATCAATTAAAGTCATTTCATAAATGTGGAAAGAGACACTCTAGAATGATTCTCAAAGGTATGGTATAATTCATTATGTGTGGAATGGATGGAAATAATGTATCTCGTTAAGAAAAAATTTGTGTATAATGTAATGAAATAAACATCATCGAATGGATACATTTCTATTTTATGTAATTAATATTGGGAACCTATACATTATTAGAGAACATTACACTATTAAAATTTTGGCCACTAGAACAAGGAAGTACTGAATTTGAAATAAAATTGATGAAGTATTCATATATTGGGATCAATTTATTAATTTTTTTTAATTATTTTTACAAAGGTTATTTCTTTATACGAATCAGGAATTATTCACGTACTCTGTAAAATTTCATTCGAATATATATCTTTAGTAACATATTATTGATTAATACCATCATGGGTTATGATTTTATGGTTCATCAAATGATAAATATATTAATCACCCCTATGTATGTGTTTTCTGTTGAGGGTTTACAAAGATTAAGTATTGTTTAGGAAATTATTAAACGTAATAGAGATAATTATATTACTATTTAAGAAATGTTTATTGAGGAATAATGACCTTATTTTTAGAAGATAATTTCAAATGTATTAATAAAATTAAGGTATAATATTATCATTGATGTTGAGGTAAATTCATTATATTAAACATTGGTAAATTTTCTGAATTATATTAATATTGTGTTAGAAAAATCACACCCCAATTGCTATGTGACAACACGTTGCATCTACTGAAGGCTGTGTTGCATGAACCCATGACTGAAGTGTGATAAGTGTTTATATCCTAAAAGTTTCCTAAATGGATTTCTTGTTAATATGTAATTGTGTTTAGATAAATTTTTTGATGATTGAATATTAATAATGATCCACTTATTAGTGTTGAGGTTTATATATAAATATTTTATATGGGAAAAGTTGTTCATTCCATATTGTTTTTAGAAAACGGATCGATACACTGAAAAAATAATTAACACTCAATTATGTATCCTATGGTCCATTAAATGTTTATTTAACTCATTCATGCATAAAAAATAATTTTTGGACAATCAATTCATGGAGTTTGTGATGAATTAGAAACTGATCGAAGCCTAACCAATGGAAGAAATTGTATTCATGAAATAGAATCACAATATATAATTAAACATCCTTATATTACTAGAAATTAAAATTATTCCTCAACTTTGGGAAAATGATTTTGAAAAATAATCTACAACCATACTTTCTGGTGAATCATATATTTCATTAAATCATCACATATTTATGGTTTTTAGGTCCTCAACAATTTATTGATCACTCACTTTATTTTCATAGATATCCTATATTAATCATTTTAATTATTAAGGCTTTTCTTTCATGACCTTGTTATCATGTACCACAAATTTAATCCACCTTATAATTCTATTTTTTTGTTATTCATTATAACTATTGTTCTTCCTTTTTTATCTTATTTAGAGTATATTTTATATACCCTTTCTATAATCTGTGTTCTCAATGAATAACTTTTGAAATATAAAACCATTAAATTATTAGAAAAATATGAAACTTAAAGGGAAAAATTTATTTATTTGGGAAGAATAAATAACCCCAAAATTTTATAATAATAACATTGTATTATATTCTATATGTGACATGAAATTGGATTAAGTTACAAATTAAATATAGTTCACTGTATTTAATATATTTGATAGCTAGTAGAATACATGCAACCAAGTCTAAATAATGTGTAATATAATATACCATTATAAACTAGAAATTTACATGATGGAATGAATAGTACTAACTAAATTTCGAATATTATGAATTTTTATCTATTGGAAATAAAATATAAATCATTTTAAATAAAATTTTAATGATTTTTTATAAAATCTTCTTTCTAAAAAGAGGATTAGTAGCCCTTTTTGATAATTATGTAAAATTAATCAATAAATTTTTTTGAATATTTATTTGGGAAAGTAATATCATTTTTAAATTATATTATCCAAAATAAATAAGTCTAAATTTGTGGAATTTTTTGATAAATGATTCATTTTAATTTGAATATTGAAAGGTGCTAAATTTTATTTGAAATCACTAAATTGAATTAAACTATTTTTAATGATAAATTATATTTATAATTTATTTTAAATTTAAAGACGTTAACTTATATATATAATAATACAATTTAGTTCCATACAATCATTTTTATGTTTAATATTGATATGAAAACATTGTAAACTTTTCAACATGTTCTCTCTAATATCATGGGTTCAAATAGCGTCTACTAAATTAATTTTAATTTATTTTTAAAATAATTTTAATTTAATTTCAAAAAAATGAAATAATTATTTTTATAAATAATAATTTATTTTATCTAATGTTTTAAATTAATTTTGTATCATAATTAATAGTAAAAACAACAAAAATTATTTACCACGAATATAGTACCAGTTGATTTACTAGTGGTTAAACTAAAAAATCATTGGGTTAAATATAATTAATGGTCATTCTAAAATATATCTAAATGAAATATTTATACACAGTAATATATATATATGTATATATAATAATCAATTTTTTAATCTTTTCCCATATGAAAAATAGTAGAACATTTTTCTTTTTTCAAAAAATGCTGTAGTGACACTCATCTCACTTATAAAAAGGATCCCCTGTCCTCTATTAATAACCCCTAAAAACCCTTTAGGATATAAAAATCCTAACCATTTAAATTCTCAAATTCCAAACTATTATCACTGAATCATTATTCATGGAATACATCGATCATAGGATGGTTTCTTGAGGATAATCTACGGAGGATACCTAAAAAAAAGGTTACATTTTCAACAAAAAATTTTATATTATACATTCCTACACCTCCTACAATTATTATTACCCCATGATGAAATAATTACCATATTATCTTCAATATTTATATATTTTTTATGTCTTATTATTTAATTAAAACTAACTATACATTCATAAAATGGGTTACCAAATCACTATTCTTGTGTTCGGCAAACTATCGCCTCGTGAACCAATGCCACACAAATTTTAGATACTACCTATGCTGATTGGGAATTACAATATTTATGATGAATATATATTTTATTAAATTTATAATTATAGATATGTAGATATTATATCATATATAAATTTTGGTCCATACGATTTTCTATGGGATGTGAAAAAAGTCACTTGATTGTATGGCACACTACGACATCGTGAAGCGATGTGATTCACTTTTCAGGAATGCATGACATGGTAGATAGTATGGTAATTTTATTTAATTTATAAATATAAATAAAATTTTATGTTATTAATTACCTTTTAATCATTATTAGATGATAATATAACATTTTATATCTTATCTTTTAACTCACAAAATGATGATTACATATTTCTTGTACGTATGGACTATCACCATCAAAAAGTGATGTAACACTATTTACCGGATCACACCATGTGCTTGATATATATAAATGTGTATATTGAAATATATAATATGTTATTTATAATAATATTATCATTATATAAATTAAAATAAAATTATATACCTTTTTTATTTAATGATTATTGAAAAATGGAAACGATACCCTTGTGTATGTACGACATACCATTTCCATGAACGTAAGATATATCATTTATCAGAACCATTATTCATGATTTTAATTTTATGTATAATTTATGTATAAATACGATGATTATTTATGGATTATTATTATTTATATAATATAATTTCATACACTATGCATTTACCAGATCCATCTTGAAAAAACATGAATGACAAAACAAGGCAAGTGACACCCAAATTAATGAAAATAAATAATGATTGTTAAAAAATGAATAAGAAGATTTTATAAAAGGATCATATGTGATATTATAAATATTAATATAGTTATTTGATATGTTAATAACTTTTTTGAAATCGTCACACCAAATTATAATTCATATCCAACCAAAATAAATCACGGGGTAAGGGACTTCAAAAAGATTTCACATATTTTGAGGAATATTTTATTATTTTCCAAAAATTTTATTTTTGGTAGTATAAAAATTAACCTTTTATATATAATATCTTGAATCCATTAGAAATAATTTTATTATAATAATCAATTTTAATTATTTCATCTAATGAAATTTTATATAAAAGTTATCATGTGGTAAATAATTTCATAAAATAATTTGTTTTCATTAAGTTGTAATAGAACATTTTTTTCATTTCATATTAAAATATTATGTTTATAATTAAATTTTTTTGTATTATATTTTATATACACTTGTCCTGTGTGTTTTTAAGTTGCGTACACATAATCTATTCAATGATCATTTCTAATTTCAACAGTATGATCATAGTATGAAACTTCATCTCAATTTGTATTAGTTGATGCATATTATAATGTTATGAACCTAATATCATTTATATGATTTATACATTTACCCTCTTACATTTATTATAAATATTTTTTTGTAATTCATTCTATATAATGTTTCAACTTGAATTATTTTAGCTATGGTTATTTAACATGAAAAAAATACCATGTGGTAATATTTATTATACAATATCACTTTATTATGAGATTGTTAACATTAAATTGAATAAATAAAATTATTATTATCATTTCTTATAGTAAATTAAATCTCTCTTAATTATCTATATTATTTAATGATGAATATTATTATTTCATAAACAAAATACCACTTATTACTTATTTTATATAATTTTAATGTCATTTAATAATTATGATAGTAGATTTTTTCTTGATGAATGAGATTAAAAAATAAAATAATTCATAAAATAATTAATTATGAATTCAATTATTATTATCAATTCTATTTTCAATATTAAAATAACTTGGGAAACATTTATTTTTCATTTTATAGATTCAATGTTATGTGTTTTCAGTTATTTACCTAGAAAATTTATTAAGACTTATCTTATCAAGAGAGTCATTTATTTAAATAATATGTTTGATCAGTTTTTTTACATATTATTTATTATTATTTATTTATGATATATTAGTCTTTAACTAACCCTTCCTTAAAATATGAGCTCACAATTTTTTTAATCATTTCTTGAGAGTCCAGGATGAGTAAGATGATTGATATGAACTGTTATTCTATAGGGAATAATGATATTATTGAAAAAATTGTTTTATTTTTAATATTTTAATATAATATCAGAATTATGTAGTTATATGGTTTACTAATACTACTAAAATTTTATTTTTTCAGTATGAGATTCATTTTATCTTACGAAAATGAAATAATGCATAAAAATGATTCGTGCTACTAGACTTGGAATCTTTACACAATATTATATGTATCCTTTCAAAATCATTGTTCTATTGTTATATACCTTATAATGACTTATCTAAATAAGTTATATTTTTCAAAAAAATATTTACTAACATAATATTCACCATTGTTAGACCTAAAACATTACATAATTGATGTTGATTCATTATAAAAAAATGGTTACAAATTATAAAATGCAATTAATTTATTAAATATTCATTTTAGATTCAAAATTAATTCCATCCATGTTTAGTCATAAAAAATATCAACATACATAGATACCAACAAATGCTAAAGTACTAGGGTAGACACCTAAACATATTTATTCCCCTATTATAGCTTCTTATAAATTTTCTATCTACCTCCCTTTGAAAAAGATACTATTGTATAGTATAATATATTCACATAAACCATATTTCACTTAATTTTGTACTAGTAGATTTATTTATTTTTCTAGAACCATTAATATATTCTCAATCTTTCTTCCTAACCAATAATTCCATAATATTGAATCTTAAATAGATGTTTGTTTTCAAACATATCCTTAAACGTTTCAATCACATTTTTATTGTTCCATTATTTTCATTACCGACAATTACTATAACTCCATATATAATTTTCCATTATTAACTAATGAACATGTAACTAAACATTTTATCATGTTTTTAAATGATATAAAATGGACTCCTTTTCATCCCAATGACATTTAGTACCTTATCATATATGAGAAAAATAAATCTTCTAGTCATGATCAATATATCAATAATTTATTTTTTAGACTGGGTTAGAAATTATAAGGATAATAATTTTAAAAAATTTAAGGAAACAAAATTATTTTTTAATCCATTCATTTATGTAAAATGGAAGGATTCTACAATGGATAAAATTCATGACACCATTTACTTTTATATGGATAGTAGAAATACATCATTTGTTTCGTTAGTTGTTATGTTTACTGTTTTGGTTTTAGGTGGTGTCTATTTCCCCCTTCACTCAATCAAGAGACATCATTTCTATCCCCAATTCATATAGATAGGAATAAATATCATCACATTAAATTGAATCATTACCCATCTTTACATGTGTATATAATAACCGCATAATCGACTATACTATGTTATTCAGATAACCTTATTGATAATTTAATCATGAAAATTATTTTATTTCATAATTTCCATCCCTGATAAACTGATCATGAATAATATTGCACCATAAAAACTATAGAAAATGAAGATAGATTCACTAAAACTCATAAATCATAATAAATAATAATTCTCTCTATGTTTAATTGACTTATGATGATGTTATATTTGTTAATGTGATAAAAACAATCTTTCCTCCAATCATTGTCAAATAGGATAAACATTGCATCAGCTACACATTAATCAATATAGATCTATTCCACAACATATTCATGAGAGTTGTAATAATTTTTTTTTTCATTATCACCAATATATTATTTAAAATAAAATATTCTTCCAACATATGTAACAAAAATACCAAACAATATTGATACAATATGACCCATCCATTTTTCTGTATCACTATTGATTTAATACAATGCATTGGAAAGTCTATTTTTTTTTAAAATATTATATTTTATCTATATACAATAGTAAATAATGTGGGACATACCAAGATAATATATTATGACCACAAAAGCCTCTAAAAATCTTTAAATTGTATAATTTTAACCTAAATATTTTTAACTATGGCTCGGTTGAATTTTTATTAAAACAATGGGATATTCAATGATATATGATTCATGAAAATAATAGTTTAGGGAGAATAAAAAATTAATAATGTTAATAAAAATTGATAAAATATTTCTATTATGTGAGAATAATTACTATTTGTATGGAAATAATGAACAATGTAATATTTTCTATGAGTAAAATATTTATTGAAAAAATGGAGGTATAGAATCCATAGCATTAAAATTCTAAGATAAATAATCAGAATTATATTATTACAAATCCTTATAGTTGTTCCACTTTTCTATAGTGATTGTGGATGTGGATTTCATAAAGCTATAACCCATCTATTAAAATTATCAATTCTATTATTATACCCTGTTGAAAAGATATCCACTACTACAGTTCCGAATGTCCGTTTTGATGGAATTGTGTATAGTATAGAGTGTTGGAATTTGAACTAACCTCATATAGAAGATTAGGATCCACCATTCCAAATCATACATCACTATTTATTAGTTTCAATAGTAAATTATCCCTATAAACTTTTCTTCTAAAAGTTAATTATATATTTTGAATGAAAATGCGGATATATATATTAGAAATTATTAACAATTAAATGACTCAAATATTAAATCTTCAAGGGGACAAGTTATATGTTTCAAACTAGTTTTAGAGAAGATTAAATAAAAAATATTATTCTTTTTAAGATCAAACATAAAATTATTATTAGTAATGATATAAATTACATTATCCATATCCATTCCGTAGAAGTAATTTGACATATTACAAATAAAAGAAAAAATCATTGATATGTATAGAAGAAATAATATTCTTAATCATGAATAAAAATCAGATATTGATTAAATATTATATTATATAATTATTGTAACTATAACTTATTATAAATATTACAATTTTAAATATAATCTCCCTAGTATACATATTTTATATGTTGAGAATATAAATAAATCATCTCCTTCCACATTTCTAACATGTATACTTATGTCTCCATTACAAAATTTTCAAATTTTTATGTTATATTATAAAAATATAAAATTTTATGAACTCGAATCGATTAATACCAATAAAAAATCAATTATTTTTTTATAATTTTCAAATCATTATGATCTAAATTATTCACCATGAAAATAATTATAAAATTTTTATAAATTTTTTTAAATTTCCATTTTTAAATAAAAAATTTCATTAACATTTATCCAGGATGAATGATATTTTCTATAAATATCCATATAAGTATTATATCATCATCTTTTATATCATCTAAAAAAGTTTTTATTTAATTAAATTCCATGAAAAATTATAAACTCATGCATTGTTAAATTTTAGTGTGAAAAAATTGATATTTTTCTATGTTTTTTCACATCGATGTTACTCTAATCATATATCAATTTTGGATGACAATCATTTCCATCTTATGACATAATATTCAGTGATAGTTTTGTGGAAAACCATTTTTTCAAATTCATCATACTGATAAATTCAAAAATATATATTTTCTATAACATTTATGTATTCACTATAAGATTATCCCAATACAGACATTTAGAAAAGTATTCCTGACACATAGGGTAATTCATTTAGTCTATTCATTTTACATGATAATCCATTGGTAGACAAAATAGTAAAAATCCACTCATTTGGATGATCAAGGTATTTATATGTGTTTTCTAAATAAATCATTCCAAACCTATGTTATTTTAGTTTTCCACTTGGTTTATCATTTCAAAATGCATCATGTGCATATTACAAAAAACTATTGACTCTCATAAAATAATATCATCTAATGAATGTAATATATATATAAATATATGAATGATTTTGGTAATTTATTTTTTTGATGATATTCATAAAAAAATATTGTCTCAAAACATATTATTGTACAACACCTTTTTTAATTCACATGTATTATTAATTTGATAAATATAAAGGCTAATTATATATATATATATATACGAATGTATCTCATACAGATAGTATATATAACTATTTCATGCAGTTCTCTAATATAATATTAAAATCCCCAAAAAAAATAATGTATAGTCTGAATAGTAGCAAACCCGTATGTTTATTGAATTGTTTTATGAATTTTGATTATTGATATGTATGATCAAAAGTTACATTTTCCTTATTTTAGTAATGATGGAGGAATTTAGTTCCAATAGAACTCTATCATGTAATATGTATAAATAAATGTTTTCTTATGTTATTGAATATTTATAAAAAATAATAATTCCCTATTTTATTTGAATAAGGAGTAATATTATTTATTGTAAATATTAAATAAAATATATATTCATGTCATGATACTTTATAAGAATAAGTTTAATATTTTAAATTAACATGTAAAAATATTCATACTATATTATCTATTTATATAAATGAATACCATATTATTATATCAGTAATAAATGTAATATTTATCTACTTATTAATAGATATAATGACATTTTATAATGATAATATCTATAAATATTTCATCAATTATTTGGTAATATCATCTTAGATTACAATAATTCTAATGTCATGAGAATAGTTTTTAATATAATATAAAACCATAGTTAATGATCATGATGTCATCTTATTGGAACAATGATTTCATATAGATAATTTCACCATTTCACATTGTATAATATTACATGGTTATAATTAACAATACAGTTTTGTACAAATATCATACCTTGAACCATGATTTTTTTAAAATTTTCTATTACATTCTTTTCCTCATTAAAGTATAATTTTTTTAAACCATATTCTTTTTGTTTAAAACCAAAAGGAAAATAATTTATTTTATAATGAAGTATTGTTTTATAATAAAAATGATTACATTCTTAAAAAATATTGATTGTTTAAAAAAAATTATTCAAAATTGGAACTTTTTATATAAACCACAGACATGGTTTGAAAAACAAAAATCTGTTTTCAAATTTTTCATCATGATAATATCAATTATCCTATATAACATTATAAAAAACCCTATAAACGGGGTTTAGGATACCTATATGAGAAATATACATTAGATGAAAATTAGAAAAAATAATAATGATTCACTAAGAGAAAAATAATAAAATAAAATGTAATGATTAAAACAGAATACCTTAAAATTAGTCCATTTTCATAATAAATATGTTTGATAAAGATCACAAAGGAATAATCGAAAGGATATGACATAAAAAAGAACAAAACCTATTATATAGTCTCCAACCATATAGTATACACCACTTTTCTACTGAATTTAATTCATAAACAACCTCTAAATTAAATAAAATGGAGAATATGTGATATAATTCCACTATGTGAGTATGATTTCTAGTGTCTGAAAATTGGGTCCATGAACAACCTAAAATAGAACATCATAAATTTAATATATGATATAATTAGACATAAAATATTTTATATTATTATAAGCATATTATCATTAATATCTATAATATTTTAATACATATATAAATAACTAAATTAATTAATTTAATTATGGGATACCTTTTAATATTCAATTAATCTACCCACCTTCAAATAAAGTGTCTGATGTATCATAAACCAAGATAAACATAATAAGAGAGTTGGTAAAATGGAATCCATGTCATTCAATATAATCATAGAAATTTAATCTAAAAAACCTCACTATAAAAATAATATATGTGGTGGCATGTACCCCGAATAGGTTTCATAGTTTTGTATATATTTCACCGATTGATTAATAGATATTTTAGCCTTGGTAAAACTAATAAAATGACTAAATCACTATGTAAGATCTATAAAAATCTTATCTAATTTCCTACAATATAATTTTATATTTTGATTGTACATAGATATATTTTGGATTATTTAATCATGATCAACATTATCTTTTTCTAAAATTGGTCACAAAAGATACTTCATTCCCATTTTATCCAAATATAATGAGAAACAAAATAGTCAATCAGACAATATTCTAAAGGAATTAATTCGAATTAATGATTTAATATACTCAAAAACAAATTATATAAAATTAATATGATACTCCCAAAATGATAGAAACCCCAATGTAAAAGATCAAATCCTGTCATGTGTATGAGTTTTTAGGATGTCTAATACATTTTTTTGGTCATATGATATGATAATATTCAATTCGGTACCAATTACATTATATATTCTTCTCTAAAAAATATATTAAATCCATGGATCACTATCCAACATGATATATAAATCTATTAATTAATGATGATACAACATCCTTCAAATATAAAAAACACAGTTCCTACATAGAAAAAATTTCTTTAATGGGTAAAAAGTTGACTGATTTTATATGTTAATCTACAATCACCTTGACAATTTCCTGATTCGAAATTTTAAGCACACCACACAAGAACTCTCGGAACAATTGCTATTTTTTTATTATATAATATATTTCATAAAAAAGTAATTTGAACATATCATTATATATAAATTCATAATAATTTGTTCATTAAATAATTCAAAAAATCACAAAATCCAATTAATGGAAGGTTTTTTGAATTTAATAATAAACTATATAGAAAATTATAGATATGATAAAAAAATTTTGTATATAAAAACTATTATATATCCACATTATAACATCTCTTTGTTCATGCTATAAATTTTAATTTGTGTAATGAAACAATAAAAAAGGGGTGGGCTAAAATGAAATCTAAGTGATAACATATCAATATATCACTTTTTTTAAAATAAAAACTATAAGATAAAATATGAGTAAAGATAAATATCATATTATTAATAACATGGAAGAATAATAGTTATCCATAGACAATGATAATAATACATATAATCTGAAAAGAGAAACCACAGATGATGTTGTAAATGTGTGGAAATATTATATAACAATTATGATACATGGGGAATATTCAAAGGGATAAAGATATTTAATTTCATTAGAATGAATAATAACAACAAAATATTTATTTAACATTGACATAAAAATAATAATATAGTGGATTTAGAATGAATAATTTTTCACATAATATTGTAAGGTAGAATGATAAGATCATATTGATATTAAATTAAGAATAAATAATTACTTAGGATATGTAAATCATTGTAAGTTACACTTCCTAATTTCCATAAATATATTAGAATATGGAATAATAACCAATTCCTAGAAAAAAATTGGAATAAAAAACACTTCATGGTTCCCATAAACACAATGTATAAGGTTACAATAATTAGTTCCCATATACATAGTATATTAGGAAAACTTCCAAAATATTAATTTTTTTTTTCAAGAAATACTACCTCATTACCATAAAGATATTTATTCTTGAAACCATACCATATTATGCAATCATAGTTGAGTATGAAATAGTAAAATATTTTCCTATTCAAGTTAGTATGAATACTAAATTCACATAATCATATCATGAGATGTAAAACATTGCATAATGACTTTCTGGTGAATATGGAATCTAAGACATCACTAAATAATATATATATATATATATACATCCAATTAGAAAATTAAATAATTCAAAAATCAAAAATCAAATAATTAACACATAATAATTTGTAGTATGTTTCAAGAGAAATATAATAAAAAACATTATAGAAGGCATTTGAAGAATAAAATTTGATGGGTAATTGAAAAATATTTATTGTGTAACTTAAAAATCATTATTTATGTATCCTTTGATTAAAATAACTATTAATGATCTGTAAAAAATATAATAAAAAATAAAATGGAATTTTCATCTTTAAAAGGAATGAATACCCCTTAAAAATAGTTCTATAAAATATATATGCTTGGACACGATATCTAATAAAAAAATCAATATTCAAAACGAATTTTTTAATTAAAATAATTTTATAAGAGTAAGATTATTTGGATGCATTCATTTAAATGATATAAAATACATCAAAATTTCACTCCTTAAAGAGAAGTCATTAATATTCTATATGAAGTCAAGAATTAAATTTAAAAATAAACCATTTACTTTTTATGAAATATATATTTATTTTATATTATTTTTGAAATAATAATTATTTTAAATCTATTGGGAAACCGATTTGAAATATAGAATTGAGTATTTAAATATAATAATTCTTATATTATAGAACAAGCTGTAAATGGGTTATTATAATTTTTACCATAACCATAAAAGAAAACGATACTAGTCTCATTCAAAAGTATTACTTCCCTATATAAGAAGTGAATATACCATTTCATTGAATATTTTGGTTTGAGAATCCAATCTTGGGATACTTATTTTCAAGAAGAATCTTTTTAACTCAATAATGAGATTTGAGTTAACTAGAATTCATATGATAATGTTAAAATAAGAATCAATAAAACATATATTGTTCTCATTAAATGGGAATTAAATTACATTAATATGATATGAATTAATTATAATAAGAGGAAATAGGTTATCTAATTATCTATAAAACTCTTCAACCATACAAAATATCAATCATGTGTCATGCAGTTGAAAATGGGAAAATGGACACCTAATAAAGAACATAATCATTGAAGTATAAATCAATTGATAAATTTTATATAAGGAAGAGTTGTATAACCCTAGAAAATAAGTGGTAAATATATTAATATTTATTGATTTTTTATAATAAATTATAACTTTAATGATAATGTGTAATAATGATGTCTATAACTCATAGGAATAATATTTAGTTACCAAAACACTAATGGGGATCTTGATTAACTTTTGTTATGGGAGAAACTTCCAAAATAATAAAATTATTATTTTTGGATACCTTATTTGTTAAATTATTAATCTATATTTCATTTACAGATTACCGTTTATTATAATTTTTTATTAATTTATTATATTTATTTTCTACTTTTTGTTATTTAAGTTGGATTAGTAAATTTCTTGATTACCATTTTAGAATGTTGACCATGGTAGAAGGTTTTATAGAATAAATTCTTGAACTATATAATTTTAGAGGTTTATTTCATTCAGTTTTATAGTAGATTAATTTTTATGAATTTGTATACTATTTTATAAAATGAACTAAATTTAAGAAAATTACTTACATATGTTCATTTTGGTTGGATACAGTTACCATGGATGTTTATTATGAATATCACTTATTGAATGTAAAATATTATATTTAATTAATAATATTGGTGTACTCAAAATAATTATTTTTCCTTAAATATGATTTTTTAGTTACTATGTTTTATTGTGATGGAAAATGAAATAAGTCATAACTTGTAGGTTTTAGTATATGTGTACACTTGATCATCAATTTTTTATTTTCCATTGTGGATGGAAAGGGATAAATAATTTTTCTTCTTTTAATATAATAAAAATTAACTAAAATAATCATACATAATTTTTTATTATTAATATTACAAGTTTTTTTTAAAAAATATAAATATTAAGAATAATATGATAAAAAAATTTAATACTAACATTGGGACCTTGACCATTATTTTGAATGTATCTATGGAAATAAATTGATTAGGTTAACTTATATTTATATGGGGATTTAGATCATGAAATATACTTATATGAATAGAATTTTGGGTATTGGGTTATTGAAATTTTTAGGGGTTGTGTATATCTAAAATGTTGGATGTGATGCCATTTTATATGTGAAGAGAATGGAAGATTTATGAACACCTTTTTTATTTCTACAATGGAATGAATAAATTCAAAATAAATTGGTTCAAGAATATTCCCATAATAAATGGGTCTTCTTAATGGACCTATAAATATAGAACCATGAATCTCTAAACATGAATAAAACTATTATTAAATCTTTTACCACAAGATTATTAAATCAAAAAATTTATGTTTTTTCACCATGGTAACACATTTTTACACAAGTAATATATATTTTAATAAAAAACGAAATTTTTCCTTATTAAAATAATTTTATTTCATAAACCAAAATATTTTCTCTATATAGTATATTTGATTTTTTAGACAATGTTAAATTACCATTACATTCTAAAATTTTAATATATATAAAAAATATTTTTTTAGAAAAAAAATTCTTTTATCATTATGTGTTCAAATATTTTTATAACATTACATAAAAATAAAATAAAACCTATATTTTTATATTAATTTAAAATCAATTCAGTGAAAATTATCATATGGATAAGAAAACTGGAATATTATATTTCATCGCCAATTACGCCTTCATTTCGACGAATAAATATTTCTATTTGACTATGTTATTGTTATATTCACATAATAATCCATTATTTTAACATTAGTTATCCATAGTAATATTTATACTATTATCTCAATCCTATATCATCCATTTATTGCAATATATGAAAATAATTATTAATTTTTTATAAATATAATATGTAAAAAATCTTATCAACTGGGTGTTTTTAACTGGGTTCGCAAATTTAATCTCACTCATTATGCATCAGTGAATGATCTAGTTTATAGAGAGCCAATTTAAGAATTCATATTTATTTTATTATTTTACATGAATAATAATTCTATATCACATTTAGTTAGATAAGTTATTAAAAACATGTTTTAATATCTTTGATGGAATTCTACATAAGAATAAAATGTGATCATTTTACAAAATTGAACCAAACTATACTCTTTTATAGACTTGTCATATGGTTTTCTCATATTTCTAACCCATGGTATAAAAATTTAAAAAATGTGGGATATTAAATATAGTAATGGAAAAATTATAATAGAATATAATAATAATTATTTTCTATAAAATAAGATTGAATGATATAAAACCATTAATTAAAAAAATAACTTAGGAAAAGTGTGTAAAATAATGAGATATTTAAAATGAGTTATGTAGAATAATATTATGTTCAGGATTACGGTATATGAGTGTGTTAATCACATAAGTGGTCTAAGAGTATTTTATTATATAATGAGATAAATTTTTTAATTTCTATTTAATTAGAATATAATATTTTATGTATATATTACAATTATTATTGATATAAAATTCTCATACTAACCAATGATATAAATTTCGAGCATTGATCATTTAAGTGTTAAAAAAATCCCATCATATAAATTGCTATAATTACTTTATGATTATCATTTTTCTTCATTGAAATATATTTATATTATAACGATTATTGTCCTATTTAGTGTTATTGGTATAATATATCATTATTTTAAAAAAGTAAAAGAAGATAATTACAAAAATGACTTTACTACATAATATGAAAATGTTTCTTCTTGATTGATCATTTAGAATGGTGGAATTAACATGGTTTTCATTACATGTATTTTAAATATATTTATAAATTTTTATTTACATAAAATTAATAATTTCATAAACATAATTTTCATCCATTAAAGTTATTATAATTATCAAAGATATCTATTCTGGTGAAGAAAATAAAAAAAATCTACCTTTTTATAGAGGGCATAATCCACACATATTCATTGATGAATATTTAGTTTTCCAATGAAAGGGGAAAATAGTAATATATTCTATCATTTCATATTATAAATGATTTAATAAATATATATATCCTATTAAATTACATTTTAAGTCCATCATTTTATGGTAGTGATTGAAAATGATAAATGTCATGTCTTAGTGTTAGTTGTTTGCAACATGCAAAACTAATAAGCTTTTTTCATAATAGAAAATATGAATTGTTTTTATTTTATATTACATTATTTTAATAATATATAAGAATGATATTTATACATATTTTTTCATTTTATGATGAATTTTTATATTTTATAAATAATATAAAAAAATATATAAATTTGTATGGAGTTATTGAAAAATTATACATCTTTGATTGATAGTCTCATTTAAAAGGGGGTAAATCCATTTATGAGCGTTCTATTGAGAATACCAAAACCACTTTTAGTAGGATAATAATATATAGGGGTGTTTTGGGAATACATTATACTGAACAATGTGGCTTATTTTGTAAGGGGAAGTGAGGATAGGAGAGCCTCCTTTATATGTGAAAAGGCATGGAAAAGATGTAAATAATTTTTTTTGTCTAATAATGGGATGTATTTCTCATGAAAATATATAATAAATTAAGAGACCCAATTTTTGTCCTAATAAGACTTTAAAATATTTCTATGAATATTTCTAGAGTTGGGCGCTGAGATGGCATGCAATTCCAAGACCCGGTGTGTCCGGAATTAATTTTATAAAAATATTAAGTGTTTTTATATTAAACACGCACTGTTAACTAAAGAAAATTGGATATCTGTTAAATGGCAGATTGGATCAGAAATCGGAGACCATGGTTGGGTTCGTAACGTAGTGTTTCCCCTTGGAGCGACATAAAATAAGTCGGCACGGGATGTTCGGACCCCTCGCTCATTGGCGATGTATAAAAATGGATAAATTAAATTATTAATTTATTCATTTAATATCTCAAACCTAAATATATATGGAACATGGACTCATATGAAAAATATAAGGCCACCGATGTGATCGGAAAGTAGGTTTTACCCTAATAAAGGTATAACCTTTGTCCGCATCGGGTGTTTGGCATATGCGCCATCACGGGATAATAATTAAATAATTAAATAATTGTTTTTTTGTAATTTAATTTATTTCTTTTAACTTAGATAGAGGTTATAAATTCATTGTTTAGAGGGGGTTGGACTCATAATTAATTTTGTCCAACGACGGTAAACCCTGCCTTCCTTTCCTCTCCTTCTCTCCCCGTTGATGAACAAAAAATGAAGAACAATGTAGCATCAGATCCAGGTGAATTGAAGAGTGACGAACACAACATCTTATTCTCATCATTGTGCAAGTGTGATCCTCATCAACACTGAGAGGATCTTGATGAACGATATCGTCACCAACGATCGATCCAAACTTGAGGCAGGATTTATCTTTGTGGATTCTTTACCCGAGTTTAAATTTCTCACGACGAATGTGAATTAAGTAAATTAATTCACGGATCGATAAAAAATTGATTGAATTAATTTTCGTCTTTTTTATCTTGAATTTGATATTCATGAAGCATGATAAATATTTAATTCCCAATTCCCCATGTTCTTGATTCTCAAAAAATATGGTTAAAGTAACACGTCTATCGATCCATACTTAGACCACGATATTTCTCTATTCATTGTCCACGCATTCTTCGTGCATTCTTCATCCCAAAAAAATTAAGAGTGCTGGAAACTCAAATGTTTCATTGAGAGCGATGTAAAGACACGAAGGTCTTGACCCAAGGATCATAGATCCACATTTGTCTCTTTTTTCCGAGTTAAATTGAATCCATAATGACGCACAGAATGATCCCATAATGCGGGTCTGATGAGGGTTTCAGCGGTTCAAGGTGGATGTTCAGTGAAGTGATTAGGCGACCGTGGAAGTTTAGTGAGCTACCTTCGATGGAATGCGAGGCAGCTCCGACGGTTTGGAGCGGTGTGGGAGAACATGACAAAGGCGGTCCGACAAAGCGAGGTTGGCAAGGTGAGGCTGTCTGGTCAGCGGGACAATGTGACATAGCAGGTGCAGTCAGGTGCAGCTGGTGCAGGCAGTGCATGGGCGCAGTGGGAGGCAGATATGGCAGTAGGCTGGTGGCGGCAGATCCGGCATAAGAGGCAGCCGCGTGAAGGCCGGTGGGGTTTGGAGGAGAAGAAACCGTTAATAGAGAAGGAGATTAGGGAGAGTAGAAGTTTAAAGAAAATATATTGAAAAAAAAGGAAAAAAAAGAGAATCCGATGAATGGGTTATGCAAACCAACTTTGAAAAGGGATTTTTTGTGTGGAAAGGGATTGGAGTTATGAAATATTTAAATAAATAAACAATTAATAATAATAATAAAATATTGTTATTATTAATTTTGTTGATAAAACACTATTCCGCCCGTAACTTATCTGTGCGAACTCAGCTTCACCAACCGTCAGCGTCAGTGAGACCCTGACTTCGAGATGAAATTTATGAGTCCAATATTGGATTTATTTTTCGGGTTTTTGGATTGGGTACCCAAAGCGCTCAGAAAATAATAGATTTCATAATATTATTAAATCTAAGACCCATCATTACTCATGCGTGCGACGTCCGATTGACTTGTCGATAGCGAGGATGTGACCCTATCATCAATACAGTCAGTTCAACTCTAATGTTTGATACTAAATTATGGTTCAGGGATTGGGTCCGTGAAACACCGAATAATAATAATATTATTATTATTACAGGATCATGTATCTGACATATCTCCCTCATATGGTGTCAAAATGGTGAACTGTCTGCGAAATTGCGACCCAGAAATTAACATACATGTTTCAAGACCAATTATAGATATTTTAGTCAAGGTCAAGGTGTGACCCCACGAGGCCCGGTTCACACGTGTTGCTGTGAAAGGAAACTTTTCACCGGGTAATCGTTTTGGATAAATGGGTAGCCCATCTCGGGTGTTTTTCCATGTGGATCGCACCGGTGTGACTCGTTTGGTTATCTGGTGTCGTTTGATGTATGACCGAGTTGGATCAAACACGAATCCAACTTGGCCCTCGGTACAAATATGCCATTAACTTACAGACTGGGCGTTAGATTAATGCACCGTCTGTCGTGTTGGATCCCTTATGACATGGCGGTCCTTCGGGTTACTCTCTTGTGGAATTTTCATGGCGGTTGAGGTATGAAAGATAATCTAAGGTGCAGAACCAGGGTATTTCCTTTAGTGAGAGTTAGGATGACTATTCCTTGACGACTCAAGGCACATGTATTTCTTACAATACTCCTGTAGAGATGGGACTCTCCACCTCATGGGTGAGGTTCATTTTCCTCTGAGATGGTTTTCCTATCCTTGGAGTCGGTACTCCATCACATGGCCAGACATGGCCGGATCTATGGGTAACCCTATGTGCCGATTACACGGGTTGGAGTACATGGGATGAGACCATGTACGGGCACATGGCTAGCGTACACGGGGCAGAGCTCAGATACTTTGACACGATGAGTGATCCTTTCTACATGCTGTGTTGTTTCATTTTACACGACCATCCTTGCGACACCTTTCGTTGTACACGAGTAGTAACCAGGTTCAGAGAACATAGCGTGTGACCTTTATACACTCCTTGTAATTTTCAGTACATGGCTCGGTCCTCTTGTCCACTATATCTAAGACATGTTTTGTTTGGGTTAGTGCCCGTTCTTCTCGTTCCCCTGAAGGTCAAGAATCGTTTCCTTCTACAGGAGTATGATCCCTTTAGTAGGACTTTTTGTGATAGATTCGGAATCCCTCCGAGAGGCCCGGAGAGAGCTCCTCCATCCATTCCCCACCCATGGTAGAGTTAGGAATCAATGTGAACAACTCTACCGGGCATTGATCCTCTACCTAGCTGGTGAATCACCTAGCTGGTGAATCTAGATGAGTCGCGGTATCCGCCAAGGCCCTAGTAGTGATCCTCATCTTTGTATCATGATCATTCCCACTCAGAAGTGTGTCTCCCATAATGAGTGTGTCTATCTCTTGTGGCTTTTCCTGACGAACAACACTTCTCGGACATATGTTATCAGAGTTATCAGACTCGTGGAGTGAGTTCGCCTGGATGAGCGCTTCGTGAAATCTTCAAACTGGATCCCTAGTGTGGGTATGTAGTTGTGTAACTTGTCTCTAGACTATAGGCATGAGTTACAAGTATATCTGGTTTCCCTGGGTATATGTATGGGCATATACCTGGTGTGAGCTTTGAGATGAAGACCCCCTTACTCTATCATTTGGGTATCTTTAAGCAATAATTTCTATTATTGGTTGGAGATGTACTCTTTTTGGTCACTCTTGTTGTACCTTGATCTCTCTTACCTATCTCCTCTTTAGTACATCTCATTCTGCTCTCTGGAGCCTTCAGGGAATCCTACTGAGTATTCTTATACTCACACCTGCTTGGGCTTTGCCAGCATTTGGCGTACCCTTGCAGACGGCGAAAAGGATGATCGTGAAATCAGATGAGCTTCTGGATACATGGTGCATGGACTAGATGTGGTGGGCGTAGCTTGGGATTAACGAGTGGGACTCTTCCAGCTATTTTACTTTTTCACCTGTTTCCAGGTTGTGGCACTTTTCTATTTGGGTGTGTATTTTTTCCCCTTTTCCTTTCCGCTTTACGTTTCTTGTACTTGTACTATTATAGGTTGATGCATTTTTTTGGTTCCCATTATATATTAGTGTGTAACCTTTCATTCTTGTTTTTGTCTGCACTTTTTCATTGAGTTATATGTGTCTGTGTGTACAGGTTCTTAGGTAAAGGCCTCCCAGAGTTTGTTGTGACTTTGGCGCTAGTCTCCATCCCCTGACCTATGGAGGCGGGCTTGGGAAAGTTGTGTTTCAAGCCCTAGAATGGGTCGGCTCATGATAGAGTGGTATCATAGGTGGTTCGACCCTTGGGACGTTGTTCGGACGTTTCCCTAAAATCGTCTTGGTTTGGTTTAGGAAAACAATGTCAATGTGTCTCGAGAGCGGCCCTCAGGCCAGGGAGTCCAGTGATGATGCGGGCAGCCGACATATCCATTCACTAGGACCTTGATTACCTTCTTGTCGACTTGGCATTATGAGACACCTGTTGTAGATAACAATGGTACGTGAATCATATAGGATTGAGTCTCTGACTGTCTTTCTCGATTCAACTCTGCATTGTTGTTGATATATATAGATATACTCATCTGACTGCGATACTCCTTGATAACATTTAATATGTCTCTGCAATGATATCCATCCAGGATACTAGCTACAATTCATGGCGATGATTCCTTGAGCGACCAGAGCTCAGTTCAGGACCCATCATGTGAGCCCCTTTCTCAAGGTGGGATGCTAACAACACCCCTACCTGTTGAGAAGAATGCAACCCCACCTGAGTAGGCTGAGGATGCGTGCAAGTGGAGTACACTTCAT
Source organism: Viscum album (assembly GCA_963277665.1). Lineage (NCBI taxonomy): Eukaryota > Viridiplantae > Streptophyta > Magnoliopsida > Santalales > Viscaceae > Viscum > Viscum album. The sequence continues at coordinate 137,710,478 of OY728139.1, forward strand.
GAGTTCTAACACTAGAGACCACTGAGGATTCGTAGTAATCTAGGCCCTCAGACAGTAGAGGTTTGTCTAGATTCGGTGGTCGACTGGTCTATAATGGTAGTTTCCGAGAACAGAAGTTCGAGCAGGGGCTCTGTAGAGTGATCTATACTATCATATTACCCTTGTGAATCCCCACCAAAGTCTAGGTGAGATTGTTGACATCGGTGGTAGAAATATTTCTGCAACGCCATACAACTGGTTGTGATAGTGAGCGTAATAGATCTAAGATGTCTACTATAGGTAGGAGACACCAGATTATGAGATATCAATATAGGATATCTTATCATGATTAGTTACAAGAACGTGGTCATATGGGACCCAGGAATCATAGAAAAAGCATGGTGGAAGAATCTCTCAGACTTGGTCACTCAAGTTGTGGTTATGTAGCATATTTCCTTAGCGGGAAGTGCGGGAAGTCCTATACTCACCAGGTGCAGGAAGTTTCAGAGTAGTTAACTTCCCTACAGCCAACCCTAGTGGAACTTGAGGGTACACCATTTCTTCAATTGACGGTGTTAACTCCTTCGCTTCTCGAGTGTGTAAGAGGGTCTTGGATGTGATTCATTGACTGTGAAATCCTATGTGACCAAATATCCATAGGTGTTTCACCATATGCATATTCTGAAGGAGGGAATCACGATACCTTGTCCTAGTGAAAAACAATGATTTCAGTTGTGACATGAGATTTAGAGGTTCGGTTGGGGAGGCAAACTTTCCCCCGAGTTCTATCAGGTCGTTTGAGACTGTGTAAGGAGATGGAAAGTTTGTATATCACCATGCCTTCTCCCAAATAGTTGGAGTGGGTATACGACACCTTACACATGTCGCAGCTAGGGAGATACATGTGTGTTCCTACACACATCATCAAATAAAGAAATCCTTATGAGGGTTGACCAACCCTTTGGTGCATATTATTTGGTAGCACAAAAAACGTACATGCTTCCCTATGAACAGGAGAGCTAATTGTGCTCTCAAAATCCTGAGTGGTTTCCATGGTTTGCTTTTCGAGGACATACATCCTGAAGGAGGGAATAATGAAGTGACCTAGTTTTTGGCCTAATAAGTCTTTGAAATTTTTCTAAGAATATTTCCAGAGCTGGGCACTGAGACATCGTGCAATTCCGAGACCCTGTGTGCCTGAAATTAATTTTATAAAAATGTTACGTGTTTTTATATTACACACACACTAGTAACTAAAGAAAATGAGATATCTATTAAACGGTCGCATGGATCAGAAATCCAAGACCAAAGTTGGGTTTGGAACATAGTGTTTCCCCTAGGAGCGACATAAAATAAGTCGGTGTGGGATGTTTGGACCCCTCACTCGTTGGCGATGTATTAAAATGGATAAATTAAATTATTAATTTATTCATTTAATATCTCAAACCTAAATAACTCGGGAATATGGACATAGATTAAAAATCTAAGGCCACTAATGAGCTCAGAACATAGGTTTTACCCTAATAAAGGTATAACCTTTGTCCGCATCGGGTGTTTGGCATACGCACCATCACATGAGAATAATTAAATAATTAAATAATTGTTTATTTAGTTATTTAATTTATTTCATTTAACCTAGCCATAGGTTATAAATTCCTTGTTTAGAGGGGGTTGGCCTCATAATTCATTTTCTCCAATGATGGTAAACCCTCCCTTCCTCTTCTCTCCTTCTCTCCCCGTTGATGAACGACAAACAAAGAACAATGAACCCCCGGATCGAGGCAAATTGATGCATGATGAATGCAACATGTTCTTCTCATATTTGTGCAAGTGTGATCCTCACAAACACCGAGAAGATCTTGATGAATGCGATGTTCACCAACGATCGATCCAAACTTGAGGATGGATTTATCTTTGTGGATTCCTTACCCCGGTTTAAATTTCTCATGACGAACTCGAATTAAGTAAATTAATTCATGGATCGATAATCAATTGATTGAATTAATTTTATTCTTTTTTATCATGAATTTGATTTTCATGAAGCATGATAAATATTTAATTGCCAATTCCCCATGTTCTTGATTCTCAAAAATGATGGTCAAACTAACACGACTATCAATCCATACATAGACTACGATCTTTCTTTATTCATTGTCCGCACATTCTTCGCATGCTCTTCATCCACAAAAAATTAAGAGTGTTGGATACTCAATGTTTCGTTGAGCGCGACATACGGATGCGAAGTTCATGACCTAAGGATCACAGATCCACATTCGTCTTTTTTTTCTATGTTAAATTGAAGCCATAATGACGCGTGAAATGTTCCCGTGATGCGGGTCTGACGAGGGTTTCAGCAGTTCAATGTTGATGTTTGGTGAAGCAATTAGGCGACCACGGAAGCTGAGTGAGGTACCTCTGATGGAATGCGAGGAAGCTCCAATGGTTTGGAGCGGTGTGGGAGACCAGGACGATGGCGGTCCGACGAAGCGAGTTTGGCAAGGTGAGGTTGTCCGGTTAGTGGGTAAACACATCATAGCTGGGGCGGTCCGGCGCGACTGGTGCAAGCAGTGCAGAGGAGTAGCAGGAGGCCGAGATTGTGGTAGGCTGGAGGCGGCAGATCCAGTGTAAGAGGCAGCAGCGTGAAGGATGGTGGGGTTTGGAGGAGAAGAAACTGTGAATGGAGAAAAAGATTGGAGAGAGAAGATGTTTAAATAAAATAAATTAAAATAAAAGGAAAAAAGAGATTCTGATGGATGGTTTATGAACACCAATTTTGAATAGGGATTTTGTGTGTTGAAAGGGTTTGGAGTTATGGAATATTTTAAAAAATAAAAAATAAATAATAATAGTAAAATATTTTAATAATTAATTTTGTTGATAAAACATTATTCCGTCCGTGAGTTATCCGTGCGAACTCGGTTTCACGAACCATCAGCTTCAGTGAGACCCTGACTTTAAGATAGAACTTATGAGTCCAATACTGGATTTCTATTTTGGGTTTTCGGATCGGGTACCCAAAGCGCTCAGAAAATAATTGATTTAATAATATTCATAAATCTTCCACCGATCATAACTCATGTGTGCGATGTCCGATTGACTCGCCGATAAAGCGGATGTGACCCTATCATTAATACAGTTGGTTCAAGTCTAGTGTTGGATACTAAATTCTAGTTAATGTCTTAAGTCCACAAAACCCCGAATAATAATAATATTTTTATTATTATGTGATCTTGTATCTAACATATCTCTCTCATATGGTGTCGGAATGATGAACTGTCTATGACACTACGAATCTGAAATTAAGGCAGATTTTTCAAGACCAATTATGGATATTTATGTTGAGGTCGAGGTGTGGCCCCACGAGGCCTGGTTCTCATGCGTTGTGATGAAATGAAACTTTTTCACTGGGTATTCATTTTGGAAAAATGGGTAGTCCATCTCAGGTATTTTTTAGTGTGGATCGCACAGGTGTGACTCTTTTGGTTATCTAGTGTCGTTTGATGTACGACCAAGTTGGATCGACAACGAATCCAACCGGCCCATTGATACTAAAATGCCTATAACATACATATTGGGTGTCATATTAACACACTGTCTATCATGTTGGAACCCTTATGACATGGAGGTCCTTCGGCTTACTCCCTTATGGAATTTTCGTGGCGGTTGAGGTATGGCTAACAATCTAAGGAGTAGAACCAGAGTGTTTTCTTTGGTGAGAGTTAGGATGAATACTCCCTTGATGAATCATGGAGTGGGTTTTTCTTACTCTACTCTAGTATAGATGGGACTCTCCACCTCATGGGTGCAGGTTCGTTTTCCTCTGAGATGCTTATCCTATCCTTAGAGTTGTTACTCCATCACATGGCCAGACCAGGTTGGTTGCATGGGTCACCCTAGGTACCAATTACAAAGGTTGGAGTACATGGGATGAGACTGTGTACGGGCACGTGGCCAGCGTACATGGGGCGGACCTCAGATACTCTGACCCGACAGGTGATCCTTTCTACATGCTGTGTAGGTGCGTTTTACATGACCAGCCTTGCGACACACGCTGTTGTACACGGGTAGTACCCGGGTTCAGAGGACACGGTGTGTAACCTTTCTACATGCTACGTAATTTTCATTACATGGCTTGTTCCTCTTGTCCACCGTATCTTGGAAATTTTTTGTTTGAGTTATTGCCCCTTCTTCTCGTTCCCCTGATAGTCAAGCATCGTTTCCTTCTACAAGAGTATGATCCCTTCAGCAGGACTTTCAGTGATAGAATCGGCATCCCTCTGAGAGGCCTGGAGCGAGATCCTATATCCATTCCTGACCCAAGGTAGAGTCAGGATTCGACGTGACCAACTCTACTGGGTGTTTATCCTCTACCTAGATGGTGAATCACCTAGCTGGTGAATCTGGATGAGTCGTCGTATCCTCCATGGCCTTGGTAGTGATCCTCATCCGTGTATTGTGATCTTTCCAATTAACGTGTGTGTCTCCTATAATGACTGTGTCTATCTCTTGTGGTTTTTCCCGATGAACAACGCTTCTTGGGCAGACGTTATAATACCTATTAGACTCATGGAGTGAGTTCTCCCTGATGAGCGCTTCGTGAAATCTTCAAACTGGATCCCTAGCGTGGGTATGTAGTTGTGTAACTTGTCTCTAGACTATAGGCCTGAGTTACAAGTATATCTGGTTGCCCTGGGTATATGTATGGGCATATACCTGGTGTGATCTGTGAGATGAAGATCCCCTTACTCTATCATTTGGGCTTCTTTGAGCGATCACATCTATTATTGGGTGGAGTTGTACGTTTTTTGTTCACTCTTGTTGTACGTTGTTCTCTCTTACTGCTCTCCTCTTCAGCACATCTCTTGCTTCTCTCTTGAGCCTTCGGGGCATCCAAATGAGTATTCATATACTCACCCCCACTTGGACTTTGCCCGCATTTGGCGTGCCCTTGCTGACGACGAACAGGTTGATTGTAAAATCAGAGGTGCCTCGGGATACGTGGTGCTTGGACCGCGTGCGGTGGTCGTAGCTTGGGATTCTTGAGTGGGACTCTGCCAGCTATTTTACCTTTTGACATGTTGCCAGGTTGTGGCACTTTTATAGTTGGGTGTGTATTTTTCCCCTTTCCCTTTCATCTTAACTTTTCTTGAACTTGGACTATTATAGGTCCATGCATTTTTGTTTGGTTACCTTTTTATAGTAGTGTGGAACCTTTATTTCTTCTTTTTCTCTGCAATTTTTCATTGAGTTAGCCGCGTGTGTGTGTATAGGTTCTTAGGCAAAGGCCTCCCTGATTTTTTTGTGCCTTCGTCGCTGGTCTCCAGCCCTTGGCCTATAGAGGCGGGCTTGGGGTAGTTGCGGTTCGAGCCAAGGTATGGGTTGGGTCATGACAATAAATTTTGTAATAATTTACAGTGTAAGGGATAAGATCGCTTAAGGCATGAACCACCAATTTTCCAACATGTTTTTTTTATATTTTTGGGTTTATTCCCTCTCAGTTAAACTCATCGAATTCCTTTTCATATTTATCTAGGAAACAAGTTCGTACAAAAGTAATGTGTCCTTTAAGATTGACCAAATGTTTCAAATAATAAAAAATATGGCCAAAATGATTCAATATTTTAAAAATAATTTATTATATTATTTTTATTTAATTGATATAATTTATTTACAAAATATAAATGAAATTAAAAATTATATTTTATAAAATAAAATATAACTTATGAATTAAAAAATATGATATTTAAAATTTGGAAACAAGTTTTTAAAATTATAAAATAACACAAAAAATAAACATTTTCTTATTGAAATAAATTATATTAAATTAAAATTCTAATAATAATATTAATTTATTGTTATTTTTTAAAAAGATATTATTAACTATTCACTTAAAAAATTTAAATCTTGTTCAAAAAAATCTATATAAATTATCTTAAACTAATATTGATATTTTGTATTAAAAAGTGATATTAATTTTTTTAAAACTATTCAAATTATAAATTAGTCATTTAAATAAAATTATAAATAAAACTAGTTTAATTGAATATATATATTCTTAAACATTAAGAGTTCTTATAAAAATATGAAACCAATTTTTAATGTATTTATGTTAATATTTAAATTAATATTTTTTAATTTCACATATTATCCAAATAATTAGTTAAAAGTGGTCGATTTTTATTTATTAGTAGAATAATTTAATTTTTGAGAATTTTTAATCCTTTTATATAATAAATTTTATTAATTATATTTCTTCTAAATGTTATATTTTTTATTTCATAATATATTTTTATTTACTATATAATTTATAATTTATAATGTTTTTTTAATAATAACTAATTCAAAGATAATTTTATTTTAGTTTTCCATTGAAATAGTGATATTAAATAAATTATTTATTTATTGAAATATAGTATAATATCTTGGGGTATAATATAGTCAATTTCTAATTAGCAATTTTAAGGGTGATTACTACAATGTTCATCTGTTACATAGGCACATCCACTTCTAGTATCATGACATGGATGTAATTTTAAGGTAACCACAAAATATCTAGTTTAACAAAACATTGACTTGTAATCCAGTTATTAAACATATACCCTAATCTTAACCCGGAGGGTTTTACTGACGTTCTCTGATCCTGATTCTATAAATTAAATAAACAACTCATACTTTTTAACTAAACACTACTATGAAAAAAATTGAGGGTCCCTATAGTCATATTCCGAGATCTAGTTCCTAAAACACAACCATTAGTCACTACCATTGAAATAATGTGAGATGATCATATCTTTATCTATGAATATACCATATTATAGAAATTAAATCATTCAAATAAATAAAATATTCCATGAATTGATGGTTTACTATCATTTAGGAATAACAATATAAGTAACATATTTTTATACACTTGTGATCCTTTATCCAAATTAAATTTTTATTAGATGTAATTCCAGACTTCTCCGCGGTTATAGTATATATTATAACCTTGGTAAAGAAAAAAATAACGGTGTAATCTAATGTTATTAGTAATTGAATTACTATTAAAATTCCATAATTTATTGGATGAAAATATATAAGAGAAAATATCAATATAGATATATATATTACTAAATATGACTATGAAGAATATGAGTTCACTACGGGAAAAACTGGCATTTGCGACGGGATTTATTCCCGTCGCAAATAGTCATGTTAAAAACTTGTTTGCGACGGGATTATTTACCCGTCGCAAATAACTAGCCTTTTTCCACGGGATAGCTTTCCTCGTCGCAAAAGGACTGGTGCAGTTTGCGCGCCAAATCGCGGGAAACTTATTTGCGACGGGGGAATATTCCCGTCGCAAATAACTATTTACCCGTTGACCGTAATAAATGCCGGCTAAGGTATTTGCGACGGGTCCCGTCGCAAATAATCTAACCTGTAAATACCCCCATCCGTTTTTTTCAAATCATTATCAAACTCCATCTTCTTCTTCTCTCAAAGTTGTATTTCTAAAGTTCAGTTTTTCTCCAGTTTAATTTTTTTCTCCGGAGGTGATATTAAAGTTTTGAAGAACGATCAGAGCAGATCAATTTTCAAGGTATTTATGTTCATTTCAATTTAATATTTATTTTTAATTTTTTATTAGTTTCAATTATTCTTAATTAGTTGTAATTTAATTATGTTTACATTGTTTTTTTATTTAATAAATTCAAATTATTAGTATTGTTCATAGTTAATGGTAATTAGGAATAATTAGTAATTATTTTTAATAATTAAGAATAAATATTAATAATTAATAATAAATACCAATAATTAGGAATAACAACATTATTACATTTTTAGTATATTTTATTATTAATATTAAAATAATATAATTTTTTATATATATACAATTCTCTTTTCATCTGTGTTTTTGCTGTCTTTACATGTATTATTTGTATGTGGAGATAGAAAACGCACAGATGAAAGGAGAATTGTATATAAATTAGAAAATTATATTATTTTAATATTAATAATAAAATATACTAATAATGTTATTATTTGTAATTATTGGTAATTATTCCTAATTATTGGTAATTATTCATTTAATTACTAAAAATTAGGAACAATTACCAATAATTATCAATAATTAGGAATAATTAGTAATAATTACCAATAATTAGTAATAATTACCAATAATTAGTAATAATTACCAATAATTAGTAATAATTAACAATAATTAGTAATAATTACCAATAATTAGTAATAATTACCAATAATTAGTAATAATTGCCAATAATTAGTAATAATTACCAATAAGTAGTAATAATTATCATTAATTAGTAATAATTACCAATAATTAGTAATAATTACCAATAATTAGTAATAATTAACAATAATTACCAATAATTAGTAATAATTAGTAATAATTAGGAATAATTAGTAATAATTGGTATTAATTAAGAATAATTAGTATTAATTACCAATAATTCGTAATAATTACCAATAATTACCAATAATTACCAATAATTAGTAATAATTACCAATAATTAGCAATAATCAGCAATAATTAGTAATAATTAGTAATAATTAGCAATAATTAGTAATAATTACCAATAATTAGTAATAATTAGTAATAATTAGCAATAATTACCAATAATTAGTAATAATTAACAATAATTAGTAATAATTAACAATAATTACCAATAATTAGTAATAATTAGTAATAATTAGTATTAATTACCAATAATTAGTAATAATTACCTATAATTACCAATAATTACCAATAATTAGTAATAATTAGTAATAATTAGCAACAATTAGTAATAATTACCAATAATTAGTAATAATTAGCAATAATTACCAATAATTAGTAATAATTACCAATAATTAACAATAATTACCAATAATTACCAATAATTAGTATTAATTACCAATAATTAGTATTTATTACCAATTATTAGTATTTATTACCAATAATTAGTATTAATTTCCAATAATTAGTAATAATTACCAATAATTTGGAACAATTACCAATAATTATCAATAATTAGGAATAATTAGTTATAATTACCAATAATTAGTAATAATTAACAATAATTGTAATAATTACCAATAATTAGTAATAATTACCAATAATTAGTAATAATTACCAATAATTAGTAATAATTTCCAATAATAAGTAATAATTACCAATAAGTAGTAATAATTACCAATAAGTAGTAATAATTATAAATAATTACCAATAATTAGTAATAATTAGTATTAATTACCAATAATTAGTATTAATTAACAATAATTAGTATTAATTACCAATAATTAGTATTAAATACCAATAATTAGTATTAACTACCAATAATTAGTAATAATTACCAATAATTAGAAATAATTAGTAATAATTACCAATAATTAGTAATAATTATCAATAATTAGGAATAATTACCAATAATTATTAATAATTACCAATAATTAGTAATAATTACCAATAATTAGTAATAATTACCAATAATTAGTGATAATTAGTAATAATTAGTAATAATTAATAATAATTACCAATAATTCGTAATAATTACCAATAATTAGTAATAATTACCAATAATTAGTAATAATTAACAATAATTACCAATAATTAGTAATAATTAGTAATAATTAACAATAATTTGTAATAATTAGTATTAATTACTAATAATTAGTATTAATTGCCAATAATTAGTATTAATTACCAATAATTAGTATTAATTACCAATAATTAGTAATAATTACAAATAATTAGTAATAATTAGTAATAATTAGCAATAATTACCAATAATTTGTAATAATTACCAATAATAAACAATAATTACCAATAATTACCAATAATTAGTATTAATTACCAATAATTAGTATTTATTACCAATAATTAATATTTATTACCAATAATTAGTATTAAATACCAATAATTAGTATTAATTACCAATAATTAGTATTAATTACCAATAATTAGTAATAATTAGTAATAATTACCAATAATTAGTAATAATTACCAATAATTAGGAATAATTACCAATAATTATTAATAATTACCAATAATTAGTAATAATTACCAATAAGTAGTAATAATTACCAATAAGTAGTAATAATTATCAATAATTACCAATAATTAGTAATAATTAGTATTAATTACCAATAATTATTATTAATTAACAACAATTAGTATTAATTACCAATAATTAGTATTAATTACCAATAATTAGTATTAATTACCAATAATTAGTAATAATTACCAATAATTAGTAATAATTAGTAATAATTACCAATAATTAGTAATAATTATCAATAATTAGGAATAATTACCAATAATTATTAATAATTACCAATAATTAGTAATAATTACCAATAATTAGTAATAATTACTAATAATTAGTAATAATTAGTAATAATTAGTAATAATTAGTAATAATTACCAATAATTCGTAATAATTACCAATAATTAGTAATAATTACCAATAATTAGTAATAATTAACAATAATTGCCAATAATTAGTAATAATTAGTAATAATTAACAATAATTAGTAATAATTAGTATTAATTACCAATAATTAGTATTAATTACCAATAATTAGTAATAATTACCAATAATTAGTAATAATTACCAATAATTAGTAATAATTATTAATAATTAGTAATAATTACCAATAATTTGTAATAATTACCAATAATAAACAATAATTACCAATAATTACCAATAATTAGTATTAATTACCAATAATTAGTATTTATTACCAATAATTAATATTTATTACCAACAATTAGTATTAAATACAAATAATTAGTATTAATTACCAATAATTAGTATTAATTACCAATAATTAGTAATAATTAGTAATAATTACCAATAATTAGTAGTAATTACCAATAATTAGGAATAATTACCAATAATTATTAATAATTACTAATAATTAGTAATAATTACCAATAATTAGTAATAATTACCAATAATTAGTAATAATTAGTAATAATTACCAATAATTCGTAATAATTACCAATAATTAGTAATAATTACCAATAATTAGTAATAATTACCAATAATTAGTAATAATTACCAATAATTAGTAATAATTAACAATAATTACCAATAATTAGTAATAACTAGTAATAATTAACAATAATTAGTAATAATTAGTATTAATTACCAACAATTAGTATTAATTACCAATAATTAGTAATAATTACCAATAATTAGTAATAATTACCAATAATTAGTAATAATTAGTAATAATTAGCAATAATTACCAATAATTTGTAATAATTACCAATAATTAACAATAATTACCAATAATTACGAATAATTAGTATTAATTACCAATAATTAGTATTTATTACCAATAATTAGTATTAATTACCAATAATTAGTAATAATTACCAATAATTATTAATAATTACCAATATTTACCAATAATTACCAATATTTACCAATATTTACCAATATTTACCAATATTTACCAATATTTACCAATAATTAGAAATAATTACCAATAATTACAAATAATTACCAATAATTAGAAATAATTACCAATATTTACGAATAATAACATTAGTACATTATTTGTATATTTTATTATTAATATTAAAATAATATAATTTTCTATATTATATATATTTCTCTTTTCATCTGTGTGTTTTCTGTCTCCACATATAATATTCGCATTCTTTTTCAAAATTATCAACCTACTCGGCAATGGAGAGGTGAAAGTGAATGCGAATATTACATGTGGAGACAGAATGTTAAACACACGGATGAAAGGAGAATTGTATATAATATAAAAAATTATATTATTTTAATTTTAATAATAAAATATACTAATAATGTAATAATGTTATTATTATATAATTAATGTTTATGAAAAAAATTATATTAGTGTTATTAAAATAATAAAAGATCAATATAATATTAAAATTATCAATATTTGTAACATGTTTTGCTTTATTCTCAATATATTCAATCTTTACTTGAGTGTTTTTTCTAACAAATTATTCAAAACCAGTAATGATTTTATATTTTATAGAGAAATATGGAACAACGAGGTCGTCAACAATCTTTATTAGGTGACCGCATATGGATAAATCAATGTAGAAATCCAAACAGTTCTGGTTTAAATCCAGTATATGTTGAGGGTGTGCAGACTTTTTTATCATTTGCGGCATCAAATTCAGAATTTGTTTCAGAAGGAAAAATAAAATGCCCTTGCAGAAAATGTGCATTGAGAACGTTTGATACGTTTGACAAAGTGGGAGAACATCTCTTGCGTTTTGGTTTTCAACCAGATTATGTTTTTTGGTATCAACACGGTGAACGCAGTTCTAGAGCAGGTGATACCAACTTGATTCCGGATCCATCCCGGTTTCAAGATTTAGTACATGATGTTGCAGGTTCATCTGTTCAACATACAGAAACTCCGGCTGATATAGCTTCAAATCCTGAGTTGGCACCGTCTGAATTTTATGAGTTGTTGAAATCTGCTGAGGATGCATTATATCCTGGCTGCAAGATGAGCAAATTAGAAGCAGTTGCAAAATTTATGGCTATCAAATCAGATAACGGAATTTCAAACACCTGTTTTGACCAGATATTTTCTTTGCTGAAAACACTGTTACCCGAAGGAAATGTTTTACCTGCAAATTACTATGAGAGTAAGAGGCTGGTTCGAAATTTGGGACTTACTTGTCAGAAGATTCATGCATGTTCAAATGACTTCATTTTATATTCTGGGGAAAATGAGTCGTTGGATAGTTGTCCTACATGTGGGAAACTGAGATATAAAGAAGGACAACACAGGAAGTCTGGTTTGATTCCTGTAAAACAGTTGAGATATTTTCCGCTTAAATCCAGACTTCAGTGTTTATTCATGTATAAGAATACATCGACAATGATGTCATGGCATAAAGAGAATATTTCAACCGATAAAAGCTTGAATCATCCAGCCGATGGTGATTCTTGGAAAATTTTTGATAGAGTGCATCTATCCTTTGCTTTAGAAGCTAGAAATGTTCGACTGGGCCTTTCCACTGATGGTTTCTGTCCGTTTGGATCTTATGGTAGTCAATATTCATGTTGGCCTGTTTTTTTAACTCCGTACAATTTACCTCCATGGATGTTGATGAAGGAGCCATATATCTTTTTGAATTTACTAATTCCAGGACATCCGAAGAAAAATATTGATGTTTATTTGAAGCCATTGATTGATGACTTAATTTTATTGTGGAGTACTGGTGTCAGTACATATGATGTTGCAACGAAACAGAATTTCATACTGAGAGCAGCATTGATGTGGACAATAAGTGACTTCCCAGCTTATGGGATGTTATCTGGCTGGAGTACACATAGTCAGAAATCATGTCCTTACTGTATGGGAGAGAACAAAGCATTTATGCTCATTCATGGAAAGAGACCTTGTTATTTTGACTGTCATCGCAGATTTATTCCAACTGATTGTCCTTTTCGCAGAAACAGATCTCATTTCAGAAAAGGAACAGTTGAAAGGGATGGACCTCCAAAAATGCTATCAGGTTCAGAGTTAAAATCAGTTGTATTTTCATTACCTCCCATCACTTTTGGTCCCACAATAAACCAACAGAAAATTTCTGGTTTTGGGAAAGAACACAATTGGATTAAACGTAGCATATTTTGGGATTTTCCATATTGGTCTGATCTGTTGGTCCAACACATGTTAGATGTCATGCATATTGATAAGAACTGTTTTGATAATTTGTTTCATACAGTTTTTGATACGCTAGGAAAGAGCAAAGACAATGTAAATGCACGTTTAGATCTTGCCCAAATTTGCAGACGTCCAGAATTGGAACTATTTCAGAATGTCAGAACAGAAAGGTTACTGAAACCAAAAGCAGCTTATACACTGTCTAAAGAAAACCATTTATTATTTTGTCAGTGGATTGCAGATTTGAGACTTCCAGATGGCTGTGCTTCTAATTTGGGTAGATGTGTAAAGAATGGTCATATTACTGGATTAAAAAGTCATGATTGTCATGTTATAATGGAGAGACTTCTACCCATTGGATTAAGAGGTCTGTTGAATTCTGTGATTTGGGATTCCATAACAGACATGTCTCATTTTTTTCGGGAAATTTGTGCGGCTACAGCCGATTATGATTCTCTAGACAAACTTGAAAAAGATGTTGTTGTAATTATATGTAAACAGGAGAAAATATTTCCGCCGTCTTTCTTCGACTCAATGGAACATTTGATGTTACATTTTCCATATGAAGCCAAATGTGGAGGTCCGGTACAGTTTCGATGGATGTACCCATTTGAAAGATGCATGCAAAAATTGAAAAGAAAAGTACGTAACAAAGCATATGTTGAAGGATCTATTGTAGAAGCTTATTTGCAAGAGGAAATATCTTTTTTCGGCTCCCATTATTTTGAATCTGAGTATCCTTCAAAACACAACCGAATGGGACGGAACGAGAGGAATAATGATGAAATCGACAATCAATTATCTATTTTCAACCTGTCAGAGCTTGGTTTTGGTGGATTTTATGAACGCTGGCTTTCAGATGATGAACATCAGAGAGCTCATACGTATGTTCTGCTCAACTGTGAAGAAATGACATCAGTTGTACTGTAAGTGTTTATATCACTTATTCTATCATTTATGTTACAGTAAATAACTTTGGTTTTTATAGGTTGTATGATAATCATATCAAGAAACAAATTCCACAAATTACAGCAGCTTCTCTCGAAGAACGTCGACTGAAAAATTTCTCTCAGTGGTTTAAAAAACTGGTAACATAAATTCTTTGTCTTTTAGCAACTCATTGAATGTATAGTTTACTATATTGATAATTATTTCACAAATTTTTAGGTGCCTCGACATGCTGATAAAATTGACAAACGGCTGTGTGTATTGAGTAACCCACCTTCTAAATTTGTTAAAACTTATAATGCATATGTGGTGAATGGATTTCGATTCCACACACATGCATATGGGGAATCGAAAAAAACAATGAACAATTGAGTTACCTTGAGAGGATCTCATCATCGAGAAAATGAAGTTGACTTTTATGGCATACTTGATGAAATCATTGAACTCTGTTATCTTGGACAACATTACATAAACATGTTCAAATGTCGGTGGTTGGATACAGAGAGAGGCGTGCGTGATCATCCGACTCATGGAATCATCGATATTAAATGTAAAAGTGTTCTCGCAGTAAATGAACCATTCTTATTGGCTCAACAGGCATATCAAGTTTATTATAAAAAGTACTGTGAAACATCAAGAGACTTGACTAATTGGTGGAGTGTAATAAAAATCAAAATTCGAGACAATCAGTTTAGTCAAAGTGAATGTGCTTTCACTGATGTACAAAGAATTGATGTTTTTCAAGAGAGTACTCAAAACCAATCTTTTTTACAAAGAGACATGAGTATCGATGACGACACCCCACATTTAAGAGTCGGTGATGACAATGATATTAATGATGTCACATATGAATTTGAAATGGTAAGAGATGAAGCAACTGTAACTCGAATGGATATCGATGATGTTGAGGAGGAATATGAAGATGACATTGACATATATGAAGATGATGATGAAGATGAACACAGATAGCATTCCATGGTATTTATATACAATCATAATATGTATATATGTATATATAATAGTAATTATCAATTATTTGCTAACATTAACATTTTCTGTTTCAGATGGACGACGCCACATTTCGTGAGTTGGCGGAAGCTGACCTGACTTTCGATGCGGATGCGTTGCTGATAGATGACCCTCAGCCTGCAGGCGCTCCAGGGAGTACGTGGAGGGGGCACGGTCTTTCACGATTGATGATTCCTGACCCCGTCCCCGAGCGACGTCCACGTCTTGGGTTTGATCCATGCACACGGAGGTGTGATAACCTATGGATTTGATTAAGATTTCATTAATCCATTCACATAATAAATGTTTATTATTTTTTTCAGTTTTTCGCATATAGCAGTCGGACAGGGAAGCGCTATTTTGCGCAACTATTTCTCTCAGCCGTGGACCACATGGGAGCAGATTCCCATTGATGTGCAGCAGGGCATGTTCGGCCATTGGTTGGTATGTACGTAAATAAATAATTTTTATTTTGAAAATTATCTCATTTCTAACTTGATATTTTGATTTATTTGTAGGGTTTATGGTATCCGATCGAGGATACCATGCGTGACGCCATCCACGAGGCATGGGAGGTGGCCATGCGTGATCGCCTTCGTCAGTTTTTGCACAATTTAATAAAAGCTACGATGAAGAAAGCAGGAGTGTCAGAGTTTGATGAGTCATGTAGAGCACACCGACCAGAGTATATTTCATCCTATGTATGGGATGGATTATGTGCGCACTGGTTGAGTGGTGCCTTTCAGAGGAGATCATCGGTGGGGAGGCAGAATCGGGGGAGGCAGGAGGTGACTCATCGAGTTGGGAGTCGTTCTTTCAGTACTCATAGACAGCATCCGGTACGTACATTATTTATAAATATTTTATATAACTATAAATATTAACAGTTTATTTTTTATTCTTATAGGCTGTCGAGCACCCCGATATTACAGAGTACGACGTATATCGGAGGATGTATAGTGATCTTGCTACTGGGGAGCTCAAAGGTGATCGTCAGCATCACATCGTGGTCAGTATAATTTGTTTTCAAGTCTAAAAATTAACTGCATATAATATATTCACAATATTAATTTTAAATTGCAACTATAGGAGTCATATGAGGCCGCAGCATCACAGGCCCGGCCTGAGAGTCAGGCCGAGTCATCAGATCAGACCACTGCCCGTCCGTTTGATGAAGCGGCATGGATGCAGGCCACCCAGTATGCCTTCGAGAAGGGTCGGGTAGTTGGTATCGGCTCTCGACTGACTCCTGGAGATTATTATGGCAGTGCTGCGATGTCGGCGTCCAACTCGAGAGGAGCTCATGCATCTTATTCTACTACACAGTATGAGGATCAGTTGCGATCTCAGACTGCACAGATAGAGAGTCTCCGACAGGAGCAGGAGCAGATGCGTCAGCAGCATGAGGAGGAGCGTCGACGCCAGCAGCAGCTGTACGAGGAGCAGGCGAGTCGGTGGCAGCAGCAGCATCAGGAGCAGATGGAGTACATGCGCCGACTCACTCATGCTTTAGGGATGGAGTTTCCTCCACCACCATCTGCAGATCCCCCACCTCCCCCATCTTTCAGATTAGAGATTGTACTTATGTTATAAAATTTGTGAAATCAATTTTTTTTTTCTATTTGTAGTTTCTGTCTCATTATAAAATATTAATAATATTATATTTTTAAATAAAAATATTAATATGAATAACAATATTATTTATATTTTATAATATTAAATTATATATATATATTAAAATTTTATAATATTATAATTTAATTATATTTTTTGTAATACTTGAATTATTTTAATATTTGAATGTAAAATAATTCTATTATTTTTATATTAATTAAAATAAATTATTAATATTTTTTTATTTATAAATTATAATTCTAATATTATTATATTAATTAAATCATTTATTAATATTCTATTATTTTTTATTTTTGAATTATAATTCTATTATTATTATATTAATTACAATAATTTATTAATAATTTATTATTTTTATTTGTGAATTATAATTCTATTATTATATTAATGAAAATAATTTATTAATAATTAATTTTTTTTATTTTTTTTATTGTATTTACGACGAGATACTATGCCCATCGCAAATACTAGTATTATTAATAGTTTTTTATTTTTTTTAAAAAATAGTTTTTTGCGACGGGTCCCGTCGCAAAAGGTATTTGCGACGGTCCCGTCGCAAAAGGTATTTGCGACGGGACCCGTCGCAAAAACTATTTTAAAAAGTTTTTTACAAAAATATGGAGTACTATTTGCGACGGGGAGAATGACCGTCGCAAAAAACAGCTTTAGCGACGGGCCCGTCGCAAATAAGTGTTGTTGCGACACTGTTTTCAGCAACGGGCTATTTGCGACGGGCCCCCGTCGCAAAAAGCCATTTGCGACGGGATCCTGTCGCAAATGCCCCATCGCAAATACCTGTTTTTCTAGTAGTGGTTATCCATAATGCATGATTACATGATATGTAATATAAACAGAGAATAAATAAATCCTAGCATAATGATAGAGAAAAAATAAAAAATTAAAACTATCTATATAGAATATTCATTGGGAAGAATATATAAAATACCATTGAAATGCATCATTACAATAAACTATGGCTAAAATATAGGTATAAGAATCAAAATATTTTTGAGTGGGGATCACTTTCAATTTCCCATAACATGATAATATTGTATTCACTACATTATTTCTATAGCGAAGGATTCATCACAACATGATTCCCCTAAACAAATTATTATAAATCACTTCAAGATTCTCATAAACATAATGGAGAAGGAAACACTACCCAACTCTTATAAACCTAGTTTAATAGGAAACTCTAATAGATTCATGTAAAGAAAATGGAGATGAAAAAAACTAATTGATTCCAATAAACATAGTGAAAAGTAATCACTATATGATTTTTAATATATATAGTTGAGAAGGAACACTACAAAATTCAATGAAATATAGTGTAAGATTAATCACTATCTGAATCTGAAAAAAATAATAGATATGAAAAAAAATTGATACCCATAAACCTACTAGAGTAGGAAACACATCATGATTCCTATAATGGAGAGATAATTAGAAATCGATTACAATAATCATCTCATGTGATATCAATCCATGAAATATTTATTGTAATTAGATATAGGACCCCAAAAATAAAATAATACACATCCCTACACATATGTTCAAATAGAGCATTAAAACAGTCATACTTTAAACATCATGTAATGATCCTATTAAAAATAGGAATGTTCCATTAAAATCATTCATATTGAATATCGTAAGTCATCCGAAGAATATATTTTGACAATATCATAAACAAGTATCCCTATATAACATATTCATAATTGATGGTGTTATCATATAAAAAAATAACTGTTTATGATCCTAGGAAAAATAAAATCAGAATAAAATCGATTGCCACATTTTTTATGGTTTCAACACTATTTAAAAATGATTTCACAAAATAAAATTTTTAATGTTTATGAATTATTTAAATTATATTTTTTTTAAAAAAAATTGGTTTTTTTAAAATAAGTTATATATGAAAATATTTATTTCAAGAATAATGTTTGAAGAGATATAAAAATTATTGAAAATTTACATCACAATCACATCCCTTTAAAATAAATTTTAAAAACAATATTTCCACAAAATATCAATGTTTTTTTATTTAAATATTATATGAATATATCCATTTGATTTAAAAAACATTAATTTTTGAAAAAAAAGAAAACTATTCAAGAACCCAGAATGGTTGATTTATATGTATGAATGTCAATACAGTTGGAGAAACCGATATTTTTTCAAAATTTTTTAACCATAATCATAATATAAGAAGATAAATTCCACATTAAAATGTAATTTTATCATATATGATGATAATGAAACATGAAATTTAATCTTTTTTTGTAAGAAAAAAATATTCTGGTAATGATTTTCATGAACATTGTTTCTTTCTCAATGAGGGGAGTTCAGGCAAAAAACTCACTATGGTAATATTTACATAAAAATTAAAATAACAATACAGAGTAACCATTAATTGGAAAATAAAATTCCACTATATGTATGTTATTAATTATACATATTATAAATCTTGAATTGAATACTTTATATAAAATACGCAATGGTTCCCAATATCAAACATGACCATTGTATTAGAAAATAAGGTACTGAAACTCTTACAAGAAAAGTAATGGTTCACGTAAAAATAATTTTATAATGATTTTATATGAAATATGTTTCTAAACCTATAAAATTTTATTCAAATAAAATATAACATAATAATAAGGATTAATAAAAAAAGTCAAATATTAATGTTCAATAAGAATTCTTATAACTCAATAGAATAAAATCGAGTTAGTTTAAGCCCTTAATTACAATCCAAATTGTCATTTTTCATGTTCATAATAACCCAAATAATAAAATTATATTTCATAAATAAAATATTTAGAACAAAGTTCATTTATATATCAATTAATATAAAACTTTTCGAATCCTTTTAAATTTATGTATTATATTTTTTTATACTAGGTATGTAATTTGAGGTGGTTTAGTAAATTTATATGTAAAATTTTCATTATGTTTAAAATAGTTAATTATTTTGTAAAACTAAGATAAAAATATCAAAATTTATGAGGTTTTATTTTATATATTAAATAATTATGATAAAATATAAATAGTGTTATAATATTTAATAAAATAAACTCGGATTATGAAATATACTTTGATGTGATTATTTTAGGTTGTTAAATTTACTACGATCATATATTATTAATATCACATATAGAATGTAAAATATTGAAATTATATAATGTTATTAATATAATTGAAATAAAATTTTAATATTAAATAAATTTATATACTCATATAGGTTACGTGGTGATGGAAAATGAAATATAATGTCTATTGTAAGTGGTATTCTACACCTATTCATGATCGACTATCTTTGGATATTCATTAATGATGTAAGGGAATAAATAATGGTTAATTAGCAAATATAACAAAAATTAAATACATTAATGATACAATCTCCACATTATTAATAAAATTATGGTATTTTTTAAAATAGAAATATTAAGGTGAAAATGTTATGGATCAAGTAATACTAACTTTTGGACCTTGAACATTCACATGAATGTCTCATTTGAAATTAATGTAATATTATATATTATGTTAACAAATGTTTTTAATTCATGGAAGTTAATTCTAAAAGAGGATAATATTACATGATTTTACTGAAACATTTTAGGTGATGTGTATCTTTTAAAGGGTGGAAGTGATCCCTTTTATAAGTGAATGAATTGGAAAGTTTGGTAACAATTATTAATTATCAATAATTGCACGACATTAATCAAAACGAAATTGTTTCAATAGTTTGAAATATTTTTTTGGTTTCTTTTTGGTTTGAAAAATTATCATCCATGATTACCAAATTTGTTTTGATCATATTTAAAACCATTTATTACATTATTTTTACATTTTCATTTTTTTAACCTTAAAACTACTTATCACTATTTTACTATATATCAATGTAAAACTATAATATTTACATTCATAAAAAGATTAAAACTAGAAAAACTGAACCTAATATCCATATAATATAATTTAATTTCTATGAAATAGATATATTACATCCATGTTATGACATTTAATTGATAAAAATTACTTTTTAAGAAAAAAAAGTTGTTTAGTCATTAATTGTTTGGAATATTATATATAATTATCTTCCAAAAATGAGAGAAGGAGGCCAGTGAAACCCAATATTACACATGATGAGGGATACTTCTCATGAGAAAAAGATGTGGGTAAGGCATGACCTTTTATTTCTTTAATAACTTACCTGTAGGTTCTAATGAGGCCCTGTTTAATCGGTACCCATATTGAAATTTCAAGTTATTGGAGGGGATCCCTAATCTGATTTCCAGTCAAGGCAATGTTGCGCTAGATGTGATCCCCGATGAGAAGAATATTTTTTTCATGTTAATGAGAATTAATGTAACATCATACCCCATGATCCACTGAATGGTGCCCCGAGCCGGTTGGCCACATTCCCTCAAGAGCACCTCTTCAAACACAAGAGGGAGACGACCAGCAAAGAGGGTCTTATAAGTTGGTCTTGGCGAGACTATACCCTATGTTATTAGACTACAATACTGGTAGAAGAAAATAAAAATAACTATGCATGGAATCATGCAAATAACAATAACAATACCATGACTTATGATAGTCAAAACCCAAAAATACAATACTTAACAGAATGGTAAAACATGCTATGATAATGTAAGATTCAAGTGTCGATATTAAAACTAAATGTAAAGACACAATGACTCCAAAATGGTTCCAGAAATATGTCTGGTTCCCTATCACATTCTCTAATCCCAAAAAACAAATTATCTTGTGGCCTTTCCCTTATCTTGTCCTGCAATAACAAATTTTTCTCGGGTGTCGATCAAACAACCCGTATAGGGTGTGTGTGCAACTCTGTAGGCCACCACGAACGATTTCTAAAACGAGTTCACTAAAAATATAGTTCATGAATATTTTTGAAGGAATAAATACAATTCATAATTTAAAATTTATCACATTGTTATTTTTTCTTTAATCATCACTTGTGGCGAATTCTATTCATGTTTCCTATTTGAATCGTCATTTATTATTTTAATTCATTTGGTCTATGTCATCATTACTAAAACCCTAAATATTAGTTGAAACATCATTCAGTATTATCATTAATTGGGGGTAGGATTTCATGCCTAGCACGCCAAATATCATTGATTGTAGGTCGTCTTTACTTGCTCATCATTTGTCAATCGGGGTTGGTCATCGTTCAGAACACCCCATAATCCCAATCTAGGATAACTATTGTGGAGGAACAACATGTCCAAGTACAAACATATAATCTTTCTATGATTCCATGCATAGAACCAAAAAAATCCCATCCATTTAATAAATCATTAAGTCATTATATTTTTTTTAACATTATTCCTTTAATAATATTTTTATTAGTTAAACATTTCAAAGGTCATTATTTAAATAAAAAAAATTACTATGTACATTCCCATTGATTAATTAATTAATTAATTAATCAATACCATTCTCATTCTATAATTAATACTTCATAATTATTTATCCATATCATGGTTCAACTAGTTGTAATTAATTATCAAAATTAATTATGTTTGATCACATCATGATACATAATTAAGTATCACAATTAATTATCTTTGCTCAATAACATGGCACATAATTAATTCTCACAATTAATTATCTGTCACAATCAAACATAATTCCATAATTAATTTCCTATAATTAATTATATTATCACAACAATTCATTATATCAATTAAAATATATACACCAATATAAAATCTCCAAAATATCTATTTTGGAAACCCCCCATCATTTGTTTTGTGGTTCAATTATCACTTAAATCACCAAGAAAATTAAATTCAATTTCACCTTCCTAACTACTCCAATTTAGGAAGTTAATCATCAATTTAATCTTGAATATCATAAACTCTCATTCATGTATCATAAAACAAAACTATGGTATTATGATTTAGATAACCTAACTCGGTTTATTTATAGAAGTTAGCCCAATGGAAATCCCGAAAATCATTGCGGCCCAACATCGTTGATCAAGCTCTGGATCTAAATCCCTAAAAACAAAATTATGATTAATGACATCAAGGTCGTAAAAATCTAGATCTAGATCTACAATTCAATATCTAAATTATAACTCATAGGTTTAGATCCCTTAAAAAGGTTGATATCTTCCACTAAAAAACCTAGAAAAATTTAGAGAATGAACGAAAGAATCATGGGGATAAATACACATTCCATGAGGAAGGAAAATCATAAATTTTGGCATCCAATATTGAAGAAGGGTTTTTGGGATCACCATGGAATATCTCTCAGAGGATTTGGAAACAACTGAAATTTTCCATGCCTGAGCCAATGCCAAGAATATAAAATTCTTGAGGGTTCAGGTGGTTTTAAAAAGGATTATCAAAATTGAAATAAAGCGTGCATAGTTTTTTGGGAAGAGGCACATGGTTTGGAAAACCATACAGTAATAGTGCAATCACCGTTTTCCACTTTTTAATGGATAAAGCGGTTTGGTCATATGGTTTGTCACACTATGCGCAAACCATGTGGACCTTTCTATCCAGTTTCGCACACATGGCATGGTTTGGTCTCATGTTTTGTAAAATCATGCACAAATAGTAAACAATCCACATTACTCTAGTTTACCTTATAAGTTCACCCAAATGAAACACACTCCAACACTCCCAGTTAATGGTACTTAAAAGATACAAAAAGTTACACAAATACGCGCCTGAGATGACTCCAAAAATAGTGGGGTTCTTACAATCTCCCCACCTTATAACATCTTGTCCTTGAGCTGCACTCCCAAAGATCTCTAAGATCCTGAGACAAAAGGAATGGTCTATTGAGCCCTAATATCATCTTCTGGTTCCCAAGGATCTGGTTGAACATTTCTAGGTTTCCATAGCATAAGATCTAACGACACAATCATTCCCAGTAACACATTCTCACTAAAACCCAACAAACTTATCAAATTATCTTCAAAAGATGAATCTATCTTGAGGCCATCCTCTTCACATTAATCACATGATATGGGTTTGGGTGATAATTCCGCAGTTGTGACACATGGAGAAAAACATTAAAACCACTGTATTTCCATTGAAGAGTTAATCGGTATGTCTCCGGACCAATTCTCCCTATAACCTCAAATGGTCCCACAAACCTAGGCCCTAACTTTCCCTACCTCAGTATCTTGTGGTGACCCAATATAGATGACACTTGATGGAATACACAATAACCATCTGTAAAATCATAGGTTCATCTCCATATATTAGCGTACGGTTGCTGCCTACACTGATCTATAGCCATGCGTTTCTGAATCAACTGCACCGACTCTGATGCATCCTGAACAACACTCAATCCCAATAGCTCTGACTCACCCACATCTATCAAACATAGTTTCGATCTACAAGTGCTACCAATATGTTCCTCATGTTGTTCCAAATGAATAATTTCCTAATAACTGTTGTTATAAGAAAACTAAACTAAATCCATGTGCTTTTTCCGAGAACAATCAAATTCAAGAACACCTTCTCACAGTATATCCTCTAACATATGTATGGAATGATCTAACTTCCCATTTGTTAATGGGTGAATGGTCGTACATAAAATAATATTTCAACCAAGAGCCTTGGGTAAGCCTTTCCATTAGAATGTGGTAAAGCACGAATCATGATCTGAAACTATATTCAGTCCCCCCATGCAATAGAAATATCTCTCTCATGTACAGTTCTCCAAACTACATTACTTTATATGTTTCATCGATTTGAAATAAGTGTGCTACATTCATTAGTTAGTCCATAATGTCCAAAATAGCATCAATAATCCTAAATGACTTTGTATGTCCTACCCAGAAGTCTATAGTAACACCATCCCACTTCGAATCTAGAATATGTAAAGACTGCAAAATTCCTCAGGGTTATTGAGGCTATGCATTAACCATCTGACAGGTGAAAAATCATTTTACAAACCTTATTAGGTCTTTTTTCATGCCCAGTCACCAAAAATATCTTCTATGTTTAGAGTACATTTTTGTCACCCTAGGATGTACAACCTAACCTGGAAGAATGAATTTCTCACATGAGTTTCTCTCGTATACTCGTATGCACAAAAAAACAATTTTTCACATAGATGATCCCATAATCTTCTATTTTTTAATCTGATGGTGTCTACCCACCATCAAGGATTTCCTTCATGTTTAAACATTCTGGATCCTCATAATTCTTGACCCTAATATATGTCAAGGTCATAGACTACACTTCTAAAGAACCCAGAGTTATCGTCTCTTGACTCTCCTGAACTACTACATGCATTTCCACCAGCAAATTCATCATAGACCACTCTTCATTCGACTCATGTAAAAACTATGGCTGATTTTTCCTTCTCAATGAAATGAACCACACAATACCCCCTTTAGATTTTATATGATTTTTCATGATCAAGTTACTTCATATACTCTACCCATATCAACTACCGAGGATTATTGTTCTCACTCTGAAAAGCTATACTTCAATATTTTGTTATACATAAAAACTATAAACATTTCACCCAAATGATAGAGTCCGCAAAACATAAATCATAAACCATTTGTACAATCTCATGTTATTTAATTGGGTAAACTCGTTCATGTTGAATTAGATACAAAGACAATTAAGAAACGACACTACCACCATGCATTAACACAGCTCCATGTTTGACACCACAATCATCACAATACACCGTGTACTCCTCACCTGACTCCGGTAAGATCAAAATTGGTTATGAAGTCTCGAGGAAATAATTCTCACACGATTCTATAAAAACAATGCTCATCCCTTCCTTTTCCAATCCCGTAAGTAGTTCAACCATTCTGAAAAATTTCTTGATAAACCTCTAGTAAAATCCAACCAATACAAAAAAGTCTCGAATATCAAAAACATTTTTGGGTTGCTCTTATGAAATCATTTACTATAATTTTTCTTGGTCCACTTACACTCCTTCTTCTGAGATGAGGTTCCCCAAAATTTGTACCCTATCAATCCAAAAATAACATTTCGATAGCTAGGCATATAAACGATGCTCTCAAAGTGTACCCTGATGTTGTCAAGATGTTGATAAGGATCTTCACGAGTCGTAGAGTACACTAATATTTCATCCAAAAACACCACCAAAAACTAATCTAAAAACAGATAAAATATCATGTTCATCTAGTCCACAAACACTGCTAGTGAATTAATCAACCCAAAAAGCATTAAGACAAACTCATAAGGCTACACCCCCTCTTGAGAGAAGTTCATGGTATATCAGAGGTCCGAACTCTCGCCTCATGATGACATGATCTCATATTGATCTTTGAGGACACACAATCCCCCTTCATCTATTCAAACAGATCATCGATATGTGGAAGAGGGTACAAGTTCTTCCCAGTCAATTTATTTAACTTCCTGTAACCGACACCTAACTGTATACTCATTTTTTCCTTATTTTCAAACAAAATAGGGGATCACTAAGGCGATGAACATGGATAGTTGAACCCATTATCCTAAAACTTTTAAATTGTTTTTTTATCTCTTGGTTCGCAATCAATACCATTCTGAAAGGTGGAATAGATACCAGCTCATCACCCGACATGAGCTCACTTTTTAATTCCACGTCTCTCTCAGGTGGGAACTATGAAAAATATTAATAAAATACATCATGAAATTGTTATACTACTTGTGGAAGGACTTATATCCTACCTACCCATCATCCAACAAAATATTTTCATCTTGTGTTGTGAGCTCTATGATTTTTTGATTAATTGGACCAGCTATTCCTGAATGAATGACATTCTCTATGAAGGACACATTTGACACCCTAATGAGATAAAAATGTCACTATAATATGATAAAAAAATATGTGAGATAGGTATGCTCTAGCCAATCAATACCAATATTCAAATAGATGTCTGTTATATCAAGGAAAAATATTTTAGAATGGAAACAACACTCTTCAATACCTAGATAACATCACTTGCATTAACAACAATCCCAAATCTGTATTCCCATTGGTGTATCGATATTCATCATGCCGAATACATACTCCACCTCCAGGATCAATACATTAACAAGGTTTTTAGTTATAAAGTAATGATAGGAACCATTATCAAACAAGGTAGTACCTAATGAAGAAAAACTAGAATAGTATATCTCACTGTCGATAGAGCTGTGTCTCTCCACAAAATTGTAGGATGCAATGAATGTATCTGTCCTTCCCCTATTCCCTACGCTTCTTCTGCCTTCCCTGAGTAGCACCACACTTCTGGTATGAGTTCTCACACCCTGAAGCACCACATACATTTCCTATACCGACTATTCCAGTATAACTCTAGCTTCCACATCTATATGGTTTAGAAGACCCCACACTCTAACTCTAGGTTACTACTCCCTGAGCAGTAGCCTACTGCTGCTTCCTACAGAACCTATGTAGATGTACCAACTTTCCATAGAATTGGAACTCCATTTGTGGTTGAATACAATGTGTATAAAAATGTACCTACTTACCGCACTGTTAAATAAACACATGAGAAAGATCCATCGTAACTGTTCCTCCTGCCTATCCACCTTGCTTTCCACACTCCTGACTAGGATTCTCATGACAACACTTCCTACTCTCAGAAGGCACACTCCCTGATCATCCATCTTCCAGTCTAATACTTGAATCCTCTTTCATGTTCCAATCTAAATTTAGTGCTTGATTAACCACTTATAAAAATTTCTTTAGCCACAATATATTCATTGAGGGATTAATTTCACTCACAAGTCAATCTTGAAAGCATTTTTCCAAAAAAAGCCTCATATGCCGCCCAAGATAGAGCAAAACACAGTAAATATGTGAAACGATCAGTGTAATTCTTTATTAACATTCTTTATTGTTTCAGATGCATAAACTGTGAATCCGTATCCTTCCTTAACGTGTCTAGATATAAGAGTTCAATGAACATCTGTAAAAATTCCTTCCATAACATCTCATCAGTCCTTCTAGATAATACCTATATTTCCCACTAGCGCTTCATGGAACCCAATGGCATATAAGCTGCCAACATGACCCTCCTCTCATCCAAATTCTCCAAATGGTCATGTATCAATCTATATAAATTCAATCCATAATTTATCTCTATCAGGTCCACCCTCTTTAGTAAAAGAAGAATGATGTAGTACCTGAAACTCCCTTTTCATTTATTCCAGGATTTTCTGAACCCACCCTAGGGATCACTCCATGAATTTCACGAAATGTGAAATGTTTTCTCAGAACTGTTCCCCTTCTTCCTTATCTTATATTAATTGTGCCATAAGCTCTTTGTCTGGATGTTCATTCTATGACACACACTATAGTCTCTCAATCAACAATCATCGTGGAGGCATAATCCTACAAATCCAAACACACAAATTAAGTCCCATAACACAAATTTATAACATTTATGTAAGAGGATCAGCTGACAAAACAAGTTCCAGCATGAATTTACAACCTTTTTTCTAAGCACATGGTAAACCCTGTGGCCACATCACTACCCTTAAACATCTTACTCCAATGTCGTGGATAACAATGGTATATTCATTCTCATTAATTAATTCATCCAATAATAAATCAAATTGTCCCAAATTAATTAATTAAAGAATAAATTAATTTCTCATATTCTATTAAAAAATCATGGTTATCAATATAAAATCATTTATTCTCATTTTTCTTCATAATTCAAATCTCACAATATTGAAAATAGATCATGTTGAAAAACTTACCCATAAACTATTTTCCCACGAGTTCCTAGAATGATGAATTTCACAACAACCATGACTGTTTATAATGATTCATGGAGACTTAGGTATCATGCCTCCTTAGGCGTAGAATAAAAATTCCATATTTTTGAAAACAAATAAATCATCACACCACAAGTGCGTCACCAAAGGTGAAATAATATTCAATTGTAAAAACAAACAATAATCACAACAATCCAACCTTGAGTATTCATGTTTTCCCCTATAAATGGTTTTTCAACTCCCATGGATGAGATCATTAACAAAACTTGACCCTTTTAAATATATTTTTTACCATTCCCAAAATAGTAAGACAAAACAAAAATAAATAAAATAAAACTCTTTCGATACCACTTTGTGACGTCCTGACCTAGGAGACACTAGATGATGACCTAAGATGGATGGACACAAGACCACATGCAAACATCCCTATATTCCCGAGAGCGACGACTAGTTATGAGGGTATGGTAAGTCAGACATGGGGAGACAATACCCTTTGTTATCTGAATATATCATAAGAGGAAGAATATAAAAATAACTAAGTATGGATGTGTATAAATAACATTAAAAATACCAAGACATTAGATATTCATAACCAAACAATAAAACACTAAACCTAAAGGTACAACAAGCTATGAGAGTGAAAGTGACAAGTGAATACAATGAAACTCAATGTAAAAACACTACGACTCCAAAACAAGTCCAAAATGGTGTCTGGTTTCATCTCCCATGATCCAATCCCAAACATCAACGTATCCCATAGCCTTTCCTTTATCCTATCCTACAACAGAAATGTTTTATCAGGTGCTGATCTGGCGGCCCAAAAAGGGTGTGCGTATATCTTTATAGTCCACTACCAATGGTGTCTAAAATGAGTTCAGTCAAAAGATTGTGCATCTATAATTTTGAAGAAATAAATACAATGGATAATTTTAATATTTATCACATAGTAATTTAATATTTAATCATCACATGTGTCCAATTAAATTAATGTTTCCCATTTGAATAATCATTCAATATTATCATTCATTTGTTGTAGGTCATCATGCCTAGCACCCCAAATCTCAGTTGAAACATCATTCATTAACATAATTCCATGCATATAGTTCATCATGTTTAGAACCCTAAATATCATTGAGTGCATGTCATCATTAATTGCACATCATTTCTCAATCGGTGTTGGTGGTCATGTCTAACACCCCATAATCTCAAGCTTCGATAACTATTGGGGAGGAACACCATGTCAATGTCCAAACTTCTAATCGGTCTATAATTTCATTACTAGAACCACAAATTCTCAACCATTAACCATTACTTATGTCATGTTATGTTTATTCATTATTCCTTTACTAAACCTCTGTTTAGTTAAACATATAAAAGTCAGTCAGTTAATAGAATGACTAATTGACCATATTCCCATTAATTAATTTATTAATTAATTAATCTATACCAGTCCCATTACATATTTAATTATTCATAATTATTTATCCATATCAAAGTAGAATATGTAATTATTAATTTTCAAAATTAATTATCTTTTACCACATCATGATTACATGATTAATTCTCAAAATTAATTATCTTCATTCTATATCATGGCACATAATTTATTCTCGCAACTAATTTTATCTCACAACCAAACATAATTCCTTAATTATTTTCTCCCAATTAATTATACTACCACAACAATTTAATATCTAAGTTAAAATATATCCAAATATAACAAATATCTAAAATATCTATTTTAGAAACCACAAATTGTTTGTGCTGTGGTTCAATTATCTATTAAATCACTAAGGTAACTCATTTAAATTTCACATCCCTAAATACTCCAATATTGGAATTCTATCATAAATTTATTCTATAATATCAAAAAATCATATTCACTTATCGTAATACATGACTATAAGAGTTTTATTTACACAACCTTCATTAGTTTAGTGATGGATGTTATCCCAATAGAAATCCCAAAATTCAGATTAGCATAACATTTTCGATCAAGCTACCAATCTAAATCCTTAAAACCAAAATTAAGAACAAATTAATGATGATCCTAAAAATCAAGATCTAGATCTACAATTCGAGATCCATATCTTATCTCATAGGTTTTGATCCATGAAAAAATAGACATCATCAATTTAAAGATCGAGAAAATATAATATAAAGAATGGAAGAAGCATTGGGATGAAATCCACTTAATGGGATGAGAGATGATCATTAATACAGGCTTTCAATCTCAAATAATGATATTCAGATCACCTTGGAATATATATTTGAGGATTTGGAAGCACATATAATTTGTTAAGCCTCAGTCAAGGTTAAAAATATCGAAGTCTCGAGGGTTTGGGTGGTATTATAATGGATTTTGTTTTTGAATTAAAATCTCGCATGCATGGTTTCATGGGAAGAGGCGCATGGTTAGGAAAAATCATGCGGACCCATATATCCAATTTTTCACTAATGGAATAGTTTGGTCACACCGTTTTTCAAACTATACGCAAACTATGGTACCTCTCTGTCCAGGATCACACGCTTGGCATGGTTCGGTTGCACTGTTTTTCAAACTATGTGCACATTGTGAACATACCACATTCCTTTTGTTTTCAATAAAAGTTCACCACAACACACCCCAATCTACTAATACAAGTTAAAGATACATAAATATTCCAAAAGGTACATGAAAAACCACGCGAGATTACCCTAAAAATGTGAGAATCTTACAATCATCCTAGAGAGTGCTCCACATCCTGATGGTATCCCATGTTCTTTCTATATAGGATTTTGGGACTTGATCAATGCTGATATCATCTTGGGCATCCATGATTTCATTTCAGGGTGTCTCTATTCCTAGTTTGGCTGGCACCACTACCCTGTTCATATTTTAAATATCAAAGCCTTGATATCCATCCTTCACTACAAGGTGGTTAGAATGTGTAACTTCTCCTTCATTATTTTTTCAAGGAGCATTAATTTGAGGCTATCCATTCCTTTCACATAGTGGATACCTTTAAGGAAACATGGGTTTTTCATGGGCCTATTAATTTAGGGTGTTGTGACTTTGGCTCCTGAAATGATTTGTGATATTAACATCAATAAAAATAGCTAGAATATGGACCTTAAACAGGAGATGAATGAGGCTTGTGGTAGGATAGATTAGTTCTTCCTCAATCGAGTGAGATTAGGTATGGGCCTCTCCACCTATGTTATAGATATCATTTCTAGATTATTCAGTTCTTACTGGATGGTTGTTTCCTTTCTAAGCAAGACCCATGGTTTTTTCGAGCCATCTCGTGGTCTCAAAAGGGGATCCCATATCCCCACAATTTTAATTATCATGAAAGATACCCTTAGAAATCTTGTCAACAGAATGATGTCCTTAGGAAACCTAATTATATTTCAGAGGCATAAGATCTGCCCCCCTAACACCCACCTAATGTTTTTAGATTACACTCTCATCTTTATTAATGACAATAGAAGATCGATTGGTAGAATATCCAAAATTTTGGATGTATACTATCGCTGGAGTGGTCATTTCGTCAAAAAATCTAAGAGATTTCATTATATCACATCCAGATGAAATAGTCAACAAGACACTTTCCTATACAATAATTTCGGTATACCAAGGGGATCGTTTCTCATTTCTATCCTTGGGTATCCTATCTCACTAGGTTGGGTCTGATTTTAAGATTATGATTGGATTGTGAATATGATAACCATTTGAATACTAAACATGAATAGTCTCTATCTTTACATTGGTGGCAAGATCACCCTTGTCAATAATGTGGTTTCTTCTATCCCAGTCTATGTACTTTTTCCCTCCATAGTGCCCAAGGGTTTTATCTCAACATTATAAAAAAATATGGCTAACCTTATTTGGGTTGCTCAGCCTATGGGTAAACATCATTGGGCTTTATGGGGGAGACTGATGAGGCACGTTTAAAAAGGAGGTGTAAATTTAAGGAGACTAGTTGATTCTATTATTTGTTTTCATGCAAAGCTTTCGTAGGAAGTTGTTGATGAGGGTAGACCTTAGGAGAAAATCTTGTCCTTACAGAGTAGAGGGCATGTGGAGGATGGTGGTTAGGAATCTTCTTTCTGGTCTACGATTCACAACATTATCCATACCATTCACGACAACTCCCAATGGATGGTGGGGAGGGGAGACCTCTCCTTCGAGTACCATAACTAGGAGGAATCAGTCATAGGATTTCAAAGATTTATTTTTCCTCTAATTACCTTTCGGGAGGACTGCTTTTACCCCAGTTTTAATAGTGTAGTGATGAATGTGGATCATCTAGGGGTGCTTGTCCTTTTCTCACGATCCCCTAATCCTAACATCATTGTGTTCGCTACCTCTTCTACATGGACCTTTTTTCTGGAAGGAATAACACTAAATATTTTCCTACAAGAGAAGAATGATGATTGAAACATAGTGTTCTAGTTTTAGAAGAGTATAGATAAGTGAAACATTATTACATAGAGGGTTAGGAACTATGTGGTCCCTAATGATGAAAATTTTAAGGAATTTGAGGTTAGTATTACCTCCAGATTCCACTACTTTATGGCGCATAGGGGGGAGACCTCTAATACCTATTAATTGAATGAAAATGGGCCCTAGAGGCCTAGAATTATATTGGTTATTTCACCGGTATTCATTCCACATATTTTCTTGGGTCATAGATTTTGGATATATGGTTTTGTGGTGAAAATGTTATGGGGTATGAATATAGGGATATATTGACGATCTTTAGTTCTGGTTGTTAATGTCTGGGGCAGGTCTGCAATAATGCCATATTTGATGGCATCGTTTCCTCCGACAGATCAGTTATTGCTCAACCACATTCTCGGCTTTTTGATTTAGTCTATGGGTTAAATAACTGGTGGTACATCCCCTCTATGAGGGATCCTCACGAGAATGCTACCTCATTGCAGCAAGATAAACATTGGGATGAGGGGCCGCTGTGTGTCGTTGAATACACCTATCATGGGATTTACACTGAATTTCAATGGGTATTGTGTTGCGGGTATCATATATGGTGGATTTGTGGTCTGAGACAACATGGGATGTATTATTACTATATTTACTGCGTTCTATATAGTGGGGATCTCTATGGATGTGGAGTCCAAAGAAATGTTCACGAGGTTGGAGTTATGTAGCTTAGAAGGGATCTCGATGTTTTAGGTGAAAACAAACTCCATGATTATATACTATTCCTTACCCTGCATGACCTCCACTCCATGGCCGATTGAATTTATAGAGATGAAAATCCATCCTCAGCAACAACAATGTCAAGATGGTTTAGTTATGTTGTGGGGGCAATAAGGTAGTTGATCATTTGACCTCCATTATAGTGGTTGACCATGGTTGCAACATCATTTTCATCATATATATTTATCATATGGGTCTATGGGAGGTTAACCTAATAAGAGGGGATTAGTTAGGGCTCCATTACATTATGCCTCCCTAGGACCTTTTTTTCTTAGAAATTGGTCAGGTCTTGTGTATTATTTCTTTCATAACAAATATATAACCATGTAATGTTATGTTATGTTTATATATTGACTTAAAAACCATTAAAAATCAATAAATAATAAATGATAATTTAATTAATTTTATAAAAATTACATAATATTAATAAAATAAATATTTTGAAATTACCCTTAATATATTATCATGATCATTAACTTTAATCATATTTATCTCAATCTGATTCATAAAAATGTGATTAAATTTTATAAATATTATGAAAATTTCAATACAATATATTAAATCAATTTTTTATATATATATTATTTTAGAGATGAAAACTAATTATTAATATAAATTATCTAAAAAATTTAGAAAAAATTTGTTAATTTTGAAAAATATCAAATATAATATTTATAAATTAAAAATAATAATTTTTAAAAGATTTTTTTTTTATTTTTTTAAATATATATATACTCAATGAAATTTAATTCCAAATATTTTATATCATTTGGGAATTATAAACTTTTCATAAAAACAACATCATTAACAAATTTAATTATTTTTACTATTCAATTAACAATAAATTACTTGAAAAAATCCCCAAGAATTCATCTTATGATTATTTTGATTTGAATAATTATAAAAATAATTTATTTTTTTAAAACATAAATTATAGTTTTTTGAAATTATTATTGTAATGAAATATTTAAAATATATAATGAATATATTATTTTATAGACAAAAAATTTAAATTTTTAACCATTCTTAATCCTATTATTTATGAATTTATAATTGAATAAAAAAATGTTCACATATTAGTTGATTTATTAATATACAATGATTATAATAATAAATATTTAATAACTTATTATAGTTTGGTGTTTCTTGTGGATAATGATATCCAACATGTTATAAATTTAGAGAAAATATGTGTATATATATATATATATATTCAAAAAGCACTTGGCAACAAAATAGAAACCTCAATAAATAAACAACAAATTACATCATCAAATTATCATCGTTGACCCACTTCATTTCATGTATATGTCATTAGAGTGAATATTATTCTGAATGTGTGTCCCATAAAAAACTTTTTCATATTCATTAATTATAATTACATAGATATATATCAAACTATAAATTAGTATATAATTTCCATAACAGTTAGGAAATTATTCATAAACTATTTTAAGGTAATTTCAGTATATTATTTGTCATATCCACATCGAATAATAGATTCCTAACCATAATGAGAATCATTAGATATTACGAAATTAATCTTAATAATATGCCTTATGGTCTTTAAACATAATTCTGGTATGACACATATGTTATCATACTGTTAGGATCTTGGGGATCATACTCATTGAGTCCCTATTTCATTATGTTCATACATGGAGGTCTCGTGGTGATAAGATCATTTGGACTAGCCTAACAATAAAAACACAACATGATTCAGGCTCCATTGGTATTTCTTATAATTAAACATATGTATTAGACTCTTCACATTAAATAATTATTAATGTGTACCATTTGATCATGTAAATTTATGCTTGGAAAAACCCAGATTTTTATATTGTGGTTAGGTAGCTTGGGTTAGTTACCTCATTTGTAGAATAAAATCGGTTGAATGATCAAGATAAAATTTATCTCTTCTAAGGTGAGGAAAATATATATATTGGGATATTGTGGAAAAATATGGTAGTTTTGTAATAAAATACATTGAAATTGTATAATAAGGAAAATCCATCTATTAACGAAATGAAATATATGAATCCTCAAAAGGATTATGAAATATTTGTGAATTCATCATAATAAAACATTACAACACATATATATTATATTACACAGAGCATGTTATTATGTACTCCTAGCCATGAAATTCTATATCTTCAAAGGAAACAATATGGGTTGGTACACACTAATTTTAGATATTTAGTTAGATCACAAAAATAATTATAAGGACCTAATGGGTTACATACTAATTGTAGTGAAAAGTTCATCCTTTTAAGATGAATTATAATTGAGGAAAAAGAAGGTCCCATAATTGGGAGCTTGTGAATATTATTTTTTTAATGATAGGAAAAATTCAATTATATTATTCAAATTTATAATAATGACGAATGAACGTAATTATCAAACATATTCAGACGTTTTTTTTATAAAAAAATTGAATATAAAAAATTATTATTTATTAAACTAATATAACTTCTTCCAGGTTTATTAAATTTTTAATAGATTAGTCAATTAATTTAATGGGTTATATTTTTTAATTATACAAGTAAATATGAACATTGTTTTTTTAATAATTAATTATGCAAATTATTTAATGTTTTATTCATTCATAAGTATGTTCCAGGGGATAAGATTTGTTATATAACATCATAAAGACCAATGTGAAAATCTGAATTCAAAAAAATGCAGATATGTGAATATTAAAATCAAGAATAGAATGTTGGATCATTTTCATTAATTTTAAGGTCTCATATCATATCATTCATGTTCATGCCTATGAAATAAAATAAACTAAAATGATCAAATCGGTCCCTTTTTATTTACCATTTTTTCAATCTTCCCATGTTCATATTGAAGCTATACTGATCTTATATTTCTTACTCTAGAATTGAAGAATCAAATATCGATGATCCAAGAGCGGTGGTGAATGTGTTGAAGATTTATTAGATCAATATATAGATGTATATTAGACATTATAAGATGGTGTTGGTCAATGAAAACTATGATTTCAAATGAAAAGATACAATTTAGGTTTTTTTTCAATTTTTTATTCAAACATAAATCGAATAAAACATTTTCCATTGATATAATTTGGAAAAAGTTTTGGTGGATTAGGTTTTTCTAAAAAATATAAATAAAATATTAAAATTTTTTGTTTTTTATTCATCCGATGAACCCTAAGTTCCATCATTTTTGTATTAGTGGTAATGTAATGTTATTTGAGTTGACAACATTAAAATTACAAATATTTTTCCAATGATTCAATTAAATGGGTTTGATATGGTCCAAGGAAAACAAAAAATTCTTCGATATGACATTTAATGGAAATGATATGGGTGATCTACGATCAATTGTTTTTGAACAAAAAATTTTCTAAAAATTAACTTATATAATATATATATATATATATATATATTGGAGGTTCTGTTTATGTTTTCCAATTAAATAGATGGATAGGTGGTTCTTGGTATTTTCTAGAATCCATGAATGTTTAAATATATCAATCAAAATTATAATGTGTTTATATAGATATTATATTATATATAATATATATAAATAAAATCAGTCTATATCATTTTCAAAGGGGAGTAGACAAGTTATTATTCCCCCCATATGGGGTGGGTGTTGAAAAAAATCTAACTCATTCATTACAGTGGAATAAATTTAAGTTATTATATATTTTATAAATATTATAATATATTATAAAATAAATATTATATTTTATA
The DNA here is from genome assembly GCA_963277665.1 of Viscum album. Taxonomy (NCBI): domain Eukaryota; kingdom Viridiplantae; phylum Streptophyta; class Magnoliopsida; order Santalales; family Viscaceae; genus Viscum; species Viscum album. Next base: position 137,748,397 of record OY728139.1, read on the forward strand.
TATCTATATAAATATATATTCTATGTGTGTTCATATTTTCCCCCTAGTTTGGGATATAGGACCTCACTCGATCTCCAAAATGATCGTCTCATTCTAGATTTGACAAACCCATTGCGCCAATCCCATCACTAAAACAAATTCATTTATAGGGATATTATTTAGGTCTAAATAGATGAAAATTATTATGAAAATAATTTAAAAAATTCAATTTATTTTTCTATAATTTTAAAAAAAATCAGGTGTTGGAAATCTTATTGTTAACTAATTCAAAAATTATTTTTATTCATGAAAAAGTAATAAAAATACAATCATGATGAATTTTATAAAATTAAATTTACATTCAAATATATAATTTCATGTTAACATATCATTAGTCACGACCGACCTGTTCATGTATGGTTATTTTTTAAATTAAATTATTGAATTTGAGTTTTTGAATATAATAATTATTTTTCATAGAAGATTTTTGTATCAGGTGACCCTTGTTAAAATGTAAAAGATTTTTTAAGTCTATATTTTGGTGATAAAATTTTAATTACAACCCTGGGATTCCCTTGTAACACTGTTTGTGTATTCATTGTAATTATCAGAGGAATTTCAGAAAAAACAGATTGAATCTAGAGCCAATGAAAATTAAACATGTGAATCAAATAGGGTTTGTTGGTGTAATAATTTGATTCAAAAATAAACTAAATAAATTACATTAAGGCCTCACTTAATAAATTATACTATCAATGGATAACTCCATAATTAAGTACTCATGACCAAGCCTTTATTTATTTGTTTCATTATAGGTATTTTTTATTATTTTATGAAAGTGTGTTTTCTATACGCAATCACATAACATAAAAATAAAAAATAATACATAGATATATATAACATATCAAATTAATGTTTTCTATTTAATGAATTTTAATTTTGGGAGTGATATCATATAAAAAATTTAAAATTTAAAAGGATTTCATTTTTTGAAAAAAATATGAAATCTCTTATAGAAAATATCATGTCAATTAATTTATTCCATTTCATGAATATGTAACCAACATATTTTCTGTTGTCATATTCAGCCATATTTTTTTGTTTTTTATTTCCACCAAATAAATTTAAGTGAATTACTGGGTTTTGTTAAATAATTCCGTAAAAATGGTATCTAGAGGTAACATGATTGAATATTACATGCAATGTGTTGGGGGATTTGATTTTATAACTTCCCAAAAAATGGAATGCACTCAATTGATCAAGGTTCCAAAAGTTAATTTTTTTTTACAAGTAAAAAGCCTAACATAGACTCTTAGAGTAGTGATGATGGAATAGAATTGAATATAAATAGAGCTTTAATTATCCTCTTCACTAGAATAATAATGATATTGAGTATTTTGAATCTACAAGTTGATGGATAATATGTATTCAAAAATGTATGGGAGACATTCATAACTGATTATATTAAAATTTCACATTGTAATCAGGATAATGTACTAATTTGATATGTCTATTATTTGTAAATAAAATGAAACAGACAAAAAAATTAGCATCACTATGAAAAATATTTGATATGATCAATATTCTCACAAACCATAACATCATGAAATGGTGATGACATAAGAATATAGTATTATTCCAATATAGGAATGATTTTGTAACGGAATCTCTAATTCTCATTGAACACTATTAGGGAGTTAGAAATGAAGATAAATAAAAATAAATGAGGCATATAGATGAAGAAAAATATATTCAAATATTTATGATCCCATAATTTTCTATTAATATAAATAAAGCACAAGAGGAATAAGATACATCCGAAATGATATCTTATTTCTAAATATCATATCAATAGACAAATATATAAGAATGGTATGAGATATCAAGTACCCCGTATCGATGATGGATGATATGAGGTAATTACAACTTCCTATGTTTATATGGAATATTTTTTTTTCAGAAAAATTAAATTTCCTTGATAGCGTCTTTTACCCACAATTTGGATTTTAGCATGTGTTAGACCTGACAATGTGTTTTAACACACCAAGATATATTATTAATATAATTATTTAGACATTAAACATATAAACTATTCATTATAAATATATTTAAAATTGTAAGAAATATTTCTTAAATATATTTTATAATGCTGTCATTTTATTAAAACATATTGATATTAATGCATATTAAATTTTATAAATGTCATTATATGGTTGGAAAATACTATTTTATCATTAATTTTATTTTATTATTTTGTTTTAATAAATGCTAAAAAAAATTTCAGCATTTATAATTTTTTTCCTTAAATAAAATACATTATTTAAATCTAAATATCAAAAAAATCTTATCGTAAACTTTTTATAATTTTTTATAAATGAAACATTTTTTATGAAAATTGAAAAATAAAATATTTTATATAAATGATTTAGTAGTATTAATGAATTTAAAAACATTAAACCTATAAAAATATGGTTTTAAATGTAATATTTTCTCAATTTTATATCTACTAATAAAATTTATTCCATTAGAATCAATATAATATTAAATAATGTTATTAATTCTTTCAATACTACTGAAAATTGTTTCTTTGAAAACCCACATTATCATCTTAATAGTGGGTTTAATATTAAAAAAAATCTTCCAATAATTTATTTTTAATTGTTAATAATTATTTCAATATTCCAAATATAAAAAATATATATTATATAATAAGGTAAAATTAATTTTTTACCATAATGAATAACATAAACAGTAAAAGTTATTTTCTGTAATTATGTTATATATTGGTTTACCCTGCGCTAAAATAAAATTATAAGGGTTAAAAATAAGCCACATAATGTCCAACACCCATAGGATAGATATATTTCAAAATTTTATTTTCTAGGTTCTATAGCTTCCCAATTTGACATTAAGGAATGTGAAAAACATCGGTATAACATCTTCATTTCAAAAATAATATGTGTGTAACACACCTCATTTATAAAAGGATACCACAAATCCTCTCATCATGAAAATTCCAAAACCCATTTATTTTTACTATATCTATCAAAATCACATTACTATATAAATATTATTACCCTTTAATATTTAATGTGTACATGAATCCATTATATGAACGATATGAATGAAAACTAAAATGTTGTCTGAATAATATGTAATTCCCCTAATAAATTAGTTTATTTTATTTCTTAATAAACCTTATTCAATTTTAATTAAACTAATTCAATACAATATCCTTGGTATAATTTATATAATGATATTTTATTAATTAAATGTAATAAACAAAATTAATTCTTCTATTCCATTAAATAGTGTATGAAATAATCGTTTGTGTGTGTGATAGACTATCTTCTCCCGAACTGATGTTATTTATTTTCCGTCACCAACATAAATGGAACGATAAATGGATGGATTAAATGTTTATATTTATTATATTTATGATACTATAATACTTATAAATTCTTTATTTCACATAAACTTATTACATTATATTTAGTGGCCATGCACTAGCATTGCTCATGTATATGATGGACTACCATCTTATGAAGCGATGTGCTTCCTTTATGCTTTATATAGATAGTAATAAAAATATGTGTTATGAATGTAAGTGAAATATAAGGTAATAATTACTATATATTGGTAATATATTATTTACCCTTATTCATTCATACATTGAGAGAATAGAAATATCATTCATGTGTACTTACAGCCTACAATCTCTACAAATCGGGTACATCATATTCCGTATCTAAAATTTATATATAATATTTATATTGGATATTTATATATATATTTATCATTCTTTATATTATGTAACCACAACTAATGTAATAGGACTACAAATAGAAAATCAAAACATACATGAAAAACTATGTGTTTATTTCTCGAAATATGGTTTTAAAAAGGTTATGTTTATAAATTGATAAAGAAAGATAATAATTAAATAATATATTTAATACTATATTTAAATATATTTTTTTAATACTATTTATAGTAAACATAAATTTATTATACACTAGGTTCAAACATATATGAAAAAATACAAGAATTATGGAATGGTATTTTTTGCCACATTTATTTTATCTAAAACACATGTCACATTCACCACAAGATTCTTTTGTGTAGTATACATACTACCCATTCCTATTTTTTTGTTAATATACTGAGAATCAATGGTATTTAAAATCTATTGGATTTTATTTCTTTAATTGGTGTTACGATTCATTGTCGCTATTGTGCAAATATTTTTATAATTCAATCTCATCATTTATCATGATTCATTATAATTATCTTTAAAATGATGTAATCATATAAAAATAATTTCATTAAACTCATTTCATTTATTATCTAATGTTTAGTTCCTAAAAATTATTTTTCACATTTGTTTGAAACCAATTATTGACACTACAGAAAAAAACGTTTTTATGAAAATTCATCATTACTTATTTATTTAGTGAATATTCATTTTTCTTATATATCCATGTTTTCGAAAAATGATTTCAAAATTGACTAAAAATCGAAAAATTATTCATTATTGAAATTTTTACCCATTATATACATTTTAAAAAATGTATTTAAATTAATATTTTTTCCTATGTGAAAACAAATCCATTTTGGATTTTTTTAAAAACTTGAATTGGGATATGATAAAATGATTTATAAATTATTATTTCTCCATATGGTTTTATGATTATTATGAAAATATTTTTATGACTCCCAATTTTTTCCATAGAATATGTTATGATGAAATGTTTAATGAAGCCAATTTATTTACCTGTGTTCTGATATGATAACGATTTTATGACCATGGGGTAGAACTTTTTATGATCATCATTATATAATAGGTGGGACCTATATCTCCCACAATTAATTGGGTAGATATTGATAATTAATGAGTATATATGATATGTGTTAGTTGGTTTTCATGTTGAAAATGTTATTCTAGAAAAAATTAAATGTTTATTGTGTGATGTGTGGACCTAGATTTCATTTATATATGGTTATGTGTGGACCTGGTTGAAGGTCTATATGTTTATATGAGGGTATGATTTTATTTCCCTAACATAATGATTGAAATAGATTCTATCTATACATGATCAAAATATTATATGATTTTTTGAATTCCAAATATCTATCACTGATAAAATTTTTATTTTATCATTGATTGTGTTCATTGATTACATTTTCATTCATGTTTTATAAACATATATGCATTATTCAAGGATTTTTGTATATGATCTATGATAGGTAGGTAAAGGATTTAAAATGTTATTCTAATATTCTCATACCCATACACTCATGATATATTAATATCTATTTCATTTACACTCACCATGAATTTTTTCTCCCCCACACTTATGTGTCCATTACCCATGTTATGAAGAATGGAATTTTTTATTATATTTAAAATAATAGTGAGAGTTATGAAAAGAAAAGTAGGAGAAGATGTAGCTCACATATGGACCACTATCATAGGTGTTCATGGATAAAAAGTTAATTTTTTTACAATGAATAATTTTTATGATATAATAAATATTAAACAATTAAGGTGTAATATTTATTTAGGATATGTTTGTGTATTATAGTTGGTATGATATTGAGGTCTAGTTTTCCTTTTGAAATTGGGTTGTGAAAACATTAATGAGATCTCTAGCAATATTTCAATGTATATATCTAAGGATATATCTATCGATAAATCTACGGATTATTCAATGTATATGACAATTTCATCAAATTTTAGTAAAGGATAGAGTGAGTGGATTACAATAAATTACATCAATTTATAGAAACAATAATTGGATGTTGATTTTTGACATTAGTACATAGAAGTAATAAAATTTAAACTAATTCACTTATTCTTACTCAATAATAACCTAGTAAATGATAATTGTACTTGATTCACACATGTAATGATACTCTCAAGTTATATGATTTGGATACACACATACTATTTAGAAAACAATCATTTTGGATTTAGATAGATGATAACGATGAATGATATAAAATAAGCCAACTTTTTAATATAGTAATGATAATTTTACATCATCTAGACATCATATAATTTATTTTTCAGGATTAGATCATTCTGTAATATGATTATTTGTTATACACTATTATATTATGGTTTGGTTCAATGGATGAAAATTGAAGGAACCATTATAATATTGAATATAACGAATAAGGGAACTATTTTCCTCTAAAAAATCCAAATTTTATGAGATATGGAATAAGATATCAGGTTGTCATGCTCGCATAACATTATCAATAACTAAATCCTATCATTTATACATATGAGAAAAGTAGGTAAAATATTATTTATGAATTTTATGTGGTAACATCAACATTCTATCAATTTTTTTGTTAATCCACTAAATGAAATGGATTGTATTATCACCACTGAATATATATACTATTTTTTCACTAGTGTTTTTGTATATAGAAATTTCATTTTTTTGGTCAATAAATTAGATGATAAAGCATATCAGTAGTGTACAATCATCCTTATATAGTGGAACATGATAAAATTTACTATATGTTTTGGGATTTCATTGTAATATTATTTTTCAAGCATTATTTCTCACATATTCATTGCATGAAAATGTAAATGGAATTCCATGTGTTAATGAAGAAGGTTGCATAATCCATGGGTGCCTTTGAGGAAAATTTTATAAATATTGTTAGTAATGCTACTACTTTTATCATCAAATATGAAATTAAGGTTGATCTACAGATTATTATCATAAAACAATGTCTCTAATGGTCATTTTCCAAATGGAACATCAGTAACTATTAGGAAATCTTTCATTGTTCTATCCCGATTGAAATAGATATTTGGGGTTATCATAAATCTCACAGTTTTTAAAATAACATGAATATGGGGATCTATATAAGTCTAAATGACATGAATAATGGAAGGATGAAAAAATTTTAAACTCTTACCTAAAAAAATATAGAAAAGGTTAAAGAAGTTATTTCTTAAAAATAAAAAAATTGTTTTTCTTGTGTGCGATCCTAATCCCTTAAGGAATCAAATTTAGATGTTCTGTTAATAATCCATTAAGTGATATTAATAGATTAACATATCAATATAATGACCCACTAACACTACAAATTACCCACCATGATTTTAATTTTGGATTTTTTTTAGATTTATCCTTTGGCATTGGGATTGGCTCTCTAGTTTCGGGAGTGACCGGTTTTAATTTTTTGTTTTGAGGTTTTTTATCGTTTTGTATTGTTTGTGCATTTTTTGGATGAACTATTTGGAATGATCAAGGATTCCATGAAATCCATGGAGTGTCTTTGGTTGTGGGTGCATGACCAACACATGGTTATTCAAATTAATCTCAAAGATTATGTTTATCCACTGTCTTAGGATATAATCATTCTACATTATTGGAATATGGTTTGAAAAACATGTTTCCAAATCATGAATATTAATGGGTGTGTTTTGAAAGGGTAAAATTGTTTCCTCATGGGTTTTTTAACAATATAGACTCACCATTTGTTAGTCCAAGATCCAAAAATTTGTTAAATTCCATGCCTATCCATTTTTGGATTTTAAACCAAAAAACATCATTTATCTGTCCTCTAGTTTTTTCGGCTAAAAGAACACTCCCATCACTTTATTCATGCTTCATCCAACCTCTCATGGGGTAGAGATATGGATTCCATCAAGAGTTAGGGGTTATTTACCATGCTAATCTTCTCACCTCCTATCCATCTTCCACTTTATTCAATTTTTCTAGAGTATCTCTTCACCCATTGTCAAATGGATCTTGGGTTTAGGGATCCATAAATAATAATGTGATATTGGTTTCTATAGGGTTCTTATTTATATATTTTTTCCACATGGATCAATTGTGCTTTGATTTTGGGTGTGATTTGTCGATACTCCATGGATATCAGGTAGGTTCTGCTTTTTATATGCCTTATAATTTTTTATTTAGTGGTTTCATTCCTTTATCCCCTCTGTATATTATAAATAGTGATATGTGATCTATTAAATTATGTCATGGTCTTAAAACCTTTTGTTTCATCCAATTTATGTGAAAAATGGATTTGTTTTGTTAATCATTCACAATAAGTGTTTTAAATAATGCATGGTTGGCCATTGCAATTAATTTTTGATACTAGTATAATGGTATGTAATTGATAATATATTAATGATAATTAAAATAATGATATGGGTTCCTTATTTGGGGTTTAAAATAGGATTATGATTTAAAGGAAAGGGTTTTTTTTATTTTAAGAGTGGTTTAATATTTTATGGTGGTTAATGGCTGATTTAAAATTTTAATGAAAATAGAATTGACTTGATAATGAGATATGATAGTCAAAAGGGGAATTTTATGAAATGGGTTTGAAATAGTAAATGGTGTATTTTTACCTTTTTTTAATGGTGAAATTACATCCATAAAATGGGATGGTTTCATGAATTGTGATTAATGCCCATTTTGTAGTTTTCTAAATGTGGTGAAAATGATTATCATGAAAACACTCCTTTAAAAATCCTCTTAACACTTTTATTTAAAATGGGTTGGATATCCTCATTCTAGAATCTGTTATGATTCATGAGTTTAATGGAAGGAGGTTATTCATTTGGGTTATTCAAGTGATTCATATTTGGTATTTATTTATATATGTGTGTGTGATTGGATGCTCAATTAGCAATGGTTAGCTCAATATATTATATAAAGATATTCATAGAGATCCTATAATAGATTTTAAATATTCTATGAATGATTGTTCACTACTTTGATTACACACTAGCTAGTATCCCATAATAGGCGGTTATTTATAAATTTTTTGGTATTATGAAATTTTGAATATACTTTGTGGGGTGTGAGTGAGCGTGTTTGGGATCTCTGATATCATAGAGTGAGTCAGGCATTCTTGGATGAGTCATCATATATTATTATGTTCTATATTATTCATGATCTCCATGGCTAATCCATATATGTTGGAACATAGTTACTTACAATGGATGATGGAGATGTATTAATGGTTGGATAATCATGTTTAATTATTTCCATTTCCCCTATATTGTGATTATTTTGGATCTATAATATGTGGTAAACATATTTGGAAGGTGATGATTTTTTATTCATCTTTTTATAGAAAATAATTCACTATAAAATGTATTATGTCATCTTAACTAAGACTCCAAATGAAATCATCACTTTCCATCATGAAAGTGTAAATGAATTATTTTTAGAAATGAACATAGTTTTCAAAAATTAAAATCGTAATGTGATATTTTTTTGAATTTAAAAAGTGCATGTAAAAATATTTCTTTCAGATATTTTACTTAAAACATTATGTTGATGTTTCTTTTATTAGAGAGGATATTAATTTAGAATTGAAATGTCTGGGTCTGATTAATGAGTTCTTATAGACACGCCTATAGTTCATCTTAACTTTTGATGTTTCTATAGTTTTATATTTGGTATTGATCGACATGGGTGATTTCCAACTTTGGTATAAAATGGTGACGATTTGGGTCAAATGGAGATATTGTGGTAATTTGGTTTTGTTTGGTTTGGCAATATCTTTTTTGTTTTCTTTATTTTGTATAAATAATGTTCAATTGGATATTGTATTACATATACTAGGTTGAAAGTTTTTTGTTTTGGATATTTTATTTACATATATTGGGGAAAATATATCCTTATTTATTACATTTTTTATTCCTGATAGTAGTTTTCAACCCATGGGGATCATCAATGGATTTTGGGCCTTAAAAAATATTGAATCATATGAATGGTTTAGGGTCAACATGAGTTGGTTGGTTACAAAATGGTATAGATGATGTTTGTATTTGGAGGACCATGATTTTAGAGAACCCTATTTTTGGTGATGTTAAGGTATATGGAGTAGTATTATCATAGATTGGGGTGGAAGTCTCTGTATGTGTCGAGACAATACTTTCAATACAAAACCATGAGTTTCTATGGGATGTGCTGTTTAATTTGGTCTATTTTTTTCTGGTGTATTTCTTTGTGTTTGGGATTTGAAAAGGTAGTTTGGATAAAGATTTTACTGGGGACACATGTCCTAGAAATTCATATGGATACATGGACATTGTCATACAATATAATTTTTGTTTGTGGTGTGATTGGCATGTGGTCTCCAACCATATTATCAAATCACCCATCGACACTAATTTACTTTTGAGAGTTTCTTTATGTTCTTTATAAATTGGAAATTTGTTTCTGGAAATATTGTTTTAGAATCATGAAAACTAGATTTTAAAAGGAAATTTTTTATTTTGTGAAAATATTGATAGTGGGTTTTCATATCAATTATGAATAAAACCTCAGAGAAAAATGTTTTTGGTGAAATTATTTATAGGTTTTGTCACAGTTTTTTTTTGAATGGAGAAATTTTCTCGTAGGATAAGTGTTTGGAAATCTGTTGAAAATTGAATTTTTTTAGTCAATGAAAATGAATTGAATTAAATGTATTGGATTTTATTTTTAGAGGAAAATTTTCGGATTCAATTTTTTGAAATGATGAAATTAATTTATTTGTGAATTTTGAAAAATGTTTTTTGATTGGTGATCTTTTAAAAAAATTATAAATTATTGAAAATGTTGTGTGCACTAAAATTAGGAAAAAATGTGTTTCATATTTTTATTTAGAAAATTGATTTTTTTTACTATTAATATATCCTTGGGTGATATCATGAATCCATGTGTGTGTAATGTGGATAAATGATTGTGTGAGAAGATGAGTGCCTTGTATGTCATGAGTTAACGGTTCCCGACATGACACAAGAATTTGCATACGAGTGAGACTCAATTGAATTACATTAGTGGTCATTTCAGTCCATCATGTTTGTTCTCCTCCCAAAAGTATTTTAAAGAGGGAAATTTTTTTATGTTTCTAATGGTCGATAGTTGTGTGGTTGTTTTCCCATGTTTTGGGAAGCATTATTTTTATGGTGTTTGAGTTTTAGAACTATTTTTAATGAGTTGGTTTTGATTGATCTCTTGGATTTCATAATGTCTAGTGGGTGCCCCATATATATTTTATGGGTTTTCCTGGTGAAGCAATGGGTGGTTCCCCATTATCAGGTATTCCATTAGATCAACATAATGATTTTGTTCTTACGATTTGAAATTTAAGTCATCCACTCTATTATATTAAAGACAATCCCCTCGAAATTTAGGAATTGATGTGGAAAATAGAATAAAACATTTACCTAATTGATATTGATGAGTCATTAAAGGTTATTTTTTCAACCTTTATGACGGATGGTTCACCCAAGAAGTGGTGGAAGTTGATATCTTGGAACAATCATCATGAAGATCTTACATGTGAGTTATTCAAGGATTCATTCATCTTGCGGTATTTTTATGATATGATAATTGTATGGAATGGAATGGATAATTTCTTTTGGTTGTTGGGTAACAGGTTGGTGTTGGAGTCATATTATCACAATATTGATCTAGTTCCATATAAACCAAGGTTTGTAGCAGATTATTCCTTGAAGGATCAACATTTTGAGTGTGGGATTTGTCCGAATATGCCAACGAAGGTGTCAGAGTTCAATATAACTTCATTTTATTATAGTGTGATGATTTTTTTTGTATTAAATATGTGATTGAGGGAGTTCTAGAAGTAATCATCCCTTCTTCAGTTCCTAAATGTTGTTGTGTTATTTCTAGTTGTGGAGTGGGGGAATGTTCTAAATCTGCTATTGGTGGTCCTGAAATTAAATGGCCTCTATATCTTTTTTCAGTTTCCTCAAGGTGTGGAATTAACATATTTCATCAATGTATAAAGAAATATCATGAGAAGTAATCACGTCTGAGAGCACAAATGACCTATTACACTTGTGGATGCATAGGCCACTTGTAGCAGTTCTATTGGGGTGTTTCATGGAAGAAAAGTGGAGCTAGTGCATATGAATATTTTGTTATTTGAGCTCATAAATTAAATTTCTGTTATAATGTATCTTTCTACTATTACAGTTACACGAGACGGTGTTATATGTTTCTTAAGATATAAGGGGATTTTGTGGATATATTTATAACTCTTATTCTAATGAAACTGTGTTCTTATTTTGTAAAGTTATAAATAATTTTCCATATAAATTGAGGTGTCACCCATTTTATTATTTTTAATTATACTCTTTCATATGATATATTATTAGCTTTTGGATATAAAGAAGAAGATGCTTAAAATATCATGGGTCTATCCATAGTCCCCATAGTGAATCTACCACGTAATTAGAAGTATCCTATTGGTGTGGGGGACCTTGGTCTTGTTCTGTCATCTGTTAGAAAATGGAGAGATTTTAACATTTTCTATATTGGTTTCCTTATCACAGTTTATGTTTATCTTTTCTTGAATTTCATTCAGCTATCCCCTAGTGGTGGGGAAGGTTGGAATGTTTTGGAAAGTTCATGTGTTATCCTACTTTTATAGTTCAAGATTTATAGTTTCCATGGTTTGGGGTAGAAATGTGGGTCTCATTGTGTTTACTCCTAAATCATCCTAGTTTTTCTTGATTCCAAATAATGGGGGGCCCATTCCAGTCTCACATTTTTAGATTTTGACTTGATTTGGTTTGGGTGTTTGTTAGGTATGTTGTTGATTCATTGATGTTTTTTATTTATGATTTTCCTTTTAATTTGGGTGTGCTTTGTGTATTTGAGTATTCTCAATGGTCTGGTTTGAGTCATGGTTACAGAGGTAGTGTCTCAATCTTTCTCATTGTTTATCAGGAAGTGGATTCATTTTTTTTGATTTAACAAGTAGACATTACTTCGATTAGGCATTGGTTTTGATGATTCTATATAATATGTACGATTATTTTTGTTTCGGAAATCCTTAATTTCGTATTGATTAAATGGGACAATATTTGACTTTATGGGGGAGTAATGTGTAAATGGTGTGGAGAATTGTCAGACCCAATTTTTTTTCATTTTTTCAAATTTATCTTTTACGCTTGGGTTTGAATATAGATTTTTAGGTGTGATGGATTTAAATTTTTAGGTTTAGATAGTTGTTATCTTAGTTCACAGTCTGTGTACAATTTGTGTAATCTATGAGGAATACATCAGGAAACTAAGAAATCCATGGAGTGTTTCACGTTTATGGTGTATGATAGACATCAGGTTTTTGAAACCATGTTTAATGCATGATGGTAACCATTTTCTCAGGAAAGAACCAATCTTCACGGTTGGCACATTGGTTGAGAACTATTTGAAAAAACAATAATTGTGCCCAGGTGTGCCCACTAAGGGCCATATAGTTTGGTAAACTATGTGGACATACCATGTGGGTTTTCCAAATCTAAAAATTGGGGAAATTCCAACCATACCCAATTCGGGATTTGAACCCAAAATTCACTATTTATCCTCCCGTTGTTGTGCTAAGCCCTTTGGTGGCTACTCCCTCCCTCTCTAATATTCATCCTTCCTTCCATGGTGTAGACATATGGATTCCATCGTGATTTAATTGTTATTTCTCAAGGAAATCCTCTCCACTCACCTCACTCTCCCTATTTCTTCAATTTTCTTTTTAGATTATCTCCTCCTGTGGTCATGTGGATCTAGGGTCTATGTTTCACTTCATTTATGTCTGGTATTTTATTTTTCTGGGGTCCCTCTTGATAGATCATGTCTCTTGGAACCATCCAGGTGTGTTTTTTTGTACATTGTCAATGAGCCACAAATTTTTGGTAGGTTCCCCTTTTCACAACCATTATAATACATGATTCATTTGTTTCATTCCATTTACTCCTCCCATCTATTACATATAGGGATGAGTTATCCTTGAAGATATATATTTTTTCTATGTAGTGGTTTCATTGTTTTTAAGTGATAGATGGATTTTTTTTGTTAAACACTCCACACCAACTACTAAATTTATTTCCCAATTGGATAATTTCATGTTATTTGTGATACCTAATGAATGTTTTGTATTTTTGAATATATATATGATATTTTAAATGATTATTTTGGGTTCATTAAATTGTTTTTCAATGTTTTTTGATTTAAATGAAAGAGGTATTATGATTTTATGAATGGTATAGCCTGTGGTGGTTGTTAATGGCCCGTTTAGAATTTCAATGAAAATTTATTGTACATGAAAATGAGATATGTATGTAAAAAATGGGATATTATGAAATGGTTTTGAAATGATAAATGGATTATTTGAATCGTTTGGGAATTATACATTTGTTTCCTTTTAAATTTGATGTTTTTTTGAAGTGTGCTTATGGATCGTTTATCACTTTGGTAAAATTGGTGAAAATGTTTATCATAAAAAACCTCCCTGGATAATAATCTTGTTTTGCTTATCTTAAATGGGTTTGATATCCTCACTAGGGAATGATTATGAGTGATTTACATATTACATCAATTGGATATCCTTAGTGTGGAATCCTTTGTGTTTTATGAGTGTAACAGAATGAGATTGGTTATTTCGGTGCCTCTGGTGAAGCTTATAATTTAATTTTTAATATATGTTCATGTTATTGGATTCTCGGTTGGAATAATTTGGCATTCCCTATTTTATACATCATGATATGGAGAACAATTCATAGCTATTGAATCCTCTGAGAATGGTTCTTGATCTATTTAGATTACAAACAAGGTAGTGGCTAATAGTTTGGGAATATTTGTTATTATTGCTATGGGATTTGACCATTGTTTTATACCATGTGGGGCGTGGCTGATAGTGTTATAGAGATTTGATTCCATAGAGTGGGGTATTTTTTATGGAATTATTCATCATTTATTACTATGTTCTATATTATTCAAGATCTCCTAGGATCACCCATGTGTATTGGTACTTGGTTACTTATAATAGAATATTGAGATGTGCGATTAAATGTCTAATAATGTGTGATTATATCCATTTTCCCTTATATTGTTATTATTATAGTATAATCATGTTTATTACTCTTATTTTGAATGTGATGGTTTTTTTTCTAATGTTTATTGAAAATTGATTCACTCATAAATGTTTTATGTCATATTGTATGAGTTTAAAAATGAAAGGATCGCATTCAATCGTGAAAATGTAAATGAAGAATTCTTGGGAAGGAAAGTGTATTTGAAAATAAAAAGGATAATGGGCTATCATTTTTTTAATTGGAAAAGTGTTTCGAAAAAACATACTTTCAAATATTTGATTTTAAACATGAAATTGATGTTTCTATTATTTTTAAGGAAGTTCATTGGTAATAGACATGTTCATGAGTGACTAATGAGTATTAATACTCATACATATAGTTCAACTTATTTTCAGCTATTGTTTTTTGTTTCCATTTGTTATTGATTGTTGTGGGAGATTGTAAACTTTGGTATCCGAGAGTTAACCTCGGGGTCAAATGGAGATATCGTGGTCTTGATGTTCTGTTTGGTTTTGTGTTTAGTTTTCTTGAATTCTTATTTATTGATAAATTATGTTTAGTTGGATATTGTATTACATGTACTGGATTTTTCGATTTTTTTCTATTTTATTTATTAATGTAGGTTGATATTTTTCCCTTGGGTTTGCATTTCTGATTCCAAACACTAGTTTCTAGTCCGTGATGATCGAGAACACCTTTTTGGCCTTTCCACTTATCGGCTTAGGTTACCAGTTTGTGGTTGAATTAGTTTGTTTCATGACTACTATGGTTCAAATTAATAGAGTATGTGAACTATTCCTTCATGTAATAAAACATGAAGGATAATAATGGATAGAAATTATAGAGACCTCCAAGGTAGAGAGGCAAGTAAAAATCCAAAGTGATCATTATTTTTTATGAGTTGGTGACATAATGATGAGGTGAAAGGTATACTTACCATCCACTCTAGAAAATCTAATGACTTATTTTAAACTATATCTCACCATTATATCATATTTATGGAATTTAAAATTGTTTTAATTATTTTAACCATATTATTTTATATAGAATTGAGACTAAAACCCATATATGGTATGGTGATCACATCGTAATTATATGTATCCTATCTAGTTCAATTTTTTTACATTATTCTAATGTTAAATGATTTCATTCTTCTAGTTTTTTAATTTGATGTCAACATATGAATGGATTGGTTTTATCAAAAAAGATACACCAATAAATTTTGAGGAATGTAAATCTAATTTGATATTCAAATCCAACCATTTTTTATTAGTGTGTTGATAAATAGGAATTTATGTTGAAAATAACATCCATTATAAGGGATTTTATATTCGAAAGGCATTTTTATCGTATATGGGTTGGAATAAGCATAACAACAATAAAATACTTATTATGTGATTGTTTGATGATGTATTTCCATAATATTTTCCTAGACTTCAACTTAATCATGATGTTTATCTTTAAATGTTACTCATTGATGTTGTGACACCAATTTCATAGACTCCATATATAATGAAACCACTTTCATTTTATGAATAAATGAAACAAATATTGGACAACTTTCACATGGTATTCATTCATCCGAATGTGTATGCATGGGGTTAACCATTATTTCTTTAAATTAATGATGAAATTTTGTGACTTTTCATGGAATATTTGGAAATTAATAATATCATGATCAATATAATGTATCCTCAAAACCATATTTATGACCTATTTGATCTAATAAGTAAATATTATTAATTTTATTAAATTTAATTTAATTCTAATTATCCTCAATTTTAGTTCAAGAAGGTGGATATAACCAAGACAAAATTCCATTAAATATATGTAAAAGATGATTATATTGTTATATCATTCATTATTATTAATACCTATACAATATTCAAATATTTAATGAATAGAGTCTTTAGATATTACATTGATCTGATTTCATTAGTATTTTGAGATTATATTATTATCTATCAAAATTGAAAGGGATTAAATGGGTATCAATGAGAATTATAATGAAATACATAAATAATGAGAATCTATTTTAGAAATTTATGTAATTTAAAATTTCACTACAAATATTTTCATTTTTGTATCTTATAATTTCAAGAGATGGTATTTTTCTAGATCAATCTAAGATGGAAGATGTTGATTATTGTCCCAAAATTCCGACAAAGACTATGATCCATTAATTTTTTGTTTTACATGGACACCATAGATATATTGTAGATAATTTATAAAAAACATCTAATCCAATCACCATGTTAACTTGTAAGGGGGCTGTGTTTAACTCTAAAAATGAGTATGAGTAAAATTCCAAGAACTAGAGTAAAGAATAGTTCGTGAATCATTCCTTAGGATACCCTGAAATGTAAAAGGGATTATAATATATAGTTATGTGTCCAATAATTTATTTGGATGCATTACTATGTATAATTACATGGTTATAAGTTATGCCATGTGAAAGTAAAATTTTCAAGAGAGAAATTACATAACTCAAGATTTGATGTTGGTAGTGGGAAATTATTCACTAAAAATATGGTGGAACTATATTTACGATAAAATTTAGATATATGTACCATTCAAAAAATTATATAGCATAAATTTATATAAAAGGTTTTAAATATGAACAATATTAGATTGTTAGATCTGATTAATGATTATGAATTCTAAATAAATTACCAGGTTGGGAAAAAGAACAAGGAGGGAGATTATTTTTGGTGAAAGGATACTGATATATCATACATGATAAACATCCTAAAATATTTATTATTTTTTTATTTTTATATGATGTATATGGAATTCAAAATGGAATGGGAGATATATTATACTTCACAACAAAATGTTCAATAATCCACCACAGTATTGATTAAAGAGGCATAAAAGGATGAAGAGTTAAAAAATATGGATTGAAATTTTTTAGAGCATAAACATTATCATGATAGAATAATAATATTCAACAACATTTTATGTGTTTCACCCATAGGATATTTTTATATGAATTTGATATAGGATGTTCATATTTCATCATTATTTATTCATCGTGGATGTTCTAATATTAATAATGAGTTAAAATGTTGTTTATGTTGGGTTTTACTGAAGAGGGGTATCACATTGTTTCTACCTCGGTTCTTAGTATGTTGGTAAGATAATGTTGAGATAAAAAAGTCTAAGGGGTTGTTTCATCAATATATTATTCTAGAATGGAAATTGGAAAACATTACAATTGATTTCTTCTTTACAATCTTGAAAATATCTACATGGAAAAATGCTATATGGATTGTAGTTTAACAACTAACCATGTTATCACACATCTTCTCTATTAGAGAATATTTTTTTCAGGATCATCATATTAATATATAAACTAATTGAGTGATAAGGATTAATGTAGTTACACATTCCTTTATGTTTACTTGGGATCCATGGGTTTCTTATAAATTCTTCTGAATTCTTCAATACATTCTTGATAATGATAGAAACATCACATTTTATTAAAATGATAAAAATACAAGTGTGATCAGGGGTAAAAATGGACTCCTCCGAGGGAGTCACCTTAATGAATTCAACCCTAGAGGATATGTTGAGATCATGTTCTCTAGAATTTTTAGGTTATTATGGTAAATTACATTAACTCGCTTCTTTTTCATAAAAAAATTGATTAAATTTATTCCTTCATATGGATCCTTATATAGTTCTCTATGAAAATTTGTGTCGAACTCCAACATTCTAGAATGATGATGGATAAGGAAATATATTAATATTTATGATATCTAAATACAATTATATGATGGTTAGATTCGTTAAATAAAAAATTGTTGTGGAAAAAACATTGTGGTAATGTTATGAAGATATTATATATTGTGATATTATATATGGTTTTGGTGACATGGTGTTTATATGAATTTTAGAAGGATGATGATTATAAGATTATGTAATAGAGGGAAACAAACACATATATATATATTTGACCTTTTTAAATTTTGGATCATATTGAGACAATTTATTATTAGTTTTTTTCATCTTACGAACCACTATCATGATCTTGATGTGTTCCATATACCTCTCTTTAGAAGTTACATACCTGATCCTATACATTTATTAAATGTAGAGACTGTACCACCGGTGAAATATATCTCCTACAATGAAAACACTATAGAGGTTTTACATCATATATGTACATATATAATTTATTATTAATCAATACTACTAACCTAGTAAATTTTTCTGGTGAAACAAAATGTTTAATGAAACTACCTGGGAACCTAAGAAAATGATGAGGCAAAAGTATACTCATATAATTTGTATCAGAGTTTCAAGGGGGAATTTATTTTAAGGGGGTAATAATTAAATAAACGGAGTTATTATTAATTATTTAAAAACAAATCATTTATATCTTACGTTAAATTAAATTCAATGTTTATCTTGCATTACATGTGACTCTAATTTTTATTACAACATGATATATTATTAATGATATTTTTTAAATGGGAAATTTATAACGATGACCAAAAACATTGAGATATGAATAATAATATGATTTTTAAAATATCAGGAAAAATATATTTATTTTATAAAAATATATTTATAATAATGTATATAATTTAATGTGAAAATGTTATATGTTTCAAAAATATTATTTTCTAAAATATTAGTATTTTAAAAAATTGAAAAATTAATGTTAAAATTCAAATAAATATTATTTTACAAAATAATAATCATTTTTTAAATCTACATCTCAAAATTATGTTAGGTTAAATTTATTAGATTTTTCTTAAATGAAATTTTTTTGATAAATAATGAAAACACAAAAATTTATGATGAATTTTCAATTCTGTTGATGCATTAAAAAACACACAATCATAGAAATATTTGTATAAATCAAAAATTAGTTCAATAATAAATATTTTTACCAAATTTAGATAATGATAACTAATTTCATTATAGATTTTTATACTATAACATTCTAAATATGTGAAAAGTTTCTCGATAAAAACTCACATTGTCATCGCATCAACATGGTTATTTTTTAAATAATTTTTATCACTTGAATGAGTTGAATTTATAAAAATTTATTGTATAATTTTAATCATCATAATTTATGTTATATAATATATTGAACTTATTTTTTTACAATAATTAATATAAAAAACAATAAAAATTATCTACCACTCTTAACATAGAAATGAGTATATCTGGGGTTAAACTAAACTTTGATTTATAGAAAATGATATAAAAACACATTCCCCACACATATATTAAATACATATATAGAACTAATAATTTATTTGTGGGAATATTTACCAATTTTGAACATTATTCCATGTGAAAAAATGGGTATACATTTTTCCGTTAAAAATTTACAATTGTGTCACTCACCTCACATATAAATGGAATTATGCTATCCTATCCACATCACTCAACAAAAACCCATAATCTAAAAAAATACATAAAAAATTCATATCTTCAATTTATTTATATCCTCCTATAAACCTTATTTAGTTCATAAATACTGCCTATGAAACCTTTTGGTGAAAATGAAACAAAGCTCTCCAGAAAGAGGTAATATCCTTAAACTAGTGTTTTATTATGTTTCTTTCTCCATCACTATTAATTAAAAATAAATTTTTTTTATATAATACCAAATTTATAGTCCATATACTTTGATTTTATTATTTTAATTTAACAAACATTATCATTTCCCACTACATCATATTGGGAGTTAAATCATTATTCGTATATACGACATACTACTGCCTAAAAAACCGATGTTATTCATCATTAATAATCATATATCACCATTGGATATAATTATGGATTAAAAATATATATGTTATATATATTATATTATTATAATACTTAAATAATCACCATAGATTTACCTTCATTCCTTCTATTCTATGGGAATATGATAATGTAGTGTTTGTGTACGACAAACTACCATCTCGTGAAGTGATGTGATTCATTTAAGACGTACATGGAATGTAATAAAGATGGGTTAAATGAATATATTTCATATTTATTAATGAAATGTTTTTCTATAATGTTAATATCTTATTTACTATTCTATTAATTATTCATGTAGTAAAATGGAGACAAGGATTATGTATATATAAGTCCAACCATCTCCTGGGTTATTGTGTTTCGTTTTCTATATCTAAAATTTATGGATTACTAAATATATATATATATATATATATATAATATTATATCATTGATAAAATTATGGGTATGAAGGAATCATTATAAATATAAGATTACCAATAATAAAAAATCAAAACCTAGAAGGGAATCATAGTGGTTATTTCTTAAAACATAGTTCTAACAAGGAATTATGGATAAATAAGTAATGAAAGGTCATAATTAAATTGTATATAGTATTATATATATATACATAAATATTTTTATAAACCATATGTATAATTAATGTATATGAATTATATATGAGCTCAAATAATTGGGATGGAATTTTTTCCTTAAGCTTGGGGATTTTAGAGTCACTTTTATATTTAGTGTGACATATTACATATTCAATAAATGGTTCTTTTATGTTGTGTATATTCTTACCATGAATTTAATTTAAGATTATTTTAATAAAAATTATTTCTATTTACATAAAAATTTATGGAACATTGGTTTATGGTTTATACTGTTCAATGTAACCAGAGTGTTAAATGATATATAATACAACATTATTGTTAATCATGATTGATTTTGATTATATTTAGGATCATAAAATGTAATAATACATTTAAAAAGAAACTAATTACATTTATTCTTCATTGGTTATTTCATGAAAATACATGGTTTGACTTAATTTATCTCTCTTTTTGTACAGAATATTTTAAAATAGTTTATCAAAAAAACAATCATTATTTATCGTAGTGGTCAAAATTTCATTTTCATCAATGTCTATATTTTATAAAACGTTTTCAAAAAATTTATTTAAAATATTTAATGGATTTATTTTATAAATTTATTCACATGTACTATTTTTTTATAATTGTTTTGAAATTAATTTTAATGTCATTTTTAAAATAAATTCACATTTGGATTTTACAGATTATGTGAATGGAATATTTATTTTAAACCATACTACATGAAATTTATTTTCCTTATTCCAGACCACTCAATGCCTTAAATATTTCTTTATATTGTTTAAATTTTATTAAGAAATTTATTTTTTTATTCTTTATATTTTAAAAACAATCCTAATTGGAAAGGATATTTCCATCATGAAATATTTCATGTAATATTTCCATATCATTTCCATTAATGATAAAATACATTGATATTAAATATTCATAAATTGGGATATTACTATGTTATACCATATTGCTTATTCCTCTATATGGTTTATGATTTTTATGATTTGATTTTTATCATACATGTTTCTTTACCATGGGTTATGATGTGGTGAAATGATGTATGAATCCCATTTCATTTCATGGGTTTTTTGTGATTAATGTTTTATGATCCTATAGAACAAATATGTATGACTAAAATTATATTATTTGTGGAATTTATATATTCCTCTAATTCATTGGGTAATTATAGATAAATCATTGGTAAATATGATATAAATAAACCTGATTAAATCTTCAGGGTGTTATTAACGGACCTAGATTTCATGTCTATAAGGATATAAATTGATCCTTTTTCTCATGTAAATAAGTCTATGTAAGGTATTGATTCAATTTCATTAACATTATGAGTTTACCTGTTTCATGTTATAAATATTCATAATAATATGATATTATGTTTAAAACCTAATATATTCTTTAATACAATGTTATGTTATCATAGGTCATTTTCTTTGATTCCATTATGATTTATGTCTTATGAAAATCAATTATTTTTTCATAGACACATTTTTTATGATCAATGATATGAAAGTTGTGATTTTTAAATGTAATTTTTATGTTCTCACTCCCTTATGCTCATGATATGTTGATATCTCCCTTATTTACACTTAATTATCATTAGAGATCACCAAATATTAGGTTTCATTTAAACTGTTTATATACTGACCCTATGATTTTACACATATAATTAAAAAGATTATAAGAAAAAATAAACAACAAATTATAAGACAATGATTACAATGTCTAGTTCCTATGGAAAAATAGTTACGTAAAATAGGAGCAATTTGACTAAATAATACATTTCATTATTTAATCTTAATGTAGAGATCCAAACATTCTTTTTTCACATACATTGTCTTATGATATCCTGAGGTTAACATGAATAGTTGGATGAGCTGAAAGTTCTAGTATGGGAATAAACATAAGGACAAATCTATAGAACATGTGTTAGAAGGAATCTCCTCATGATATGAAAAAGTAATGTAACATAGGGATTCATAACATATAATCCAGAGATCATATAAAGATAGAGTCAGAGTAATTTTGCAGTGACATAAAACATGAATTTAGAACGAGCCAAGGCTCATTGCATATATAGGATCACAAGTTAGGGTTAACCACGAAGACAATTACACATGGTAGAAAAAGCCAATGATAACCGCCAAGACCATTTCACATATCGTCCCATGAGACTCAACATTGACCAATTCATTGAAACTATATCTAGGATAACCCATAGTATCATGTTCATGGATATTCTTGTTGCATATAGAATCATTCATAATCAATCATACATAAACAAAATGGTTACCAAGGTAAGAATTAGGTATCATAATCATGTCACAATGCATAACAAATGAGACTATCATAAAATTGTCAATGATGTAAAGGAATTAAATAATTCATGAAAAATCATAGGGAAGAATAGTCATATATCTTGAAAATTGTTGTCAACATGACGCAATAACATGTAAAACGATTACTTACAAAAGTTTATAATTAAAACTTTTTTGTGCAGTTAAAGGAAAATATCAAAGGTCATATAAAACATAAAATGGAATACACATTTATAAAAAATGACAAGTAAATCAACAAGGTTTTCATAATAAAGAGAGTGGTTTTATAAAAAGAACGATGTCTTAAAAAATATTATATAGTGTACATTACAATATTTATGAATTTGGAATATTCCCATAAAATGAGTTTTCATATAATGAATAATTGAGGTGTGAAGTATTTAAAAGAATGTATATCCCTAAAAGATAATGATGAATGTATCTTGATACATAATTTTGGACCATAAATATAGATTTTATGATATGTTCATAAAAATAATAGATAACATCATTTGGGTAATAATGAAGATAAAACAACCCAAAGTAATAATGGTGGTTCGGGTAGAATCCCTTAGCTTGTGTGTGATTATGTCCTTCACATGATATTAATGTCTGGGATAACCAAATTAAATTAATTAATAAATATTTTAAGAACCTGATATACATGTAATAGATTTACTATAACCTTATTATGTTCATTAATGACCATTTTAGTGGGTTAATAGGTTAAATTCCATTTTTTGGAAGAGTTTGTTTCCTTGGTTTTGAGGATTGGTTTTCTTATATACATGTAATAATAATAATTTTTTTTGGAATGGTTGACTAGATTTTGAGTTATATGTTAGTAGTGAACATACATAAGATTAAATTTTTATAAAATGCATATGGTCATTTGGATTGAATATGACTCATTAAATAAAACATTAATGATAGTTTTTTTGGTTAATTGGTGTTTTTATCACAACACAGTCATTTTTATTTTATAGTCTAGTTCAACCCTAATTTTTTTTCATGAACATATTTGAAGACAATAAAATAAATTGAACAGTCATTGTCCTAGTATGTGATAAATTGACACATCTGGATTGTTGTATTCATTTCTAGTATAAAAGGAGTGGAAAGAGAGATGGTGAAGAATTATTACATTAGTATATCAAATTACAATAAATGTAAGGAATTATAGTAATCACACCATTTTGATGAGTAAAGGTGAGCATAGAAGTGAAACCAAAGTAACATGATACAAAAATAATATAAAATAAATTTTTAATTTACATATTGATTATTTATTCTATAAGAGACACTTTAGGGGAGATCTTTATGACTTTTAGGTGAAAAATAGCTCTTGGACATGAGAGAGGGGTTTTGGGAGATATTTGAGTCGAATTAGGACAAGGAACAATTAATTAGAGGTATGATAAGAGGAGGTAAAGAGGGGTGGTATTTATAGTGGAGGAGAGGAGGGGTTTCCCATTATTCTAATCACTAGTTTAATATTTTTGATCAAGACTATGAATAATATTGATTCATGAGACCAAAAATAGTAAATAGAGCTTCTTTGTTTGAAGTAATGGCTATTTACATAATGCATGAGTGAATAATGATTCATAAATTCATTTATTTTGAATTTATTTTAAATTGTCGTATTTTACAAGTCACCAAAAATTCATATATTTTTTAAAAATCCCAAAAAGTATACAAAACAATTTTTGCATATGCAGATATGAAAAATTTAAACCATTTTATGAAAAAAACAACATATGGGAAATATCATTTTTAATTAAAATCATAATTTACATGAAAAATAAATATTTTAAAATTAAATATTTTTTTCTAACAATATGAAACATTAATTAAGTTCTCAAAAAAATATCTTGCGATGTGAAAACATCAAAATAAATCTTTATAAATTAATTTTATGAAATAAGTTTTCTTTTAATTTGTGAAGTTAAATTAAAAAAATTAATTAAATATATTGTACATAAAAAAATACCAACACTTAATCAATCATTTTTAAAATATTAATATAATTATTTGATATAATTATAACATATTTTAACTTTTACGATGGATAAATTTTACTTATACTTTATTTGGTGAGGTTACTATTACATTGGATGGCATTATATTCATAAGGTTCACATTACTATTCAAAATTTCAAGTTACTATTTTATTAGTATAAGTTCCATAACATCATTAGATGCCTATTTTTTCACTCATTCATTATTTATAAGGTTTTTACTGTTTCATTAGTGTAATATTATCATAAAATACTCTACATGGAAATTATAAGAAGCTAATTTCTTTGAAAAAACCTTCTGTTATTACATTCTTCAAACCTTATGAAATTTTTCCCTTGAAATGTCTTCTTACATTCTAATCCGTAATAAATTATGGGTATTTATCCTTCATTACTTACCCTAGTTCCCATGTTGTCTCTTTGTACATATGGTTCCTCTATAGTATGTTGATCTGGTGAGTAGTCTTGTTGAATAGAAATTTATCTCAACTATTCAATATCTTCACTGGCTTATCCTTGTAATAAAGATCATTATATAATTGTACCTCCTATGATTAGAGTACAATTGAAGGGTCATTAATGTACTTCTTTATTTGAGATATATAGAATATATAGTGTACTCTAGACATCGTAGGAGGAAGTGATAGTTGATAGGCCACAACTACTACATGATCAAAAATATCCTAGGTTTTTATGTGCCTGGGACATAAATTCCATTTATTCCCAAACCACATGACCTTCTTCCATAGGGATATTTGGATTAATACCATGTATCCAACTTGGATCTCAAGGTCCCATCGATGATTTTTTGTATAACTATTTTTTCAAATTTGGGCTTCCTTGATGTGTTGCTGAATGGTATTCAACTTCTCCACCATTTCTCTAGAAATTTT
This sequence comes from Viscum album, assembly GCA_963277665.1. Lineage (NCBI taxonomy): Eukaryota > Viridiplantae > Streptophyta > Magnoliopsida > Santalales > Viscaceae > Viscum > Viscum album. Next base: position 137,774,851 of record OY728139.1, read on the forward strand.
AGGTCCTAGAAGCTTATGCTCACTAACTCCATCCAAACATGTTAGTGTTTAGAACCATTTCCTTTAAATGGATTTATTGGTTCCATTTGGATATGATAGTAGAATATATTATTGTAAGAGAATTAAACCAATGTAATATATTGGTCATATCGTCCTTTTATGTCCATAGAACATAGTCTCAACATAACATCAAATTTATAATAGTTCTATCAGATATACCCATAGTTTGAGGATGATAGGTCATGTCGAAGTTCAATGTAGTTCATAGTGCATGTTGGAGACTTATCTAGAACATCGAGGTAAATCATAGATCTTGATAAGATACAATAGATATTGGTACTCCATGCATCCTTAAAACAAATTTGATATATATTCATAAAAATTGTTTTTATGAAAAGTCCTCTGGAATTATGATAAAGTGAGATGACTTTGTAAGATGATCCAAAATAACCCATATACATTATTACCCCTGAATGTCCATGGAAGTCCTGTGGCAAATTATATGGTGATATTATCCCACATACATCTTGGTATAGATAGTGGTATCATCATCAACTTATTCTTTTCTCTTTCAACCTACACATGTTAACATACTAGTCACTTGGATGAATATTCAACAATCTCTTTCTTGATATTGTCCAACCAATATTTCTCTTGAATATCTCAGTACATCATTATGCTCTTTTGGTGAATAGAGTATCTTGCGCTATGTGCATCATTCCAAATCTCATTCAAAATCTCTAGATAGAATGTTACATATAGGTTTGAAAAACAAATACAACTCCTTTCATATCAGTATTTAACTTGGAGGATTCCCCATTTCTAATAGATTCCACCCTTTTCATAATTTCCACATCTTTTATTTAAGAATCTTTTAATTAATCTTTGTGGTATATTTGAGAAACCATTTGAGAAAGGATTTATTATGTTGCAACATTAATGATTCCCATGTTCATCTACAAAAAATCTGCGAATATAAGATCCGTATCAACTCTTGTTATTTATAATGATGCAGGAAAAATTTTAATTAGAGCATCTACCACCTTATTTGCCTTACCCCGATGGTAATGGATTGAGTAGTAATATTTCTTGCTGATCTCTTACCATCATCACTTGTTCATATTAAACACTTTATTTGGAAATATATAGTTGAGACTATTGTTATTAGTATATATATTACACTTCTCATTGTAGATATAATGCCACCATATTTTCATCACAAAGATCACATCTGCCCACTCCAGATCATGCATGAGATAATTTTCCTTATATATTTTCTATTTTCTTGAAGCATAGTCTATAAATTTATTATTTTTGATTTTTGGATAGCCTAAAACATTATATAAAGCATCACTATACTACACAATGAGATCACTATTTTTTGGGAGTGTTAGTACCGAAGATGTGATAACCATATTATTGAGCTCTTTAAAGATTTTATGAAATTATTCAGTCTATAAAACATCACCCCCTTCCATTTTATCTTGGTCATTGGGTTTTAAAATTGTGGAATGTTTTTGTAAGATCATCGATAAAACTCATAAAGACCAGTGATGCTAGAGATATCAGTTTGTGATTATTTCCTAGTCCACTCTTCGATTTCCTTTGCCATGGACGAGACCACAATTATCACATTACTGGTTATAACATTCCTCAATAATGATATTTCCACAATCCAAAACAAACATTTACTATACTTTTCATATATTTTCTTCATTTTAAAAACATTTATCCCTATGTTCAATGGCTCCTCATGTTTCTTCTATATCTTGATGTATTTATGAATTTCATTGATAAAGACAACCAAAAATTTGTCGATGTAATCTACAATGACAATTATTTGGATACCATAAATTTTTTAAATCATTAGGGTGTTTGAAACGCATCCCAGAAAACTCATATTTTAGGGATACTTGTTCTTTACCATGATTTTATTGAGATCATAATCATCAATTCATAGGCACCTCGAACCATCCTTCTTCTTGAAGAAGAGGTCTGGTGATACAGAAGGGGAAGAAGTTTGGCATAGAAAACCATTGTCTAGATTCTCTTGTATCTACTTATTCATCTCTTCTAATTCTATAGTCTCCATTATATAAGATTTCATTGATATAGGAAGCGATCCAAGAATAATTTCAATTGATAACAAAGCATCTCAATCAATAGGAATACCATGAATTTATTTGGGAAATGAATCACTGTAGTCCCTTACAATGGGATTGTCTTTGAGCATAAATATCTCATTTGTTCAATAATGTGAGATAGAAATGCATCCTCATAAGGGTATAATATGATAAATCGAGACAATGATTCTAAATTAGATTCATCTTCCTCTTTCCACTTGTAATGAATTGGAGCATGCTTTTGTGGGTGAAAAGTGGTCTCCCTTTCCTGATAGTTGATGTTTTATTGGTATAAATATTTCCAACCCATTCCCAAAAATAAAATCAAGACACATTAAATGATGTATGAAGATATTTTCTAGGAGGTTCTGTACAAAAAAGTTGACCAAGGAGTAGTTATATACATTAGATGCAATAATATCCCCATTTTCAGCCCTCACAGATAACTGAATATCCAAATATAGAGGTGGGGTTTGAATTTTACTACTAAACATTCATGATATGAAAGAACCGATAACACCATATTTAAATAATATCTTCCCTATTCATAACAGAATGACTTATGTACCTATCACCGTATTATTTTCCCACTCCACCTTAGCTATAGTGACAACTCAATCCCTTATTTCCTTTGTGTTTTTTTATTTAGAATGACAACCCATGGCATTGGGAAATTGTTCGTATAATTCATATCTTCCTTTCAATTGTAACACTACACTAGAATTGGATCCTTGAAATGAACCTTCCATACTTCATTTTTTAGTGGGATTCTACATATCCATTCTGAAGTTCATTTCCATATTTCTCATTCTTCCACTTTTAATGAAATTTACCAGTTCCCTATAAATAGTGCCAATGATTCTTTTTCCCTAAATTTGTACATGGGAGATGTTTGATCTTCACTCCCTCAGGGGATTTATTTTCCAAAACATCCAAATTATATTCCATTTCCCTTTTTTTCACTGGGACCATGAGAGCATTGAGATTCTCTGTTCTCCATTTCATCCTTAAGGGAATAACTAAAAATCTTAGCATGGCCTTCAAATTCCTGAATCGAAAAACATCTTATAGACATGGATTTAGTCTACTATATAAGTGATCCACATTTATTTTAAAGTTCACTACATGGTTGGAGGAATAAATTGCATGGATTATGGATTTTTCTTCATTTTTCCCAATAGACTCATATTCATTCTATATAAGTCACGATAACTCTATTTCCATATTAAGATGGAGATTTTTGGGATAAAAATTATTGAAATACATTTTCGTGAATTCATCATAATCCATATAATCAATTTCCTCTTGGGGAAAAATAAATTTGATTAGTTTCCACCACTGATTTGCTTCTCCTTCAAAATGATAGACCACTAGTATTACATTATACACTTTTGAGCAAGGTAGGACTGATAATATCTTTTTAATGGCATTACAATACTATTTCGAGAGGATGAGATCAGAAGATCCACTAAATATGGGATGTGTTTTCTGCAAGAAGGATTCGATGATGACATTTTATTTCCTTGGAGGTGGAGTAGTTTTACATGATTCATGTTGTTCTTTATAACTTTATCCAATTGAGAAAGTTCCATCATAACATTTTGAGTAGCCATTCCAAAAATATATGGTATATTATTATATGAATAATCATATTTCCTATCAAATTGATTTTTATAATGTTTTCATATATTTTACACCATTAAATATGAAAAATAACATAAAATTAGGGGGCTTGAATACATATCAAATAAGCATAAAAATGAAAACATTAAACATAATATGATAAAATATTAAAGGAAATGTTAATTCTAACATATAATTACATAGGATTCAATATAGGGTACCCTTTATCTATTTCCCCAGAATTATTCTTATCGTATTTTTTCCATTAATAATTCTTAGTAATAATATTAGGAATTTAACAAATTATATCCCTCGGGAGTGTCAAACCTGAAGTGCAGAAAGGCCCATTATCCTACACCCATTACAGTTACACTCTATCTAAAAGTTGTTTTTTTTGTGATTTACAACTAGATACATATTTTTAAGAGCCACAAAAATATTTTCATTTCTATATAAGGATTTACTTTATAAATATAACACTTACTCTATACTTACCAAAATTTAGGGATGTTTTTTTACTCAGTATTATCCCAAAGGTTCCTACAAAAGATCTCTATTCCAAAAAATCCAAAAAAATAATTATACCTTTATATGATACCAATGATAGAGACCCTATGCATTTACATGTATCATTAAATTATTTTAAGCATAAATAAACATCAAATTACAATCCAAGGATCATAAATCCTATTTTCTATAAAAAAGTAGGTACAGAAAATGAAAAAAACATGGGAATAAAGAAAAAATGTATTTAATTAATCTTAATGATAATTTTTTAACATAAAATTTTCTCATACATATTGATATGATAACTTGAGGATAACATGAAAAAAGGAATGTTCTTGAAATTCCAGTAAGGGAATAGACATAAGAATAATGTTTCAGCACATGTGTTTAAAGGCATGTAATAATGATATAAAAAGGCATGGAACACAGGGATTCATAACATATACACATGGAATCATATATAAATGGATTCATAGTAATGTTTCATAAAAATAAAACATAAATTTATCTTGATTAATGAGTCATTTCATATATAAGAGCAATATTCCAAGTCACCCACTTTGATCATTGCACATGGTTTCACGAGTCAAGGATAACTCCCAAGACAGTTTCACATAACATCTCATGAGACTCATATTTAACCAATTAATTTGAGATATATCTTGGAAGATACATCTTAACATGTTCATGAATATTCTATCCACAAATAGAATCATATATAATAAATCATATATTACCATATGGGTTACCCATGGTATGAATATGGGTATCATAATCATGTCATAAAGCATAACAAATGGGAGTTTCATAAATATGACTATGAGTGAAAGGAATTAGATCATGAATGTACAATTATAGGTTATAAAAATTATATGTCATAACATTTGTTTCTAAAATGAGGTAATAACAAGTAAAAATGTACTTTAGAAACCATACAATTTAAACATTTTAGTGCGGTTAAGGGAAAATATCAATGGTAATTTATAATATAAAAGGGAATAGTATTTTATATTGAACTGTATGTGAACCACGCATGTTTTACAAATAAAAATACTAGTTTTATAATAATAATTAAGGCTCAAAATTTATTATATATTGTATATGAATATGGGAAAGAATTCAGAAAGTTCCCTTAAAATGGATGTCCTTATCTGGAATAATTAATAAGGGAATCATTTAAAAAACATGTATATATCCCAAAGATAATGATGAATGGATATTGATACATGAGTTTGGATAATATAAAGCTTTGTTATGTTATGTTTATAATAACTATATATTACTTTATTTGGGTAACAATAATGATAGAACAACCCAAAGGAATAATGGTGGTTTGGGTAGAATCTCAAACCTTGAGTGCGATGGTGTCCTTCAGTTCATCCTTTGTCCTGGATAACACAATTAAGTTCATTATATATTATTTATAGAACCTATTATACATTTAATTTATTTATTATAACCATATAAGTCTAATTAATGAAATTTTTGGTGGGTTTTGAGGTTCAATATTATTGTTTTGGAAGGGTTTGTTACCTTGGTTTTCATTATTGGTTTACTTATATACACGTAAGGAGAAACATGTATGGTGATAATGGTTTTCCATAATTGGAGTTATATATTATTAGGGGATATACCAAAATTTACATGGTTATAAGATACATTTTGTTATTTCAAATAAAGGTGGATTATTATATAAAAAATTAAGGGTAACAATTTTGGTTAATTGGTGGGTTCATTCCACAATGCACTCATTTTAAATTATAAATTAATATCATTTGTATAAAATATTATAGAACCTTAAATAAGACATAATACATATATTATAGTTTGGATCAACAATAAAAATCATTTTCATGACCATAATTGAAGACAATAAAAGAAATTGCGAAGATGACATCCATGAATGTGATAAATTGACACATCTTGGATGATGTTTTCATTAATAGTTTAAAAGGAGGGGAATAGAGAGATGATGATGAATTGTTACATTATAATAAAAAATGGTACATAAAATTTACTAGATTTATCATAAAATTTTAATAAGAATATGTGAGGATATAATTTAAGACAAAGGAACATGAAAAGAAAATAAATGAAAAGAAATGTGTTTACCTCTTTAGTATATCACTCTTGAGAGGCTCCTTATGGGAGAGGATGTGGTATTTTTTAGATACAAATTGCTTATAAAAGTGGGATAGGGGTCTATGCAGATATATGATCATTATTTTTACTATGAAAAATGCTTTAGAGGTGTTAGTATATGAGGTAATAAGGGGTGGTATTAATTGTGGAGGAGAAGAGGGGGTTCCCTTTTTCAAATCATTAGTTTAGTATTTTTTCTCAAGACTATGAATAGTCATTATTATTAGGACCCAAAAAAATATTGAATTTTTTTCGAGCCAATATCTATTTCAATCATCCATGACTCAAGAACAATGGATAAATTCATTTATTTATCTTTTATCATATATAATTATATTTTACTATTCACAAAATTCAAGTATTTTAGAAAAATTTGAAAAAATTCTTCCAGTCCATTTTTTATGTGTAGAATTGAAAAATGGAATCAATTTTTGGAAAATATTTTTTTAAAGATTATAATTTTAATTTTTTATTGAAATTATAATTTACTGAAAAAATAAAAATGTTAAAATTATAACTTATTTTCTAACACTTTGAAATTTTAGTTAAGGTCTCCGGAAATTATATTATGATAATATAACATCAAAATAATAATTTATGAATAGATTTTATGATAGGTAAATTTATTTTAATTTTATAAATTATTAAAAAACTTTTAATTAAATTTACATGACTTAAAAAAACCCCCAAAAATTAATCAATAATTTTTAAATTGTTTATTTACGTATACAATGTTATAATTATACAATATTGTCACTTATAAGATAGACATATTTTATTTTTAATTTCATTGGTGAGGTTACTATTACATTTTTTGGTTTACGATTCATTAGGGACACATTAGTATTCTAAAGGTCAAGTTTCTATTTCATCAGTATAAGTTATTTAACATCTAGAGATATATTTTATTTCACTAATTCATTATTTATATTGTTTTTATTGTGTTCTATAAGTAATGTTATGTGATTATACTATAATAAATAATTATAATAAGTTAATTTCATTGATAAAACATTGATTCATTATAAGTTATGATAAATGGTTTTATGTTTTATATCTTAATGAGGTGTACTATTTATGAAGAACACTGTCGGAGATGACAAAGTCCCATTATGGACATTTTTTTTACACTTCCATGTTTCCAATGGAAATATAAATATTGATTCTAGACTGGATTTTAATCTTATTTAATAAATATTATACTATTAAAATATAATATGTATGTTTGATAAGTATTAGTCTTTACAAGAATAATTCCAGACATCATGTACTCACAATAATTGTGTATGATGAGAGACTGATCTCCCAAGGGTTCAAAAAAATTGTGAATTAGAAATTGATATCATTCGTTCCCCTCTATCATATATATTCTCTTTATTTAATATAAGTAACAAAAACAAACCACTCCATAATTTATTTCATTTATTTCACCATGTTGATAATGATATGAACAATATAAACACTTCAGTAAAAATGGGGGAATAAGAAGAAGAATGAAAAGAATAAAGTGAAAAATGATAACTCCAAGTCAAAGACACTATCACACAATCTATTTAATTAATTAAAAGATACAGATATATTGTAATGAGTTAGAGGTAGTATTATTTTTATATAAAAAGTAATGTGACTAGATGAAAAATTGAATAGTTTGGAAGAATAAGAAAGGTGGAATACCTGCATCTGGTATATTTTTCATTGAATGTAATCTTCCTATATATACATGATTGGTATTCAATAATACATCTGGTTTAAATAACTTCTTCAATTATAAGTACCTTATTGTATCATGAAAATAAAATATGGTTTGGTCTAATGACTCTTTTGGAATGATGTTTGATTGTGAGGGGTCTAATGTTTTAAAAAAAAATCATGTCGGTATGTTTCATCTATATAATAATCCAATGATACCCACATCTTTCATGATCCATGGGAGTAATTTGAAAAGCTATATGATCATTGTAGTTTTCTATCAAAAATTATTACTAACTCATATTGGTCAACATGATGGGAGGTCAGACACATTTTAAACTTTTGGGTGTAATTATTTTATAATGTATAAAGCTCTTTAGATTTAAGAAAAGTTTATGATCTCTTCCCATATTCTAATATTTATCAAGTTACTCTGAAAAAATTATTGGGTGTCAATCCCTATTCTTGGAGGTGGAAATTCATCCATTTAAACCATCCTTATATATCATAGGTTCTCCATAATGATAACCCTATTGTAATGAAATAGAGACTAATTTTAATTTGAAGTGGAATAAATGGGAATTATGGGGTATAAATACATAAAGTGAGGAAAATAGTGTTTTAAAAAATGGATTGAACCTATAGGAGTTATCATCATATAATGAAAAGAACATGAGTAAAAAAAACATATAGTCCATATTGGAATAGTCTGGGTATATTCAAATCATTAAGAAAGGATTTACATGGAGTAATTTAAGCATTGGATATAGAGCCCATACCATATGAAGTCACCCTAAATGTTTGATTAATAGACAGAATAAAAGACCATATGGGTAAATAGTTATGGGTATATCCAAAATAAATATGGCGAGGATAGGTGTTTTATTCTGTCTTATATATATAATGATACCTTGGGCTTCTTCATATAGAAAATATCCCTTCAATTTAAATCGATATGTAATTAGGCTTGCACCTAAATGAATGACCATATCAGGGAATCCCAAACATTTTATTAGTAAAATCATCACTTATATCTATGCCCATGTTATTTATTTTTGAGTTTGATAATCAAGATATAACATAAGGTTGGGAACCTCAGAAGATATAGTATAATTGAGTTATTCAAGCATTTCAATCTACGGTTTCGAAGACGTTTTTAGGGAATTAGACACTAACGTTTCAATGATATTTGAGAGGTATGATTACCAAAATCATTGATAATATTGTATGGAGATCATTTAATATGTATGATTCCTACAAATTCTATTTACTATAAAAAGACATTTCATTTTAGTACAGTTAATTCCTTACATAAGGATCGGTGAAGAATGATAATAAATTGACATCATGATTATTTTCTCAGTGATTAGAAATATTAGAATATATTACAGAATTTCATCAAGGTTGATTCACATTATTCATCTTCTAATAAATGAGGATGGTTTGTAGAGTCATAAAATAATTTGTTACCATGGATCGAGAGTAATTTGAATGTTGATGGAGTTACACATAGATTTATATCCAAGACACATATCTAGAAATTATCCTCTAAAGGATAAAACAGAGGGTAACCTAACAAGACAATAATGTATTCATTGAAGGAACATGGGACACTTTTGTGGATATGGAATGAAAAAGGATACATGGTTAAAAAGATCTAGTCTATTATGAACACTCTGAACAGACTTGGGGTGCTCAATAAATAGATCATGGACCAGGGTGTACATTGTTCAAGGGAAAATATTCAAGTACAAAAACTCAAGATGGATGAAATATTTTAGGGATATAAAATGATCTATATGGATTATTTTAGGCATCCATGTGACCAATTAATTAACCATTTGAATTAAATAATCCAACTGAATTGTTCGGGGGAGACTTACTGTCAACGGTAATATGACTAGTTGTTATCACATGATAACTTTAAAATTCCTAAGGGAAATTATTTGATCATTGACCTGGTCATATGAACCACAAGATCAAGTAGAATTTTTTTGGGGTCTATTCTTCTCAATGATAAAATGTTTGGTGCCTATTTCATGAAGAGATTGACATGTATGGGGGAATTGAAGTTATTAATGAACATATTACATGAACTGAGTGATTCCTTTACATGAAGAACCACATAATATCCAACATGTAATGATCCCATCATATAGAGAAATTTATCACAAAAATACTATAGATTTTTTCTCTTGGTTTTCTATCAAGGAATCATGTGATAATGATGAAAAATCTAGATCACATTTCATGGTATTTTTTATATATTCAAGGTCCTTCACATTATTATGCCAACATTCCTATGGTCTTTCATGCGATTTGAACAACAAGTTTAGAATAATTCTTATGATCTGTAAGATAGATCAAGTGGCCTTCACATGATTAATCTGACAGTTGTAGAGGAAATCACATCCTTAAGAATGCTAATCATGAATGTACCATGAGAAATTTATTATCTTTTTATCCACTAGGTTACTCACTATAAATTTATAGGATTAGTTTGATCTGATCACATGATCACTTCACTCTGGATAATTCACTGACATTTAACTATGTCATTTTCCTCCTTTTGGGGGGGGGGGGGGGTGGAGTGTTAAAATAATTTACACACCTGTATTAATCCCTCTCTTTCTTGGGAGGTAAGACACAAATCTCAGAAATATTTAGTTTAATGACCATCCATATAGCTCTAAAAATAATTGAATTATTTATTTGATTAAACATCACACTATCATTGAAATCATCTTTTTATGTTTGACAATCTATGACCATATGATTGGATCATCATTTTCATCTTCATTGAAACTAATGCATGTCTACAACCACACATATAAAAATTGGTACATGATTCGGTATTTGAGTTGTATTTCTAATATTGGATTGTTATGATTCTTAAATTTTAAGATAGACAAGTAAAAATAGCTTCACAAGATCAAGATGACATGTCCAATGGCCTCTTCAAAATCTTGATGAATTTTTCAAGGAAATTTTCATGATGATACTGACATGTAAAATGGTTTTCACATTATAAGTAGAACCTATCCAAGGTCTATCTCATGATCAAAATGAAATGTTTAAGGGACTTCGTTTGACTATGATGAAATTTCTAAGGGAATAAGAATGATCTGGCTAATAATACTAAGTGTATTTAGGTGATAAGTTTGACATTTATACGAGACTTCAGATAATTATATAGGGATTATCATGGGTCTTCCCATGATTATATAGATATGTCCTCATGCTCTCTATATGATCAGTGAAATAATCTCAGAAACCAAATAATTCTTTCATTAATAATTAAAATATATACCATTGTATAAAAATCAATTAATTTATTGATTTTACTGTATGAATACTTCCTCAACAACAATCACTATTCATAATGTTATCCATTGGGACATTTCATGATAAACGATTCAATCATGTCAATTGTGTAAAAATATTACATTAGTTGGTTAACATGGTTTTTATTTTGTGACACCAAGAAGATAGTGTTTATAATACGTAGATATTGTGTCAGTTTATTCACCTTGTGAATGAAAAAAATTATTGGTTATCCTTTTAATTAACTTGTGATTTTTTATATATTACATGATTGGAAGCCTTGATAAGGTGCAAACTATCATTGAACACCAAAAAGTGTTCCACGTGTCATCATGATTCATTTTATTTTTTTATGATGTTATACCGATGTTTAAGGGGTTTTAATACAAATATTACAATATTTGTTTAAAGTCTATAAAATAGATCACATGTCTGAGTATAAGTCTAATGAAAGGAGAAAAGACTTGGTTATGTGGATTTAAATGAATTCCCATGTGAAGAAATATTCAACCAATTTATATTTTTGTTGACTCTTGGTGTCTCTATTTACCAATTGTATAAATAGACAGTTAATGTGTGTGACTATACAACATTTAAGAAAATTCATGGTGAGTTCTTATATTTACTCATCCCACAACATACGGCTTTAAAATTATATACTGTGAGAAATAATTACATAACATAAGCATGTGATTCCCATCACATGAAAAAAATTATAGTACTTATGTAATAAATACACTAACTATGATATTGTATATTACATGGTTCATACATCATTGTCTAATAAACTTGTCGGTGGGATTACATTGCTTGATAAACATTTTATACCAAGTTTAAAAAATCTAGAATGTTAGATATTCCCATGATCACAAGATCTCTATGATTCTGAATCAGTTAGGAAATAAAATTACTCCAAATGGGTAATGCGATCATGTGACTCATAATGGGTCACACACTCTGTATGAGTCAGAATATATAATGTTCTCCACATGATTTGAAATCATTCATTTATTTACACTATTTTATATACTATCTATATTTGGAAGTTATTTATAATACAATAATATTTTCTCCTATTTTTTGTCTATATGGATGGATTTTTTAGTGGAAGTGGCTCAGTAGAAATCCTTTATTGATATTGTGGTCATGGAACAACGTTTAATTTTCTTTCAACTAATAGAAAAACTAATATATTAATGGGGGACAGATAGATATTAATATAGTTTTTGAAATTTCATGAATGTAAATATCTTCAAACTCTATAAAAATGTTAAAATTATGATAGTGAAATAAGGAGTCATTCAACCTTTTGGAATTTTAAAAATGAAAAGTTTTTTTAGGTTGAAAATCACTCCTGAAAATAACTCTTCCTTATAATAAATACTCTAAAGTGAATTTTTTAATGTTTACCTCAATATATTTCAAGGGTGTTAACTGTGATTATATACATCTAGAAACTCTACATCGGTCTATAATATAGAGGAACAAAACTAACCAAAAGATTGTATTAGGTCATAGTTTGGATATTCGATCGATGTATGGAATTGGAATAGACAGGGGCTTGCCTCTTTGGTTGAATCATACCACCACATAATTCATTTTTTGAGATGAAATAGATAGGGCTACACACACCTATATATTCCACCCAAATCATTGCCTTCTATAACAAGGTAATTATAGAAAACTTGGAAAATTGGTATAGTCTATATAGAAAATACATTTAACCTAATTCATAGTGAATTCCAGATTAGTGCGTTCTATGTTGACCAAATTAATAGTGTAGCAATAATGTATACTATATTATTTATCAAGAAGAAGTATTTTGGACATTCTATAAAGAATCACCAGTCATGTACCTCATAATAATTTCATGGGTTATACAATGCATACTTGATGATATTTGGCGAAGTATTGTTCAATAGTTTGGTGGGGGGATTACATTATATGTTTACATACTCTTTCATCTAAATTTTATTACTAGTTATTTACATGATCGATTGATTTTTACCATCACAGAAAAAGGGGGGGTAATATTATCCACTAATATGATGGTGGGATCCATGATAGAGGGAGGAAAATATGATTGGAATTTTTTTTTCTAACCAATGTTTATCACGTCTTACATATCATATATAGGGGACCCCAATATAGATTCATAAGTTGATTTGAAGATTAATGTGATTTGAAGGTGGACCATACAGTTGAATATAATTATCTTAGCATATAGAAAACCCATAGACCCATGGTCATTACCTTTTATAAAGTAGTAGTGGAGTATATCCTGATATTCTAAATATATAAGAAATAATGAGTTCCCTAAATATGGATTATCATTTTACATTCATTATGTATGGGGGACTAATTAGAGTCACAATTTAAAATTGAATATGATACATAGTGTCCTCAGAATATTTGATTTACATTCTCAGGCTAGTTCTATCCTCCAAAATTGATGATAATATCCATTATGTGTTGTACACACCTTGTAAATTCTAGAAGATGTTTTAGAGTATTAAAACTAGATAATCACCCCTCCATATATATTTTCTGTGATGAATTTAGTGGTATATTATTAGTTTATTATGATTTTCACCATGAAGGAGATATTGATAAAGGATTTCTTTTCCTAGGTTGATAAAATGGAATCCATTACAAAACATCTCTTTTGGAATGAATATATTCGTACCAAAATGATAAAATGTAGAAACTAGTTAAAATTTCCCGGATTCCAACAATAATGGTTAGTGTAGATATAATTTTATTACAAAATGAAGGAGGAAGTAGATTCCTTTTTAAATGTCACATATCACTGAGGGATATCCATGAAACACTATCAATCCAAGGAAAAATAATTTCATCAACACCAAAATTCATTTATCGATAGTGTTAGAGGATTATTTTACTCCTCATACATTGAAGAAAAAAATTATGGACAATGGTATGGAAAATATTTCCACATATGGGGATAACCACCAGGATTTGGATAAAGAGTTAGGCTTTATCCTCATTCCCATTTTTAATGGGGAATTATGAACAACCACTAATAATTATAAACCCATTTGAATGTTACACGAGGTTTGGGAGATACAATCCCCCTTTGAATCCCCAATGTATTATCCTATATTTACTGTGGTTGTGGCCAAGACAGGTGATGAATTATAGGCCGAGTGTTAGGCCTCCAACACCCCATGGAGCCAATGAAGTGAAATATTAATATCACTAAGGAAAAATATGCAATACTATGTCAGTTCAATCCTAAATTATATTAGTTGAACCTCCTTAAATAGATTAATTATTATATGATAATTATGATAAACTTGTTTAAATCACCATTGCACTACCAAATATGAACGTTAAGTTGGAGTTTCACTTTAGAACCACTTTTTCATTCACTTGTATTGGGAATTCTTTAGTTTATTATATTAGACTTCCAGGATTTACAAGCCTCCACTACGTTTTCATAGAGGTAAAATAAATGATTAATGTCAAGTAGAAGGACCCCTTCTTTTGCATCAGTGGAACTTCATGTACCAACCACAGTCCATGGGGAAGTAGTGGCAGTTGGTATCCTGACTAGGACATAACCAGATGTTACCACTAATTCCTTAAGGAATATTCCATTCGACTTGACATGGGAATGTTAACCCTTATAAGGGTATGATGATGGAATATATTCCTCCACTTGTATGACTATGTTGGAGGAATCACTAAGAGATGGTATTCACATATTTTTGTGTTAACATACCATCCAATCAATATTACAATTCTTTAAATTTATATATAATTACATATTTTCATGGTGGCATGAATATTATTCAAATTTCATGACTCGTCCCCCTGAGCCCATGCCTTGACTACCCAATGCGCAACATCCAAAGGCCAGGGTTTGGCGACTTGCACCGGAAAGAAAAATCCTTAAAAAGGGAAGGAATTGTATTTAAACCAATACAAACACATAGTAAAATAACACAACATGATGCAACCACGAAGTAAAACTACAGTAGTAAAGGTGTGTACTGAATGTAAAGGGTCTAAAAATCAAGTCCAACTGGAAAGATACAACTATAATAAGAGATAGAAAACGTCTCCAGATATTTTCTACCAGGGATCCTAAATTAAAGGTAGCTACATATCATTTCCACATATCTCCATGTTAATTTTCACTACCATCCATCATCAGGTCCATGTTGCATATGTCTTAGTCAAGGATGCTCATTGTATGCAAAATACATATCATGGTGTGGGAGATGCCCGCGTAGTGGGTGAGTATAAAAATACCTATTATGGACCCCGAGACCACTAATGGTATGTCATAATTCCACAAATTAAAACAACAAAGTTTGATCTCACACAAAAACCACAAATCAAAAGACTCATCTCACAACTAGGTATAACTAAAGTACAAAATTTCATATAATTAGTCCAAAATATTGATCATCTTATTCTACCAAGAGGCACTATTGATAACCATACAGAGTCCTACACAAATAGGATATGTAGGTACTAACCCTCTCAAATCCATACATGATATGACCCGCCCATGGTTGATAGTTACTAAAACTCGATAACCCAAATAGGATCCAACCTGCCCAGGATTGATAGGTACTAACCCCCGTAAGAACCTCATGGGATCTAACCCACACAAATCGATATAGCACTGATCCATATCCAACCACACTAAGGTTGTTTCTCATTGGGTCGTGCACTGTTGATCCTTATAAGGTCGCAAGAATGATGATCCACATAGGGTCGCTGTAATGTTGATCCACACAGGGTCACTCAAATACTGATCCACACTGTTTCCCTATGTACTGATCCAACATGTTCACTATGTGCAGAGCCACAAAAGATAACTAGGTGCGGACCCACATAGGGTCACTCAATACTAAACTCATTATTATATGTATCCATTCTCTATGTCACAACCATCCTCTGGATTCCCACTCAATTCACGCTTTATTTTGGAAGAAAATTCTCATTTATCCATTAGTCTTGTTTCATTCAACACGAAGTCCCACAAAAAAAGTTTCCCAATGATATGTCACATTATTAGGGTTCCAAAGCAATATACGGCTCGTTAACTAGATGCTCGGGTTGTATGTTATTGTAATTTTATTGCTGGGGCCTGATTGGATTTAGGGTCGATCCATCCTGGTTGTACACCAATTTATTGAAAAACACTCATAGAGTATCTTAAAAGGATCTTCTCGCTCCAAGAATCCTAGAGTCGTAGATAGTTCATCAATATGATATATTTTTTTAAAACTACAGCCTATTTGAGCGTATGAGGGCGCTAGAGTGGTGCATGTCTAGTCCGACCCGACCCAACCAAGTCAAGTTCAACCTTACCCTATTTGGGTTGACTCGACCTAGTACAGGTCTGAACTATTCTGGGTCTAACCCCCCCCCCCCCCTTGCCCAAATGGACCAGGGCCTGCCCGGTTAGGCTGAGTCACTACGGAAGTAGCCCGATGGGAAGTGAACTGACCTGGCCCACTAGGGCATGGATGGGCTACGACGGCGCGACCCTCCAAAGGGTGTCACCCACATGAGCATCATGTTTTCCTCCTCTTGAATAGATCTATGATCCATTGAATTATTTAAATGTTTTCACCAGATTGTCCTACCTTCTCACCCATGGGACCAATAGGGTTTTGTCCCCTCTTTCCCCACGTCATCGTATTTGCGGCATTCTCACCGTGGAACATGATGGAGTGTTTCCTTCTACCTCTATGACTAGCTAGGAGTTATCCTCATGTCCATCTATCGTGGCGCCATGTCTTCCCACATCCTTCCATGACCGGCGAGCGCCGATGGGGACCCTATTGGTGTCGCATTGATGGGTCTTTCATGGGTCACTAGGTGGGTTCCATTGGTCTATTTTTCATTCTAGACACGTCTACAAGCCTCACGGTATATAGTCGTCATTTCGGGCCTCCTGTTTTGATCTTTCCATCGAGTTGGAAAAATTGTCTCCCAATGAATGCAACAAGAACATAGTGGTTGAGTGTCTGACCTTGTTCATTTACCCTTCCCCCTCCACATTAGCATTATAATAAGCTAGATATTTTTCAATTCCTTAAAGATAATATTTGAAAAATAAACCCTCTTTCTCATGATTTTTTTGTGAACGTTGCGGTGGTGGATGAAGAATCCTTGTCTGTGGAAGTTATCAGTGTTCTTATTCGATACCTCCAATGACATCCATGCTTTTGTTCCTCATTGTTGGAAAATTTAATGCCACTTCATTAGTGGTTTCTTTCTTGATTATGTCTTGTCAGAAACTCAAGAAGAGCCTCTCTAAAATATAGGGGTGGTGAGAAATGCACCCAGGAATTAATGAATTTAATTAATGAATGAAGCTATAATTTTCAAATGGTGCTACTACATAACTGGAGAGTCAATCCATTAAATGGATTTATAATTCATGGGCCTCTCCACCATCGTACAACAGTTATAGAAAATAAATAAAATAATATTTTTAATTAATGTTTTTTTATGTCCACAAAAAATATTTTTCTTCTGACCAACTGTGTTCGAAGTGAAGCCTCCGATAATAAAATCCCCAAACTTCAGATTCAATGGTGCTCTCATATTTTAATTCTAAGAATCAGTTGAAAATATAAAAAAATTCCACCATATGTTTACTGAACATACATTAAAAAAGTTAAAAATTACATTCCAAGCACACAGGGCCTCAGAATCACGCATGATCAACATTCTCATACACGTAATACTCCGAAATAATTTAAAAAAATACATGAAATTTCTGGGTCATTAAATTCAACCAACCATAGGTCTCTTTATCCCCAAAAAATACAACAAAACTAGAGAATCAAATGGGGTGATGAGAACATGTTTGAGCCTACCTCTCGCATCTTCTCTAATAGAAATTCATGTGCTGCCAATGAACTCATGCTAGAGGAATCAACCATCTAGGAACGACCCTCTCCTATCAATCCATTATCACCACTGGGATCTCTAGAAATGTTTCTAGATCATCGATATCTGGATCACCCAAGTCGATAATGTGCAATGAATACTTCATGTATCTCTTATGCTGCGACACGTGGAAAACATTATTCACCTGATGGATTAGTTGGGGAAGAGCTAGATAGTACGCCACCTCTACTACTCTGCTAAGGATATGGAATGGTCTTTTGAAGCTCGCAGATAGATTTATATCCCCTTGGAACCTCTGTAATCCTCATCGGTGTGAGACTCGTAGGAAGGCATGGTCTCCCTCCTCAAACTTTAAGGGTCTCTATCTCCTTTCTGCATAAGGATTATGCCTTCTTTGTATTATATCCATATTCTCCTAGATTATATACACCTAATTTGTGGTTTCTTGCACCAAATCTAGATCCATAAGTGCTGACTCCCCATGGTCTATCTGACAAGGAGGTGATCTGCATGGTCTTCCATAAAAAAGAATAAAAAAGAGCTATGTCGATGGTGGAGTGATTACTATTTTTGTATGCGAACTCCACAAGGGGAAAGTGGTCCTCCCAGTTGTAGCCAAAATAGAGGACACAATCACAAAGCATGTCCTCAAGTGTTTGTATGTTATGATTCATCATAACATCTTTCTAAGGATGTAAGGTGGTACTTATGCATAGCTAAGTATAAATCTCTCCTTTCAATCCTTTCCAAAAGTGGGATGTTAAATGTGTGTCGTGATCTAAGAAGATCATTGATGACACACCATGAAGTAACAAAATCTCTTTAATGGAGAGGCATCCCATGTCCTCTATAAATTCCTTCTCTCAGATGGGAAGGAAGTGGGCCGACTTGGTGACATGGTCTACGATCTCCCAGATTGAATCCTTACCCCTAGATGTATGAGGTAGCCCAATCCTGAAGTCCATGGAGATAACATCCCACATCCATTTTGGTACCACAAGTGGCTTAGTTAAGCCCACTAGTGGAAAATTTTCTCCCATCACCCACTGATTAGTGAGGCATCTGGATACAAACTCTGCCACTTCTTTCTTCATCCTTAGTAACCAGTACGGATGACAAAGGTCCTGGTACACCTTTGCCACTCCATGATGTACAACCAATGTGGATTTATGGAACTTATTCAACACCTCATCCCATAGAATCACTAGTACAATGGTTCTTCCTCTAAAGAGGATGACATTCTCCCCAACTTCATAAAATCCATCATTAGTTTGTCTATAGGATATCTGAGCACGTTGGGACATTCAGTCTATGTCCCCTAGCTGATCCTCCCAAACTCACTGAAGAAGTGGTGGAGTGACTCTCATATAATGGAGATAATATTCTCTATATCTATCCATAATGGATCTCTACAATGTGTCTAGATGCTGTGTTGACTCACTCAGCTATTTTAGACCAAACCTCCTACTTAGCGTGTCTTCTACTACGTTTCTATTCCCAGGAGTATAGAATCTCTCAAAGTAATAGTCCTAGAGGAACCCTATCCATCGTCACTGTCCTAGGATCAGGTCCAACTATGAGAAGATATACTTGACAATCTTGTGGTCATAGTAAGTAGGAAAATGTTCACCTATCAAGTATTGTCTCTACATCTTCAGTGAAAATACCACTACTGCTAACTACAAGTCAGGGGTAACATAGATCTGCTCATGATGTCTCAACTACCGTGAGCCATAGGCGATCACTACTTGCTCCTATATATGGAAACAACCTAGTCTGTTCTAGATGCATTGTAGTAGACTACATACCCAATGAACTCTTAAGTTAGCCTCAATATGGGGGCACTCTTCAGTCTCTACCTCATCTCCAAAAAACACTACTGATGCTTCTCTTTCCACATGAATGTCTTCCCCTTCATTGTTAATGATGACAAGGGTGTCACTACCCAGGATATGTCAGCTAAAAATCTACATTAGTATCCATCCAATCATAGGAAACTTTGTACCTCGGCACACTCCTGTGTGTCTCACAAGAGAGATCTGCCTCTATCTTTGTCAGATCCACTAGGACTCTAGCCTCTGAGATAATGTTCCCAAAGAAGTGAATTCATGTATCCAGAACTAGCACTTCGAGAGGTTTCCATAATTATCGTCTTCTTGGAGTGTATTCATAACAATCTTTAGGTGTGGGGTTTTCTCTTCCTCTAACATTGACTATATCATGTTTCTTTAATGAAGAATACTAAGAAGTTATCATGGCATGGCTGGATGATCTTGTTCATGAACACCACGAACACTGCTAGAGCACTGTACCCATGGAATGTCATTACCAAGAACTCATAATGGCCATGCTGACATCTAATGGTTGTCTTTGGTACTTCCTCAACCTGTATCTTGAGGTGATGATAGCCTTATATGAGGTCTATCTTTGAAAAATAATGGGCTCACATCATCTATTTGAAGAGATCATCAATCCTTTATAGAGGATACTTTTTCTTCATGGTCACTTGGTTAAGGTGCTGATAGTCTACACAAATCATTAGAATCCCATCATCCTTCTTGGAGTAGAAGATTGGGGATGCCCATGGTGAATCACTGGGCCTTATGGACCCCATTCACTACAAGTCCTCCAACTTTAACCTCATCTCATGAAGCTCATAGGAGCCTTATCATATGCTGGTGTTTATATCATTGTCTTCCCACGGTAAAATTCCATGTGAATGTATATCACATTGCAAGGATGTAGTCCCAGAACATAATCAGGGAAGATATTCAGCATACTAGCCCACCACTACAATATAACTCTGACTCCTCAGGTCAACTGCTCTGAGCGTGAGGCTAGGAAACTGATGAGTGATCTATTGTACCCTCATATGAGATAGTCTATCATGTGCTAAAATTTTTTCCTCATCACCGATGAAGGTATATCAAATCCCATCCTCACAAAGACACCTTACTTTTCACCTAAAACAGTCGATTTGAGCATGAAATATGGATTGCAAATCCATACCCTGGATGATGTCTTAAGGCATCGACGTTGTTACTATGATATTATAGCTGAAGTTATCTACTCCTAGAGTGATCTCACACTGCCTGCACCATTGTTTAATCATCAAATCATCTCCCATAGGAGTCTCTGATCATAAGGATCTATCCAATTAATACATCAAAATATCTGAGATCCTAATGAGTGTCGTGGAAATTAAAGGGAAACTAGCACCTATGTCTATAAGAACTGCTGCTAGGGTGGAATAGACATAGATCATATCTCCTATAATCTCTAGAGAACCATGGTCATAGACCTTTTATATATGTATTTTTGGTCGCCCATGTCCACTTACTCCCTATGGTTGGGGTGGATCACCTAGTGGTGGTGGTGATAAAACCTCAAATCCCCACCAACCGCCGGCTGGATGGCCTCTGCCTCTGCCACATCTGACACCCTGCATACCTCCTCACTCAAATCCTTGGCTCTTCCTTGTTGGTCCCTCAACTGTTTTCTGATCGTCTGTACGAGGTGTCAGGAATTTGTGAGCCATTTGGCCCTATCCTACACTCATGAAGAACAATCTTCCGCCCAGATCACTTCATCTGCCTCGCGAGTTCCGCACCTACAAACCTGTATCCTAGGGTCTTCAACCAGAGGGTCTGGCCTAATTGGACCTTTACGTCATCCACCTACTACCTCCTACATATGACTCAACAACCAGTCATTGGGTGGTTTCTTTAACCGTTGGTTCCAACTCAGCTAAGATGAACTCCAAAAACAATGCTCGCTCGAGCTCTCCAGCCTACATTGAGATATTCAGTGATATCATCAATGCTCTGATCTGCCGCCAAACACCCAACTCAAATGTCTGAGCCCTGAAAAATGGGACATGTAATATGTAGTTGGAGTAGCGTGAGATGTCAGTGAATCTCGCCCAGTACTGAGCTATTATCAGGATACTCAGATGTACGTATTCTAGATCTTGAATATGCATAGAGCATACTATCCATTGGATGAACTCCGCCATTAAGAGGATATCAATGTTTATCCAGGTGAGGTTCACCTCGTCAAGAATATGGAGTGTCGGACTCCACCATCTCCCTTCTGTTCCATGGAAAAAGAAAGCAGGTCAGATCACCATATGCTCTACTCATGTCTCAAATATGTGAAAAACGTGTGCCACGATCTCCAGTCATTCCTCAGTTTCCTGAGGATCGATCTCACCTCCGAACATCATTGGCCTCTTCCACTAGAAATCTTGCAACATGCTCAGTTGGTGTACCCCATATGCTAGTGGGGATGGTGAAAACTACTAACCAATGGGTTGTGGTGCTACTAGTGCACTACACAAAGGTGCTAACACAATAAGATGGACCTGCATTGAAGCCACGTCTCTTGGTGGGCCTATATCATGTCCTATATCTGGAATCGTGGCTAGCTGTCTACGCCACAACATACTAAAAAATAGTTGTGCCACATTCAATAATTTATACCTGGTGAGCTGATTCAAAAGTTATCAAAATTAAAAAATTTAAAAGCCACACAAAATAAAAGTTTTCATACACCGAGTCAGAAATCAGCATTCAAGGCCCTGATGTATTGATACATCGACCACCACACCAACACTAGACTCCCTAAATTGAAAACAATAATCAAAACACATGTCACTATATCTCCCTTAAAATGATATTATTCCACGTTTTTTTGGGAGAACCAACTCCTCTGTTACCACTTTGTCATGACCCATCCACCGAGCCTATATTGTGACTACCCAAAGGCCACATTCCATACGCCAAGAGTTGATGGCTAGCAACATAAAGTCAAATCCCTAAAATGAGAAGCAATTTAATTTAATCCTATGTAAACAAAATGTCCAAGAACACAACTACATGTAATCACTGTGTAAAACATCAGTAGTAATGGTGTGTACTTAATGTAAATTGGTCGGATTACAAGCCCAAATGAATAGATACATCTACAATAGGAAACAGTAAATGGTACCAGTGATTCATCACTAAGGATACAACCAGAAGGGTAGGTTCATATCATCTCCACTTCGACCCATATCCAGTGTCATTGTCATCCACCATCATGTCCAAGCTCCAAGAGTCTCAATAAAAGATGTCAATCTTCTTCCCAAGACACCAAAATATGAGGGAAATTCTCGTGCATGGGTGTGTGTAACAATACCTAGTAGGGACCCTGAGACACATGAAAGTCTCTCAAAATTCAACAAAGTAAAACAAAAAAGAATGATCTCAATAAAAAACAATGTAAAAGACTCATCTAAAATAACACATATAACTAAAGTACCGTAGTGTAGATGATAAGTCATAATGCTTAATCATATTATTCTGTAAAGAGGAACTACAATTGATAATACCAAGTTTGAACCACAAAGGATTGATAGGTACTAACTCACAGTAACCCACACAGGATCCAGCCCACTTGGGATCGATAGGTAGTAACCCCCGCTGACCAACACGGTATCGAGAGGTACTAACCCCCATATTACCCACATAGGATCTGACACACACAGGATCACTATGTCGCTGATCCACGACATGTCACGCAATACAAATACACACATGGTCACTGGAATGCATATCCACACATGGTCCCTAACATGATGATCCACACAGGGATACTAGAATGAATATCCACACATGGTCTAATGGTGATAAACCAAATTGGATTTCTAGGTTAAAAGGAACACAAGATCACTAGGTGATGACCCATATATGATCACTCAGTACTAACCTCTGAATGATATGTCTCTAACATCCATCACATATTATGCCTTTGAATTCCTTCTCAAAGAATGCTTGATTCCATAAGAAAAAAAATACTCAAGACATCAGTCATTTTTTAACTGGCATGATGTCCCATGAAACAGTTACCCTATCATTTGTCACGTTATAAGGTTTCCAGCACAATAGAAGGCACATCAACTAGACACATGTCATCTATGTAATTTGCAATTTTGTGTCGAGTGACTAGTTATATTTGGGGTTGATCTAAGCCAACCACACTCCAATTCTTTCTAAAAATGTCATGGAGTATCTTAGAAGGTTCTTTTTTACTTTGAGGATCCCAGATCCTTAGACAGTTCATCAAAAGAACGTCTGGTTCGCAAGATATATGATTTTGAATGTATTTGAGCTTGAGAGTGGTCTGGGATTGGTCTGACCCAGTCAAAACAACCCAGCCCGACCAGGACTCGGAAGATGCAACCCGGCTTGGTATGGGCTAGTAGGGGTGGGTCGTAGTGGCCTGGACAAGCGACTATCCTGAATTGCGCAGGGGTCATGCGGTCTGCCTCCAGAATGACTCAAAGAGTAGTTTGGCTATTCATACAGCAGCGGTAGGTGGCATCACCTCCTCAAATGATGGACTCATAGGGAGCTGATAACCTCCTTTGTTGTGGCTTCGTAGTTGCAGCATGCTATGGTGAGCCACCATCTGCCTATGAGGCCGGCTAATAGTCGGCCACCTATCCATCAGCTGTGGTGTATCCTCCTTCGGTGGCTGTTGAGCGCGAGCTGCCGCAGCATCACTGTCGCACTAATGGTGCTTCTCTAGGCCATTAGGTGGGCTCTGGAGGTCTGTTAGTTCTTGTAGATGCACCTACCGGCTTCTCAAGATGCTACTGTCCTTGTGTGCCTCCCAGTTTTTGCTTTTCTTTAATTTGGAAAAAATTTCCCTTGAAGAATGCAACATGAATGAAGTGGAGGAGGGTCCAACCTTATTCTGTTGACATGTGCCCTCTATGTTAGCATTATAAAAATATGATGATTATTCATTTCATCAGAGATAATATTTAATAAATAGAACCCCTACCTCAGGATTCTCTAGGGACCTCGAGGTGGTGGATGAATAATCATTGTATGTGGAAGCCATCAACATTCATCATTGATCCCTCCAACGATGTCCAAGCATCTGTTCCATGTCGGTGGAAGATGTCGCTTCACATTTTTAGAGGTTCTTCTCTTGATGATGTTATTTTATAACTATATCCCGAGCCTCACTTATATAGAAGGGGAAAGGATGCGTAATGAACTAGAGAATTAATGAGGTTCATTGAGGAATGAACATCTTCATTCCCATATGTGTGGTTAAAAAAATGGAGTGTCAAGTCATTAAATGTCTTGACAAGTCATGTGTCTAGCCACCTCTACTCAACTACAGTAGAAAAGAAATAAAATAACATTGTTATGTTATTTTATAATTTTTTGTGTTGTCCAAAAAATATCTTTTACTTCTATCCTACAACGGTCTAAGTGAAGCCCCTCTTAAGAAAATATCAGCATTGTGGATTCAACAGTACTCTCAGATTTCAATTTCATGCACCATTTCAAATGGTCGAAAATGTCACCCATAAGATTGCTGAATGTACCTTAAAAAAAAGTTCAATATTCAATTATGGCCACATCAGGCCTCAGAATCACACATCGTAAACTATTTCATATTCATAATAATCCCAAATAATTAAAAAATATTACATAGAATATCAAGGTATATACATTATCCCAACCATAGGTCATTTCATACACAAAAGCTACAACAAAACTAGGGAAACAAATGGGGGTACTGAGCACGTATCTGAGCCTCCCGCTCCCATGTTCTCTCCTAGATATTCTCATGCTACCAATGTTATTTCACTAGAGGAATTGACCACCCCTAAAGGACCCACATTTTCCAATCCGGTATCTCAACCAGGAACTCTGAAAATGTTTACCCATCGTTGATGTCCATCTCACCCCAATCGATAATGTGGGTTGGATCATTCGTGGATCTCCTAAACTATGACACATGGAAAACATTATGCACTAGGTGCATCTGTGGGGGAAGAGCATGACAATACACCATCCCTCCCACTCTGATGTGGATCATGAATATTCCGATGAAACTCAAAGATAGCTTTTCACCGCATCCAAACATCTTGAATCCTCACCGGGGAGACACACATAGGAAGACATAATCTCTCTCCTCAAACTAAAATGATCTATTTCTCTTTTCAACATTCAAATACTACCAGCTCTGAGAAATCTTAATCCACTCCTGGATGATCATCACCTTCTTGGTGGTTGCCTGTACCAACTCAGGATCCATAAGTGTTTACTCCCCTAGGTCTGTCCAGTGTGGAGGTGATCTGGATTATCATTCATTCAAGGCCTCAAATGGATCCATGCCGATGGTGGAGTGATAACTGTTGTCATATGCGGAATCCACCCAGGGTAGGTGGTCCTCCCAACTGCGGCCAAAATCGAGGATAGAAGCACGAAGCATGTCCTCAAGTGTCTTTATGGTCCGCTCTATATAACCATCTATTTAAGGATTGAAGGTAGCACTCAAGTCTTGTTGATTCCCAAAAACCTCCTGAAATTCCTTCACATGTGGGATGTTAAACATGTTTCACAATCAGAGTCGATCATCTTATAGAACCCCATGAAGTCTCACAATAGATTGCATGTAGAGAAATCCCATTCCCTCTACTGAACCCTTCTCTCAGATGGGTATGAAGATGGTCGACTTGGTGAGTTGGTCAAAGATCACCCTAATGGAATTGTGGCGCCTGGAAGAATGGGGTAGCCCTATCATGATGTCCTTGTAAATACCATCCCACTTCTACTCTGGTACATCAAGTGGCTATGTTAAGCCCACTGGTACCTGACACTCAGCCTTCACTTGCTAACAAGTGAGGCATCAGGATAAAAATGCTTCCACTACAATCTCCATCCCTAGCCCCCAATACTGACATCGTAGGTCTTGGTACATCTTCTTCAATATAGGATGTACAACCTAATGTGTTTTATGTAACTCCCTAAACACCTCCTCCCATAGCATCACTAGTACCATATTATGTCCTCTAATGAGGGCGACATACTCCCCACCGTCAAAAATTCTACGAGGATCCTATCCAGCAGATATTTGTTTATGTTGGGCCTCGTTGTCTACATCTCCAATCTAAGCCACCCGAACTCGATGATGAAGTGTGGGAGTGACAATCATAGACTAGATATAAGCTTCTCCATCTCTATCCACAAAGTAAATTGGTAGCGCAACTAGATTCTATGTAGCCTCAATCAATAATTGTATACCAGACCTCATGTAGTGTGTGCTTGCTACTAAATTTATAATCATATGAGTATAGACTATCTCAACATCATAGTCTTGGAGGGCCTATCCATCGTCAATGTCTCAGGTTTTAGTCCTTCTGTGATAATATATACCTAAGACTCCTATGATTAGAGTAAATAGTAAACCATTAACACATAAAGTAGTGCCACCACATCTTCTACACAAAGACCCCTGCTGATAACTCAAGGTCATTGGATTCATTATTATGCCCCTATTTTCTCAACTTTCATGATCCATAAGTGATCACCGCTCGATCTAGTATCAAGACACAACCTATTATGGTACCTAATACATCATATTAGACTACATAGCCAACACCCTCTTCTAGTATCCTCTAGATGGGGAACCCATCAGTCTCTACATATTCTTATGAAAACTCTGTTGGAACTTCTCAGTCCACAAGAAAGGATGAAGCTTCTATATCAAGGATGAAAAGGGTTCCTCTACACTAAAATGTTCTTTCATAAATATCTAGTAGTACCGAGACAATCCTAGGAAACTATGCAACTCGTTCACGCTCCTAGGTGGATCCCAAGAAAGAACTGCCTCTATCTTTATCAGATCCAATATGAAACCAGTCTCTATGATAACGTGCCCCGAGATGTGAACTTCCTTTAAACAATATTGGAAGTTCGAATGATTTCCATAAATTTAGTGCTCTCAATGTGTATCTAGATCTATCTGTAGGTACATGGTGTGCCCTTCCTCCAAATCCGAGTATATCAAGATCAATCCAATGAAGGCTACCACAAAGCGATCTAGGTATGGCTTGATAGTACTGTGACTGAGCCCCATGAACAATTCACGAGTGTTGGTCAGACTGAAAGACATCACCAAGAACTGGTAATGTCCATACCATCATCTAATGGTTGTCTTTGGTACGTCCTCATCCCACACCCTATGCTGGTGATTGCGTGATCTACGGTCTATCATCAAAAACCAATGATCTCCCTTCAGCTGGTCCAAGAGATCATTGATCCTTGACATAAGATATTGGTATTCCTATGGTCCCCTATTTCATGTGCTGATAGTCATCCTAAAGCATTAGACTCCCATCTTCCATTATGGAGAACACGATTGAGGATGACCATGGAGAAACACTGGGACTTACGAACCCCTTTCTTTGTAAGTCCTCAGACTGTTCCATCAACTCACGGTGCTCCACGGGAGCCATCCGATATGACGGTGTAGATATTGGTGATATCCTGGGGTATAAGTCGATGTAAATGTCTACCTCTCTATGAGAATGTTGTCCCAGAACATCATCAGGGTAGACATCAACATACTAGTCCACGACATTAGGATAACTCGGATCTCACATGTCAATTGCTCCGAGGGTGAGGCTAGCCACATAATGTGTAAGTAGGATCATCCTTCAATGAGATAGTACATCATGTGCCTCAAAGGCTTCCTCCTAACCGGTGAAGGTAAACATGATCCCATCCTTTTGGTCACATCACACTTTGCGCCTAAAACAATTGATCAGAGCATTGACTATAGATAGCCATTCCATACCCATGATGACATCATAAAGCCTTGACAATGCTACAAGGAGATCCCAGATATGATTTATACTCTGAGAGTGAGCTCACACTACCTTCACAAGTGTGTAATTATTAAATCGTCTCTCGAAGGAGTCTTTAATCATAAGGATCGAGCAAAAAAACCCCATTCGAATCAATAACCTCCGAACAAGTGTTGTGGCATTGAAAGAGTGAATGCCACCTATTTCTATAAGTATTACAGATAGGGTGGAATAGACATAGATAATACCTCTAACCATCTCCAGTGTTCTGTGGTTGTATTCATTTTCTTCCTGTAGTTGTTCTCACCCTTTTCCATCTGCTCTCTCTGGTCATGGTGTACTGCATGGTAGTGGTGGAGGTAGAACCTAAAATCGCCTCACAATGCCTACTACAAGGCCTGCTCTTGTGACACATCTGCATCCATGAATACTTCCTTGATTGAATCTCTACCTCTACTTCGATAGTCCCTAGATCATTTTCTGATCTTAGGTATAGCCGATTGTTGAGTCGTGAGCCATGTTGCCCTTCATGCCACACGTGAAGAACACTCTACCTACTAGCTTACCTTGTCTGCCTCGCAAGCTCCTCACTATAGATCTAGCATCTTGGGGTCATCCACCATTGGGTCTGGCCCACTTGGACCTATGCGTTATCTGCATACTACCTCTTAGAGATGACTCGACTACCTATCGTCTTGTGGTGAATCCCACTTTTGGTTTCTACTCAGCTAAGAAGCTATACACCAACAATTTTCAGAGAATCACTCAAGAATGTGTCAGGATAATCATCAATATCATCGATGCTCTAATCTCTCCCCAGAGACCCTGCTCAATGGACTGGGCCCTGAATAATTGGTCTCGTACAATGTCGGTGGAGCAGAGTGATAGATTAGGGAATCTCACCGAGCACTGTGCTACTTTCAGGACTACCATCAATATGTGCATCAGCTCCAGAATACACAGTTATCCTAGTATCGCTGGGATGAACTCCTCCCTGAAAAGGCTCTCAACATCTATCCATTTGGGGGTCTCTTTGTCATACGTTTGGAGTGTCATAATACATCATCTCCCAACTTTTACCTATAAAAGTATAGTAGCTAGGACCAACATATTCACTTTGTTGTGTCTCAAATAAGTGAAAAACCTATGACACAGCCTCCATACAGCCCTCGGCTACCTGTGGATCAGTTTCACCTCGAATCCTCAGAGGCCTTTGCCGTAGGAACTCATACAATATGATCAGTTAGTGTTCACCATCTTCCAGTGTGGCTAGTGGAATCAAATACTCAATAGGTGGTTGTGCTGCTGGTGCACCACATGATGGTTCTAACATAGTATGAGGTCCCTACACCGAAGCCTCATCACTCGGTGGGCCTTCATCTTGTACTCTCTCAAGAATCTTGGATGCATGTTTACACGATGACATCCTAAAAAGAAACTCGTGTTCCACGATCAATATGTTATACCTAGTGAGATAACTCAAAATAGATCAAAATTAATTCATTTCAAAATCACACACACGATTAGATTTTTGATGCATCGAGTCAGAAATTAGAATTCTGGGTCCAGGTGTATTGATACGTTAGCCAACACACCAACCCTAGACTCCCCGAACTAAAATCCACACTCAAAACATTTGATATTATTACTCCCTTTGAATGATCAGAGTCCATGTTCATTTATAAAACCCAATATTATGATACAACTATGTAACAATCCATCCCTTGGGGATCATGAAATTACTACCCCATGCTCACCTTCCATAGTCCAGGGGTTGGCAGCTAGCACCAGAAAGGCATATCCATAAAATGGGAAGGCATTTCCTTTAAACATATACAAAAACATTGTCCAAGAACACAAAAATATGTAACCATGAAGTAAAACTGTAGTAGTAAAGTTGGGTACTGAATGTAAAGGGGATGGAATATAAGCCCTACATAAAATATACAACTACAATAGGAAATAGAAAATGACTCCTGAGATATTCCGCCAAGGATCCTTCCAGAAGGGTTGGTTCGTATCATCTCCACAGCTCTCTACGTGAATCGTCACTGCCATCCATCGTCAGGTCCAGGCTCCTTGAATCTCAGGAAAGGATACCTATCGTTCACACAAGATAAAAAAATGTATGGGTGATTCCCATGAAGGGTTGGGGATAACAATACATAGTAGGGACCCGGAGACCCCCAATGGTCTCTCAGAGTTTCAAAAATTAAACCCACAAAGCTTGATCTCAATCAAAAAACAAAAATTAAAAGACTCATCTCAAAAACCATGTACAATTAAAGTAAACAAGTTCAAATCATTAGTCATAATGATAGATCATCTTATTTTGTCACGAGTCACTACTGCAGACCATACAGAGTCTAACCCACCCATAATTGATATATACTAATTTTTGCAGATCCACACAAGATCAGATCCACCCAGGATCGTTAGGTACTAACCCCCGGTGAACCACACATGACCTGACTCACACAGGATCGATAGGTACTATCACCCACTAGACTCACATAGGATATGACCCACCAAAGATCAGTATGTTGTTGATCCATAATGGGATGATCTATGGCTAGTCCACATCGGGTTGCGCACTGCGGATCCACACAGGGTCGTTAGAATGCAGATCCACGCAGGGTCGCTAGAATGTTGATCCACACAGGGTTGCTAGAATGTTGATTCACATAGGTTCACTAAATTTAGAGCCACAAAGGTTCACTGGGTGCTGATCCAAACAATATCTGTTGGTGCTGAGCCCCACATGATCTCTCAGTACTAGCATCTATATGATCTATCTCCAACATCCATCTCATAGCAATTCTCTGGATTCCCGCTCAAACAACACTTGATTAAAGGTGAAAATGATCCTCACTACATAATATATTTTTCATCTAACATGAAGTCCCTTGAAAATTTAACCTGAAGATCCATCATATTATAAGGGTTCCAATGCAACAGATTGTGAATCAACTGGAAACCTGTTCAATATGTTATCAGAATTTTAATGTCAAGGGCCGATTGGATTTGGGTTTGATTCAACTCAGTTGTAATCTAATTTTCTCCCAAACACTATTGGACTATATCAAAAGTATTGTCTCACTCGAAGGATCCTAGTTCCCTAGACAGTTTTCTAAATGGTTGTCTGGTTGGAAAGATACAACCTTCTGATCGTATTAGAGCCTCAGAGGTGTCCAACCCCGGTCTGACATGGTTGGACCAACCTGACCCGACCCTGTTTGGGATGACCCTTCGTGGTTTGGGATGAACAGACCTAGTCTCGAAACGACCTAACCTGGTCCAAACCGGCCTGGACTACCCTAGAAGGTATGGTCCACAGCGGCTTGGATCGCCAGCTAGCGTGACCCACACGGGGGTCACCCCATCCGCATCCCGAATGGCTCAAATAGTCGTTCGGCTAATTAAATGGTTTAACTATGTGTCATTTCTTCATCACCCATGGGACCTGAAGGGATTGGATTCCCTCCATCACTACAACTTCATTATCATGGTTTTCCCACCGTGGTGCGCAACATCGCAGGACGGCGCACCCATTTCTGCCTTCATGGGCGGCTGAGAGCCAACTACTTTTCCATCCGTTGTTGCCCCAAGTGGTGTCTCATTATTTCGAAGCTGGCAAGAGCTGGCTGCAACCATCACCATTTGGCATATGTCATAAGAGGCTCCATGTTTTTTCCATGTAGACAAGACTTTCATGGGCCACTTGGTGGGCTCTAATGGTCAGTTTTTCCTTCAAAACGTTCCTATGGGCCTCTTGGGATGCCACTATGGTTGCATGCAACCCAGTTTATGATTTTCTTCGCATTGGAAAAATTTTCCCCCAATGAACACAACATTAACGAAGTGGTGGAGGGTCCAATGATTGTTCGTTTGGCCTGGGCCTTACATGTTAGCATTATAAAGAGTGGAATATTATTCAATTCATCAAATATAATCATCAAAAAATACATCCCCTACCATGATATTTGATGGGGACATCGTGGGGGTGGATGAAGAATCCTTCTCTGTGGAAGCCATGGGTATTCAACGTTGATCCCTCCAACGATGTCCGAGCTTCTATTCCTCGTCGATGGAAGATTTCGCGTCACATCGTTAGAGGTTTCCCTGTTGAAGAAGCCGTGTAAAAACACCAAATCGGGCCTCACATAAATACAGTTGGGAAAGGACGAGTAACGCCCCATGGAATTAATGAGGTTTATTAAATAATGACCCTCTTAATTCCTAATGGTGTGATTACAAAATAGGAGAGTCAATCCATTATATGGATTTACAAGTCATGGGTCCCGCCACCACCACTCAACATTTACAAAAATGAAATAAAATAACATTGTTATGTTATTTTATTATTTTTTGTAATGTCGAAAAACATTCATTTAATTCCAACCTACTACAGTCGAAGTGAAGACTCTCTTAAGAGAATATCGGTGGTGCAGAATCAATGGTGCTCTCAGATTTTAATTCCTAACATTGGTTCAAATGTTTAAAAACTCTACCCCTATGTTTACTAAACATACCATAAAAAAGTTCAAAATTATATTTCATGTACATAGGGCCTCATAATCACATGCCATAAAATTTTATAGATTTTTAATAATCCCTTAATTTTTATAAAATAATATATGGAATTCTTGGGTCAATACAACCAATACATTAAATGTTACTTGATCCACAATGTAATTTACTATATGAAGACATTTCCACATCACCGTAAAGTAGAGCTAGGATGAAATATTCTACAAGAGACATTGATGAAAAGGGTATATGTTTCATTATTTGAATGATAGTCAGTTGTCTAGTAATATTAGATTACAAATCTATTGATTAATGATATATTATATTTATTATCACAAAATAATTTCCACATTTCTTAGGTTCCCTAGATTCATTAATATTGGGATCCCTTACAATTTCTATGCTTAGAATAGATACCATATTAGCACTAATATTTTGAAAGGATATGAGTACGAGTTCATTATTTAGTGATTTTTATTCGTAATGTATCAATGATCCTGGACTAGTCCTATGGAGAGGATTTAAACACACAGTGTTTCGTCAACATATGTGGTGATATGTATGGTGTGATGACTAGTTTTTATTAATTGAAGTACCCACTGAGTGTCTGGAGGGACAGTTAGGTCACAATAGATTAATGTTCACCACCCCTAGCATGGGGAGCTCAAATATTGTGCCTATAATGCATGGGTTATGAGAATGGTTTCAATAAGGGAATAAAAAAGAACCAATTACATGAGTATGTCAATGGAGTTAGCCTAATCCATATAAATTCAATATCAAGATGTGGATCTAGATGAGGATATCCATCTTGTGATTGAATTATCATCTAAAAAATTTGGTATGCACCAACACATCTAATATTGACAAGCTCCATTCAATGATCAACAAGATTCATCATGATATTTCCCAAAATAAATATATTCTATAAGACGTATAGAATATATTGTAATATTGATAGTGGATCATTGACAAAGGATGATAATGCTGTAAAGTAAACTATTTATACTAAAGATGTACTAGGATATGTTATAGTGGTAAAGAATAAGTAATCAAATAATTTTTTTTATCTATATACACCTTGGAACAAGAGTAATTTGAGATCAAGGAATCCTATATGATAATATTATAATGGATATTTTATTTTAATAGACACCTTTTTTCTAGGATTGATTTTGAGAGACTCAATGTAATGGAGATTTCATACATCATTCTTACTTTATCAATAAAAAATCCATCGAAATCTATATATAACAATGTATTTCTTTCATTTATCAAATCCATTTATTTTTTAGTTCACAATAAAATATAGACAAACAGTATTATTATAATATCATGTGAATCCAAATCAGAACTCAATTTATCAATTCATAAAAGACCTCTCAAGAGAATGGGTCTTGAATGATTAACAACATAAGAATCATCATTGATATATTTGTTATAGTTAATACAATATGATCTCATTTAATAGTATAATTGGGGTAAATATTTGTTTAATGGAATGTTCTCTTATGTTTTTTATATATGTGTCACTCCTATGTTCTAAATTAAAGGTAATTATATTTTTAATATTTTTATCCTTACATCCACCTTAATTACTCCCTAATTCCCCATAAATTTTTTTGGGGTTTGGATATGTGGGGAGAGGAGATGCTAGTGGGCACGGTTTCGGTGCACGGTTTTCCAAACGGGGCACACAAACCATAAACCCATGTCCATCTCATTAAAAATTAGATAAATGACTTATTTTCCATCCCAGGATTTATCCAAACTCGCTCTTTCTTCCCCAATTCGAACATAGCATCCATGGCATCCCTCCAAGCCTCTTAAACCTTCATTAGGGATCCATTTTAAATAGGGATTTGGTGGAGTATCTTCAAACAATATCAATTATGTATCTTTCCCTCTTAGATAACCCTATTTTTATGAAGTTTCATAAAATTTTATTGATTTACAAAATGACCAAAAGGTAGGGTTTAGTGCCTAGGATTTAACCATTGGTTCTCTTGATCTGTTATTCTGATTTTATGCTCGGTCTACCTTCCTTGATGTTCGGCAGTGTTGAGATTGATTTTTCACTCTAAGGATTCAATGTTTTATCAATTTTGGTTGGTGATTCCATGTGAATGAAATACATGTGACATATCATTCTTTGTTTATAATATTTTAATGTTTATCTCCTTTGGTTATTGGTGAAAAAATTGGATTTAGTTGTATTTGTAATGAAAATCATGTTTAAGTGCTATTTTAAGTGAAATTGTGGGGTTTTCATAGAAATATTTTATTTGTTAATTTTTGGATTCCCTATAACTACTTAGTTGACTTTACAGAATGTTATTAGGGAGGAAAATCATGTTTTGAATTTTTATTTTCCAGGTGGTAGCTTCAAAAATTATTTTTAATGGTGTTTGTGAAGCATATGAACTTTATGGGACATGTCTGTCTGAAAATGGTTGTTTTAAAAAGATATTACTTCTTGGTGAATTTGGGGTTTCCCAATCACCAATATGTTGGTTTTTTCAAACTACATTGGCTAGAATATTTGTCTTTGTGAATGATAAGTGTGCACATAGTGTAAAAATTCGGTATTTCAATGAGATTTGGGGGAAAACAACATGGGATTTTTAGAAGTTGTTTTATAGAAAATCAAAATGTTTTGTTGTGTGTTTTACATGGTATAAAGTGTTTATAGCAACTGTATTATTTGTATGTGATCTGTAGTTTTGTTTTCATATTATCCACGGCTTTTATATCATTATGTCTTGTATTATTTCCCATGTACTAAAGCATTATTCTTATGTGTATTCCCTTATTGTGATTTTTAGCTCATCCATTTGTTTATGTTATCACTAGGTTATCCTATAGAGATGTTTGAGATCAATTGAAATTAGGATCTCTTAATGAATATTAAATAATGAAATGTATCATTTAGTTTCATGTTTTCTGTTTTATGTATATAGAGTTCTAATACACTAGAATTTATGATCCATGACTTGTAATATGTTGTTTTATTATGCTTAAAATCATCTTATGATTGTGTAAAAGGCCAGGGTCACATTATTTGGTATCATAGGATGGTTTAGTTATTTTCTGAGATTAGGAATAGTGAAATTTAGCGAGAACCTTATGGATAATACTTTTAATAAGAATATAGCCCTAAAATTTTCAATGTGTAGAGTATGTGGTTTATCAAGAAAATAAATTTTCTTATGGATACAAACAAGTGAATGTGGCTCATGCATTGATATTTCTTGGGGTAAAGCCTGGAAACACCACTTGGAGCTAGAATCGAAAGGGAAGTAGTGCATGAAAATGGAACTTACTAAAAAATATTGGTTTGAATGTCCTAAGGGATATTTTTCAGTATATTCATAATATTAGTGAAAACCAAAATAAAGGGAATACAAAAAGAAAATATAATAATATAAATTATGAAATAGATCAAGGACAACCTAGATTTAATCTTACATAATCAAATTTTATTATATATTACTCATTTACAAGATTATCCTTTTTTGTTGAAATATTCATTTATAATTATTTATTAATTATTTAAGCCCCTTGATTGTATGTTCAATTTATTAGTTGTTGGACGGAAATAGAAGAAATTGTGCCAACAATAAAAGTGATACAGAATGTATATATTACCCTAAAGACATTCAAAATATGATGAGAAGTGGTGACCAAAAAATTATTTAATTACATGATCATCTGGATAAGTTATGAATAATAATAGGAATCTTGTGGAATACCCTCATCCTCAAATGAACTAGTAATTTTTCATTGTGTCCTTCATGAGAAAATGGTATCCACTGTATAGTGGATCTTTTGATCCCCTCCTCATAGAATAGTGGAATAACTCCATTGAAAAGTTATTATCTATCCTCCAATGCTCTGAAGATGATAAAATCATTTTGGTAGTAAATCATTTTGATGGAGAAGCTGATTAGTAGTGGAAACTGATCATGAATACAATGTCCCAAGAAGAAATGGATTCTATGTATTGTGAAGAAGTCAATAAAATGTTTTTCAATTAATATTTTCTCCAAATTCTATATCTCAGGATGGGAAGAGATTTCCTCATACATAAGATGGAGAAATATGAGTCCCTTGGGGGTCTGAATAAAAATTCACAAGGCATGGAAGATACCCCTCCAGCATTGTCATGATCATCGAAAGTAAGGTGGAAATCTAATTTAGTGGACTAAAGTTGAGTAAATGAAATGTGTTGGATATTTGATACATCAACAGTTTTGAGGATATTTTATATTGTGCCTTGAAGGATGAAATGGAGAGAAAATACTCTCTATAGTCTTGTGGGACTGGTGAAAAAAAGTAGAAAACAGATTCTAATATGGGTTTTTTTTAAAAACATTATGATGCAAAGAAGGTTTAACATCCCACATGTCAAAATTTTTGGAAGAATCATCCTTGGCACTATCTAATTGGACAAGGAAAGGATTCAAATGTCAATGAATGGGGAATATGGATATGAACTTTTAGATGGATATGAATAATCAAACTAATAGAGAAGTGGAAAATAAGGTTAAGATCAATACACAGTCTATAGTGCATTGTTACAACAACAAGTAACATGGGATTTATGCGAACCATTTCCCTATTAGATGGTTTTTAGAGGAAATCAACAATAACCTCCAAGGAAACGTGGAAGCCTTTATGATATCTCTACTTCGGAGATGGAGATAGACACTGATGTGGTTACATGTACACTAGTTATTTATTCAAGAATAGTGAATGCAGTATTTGATTTCCATTCTATGAATTCAATCTAAATATGAATCATTAGTAGAACTACTCAAAAACTACCTCAAAAATTGGTGGTTATGTTATCTATGAGAATAGATAATGGTGAAATTATTGCATCCAAGGTTTATAAATCCTCCTCAATTAATGTTTGTGGATTGAACGACGTATAAAATCTCACCAGACTTCCATTAGTGGAGTTATCTGTTATATTGGGAATGGATTTTATAACATTATACAAATTCAAAATCAACTCCCAGAAAATGGATATCACACTTCACATCTTGAAGCATCCTTCAATTATTAAATATTTTAAGGGGGAATATCGAGCTCTTTCCTGCTCACCATAGGGTTTCATCCACCTCGAGATGTAGCACTGCCTCTCGGCCTCCATTTTCTTCTTCTGTCATTCCACTGCTTCTCCTTTTGCTTCCTTTCAGTCATTGGCTCCTCCCCGGGATCATCATTTTGGGTTATCTCCTTCAGCGTCCTTGGCTTTTGGAGAGCTTCTTTGATGGGGAGTGGACCATATCCATTCTGTTATTTCATTCAATATGCTTGTGTCTCTGGTTTTTTGGACATTCGACCACAAATCTCAACTGCTCTGCTGACCGAATCCTCCGTGCCAGACTCCATTTTTGGTTCAGTTCAGCATTCTTCATGACAATTTGGGATGTGAGGGGGTTCGTGGTTGATTTTCGATGCTAAGGCCTTTCCCGAATCTTCCCTTATTTGATAGATTCATATTTTTGGCCATTTTTTATGTTTTCTTTATTGATGTCACAATCTTCATTTGGTGATTGCTTTCTTGTGCGTTCGGAATGGTATTTTGTTCTATCTGGTTCTGTTTGTCTTGGCTGTGATTTTCCGATGGTTTTCTTTGTCACTTTAGTCTCAACTATCAAATCTTCTGGTTGGATGGATTTTTTCGGTGTGTCACTGATGGTGGTTCAATGATTGTGGTTTGTGGTCCAGTCGAAGGTTTCCACTCTTAGATTAGGCCATCCTTTTCCAAACTCTGCTCTGGCGTCTGGATCCTTCTCTCTATGCCAGGTTGGCCAGGTGCATTGGATCTTGGTGAGGTTTCGGGATGGTCATATTTCATATACGTTTGGAATTTCAGGAGGTCTGACATGTATGATGGTTGAATCTCCGATGGTGGTTTTCTTGTTCACAATAGTAATGTTGAGTGTGTGTTTTTGATGATGATGGTGGTGCTTATCGATGATGATGATGGATCCGAGGAGATTCCCTTCCGGCGATCGGTGATGTGTGGTGTTGTTTCCTAATGTGGATGATGGCTAATGGTAGGTGAAGTGACCTCGGTTGTCACGAGCATCACAAGAATTTACGCATCAGGTTCTACATTTTTTTTTGAATTTCAAATTAGGCATCTGGATATGTTTTATTGAAACTTTGTATTCCCACCAATGTAGTATCATTGGTGACCGCTTATCCTTAAAGAGAATTCATGAAATATAAAAAAATTGAATTTAGTTTTAAGGGGGAATATCAATCTCCTTTATAATAATTTTCTCATGTGTCAAAATTACAACATTAATTCAAATCATGTCCAGCTCAAATGATTGAGACAAAATAGATGACACTTCTCAAAGATATTCTGACCCTGAGGGATTTCCATGATATATTCCACGATGATTTGTCCAGTCGTCCTCTTTATATAGATGTTGAGTTCTCAATTTAACTTATTTCTGGATCTCTTACTATATGAAAGACACCATATAGAATGTCTCCTGTAGACATGAAAGATTTTAAGATACAGTTATATGAGAATCTGGAGATGGGTTTTATGAACACTAGTACTTCTCCAGGGGGTGCATTGTACCTCTTAATCAAGAATAAGGATGGATCTTTGAGCATCTTCATTGATTATCATGAGCTCAAAGAAATCATGAAGAACAAGTAACCCTTTCCAGGAAGAGATGACTTGTTTATCCAGCTTAACAAGTCCAGTTATTTCTATAATGGGGTCCTTTGGTCAGGATATCGCCAATTAATGGTGACGGAGGAAGATATTCTCAATAATTCCTTTTTAATGTGGTATGGAAGATATGAGTTCATAGTAATTCCCTACGGATATACTAATGCTTAGGAAAAATTTATGTATTAAATAAATAGAGTTTTTAGCAATTTCCTCCCAAAATATTTTGTAGTCTTTATCAATGATATTCTAATATAAATCAAGATAAATGAGGAACATGAGGAGAATTTGAATAATACATTGATGACTATAAAAAGGGAAAAACATTATTCAATGTACTTTAAATGTGTGTTTCAGATAAAGGATGTTTCAATATTAGGGCATCTTATCACCAGAAAATGAATATTTGTGGACCATTACAAGACAACGGTAATTGAGGAGTGTCCTAGACAATCATATGTAATAGAGATCCCCAAAAAGTTTAGGTATATCTGGGTATTATTGTTGAGTTTTGAAGGACTTCTTTGGATTCTCAGCACTAATGACCAAGAATACGTATAATGAGGTGTTGTTTTTCTAATCATGAATTCGAGGAAATATATAAGGCGCTC
This sequence comes from Viscum album, assembly GCA_963277665.1. Classification (NCBI taxonomy): domain Eukaryota; kingdom Viridiplantae; phylum Streptophyta; class Magnoliopsida; order Santalales; family Viscaceae; genus Viscum; species Viscum album. The sequence continues at coordinate 137,815,663 of OY728139.1, forward strand.
AAAAATAGGCTTATCACTTCAGCAGTACTCAATCTCCCTTCAAGTGGAAAAATATTCATGGTTAATAGTGATACTTAAAATAAATGATTAGGTTTTGTTTTAATGCAATATGATAATGTGATAGACTATACCTCAAGGAATATGAAAATATAAAAGAAAAAATATCCCAAAAATTATCTTGAGGTTTCGAATGTGATCTTTTCATTGAAAATTCTGGAGAATTATCTCTTTGGGAAAAAATGTGAGATATATATTGATCATAATAGTCTAATATATATATTCATATTGAAAGATATTAATATGCTCTATTGAGAATCATTATATCTCATTAAGGATTATGAATTCTTAATCTATGACCATCTTAGTAATGAAAATAAGTTGGAGGATTGTCGAAGTAGAAATGGTCATGCATCTATATCAGTGATGATAATTGAAAAGGATCCAATCATCTTATATTTTTAGAGGATGGGAATGGGAGTCATTAAATTAGTAATATCAACGATCCTTTAATAAATTACTCTGGAACCATCCCTAATGGAGAAAATAATGGATGCTCAATGAAAATATGTGATAATTATGATAAGGGTGGAAGCTATTATAAAAGGGAAGTCATTAATTTTCAATATTGATTTGGATGAAGTTATAAGATTTGGGTCAGGATTATGTATACCATATAATACAGAGATAAATAATGTGATATTGAATGATTAGAAAAGCTCGACCATCTCTATTCACCCAAGGAGAACAAAGATGTATCACGATATCAAATAAAACTTTTGGTGGGAAATATGAAGATATAGATCTCTGAATATATATATCAATGTGCCTAGAATTTCTATAACTGACAGGAAAAAGAAAACATTCTATGAGGATGTTATAACCACTACCCATACAACCATGGATTGTGGATTACATCCCCACGTACATTATCAGTAGATATCTATAGGAAAAATGCCATGGGTCACTGTGGATCATCTTACAAAGAATGATCACATTATCACAATTCAGGGGGACATATCATTGGATCATAATTCCCAGATATATATCAAATTGTTTTTATGACTACATGGAGTACCATTTTATATATTATCTGATTGAGTTCCAAGATTCACCTCTATGTTCTGAAATAGTCTCCAACAAGCTCTTAACAATGAGTTGAACTTCAACATGACCTTTCATCCCATAAATGGTGGCTGATATAATAAAACTATTTTCATATTGGAGGATATGTGGAGAGCATGTACTATTGACTTCAAAGGATGATGGAACACTCATATTCCATTTGTTAAATTCTTATAAAATAATATTTTCCACTAATGTATTTTAGTTGAACGAAATTAATCCCTTTATGGAAAAAATACAGAATACCATTGTGATAGGATGATGTCAGTGATTACAAGGGGATAAGGCCTAAAATGGTGTAAGAAATAATGGAGAAGGTGAAAACCATTCCAAAGCACAATCTGGAATCCCATTGTTGAAAAAAGTGTTATGCCGACAATCATTGATGGGAGACTAAGTTCAAATTTATAGACATGGTATTCATCCACATATCTATTTTCCAGAAACTCATGGGGTTTGGGAAGAAATGAAAGCTACATCCCAGGTACATCTATCCTCTAGAAACCCTTGATTGTGTTAGAGTTATGGACTATTGACTAGAACTTCCACCTACCATGTATAAAGATCATGATTTCTTCCATGTATCCCTTTTGTGGAAGTATATACCAAATCATTCAGATATACTCTCTTCATAGGTGGTACAATTAGGGAATGATATTTATTAAGAGGAGCATCCAGTAAAGAAATTGGATCATATTGATAATATTCTATGAAATAAGAATACTCACATGGTCAATGTTCTATGGTGGAACAATAAGAATGGGGAGGCTACATGGGAACTAGAGGAGCCAATGAAGTAAAATTATGCACACATATTTATGGCTTCGAATGTAAAATGATTTTTTGAGGGTGAAATTTCACAAGGGGGGGAAATGTAATTACCCAATGATTTATTAATATAATTACCTTCTTATAATAATGTATTATAGAATAATCAGATAATATTTCTTATTTAACACAATACAAACATTTTAAATGATTAATGAGTGAAATAAATGGTATCTCCGGATTTTAATGAATTTATACCGATGAAATAGTAACTTGACCATTATAATAGTAATGAGAACCTTATAAATATTAAACTCATAAATATAATACCGTCCTCATCAACTTATGTATAAATAAAATTATTCATCTTATAAGATGAAATATTATATAAATATATCATAGTATTATTATTTAGATATTTTAAAAATTATTAATTAAGTGTTAGTATATTTGTAATTCATGTATATTTAATTTAAATTTAATGATTAATTTAATAATTTCAAAGAAATATATTTTCAAAAAATGTATTAATAAATTATTATTTTGAGGAATTGTGATTATAAGATAATTATAATATACCATAATTAATTTTTCAAAGTGTTTTGCAGGTTTAATTTTAAAATTTATATTAATAAATTAAATTATAGTTTTAATTATAATATAATATTATCATATTTAGAAAAATATTTATGAAAAATAGAGTTAATTTTTTAATTATAATCATTTTAAAATGTTTAGGGTTTGTTTTTTGGTTTTTTCATAAATACGTTTATTTTTTATGAATTGAGAAATATGATAATTTACAATAAATTATAAATAAATTAATTATGATGTCATCACCTAATGTATGTCTGATGTAAGAAACATCGGTTTGGACACACATGAACATATTCATATTTTAGTAATAAGAAACACTATTTATTTTCTAGAGAAAAATAATAAAATAATAAATAAAATATTGAGAAAACCACCATATCCTCCACTATAGATACAACCCCTCTTTACCTCTTCTCTTAACTCTTGTCATGCCTTGTTCCAAGTACAAATTTGTTCTAAAATATCTTCCTAGGACCTCTTGCACATCCATAATCTTGTCGAATCTTCAAAATATCAAATAATATCTTGTAATGTGGCTCTTAAATAATATATATTCAGGGGGAAATTTCCTCTTTTCATTTCTTTTATATTTTTAAATTTCAATTATTTCTTTTTATTTCCTCTCTTCCATTCATCCATGTGTTATGATATATGTGATAACATAAATTTAATGAAATATTGTTATGATAATGGAATAATTAATCATTATTTATCATTTTCCCTCTTTTTATATTAGAAATAAGAACACCATCTGATATGTGTTAATTTATCACATTCATGAAAGACCTATTTTAAATTCAAATTAACATCTTCCCTTTTAGTAATGAAACAATCGTGATTGTTCAACATAACTATAATTTATGTATTATATCTAATTTAATGTTTTTGATTATTTTTTACATAATATATTAATTTATTTATCAAAATTAGTTTATTTTGATTAAAAAACTGCCAATTAACCCAAACTGTTATCTTTAATGTTATATATAACGTTTTATCTTCACATCAATTAACCAAATAAATTTTATAACCATGTAATATTATGTATTTTCACTAATAAAATAGAAATTAAATTATTGGCAACCATTTTTCATAGATTATTATCCGTACATGTATATAAGTAAACAAATCATTAAAACAAAATAAACAAACGCTCCCAACAAGGAAATTGAACCTCTTAACCCATCTAATAGGTCACAAATGAACATAATAAGGGTATAATAAATAAAAAAAAAGGAATAATAGGTTATTTAAATACTAATTATAGAATTTAATTTTTTATCCTAGGCACTATGATCAGGATAAGGACACCATTAGGTTTAAGGTAAGGGATTCTACCTGAACCTCCATTATTCCTTCTGGTTGCTATATATTTCTTTTTTTTAAATGAAGTTACATGTTATTTTTATATAAATCATATAAATTTTGTGAACATTGTCCAAAATCATGTATCATAATATATTGAATATTATATTTTGAGGATATACATTTTTTTTGTGGTTCCCTCCACAACACTTCCGGATAATCGAACCTATTTTAAGGGAACTTCCTGAATTCTTTCCCAATTTCAAGTAAACTATATCATCTATTTTAGGGAACACTTATTTATATATAATAATAATTTTTTAATTATGATAAAAATTGGTTCTCTTCTTGTTTTATATTATATATTCATTCCTTTTATATTTAAAATTTTCTTTATTATATTCCGTAAATACACACTAAAATGTTGTTATGCTAAAATATCATAGAAACTATTATTACATGTTTTAAATTATTTTTTGTGTCACTTACCACGAGATATTATTATTTTCCCTTATAAAATACCATATAATATTTATTTCCTTTTATTCACAGACAATTTTATAATATACCCATTTGTTATTATTCATGACATGATTATGATACTCAATTTCTTCAATGGGAAATACATCTATTTACATATGATTTATTATGTATGATTTAATATGTGGAATGGATTTTTAGGAAAGCAGTGTGATGGGTGAACCTAGATAAAACTCCAATGAAATGTGTATGTATGAGTCTAATGAGACCTTATGTGTAACGGTCTATATGGTTATCCTTGACTCATGCTTCCCTATGTAACTGTCCTGGTGGTTAACATTGACGCGTTCTCCTCTATGTGAAAAAACCTTGGTGTTTGATAAATCCAATTTTTATGTTTCCTCAACATTTATATGACTCCGTTTTTATATTATCCCATTTTTATATGTTGTGATTCTATATATTCTATTCCTTTTAAAATAATTATGCATTTAATTATTACTCTTGTGATAAAACATTATTCATTTTTTCATTCCCTTAATTGGATTATATGATCATCACTTTATTAATTTTATATAATATTGTTATATGAATATGTATGATAACAGTGGATGTTAGGAGCTCTTTATTATGAATAAATAAATAATGTTCTGTTTAGTTTTATGTTTTAATTTTTTACCTAGTCTTCTATGTCATTAAAAATTATGATCCTTGGCTTGTAATATGATGATTTATCATGATTAAATTAAAATAAAGAAATTTGTAAAAGCCTAGGGTTTCTGTAAAACTATTTTATGAAAAATAATTTCAATTAGTATGAGAGGTTGTTCCATATGGGTTGTTTGACAATAGTCTTTTATTTTTTATGTCATCCAGTTATTGAACATAAATTCATGGACATAAGGAACATATTTCTAGTCACCAACTTCCATTTGTTGGGTGGTAATTATGTAGGAACATTTTAAAAGGAGTTTCCAAATATTAACCATTTAGAATTAGTCATTTCATAGAATATGTATTTGAAGATGATGCAGTTGTGAATTTTGTGACCCAGCCTCCTATGAAAGGATAAATAGTCATGGGAGTCACAGAGTCTAACCTCATTTGGTTTTATATTCATATAAATATTTATTATGTAATTTTCCATATTTATGAAAAAATATATAGGTTTGTATTAAATTCACAAGGCATATACATTATTGATTCATTCCTCAAATTGTAGAAAACATTTTTCAGTATTTTCCTTTTATCAAGGGTAGTTTGGAAAAAACTATTACTCAATGATATTTAGATGGATATGTGAGGGATTACTAGGAATCTTGAGGGGATATATTACTGGATCAATAGTAAAAATAGGATTTTTTTCCAAGTAAGAACTTTTCCCTTATACATATGGTGTAGGAAAATTTTTGTGCCTAGTTTACGAGACATAATGTTCTATGATCTATTATTTTTTTTGTTAAAACACATAATATCCCAAGGCATATCATTGAGATAAATGTGGTACAAAACTCATCTCAAGTGATTTCATTATAGTGTTAGGAAACCTAATCCCGAGAGAGTGAAACTTTGATTCAGTTTTTTAGGAATTCTCATTGAGTAATAATTTCAGGTAACCTCTAATTTAAACATTATTTGCACTCTATAATGTCAAAAAGATTTATTTTACATTATATAGAGGTATATAGATGGATTAATGGTTGGAAATTTTTTTTAGCATATGATAGACCCTATTGGTTGGATTTTGTACCTTATTAAGGATGGTCTCAATAGTGTTTATACCCAACATCATACTTTAATTTCATCTTCCCAGTTTTAGTGTCCTATAATACTTTCACATCAGTATACAAAATTCATGATTCTTTTTTCTAGATCTCCTATGAAATAGATTGATTAAAATATACCATTTATACTTTTTTCTTGAGGAAAAGTTTTATCAACCCATTTGGTGTATTAATTTCATTCATTATAGGGGGTGTCTCAACATAATTTCATCTATTTGGGAATCATGACCCTCAATGTAATTGAGTAGTTCATGGTGTAATATTTTTTATATCCCCCTATTCTAAAATAATGATCATAGGTTGATAATTTTTTATGTTTCCCCTCCTTCCATTCCCAATGATATCAAATTTGTATCAGGACCAGTGGATCATAATATCAATGAGAGGGATTTCACTATAATGGGGATAAATGGCCTTATTCAATTCATATAATTATGGTGGTCATATATCTAGACATGAATCATGAATGATCATTACGTTCCATCCTTGTATCCATAACATCTCCATCTAGATGGATGGGTGGTGGTTTTAACATCTTCTCATGAAGGTGGTACCCAAAGGGAATATTTACGTAGAGGAATTCCACATTTGAAAAACTGATGTTGTATACCTCAATCATGTATTGTTTTAGTTAGTCCTAAATTGAGGTAATTATATACATTTTTTGGTGAGTGGTATGTATTAATGGAATTCAATTTATCCTTAGTGAAATTTCTTCAAGAAGGTCATATCTCAATATTTTGGGGTGTCTGATTTTATTTCCCCCCCTGATTCCATTTATGTACAACCTCCTTTAATGAAACAAAATCTCATTCCTCTCAATATATTGTTACCATGTTTAAACTTATAGTGTTTGGAATTAATTCTTATAATCTACCAAATTAATTGTGAATACATTTATCAAGGTGTACTGGGAGGCACTGGATACCTCATCACTCTATGGAAGCACATCAGTTTTTCACTTCTATATCCTCTTGTACGGGTTATATCATGGCCATTCATCTAGGAGATTGTCTTGGGTTACATTTTTACATATGAAATTTACTAGTTTTATACTTCAATAAAAAATTTACTTCTTGTCTGGTGAAATAAAATGTAACGAAATTGATGTATTTTAGGGTGGCTCTGTTTTGTATCATTCCAATAATATAAGTTGTATATCATGTAGTTAGAGGAATGATTTGGGTTTTAGAGATATGTTTCTTTTATATATCCTGTAGAAGATTGATATCCATGATAGAGATGATGAAAATTTCCCTATTCTGGTGGGGTAGGATTGATTTATACCCACTGATGATAAAATACAATCTCACTGTCAAAAAAGTGATAAATTATTAAATGTTTGTTAGGATAAAAATACATACAGAACTACATGTTTTTGTTTTCCTAGATCCCCTAATGATTTATTTGGGAACCACTTCATATTCAATATTCCTTGGGTAGAGTTGTAGAAAAATATCCCCTATACCTATCTAATGGGAATTTTATCAAAATGTTTCCATGAATGATTATATCATAATATTATTTAATTTTAAATTTTTTAATAATCCATTGGCTTGGGGATGTTCTTAATCAAGATGTGAGTCACCAGTTATGGTGAGTTGTCATGTGATCTGAGGAATTAGCTTCACTACATAACATGTTACCCCTCTTTGGTGAAATTAACAGTTTAGGAGAATGTTTGAGACAATATACCTATAATGTAGATGACTTTTCTATTTTTATGTATAGGAGATTTATTATATTATCCATCTTGATCATGATTTATCAATTCCCATGATGTCTCATGTGGTAATGATATTTCATGATTCTTTTTTACATGAAGTTTTCTATATTATTGAGAGAGTAGATTTTACTTCCCCATACTTGACACATCCCCAAATATATACATTTGATGAGTATACATAAATTTGATTTTGTGAATTTTTTATTCCATAGAGTAAGTAATTTCATATATTCATATTATCCCTTTTTGATCATGAGACTCCAGCCATATAGACTGTGTTCAAGTATTTTAAGAACAGATTGTGTTTATAGCATAGAGGTGACCAACATATCATGGTAAGGGAGTTTTTTAATTTCAACCATTTAATATTTGCATATATGATCTAGAATAAGTATGGAATTAAATTCTACATCATCTTATTTGAGACGTTATAATAAGATGTGATGCGGGGAAAAAACATAGTTTTATGGTTCCCATTGGATAAATCCTTCCATATTTCAATAAAAGCCTCTCACTTATTAGAGGTTTATTCATCCACCTGGTTTGACCATAGAGGCTACATCTATGGTTTTCCTAATAACTGAGGTGGAGTGTTTTTTTTGTAGTTTATGGGAAAAAATATACAATTAAACATTTTTATTATGACCCCATATCTATATGAGCATATCTTGAAAAAGGTTTTATTTCTTTTTCAATGTGATATATTATTGTGGGGTGGTCTCCAATGGCCATGGATCAGATTAAGGATCATTTATTATACATATATACAAACCTGATAAGGAATATGATTGTATAATTATCCTTATTCGTCAAATTAAGTGTCTATGGACCCCTTAGAGAATGAAACAATATGTTACACAACATCATGGAATATGGATATGAAAAGATTAGGTATATTATCCTCATTCAATGCCTTGAATGGAATATGAAAACTAGATTTTTAGTGTTGAGAATGAATATGGGTATAATGAATGGAGGAAATCAGTGTCTATCAATAATATCTAGTTTCTATGTGTATATGAGTTAGATTATAAGAATATATTGGAGTTTGTACGTGAAATTTTATATTTTTTTGGGAATATTAGTATACATTTGGGTGGTTTATATGATATTTAATCAGACATGTTATAAGAGAGGGTATGATTCTAGATCAAATATGAATTCACAATTGGAATAAATAGACATACATATAGAATAAGAATAATGATATGTTCCCTCTCCTATAAATATTATGAAGGATATAGGTGTATGCTTATGTTTGTGGGAGTAGGAATATGGGACTCACACCTATAATCAGTGTTAATAAACCATTAAAATAAATATACATTGTTATGAACCTAACCTATGATTATTTCCAAAATAAAAAAACATTCCTTAATTAGAGTGTGGATATGGACTTAATTCTATGTGTCTGGAAAATGATATGACTATCTATGAATGGAATATTCATATGTACTAAGGTGACATCCAAACTGGGATGGAAAACCCAACGAGGAGTGAGAATATGATCCTAGTATTTGGACTCATTTGTTATCGGATTATGATGATAATACTCTATAATTGGAAAAATAATTTTCACTTTCACTAGAGTATCCATATATTCATGTGGGACATAATGATATATTATTATGGCAATTAGGAAATTAATAAATGCATGTCCCTCTATCTGTAACATCACCAAAATGTTTTAGCAGATCCCCTCTATAGATGATGGAATATGGTAGAAGTTTATGTTCTTATGTGTAAGGATATAATCTATTTTTATCATGGTATTCATTAATAATGATATTCATTATTGATTAAAGAGGATATATAATCCCACTCCTCTCATCCTTATTCAATCAAAACAATCCAAAGTGCATTTAGAATATGTGAATGGATATGGGCTAACCAAATGATTATATCCATCTTCTATGGACGTATATGGTATAATAAATTAGGTTTATGGGCCTTCACTATGGGTAGAGTGGTAATATACTGAGTGTGATCATTGGTGGATGTGATAATATGGGACTCCTACCTTTTTAGAGTATCTTTGTTTCCCACTATGATGGCCTTAATTCAAAAATTTTATTTTCTAAACTATTGACCATTTAGGTAGTGCCCACTACATGAGACTAAGGGGCCTAAAAGGGATTTCATGGATGGTGTTGGATTATAGGATCCCTACAATGAATCCCCTAAACCTATATATATTTTTGGTTGAGTCAATGACCCACCTTCCAAATATAAGTTGTTATCATTAATCTAATGGAATAAGATACCAAATAAGTCAGTAAAGGTAATAGATTTTGATGGTTTCATTTCATCACTCTATGATTGAGTTCTTCTTGTTGTTTAATCATATATGTTCCCTTTCCTATTGCATCATTAGTGTGGACTGTATCATTTCATTTGTAATCTATAACCATCATGTTTTCCACTCATTTTTAAAGTCATTGTGTAGATGATATTTTTTTATGTGAGGCTTCAAATAAATCTCTACATGATTCCATGGATTCATTTTAATTGAATTTTTGTGAGTATAGTATTAGTAATCCATAGAAAAATATACATAAGTTCACGGATATTTATAAAACCTCAAGTGAGAAAAATGATTATTCGTCATTGAATTTTGAATCCATTTTTTATTTTCATTGATGGTTTGTGAATTTGGCTTCCCTGTAATATTTAAAATAATCTAGTGTAAACCATAAAAATAAATATTACATTTATTTATTGAAAAATCATATCATTCTCATCATTTTTATTCATCTAGATCATTTTCCCTAATGGTCAATTTTATGTTACATCATTTTTTTTCAAAATCAATTACATTGGTAGGGATTTTCCATATAAATGAAAAACACATCCCATATCTGTAATGAGAACATTGTCTATTTTGAAATGATATGTGGTAATTGGTGTCTCTTATAAGGATTCCAATGAACACACATTGGTGGAGAGGATGGGAGATCAGGCTCATCACACCATTTTAGGTAGTATTAATGCTTAAGTATAGTCCCTTTTATATATTTAAGAAATGTTCATTAATTAATCCCATATATTTATAATGGAATTGTTATAAAAACAAAAATATCAGGTATGGAATCCATATACATATAGTAGTGGGTTCTACAAATAAACATAGAAATTTGTTTTAGAGGATCCCCATCATTTTACCTATTTTTTCTTAACAATGAGGGACTCATTATAAATTTATGTCATAAGACATATCACTAAGGAATATTGTACCATATAAGGATGTGATCAGAGTTTGGAAATAGGTATTGAACATCTATTATCTGTCTTATGTATCTTATGAATCAAATTGAAATCTACAACCATGTAGTTCATATAATATCACATCATCTATTTTATCATAATATGTTATGTGTGTATATGAGATCATTTAAGCATATGATATGAATATCATGAAAAAATAATGAATAATTTGTATCCTATATATAACATTGATTAAATACCTCATAGTTTATTAATTGTTTGGGTTAAATTCTTAATGTTTTGGGGATATATGTTTGATTGGGTATTATTTATATAATGTTCCATTGAGTATCCTCATTAAGAATATTTTCATTTGTGTGATGATAATATTTATTTACACTTCAACATAAATTATGACCCATATTTGGTCCATCATGTCATTTTATTGTACAGTCATTATCATCTTCTATGACCACACGAGTCTTTTAGATGTGAGAAACAGTAGATAATAGAATATTGGAAACGTCCCAAGATAGTATAATATTGAGCTATGTGGGGTTTTACTTCTGAAGATACCCTAATATTTATAGTCTGAATACACTCTAAGTCTTATTTGAAAATATAATTGTATTATTACTGATATCATGTAGAATATAATATGGATATCGAGCCTTAGGAATTTTCCAAAAATTTCATATTTACAATAAGAATGAGAGTCTTCATAGTTAAATTAGTTGTTATACCATTGATTAGTTTGGAAAGATAATTAACACCCTTGATGATTTTTGCCACAGTTCATAGAAATATTGGAATATCATTGATATTTCCTCTATGGTAGATTATATTTTTTGCCTACAAATTAATGGGGAATGAAATTAGTATAATATCATGATTTTAATCATATGAAAATGAATAATTGGAATGTTGAGGGACATGTGGATTATTGTGTAATATCAATTTCTTATCCTGTAATGGAAAATATATGGGAAAATAATGGATCTATTGAGTATTCTGGGACTGAACGGGGTACACTTTTGAGGAAATGGAATAAATACGGTTACTTGAGTATATAGTCTTGGTCCATTATACCCACTCAAAATGTAATGGGGGTGAACATCCAATGGTTTATACACATGGGTTCATATTTATAAAGGTAAAATTTAAATGTGTTTCTCCCTAGTATTTCTGGTATATCTAGGGGTTGTTGTTGGATACATATGACCTCTCTAGTGGTAGTTTTAGGATAAATTAACTGATCATGATGATAAAGTTATATATTTTACTTGTCTGGGGATATTTTTCTATTTAGAAAATCCTGTTAGATGATTGATACACAATCCATTTTACATGTACTTGGGCCTTATCTTGATTAATGAACATATAATGAAAAATGAATGATCTTTGATCTGATGACGTGAACCGTTTGATCAAGATGACCTATTCAGGGGTATCTTCATGTCATTCTTATCATGCATGAGGGTTTATGCATGATCAATATGAAATTTCCATGGGCCTTCATGTGATTAGTAAACTTATCCCATGAACTACATGATCCCTTCACATTAAGAACAATGTATCTTCAATCAAGTAAATAGACATCCATTAATATGTTTTCTTCCCATAAATCTTGTGATGTATGGAAAGGTTTTATATTTTGATTCATTGTGAAAACAATAATACAAATAAAAATGCATTCATATGCTGTGGATAATATGTCTAGGGCTCCCACATTATTTTGACAACATTCCAATAGGATATCACATGATCAGCCCGACATTCCAAGATGAATTCAAATGATCAATAATCCATCGTACTATCTACCCTATTATAACATATTCTCTTTATTTATCCAAGGTGTATCATCATACATTTATCAACTGATATATCTTGTGATCACATGATGCAATCATTAATGAATATTTAATTTCATCTGTTCACCTTTTTTATCTAACAGAATTGGTTTTAATTGGATATGTTCCCAATATTTATTCCAAATTTCATAAGGTATATGTCTTGAACATCATCTTGAGTCAGAAGAAGGATAATCCACATAACGTAATGATACAATATATTAGTCGTGTAATTATTTCATGAATATTAATTCATGTTATACAATTATATCATGATGAATAGAATCTTCATGAACCATCAATCATTAACAACCTCTATAAAACAAGGATATATTATAGGTCACACATTTGTTAATGGGAATACATTTATGGGTTGGATTTTATTTTAAATATCACATGTGGGAATCACATGATGTTTAATATAGAAATATAAATATTCCTTCATGTGATCAGGTTTATATATAGAAATGTGTATGTGATCAAGACTTATTATCCAGGAGCCTTTAGGTGATCAAGTATACATGTCCAAGGGACTTAACATGATTATCACAACATGTCATATAGAATTGGAATTATCAGGAGTACATGTCCAAGGGCCTTCACATGATCAAATATATATTTCATGGGACTTTGAAATGATATAGACAACATTTCCATGAGACATCATGTGATTTGGTCATCTTGTCCAGGAGTCCTACACCTGATCTATTAACTACTCCTAGAAATTTTTAATACCATCATGTAAAAAATTAACTCCCATTTTAGTAAACCTATCATTTTCCAATTTCATCAAATGAGTGCTTCAGCATCATCAATGTATTGTACATTAATTTTCATTTATAGTGTTTTGAGGTAAATAGGATGATCACTTGAATCATAAAAACTATATGAATGATTTGGTTGTCGTGGTTTTGATAACAATAATCTATGTAAAGGTTAAATGATCAAACATGGATATTGTGTCTTCATGTTCACCTTGTCAAGGACATACTTCGTTTGTTTTCCTTTTATGTATCATGTTTTTCTTCATAGATTACATGATCATCAATATCAAAAATGGTCATGTGATTTCCTAACATAGTTCCATGATCCTGATGTTGTAATGTTTCATTATTTATTTTAATTTTTCAAAGGAATAATTATGATTTGTGTATTTTTTTAACATTGATTTTTTCCATGATAAATTAAAGGGCCTCACCCAAGGTGATATAGATCCTTTTGTAAAAAATGGTGATATTCATGTAGACATAATAGGGGGAGATTATCATCATCAATTTCCTAATATAATGATTCATTTATTGAAAAAATTATAATAACCATATGTTAGAAGAATCATAACCATAATGTTGATTATTAACACCATATGATTTTATTTCATGTTTGGAATTAAATTTTGTATAATTAACATGTGAATTTTTTTTTGTTATGGAGAAATTGAAAATAGGTTTTATATAACTGAAATAGAAAATCAAATTTCAAAAATATATAATAAATCATGAAATAATTACTTTTACCCTTCCTTTTTATTATAATTTTTGATAAGGTAGGTAAATGTGAAGAGTTTAATGAAAAAATTAGTGTACATATATTCTATTCAGTTAAACACATGGATGAATTTCATTCTTATTAACAAGTAAAATGACAAATTTACCTTATAGTTGGAATGGAGAAAGGGATAAGTAACATTTGGAATCAGTTCAAATTGATATATGTTGGAAATTTATTGTTATGGAATGGGATGGGTTTTCATACAATAGAACTATTACAAATGATTATAATAGATATTGATATATCTACATAAATATATAAAAGGAATATTCTTCTGTCATGTTCAATGATTATTTGAATGAAGTATAGAATAAACTTTCAAGAATGATTAATAATTTTTTCTCATGTCATCACAGAAATTACATAAAATGACATTTCAGGAATACTTCAAAAGATTGTGGGATAGTTTCCCAACATTATACTCCTTATACAACATTGTGTAATTATACTAATAAAATTAGGATTCACAACTTTCATAAAAAATTAATATCAATAAGGATTCATTCAACTATAACATTATTCATTTGTGGATATGAAATTTAGGAATCATTATATGAACTATAATGTGTACCAATTAATCCAGCAGAGAGGATTATAGAATAAATTTTTATGGATATAATAAAAATATAGAAAACATACATATATGGGGATGTAAGGATCTCTTCATGGGTACACATAGTGAAATAAAATAACATACTTTTTTATAGTGTATCATTATCTTTTATTAAATAAAATATAATGGATAATAGACATATAACCCTTCCAAATTCATGGTGATTATAGAATGATAATCTACATTTATTAAAAGTTAACATATATCCAATGTAATTGTGGTTAAACGATTGAATATGATGAATTTAGTACTCCAAATTTATAGGATTTGGTGTGTAAAAATATTATAAAATAGATAATGGGAGAGGATTTTGGTCCCAAGAAACAAATATTATATTGGTCTACAAGATATGTTAGAGAAATATATAAATGTGTATTTCTTTTCACTAGTCTATATGAAACATTTCTACTAATGATTATTGATCCTACATTATACAAGGAATATATATATTTAAAGGATGATTCTAAATGGATAAAGGACATTAATTTTGAAATTGAATAAATGTAGTGAAATCATGTTTGTATTTTCATATACCCACGAGATGATGTAAATAATATTCATTAAAAATGGGTATTTATAAAATAATTTGTTCATGTATAGTCCTGTTTTAACTTATATGGAATAAATTATAGTAATTAGTTACAAAACGTATGAAGGAACAAACTATGATGATATTTTTTCACCAGCTTCAATGTTGAAATAGACCAATATATTATACCTTCAATATTATACTTCAATGACTATGAAACATAGAGAATAAATATAAAAAATATTTTCTAAATGGTATGTTTGTTGAATATGTATATATAATATAACAAAAATTATTTTTATGTCTTTAGTATCCTGAAAATTTATGAAATATTTTTTCAAATATTATTTTTATCTTTCTTTACATGCAATGATGATTTTCTATGATAGCATGCATGACACATGACGTCGTGCGTTAGTGGACCATGGAATAATAATATTTTATAAATTAAAATTATAAACTATAAACTAAATAGTAGCTAAGATTATTATTGATTAATTTATAAAATATAAATACAAATATCCTAATTAATAAAAATTTATGTACAAATTCATTCTGAAGAGTAATCCTATTTTTAGTTATGTAATCATATTCATCAAGATTATGTTTAACTTGAATGTAATCTTAGATGATTTTAATGTAAAAATAATATAATTCAATTATATAAAATTTAAATAATTTTTCTTATAAAATTATCTACATTTTATAAATCAACTTATTAGAATTAACTTACAATGGATTTTAGTATATTTATATTTTTCATATAAAAAGTCATTTTCTTAATTTCATTATTAAAGGGAATAATGATTCCAAATTTTATGTAATTAAAATAATACCTAATTAGGAATGTTTTAAAATAAATTCATAGATAAATAATCTTAAAATAATAATTTATATTCATAAAATTAATATCATTAGACATATAGATAATATTAAATTATATTGTTCTTGAAAAGTACACTTCTTAAAAACCTATTTTTTCATCGTATATGAGAGTTTTGTTTTAATAGTTATTTATTCCATTATTAAAATATATATTTTTCTAATATAATTCAGTTTTTAAATAATAATATGTTAATTATCATACTATTATGTATTTATGGTTTTCTAAAAATATTTACATCTTAATGAATAGTGAAAATTATTGAATTTTATATAAAAACAGTCCTTTGATTTAGTTTATTTGTAAAGATAAATTATATTTTAAATTTTTTTGAAGTAAAATTAGTAAAATGTAATATCTATTATTATAATATATATTAATTTTAATAAATTTTATATTGAAGTTCAACAAAAAATCATTATAATATAATGACCATTTTCCCTTTGTAACCTCACATTCTTGTCACATTTATGCGATTAATTTAAAATTAAATTTCACAAATTATATAACATTATTTTTAAAATATGGATTATTTATTTCATATAATAATAATTTCTGTTATCTATTAAGGTAAAAATAACTTTTCTCCAAAAATGTATAGATATAACAGTAAAAATTATTTATTGTGGTTAAGCTTAAAAATAGTTTATCGGGGGTCATACTATTATTATATTGATTAAAATGAATATAAAGTATTTTAAATTTATATAATGTAACCATAATTTTGAATTTTCATCCCCATGTTCTTATATAAGATCAATTGGATGTTTTTTCTTTAAATTATTCTTTTTATTTTGAATTCTTTTGGGAAATTTTCAACTAGTTTCCAAGTGTGTTCATTTCCCCCACTTATAAAAGACCACCACCACATTCCATATAATCACACCTATATAGAAATATATTCCTCAAAATAACTACAACAATAAAGCCAAAAAATCCATATAAAATTTATATTTCATTTGTTTATTCCAAAATGTAAACAATAGTGTTCTCAATATGGGATCCAAATTCGGTGCTTCTAAGGGATTGTAATTATCATCACTAAGCTCATTACTTTTCATGATGAATTTTTCATCCTAAATAATTTATTAGAAAATAATATTGTAACACAATTATATAATATACTAAATTTGAATTTAATAACCTGTATCTATCTCTAGTTAAATCAAATTTAAAAAAAAAAAAACAATTTACCATGTTTATGGCTAACTACCTCCTTACCTACCAACAAAATTTGTTTTTTATATCCACCTACTATGATTGGATGTAATTATAAATTTATAATATTTATCATTTATAAGTAATTTAATTTACCTATTATTTATAAAATATCATATTAAACCTTTTTTTCTATTTATTGGAGATACCATAACATCGCACATATATAAAATGAACTACCTCCACGTGAATCGATGTGATTCATTCTTACTAATGATTTACCTAAAAGTAAGTAATAAATATGTTAATTAACATATGTGATTAATATTTAATCATTATGGTCATTAATGTTTTATAATTATTTATTCTTCTACCATTATATTGGTCAAATAATTGAAATATTGTCCACGCATACATATGACATACCATCTCCATCACCATTGCATTTCATCTTCTTATCTATATGTTTTGTAAATTAATATAAATATTTATATATTGAGAATAAATGATATTTATGTGATAATTAAAATTATTAAAATTATTTAATTATATAAAAGTTAAATTAATCAGAATGACATAACCAAAACCCTTATTAAAAAACAAAATAGTGAATACTCATAAAAAAAATTTATAATGTAATTAATAATTAATAAGAATTTAATATTTATAATCATATCACAATGATATTTTAATAATTTATAATATTATATGTTTTATGTATAATAAATTTTTATCTTCATATCCCATATGTTCAAACATTTATAAATGAATTTGAGACTGAAGTAGAATGGGATATTCATATCACATTAATTTCTAATTATCTAGTTCCTATATTCACCACATATTTATTTTATGTGTTGTATATAATTCCAATGAATGTATTTTCATATTATTATACTAAAAAATGATAGTAATTACATTTCTATTTTTTGGCCTATCTTTCATTGGATATAATGTTCAAAAGATACATAAGATGTATGGATTTTTTTTCTCAAATTTCCTTCTCTAAGTCATATGTTATGTTATACACATATCTTATTTTATGAGGTTTATATACTTCCAATTTAACATGTAAAATGATGAATATTATTTTTAATTTATATTTTACATTTAAATAGATTTAATGTATTCATGGGTATTATGAATCAATGATAGAAATGTGCTAGGTGTATTATGTAACAATATCATTGATTTTCGGGATTTTTTATTATTTAGTATATAATGATAAATTAAATTTATAAATCTATCCATTTAACGATTTATTTTCTAATACTATGTTTATTTCATGATGATTACTTTTGTCACTCCCTTTCTTACCTTTCTGTATTAAATAGTTAAAAAATAATGTTATAATGACAAATTAGTTTATCTTTCAAAAATACATTTTAATCCAAAACCATTTATTCAATAAAAAATTCAAATAATAATTTAAAATTTCTAAAATTATTAATGGAAGACGTTTTTACACATGCATAATATTTTATAATTTTTTTGTGAGGAATCGCCATGAAATTATAAGACGATGACCAATTGTCTTTTCTAGAAGTTGTGAAATGAATATTTATTTCAAAATGTACGAAAACAATGAAATATTATTTCAAACTGAAATCACAATTTATTTGTGATTACTTTATATATATTCAATTATATTTTAAATTGAAATTATTTAAAAAAATTATGTTTAAAAATTATCATTCAAAGATGAAAAGATATTTTCGTCAAGAAATTTTTTAATTGTTTTTTTCAAAAAATCATTTAGATATTTTAATGTTTATTAACAAATAAAAGGACATAAAAAATATTTTTTATATTTTTAGTTTTTAAAGTTATTTTAAAAATATGATATATCATCCTCAATAAATAGTCCTAATTTTTTATCTTTTCAAATCATTCTCCACAAAAGATTACATCATTTGATGTAAACTATTCATTACTAAGGATATGAACCAAAGATAGAATTCTTATTCATTATCTAAATGGTCTATTATGAAAAGATGATTATGAAACATTTTTCACTTCAGAAAGTACTATGAAGAAAAAATTATTATAAAATATGTTTCATTATCAATTGGGTACACTTTTAGGAAACAATGAAATATAATGAAACCTATACCTTTCTAATTGTTTATGATATGAAGAAATGTTTTTTAAACCAAATTAGTTTAATTCGATATTATATATTTAATGTATTATGATATTGCTTCACACATATGTATGATTTTCCTTATATGATGTGTGGGTCCTATATCACCATCCAATGAATTTTGTAATGATGTATATCTCATGAGATATATAGGAACGGAACAATGAGTGAATCTATTGATATAATGGTCTTTTTTCATTATTAATGTATGGAGAGTGAAAATTGGCTATTATGATGGTTTGGGAGTGAACCCATTCTTCTATTATATCCATAGAAGTGAGCCTTGAATACTATGGAAATTAATTAATATTATTAGTTATATGATAAAAATATACAGCATAAGACATTGTGATTCTATCATGGATCATGTTCTTTGTTTTCTATATGATTCATGTCTTATGAACATTTAGTCATTATTCCAAGGCTTATGATTTTAATATTTTATAATAATGGTTTCCTTTTAAATGATGTTTTAATGTGATCATCCATTTATTATCATGTCAGGCCTTCATAACTATCGTATCTAACCTTATTGAGATTATGATCCCACACAATCTTATGCTTTCATTATAAATATTAAATTAAAAAAATATTATGCATGTAATTTTTATGTAGGGTGATTATTATGATGACCATAGTGGAAGATGATATATTTTACCTAGGAACCATGTATTTTTGTTTACATGTTTATAAAGGTAGTAAATAATTGATATCGTTGTGTATGTTATTGTTTAAAGTAATAAATTATTATTATATATTCTTTAATATCAATGTATGTATTACATAGGTAATGTTAGTTGGTATTAGATCAAAGTATTATTTATCCATTTGAATCTAGTATGATAAATTAGTAGTCATATTCCACGGTATATTTGTATAGTTATGTCTAGGGATGTATCTAAGGGTAAGTATTAGGATGAGTTAAATATGGGAAAATATCAAGGAATATAAGTAAAAGATAAATAAATTATTTTACTAAAAATTACATACATGTATAGATACTAAAATTTGATTTGAACTTGGAGCAATTATACCTAAATATAATAAATATGAAACGGTTTCCTGGTGACATACTCTATCATCACCCGGTACACAATAATGTGCCATACAAATGAATTGGTTTGACACTGATGAGGGGTATGATTTAGAAATCCACAAAATCTCTTATGAAACATCTCTATGTTTTTGAATATATTTATATAATGCATCGTTAAAATTATGTTTTAGTATACTAAAAATAAGGTTTCTTGATTTAGATCCTATAAATAATATTTATAAATATGTGGATTTCCATTATGATTATAATTTCTCCCACTATAATTTTTGGTATAATTTGATGATGTAACTATAAGGAACATTGTTGACATTGAGTGTTATAGATAATTTTATAATTCGAACCAAAATGAGATGATAATTGGAGAGAAAATTATTTTTATTATGCCTATCAATTTAAAATGTAAAAAATTAACATAATTCACCAAAACCAATAATTAGACTCTATTAAAAGTATTAGGATATATTTTTATAATGGATTGTGTAATGAAATCAATGGAGGAAATATGATTTAATTTCTAATGAATTGAGAATGTTTGAAGAATCACTCAAGATAATATATCATATAGATAAGAACTTTGTTTTGAATTTGGAAAAGAAGTTAAAAAAAATTAATTATAGTTTGAAAATAATTTTTTTTAATAATGGATTAAAATAATTTAATCCATAGGATATAAGTAACACTTTAATGTATTAGTTGTGTAAATTATGGGAATTTAAAAATTGATGTCTTAAAGGGAAATCTCATGAAGGGAATCATGAATGTTATACTAGTAAATTTAATTTCTTTTTGATGAATATACATTAAATGACATATTAAAGGAATGAGGTATTATGGAATATGATTATGATTCCATGATAATGGTTTGGGAAGGAATTGGGTATATTAATGTGATTATATATTGGAATTAAGGAATTATATTACATGAATCAGGAAATGTATAGGGATTTTTGGTATATGTTTTACATTAGTAATTGTCCAAAACAATATGTTTAATAGTACCAATGAACTAAAAAATTTATATAATTTAAATGTTATATTTTATTTCAGACACATGATTAAGGGAAGGAATCCATTAATATGTTTTTGATATTGATAAAATGGTGTTTAGTTATTATAAACAGTTGATTGGTATGAATACTATAAATTGGAAAGTATTGATGGTCATAGAACTGGTTATTTATTTCTAGATAATTTATTTATGTTAGCAAGGATATCATTTAAAAAATTATTATTATTTGGAATATATTTAATATTATATAGTTTTATTCATGTAATGAGGAGGTATGCATGTTTTAAATTAGAGTTTATAATAATTCTTGTTATTACCAAGATTCCAGAAAATATATGCCTATGGTATTAACTTATATGGAATTTTTCAATAAATAACTACATTATGATAAATCATGGATTATTTTTATTTTCTTTTTTATGGAATTTATAATCCTTATTTATAAATTTTAAATTTTTGCTGCTTATAATGCTAAACCGGTATAGAATGGTTTAAGTGGAATTTAATATCAGGTTTTATGGATTATTTCATTATTTCAACATATAATGATTTATTCATAACATGTGATAGTCGTTATTTAGTAATAAATAGTTTATATTGTGTGGATTTTCATTCATTTATGGATATTATTATATTCATTAAACATGATAAAATTCATCTCTTAGATTTAGAGATAATGTTGAAATTGTTCAAGGATCAACCAGTGGTTGATAATATACTTATGTAATGTATATAAATAAATTATGTATATAACACAATGATAATTTTACAAATTTAAAAAATGGATCAAGAAAAAAAATACTATTATCATCATTTATGATGATATTATTTACGTTTTTCATACCTATTCAGTTTAGGATTTTATGGTCACTGACTTTATCTTTTCCATTTTCCAATTAATTTCCCATTAGTATTTGGGTTTTAGTTTTCTCCTCTCATTCAATGTTTTCACTCCCCACCAATGAAACCTATTTAGAGACCAATTATGTTTTATTCTTTATAAATTTCATATAACTATTTATTTTTATCAGGAGGATGTTTTGTTAACTATTTTTACAATGTTGGTTTTACTGATGGAATTTTCAAATGTTAAACCATTGATGACATCCTAGAAATCTGATGGTGCAATTCATTTAAAATGGGTGGAATATAATTTAAATAGATATTGAGAAATATATTATTATATTAATTTACATTTTAGATAGCTTTTGTTACCTGAAAAAAATGATTTTCAAAAATAGCATGCATGACACGTAACACCGAGCTTTCTTGGACCAATAAATAATATTATTCTAAATCATAATGTTATAATTTATCTACATAATTAGTGGATATTAATCAAATTAAATAATTTAGGAAATATTAAAATATATTTATAAATAAAACATTATTTACTAAAAAATTCTTATTAAATACTAATTCTATTTTTTGTACTGAAATTCTAATAATCAAAAATGTTTTTATATCACAATTGATAATAATTTTTATTTATGATAATAAATTATAATTGTTATATATATATATATATATATATATTAAAATCTACATGAAAAAATATCTTAGTTACATAAATCGTCATATTGGTGTAATTTGTCTGTGAAATTTTAGGGTTTTTATGAAAATATTAATTACATCAGGAATAGTGATAAATATTGAAATTTGAAATAAAATAATTAATTTGAAATTAAATAAGTAATTTTTTCATGACCCTCCTTCACCATGATGAGAGAAGGGATGGCAGGTTTCCAAACTCGTCCTTCTTTATGTTGAAATAAAGATAATGACCCCTGAGACCCGCTTTCAATAGGTCCCAAAGTGGCGACTTGAACCAAGGGTATAGAATCACACACAAGATGGATGAATTAACCCATTCTATTTAAAAGGATCTGGAGATAAGTTAGTAATTCCCAACAACACCAAAAGAAGGAGCACATATAAGGCCAAATCAAACCATTCCCATATGCATGTTCCAAAAGAAAATGCTACAAAGTATGAGAAAACCCCGAAATAATGTACCATAAAAAAGAATAGAAAACAACAACAACAACTGTCCCAAAGTCAAAACTAGTATGATCATACATGATCCCTGAAGTCATCCTAGAAACCTAAAATCAATTTCATATATGTAGGGTGATCATACAATTATTCTTAGAAGGTAAATACAAAGGCTCTCATGGACAAGTGGAGTGGAATTCTAGTCCACCATGAGATAGGAGACAACTAAAACACATAGCAAGGAAAACAACCCACCCAAGCCTTACCAAGGAACACTCCCCAATTAATTCAAGTAAAATAATATAATAGTATCAACACAACGATATTTGGGTACCCAGCGACTATTCCCCAATGGTCATTGAATACATCATACACATCAGACGTCTCCCGCCATTCTCATCGTAGTCCCAATGTCATTCCCCCCCACCCGCACACACCTGGGCTATGACCACACATCCCGACCACAAACACCTAGTCGACAACAACAACGCGTAACCACGCTTTCATACACCTATGCTAGAATAACTACTGCCACACTCGAAGACACCTGGGCCTCGTCCCAAAGAAACTTGGGAAACAACATGCCCGCACACACTTGGGCCAACTACCACAACTACCCTGCCCGAGGTATCATGGGATATAATGGACCAAAGGCCATGAAATCCTACCTGAAGGGTCTTGGGACACTCAGGAAAGGGAGTAGAAAAGGATCTAAAATGTAGTCACTCACAAAAGTGTTGGGAAAAACACCCTCCCCCATGAATTGGGGGTGTTTGGCACAAAGTTATTAACATGGGCGGGACGCGAATAAGAAACATAAAATATAAAATTATATATATATATATATATATATATAAATCACTCATCCAAAGATAGGGTTCCCAAAACCAGCAAAAAAACACCTCATTATTATTCATTCATAAGAACAGCACAACAACAACAATGTCAGGACTCATTCCGAGAACTAATTCCCCATTGAAACCGTTATTGTTTTAATGTACATGTGATTCCATTTCAGTAAATCGATCACTGCTGGGCAACTAACAGGAATAACCAAAAGCAATGGAAAGGAAAAACATCCAAATAACACTATTAATCATTCAAACCTAATCCTCTTGTAATGTTACAACAATGGGATCTGTGAGATCCCTCAAAGAACTAGAACCAAACCAAGTCCCATGATACGGCCCCATATGGCCTCATATCCACAACCAACAACCGTACAACAAAATAGGATCTCATACCTATCCATAACACCCCATAAGAATCAAGTATAATAAACAGACATACCACCAATTCAATACAAGGATGTTTCCAGATTCAAGCACATCATTCAATTAGTTTCCCCCGTTACTGTTTTTCTTAACTAGGGTGATCACAGAAGGATCTTTGTTTACTGTTCATCAATTTAATCAGCCTAGTTCTCGTGATTAATCAATTTCCATGTTATGCCATTCAATCATTAATGAGGACAAGGGTTCATTAGTGCGCCATGAAATACCACCATCAACTATGATTTTCAGTCGGCATAAGCCTGCAAAATTCACAACATAAATTACCGCGAATAAGGAAATACAACAGAATAATCGATCACACCCCCTTCATTCTTTAAAAGTACATGTTTTATCATCATTAATGTTTGGTTTCATCCATCCCCATAGAAACAACAGATTACCCACCCCACATGATACATAGTAAATTGAGACGAAGGAAAACCCTACATGGATGATCAAAGATCAAAGTTTCTCTACCTTGCACCAAGATCATTGGATGCATGACTTTTAGGGGAAGAGATCCAAGGAATCCATGAATGTGTAGGAGGGACTCCGTAACGGGTGCACAACTCACCTTAGGAATTGGGAACATCAACACTCCAAGGAAAGGAAAATAGAGAAGTCTTGAAGGATGGAAATAGCTTCGTTCGTTTAAAAGGGTCAGATCTAATGTTACTGGATTTGAGAATTTTGAATGGTTAAAATCTCATATCATGGTTTCCCATGTGGTTGGGCCGTTACACATTATGTAATTAATTTTAATTTAATAATTATCATTGGAGGAGTGGCCTTAACAGCTGTGAATTTAAACGGTTTCCTTAAATTGTGCAACAGGGGAAGAACTGGAAGTATGAGAATAATGGGAGTTACACCAGAGAAAAAGCCATGTTTTCCGGTAAGTTAATGGTCTCCCGACTCTTTAAGGATTTTAGATATTATTTATGGGATTTAAATGATTTTTTTAAAAGGGGTATTAAAATTCTATTACGTTAAAAGTTGCGTTGTGGTAACAGAAATTTATGAACTATAAAATAATGAACACGGTTGCACTATCATGGTGCCAACATCATGGTACCACCCTCACAGTTCCACCCTCACGGGCCATCACATATGATACCTATCAAACTATTTTCCCCCTTGATAATTAAAACCTGACCTGATGAAAGGAGGAGGGTCTGAAAAACTGCCTTGAAAGATACCTCTTAGGAGTGAACCTCGATGAAATCTTGGAACACCTATCCCTCAAGTAAAAAAGAAACATTCATGGTTCATACCATCTAGTCATATGGATTAGGGAGTTATTTCCTCCATGTCAAGATAGTATCTATTTGGGCGGAATGGACTCACCCACATGGGTTTAATCTAATCAACCTTAATGCGTCTTGATTATGGATCGATTTCTCCCCTCCCCATAGTCAGGAATATTCACACACACATCTAGAGAACAAGGGAAATAGTACATTCCAAAGTTATTGAGGTAAAACGCTTCATGAAAGACAATTTCAACCAAATAGAACAGAACTCAAAACAACTCTACGTATTGGGCACGCATCTATGCCTCCTATTCCCGGATACTCTCCTCGAGCCCACCATGAATCCATAACACACAAACCAATGGAATGGTTCATCCACAAATCACCATCTTGTCATGATCCTCGATCCTCACGGGTCTCCCTAAAAACATCATATCGGCATCGATATCCAGCTTTCCCTAGTCGAGGATGTGTGAATCTTCATGCAGATACCATCAGAGCTAAGACACATAGAAGACTTCATGCATTCTCAGTAGCGGTGGTGATAGCTCCAGCTAATAATCCACTTAATCGACCCGCCGCAGAACTTCTAATGGCCCAATGAACCTAGTAGAAACCTTATTCCCCCTGCTGAACCTCAGTTTCCCACACTGAGGGGAGACCTTCATGAATACGTGGTCCCAGACCTCGAACTCCAATGTCCTCCTTTTATTATCATCATATGACTTCTGTTGGTTCTGATCCACCTTTATCCTCTCCCGTATAAGATGAACAATCTACATCATGCTCTGCTCCACCTATGGCCCAAGAACACATGCTGACCCATCCTCTAGCCAGCATACTGGTGAGAAACACGACCTCCCGTACAATGCTTTGAAAGGAGCCGTGCCAATGGTAGAGTGATAGTTGTTGTTGTAAGAAAACTCTATAAGAGGAAAGTGTCATACCCATGATCCCCAAAATTCCAAAACATGTGCTCATAGCATATGCTCCATCATCTGGACAGTGCGCTCTGTCTTCCCATCTGTCTGTGGGTGGAAAGCAGTGATGAGGCATAGATGGTTGCCAAAAGCACATTGCAATAATTTCCAGACCCGTGAGGTAAACCAGGTATCCCAATCAAAGACTATGGACCTCAGAACCCCATGAAACCACACAACCTCACCCACGTACCTCTATTCTAGGGCATTCACCATACCCGACTCCTTGATTGCCAGAAAGTGAGCTGATTTCATCAGTCTGTCCACCACTACATAGATAGCATCGCAAACCCCTTTAACTCTGGGTAGTCGCACGATGAAATCCATTAAGATTTCATTCGACTTACACTATTAGAGATCTAAAGGTTATAACAGACCGCCTATGATGTGGTGTTCATCCTTCACCTGTTGACAAACTAGGCACTTTACTACGAACTCTGCCAACGCCAGCTTCACCCCATGCCACCAAACCGACACTTCAAACCCCTTGGAGACTCCTGGGTGCACTACCAGGGATGAGTTGTGGAACTCACCAAGAACTCTCTCACACATAATCTTTGGGACAAACATCCTCCCTTGGAAACGAATCTGATTCTGACCATCCTCTGACCATCTTTCTAGAGCGTTACCCAGGATAAATAGATCACAAATTACATTAGTCATTGAGTATATCCAATGAGACTCCTCTACCTAATGAAATATAGATGACATCACTATTATTTGAAATAGGAAAACTCTACCACCATTTATCCTTGCATCCAGGTTTAGGGTAGCCAACTCTTCCATCACCTTCCAAGTATCTGCTGATTCTCGAACCACATCCTTTTATGACATTATGCTCAGGGCATCATCCAGCACATTCCCTTTTCCTGAGGTGTAAGAGATTTCAAATTGGTAGTCCTGAAATAACTCCATCCACCTTCGATTATGTGAGTTCATGTCCCATTAGGAGAAGATATACTTCATGCTCGTGTGGTATGTGAAGACTATGAATCGTTCATTGACGAGGTAATTCCTCCATAACTTTAGTGAGAACATGACCTCTGAAAGATCCAGATTGTGGGTGGAAGAGTTATGCTCATGGTTATGTAACTACCTATATCCATAAGATATCATCCCTTGTTGTTACATCAACACACACCCCCCGTCCTTGTTTTGGAGCATCACAGAACAAATTTTACACCACCCCTTCTCCTGGAAACCTCAGCACTAGGGTACTAACCAACTACCCTTTTAGATAAGTTAAGGCTACCTCACACTGCTCATTCCACATGAAATCCTAGTCCTTCATGGTCAAGGTTGTCAAAGGTGCTGAAACTCAGTAGAAGTTGGGCACAAACCACTGGTAGTAACCTTCTATATATATGAAACTACAAACTTCTACCACATTCTTGGTTTTTTCCCATGAAACAACAGCCTTGAACTTTGATGGGGCCACCACTATTCCCCTTTCAGCCACCACGTGTCTAAAGAAGTGCACTTCTCACATCTGGAACTTGCACTTAGACAATTTACCATAGAGTTGGTGTCATCGTATGACCTCTAATACCGTTCTCAGATGCTCAGTGTGATCTTCCTCCAACCTTGAGTAGATCAAGATGTCATCAATAAACATGACTACGAACCAGTACAGATATTCTCAGACAACGGAGTTCATGAGCCCCGTGAACATAACTGGTGCATTTTTGACGCCGAACAGAATGACCACAAACTCAAAGTGCCCATATCTACACCTGAAGGTAGTATTCAAGATGTCACCCTCCTTCACCCTCAACTGGTGATATTCTGATCGCATGTCAATCTTGGAGAACCATCCTGCCCCTTTTAACTGGTTGAAATGGTCATCTATCCTCAGGGAGAGGGAAACGGTTCTTGATCATTACCTAGTTCAATCTCTGTTAGTCTATGCATATCTATAGACCACCATCTTCCTTTTTTATGAACAAGACTGGATCACCCCATGTTGACAAACTTGGTCAAACAAATCCATTATTCATCAGATCGTTAATATGAATCCGTAACTCCCGCAACTCAGAAGGCGCCATCCAGTAGGGAGCCATCGAAATCGGACAAGCATCTGGTTGAAAGTCTATTATGAACTCAGCATCACGTTGAGGGGGTATAGTCACCACCTCTTCGAGGAAGACATAAATTAAATCACTGAAGATCCTTGGGACTTCTGCCATCTTTATATCCATCGACGCCATTAACAGCTCAGCTGACAAGGAGAGGAGGGGCTCCACTCGCTGACTGCCCTCCTATAAATCCTGCTTGCCGATGATAGTTACACGTCAGCGGAACAAATATGAAAACATGATTCTTATTGGGAATCAATCAATAATGGAACATATAGGGAATAGATATTTGATTCCTAGGATGATATTGTATGGATTTATATGAAACAGTAGAATATCCCTACTGGAATGTTGTGTCCCTAGCTTTAGTCTACACCCTCGACAAACATAAGACAAGTCAGTCTGACCTCCAACTGGTGTAACCAACGCCAGGGGAATTGGAAGTCTCTCAGCATCTAGACCCAGAGAACATGATAGACTAGTTTCTATAAATGAATGACAAGTTCATGTATTGAACAAGGCCTATACAAGAGTGCTAAACAAGATGATTGTACCTCGAATGACTTCCATCCCTGCTGGAACTACTGCCTCTGAAGCATGCAACTAAACACGCCCAACTCCTCTGCCCCTCGGCTGTCATCCACCTCCCCGAATGTGCCCCGGTCATGGTCTTTGAAGAGAACCATGAGGTCATCCTCCTCCTTTAACATCTGCCCTTGGAAGAGAGGGATCTCACTGTCCCTACTACTGCTGCTGAAAGGGAATGGAAGGAAACTGCTGCGTCTCAGGCGGGTGAGACACCGACCCACCCACATAGTATTGTACATGGTCTGGGAACTGATTCTCGAGGTGCCCACAGCTGCCAAAGATGAAACATCTCCATCTTGGGCTAGATTAAATGGTGAGGATTGAGTGATTGGAAGTTGAATAGCTGATTCCTACTCCCTAATGGTCGAAACCTATAGGGCCCTAGTGCTGGAGGCATACTACTGATGACCTTCCCATTTAACGAGCCCAACTATATTCCCTATCATGATACACCTCCCAGTGTGTGCATCCTTTCCACCACATCAGTCTTTTTCTGGACCTCTTAGTATGTTGGAAGGGTGAAGGAGGTAACCAGATACTGAAGAGAAGGTATCATTTCCTCCTTTAAACGACTTTCCCGAGACTCCTCATCTAGGAAGAGGTCTGTAGCAATACAAAGGAGATCCTTGATCTTAATTCCCAACACTCTCACTGACATGATCCCAATTTGGATGGAGAGAAGCTCCAACCTCTTCTTATCCTTCATCATGTAAGAGAAGAATTCTTCCTAGAACTCCCTCTCGAATTCAGTCCATGTCACCTCAACCTCCCTCTTCTCCACAAGATAATGTGTACAACACTGACGCACTACTGCCTGCATCTGGATTACAGTCAAAGGAACCCAGTACTCCATTGATGCCCTGTTCAAGCTGAAAGCTATCACCAAATCCTCCAGCTAGCTCTCTGTCTCAAAGTTGGTAATGCTTCCCCCGTACTTCTCGAGGGTCTGCTGCTGAAAGGCACGAAGCATCCTCTGCCACTAATTGTCCTCCTCCTCTCGGTCAGCCCTCTATCGATCATCCAAATCAACCTACTGGGCCTCGATCGCCCAAACAACACTTTTTCGCCATCCGGGTTCCATAAATGCAAGTTAAATATTGAATTACTAAGCCTGAGTACTATATAAGATTGCTTTTAAACATTCATAGAATTATTATTAATTTAAAATCCCCGAAATTCCCAAGAAAAAGAGAAACACAAGTCATTATGATGCATGTACCTTTCCTAGGGTCTCTACCCAACAATTAGTTTGGCCTCACATGGTCGTTCAGTAGGCCTAGAGTCCCTGCATCGGATCATAAGTGGGCCCTAAAATCATGTGCCTAGCTGATCTTCCCTGGCCTATTTCATGCACCACGATTTTCCCACACTGTTTCCCTAACATTTCATGTAACTCTCACTGTGCCTAACCCCAGACTCCATCCTATCCCCAAAACTCGCATGTGATAATATTCTTTCATGACCCGCCTTCACCAAGTAGTGGGATGGGACAACAGGTTGTCGGACCCTTCCCTTTTCATGTAAATGGAGAGATAATGACCCCCCGAGACCCGCCTTCAATATTCCCCAGAGTGGAGTCTATCACCAAGGGAATAGAATCACACACAAGATGAAAGGTATTATCCCTTTTTATTTAATAGGATCTGGAGATAGGATAGTAATTCCCAAGAATTTCTAATGTGTAAGAACAAGTAAATCCAAAACAAACCATTCCCATATTCATGTTCTAAAAGAAAATTCTATAATGTATGAGAAAACTATGAAAAAAGTTAAAAAAAAGAAAAGAAAACAACAACGGAAACTATCCCAACGTTCGAACTAGTATGATCCTGCATGATCCCGGAAGTCATCCTAGAAACCTAACAACAATTTTATATATGTAGGGTGAGCGTACAAGTATAATCAATTGGGAAAACCAAAGGCTCTCGTGCTGAAGTTGGGAGGAATTCTAATGCCCTGGGAGAAAGGAGTTAACGAAAACAACTAGAAAGGAAAACTACCCACCCAAGCCTCACCAAGTCACACTTCCCAATTAACTAAAGTCATGTTATATAACAATAACAGCCAATGATATTTGGGTACCCTTTGACACTTTCCCACTGGTTATTTAAGACATCCTATGCATGGGACCTCTCCTGCCATTCTCACCACAGTCCCACTGCCATCCCCCCCCCCCCCCCCCCGCACCCACCTGGGATACAACAACACATCCCGCCCACAAAAACCTGGGCCCCAACGACCATGTGTAACCATGACTGCAAACACCTGGGCCAGAACAACTACTGCCTCACCTAAAGACACCTTGGCTTCATCCAGAAGACACCTGAGAAACAACCTGCCCGCACACACCTAGGCCAACTACCACAACTACCCTTCCCGCAGAATCTTGGGATATAATGGACCTCAGGCCATAACAGCCTACCCGAAGGGTCTTGGTCCAATTGGGAAAGGGAGTAGAAAATGAGATAATAACTAGTCACTTGTAAAAGTGTTGGTAAAAACACCCGCCCCCATGAATTGGGGGTGTTCAGCACAATGTGCTCAACTTGGGTGGGATGAAAATAAGAAACATAAAATCTACATATATATATATATATATATATATATATATATAGCAAGAACTCATCCCAATATTGTGTTCCCAAAACCATCCCTTCACAAATAACTTGGTAGTATTCATTTATAAGAACACTACAGCCACCACCAAGTCAGGACTCATTCACAGAACCAATTCCCCATTGAACCCATTCTTGTTTTCATGTTCGAGTGATTACATATAAGTAAATCCTGCACTACTGGGCAACTAACAAGAATAACCACAAGCTGTAGAAAGGAAAAATAGCCATACAACACTTTTAAGCATTCAGAATCGGTCCTTTTGTAAAGTTACAACAAACGGATCTTCGAGATCCCTCAAAGAACTTAAACCAATCCAAGCCTCAAGATACAGCCCCACATGGCGTCAAATCCACAACCAATAACCGTACAGCAACAT
Organism: Viscum album; assembly: GCA_963277665.1. Classification (NCBI taxonomy): domain Eukaryota; kingdom Viridiplantae; phylum Streptophyta; class Magnoliopsida; order Santalales; family Viscaceae; genus Viscum; species Viscum album. Next base: position 137,848,599 of record OY728139.1, read on the forward strand.
AGGATCCCATATCTTTCTATATCACCCCATAAGAATCAAGCAGAACAAACATACATACCACCAAGATAGAGCAAGGAAGTTTCCAGATTCAAGAACATCATTCATTTAGTTTCAACCCTTACTGTTTTGGTTAACCTCGGTGATCACACAAGGATTTTGTTCACTAGGAAGCCATTTAATCGGCTGAGTGTATGTGATTAACCAATCTCCATGTCAATCCATTCAATCATCATAGAGGACAAGGGTTCATTATTTCACAAGGAACGTCCACCAATGGGCAAGATTTTCAGTGGGAATAAGCCCACACAATTCACAATGTAAATAATCAAGGATAATGAAACACAGCAGAAACATCGATCACACCCCCATTCATTCTTTAAAAGTCTTTTTGTTATGTTCATTTTTTTGGTTTCATCCATCGCCATAGGAACATTAGATTACCCACCCGCATGATAAACAGTAAAGAGAGACGAAGGAAACCCCTACTTGGATGATCAATGATCGACATTTCTCCTCCCTCCTCCAAGAGTAGGGGATGATCGAACTGCAGGGGAAGAGATCCAAGGACTCCATGAATGAGTATAAGGGACTCCAGCACTGGCACAAAAATATCCTTGGGATGGGGTAACTTTAACGCTTCAAATAAAGGAAAAGTGAGGAGTACCGAAGGAAAGAAATAACTTCATTCGATTAAAAGGACAGATCTGGAGTTTCTGGATTTGAGAATTTCAAATTGCATAAATGTTGTATTGTGTTTTCCCACATGTCTGAGTGGTTACACATGATGGAATTAATTGTAATTTAATAATTCCCATTGAAGGAGTGGCCATAACAGTTGTGCATTTAAACGGTTTCCTTTAAATCATGCAATAGGGGAAGAATTGGAAGTATGGATAAAAAGGTTCTAACACTGGAGGAAAAGGCACATGTTCTGGTAAGTTAAGGGTTCCCCTGATCTTGGGGGATTTTAGATATTATTTATGGGATTTAAATTAATTTTTTAAAGTGGGTATTAAAATTCTTTTACGTCAAAAGTTACATTGCGGGAGTGGAAAAATCGAAACTAGAAAATAACGAACATGGTGGCACTGTCACGGTGCCAACATCATGGTGTAACCCTAACTGGTGCCACCATGACCGGTGGAACCCTCACAGTGCCACCAGGACCCTTGTGCGACCGTCACGGTGCGACCGTAATCGTTACCACCATGACCAGTGCCACTGTTTTGGTGGAGCCATGTTTTGGAAAAGTAATGGACTAGGAGGGTCTGGGACATCACGAATTATAATTCGAAATAATGATTTATTGTAACTAAATTATTATTTATTTATTTTTGATCGAAATAATTTCTATTGAATCAGATTTATATTGGATCTCAGTATATGCTTATTTATTTTCCAAAAATATTTGTTTTGTAAACTTTTTTTAATGTTAATAAGGTTTCCCAATTTTATGTAAATAAAATAATCCAAAATTATGAAACTTTTAAATTAAATTTTTATATTATATATTTATATTGTTTTTATTGATATTTATACAATGATTATATCTAGGCATAGAGTTAATATAAAATATTCTGGTTCCTGAAGAATACTTATCTTGGAATCATATTTTTTATATTTTCTATGGATTTTGTGTTATATATAATTATTTATACAAATATACAATTAATATGATAAAATAAATTTAGTTTTTTAGTCATAATATATATTTTATTTTATGGTTAAATTTTTATATTTCTATATAAATGTTAATAATTTGATAAATATTAAAAATTACATAATATTCATTAAAAACTGCCTTTTCATTTAAATTAAAAATATAAAGATGAATTATATTGTAAATTGGATTTCAATTAAAAAATATTCAATTATATATATATATATATATCCAATTTATTTAATTTTAATGAATTTAATTATAAATTTTGATATAAAAACTTTTCTATCTTTTAGACATTTTCTCTATGGAAACCATCATTCTTATTACATCTGTAAGATTAATTTTTAATTAACTTTTCCCATCATTGAAAATTAATTTTATAAAATTATATTATATATTTTTTATAACCATTATTTATCTTAAAAAATATTTTTTATATTTATTTTTGATAAACATTAACAGTGAATAGTGAAAAATATTATCATAGTTATGCTGACAATGAGTTTACTTGGGGTTAATCTTAGAACGTAAGGTTCAAAATTAACTGAAATCATGAAAAAAAATTATTTTTAGAGAAATTTTAATTATATTCTTCATAATTTTTAATCAATTTTCATTTGTCTGATTTTTTAATTATAATGAAAGTTATTTTTTGTATTCTTTAGGGAAATTTTGATGTAGTTTCAAACTAGGTTCCATTCCCCCACATATAAGTGCCCATAAAAACACTCCACTATAACAAACATATCAATATATATTGTCAATAAACCTCTAAAATATATATACCAACATCCAATAAATATTTTAGATATTTTGGTTCTCTTATAAGGCTATACAACGATCTTTAATAAGAGATCCAATGAATGTGAAAAAAATATAATTGTATTTATTATGATCCTTCTATTTCATTCTTATTTTACATAATTAATTATGTTTCAATACAAATTATATAATAAAAAAGTATTTGCAAAGAAATTATATGTTATATTTTTAATTTCCAAATATATATCCATTTTCACATCTATTAAATGGGAAATGAAACCACTGATTGTGTGTATGATGCACTAATGTGTTACGAACCAAATTAATTTCTTTGCCATAACCACAATTCCTGACTATGTTTGAGGTTGGATATAGTTAATTTATATTACAGTTTTAATAAAATTTAAATTATTTAATTATAATATGACATAATCCCATTTTATTTTACATTTCGTGGGGGTTACGCTAATGTCACACATTTTCCAATCGGACTACCACCTCACGAAGTGATGTGATTCAATCTATATATTAATTTACATGTATAGTAAATTATATTACGATAATATACATAAGTGGTATATATTTATTGATTATTTTTCCTTCAATGTTATTAGTTTTTTACTCATATTTCATTCTATTGGTTGAATGATGAATGCAACATTCATATATATATTCGGTCTACCATATCTATGAACTGTGCAATTCAATTTCTATATCTAATTTGTTTAATGGATATAAATATGAATATAATGAACATATATTATATTAAACATCATATATAATAGTTAATTATGAGAAAATTAAAATAAATAGAACTACTGAACTAAAACAATCATAAAAAAAGAAATAGTTAACACATAGAAATAGAGATTTTATAATGGAATTAGTAATAAGTGGGTGATTAATCAATATGATGGGATTATATACTATATTATAAGTATGTTTATTATTATTTAATATATTTATGATAAATATATATTTATTATAAGTATTTTATTATCATTTATAAAGGATTTCAAGACACACGTAGTTGTGGATTTTCATATAATTTTTATTATCTATGGGATAAATACCATAACCACCACATGATTATTTTATGGGGTGTAAATACATCCCCTAAAGTTATTTTAAAATTATTCTCCAAAAAATTATTTTTTTCATCATATCAATTTGATGATATATCATTTATAGGATTTATATTTCAAATGTTTCCAATAATGTGTGAGATATTTGTCTCATATTGACTTCATTAAGGCATTAGATGTGTTAGGCACCTATAATCTTCTATGAGGTGTATATAATGATTATTTGACATCATATATCACAAATATCATTTTCTAATGTTATTTACAGTTTCATCAAATATAATTATTTCATAGGTATTATGATTAAATGTTACAAATGTGTTAATTATATTATGTTATTATTTAATTGTTTGTCGGGATTGTTTATCATTATGTATCTAATTTTGAAATCATAAAAACCATATATGAATTAACTCATCAATTTTATTATCCTATGTTTATGTAACAAGAATAAATGGTGTCCATTAATTTTCTTCTCTTTATTTACACAGTTGTTCAAAAATATTTTTTAGTAAAAATATTATTATCTTTGAAAAAAAAATTCTCAAAAAAATATATATTTATAAACGTTTTAAATAATGTTTTTAATAATGTAATTTATTTAATAAAAATCATCTTTATTAATTTATATTTATTTTGGTAAAAATATTCCATTAATATTTCATTCCTTTTTCCAAAAAAATGTTGTTTTTATTTTACAATAATATTTTAAAAGAATTATTATTTTACTATGCTTGGGATGTATAAACATTTTTGGCTTCATGACCTCACAATTTTTTATTGATTTATTTTATAATATTTTTATTATATTTTAAATGAAAATAATTATAAAGTTTTCTTATGTTTTAAAAAGTTATTTTTAAATTGAAAATTAAATTTTCAAAAAGTAATGTTTTACATTATTTTACATCCTCTAATTGAAGATTTATATATCGTTTTCAAATAGTAGTATTTGAAAATTATGTTATGAATATTTATCTTTAAAAAATTATGTTCTATCATAATATACCTTTATAAAAAAACATTCCATGTCATTTATCATTAAAATACATTGTCTATATAAGATAACATTCGTTGATGTAACCTTTTCTTTGTCGTGGATATAAATATAGGAAAACGTTATTATTATTTAACTAAATTGTCTGTGTTGAGAAGATGTTTATGATAAATGTTTCTATTATATGGGTTATACCATGATATAATTATAATTAAACATAATTATTTCTCAAAACTTTATTATATAAAAACATTATGAAATTCTTAGGACACATGTCACTTTTCCATATGTTCTAATATGATTAAATGTTTATAAAACTAATTTCATTTAATGTTATATGATATAATGATTTTTTATGATCTTGTGATACATGAATTTATTATATTCATTATATTATGGTTGGGTCCTATGTTTCCCTCCAAATCATAAGATAAAGATATATCTATCACTAGATAGACAAGAATGTAGTGGGGAGTGAAACTAGTTCAGTAAGGGACTTTTTTGAATTGATAGTTTGCGGAAGAACCCATAAGTACTATAATGTTTTGGTGGGTGAATCAATCACACTATGATTCCACTGGTAGTGATCTTGGAATATTATAGAAATGATTTTGTAATATTATGTGTAAGTGAAAAGATATAGCATATGTCAAAGTTATTCTCTCATAGATCATGTTCATTTATTCCCTTAAGATTTATTTCTTATAAAATTCCAAAATTTATTCCAAGACTCAATATTATGACCATTCATATGCAGGGTATGGTTTTTAATTGTTTTTCTCATGTTATTAAACACTTCTAGATGTTTCATTATTATATAAATAGCTTAATACCCATTTTTTAACTTCTAGTCTCATCCTTTATTATCTTTTATTTCTATATATTTAGATAAAAATTATTAGGTACGATATGTCTAAGTAGGGTGATTGTTATAAAGATCCTAGTTGGAAATTATGTTGTACATATAAGGTAGTTTTGTTTTTGAATCCATATTTCCAAAGTCTATATACACTTCACGATCCCCAAACATGTATTTCAATAAGGTTTGTAATATTCTTGAAATTATTTATTTTCTATGTGTGAGTTGATTGGGTTTATACAATATCATTGTTAACGTAAAGTATGAATTTTACCTTGTAATATTTACATATTAATGAAAGAATTATTGTATTATAAGGTTTGTTTTGATTTTCCATAAGAGAACTCAGTTCCAATAATAATGAATGAATGAAATGTTTTAAAAATATTGTTTTTTATTGTTCCACCATTTCCAAATTATTATATTTCGAAGAAATATTGTGCCTGGGAAACATTGTTCATGTCTTATATCTATCTAGAACTGGGATAAATGATTCTATTTCAATTAAAAATATTAGTGAAACATTCTATATTAATGGGATCAGGACATATTGGAATATGTATCAAAGGATATATGGGATATGAAAATGTTTATATATCAGAAATTCAATCCAAAAATATAGTATGATATAATATATGACAGAATTTTTCCAAGTGGAACAAGGAACTATTCTATCTATGAAATTATGTCCATGGAAAAATGAAGAGATTGAATGAATGAGTACAATCCATTTTTCCTTAGAAATGGGGTTTCTCATGTCAAGAGTGTGCTGTACTCATTTTTAGGTTCCATTGATTTATTCAGAATAGTAAGATATCATGTAAATCAATGAGATCAACATTTGATGGTTGTACTAAATATAATATAGTAATTAAAAAATACAATTGATATATTCATGGTGTATTATGAAGTGGAATAGCATGTTCATATGAGATAAATTAATTCTTTGATCTAGATAGATCAAGTTGAATTTATATCATAATTGGGATTTTTTTTCATTTTTTTTGAATATTGGATTAGTGTACTTGAAATTCTTTAGTTAGTATGTGGTGACTAATTACATTGTATAATTGTATTATATAGTTGAATATGATTCAAAAAAATAGATGCAATTTGGATTCACAATATAATAGAAGATATTTTAATTATACATAGTAGTGTAGAAATTTTCCTAGTATACTACTATAATACTACAATAATATATCTTCATTAGGAGATGAAGACTAATCAAAGAACATAGAAAATACTTATTCAAATTCATACCTTCAGTAATTTTTCTCATATAGGTGAATTTGTGGTTTTCAGAGTACACGTAGGAGAAAATATGGTAGACACCCAGACTAAACCCATGTGTTAACAAAATCATGATATTATAACAAAAGATAACATGTTTAGATTTATTATTTATTTTATCTAGTGAAAGTGGGGTTAGTGTTAATGGGTTCCCTATACCTATATTCTTTATTAACTTTAATTACGACTACATGTAATGTGTTATAAATAATTTTTTTTTGTATTTTTAGAATAATATTATTGACACTTCTATATCTAATATTTGTATGGTTATTTCTATAGATCATTTTTTATTTCTGTAGTTTATATATGTTCAGTAACATATTCATAATCCAGAGATTATGTGATAGAAATCATAATCATACATCTAATAGACTAAATAAATAATACGAATGTGATATAGATATTTCTTTATAGTAGGAGCTTGAGGAGCATCATATTGATGGTTCATCTCAAGATATTATCTCATTGTGATCTTGAGTAAATGATATCATAATGACAGAACTACCAATAATAATTCCATATATTTCAGTTTTTTATTTTTTGTTCATTTCTATAAACATGTTGGTTGGTATCTTTTCTAGATATCATTATTATTGTGTGTCATTCGATCTCATATTTTGACTAATGAAAAAACAATGAAAATTATGTAATGGAGAGGTTTCATTTGTTTTATTGGATATTGGTAGTTTTTCATGGGTTTATTGGTCAACATATAATTTTCTATTTATTAGTTGATGGAGTGGCATATCATGGGAAGGGTTAAGTAGGATGTCATTACATTTAATACACTCATTTCCTTTTTATAATAAGCTAAATCTTTTTGAGTTTGTCGAATAATATATACTGTATAAAATTGATAATGAGAAAAGGGTATATCCTAATTTATGATAAATCATGTGATAAAGAGATCACATTACGTAGCCTTTGTTCATAGGATATAGTCATATCCATGAAAATACATATCTCTTTATGGATTATGATGGATTTCTAGAGATCTCTCTAGAAATTTGAGATGGACTCACAACTTTTGATATAAGTATCTTGAGGGCGACACACTAAGTATATCAATATATTCAACTTGTCCTGATGAATCCCAGATTATAATGAAGTGGGTACTATATGAAGTGGTTTTGAATCATATGACTATAAATGATCACATCTAATAATAAATAAATGCCATTATTATGGTTTTTAAATTGGTGGATTTATTTTTTTTCTGAATCTATTCATGTGTTTTTTGATAATAAATGTGATTAAGTGAAAATATATTTTCTCAAATATAAAATAACAGGGTCAAGGTTTATTAAATTATTACGGGATGACATATTCGTGTTATTGATTCTTACGTTATCACATAATATATAAATATAGTAAAATTTTGACATATAATATTTTTGACATTTTTGAAATATTTAATTAATTCATTAGTCTATGTAGTGTTCTGAAATAAAGGTTATAACATTATATGAACTATTTAACAATATTATAATTTTTTTCCAAAGTATATAAGTGAATTTTAGCCTCTAGATTAATTCACTACATCATTTCCATGAATTTTTACCTAACATGTCATCTATCTCCATCACCATAGTGAGAAAATTAATGAAGTATAATATTAGATCAATACCATATTATTGTTTGAGACTTATTTATTATAGTGATCAAAGTTATGTCTTAATGATATTGTTTTAACAATAATATCACCTATTTAATCAATTGTTGATTATATAGGAGCTTTAGTTCACAAGTGGTAAAATCATAAAACTTGTCTGGTTGATTTCATTAAACCATGATAAAATAACAACAAGAAAATAAAAATTAGATATTTGAAATGAACAAGGTATCATTTGTCACTTATCATTATTTAATTATTCATTCATCTATTGAATGACACAACATTCACTAAAAATACAGGGGAGGGGTTTGTTGGATTCAGTATTTTTAAAATTATTCTTAACCAAATATTTTAAAGTACAAATTTTCCAAACATTTATTGAACCCCAAAGGACTAAAAATTCTGAATCTTTGGTATTATAGCAGGAGACTTTTGGTATTTAATATATGGATAATATTTCAACAGTTGTAGATCCAATAAATGGTTAATTATAAAATTTTGAGTGATTTTAAAGACTATGTTGCGGAATAAGGTTTGTAGGGGATATAAAAGACATTGGATGACCTACAACATTACTAATGAAAACACCGCTTGATCGATGGTTGAGGTGGAGGGGATATTGCTCGTAGTGTTCCACACATTTTGATGAGGTACTAAAGACCGACACTCCCATGCGTGGTGAAGATAAACTAATACATTAATTAATATTATTAATAACATGTGAGAAGACTAATTGCGTACATATAGATATTTATATAATCATTACATAACACCACACAATCACTAATAAACCTAGATCCCAATGAATTTTTGTATTTTGAAATTGACCACTTAAATTTTCCCCCATAACTACTAACATTTATCAATTAATTAACTATGTTATACATTCATTTTAATATACTATAGGTTGAACTCATCTTCATCACCTAGGAAATAGAAGAAATAATAATGGGGTGGTATAAAATAGAATTTAAGGAGAAATATTATCTGAGAGTCTTTATGAGGATATATCATAATCATATGAGAAAAGATTATGAAAAAATATAAAAATAAGGGTAATCCTTAATAATTATTAATGTAATTGTGACCTGTAGTTATCAAGCATTAAACATGGAATATGTGTTTAGAAAAATAATATAATAATCATTCTCTATATGTCAAAACATTATCACATGTTCATGAAATAAATTGTGTTTCTCATTCGTAATCATGGAAAATCAAAATATATGTCATGGATAAAAAACAAAAAAAATATATATTATAGTTGAGGAGGAATTATTACATATTTATAATTATATAGTGGATCTCAAATCACATTATATTTATTATATTGTTTCAAGAACCACCCCATGCTCCTTATTTTTTATTCTAATGACTCATATTTTATAGATTCAATTTTTATGATATACTAGGTAAAATAATGAGACCATAGTTTTAAAGACCAGTAAATTTCAAGGAATTTTTTTCTTAATTTTCATTGAAACTTTACAAGAACACGGTTTCTGACAGCACCTGATTCCGAGGCCCGGTGTTCCCGGAATCATGTTCTGATGTTTGGCTCGGGTACGTTCAGTGAATGAACGAGCGGTTTTTCTAACATTTGAACCGGTGCTCGGAATCGAATTCTGAGGGCACCAATGGAATCGCAGCGCCAGTATTTTCTTAGAATCACCTCTTCCGAAGATTCATTTTCTCGAGTGTGGTTTTAATTTTTGGGCTTTAAGTTAAGAAATGAAATAATGTTGTATGAAAAACATTATTTTATTTCATTTAAATCCACATAAAAGCCACTTAAAGCTACTTGAGCTGAGTTAAAGCGGATGGGGTGCAATTCAAAATATCCAACCCTCTTGGTAGGATATTTGTGAGGTGGGGCCCGCACGAGCCCCACCGTTTCTTTTCCGCTAAGTAACACACCTGTGAAAACTCCTCGTTAATGAAAGTCAACTGGGGCGTTTTCTTAAACTCTTAGACGCTCCTATTAATTGGGCGGTTTATTCGTCGAAATTAATTCTATGAATTAATTTTGTTTGTTTCTTAACACGTTTTCAATTTTTTGTCATGTTAATAAAATAAGGCCAACACACCTTCTTCTTGAATGTTGTGTTAAACCTTTAGAGAATCTCTAAAGATCTTCCTCCTCCTACGCGAAGAACACGAAGAACGCGAAGAACGCCGGCCTCCGACGAAGGGCGACGAAGAATGCCAGGACCCCCGGAGATCGACGACGTGACACCGACGATCCTCCCTCCGTGACGCTTCTTCCGCGACAAATCTTCGATCGTCCGTTGAGGTAAGAGATTGCGGTCCTTTTAATTCCATTGTGGTTTTTATCCTCAACATGGATTTAATTGTTATAATTAAATCTACATGTTTCATTAACCCTCGGAGATCGTCGACACGACGCCCTTCCGCGACGACGCGACGCTCTTCCGCGACGCGACGATCACCTCCTACCGCGACGGTGAATTCCGCGACTTACTCACACTCGTCCGACGATAGCTACGAGGTAGTGGTTGTTTTGAAAATTATTTCTATTACCTATGTTTGTTTTCCTCCAAGGCAAGAACGCGGACCAACCAATTATCAAGTTGGTCCACAGATTTTTTATTGCGGGACGTGGTTCATCAATTTCTGGGATTTTATGGTGTTGTTTCAAACCGCTAACATGGTGGGTGCGGACCAACGAACAAGTCCGAACCCACCGCCCTTTGTTCTTGGTGTGCGGAACGACAGCCGATGACAAAATGGGTCGCATAGACGATTTGTCAATTCTGCAGTGAAGAACGGAACCCGGGAGGAGCTATGGCGTAGACAGAAATGGAATCGGAGAACCGGATAAACTTCGGTGGCCCGTGGACTCCACCGGCGGCACGGGTCGCCAGTGCGGCGGCAGCGGCCGACCAGACCTGCGACCGCGCGGGTCTGGCGAGACACAGGACGCGGCTTTGCCGCGTCCGCTGACGAAGCGCGGCCCCACGCGGGGCCGCGGCTCCCCTTCCCGTGGGGCCAGTACAGCCCGCGTCTTCCCTTTCTCGGCCGCTCGGCCGTGCCGAGCCGAGCCGACCCCCCAGCCGGGTCGCGCCCAGGCCGGGTCGAACCCGGACCCGGGTCGGGCCGACCCAGGGGGGTCGGGCCGGGTCGGTCCGGGCCCAGACCCCCCATTTCCGGACCTTTTCAGTCTTTTGATCATAACATGAACTAAGGGCCTCTGAACGAGACGCCATAAGCGGCAATGCGATCCTTGGATCGAGAAGTTCCTTTCGATAAATCACACTCATGTTTTCGGAATACTTTGGGTTCGGCCGGGTTGGTTCGTACACGAAACCAACCGGACCCTCGGAGCGGAAAGGCTCATATCTTGAGCTTCAGACATCCGATTGAAGTGTCGTCGACTTTGTTGAATTCCTCTAAGTGAGAAGAATCTTTTGGCTCACTCTGCCCAAGGTTTGGACAAAGGTGGAGTACGTTTAGGTTGGTTTTGCCTTAAAAACCAACCCGGCCCCTCGAACAAAAAAGCTAATAACTCTCAGACCGGGCGTCCGATTAACGCGTCGTCTGCGACGTTGATTTCCTGTTGACGATAAAAATATTTTGGATACATCAACTCTGGACTATGTGTCAGTCGATGTATCAACCTCTCAGCTCGTGGAGCAGACCCTACCGAACGAGCTTACTGTGTGCGGGAACCCTAGAGCTGGCTGCGACTGCTACTATGACGACGACGACTGTGCAGAGATCCTCAGTGGATTCGACGGTGACGACTACATCACTCAGCAATCCTTTGTTGGTCAGTGCTACCAATCCTGTGTCGGTCCGATCCTATGTGGGTCAGTGCTCAACGGTCCTGTGTGGGCCAGTGCCTACAGATCCTGTGTGGGTCCAATCCTGTGTGGGTCTTTGCTGGGGTTAGTTACCTATCGATCATTGGTGGGTCAAATCCTTTGTGGGTCATTGCGGGTGTTAGTACCTATTGATCCTTTGTGGGTCCAATGACTTTGATGGATCAGTGATCATCTCTATCGTCATTCGAAGAAGTATACCTGTGTGAGCTGAAACCCTGTTTTTCATTCCTTTGTGGATTGTGTTGTGCTATCCTGTGTGGATTTACGTTTTTCTTTCCTGTGTGGACTGGGTTGTACTTGGTCTCGAATGTTGGAGCCGAACGGGAATTGATGACTTTGGTATATGTATGGGCATATACCTAAGAAGTGTCAGTTGTTACTTCGTGATTGTATCTTTCCTTTGTGGTTTATCCTTTGTGGATTTTGGGAGACCTTCGGGGGTCTCGGGGTCCCTACTAAGTAGCTTATACTCACCCCTGCACAGGCTATGCCCGCACTACGTTGTGTTGGTTGCAGAAGACAGACGTCGCTGATCGTGGTGGAGGCTTGTGGAGAAGGACAGTACCTGAGGTGGACCACTGGGCGGAACGTACTCGGAGCGGTATGATGGACCCGAGGAGTAGTGGAAGATTTTTGTACCCACCCTTCTGGTGGGATTCCCAGTGGATAGCTCGTCGTTGCGACTTTACTTTTTAGTTGTTGTTTTTCCCCTTTCAGTTATACTTTACAGTTGGGCTTATATTTCCAGCCCCCTTTACTTTTTCGCACTTACTGTTGTACCAGTTTTTACTTAGTGTTTACTTCTTCCGCTTGCTTACTCTGTGGTGCTTGTTTACTTTACAAAGGCAATGCCTTCCTTGTTTACCGGTATTTACGCATTGGTGATAGTCGCCAGCCCTTGGCCTATGAAAGGCGGGCTTGGGGTAGTCAGGGCACGAGCCCTGAGGACGGGTCGTGACAATGATTGTTGACTGAGTCACCAAGTCGTCTAGAGGTCACGACTCCATTTGGGTGATTGTTGACTGAGTCACCAAGTTGTCTCACTTCTTACCCGTCAGAGAGTAGGGATCAGTGGAGATCTTGGGACGTCTCTACGTTCAAGAGATTGTACGACTTCATGGTGTGCCATTATCTATCGCCTCCGACCGAGATGCTCGCATTACTTCCCAGATTTGGAAGGGGTTGCAGGAGGCGTTCGGGACGCAGCTACGTCTGAGCACCGCCTTTCGCCCTCAGACAGATGGTCAGACGGAGAGGACCATTTAGACTCTCGAGGACATGCTCCGCGCATGTGTCCTCGACTTTGGTCGTAGCTGGGAGGACCACCTACCCATGGTGGAGTTCGCGTACAACAACAGCTACCACTCCACCATTGGGATGGCACTGTACGAGGCGTTGTACGACAGACCTTGTAGATCTCCGTTGTGCTGGAAAAACCATGGGGAGTCAGCACTTGTGGGACTAGAGATGGTCCGGGCCACGACAGAGAAGGTCCAGGTCATCCAGGAGCAGATGAGGACAGCTCAGTTCCGACAGAAGTCTTATGCTGACAGTAGGCGGAGGCCACTAGAGTTCGAGGATGGCGACCACATCTTCTTGAGTGTCTCACCTCGACGTGGATTATGGAGATTTGGCCGAGGCGGAAAGTTGTCTCCACGCTTCATCGGACCATTACAGGTCCTCAGCAGGATTGGCGAGGTGGCTTATCGCCTGGCTCTACCACCTCAGTTGCACTGGGTGCACGACGTCCTCCACATATCCCAGCTGAGGAGATACGCGCACGACCCGACACACATCATTGACCATGGGGAGGTGGACGTCGATGATGGGGCGACCTTTAAGGAGGTCCTAGTGGAGATCGAGGATCGACCGGAGCGGGTCCTCTGTGGACGATCGATTCCTCTTGTGCGCATCAGATGGTAGCACGTGAACCTCTAGGAGAGCACTTGGGAGCGGGAGGCTCAGATGTGTGCTCAGTATCCACATTTGTTTCCCTAGTTTCTGCTGTATATTTATGGAGACGTAAAGCCCTGAGGTGGGAGTTATGTAATGACCTGTAAAATTCAAGGAATTTTTTTTCTTATTTTTATTTGGAATTTTACAAGAACGCAGTTTCTGACGGCACCTGAATCCGAGGCCCGGTGTGCCCGGAATCATGTTCTGAAGTTTGGCTCGGGTACGTTCAGTGAACGAATGAGCGGGTTTTTCTAACTTTTGAACCGGTGCTCGGAATCGAATTCTGAGGGCACCGATGGAATCGCAGCGCCTGTATTTTCGTAGAAACGCCTCTTTCGGAGTTGTGTTTTCTTGGGTGTGGTTTTTAATTTTTGGGCTTTAAGTTAAGAAATAAAATAATGTGGTACGACAAAAATTATTTTATTGCACTTAAAGCCACTTAGAGCTGATTAAGCTGAGTTAAAGCGGATAGGGTGCAATTCAAAATATCCTACCCTCTTGGTAGGATATTTGTGATGTGAGGCATGCACGAGCCCCACCGTTTCTTTTCTGCTAAGTAACGCACCCGCGAAAACTCCTCATTAATGAAAGTCAACTGGGCGCTTTCTTAAACTCTTAAACGCTCCTATTAATTGGGCAGTTTATTCATTTAAATTAATTCTATGAATTAATTTTGTTCGTTTCTTAACACGTTTTCAATTTGTTAGCATGTTAATAAAATAAGGCCAAAACACCTTCTTCTTGAATGTTGTGTTAAACCTTTGGAGAATCTCTAAAGATCTTCCTCCTCCTTCACGAAGAATGCGAAGAACGCCGGCCTCCGACGAAGGGAGACGAAGAATGCCAGGACCCCCGGAGATCGATGACGTGACGCTGACGATCCTCTCTCTGTGACGCTTCTTCCAGGACAAATCTCCAATCGTCAATTGAGGTAAGAGATTGCAGTCCTTTTAATTCCTTTCTGGTTTTTATCCTCAACAGGGATTTAATTGTTATAATTAAATCCGTGTGTTTCTTTAACCCTCGGAGATCGTCGACGCGACACCCATCCGCGACGACGCGATGCTCATCCGCGAAACAACTATCACCTCCAACTGCGACGGTCAATTCTGTGACGTACTCGCACTCGTCCGATGACAGCTACGAGGTAGGGGCCGTTTTGAAAATGATTTCTTTTACCTATGTTTGTTTTCCTCCAAGGCAAGAACACGAACCAACCAATTCACAAGTTGGTCCGCCGATTTTTTATTGCAGGACATGGTTCATCAATTGCTGGGATTTTATGGTGTTGTTTCAAACCGCTAACGCGGTGGGTGCGGACCAACGAACAAGTCCGAACCCACCGCCCATTGTTCTTGGTGTGCGGAATGGCGGATGACGACAAAATGGGTCGTAGAGACGATTTTTTAATTCCGCAGTGAAGAACGGAACCCGGGAGGAGCTATGGCTTAGACAGAAATGGAATCGGACCACCGGAGCAACTCTGGTGGCCCGCGGACTCCACCGGCGGCGAGGGTCACCGGCGCGGCGGCGCCGGCAGCCATAGGTGGCGACGGCCGACCAGAAGCACGACCGCGCGGGTCCGGTGAGACACGGGACGCGGCTTTGCCGAGTCCACTGACCAAGGGCGGCCCCACACGGGGCCGCGACTCCTCTTCCCGCGGGGCCAGAACGCCCCGCGGCTTCCCTTGCTCGGCCGCTGGGCCGAGCCGAGCTGAGCCGACCCGCCGGCTGGTTCGTGCCCAACCGGGTCGGACCCGGACCTAGGTCGGGCTGACCCATGGGGGGTCGGGCCGGGTCGGTCCAGGCCCAGACCCCCCGTTTCCGGACCTTTTCGGTCTTTTTCTCATAACTTGAGCTACGGGCCTCCGAACGACGCGCCGTCAGCGGCGATATGATCCTTGGATTGAGACAGTCGTTTCGGCATATTGCACTCAATGTTTCGGAATACTTTGGGTTTGGCCAGGTTGGTTCGTACACGAAACCAACCGGGCCCTCGGAACGGAAACACTCATATCTTGATCTTCCGACGTCCGATTGACGTGCCGTCGAATTTGTTGAATTCCACTAAGTGAGACGGATCTTTTGGATTACTCTGACTGAGGTTTGGATGCAGGTGGAGTACGGTCGGGTTGGTTTTGCATTAAAAACCAACCGGGCCCCTGGAACAAAAAAGCCAATAACTCTCAGACCGGGCGTCCGATTGACATGCCCTCTGCAACGTTGAGTTCCTATTGACGATACTGAACTTTTGGATACATCAACTCTGGACTATGTGTCAGTTGTTGTATCAGCCTCTCGGCTCATGGAGCGGACCCTCCCGAATGAGCTTGCTGTGTGCGGGAACCCTAGAGCTGGCTGTGACTACTACTGTGATAATGACAAGTGTGCAAATATCCTCAATGGATTCGATGACGATGACTACATCACTCAGCGATCCTTTGTGGGTCTTTGCTACTGATCATGTGTGAGTCCGATCCTATGTGGGTCAGCGCTCAGCGGTCCTCTGCGGGCCAGCGCCTACAGATCCTGTGTGGGTCCGATCCTGTGTGGGTCTTTGCGGGGGTTAGTTACCTATCGATCCTTTGTGGGTCAGATCCTTTGTGGGTCATTGCGGGGGTTAGTACCTATCGATCCTTTGTGGGTCCGATGACTTAGATGGATTAGTGATCATCTCTATCGTCATTTGAAGAAGTATACCTGTGTGAGATGAAACCCTGTTTTTCTTTCCTTTGTGGATTGTGTTGTGCTATCCTGTGTGGATTTACGTTTTGTTTTCCTTTGTGGATTGTGTTGTGCTATCCTGTGTGGATTTATGTTTTTCTTTCCTGTCTGGACTGGGTTGTACATGGGCTCGGATGTTGGAGCCGAACGGGAATTGATGACTTAGGTATATGTATGGGCATATACCTAAGTAGTGTCGGTTGTTACTTCGTGATTGTATGTTTCCTTTGTGGTTTATCCTTTGTGGATTTTGGGAGACCTTTGGAGGTCTCGGGGTCCCTACTGAGTAGCTTATACTCACCCCTGCACGGGCTATGCCCACACTATGTTGTGTTGGTTGCAGACGACGGACGACGCTGATCGTGGTGGAGGCTTGTGGAGTAGGACGGTACCTGGAGGTGGACCACTGGGTGGAACGTACTCGGAGCGGTAGTCTGGACCTGAGGAGTAGTGGAGGCTTTCTCTACCCACCCTTTAGGTGGGATTCCCAGTGGACAGCTCGTCATTGTGGCTTTACCTTTCAGTTGTTGTTTTCCCCTTTCAGTTGTACTTTACAGTTGGGCTTTTATTTCTGGCCTCCTTTACTTTTCCGCACATAATGTTGTACCAGTTTTTACTCAGTGTTAACTTCTTCGAATTTCTTACTCTATGGTGCTTGTTTACTTTAAAAAGACAATGCCTTCCCTTTTTACCAGGATATACGCCTTGGTGCTAGTCGCCAGCCCCTGGCCTATGGAATACGGGCTTGGGGTAGTCACGACACGGGCCCCCGAGGACGGGTCGTGACAATGATCAAAGATGATATTTGATTCCACGACTCAGAGTTCATGTAATGATCAGTCAAAAAATTGATATTTTCAAAATTGCATATGTAAGCAGTTTTCCTTAAAAATATGAATAACTCTTAAATGGGTACCCATATTCTTAATTTAGGGGCATTGTTGTGTTTTTTGATATGGTTTTAACCTATTCACGACATAATATTAGTCAGTGTATGTCTCTAGATAGAAAACCTAAAAATTGAATAATCGTAAATAAAATAATTAAATAAAATTATTTTATTTTTCAAGTCCTATTACTCGTGAATGGTGACTCATATTGAAAATATATGATAACTGTATAGCTATGGAGGTAATGCTTTCCTTAGGGGGAGCCTAACATCAGTTGGTGTGTTCTCACAACGGATATTGGTTTTTGGGACATAACCTTATATTAATAATTTAAATAACATAAATTATTTTATTTTTTAGTCCTCATAACACTTAAATGGTAACTCAAATAAAAAATTTCTGACCACTGTTTAGTTCATAGTGACATTTTCTCCTTATGTATGAAATAACCTCGACTGGAAACTATCATGGGATAAATTTATTTTCATTATTTTATTGAAAATAAAGTTATATGAAGAAAATAAATAAAAAACTTTAGTAGTTTATTTTATTCAAATTCTAGTTTCACTGCAACACAATGACATTGCAACCCTTACATAACAAAAAAATTATTTCATAAATTAAACTATGTAATGATGCTTCAAATTAGAATAACAGAAACGTTGAAGCACACATCCTCTATTTAATATATTAAACAAATATGTGATTTTTGGTAGAGATCCAGGGATTCTCTAATCATTCTGAGGATTTATATTAGAAAGCGACGAATGGATACAAACAACGAAACACCAACCAATATTGGTTGAGGATCGAGGAAGGACGAATGTAAATATTTTAACATCAATGGAGGGTGTATATTTGATTCAATTTATATTTCCCTCAATCATTAAATCTTCATGAAAAATGTGAATCATTTGATGAATAAAATGGCTCACAGATCATGCATGATATTGCAGGATGTGTTTTATTTTTGGATAGTCATTGGGTAAATGGATACATGTTGATCTTATGATTCAAATTGGTTCTATTTTGTCATTAAAAAACTGTAATGTGGGCAGATCAAGGCCGAAACGAAAACTGACTAATCTGTCCATATTGGTAGTTCATGTGAATTTCTTCCACCACATGTTCTTTTTATTTCCCCAATATTCATCACCGAAATTACCCAGAAAGGAATCAAGAACCCAAATAGCGGTGATGATCTGTAGTCCATGCATGGACCGAAACAAAAATCAACTGACACAATGGTGTAGGGGCGGCATGCCGCAACAAAGTAGATGGCCCACAGAATCTGCTGTGAGCTGTGGTTAGGGGCTACCATCAAAAGGCCGGTGGAGGAGACACACACTAGCTGTTTCATGTGGGAGGAAGTGTGTTGTATCAGTGGTGGTCTCAACCAGTAGGGTGGGTGGTGCAGACCCATGACACCATTAGATCGCTATGTCATTTATGGATACTTGTGGTCCGTAAGACCGTATATGTGGGAGAAAGTCGGCTAGCTTGGTCGTGTGATACATGGTGGACTTGTCTCCTACCGCATCTGACCTGGACAACCCCCCCCCCTTTCCGGGCTGGGCCAGGGGAGAACCGTGTTGGCATGTGTCCTGGTGATCTAGACCCATGTCCCATGGGGAATGTCCATACATGGTTGGGTTAGAAGAGTTGGGTAGGGTCAGGTCTAATGAGTTGGGTCAGTCCAACCATTCTAGACCCAAATATACACTTATACATAAAACATGCATATCCTCCAAAATCGACATCCAATTGATGATATGTTTTCATCAATTTGTCCTTTATGATGAGGATTTCCTTTTGGAATACTCTATATGAGTTTCCGGGTATTAGATATGACTGATGTCCTGAGGATTAAATTCCCCATAATCATGAATTCTACGAGAAGAAATCATTCATCTGGTTGTGATGAGAATTAAGAGATGAGTAGAACTTAGTGGTCAGTTAGCATATAAGACCTTAGTATTCAGGAATAAAAGCGTACCCTAGTAGATATGTAGCTAAGAGGTCCTCAGTGGCTTTCCAGACGAGCGGACCACATTGGTCCAATAGCAGATCAGACCTCAATGGGTAGGAAAACAATAAGACCATAGTATAACGGTATATTAGAGGATCTCAATGGACTAGCAGTCGAGTGGGACTCTATGGCCTAACAGTCCCATGTGACTACAAGACGTCCTAAGTCGCATGAAAACTGATCAGTCATCGGTGTCCTAGAAGTCCTCAGTGACTCATTGGGAATGAGTTCCTTAGTAGTATAAGAATTTCAGCATTGTGACTGTAGCTATGTACATCGTGTATTTATCAATGTATTATCTTGGGTGGGGCCCAAATAAGTGGGGCCTCTTCGTGTAGGTCTCTGATGACTTGATGACTCAAGGAGAGAGTCCTCCAAGGATGTGCGTGCCCTGAGCCAAATTCGGTGAAAAAGGATTGGTTGCAATTTTGAGACTTATTGGATGCATGAGACCAGACTTCTCTGGGATACTTTTTGATGCATGGATACATTTGTTTCCTTCGATACATTAGATAGACATTCTATTTGTTGTTACTATCAGATAGCTGAAGGAGTGAGACCTCCCAGAATCTTTCAAGTTTGGAACAGAACCAAATAGATGGTAGTGGATGGGAGATTACACCATGAGATCCTTTTTGAGTATACATGAATATTGTTATTTAATGTTTTAATGATACATACATGTAAGATCTGTGTATCTTCATAGTGGGGTTTAATTTGTGGCCTTTTTCATTGTGGTTTTTATGTTCTCCAACCTTGTATTGTTTTACTCACCCCTAGATGAGTTTTTCCACCATGCGTCATGTCATGGGTATATGAATAGTGTTTTGGTGGAGTACTAAGCCTAGAAGGACTAGAACTAGACGATTCCTTGTGATATCAAATGATCCAAGTCGTTTCTGGATGCTTCTAAAGTAGATTCAGAACCTTTGTTTACGGGTATGCCTTGCTGTTTTCTTTATTTTAGTGGTCTTGTATTTGGGCCCATATTTACTTTACAACATTACATTCATTCATACTCTATTTTTGTTTTGTAGTGGTATGAATGCATATTCTTTACACGGTTTTTCACTCTTTAGTCCTAGGGATTTCTGTTGGGTGCATTTTTTTTGGCTCTTAGGAAAATATGTCCCATTTTTGGGATATGCCTACTCAGTGCTAGTCATCAGCCCCTGGAATATCAGAGAATGGATTGGGGTTGTCATGACACATACCTCAGGGGAATGGTTATGATATATATAGAAAATCATTATTCATTCCGTATTTTTATCTCATAATGTATAAATCTTAACTAAATTAATTTTTAATTTTATATAGGAACCACTCATCATATAATATTAATCCATACAAATGTTTCCCTCATGGAATCTTATAATAATCATATCACAAAAAAATCAATTAAATAAAATGAGTTTCAACTATATTTTGAAATGGTATTGCATAAAAAACATCAAGAGTTAGATCATTTGAGACAAAAACTCACTTACCCAAAAAATGAATATTTAATTAGAGAACATTATAGATGATTCATAAAGAAATAATCTATTAAAAGTAAGTCTAATAGATATATAGAGGTAAATAAAGGATAAATATCAAAAATAGATTTCATACATAATTTTTGACTTTATTATAAGATGTATTATATTTTGAAAAACATTGTAAATAGTCAATTTTTTCCAATTAATGTGAATAATTTTTAATCATTATTATGAAACATATATCAATAACAGATAATAGAATTCAAAAAGAATAATTTCTAATGTCAATATAGAGTGTAATATAATACATAATATCACAAATGTAGATTTTTTAAAAATATTTTGAAATAACTTTGTCGAAAAACCCATTTTAAAAAGTTTAATAATTATTTATTTTTAAAAACTGTGTAGAAAAATATGCAGATTAATGGATATAATACATAATTTTATTTAATAGTATTAAAATAAAACATTTTCATAAAGAAATAACATTGATATGGGAAAAAAATATTCATTACAATGGATGTTAATTACTTTAGGTATGTTGTATTAATAAGAAAAAAAATTCAATAATGGAAGAATATTTTATTTGAAAACAATTAAAAATTGTTCATTAAAATGAATAAAAAATCCCTTATTATCTTAAGATAATATACAACATGATTATAATGTAAAATATACATAACTTACATGTATTTTTTAAAAAACATTGATCATAAGTGAATAATTTGAATTTCAGTTTTCAAAAAAAAACACCATCACTTTACTCCCAACATTAATGAAAGTTATTTAACTTTTTATACAATAAAAAAAATTCGTGATGGATTATTTTAGAAAAATATTCATATAAATTACCTTTTATACTCAATGAATATAATAATTTATTACCTGATTTTAGGTAGTTAATATGAAGATTTACTATTTGGTTTTATTGATATTGGTTATTTTAACAATCTCTTTGTGGCATCAATGTCGATCACCTTGTTATTTTATTTCAAAGTGCGTTTTTTTGAATTTTTTTTGTATATAGAAAATTTATTCTATAAAAAGTTACTCAATAATCCTAGGTATGGTTAAGAAAAGTTACATAAGATTCATTTATTATAATTTTTATGAATGTTTCCTTATGATGTTTATAATGGTTTTGTACTAATTCATACTATGATATCAATATTATGATTCCTATCACAGTGAAAAAACTCACAATCCATGATATGTTTTTACAGATCCATAAAAATTGATTTATGTTAAAATATGGTTCAAAAAATGATTACAGAAGTATCATGTGTTTTAAAACTAGATAGATGGAAATAAAAATAAGGATACACGGAGATAATAAAATGAGTGTCAAGTAAACATTCATTGAAAGATAGATATATATTCAATATGATGGAAAACAATGTAATCGAATAGATAGAATCAATGAGAATAGACTGGTAATTATATAGTCTGGAATCTAAATGACCATACGATGTATTTGGTGATGTTTTGATCATTCTAAAAAAGAAATGAATATTCATTAGATTGAAATATATAATAATATTAAATAGATTAATGTTATATTGGGTAATCAAGTGGATAGACAATTTGTATAAATTTTATGATGTATTATATATTGGACCAACATAAAAGATAAACCAGATGAGGGATAGATTGTCTATGCTATCAGATAAACAAAACCCATCAGGAGTTCAATATTGATACATCTTAGAGGTTTTATTATATGATGGTCTATCATATATATAGTATATGTGTAAAATAAATGAGATATTATGATGATATATGATAGTGAATTGTGATTCCATTAGATGGAGGTGATCTAGGTAGATAAAGACCGACATTGTTTATTATGATGTCGAACTGTACCGGACAATGATATGATTATCTTATTGATAGAAGATACCTATAATATTGGATGTAAGGGAAGACATATTAGATAAGGATTTAGTTTTTTAGTAACTTGATGAATAATTTTTAAATTTTAACTTTATGTAGAAGAGTTTCTAAAATTTACATGAAATAAACATTTTGATCAACGATGTAGGAATCTTCACAAACACATTATAAATTACCAAATAAATATCATAATAAACTATTCAATTGATAATTATTATCATTCCATGGTTATGGATGTTTAAATAATATCATTAACACCATGTTAAAGAATTTATGTAGAATGATTAGAATGTCAATTTTATTTGAATATTCAAGAATATTATATAAGTTTGTTCAGGTTTCTAATGAATATCAAATGAGTTGGATATCTAAAAAATTAGTTTCAATGATATGGAAAATTATTCCTAGATTCCATTCATTCAACTAATAATACCAAATATAAAATGAGTTGGTGTAATTGTATGGGAATAGATAATTTATCATACGAGGTGTCGAATTGCTGATATAATAAATTTATGAGAATTCTACAAAGGTTCTACATTTTTTGAGGAGGATAATTAGATTTTAAATCATAGAAAATAGGGTCAGAAGACCAAATTTCACTGAGAGAGGAAAGATTGTTATACATGAGTGTCATTTATTAATGAATATGTTGATCATGAGTTTTCTTCTATTAGAATATTATGTTAATGGATGTTCAAAAAATGAACAATGATCATCAGGAAACATTTTATCAGTTCCGGTTTCATTAGAACAAAGTGTATTGATTTGTGGTTTAAATTATGGATATGTAATGGATAGAGGATAAAACACATTAGATGGTGGTAATTTTATACATAAATCAATTTAATTAATATTTCCTAATATAATTTTTTGACAATGTTATTTTAATAACAAGAACATTTATAAATGAAAGTACATTTACGAATTAATAAATGATTTATTATACAAGGCAGTAATGGAAAACACCAAAACTAATTAGCTTATTTGGTACCATTATATGTTATATAAGATATAAAATACCACAAATAAATATAACCATTTATAATATAGTCATTTTACATTGAACGTATTGATTATTATATGAATATTTTTGATAAAGTCCAATACACATAGAAAGAAAGAGTGATGTATTTAACGAGTAAAAACACACCATATTGAACCCATTTATCAAATACTTTATGAGGGATTGTATCATTGGATGTTATGCATGATCAATCCCAAACTAATATTCAAAAACTAAATTATGAGAAAAATGTTTTATGGTTGATGTTCAAGCTGATTGAGAGAATGGCCCAAATAATGTGCATTGATCCATCCAATGAAAATATTATTAACACACACCATACTCTTAGTGAATTCACTAGGGATATAATGGGATAAGTATCAATACTCAAATAGTATGTGTTTTTTTATGTTACTTCAATATAATAATTCTTATATTTATCTTTTTTCATTATTAAAATTTTAATGAAATGGGAAATATTTTTTTATAATATTATTTTGGTAAAATGAAATGAATAATTATATATATATTAGGTAATATATCATTAGAATCAAAGAAACAATTTTTATGTATTTTATAATTTTTAAAATAATTTATATTTTAATAATATATTTTCATAAATTAATATTTACTATATATAAATAGTAATATAATTTTATAATTTCAATTGAAATTTTTATATTGGAAACATATCTGTGAAAAAAAAATATTTTAAACTAAATAATATTTTTATTTTAATGTGAATTATCTCATATTAAGAGAATTATTTTTGGAAAATAAATATTATTTTTGAATTTAGAATATTTCTATCATTTAATAATTAATTTTTTCTAATTTGATGCGATACAACAATTTTTTGTTCAAAATTAAATATGATAGAAATATACAATATGTATTATGAGAAAAAATAATATAATAATTGATATAATAAATACTATAAAGAGTATCTAAGGCCAAAATTATGAATTCCATTGATATAATATTATATTATTTCATTTGATTAATTTTATAAACCCTTAAATTATCCTCCAAAACTATATTATATTTTATAATTTTGAAATCAATTATTTTAAAAAATGACTCTCTATCAAGTCATTGATGGTATTTTTTTAATTATTTAGGTTCTTATACATATAAAATAATAAAAACATATTATATTTTGTTAAAAAAATGGACAAAACCAATTTATGGTTTTTGGTTTTCTTTACATTATATATTAGAGTCAAAAACATATGTTTGTAAATTAATAATGAATTCACTTATCATTTTCTTAATAAATAACCAAAACTCCCTTTCCACATTGATCAAAACACATAGTGAATGATTTTACTCTATCATTAAATTTATATATTCCTTCCAGGGTTCCCAAAAGTCATTTTGAACCACCCCAAAATATTTTATAATCACCCTCTTAAGGCAAATTATATTACCATTATCCTCTTTATTGATGATCTATATATATATATTATGATTTTTGATTCAAAGTTGTTACTCTTGGAATATGTTTTTACACATTCCTCAGAATTTCATTATAATTAACATTTTATTATATAACCAATTCACTCTCATTAGGACTTTTTAATTATAATTACGTACTATTGTTGTTATACCAAATTAATACTATGATTATTGAAGAATAATATTTTTTTTAGTAAACACCCATCACATTTTCTTCTCAAGGGTATTCACTTAGATGTAACTATCCATCATTTATTTTTGTCTTCCATCAAACAATCTCATACTTCATAGTCATGCGTTTAGAAGACATGAAATAATTAATTTTGTTTTAAGAACATTATAGAACACTTATGCATACACATGATAGGAATGTAATGGGTGGTACTATAATAATTTAGCCATAAATTAAATTGGACATTGTACTTTCATTATGGGACTTGATGTAAGGGAGTAAAAACGTGAAACTATTAATTAATGGGAATTTTTTAGCATGTCATGTTTTTTTGAAGTTGTGCTTGATTTATGTTTCTTTCATGTTTTATGTGGTTTACCCATTATTAGGATTCCTTGTTGTTATCATGTTATATCGATCCTAATTATTCAAATTTATGATTCACACTAGTTTTGTTCACTATTTATTTTTCAATTGACTCTCATGTATTAAATTCATTATGTTATTATTTGATTATTCCATTATGGAATTTATTGCCCACCAATTTCTTATGTATGTTCCCAGGTTATCCCATAATGATTTAGAAGATCCATTAAATATAAGGGCATGTGATTGAGTTTTTAATTAATTATGGTCTATTTTTATGAAATTTCTTATGTTATGTAACTAATTACCAAAATATAGTGGGTCATATGATCATATATGGTTTAATATATTATATAATTACTTAATAAATCATGTATTAAAGTGTATTTATATTTTTTCCATATTTTGTATCAGAGTGAAGTGTAGTTATATTTAGAGAATATGAATATAAAAACCATGTGAAACAATTCGGGATAAGACTAGAACATTGGAAAACATTCATAAGATTAGGTAAATTATAGTGTATTTTAATTACTAGTTCAATAATCCTTTTTTAGATACTACATGTCGATGCCTCTAAGATTAGTTTCATCTAGTGGTATTATACCCTAAATGGGAACATTGACATAGACTCGATCATCACTAGGTGAACAACAATGGGCCTTGTTCTAGCTATGGTCTGACACTCCTTGTGGATATTCTGTAGTAAATTCATATGTTCATTATAGAACCTTATTATAGAGAAAAACATAACCCTATGATTTTTTCAAAGGAAATATATCATTTTTAAATTACATTGGAACCTTGAAATTCAATGGTTAATTATTTTGTGTCATTTATATGTCATTGCTGCAATATTCATCATTTTCATTTAAGGTGTTTAATATCATGAAGATCCAAATACCAATCTTTTTTGGAATTATGTATTTGATTTAAAAATAATAAAATGTTGAATGAAAGCCATATAATATATTTTTCATTTCATTCTTTTTTATCATTCTACTTTAGTAGGACTACTCAAACACCATGTAAAAACATGGAAGTTGTGTTATTAATGAAAATAGAAAAGGTGGAATTTGGTTCATCCATATAATATAACGCTTCAATATAAAAAATTGGTGTGATTAATTTCTAATTGAACATTATTATAATCTATTTTATAGAATATAATGTAACATTATAAATGTATTGTAATTACTAATATAGAGCGATCATAATTTTTGGAGATAATGAAATCATCATCAGTGTCTAGAAACATAATTTCATTTTGTATATGTGCATGGATGATGAAGAATCATATTTTAATTTCATAATAACCATTGATATAACTTTTCTATGATAAAGTTCATCATTTTCAACATATTAATAAAAAAGAATATATTCTCTTTAATTACATGCCCATTGTAATGGAGTTCACCGGTTTGTTACCCAAGGAAATGTCTGGTGTTCCTCCAAACCAATGGGATTAGATAGTGATATATGTTATAACCAAGCCATTTACAGTATCAATGGAAACATATATAATGGTCATTATTTAACTTTTTTATTTAATGAAAAAGTTACATGATAGTCATAATTAAGGGATTAAATATTATTCTGCTTTAACCTGGGGTGCATTGGTCATATTTAACAAGACGAAGAATGGGTCAATGTGTCCCTACATTGATTATAGTAAGCTCACCCTGATCATGATAATGAACAATTTTTCACTTACAAATATATATGAATTATTTCATAAGATTTTTGAATCCCAATAAATACATATGTCTAACATTATATTTTAATGTTATCATGTTAAGGTGATGATGAGGATTTTCGAAGGACTATTTTTTAGCTGGTATGAGATCTTAATATTCATTTTTTTTCTATTTTCACTCACTAATTATATATAAATATTTACTAATATTTTGGATATAATAAATCTATATTTACTAGAAAAAATATTTGTTGACTTTATAGATTATATTAACATTTACTCCAAATATATGGAGGAACATTAGTAGAATTTGAAATCAATTCTAAAGACTTTTCAAAAATGAATTTATTTTTTAAATTATAGTAAAAACAATATTTAGATAGATATAGTAACCTTCTTATGAGTTATATAACTAGAAAAGGTATTTCTACAGAGAAATATAAATAGAGGAAACTAGTACGTGACACAAAACAAACTCTGTGTTGGAAATCCATAGATTCCATGGATTATCTCTGTACAACCAATTATTGTTGGGTAAAAAGTACCAATTTTTATCCAAATAACTAAGATAAATTAAAATGAGGTCATATCTTTATAGACTAAAAAATTTTATTTGAGGGATTATGATTCAAACAAGAGGAAAATTAATAAACTTATTCACAAATTACCCACTAGTTGGGATGGTTTTGTGTTCTATAGCGATGCATCCAAAAAAGGGATTGGGTCGTGTACTCATACCAAATGTAAAATGGATATCCCATTGGAGATACGAAATAAATATTGACTTGTAGAACTAAACGAAAATATTTTTAGAATTGGATACCATGATCTTTATAATGAAGAGTTAGTGAAACATTCTATACGAGGAGTAAATTCCCATCTCCCTATGGGAATCATTAATTCACACAGGGTTACCAAATCTAAAAATTGAAAAAAAACCACAATTATAGAGGGCAGGGTATTAAATTAATGTTGGAATTTTATCCCATAGATATTGTTGGATAATAATGTAGATTACTAATAATAGACTATAATAATAAAAATTAATAACAATTTAAAACTACATTGATGTGCATGTGGATATGAAATGGTGAGGGATAAGAAAATAGAAAAATGGTCGGGTAAAGTAATTAATCAGAAATCATGGAATAAAAGGGTACCAAATAAATAATATAAAATCATGAAATTTCCGTTATCAGTTCCTAGAGTTTAAAATAATCATTCCAAAAACTTAGTGTTGTAAATATTTATTTTTTATATTTTTCAGTATCATCAGATTATAAACTATATTTTTTTAATAAAAATTAATTAAAAATAAATTAAAAACTAACCTAATAAAAATGGTGGAATTCTAAACTCTATATATCATATTAATTAAATAAACTTAAATCATCCTATGAAATGGTAATTCATAAATATTGAATGGTATTAAATCCAATTCCACACCCCTCATACAAAAACTAGAAAATGTAATAGGGAAGGGATAGAAATGAAGAAATATTATGAAATCCCAATGTAAATTCTGTATAAAAAAATTAATTATACCTCCAATAACATTCAACAAAAAAACCATATATCCAAATATATCCCCTCATGCTTTTCTGGAGTGGGATGGATTATTTAAATATCATCATACTCATATTTTTGGTAGTCCAATTATGTTGGAAGCACCTCACATTGTTCTATATTACATGATTAATGAAATTTCTTGAGCAGAAACCTATGATTATATATATTGGATGTTCATATCAACTACAATTCCTTTCAAATTATAAATGATTTGTATTCCATCTAAGGTGTATAATTCCATGTTTAATGACACTAGTAACCCCCAAAATCTCATGAGTTAAAATTCCATATAATTTCCTACAAATGAGGAGTTCTGTATGTAAATGCACAGTTTACATCATGAATGACACCATTATGGTTTTTAATTTCTCTTCCTTCAATGAATTTACTCCATGTTTTCTAATTTCAATGCATATGACTTTATCTATCCTACAAACAATATGTAAAGAATTGAATTCAAAATGTGAATATATTCGGCCTTCAGCATTTTGTTTAAAAAATAATATGATTTAAATGAATTTAAAAAAGTAATCAATTTTATGTGGTTTTTTTAAAATACATAGGTCCTTCATTATAGTGTGAAATAATTCTTTGGATTTCACCATATCCATGTTCCTCAATAAATTGAGTGCATAATTCCATAAACGAAAAAACATGTAAAATAATTAATATCTATGAACTTTTGTTACATTTATTCATAAAAATAAATTTATTTCCTATCCAAAAACTATATTCTTGATATTTATAATCAAAATACCCATATACATCAATTCAGAGTTTTCCTTGAGGATAACATATTATCATACTACATTGGATACTCACACTAGAATATATTAAACATTACATCAACATAATTAATTGATCAAATGGTAAATTAATCATTTAAAGACTACATTGGAAAATTTATTGATCCATCACTTTTCAATGAAAAATAGTGTCCATTTATTTTAAATTTAACTTTTTTAAATAGTGATGCATTTTCATTCATTGATTTTTAATTTTTAATTCATTTTTAATAATTACTTCATTTGTAATTTACCTCATATAAATTTATCCCCTCATCCTGGTAGTTAAATTGTAAAAATATTTCAATGCATCAATCATGAAAATGACACATATCATATTATCCCTAGTTTTCTAATATCTCTACCATATAAATCTAGAAATAAAAAATAATAATGATTGATTTCCTATTACATTCAAAAATCTATGCAGATTTCTGTTAGGTGGGTAATTTCCCTAAAATGTAAAGCACCACATGAGGGGCGACTATGAATAAAATTGTTTGATGAAAAATACTAAACTCAATGAAAATGTAGAAAAATTCCATATCTATCTCACCCTAAATAATCAATGTGGGCTTATTATGCAGGTAAGAAAAAATAAATGAATCCACCTCTCTTTATCATTTTTATACTACTTATTTTATTTTATTTTTCAAAAATAAATATTATGAAAAATGTCACATCCATAACCATAACATATATGATCTGAATTAAATAGATCTCAAAATGTTTACTTTTGACCATCCTTTGATATAACCCATTTTTTCATTTTCATGTAAGGGAGGTAAATAATAAAACATGGTGAATGATAATAATGATTCAATGTGAAATCTCATGAAAAATATAAAATAATTCCTTATCAATGATGTGTATATCATTCACATAAGTCGAATCATCCACACACTTATTCATTTAATTATCATGAAACATTTTTTTAATATATTAAGGATTTCCATGATAGGATTATAACTAGTCTATTTTCATTTCTAGTATGTCAATGTGTTTTATAAAAAATAAGTGTGGTTAATGTGTTGTCGGTCAAAGGATAATTGGATTAAATTGGATTCTTCGGTCATGTTATGGGTGATTGTATTCATTCATAACATTGATAAGATAATACGAATGTTATAGTGGAGAACATTCTGATGTTAATCAAAAAATATATTATCAAACTAATGGGACCTTTTTTTCTAAAAAATAACCATGAATGTAAAAAAAATTATACAACTACTCATTGAAATGAATATGGATAAAAATTAATTTAAAAAATATTAGAATTTAATTTTAGGTTGAACCATAGAAAAATTCCAATGAACAATTAACCACTATTACTAAATACAAAATTTTCAATTCGAAACCCACATTCTTTCCATTATTAATTAATTTTCAAAATTTTCTAATTCAAATTAATTGGCCAAAAAAATTAAAAACATGTCATTTATATTTTAAATTTCAGTTTATGTGTCCATGTTTAGTTAATTATTGAATAAATCATAGTTTTTCATGTAATTATTAGTTTTGATCATTTTTAAAAAATTAATGTGGATCAGACAATAGAAAAAATTGAATATAAATTATTACAACCTATTTCATGAAGTAATTATCATTGGAAAATAAATCTATTTTTTCCCATTCCCACTACATGTCTCCTAGTTCCTTGATAACATAAAGCATAAAAAACCAGTGATATTATAGGCCCGTTATTAGTAAAATTAAAAAACGTATGAGTGATTGAATCAAAATAATGAATAAAACTAATTATTAAAAAATAAATAAGCCAATTTTTTTATTAAATTTATAAAAAAACTAGTTTCCATTATAATGACACACTTATTTAAGAGTTATTTAGCACAATTGTACTTGGCTTAGCAAAATGATTAATGATGTGTGTTAATTTTTATTGGTTTACGACAATCCAAACATCATAGTATACACTTCTAAAATAATCTTCCCCTTAATTAAATTATTTTATTGATCACAGATGGCGAAAAAAGAATATATAGTATGAATAAATGATATAATAATTCATTATCCATCAATATTTGGTAGAACTCATCCTTTTCAATGGATGGTTTTGTATGTTGAGTTTTATAAATGAGAACATTAGGTTCTAAAACTAGCTCTATAATTCCTTTTATAATTACTATTTAAAAGTCATTTGTGTTGTCATCGATGAATAAAAACTTTTATTATTCAACTTCTCTAATTATATTAAATATTTTAAGAATTAATTGATACTAATTGAAACTATATATTCTTTATATATTTATTTTTCCTTATATTTAAATTTTATTTTTATGAGGAACCTATATAGTGATTAAGTCTTCATGGCCCTTTCTCCTGGTTGTTTTTGTAATCTATATTGTAGTTATATGATTTTTTATTTAGACTAATAATTTTATATTATATGATATTCTTCTTATTATTCAATTGAATATAAAATGTTTTGGGAATCATATTCAGTTTAATGTATTCAGGGGATGTGATACATGCCTATACACCATTTTTCATGATTCGTTTTTCATTATGTACTTCTTTGGTATTTAAATCCATGAATTTTTGTGTTGTATATCCAGGGATTGGCTTTAGTTGTGGGATGTCTTTTAATTCAATAGTCATGATTTTATTTTTATATATATTTTTTATGTCTTTCATTAGAATAGAAAATCTATAAACGGTTGTTAATAAAATATATAGTATTTCAATAATAAAAAAATAGCCATGTGCTGTAAATGTGAGAAAAAATATATATATTAATAGTCTATGAAAAAGCAATGAAATAGAAATTATGATAATGTATTTATAATAAAATTTTAATAAAATTTTATTTATTCTATTATCTATAGTAATGTAATAAAAAATTAATACTTTAGATGAATAATTAATTCCCATTGGTTTTGACAATCTAAAATATTAAGGCAAGGAACAATTTAATCAATAAACTATAGGGTAGTATATGAAATGAATTTAAGAGGATAAAACCAT
The DNA here is from genome assembly GCA_963277665.1 of Viscum album. Classification (NCBI taxonomy): domain Eukaryota; kingdom Viridiplantae; phylum Streptophyta; class Magnoliopsida; order Santalales; family Viscaceae; genus Viscum; species Viscum album. The sequence goes on from OY728139.1 coordinate 137,881,731, forward strand.
TGAGACAATGTTAAGGAACATTCCAAATTATCAATAAAGGCCTATCATAATTAATTATTAATAGAATTTAAATCTAAACTACTATTATTGAGTTTTTAAAATAATAAATATATTATAAAATAGAGAAAGTGTTTCAGATATCGATGAATAATTTTTCTTGTAATAAAATATAGTGAAATAACATATTCTAAAACATGATTTTGTTGGATTTAAGACCTAATGAGTCCAATGGTTATGGAATACAATGTACCTCATTAACATTACATTTCTTATAGTTAGGTACATTTGATTATTGAAGAATAGGTGTATGAAAATGTATTTAAATATAGGGTAAGAAATTTCCCAATGGTCATGGTGGATTTCTAAACACTAAATATGAAATAAAATAATGAACATTATATATATATATATGCAATGGTAAGGCTCAAATAAAAGAATAAATTTATTCTATTTCCTCTACCCTCTTGTAGTGGTCCTGAAAAAAATAGGGAAGAGCAAGAAATGATGAAAATATATTAATTCCCTATGAGGATTTTAATAAAAATAAAAATAAAATAACCTATACATTCAATCCCTATTCATCATTAATACCACAAAAGTAGATCCACAACCTCATACTTTTCATAATTGTGAGGAAAATAAAAAACCTATCATACTCATAGAATTCGTAGTTCTATTCCATCGACATCTAGTCCTATTTTTTCTATATCGCGTGATGTGTGAATTCTTGGTACATGTGAAAAAATTACTTTTCATGAAGCACTTATTGTGAATTTATTTAGAAGAATTTTTTTGGGAATGTCTTAGGTCATTCTGGGTGATTTATAGAAATTTTGGAAGCCATGGAGATGTGCTTCATTAGTGAATGGTTAAAATAACTATGCAGTTTGGACAAAAAAATGTATTCCCTATAAAGATAGTCATGAGGGTGGAACATAGTTAGAATATAGTTTTAAAAAACCATACTACCATTAATCCAAAACATTCACCCATTTAGATATATTTCATTAACTTTTTGTGTCTGTGTAAACTAACAGTGTAAACAAATTGGGCTCCCCATTCATATGTCTTGTATGTGAGCATAGTTAGAGAACACAATTACTTTTAACTAGGTCCCATATTCAACAAAAAAAGTGTATAGATGTTTATCCACCTTATATTTAAAATAAAAATAAATGTACACAAATTTAATTGAAATTACCACCCATTTGAACATAATTATTTTCTTTTTCTTTTTTAGGATCTCTATAAGGATATATTTCTCTCCAAATATAATTTCTATCAAATCAAATTACTGGTAGAAGATCTAATCCTTTTCAAATATGTCAATATTTCGTCATTTTTTTTATCTTCAATTATATTATTCTTAGAGAGTGATAGATCATCATGTTAATAATGGGTTGAATGTTAATTTTGATGGATCATGATAGATTTTTTAATTCCTTGATCCCTTATTCTTTTAATATTCACTGCTGGATCTCATTATGGTATTTTTCTAGATTTATTCTCATGATTATCATTAATTAGTAACATAGAGATTTACCCTAAAATTGAAACCCTATATTTCTTTATTTATTTGAAATTAGATTTTAAATTATTAAATAATATATATTTTTTATTATTTTTCTTTTCATTTTAAAAGGGATTAAAATGGTGTAAAATACCAAATTAAAATTAAAATTAATTTTTTTTGTGAATTTTGAGAAAAAATATGCATTTAATTGAATATTGATTTGATGTAATTATATACTGTTTTATAATTATAACATTTTATTTTGAAGAAATATGACTTCATAAGGCATGGATTTGATGAAATCCTTTGATTTCAAAATCAAATAAAAAATGAATAGTGAAATTTAATCTTGGAATATTAATCAATGAATGATAAATTCTCTTAAAATGATAGAATTTATCATTATTTACTTATTTATTGTTGATAAATTATGATAATAAGTAGTTAGTGGGCAATTTTGAAAGGCATTCATGCAATTTGATTCCATATCAGTGGATATATGAGGATAAAATAACTAAATCAAGGATAATATGATTTAGATTCATGGTTCCCATAATGGGGTGTTTATTTGAATGTTTAGACAAACATTTAGACATGATGGAGTTTTTGAAGTGTGAGGATCCTCTTGATAAGAACTAAAGTTCCATGTGGAATATTAACATGATAATTTATTTTGTATGACTTTATTATATATGAAATTTATTATATAACATTTTTATTCATTCTTATTGATTTATATAAATTAATTTATATAATATATTATTTTAAATGATTTTTATAAATATTTTATATATTTTAGTTGAAATCATATTATTTTGAACATTTGTAAATATAATTCCATGCATATTATTATTTAATTTAATGTATAGATAGTTTAGTGCTACTTTATATATTTTAGAATACATGTTGTTGTCTTATAAGGATATTTAGATTACACCCTTACATTTCCATAGTGTGTTTGTAGATTATATTTTTTCAGCTCCCAAAAATGGGATTGTTCCACATAGTGTTGGTGGATTATAATAATTCTTAGGGCATCGAGTGTTGGAGGTTACTATTGGATATTTGATCCTCATATAACATGGAATTTATGAGCTTTTATCATGATAATTTTGGTGTCTTTCATGATGTACTATTTTGGGTATTGTTATACCATTTTGACATGAGTACTTTCTCCTTATATACTATTGACATACTAACCAATATCATTTATATTAACTTATTTAGTGATATAAATAAGTCCATATTGCTTATTTTATGATGTTTAGTGATATTTAAAACCCCATGGGGATATGCAATACCCTTGGTGTTATGTTAGTGTCAGACTTTGTATCATTGTTCCTAGGTATCCTTGTAATTTTGTTACAAAGTGATATCACATAAAGGTTGTGAATTATTTCATGTACATCATATATAGTTTAGGTTTACATTATAGGTAAGAAGAATTATAAACATGTTTTATAATGTTTTTCTTGAGTCACTTATTTTTTATATCTAATTTTTACATTCCATAATTCTGCATGGGTGTTTGGGAAAAGTTACATTCATGAATTTTTTATCTGATTCTTGATTTTCCAAGATAATCTGAGTTATTTGATATCATTGCAACTCTTCATAGTGTTTAAGATATGTGTATAAATATTTCTTTTTCAAGGAAGTCTATTGGTATTTTTTCGAAACATTCCTTCCATAACATGTCTAAATAATAAAGAATTGGGAACTACTAATGAATCCTAGTAGAATGATCCACTATTGAACTAGAAACATATTGAAATAGTGTTTTGAGGTTTTTTTGGTTTGGGACAGGTACCTACACCCGTTCTCATTTTGGATTAGGAAGTGGAACCATAGGGGGTGCATATCGAAGTAACTGTCAATAGTTTATTCTCATAAAGACACATTTTTTCATATTACCTAATTATCATTTAGATGTTGATCATGGGTTGAAAATAATTTAGATACTTTATATTTCCATGGAAATTTTGGATTACATAAATTTGATGTGTGATAATGTCTATATTAAGGGACCAAATTAGATATATTTAGATTTGATAGTGAAAATAACAAAACAAGAGGGATAGTAGGGTATGGACTTTCGAACACTTTTCATAGATCATTCCAATCTGGATTTTATGGTCATTGTAATGTGAAAAGAGTTTCTCAAACACTAGTAGGATGACAAGACTATGAAACTTTATGCAAACTATTTTGTTAATTTCATTTTCATTTCCCCATACATGTTAAAAAATGAAAAATTGATAATTAAAATTATTTTATGGGAATTTTTTCTAACATATTATCTCATGAATTCTTGTTGAAAACCACCTCACATACTGAGTTTATGGATAGATAATTGATGGTTGAGATTTTTCTGTATGGAATTCCAGGGTTTATTGGTGTTCCCTTTTCTCCCATAGGTAGTTCCATTAGTTCATACAAATGATAGAGAAATTATTTATACCCTCATGGTGTGTCTCGATATCTTGCTACATCTATACCTCCATCAGTTCCCAATTTAGGCCCATTGACAAGCTTCAAGTGTGGAAATTTTGGGAATATGATATGGTTTTACACTGAAGTCCATAAGAACTATAATCATTGTAGGAACTCATATCACTTGAGAATATATAAAATATCATTCCAACTCCACATAATTCCACGTGATCCTCATCACAAAGAAGTATTGTGGTGTAATAAGATAATTCATGTACTATGTTGATATACCCAGTGTAATCCACAATAAAGATTCTTCAGGTTGTAAAAGAGTATCCAGAAGAAACTAACACAGGTCCATCAATTGTGAAAGTTTTAATCATTATAACTTTATCATTTGTTACTTTTTTATTTGATACTGGTGCTTCTCACTTTCATATGTAGAATCTCATTCTGAACCTGGTAAATAATTTGACGCATCTTCTATAATATGCTATCGATATTAATATTTTCCTCATAACCAAGAGATAAAATGGTCTCTATTTTCATTATTTTTTAAAATTAAGATAGTGTATACATAATTTTAATTTTTTATTTCACGATTTTAATCACATGGATGTTATTTTTAGTTAGGATTGGATGAACTATTATATTTTAAAGTACTCCATTAGTTGCACCTTCTAGGGTGATTCATGTTTGATGTTCATAATTTGACATGATGTTGATAAGATTCAAGAATTTACTTATAAATATGGGCAGGATATCATTGGGGTTTGATTTAAATAAGGATATATAATTTTCGAGTGGTAGCCTCTCAACATTTTGCATATATTGAATTTATGTGTTATCATCTAATTTCTATGACTTTCTGCTAGTATGAACGGTGGAGTCCACTATTTATTTCATACCTGGTACTCAATTGGTGGATGTTACTACTTATTTCATTAATCAATATGAAAAAAATGATGTTTAAAAATTATTAGATTATATAATTTTGAAACTCTTTATAAACTAGAGAGTGTCCCTATCAGAGGTTGTAATTCTATTTCAAATTAATGTTAGTGGGGAACGTCTCTTGTGTGTTAATTATTGGAAACTCAGTCTAGTATTCCTAAAGAAAAAATTTTGATGAAAAAATTTATGATTTCAAGGATTAGGTGGTAATTGGAAATTGGATAATAATATTTTATCTTTAAACTAGTTATCACCATTTGAGAATCAAATAATCTAATATTTGTAAGACAACATTATAGAATATGTATTGGCATTATGAGAATCATGTATATCTTTTTTACAGACTAATTCTTGAGTGGTATTCATGAAATTGATTAAAAATATATTAAATGAGTTTATTCACCCATTTCTTGTAGAAATTTTGGAAGACATATGGGTTGACACAAAAATTGTGGTGTGCCATATATATCATTTTAGACAAGTTGTCTATGTTTTTAGGAATCACTATCATTAGAATAAGGTTTGGAATAAAATTTTAGAATTCATGATTTGATATTTTTGAGACACATGGCCTTGGTAAATTTTATTTCAATTTATCATAAGAAGGTTAAATATATAAAAATGTTCTAAAAGATATTTAATGTTTTCAAGATAAAATCTATATTGTTTATGGTGGGGTATTACTGTTCATTCATTTTGGAATTTTCAATGTTTAATTCCCTAATTTCATATATCTCTCTATTATAATGGAGTGAAATTAATTTCATCAAAGGGATGTCATAGTTCATTAGGTGGGATGAAATTCCTTTTGACTTATACTCTATTGTTTCCACTTCTAGAGGCAAAGTATGTTGGTTTTTTCTTGATAAAAATGATAGTTTTTAGTTTGTTCTATGTCCTTATTCAGTTTCACCACACAAAAACCTGTGGTTCCAGACTACTTAGTCCAAATGAGAAGAACTACTAGACCTATGATTATGAACATGAAACTATGATTAAATTTTATATAGTTTTATGCAATAACATATTAGAGAAAGGTTTGCGCATTATTATATACTAAAAATATCTCATCACATCTTCTCCTAAAATGATTTGAATATCGTACAATGGAATTGGGTGGAGTATATAAGGAATTTTTATTTCATAATTCCTACACCCATGTAAGGTGAATGTAATCACTGAAAGTTTTTGTAGGTTACCTCAATCCCAGACTATGTCAGAATCCTATAAAGGGTTGAACCTGATATATATGATTTAACAATGTCATTTTAGAGTTTTTGAGTATGACAATGATATTGTTTTAGAAATTATCATATTGAACTCCCCTCTTATTGGGATTATTCATTATGAGTTGTATCTTGAATATGAATTTAATGGAATTATGGACTCTCATTATAGGGTAGAAACCAATGGTTAGTGGTTTTTTATTAAGTGGGAGTCTTTTGGTTCCATAATTTCTATATTTCACTTTTTACTATGTGAAATTCCATGATGGGGATTTCTATAATTTCCATTGTTTGGTGAACCCCCAACCCATAATGATTTTGTATTATATATGGTTATTATTTTAGTGCCCATGTGTTATACAAGAAATACATTACATTGTTTTTAATTATTATACCTATCAATTGGTCAAATTCAGGCACATGATATATTCACGTTTCATTAGTGATATGCAGTTACAGGATAAAAGTGGGATCATATTTGTATGAAATTTATGGTTGGTTGGTCACATACGCCAAAAGAAAAAAACTTAATGTTGTTTTTCATTGATTGGATGACGAAAATTTAATAAATTATACTCATTCATGATATTACCAATGTTGATGATTTGGGAAATCACTATATAAAAAATATTTTCAATTTTTTGGGAATTCCTTGTTATGTAGTCTACGACATGGATACATATTCTACATCACTTTTTTTAATGTACATAAAGACATAGTATTAATTTAGGGGCATTTAATAATGAAATATAATTCATATATGTGTATAGACAAAGAACAACCTATATAGATTAATTATGTCACTATATTTCCTCACGTTCTCAAATTATGTTGACTGTGTGATTACTATTTAGGACTTTTTATATTCTCCTATAATAATAGTTACATGTGTAGAATCAGAATGGATAATTTTAAAGAATTATATGGATTTCCAAATTTTTTTTTTCTATATTTCAATTAATTTATTAATTTCTATTTCTTTATTTTATTAGGAACCTTTGTTTTGTTTACCTATTTAAATTTAATTATTTACCTCATCCTAATAACTATTTATAGAATCTTTTACATCATAATTTTAAACCATTTAAATAATAAGTTTTTAGATATTATAGGTTTGACTATAAGACTGGTATTTTTACAATGTTTTATATTCTATATGTTTTCAAAATAATTACTATTCTTTATGTGAATTTATTATTGCCCATGTTGTGGTGTACATTTCATAGAACATTTACAATATTCTATATTTGAGTATTTGATGATTGTAATTCCTTTCATGGTATTGATGATTTTTTGGTTGATAATGTTCCAACACCTCTTACTTCTCATTCATAATTTAATAAATATTGATTTTCAAACATTATTTCACCACAGATAAATTATTTATATTATATAATACTTTTAGAAACATTTTTATCTTCAAGATTAAATTATTTATAGTATCAAATATTTCCATGACATTGTTTCGACTCTTTCTTTTTCATGAATTTAATCAATTTTTCTTCTTCTTATTTTGTACTACATATTTCATCACTAGTAAATTTTTGATCATTTATGTTTTTAAAAATTTGTTTTCTAGTAGCATCATAATTATTATTAAAATCACATCAATACATTCATCATAATCCCCACACATAAAAAAGTTGTTTCTTATTTTATATTTATATAACATCTTATCATTGAAATTTGAATAGGATGTGTATTTTTATACCTTATTAATGTGGAATCTACTTGAATTCCTACCATAGCCATCAATTTGATTAACATAACTTCATTTTAGGTATTTTTAAAATAAATATACAATACCTCTACAATAAATAAATTTCATATATAAAATTCCATTGTAATTTCTTATTCCACTTTTCACTTTATTAGAAAACAATGATATAAATGCATCAAAAAATTACTAACCTTTTATTAATAGTAAATTTCATAAACTCTTTCTTTGATAACATTCTTATTCATCAGTTTCTTGAAATAATTGAATGAAAATTTCAGATCAACTTTATCTTATTTATTTATAAATTTTTCTCTTCTATTTTCAGAAATGATTATAGTGTTATAATGATCTTATAAAGATATAGTTTCAGGATCACTAACTTACAAAAATTAAGATTATTCATAAAATTTATCCTGAATTGATTATAATATATTGTAAAAAATGTTTGAATCTTCCAATTTCATTGTAAATAATATCATGGAGCTAACAAGGTGATTAACTATAGAAATGATATCAAAATAACAATTGTAATAACAAATTTGTGATATTCATAAACTAGCCTCTATATTTTTTTCTTTTTATAAAGTAATTTATCATTTCTATAATATATTCACTCAATCCATCATCTTATTCCCTTCATAGTTCCTACTCATTATTATATAAGTAACTCACATTAGAGGGTGAGGAAATAATTTTCTATCAACCTCCCCATAATTCATCAAATTATTCATATCATATTCTCAAATAGGAAATAACTCGTCTCTAGGTTAGATATCATATGTATTAGATTCAAAAGCATCATTACCAAGGGACACAACATAATTTAATATTCTATTTTTTAAAAAATTATTGTTCATTCGGTCAAAAAATATTATCCCCTTAATTTCATAGAATTCTATAAGTACAAGATAAATTATCATTTCCTTAATCATTATCAATGTGTAAATGATGGGGTCCATCAGTATGATAAAACATTAATTGTTTAATAAATTTAGGGTTGATCACAAATAAGGGGATGTGGGTGAATTGATAATATTTTCTTTTTTTATTTGATTATAAAAAAATATTCATCACTTATTAAAGAGTTTTATAATTTTTTTTAAAACACTCACTAAAACATACCTCAGGAACACATATATCTAAAATGAATACTGAAAAAATGATTAGGAGGAGTTTTTAATGGTTTGTAAATAATACAATACAAAAAAATCAGTATAAAAAAATCATATTATATTTACCCTGAAAACATGGAATATTCTTAAACATTTATTAAAGAAAGATAAAACAATAGTCCATGTTATCTTTAGAATGGTAAATGATGTAACATGGATTTTTGTAAAAAATATTAGAAACACAAACCAACATGAATTCGAATTTTATCACTATGATTCGTATACTTATCCATAATTTCTATTATTATAATTTTATATTATTTTATAAGATTACCATCCGAATGTATTAACATCATTCATGGAATTCTATCTAAAGAACTTTTTCATTCGCATATTTTAAAAAATTTAAATATTTGGTCATGATTCTGGAAACATTCATTTTTCACCTTCTAATAATGGCCATGCTTCTATTGTTCTCTAGGTGACTTCTCAGTATTATATAATGTTTATATGATTCTTAATGTTATATAAACATCTATACTTTATTCTCTATAGCGAATCTAATCAAGACACCTCTATTTAATTGAAACATATTTTTAGACCAATATATTAGTTAAATGGAAATATTTCCTAATCTAGCTTTAGAATTCTAATTTCCATATGATATATCTACTCAAAATTAAATCAGAAAAATATCAACATTTTACGAAAATTATTTTTATAAATCAGCACACTTTACTTACACTGTATAGGTAAATTCATGAGTATGGGAAAAAGAGTTAATTAAATTAAATAATACCTCTTTTATAAAGACAAATATTCAAAACACATTCTAATAAAAATTCACTTGAAATTTTATAGAGCATTAACATTATTCAAATAACGTATCATAAACTCAAACATCTTCTACCATAAAGAATATACTTCTATTATAGGAATAATAATTTATCATACTTATATGATATTCATAATTATCAAATATCATATATGAACAATAAAATTTTCTCTTTATAAATCATTGGTAAATAATTTCATTCTAGTACTACTATAAAACAAAAAATCATCTTTAATTTTTTTAAGATCTTCTCTTCAAAGAGATGACATTTTATGTTCTTACATTAATATCGAAGGAACATTTCAGAATATATCTCCTAGATAATTGAACCACACAATATATTTCATCATAATACTTTTTCTATTTAATTTTAATAGTAGTGTATGTCCATTCATCATTATAGATAAATACAAATCCAATGATTATAGTCAAAACCTTTATCCAAAATACTTTGAGCCATCAGTATGATATTTACTTCAACTGGAGGACACATTCATATATAATTAAGATAGGATATCTAAATTCCTTTGTCCATTTTTAATTCACATGATTTTTTATATTTATGATTTTAAACTCATCCAATTTTGACATATTCTATCTACATTACTCATTAGATATCAACCATGTTCCTCTATATGGATAAATTTAAAAAAATTAAACAAAATAATCTCTCATCCAATCCCCTATTTAGTAGATTCTGTCCCGAACACTCCCTCAGAACATCATAATATGAATTTTTTATGTTTGAAATAATTTAATCTTCATTAATAATACTCAAAGATAATGTTGTCATTCATAACACATGATGTTGGAATTATTTATAAATTAATGAATAACCAAATTTGAGATATAAACGAACTCACTATCTGACGATCCTTGTAATCAATATAAAAAAAATATCTACAAAAACCATTGTCTAAACATTTCATTTTTGATGAACTTACATAGAAAACACTAAGTATACATCTTTTTATGTTCACTATATATTGTAATATGACATAATGTTTGGTATTTTATGATCAAAAAATAAAATACAAAACCTATAGATCACTTTATGTATCACAAAAAACATCATATAAACTATTTTAATATCTATCAAAACTCCTCAAAAGAACATATTACCAATAAAATGAAAAATATACTTATATTATATATAGATTGATAATGTTATAAATATGAATTATAAGGGATTTAAAGTTATGATGTGGGTGGATGTGATCAATATTTATAGTTCTTAAGAGGGAATCTTCCTTGAAAAAAAATTGAGAGGAAAACATGGAATAACATTAGAGATTGGTGACATAGAAAAGTAATTTTTTTTGAGTCATCTATCTATGAAAGTAAAAAAATAATTAATTTCTTTTAGATAGTTTACATGTAATGAAACAGTTATAAAAATATTGTCATATTATGTCACAAGTTTTTTCCATTATTAAACTTGATAAACGTACCTTCACGATATTTGTTTAAATTTTATAATATAATATAAAATTTCTTAAAAAAATACTACATACTAATTCATTATTGTGTCTCTATATAAACGAACACAACATCAATATATATGAAAATTATATTTATATATATTAATGACATAAGAAATATTTTAAAATAATATTTATAGAAATATATATTTATTTTTATTATATTATTTTATTTTTATTTTCAATAAATTACTAAATATATTAATAAAAGTATGTTATTTTATATATTTTAACATTATTTGAGATATAACATTTAAATAATTTTTTTATTATATTTATATAAATCATGGACAATGTTTGTGAAAACAATTCTATGAAGAAACACATGTTTATAATGTCAACTAGCATTTAATTTGGTAATATATTTAATGTTAGCAATAATTATGACCATGTTAAAAGAAATTATATGATGATTTAAAATACAGAAACAATGTTTCTGACATAAATTTTGTAATGTATAGAAAATAATTTTAATATAAGAGATCATAATGTGTAAATATTATTTATAGAAATTATTTTCTTTAGAATATTTTTATCATATTACATGAAAAGCAAAAACATATAGTTATGAATTAATTTATAATTTAATCTACATTATTCAAAAGTTATCATTTCATTTCAAAATAATCAAGATAGAGAAAATGAATAATTATATTTAAAAATGTATTTTTATATGTAAATATTATTATTCCAATTTTATTAATGTTTATTAATTATAATCATTAAATTATTTCAAGGAACTTATTATAAATACAACCATTAATACCGATTAAATTTTTTTATTAGAAAAAATTATATACAAAATTTAATTAATTTTGAGAATAAAAAATTTATTAAAATTTTAATATATTATACCATTATAAATTAGATTTTAGAAGCCCCTCAAAATATATTAATAAGATTAATGTGAAATATATACAGTTTTGGATGTCAATGGTGGCGAATAAAACATCATGGATCTCATTTTGGTTTTCCAAATCATGATGTTATCCTATAAATGAATTATCATATATGCCACATAATGAAGTACATCTTGGGAAATGTCTAAGAAAACACCTAGTAATGAAAAATACACTGTAATTTAAGAATAACAAACTCTATAATGAAACATTAATTACTCTATTCCATTTTAATCATAGTTCTACATTAATTTCAATATGTGGTTACTTGTACCAACAATTACGAAATTAAATATTTTATTGCAATGGTTATATAATCGGGCATAAAATTTTAGATGAAGAACAATATATATTCATAGGATTTTATTCCAATAAATAAAATAATATCATTCATAGTATATTATTTTCAATTCATAGTACTGTTATATATATTAAAATTCTAATAAAATATATAATTTAAATAAAGGTGATTATCTTCATGTTGAACTAAAAGGATAATTAAGTTATCCTCATAGTGTTTTATATAGTTTAAAACGTATTCATTAATTAATATTTATAATAATTTTTCATTGTACATTATAATATTTTATTATTTTTTATCTGGAATTTAAATTTATAAAAAAAATTATTATTGGTTGTTTTAGAAATTTTTTTAGGAAAAAAATCTATTTACATTATAATTTATTTGAAGGTAAATTAAAACTGGAATCAAAATGATTTAGAATATCCCCCATATATAAATTTTGTCCTTGTAAATTTTGTTATCATTCACTAATAAAATATATAATGGTACCTATAATAATTAAAACACTCACAATATAACAGAAAATGAGATATATGACTTGTTATCATTAATATGACTAGAAAAATAATGGTTTTTTTCATAATTTTAATATCCCTAAAATTGATATTTCTCTATAATAATTCGACAAAAATACACCTCATGATATGGCATAGAAACAAATATAATAGAGTAAATATTCCATAGGTGGTTGGAGTTATACTTTATCTAATAGATTATCATTACATTTCATCAAATAAGAAATGTGATTTCTATTTCTATATTTATTATAAAGAATAAATGGAGATAGTGAATATACTTTTAAAATTACAAAATACTTATCTATAAAAAATAAAAATATCTTCCGGGTGAAAATTCTCACAAAAACCATCATGAGAAATAATAAATATATAACTTTAATAATCCTCCATAATTAAATATAAAATCACTATGCTGGTTTTTTGTTTTCTTAGAAGATTCTATGATATAAAATATTGGGTAGTATTACATTCCAATATGACATCCCAAATATGGGTTAGAGGATTACCAAACATTAATTACTAGGATATTCATTAGTGATGGTCATTATAAAGGTCCTTATAGATTACCTTTGTTTTATAGGTTAATCATCAATATTATAATAATTATTCCATACATTGAGGTATCATTTGGAATATTTCTCCAACACCTTGCGTTGAAAACAATGAATTGTTAGTGGAACTATAGTGAGAAAAATATTGTAATCAATCTTGTTATGTTACTAATATATTTATACATCACAGTTAACAAATTGATGTCTTCCTCTACCACATATAAGACATCTACGGGTTCCCATGAGACATCTTCCATGGATATATATCCAATGTTCTTAACATAAGGGAAATTATATCTTTTTTTTCATATAGGGTCTATATCACATGAACATATAAAAAACACAATTTTGATCATAAATGATATGTTTAGAAGTTCAAATAGGTTAACATATTTTATAATAACATTAGATAATAGGTTAGATACTAGAATATGATTTCTCACCCTTACAATTACCTCATATCTTTGGTCTATATGACATTAACTATGATTTCAATAACACCAATTATTTACTCGGTTAACATTTCAATCATCCATTAAAATAAACAAAGATTTATTATGGTATTATAATACATATGTTAGAAAATATTTTTATTTAAACTAGGAAATTATAAAAAGAAACTTATATTTTATTTGTATAACATAACATACTATCCTCTTGGTACAAATCGAGGTTATACATAGTCATATTTGAATTTTTTAAAGAACCTAAAAAGTTATATATTTCATCAATAATTTTCTTCTAAACCATTCATAATAGTTAGTATGGATCAAGTTTATCTCCCATAGTATATCCACTGTGAGTGTCAAACTAGGTGTACATTTAATTCCTCTTATTGTTCACCGAGTGTTGATTAAGTTAATATCCATTAAAATAATCAATTTTTTCCCAAATGTTCTTATATAAATTTGTTTATACTCATTTTTTTGTATCCCTATAGGGTATTTATTTCAAGGATACAAAAAAATATGTACATAAGTTTTTTTAATTATTCCAATACTTTGACTTATCTCTATGTTTTTCACCAATTTTCTCAAGTCAAAATCGATAAAAATAACTAAAAACAATAAATATAAATAAACACATCAAATATGCATACTAAGTGTCACCATACCCACCCTTTGATGTTTGATGAAAGAATAGACATTATAAACTTACATTAATTCAATTTGAGATGACCCAATCTAAATTTTCATATATATTACATTAATTAACTTGGAAGTCATACAATACTATAACCCAGTGGTTTAGTTTCATATGAGATTATCGACATAAGATCTCATTTCACATATTTTACAATATAACCTTAAATTCACCATAGTTGACCATATTTATAATGTCTTATATGTTATAAACACCATCATTACCTTGGAAATGGTAACCATATAAAATTGATAAGATCAAATATTCAATGAGTTAAAAGAATAAAAAATGTTTTTTCAATGAATAATAATATGCATATGAGAAAGAAATGATGAATATATATAATGGATAATATAAAGGAATGTTACCTCAAATGATAAATAATATTACATGATATAATATTTATGCAAAAATATACAATAAACTTTTCCATGGGTCATAACATATGTTGTTGGAATAAATAGTTTGGAACATATATAAGCATAAAAAATCATAACAGATGTCATTGATAACTATGAATAATATAATAGTGATGCAGATCTGGAATCCATTATTTTTATTATCATATATGGGATCATGCATCACTAGCTATTTACAATTGTGGATTGAGCATTAGTACGTGTTTCCCATTGATGATAAAATATCCCTTCTCATTTGAAAATTCCTTCTATGGAACTATAAATAATTACACATTGCAATATATGGTTATATTAGAAACTCTAATAACTTTATGATAACAAATTAAAAATTTCTTCCACATGAAAAAATTATAAATTATTTCATGAATGAAAATGAATGAAATAAAATGGGCTTTATATATAAATTCAAATAGTATCTCATACTAGTACAATATGATTTAGATTAGTTGATATCAAAATTCAATAACCCAAAAAAGGATTATTTCATAATAAAACTGAAAGGGTTATTCATTATATAATACTTTTTTTATGATTTATATATCATATATATATTTAAATTAAATTTAAAAATGAAAAATAAAATAAATTTCATAAAAAATTACCCATGTTTTTAAAAATATATAGATTTTACTCATATTTAAAAATATAATTATTTATAAAATGAAGTGAATAATTTTCCAAATTCTATTTTGAAATAAATATCACGAAAGGGTCAATTAAAAAAATATAATGGTTATAAAATTTAATAGTTATGTGTATAAAAAATATCTTATTTAAAAAAGAGGAAAACCATTCAATTGTTACAAACATCCTTTTTTCGATGAATCATCATAAAATTTTAATTAAACATTATTTCTGACACATTTAAAAATAATTTTGGATACCACAATATATAATAAATATTTTGATACAAATAAGTCAAATCATATTTCTAAATAATGGATATGTATATGGAAAAAAATGATCATTATATTGAATAATAATTACACAAAAAAATATATAACTTTTCAGGGACAAGTCTCTATCAAATAAGAATATTTGATATAACAATGCAAAGAAAAGAAGTTCATGTATAAGATATATAATTGTATCAAAACATACGATGAAATATAATTCAATAATAAGGTATATTGTAACTAACATGTAAGTGTAATTATAGAGACCCATACTTTTAATTCATAGATATTTTATATTAATATATAAAAATTACTTATATAAGACTTTGATCCAAACCATAGTTATTTAGTTCTTGTATAATTGGAAACATGGGAATATAAAAAACAGGTTAATAAAATATTATATTCACTCACCAATTATTTCTCCATGACATGAACTCTTTTGATGAATATCATATATAATATCTTTCTCTATAATCCTAGAAATTAATCAAATTTAAATAGATAAATCAGATTGTTAGTAAGTCTAAACAAGGGAGATATCAAGGATAAAATAATAATAACATGATAATAAGGGAATGCGAAAATTTTCTTCAGGTTTTAAAATAGTATCTTATATATCAATGGTCATAGTATTAAGTCATTACATATATATTGAATGTTAAAAAGACATGATTCATAAATGAATCAAAAAATTTGAACCACGAGATCATAATATTTGAATAATAAATGGAATTTTGGAACACAGACATGTATAGAAAATAATTTCCTTATTCTAAAAGTCATAATGCCAAGGCTATCTTAGTTTACTCTATTTACTCCCAATACCATCATAGTAGCCATGTATTACATTAAAGACTATCAAAATGGATAGATTCCATTATTGAACGGGGTTCACATCCTATTTTGGTACAGTTTATATCATAAGAATTCAATCTTTATCCAACTCATTGGTGTAAAATTTATGTCCCACCAACCATATAATGAAAATTATACTTATGTGTAACATAAATCATAAATAATTAATCATATCAAAAATCCATAGAATTAATTTTTATTATAAACAATTCATCATGACATAATGAGTGGAATATAGTTGGGTTTCATAAAAATTTCATCATATAATTACCCATGGAAAACAAATAATTTTCATAAAAATTGTATAATTTAATAATAGATATAAAAAACCAAAAATAGAAACAGTTTGGAATCCTTGTGTCATATACACTTTAAAGGGTATTTATTATTATGAAATTCAATCTTAGATGGAAAATATATTGAAATATCACATGAAATAATTATTTATCAAAATTACATTTCCAATTTGAATTCATGTCATTTTAAATATAATTACATTTTTTAAAGAATATATTTTATATCAAAATAATGTTGTACCCATGTAAGGAAATCATTAATGAAAATGTAAGAAAGATGATAAGAAAATACAATTGTGTCATATATGTTAAAAAATTACTTTCCTAATTTTTTTGAAACATTCACTATATACAATGTATAGAAAATGAAAAATAGATTCCATGAAAACAATTTTGTAAAAAATAAAAATTCATTAAAATGAATTTGAAATATCATATGTGAATTGTAATGAAAATAGATTCATTTTTTGGAAAACATTAATATGGATTGGGAATATTCATATATTGAGGATTAAAATTAATCATTCTCAAATATTAATTTTATTGTGAAATAAACCATTACTTTTTGCTCGTTTTACCTCAAAATAACTCTAATCTATTTTATAACAATATTTATAATTATCATAATGCATCACTAGAGTCATCTTCATACAAGAAAATCTCAGTCAGAGGCAAAACATCTGAACAATTATTAATAAAGGAAATTTATATTGAACAAGAACAAAAAACATGGAAAACAAGTTACATATCATATAAGTCATACCCTTGACACACCCATGATATAAGACTTCCTCTGCAGTAGCTGATTCCCATTCAGATCTTTCATATTTCTTCTAGACCTTAGCATTATTCCGTCTGATATTCAGTTTCTTTAAATATATAAACTCCCATGAGTATTGCCTAACAAAGGACCTGGTTGTCCCCAGCTTTGGCAAGTCAGAATAAACCTTCCTCATTCTTTGATTAACAAGAGGAGGTTCCTCATTTCCAGATTTCTTCTTCACATCCTTGACAACATCACTATAGGAAGGCTTGACCAAATCACAATTATTTCATTGTCACTATCTGAGACATCCCCCCATTTTTCAGTGATGAACATAGCTTGGAATGAATCAATCATGGTTTGGTTATGCTCATATTTCCCATTAGGATCAATCAAAGCCAAACCATGTTGAGGGTTTACAAAAACATGACCACCATCAACCTCCTTACTCAAATCATTCTCTTTAACAATCTGCATGTTGTGGCCTTTAATTATTTGAGGACACTCATTAATCTCATCATGAAACAATTATTGAAATCAGTTGGATGTATCAATTCTGATCTGAAATCCACAATCATAAACCATATGCATGTGATAATACTCAATGCCTGGATGAACATGGAGTGCATCATGGACTTTCCAATCAATTGAGCTCAAAGACAGCTCTCCCTCCTTCTGCTCAGTATCACCAGCTTAGATCAGCCCACTAACATCTCATCCTGTATCATGCGGAGAATCTCGATCATCCCCATGCTTCAATACATCCCCTGAAAAAGCAGGCACTCCCAACATTCCTCCAATTCCATTTCCAGAACCTACTTAATCCATACCAAAATGATTCACACTAGTAGTCAGTATAAGGTATTTGTTTAGTCTATCAAACACCACAGTAATAAATAGAATAGGGGATGCCCGATCCTACCTTCCCAGAGATAAATCACCCAAAATATCTGTAGTATCATGCTTAGATGCATTAGAACACATCTACCCTTGACCGTATACCCTTCCAGGCCTCTTCATCGAAGCCACCGACCTTCTACGTCCGAATCCATGAAGACAGTGACCAGACGTATGACCCAAATGTCAACAAGTCGAGCAGTAATGAACCAAATTTTCATACACAATAGCTTTCCTCCATCAAAACTCCTCGCAAATAGTAATTTAAATACTGACAACCGGTGGCTTCGAGGAATCCACCTCAACACAAATACGAGGATTAACTTGATGACTCACAGAGGATCTGCGAGCATCTGAGTAGTGGAAACAACCAACTAGGTTCCCTAACATAAAAATTATAAAACGATTTTGAATATTCAAAGGAAGATGAGGACGGTTTACCTAGGTCACTACTAAAAGAGGATCCTGATTCATAATGAGATGGAAAGACCATTGGAAAAGGAAAATTATTCATCTATTGTATCTACAGGGTGCCCCGGGCCATGCGCAAGTTAATTCTTCCTCCGAACCAAAACGAATCATCATATGATGAATATCATTAACCCCAACAACCGCACGTTCTTTCTGATCAATGTCTTTGAATACAAAGTGATCAAAATCGTCAACCGAAGGCCTTTGATGAGAAAAGGGAGAAAGCACGATCAAATTCAGGGTCAGCAAAATGATTTTTCAAAAATTCCTTATTAAAATAATTATATTTATTTTTGAATTATTTTTTATATTAAGTATATCAGTTCAATATTTATGGTCCTTATTCATTAAACTTGTTAACATTATCCCTTCAATATTTATCATGATATAACTATTATATGTATTCATTATATACACATATAGGTTCATCATTAAAAGATAATGAGATAAACATGAATTACACCATTCCTGGTGATGTTAGTTTGTACGTATGCATGAAAACAAATTAAGTTTTTCGATAAATGGAATGAATGAAATTTCAATATTTATCAACAATTTTTATATCATTATTATATAATATATATTCATAAAATTTATAATATTACAATCTTTGTAAAATATAAATGAATGGTTAATCAACACAAGTTGTTGAGTTGGTAGTACACAAGTATAAACAAGAGGCATTATCATTTTTGTAATGTATTGAAGGATAATATGGTAGGAATTATATTATTATTCCAGAAGTATAATAGTGGAATTAATCCCGTATATAGACATTAAAACCATCACAATATCAATACATAAATGCTGGTGAAAAAATTTATTACCATTGACATGAAAGATGGTTTATAATCAGATGTTTCAAATCATAATAACATTTTACATATTGAGAATACATATCTTATTATTATATCATACATAAAAAAATATATTGGAGTTAAAGAACTGTATAGAATAATGTTATATATTTTGGTGATTATAAAATCATATAAATGACTCATTTAGATATACTCTTATGGGATCATGGGTTGTACTTTTTTGAAGACCAAATACTCTAAAACGTGTCAAGTTAAGAAGATTATAGATATTATAATATTTTTTCTGTGTTAGATGGCCTAATGGGTTGAGAATAAGTGATTTAGGTGGTGCCCATTTATAATTATTGTCAGGGGAAATTTTTTAATTTGATGAAATATTATATTATATTAAATTTATTTTCATCCCATATTCCTTCATATAGAGATGAATTGAATGTTAATGTAGTGTATTTTTAATAACATGAACAAATACAATTTATAGTTGGTTTTGTGTACTTTTTTAACATAATATTTTCATTTACCCCTTATCAAAAAATATTCATTTTTTTACTATAAAACGTTTTTAAATAGTAAATGGTTACATTTTTATTTCTAACATGAAAATTAGAGAATGCATGATTAATTTATGATATTTCAAGCCATTTTATATTTACCTTGTCTTATTTAAATATGTATATGTTTTAAAAAAAATTTAAATCTATTATTGTTATAAAATATAATTATGAACATTTTTGAAAATATACATTTATTTTTATATTAAACCTATTATAGAAATGGTGAAATTCAAGTATAATTTCTCAACACCACCTCACTTTGTTCTATATATCAATAAAATTATTGGTTCACATCAAGTCATTAAATATATTACTCTATTAAAAATTTTAAATCATCTATTATATTTTTCTATTAAATGTAGACATACTACCTCAGTGTTGCATGATAAAATAACCTCATTAACTAATGACTATAAATATAGAGAATAAATTGCCATAATGAACATAATTTTATTAAGTTCAATATAAACACTTAAATCTACTAACAAAAAACATTTTTTCTATTTGGATTGATACGAATATTATAAAAAAGTGTTTGAAATTATGTAACACTCATTGATTTTAATAAATCATAAATGCTTCTTCATGAAAGTGTTTCTATTAGACATCTAATTTTGAAGAACATGATTTTAGGGATGTAATTAAAATCCTCTAATAATAATTTAGTTTAATTAATTTTGACTTATCAATTGTTTTAAATCCAAATTAGCTTGACATACCATTCATTATGGTGATATGTTTTACGAAAATTTCAATTTATGCTAACGAAAAATATACGGGGCCAATTAAAAAAATTTGAACCTTGTGATTCTAAATATAATAATAATTTAATAAAATTTAATACCTATAAATTTATGAAAATATCTCTTATGTAAGTATCAAAATTTATAAAAAATATTTTTTGGGAAAAATAGATTTTAAGCATATATCTAGAATAATAATTATAATATTCCTAGAAAAATATTTTTTTTATTAAAATATTTTTTAAGTAATTAATACATAAATTGCATTAAAATTATTTATAAATAATTATTAATTTAATTTATGGGGTAAAAAATAAATTATGTGAAAAAATATTATTTCTTAGATAAATCATTGCCTTTATAAAATGATTTTCATCGTAATTTATAACATATAAATAACCATTTAATTTATATAATTGATTTATAAGTAAAAATTTATCATGATTTTATTAGTCATATCCATTCCCATTAATCCATTGACTTGTTGATTGAATTAATATTTCTTGATTTTTTTTAATAGTTTATTTCAATTCGATAAAAATAAGTACATTTTAAAATAAAATCTATAGAATATATAAAATCATTTATTGAGAAATATATCATAATAAAATTATTGTGTAACATTATAAAAACCTTAAAAAATATGTCCCTCAATAATAATCACTCCAATAAACATTTTTAAATATACATTTTCCTCATCACATCCTCATGTTCTCACATGGCTAACCCAAATATGCGATTTCACAACAAAAAATTGACCAGGTGATAGGTGTAGTGTCATATAATTTTATCTCTATTACTCAAATTATCTACTTTATTCTATTTATAATAATGATCTCGGTGCATCTTTTAAATCATGGAATTCATTTCATATAATGGATTATTTATGTTCTTCATTAAGAGATATATAGAGAAAACATCATTAAATTGATAGAGAATGGGTGGAAGCATCAATGAGTAATTTTTTAAAGTGATATAATAAAATATTCAAAAGTATAAATATACTTAGATATTAGCATCTCATTCATTCCAAATCTCATCAGAATATTTTTGTGAGTTATTCATTATAATACCTTTTCTCAAAATTCAATCTCTATATCATTATAATGCTTGTCTATTGATGAGGTGATTTTTAACACATATTTCAACTTCATTTTTTATATATTTTTATATTACTAATACAAAAATAATGTTTTATATAAACAATGTAAAATGGTTTTTATTATTTTATTGAATTATTAAAATAATAATTTTTTTAAAATATGTATTATATTAATTCCTTTAATTCTTTTGAATATTCTAGAGTTTAAAAATTAATTTTTCATTAACATCATTTTTATGTATTTTATTTTTGTATATATTATTATTTTTATATTTCTATTGGTAATTATATAATTATTATTCAATTTATTATCATTTAAAAAAATAATTATTTAATTAATTTCGTATCATACATTTATTTGATTAATTATTTCTGTAATAATTTTTCAATTTAAATAATTTTAATTTCTATAATTACTCTTTTTATTTTGTTAATGTATCATTATTTAATTTTTTATAATTATTTTATACATTATTATATATTTATTAATTTTAATAAATTTAGAAATTGTATTAGTTTTTTATATTTAAGTGAAAAGATATCATATCACTTGGTTTCATTTAAATCATAATTTGAAATGTTTACATTCATTAGATAGTTTTTCTGAAAAAAAAGTTTTCTTTTGGTGATTCTACCACTACTAGTTGATGCTACTATAAACAACCCACTAACATATTAGATGAACCGCCATTAGAATAGTACATCCATTTATCTGTTGGTATCAACGCGAAAATCCACAGCTAATAAGAAAGTTTCCACTACCATTCAGCTACCACTGGCCTCTTGGCACATTCAACCTACTACCACATGACACATACTTCTTATAGCCTCCATACACTATTGATAAATCATCTAGTGGTATCAATTACGATTTACCGCAACCCCTACAACTGTTAGTAGTACCAAACAGTAGAAATATCTCCCTCTATCCCCCACCAAACCCTATGCTACCGCTGGCCACCCAACAGTATTATCCGCCATAAAACATTAATCTTGGATCCATATTTACCATTGTTTCTCAATCATGAGCCTCCACTACCCCTCACTAGATCTGAACATATAAGCATTGACTGAAGATGAATCCACCACCACTTAAATAGAATAGGAAATCGTGGAATATTATAGATATAAAATCAAGTATCCAAAAAACTAACCATTCCTCTTATATTCCAAGAATAGAAACTATCGAACTACCCTAGAATCTGATTTATGTTTCCAATCATCAAGGATATCCACTATTAGAGATCGATCTGGAATGTTGATGCCATTGTTGAAGAACACAAGGTCCAATTAATGATGTCCCAATCTGAATTTGAACACTATCACGATTTAGCCTACCAAACTAGAATCATAAACTATCACATATCTCAAGGATGCTCAATTCCATGGTAACCTGAATGGGAAGCCACCCATGATGGGTCCACCATCCCTTATAGAATATGAACCATGACTGATGATAAAAAGAAAAAAAAATTAAAATTAAAATTAAGATAAGGAAAATTAATATAAATAAATAATAATAACAATCATATTTATTTAATAATAATAATTATTATTTTAATATTAATATATATATATAGAATTCTAAATGTAGACATTTATATAATAAATATATATATATATATATATGTACTTATAATAATTATATTAAGAAATATAATAATATATTAATTTTTAATATTAATTTATTTATGTATTTATATAGTGATTAAGTAATATATTTATATTATTACATTTATAATTATATTTCATTGATATTTCTTGATTCTAAATTATCATTTAGTTTAATTGAATCACGTTAGTGTAAATCATGTGAACTCAATTGTACTCACCGGGTAATCGGGGTCCTTGTTCATTCTGCTTGGAGAGAATCTATGTGTGTGATTGTGGTCACTAAATGTGATATTATTTGAGGGAATTAAATGTTTTATTTGAGATATTTTTTAGGGGCCACAAATGATGATGATCCATAGTGTCATGTATAGCGTATTAAAGATGGAGAGTTTCTCAAAGAGAAGAGTCTTTGATATTAAAGAGGTATATTTTGGTTCATTTGGTTGATAAATAGAAGAAGATTCATAAAACATGATTATTATCCATTAAATTTAGGATCGAGACATACTACCAGACCACCATGCATAATTGGAAGCATCCAGTATCAGAAAACTAAGATCTTACATTTGGATCTTTTTGATATCGAGCTGGGAGAGAGAACACTCTTCTATATTTTCATCAGTTATATTCATTTATTTATGGATTATCATCACTATTTAAAAATAATTTTATATGTTTAATTCTATTATTATTTACAAGTCATAACTTTATGGAATATTTTTCATTGTTTTGCCTATTTTACTATCTCCCACCATTATTTATACTGGATGCTTCTATTTATCTCCCTCTCTCTATCTCTCACATACCCACTTTGATTTTTTTTTCAAAATATCACTAATCGGTGAAATATAACTTCATCATGATTTAATTCAATCTTTCAATATGAGTATTCCACTAAATAGTGAATCAAACTCAAGAGGGATATGCACACTTAGTTAGGTTAACAATTTAAACTCAGTGATTAATTAATTTTTTCTCACTCAATGGTTGATATATCCATATTGTTTACTATATAGGACACATAGTAAAATTATGACATGAATAAATATTTGGTTATCCACTTTCAATTTATAATTTTATATTTAAAATTCATGAATAGTGTAAATTCAATATAGAAATGGGTAATCTGTCTTCCCCCTTTTCTACAATTACATTTTATCATTGTTCTTCTTCCCAACTATCTTCTTTCTTGTGTGAACTTACAGTCACTATCACAATAAATAAAATATTCATTTTAATCACTAATTTATCACCATCATCATATGATTATTTGGATTTCATTGTTTAATTTGTGTTTTTTCGAGTTTTTCTGGCCAATCACAATATATCATGACATATGGTTCAACCCTCTTACCTGAGTGATAGTTATAGGTAATATGTAGGCTTATAAATATTTAATTTTAATGAATATGATGGAACATGTGTAAAAGTTTGGTATTTTTTCGAAGGAAAGAATGTGATACCATGAACCAACAGAAAAATAAAATTCACATTCATAAGGAACAAAATAAGATAACCATAAATTCAAAAATATCGTATAAACAAAAAATATCAATAAAATTATTGATATGAAAATCTCAAAAAATCTATTAAATATGTTATATTTAAAATATTATTAAATGGGGAACATATAATACTTCATTTGATAAATTAAGAAACATGTTAGAGATTTAATGAATACCAAATATAAAACAAAAAGGGAAGATAATAATGATCTTGTTAACATTAAAAATCCACCACCAAGAAATGAAAAATCATGTCACAATGATATGGTTATGAGGTGTAGAATGCGAGTTCCTTTTTACATGATGTATATATTAACCCTTCATTAATTAAGATATCACGTATGTCTAGAAATATTGGAATGATGTAATCCTTGTTTTGGAAACTACTGTCTTCCAATAGAATGTTGAGTGAATATTCTATTTAAATTATTAGGGACTTCTATTGTAATGTCCATCAAATTCAACTAAAAAAATCAGTGTAGATGAACATATGTTAACAGTGTTCCATTTATACCTCAAGGTAATTTCTATGACTTGGTTTCAGTAGACACGAGATGATATATTTTTCATATAGGATCATGACTACAATGCATTCGCAATGAAATTATATCATATGAGAATGAAATCCATGATCCGACACTAAATTACATATTTATTATAAGATGAGAGATAAATTTAAAATTAACATTGGGATTGATTTATGGGATTAATAATACAACTTCTAAAACACTAGTATACTCCTCAATTCTTTGTAGACATTTTATACAACTGTATAACCCCTTACCTCCAAACATGGGTTGACCAATCTGTACGAGGGGATTTCATTGATAGAACTACTGAGGAGATGATAAAATCTTATGAAATATGGGAATAAAACATGAAACAAAAATTAACAATAATAATAACCATTGTGAGGAAGTAAAAGAAAGAAAATTCTAGAAGTTAAATATCATACTACAGTATGTTCAAGTAAAAACGTCAAAATACGGTTCGAGGGAAATAACACCATTATGGATTGTCTGTGAGCAAACAAACTTATTGTCCCAATTTGGATATGTCATCTCATGATCATAAATATTAAATTTTAAATTTATTCCTCTTAGTACCCAGATAAGGGATAATGTATTTTGAAATAATATTAAATAAAGGTATACAACCACAAAGGCTTCACTTTGAGTTAGACGGAAATGATTCACCTATTGCACTTCTTAGTTTCCAACAACCCCGTATGTAAAAACACAACCCTAAACCAAAAAAAACTATTATATTCATCAAAATATGAATTGATAGGTATGTAACTATTTCTTAAATATATTTTTCAGGAAAATAAGAAATTTTTTTTTGAAAAGGATAAAAGGGATTCAATGATTAATAATATGAAAATTTAAATGGGGTAGTTGGCTAGATAAGTTATTAGCAGATAAAAGGGTAAGATTCTATATAAAAATAATAAAAACCCAAAAGAAAATTCCATGTTTTTCAAAGAAAATCCTACTTAAAAACCCAGACCCATTATATGAATTTTTCCAAAAATTTTAAAAAAGTAAAACAAGATGAATCACGAATCTCAAATCAAGAAAATATTTTGTCTAAAAATTTGGATAGAATCATTCCGAACATTATGATCCCTGATGTAAAAATTTAAAACAATTGAATGGATTATAAATGAATGATAATAAATAGATGAATTTTTTTATATGATGTTTAAGGTTTTAAATAATATTTTACGATGTTTTATTCAATAATCCCTTTTCCACAATTAATAAAAAATAAATCATTGATTTTGAGTTGATGAATTTTCTAGATGTTATTAAAAATATAAATATTTATATCCCAATACTAGAAGAATAGATTAAAATACCATGTATTATAAATTAACAAAAAAAATAAAACATGAAAACCTTAGAATAATTTTCCACTTACGGTATTATATACAGGTGTAGGGTTCTGTTATATAATAAGATACATACTAAAATTCAAAAACCTCGAAACATCTATCATTCCATGCACCATTGGGGTAGAGGTAGATGATTCCATATTATATGACATCATAGAGAAAAAATTAATTTTATTACATTATATATATATTTCTATAAATAAAGTTAGGTGTTCCACAACCCCTCACTATTGTTTTATAACATTTTGATCGATTAATCACTAACTGACCGGGTATGGTCGATGACCTACCCTTGGGAGTATGGGGACTATTTTCCCTATTAATTTTCATATACGAGACATGATGTGTTAAAACATATTACCTCTCATCATTTGTTGGTCATTTTTAGCCATATGTATGTAATGCCCCATGATTTGGTGAAATATTGTTTTCAAATTAATTCAACATTTTCAATATTCTATATTTCATGCAACACTGAATATAGCGAGTGATATATGAAAAAAGTAAGTTTGGATTGAGTTTGACAGAACACTAATATAATATTTCACTACATGGAACACTTATATTATCTTATTGAACATATGAAAATATTTTTTCTAATGTTACACCAATTTCTATGTTCCTTTCATAGCTTGTGTTACACGCAATGTTGTGTTTTACTGAACTATAATATAATAATCATATTTTTTTGAAATTTTATTATTGAGGCCACCAAGACATTTTAATGGATGTACCTAATAATATTAATTATATTGATAAAATATAATTTATAAATTTACAAAAAATTATTCATTTTTATTTTAATTACAAAGAAATAAAGGTAATAACTATTTGAAAATAATAAAATTCCATTTCATAGAAAACTATTTTTATATACACAAAAACTATTCTATATATATAAATTAAAAAAACAATTTTGATGAAAGATTTTAATAAAACAGTAATATTATATATTAAACGAATTTTTATACACTAATCGAATAGATTATTATTGTTATAATATGTGAATAAATGAAATTTCAAGAATGAAGATTATAATTTTTAAAAGGGAATTTTCCACCTTTTAAGATTACACATATTTAAAAAATAAATTTTTTCTCTATTATAATATATAAATACAAAATAATTTTTTTTTTGAATGTGTAATATCGATATTTACAATGGTTTTTTTGGTATTTTTTTGAGAAGCTCATTTTTTTCCTGAATAGGAAAACACAAAATTTTACATGATAAATGATTTTCCATATCATTGATATATATATATATAATCTTAATAATTTTTCAATGGTATATCTATATCAATTATAAATATATTAATATAACTTAGGACTTTGGAATAAATTTCACCTTCAATTTTTATATAAAAAATTACCAAATTTTGGAACAGTTTCCCTATAAAAACCCATTGTCTCATCCCATGTGCATGAATAATTTTAAAATTATTTATGTAAATTATAATTTTGGAAATTGGAAAAATGGTTTATATATCCTGAATCACTAAAATATATAATTTATATTATTTTTATCATTGTTTTTTACAAAAAAAAATTCATGAAAATAATTTAAATTAATTATAGCGATTTGGGTAAAAATGAGTTTACTTAGTCAGTAAACATGATCATAGTGGAAAAAATAACCTATAAAAATTTACAATGGAAATTTTATTGAAATATTTATATTATATAACAATTTTTTTTATATAATATACCATAATTTTATTCACATATTATAAGGTAGACCTCTTAATAGAGCTTAATATTTTTATATTTACAAGAATACGACTCCACATTTACAATAAAAGGGAATAAACCACCTTCTGTTTTTCAAATAACTAATTTCATTTGGATCATAAATACCCATCAATAATGTGATAAAAACTTCTATTCTATCATCCAATAATCAATATTTTATTATAAATAAATCAAAGTGAGTTCTTTGGTGCGAACCAAAAAAATTACCCTAAGAAGTGGAAACATCCTTCTATAAGAACTTGTGTTTTATTACTTTATCCATATCATAAATTATTATTATTTCATGAATATATACTAAAATAAATATCATAAATATTATATGTTTTTTATGTTAATTTTTCTACCTAAACATTCATACACATTCAAAGAATGGGATACATAATGATCATTTGTGTATACAGCAGTCTACTGCCTCTTGAACTGGGGTCCTTAATTATTTTATTTCCTCCATTAAAGGTTTGGTGTTATTATTTAATTTAATTTATTATATAATATATATTATATTTAGGATTTATTTACTGTTATTTAGATCTTTCATAACACATAACTTCATGTTTTTTATTTTTAAAAAATAAGATAACGTTGTTTGTAGACATGTGGACTACCACCTCAACAAAGCAATATGATTATTTAACACCTTAAATTGAATGTATTATGAATGGGTTGTGTTAATTTATATGAAATTTAGGAAATAATAACTATATTTTATAGATAATATACATATATATAAATAAATCATTTATTTTATTTAGAAATACAGTAAGAAATTTGAAACTGTATTTAAGCATACGTATGACCTACCATCTCTATTAATGAAGTATTTAATTTATTATTAATAGTATTTATATATTATTATATATCAATATATGTTTAATATATATGATATTCATACCCATGTTTAAAATCTATAAATAATGAAATCATGATCTAAATAACATGTCCAAGAATAATAAGTTATATCTTGTTTGAAAACCAAAGAAGTTATTACTTGGATAACCTTAACATGAAATTATTAACAAATGTGTACTATAAAGTAAAAATAAAATATTTTTATGGAATTATATATATTTAAATGACTCTATGGTATATTTTAAATAAACATAATGAAATTGTACATAATTTTTTAATGTGTATGAAGAATGTCATGACTTGGGGTAAGGGTTTTATCATCACAATTTTATTTCTATGAGATATTTATTATAATCACCTATTATACGTAATGTGTTGTGTATGTACTACCCAATAAAAATTTATATAATTAGTCTAGTTTTTTTAATTATTTTAAAATTATAAATTGTTTTTATTATTTAATGGATCTCATGATTGAAATGATTTTCAATTTTTATGGTTTTTCTAACATCTATTCTATTTCTTCTAGACGTATTCAATATTTACTACTTGTTATTTAAAATTGGTTTATATAATATACATCAATTTATTATATTAATATTATATAAAAATTTATTTGTATTTATATATCCATTTTAGGATCTGTCATTTCTAGGGTTTATAGTTTAGATCTTACCGAACTAGTATGGTAATTTTACCCAGACATTTGTTCTTTGAGACACTTGTTTTGTTATGCACCAATATTTTTTATAAGGTGTATATACAATACTTTAAGATGATTCATTATAATGTGAATATTATTTTTATAATCTAAGATTCATGTTATTTTATTCTCTCATGGTTCTAATGATTCAATGATATGAAAGTGGTAACTATTTATTTCTACAGTATCATCTTTAATCATGATTTTTTATTATTATATTTCTATTGATGAAATAATATGATATATATATCAATATCAATCACGATTTTTCTTTTACCCAGTTTATTTATGATATATTCAAAAAATTGTACCGTTTTTAAACTATTTTATAATTTACATAATTAGTAAAACGTTTTTTCATAAAATCATACTATATTTTTCCCTTAAGATAGAAATCAGTTTTCCTTCAACTTTTTTTAATTAATGTTTTTAATAAAATACAATGATCCAATTATATATTCAAATAAAATAATTGTTTTCACATTATTTATTTTTTAAAATTTTACTTAAAAGGAATATTCTTGTCATTTTCCGGGCAAGGTACTTTTTTATACAACTTGTGATAAAAATGTAATGTACGACATGTTTAGATTTACCCATCATCATGACTATAATTTCCTTAAATAATCTTTTTAAAAAGTTATTTTTATTGACTATGTTTTTATTAATATTATTAAAAAAGTTATGTTGTTTACCAAAGAAAATTAGTTCAAGAAAATTCAATATTTCTTTATTAGTTTCCAAGGTGTTTTCAAGGAAAAATATTTTTCAAAATGATTTCAATATTTATTTATATATTTTCAATGTTTTTAAATGGAAATGATTTTTAAAATGCTTCCAAGAATTGTTAATAAAACATTAATGTATTTTTTTTAAAACAGTTTTAATTTTTTTCTAAGTATTTATTTTTATATTTTTGAATTCTTTTCGAATAATAAAATTTTCATATTTTTTTAATAGTTTATTTTTAAATTTAATAAAAATGTTTACAAAATGATTTATAGAATCCTTTATATTTTTTCAATATATTTTAAAATAAAATTATTTGCAATAAAAAATAAAAGAAGACAATATATTTTATCATGAAATATTTTAAAAGAAATTTCAAGTCAATCATTGTAAGAAAAGTATTTTTTAAATGTTTTATGAATGAGATTCTAAAAAAATAATGTTTTCCAAAAGAAATGATACTTGTGACAATTAAAAATCTCTCACCATCTAATAAAACATCCTTTAAAATAGTTTATGGTTTACTATGGATATGATATGAGTAAAAAATCTAATTCATTATTTTAATGGTTTATATTAATGTTGGAATGTTTATTTCATGAAATACATTTCACTTCCATGGGTTATATGCTTAAGAAACCTTCTTCTTTTCAT
Source organism: Viscum album (assembly GCA_963277665.1). NCBI lineage: Eukaryota > Viridiplantae > Streptophyta > Magnoliopsida > Santalales > Viscaceae > Viscum > Viscum album. Next base: position 137,913,939 of record OY728139.1, read on the forward strand.
TGGTTATAAATTAATGTAATGATGATAAAAACTATCTCTCTTTCATAGGTTATGTAATGATGGATTCATTATGATACCCCTTTTATTTCAGAGGTTATAATATGATTTTTATGAAACCATACCTTTTTATAAATCATGATATGATGAATGTTTTATTATCATATCGCATATGTATATATGATATCATTATATGAATGGTGGGACCAATATCTCCTTCCAATGTGTCACAACCCATCCTCGGGGGCCGGGCCGTGAGTACACCAAGCCTGCCTTCCATAGGCCAGGGGATGGAGACTAGCACAAAAGGCGTAAATCCCGATATAAAGGGAAGGAATTGCCTTTGTGATAGTAACAAACACAATAGAGTACACAACTGAAGCAAGAACAAAGTGAACTAAGTATAAAAGTAAATGCAAGAATGTAAATGGACTAGTAAACAAACCCAAATGAAAGTACAGTACAACTGAAAGGAAATTACAAGAGCAGTAAAGTAAAGTAGCAACACTAATTCATCCTCCGGGAATCCCACCTAAAGGGTGGGTACATATGGTCTAATCAGCACCTTAGGTCCGTCTGTCCGCTCCGTGCATGCATCACTAGGTGGTCCACCTTCAGGTACCATCCAGCTCTACACGACTCCTCCACAACCATTGTTCTCTGTCTTCTGCATCCAACACAATGTAGTGCGGGCATAGCCCATGCATGGGTGAGCATACGATACTCAGTACAGATCCCAAGACCCCTGAAGGTCTCCCAGAATCCACAAAGGATATACCACAAAGGAAATATACAGTCGTGAAGTATCAAAAAACTCTACTTAGGTATATTACCATACACATACCTATGTTATCAATTCTAGTTTGGCTCATACTCTCGAGCCCAAGCATAACCCAGTCCACATAGGAAAAAAGTAAATCACACCACTGTTAATGAATGAAATTCAAGACTCAGCTCACACAAGTATACACCTTTTGTATAGAGATAGAGATGATCAGATGTAGTCAGTGATTCATCTAAGATGTCATACCCACATAGGATACAGGACCAACTATGCTGTTAGACCGACATAGGATACAAGACCAGCTACTCTGTCGGACCCACATAGGATACATGTACAGAGGTCAATAGTGTCGGACCGACACAGGATACAGGAACATTAGCCATCGTCGTCGAAACAACGGAGGATCCCAGTACGGTAGTCATCGCTGTCGAACCCATGGACAATTCCAGTACTATAGTCGATGCAGTCGCAACCAGCTCTAGGGTTCCCGCACGAAGGACGCTCGATTCTAGGATGGTCTGATCCTCGATCAAGGGGGTTAATACATCAACTATCACGAAGTCCAATGTTTATGTATCCCAAAGTTCAGTGTCGTCAAAACAAACCCTACGTGACAGACGGTTCATTAATCGGACTCCCGATATGAGGGTTATTGACTTTTCCGTTCCAGGGGTCCAGTTCGATTTGAAGCTAAAACCAACCCGACTGTACTCCAGCTACAACCAAACATCAAACGGAGTATCCCAAAAGAACCTTATCATCAAAATAAATACAACATAGTTGAAGGCACGTCAATCGGACATCCGGTCCTTAAGTTATGAGTGTTTCCGCTTAGAGGGCCCAGTTGTTTTCGAGTTCGAACCAACCCAGCCATACCCAAACATCTCCGACACCTCGAGTGTAATATACCTAAATAAACAACTCGATCCAAGTATTCCTACTCAACTGAAAGTGTGTCGATTGGTGATATTTAGCTCAAGTTATGGTCAAAAGACCGAAAAATTGTCCGAAGTGGGGAGTTTGGGCCCGGTCTGACCTAGGTCCGGGTCCGGCCCAGTAGGGTGCAGTCTGGATCTGTAGGGTGTGGTCTGGCCCAGCTAGGCAGGGCCCAGCCCATGTGACCCGCCTCGGCCCGACCGAGGGGGGTGTGCTTTCTCGGTAAGCTGGTCGAGCGGGGGGCACGACCCCCTATTTGACGAACGCGGCGCCAGGCTAGCACCGCTGGTCCCCTCGGATCCCTAGCGGCCACGAGATCTGCCACTCGTTGTCTCACTTGCGACCTGCGCCAGCAGGATCTTCTTCCGGGCCACCAGAGTCATTCTGTTGGCCCATTTTTCCTCCCATCTGTGCCTGCGGTCATCTCGGGATCCAAACTCCACTGCGAAGGCCCCAAATCATCGTTATGGTCAGGTTTCGTCATCGCCAAACTCCCCACCCATCAAGAACAAAATAGCGGTGGGATCAGAATTGTTCGTTAGTCCATACCCATCGCGTTAGTGGTTCAAATCAACACCCAACAATTAAATACCATGTTCGAGAGTATAAATCACACAAATGAAATATACAAATTCCCATACCTCGAAGTTGTTGTCGTACGTCGTCGATCCGTGGAAGAGGAGCGTCCCGGTATACGGGCATCGCGGAAGAACGGTGTCATTCCGTCAATGATTGAGGAAGGGTCATTTTCGTAGGTGACGTAGGATCCTTAAAGTCGTGGTGCGTCTAAGAAAGATTTGTCTTCATAAGATGTTCTTCACGTTCTTCAACGAGGGTGTTCTTCATTGAAGAACAATGTTCTTCATTGATGAAGGATCACCTCTTTAATTCTCCAAAGCCCCTTTCCAGAATGTGGTTTGCCAACACAAGGAAATAAGGGGGAAATTCAATCAATAGAATTTCTATGCAATTCCTATTAATTCAAAAGTGGTGTCGATTAAAAAATACATAGGCATTAATTATAACATTTGGCACAATTAATGCGACGAGGGAGGTGGGAAGGCTCCACCACAATAAATGTGTGGAGTTTCTAAGGAAACAGTAGGGAATTATTTTGAAGTTTGAGGAGAGTTATTGGGGGGGTGGGGGGGTGAAGGTTGGGGCTCGTGTGGGACCCACCTCACAAATATCCCCACGTAGGAGGAAATAACCAATTCACAAATAAAATTGTGTACCGAACCATTTTATTTAGTTTAAGATTAAGCCCCAAAAATTAACTTTTGACCCGCACAAAATGCAACTGCGGTAATGGTTCCCTTAATAAAATACTAGCACTGTGAGTTCACCGGTGTCTTCAGATTTCAATTCTGAGAACCGCTTCAAAAGATAGAAAAACCCACTCGTTCTTTCACTAAACGTACCCGAGATAAACATCAGAAAATTATTCTGGGCACACCTGGCCTCGGAATCAGGTGACTTCAGAAACTGCGTACTTTTAAATTTCAACATATTCAAAAAAATCCAATGAAATTTCTAGGACATTACATTACTACCACCTCAGGTATTTACACCCCTATAAAGCTACAACATACACTAGGGAAACAAAAAGTGGTAATGAATATATATCTGAGCCTCTTGCTCCCATGTGATCTCATGAAGGTTCTCATGCTGCTAGCAAACACGCACCAGTGGAATCGACCGTCCACGAAGGACCCGCTCCTATCGATCATCGATCTCCACTAGTACCTCCGAAAACGTCACCCTACCATCAATGTCTAGCTCCACGTGATCGATGACGTGGGTCGAGTCGTGAAGGTATCTCCTCAGTTGAGATACGTGGAAGATGTCATGCACCCGGTACAACTGAGTTGGATGGGCCAGGCAGTAATCCACCTCACCTACTCTGTTGAGGACCAGGAAAGGTCCGATAAAGCATGGAGATAACTTGCTGCCCTGACCAAATCTCTGTAATCCACATCGAGGTTTGTCTCGTAAGAAAACGTGGTTTCCATCCTCGAACTCTAGTGGTCTCCATCTCTTATCAACATAAGACTTATGTATTCTCTGTGTAGTCCTCATCCGCTCCTGGATTATTGGCACCTTCTTGGTCGTATCCTGAACCATGTCTTGTCCTACAAGTGCTAACTCCCCAGGATCAGTCCATCACAGTGGTGATCTACATTGTATGGTGTATGGTGCCTCGTAAGGTGCCATCCCAATGGTGGAGTGGTAGCTGTTGTTGTATGAAATCTCCATCAAGGGTAGGTGATCCTCCCAACCACAACTAAAGTCAAGGAAACATGCAAAAAGTATATCCTCACGAGTCTAAATATTCCTCTCCGTCTGGCCATTCGTCTGAGGATGAATGTTGGTGCTCAGGCGTAGCTACATCCCAAAATCCTCCTATAACCCCTTCCAAAAAACGGGTAGTAAATCAAGCGTCTCGATCTGAGATGATATAATATGGAACCCCATGAATCCTTACAATCTGGTAAACATAGAGTAATCCCAAGCTCTCTATTGATCCATGCTCTCTGATCAGAAGGAGGTGGTCCGACTTGGTGAGTCGGTCTATGATCACCAAGATGGAGTCATGTCCTCTAGAAGTGTGTGGGAGCCCCATCACTAAATCTATCGATATCCCATCCCACTTCCACTCTAGAAACTCCAAGGGATGTACCAATCCTGATAGTACCTGGTTCTCTGCCTTCACTTACTGACAAGTGAGGCATTGTTAAACAAACTATACTATAGCCTTCTTCATACCCAGTAACTAGTGCAGTCATCTGAGGTCATGGAACATTTTCTCCACTCTAGGATGTACCGCTAGAGGGGAAGTGTGGAACTCACTCAACACTTCCTCTAGCAGTGTAACTGGTACCGTGGTAAGTCCCCTGAAGAGGATGACGTGCTCTTCTCCTTTAAAAAATCTATCAGGCACCTGCCATGTGGAAATCTGAGCACGTCCCGTCTCACAGTCAATATCATCATGTTGTGCCTCTATGACCCACTGAAGAAGTGGAGGAGTGACTGTGAGGGACTGTAGAAAGTATGCCCTATCCCTATCCACATACGATATCTACAAAGCAGCTAATTGCTCTGTCGCCTCTCCAAGTAGTTGAATACCTAATCTCCTGCTGAGAGCATCATCCACAACGTTCCCCATCACAGGAGTATAGACTATCTCAAAGTCATAGTACTGGAGGAACTCTAGACATCACCATTGTCTCAGGTGTATGCCCTTCTATGAGAAAATGTACATGAGACTATAGTGGTCAGAGTAGACTGTAATGCACTCGCCCATCTAATAGTGTCACCACATATTCAGGGCGAAGACCACTACTGCTAACTCCAAGTCATGGGTAGCGTAGTTCTGCTCATGCTGCCTCAACTGCCATGAATCGTAAGCGATCACTACTTTCTACTACATCAGGACTCACCTGAGTCCGGTCCCTGATGTGTCGTAGTAAACTACATACCCCACACCCTCTTACGGTAGCTTCAAGATGGGTGCACTGTTCAACCTCCATCTCAGCTCATGAAAGCACTGCTGGAATCTATCTGACCACATAAGGGTTTCCCCTTCTTCATCAAAGCTGAAAGCAGTGCAACAACTCTGGAGAAGTCTGGCACAAATCTTCGATAGCACCCATCCAGACCTTAGAAACTCCGCACCTCCGTCACACTCTTGGGTGGATCCCAAGCAAGTACTTCCTCGATCTTCGCAGGTTCCACTATAACTCCCGCCTCTTAGATGACTTTCCCTAAGAAGTGAACCTCTCGAATCAAGAACTGGAACTTTTAGAGCTTAACATAAAGTTGGTTCTCTCAGAGTGTATCCAGTACAACCCGCAAGTGGTAGGCATGCTCTAGTCGAGTAAATCCATATGTATTCAATGAAGACTACGACAAACTGATCGAGGTAAGGATGGAAGATCCTGTTCATGAGACTGATGAACACTGCTGGAGCATTGGTCACGCGGAAGGGCCTAACCAAGAACTCATAGTGGCCATACTGACACCTGAAGGCCATCTTCTTCACATCCATATCTCGAACTCTGAGCTGGTGATAGCCTGACCAAAGGTCTATCTTCGAGAATCATCGTGCTCCCTTGAGATGATTAAAGAGGTCATCAATACTTGGAAATGGGTACTTGTTCCTTCCAGTAATCTGATTCAGGTGATGGTAATCGACACACATTCTAAATCTCCCATCTGCCTTCATGTAAAACTAAATCAGAGAATCACAGGGTGAAACACTAGGTCGGATGAATTCTGTTCCCCACAAGTCCTCCCGCTGTACCCGCAACCCATGAAGCTCAGCCGGAGTGATATGATATTCTATAGTAGATATCAGCACTGTCCTGGGGTACATGTCTATATAGAAGTCTACCTCTCTGTGAGAAGGAAGTCCTAGAATGTCGTCAGGGAAAACATCAGCATATAAATCCACCACAACAGGAAAACATTGCCTCCACACATCAACTACTCCGAGGATGAGACTAGCCAACTGATGCGTGATTGGCTACCCTCTCCTCAGCTTAAGTCCATCCTGCACTACAAAGGCTACCATCTGGATGGTGAAGGTGAACCTAGTCCCATCTATGTGGACACAACACACTTTGCGCCTGAAACAGTCAATCTGGGCATGGATTGTAGATAACCAATCCATCCCCAAGATGACTTCATAAGGCCTCGACGCCACTACTAGAAGATCCCAGCCAAAGCTCTGGCCTCCTAGAGTAAGCTCACACTGCCGGAACTAGTGCATAATCGTCGAGTCTGATCCTGTTAGAGTCTCTAACCAGAAGGATCGAGCCAACAGCTCTGTCGGAATCTCCGAGCTCCGAACAAGGGTATAATCAATAAAAGAATGACCCACACATGTGTCTATAATAACTGCCGAAGGGGTGGTGTATACATAGATAGTACCTCAAATCATCTTAGGTGCACTGTGGTCGTAATCCACCACTGCCTGTAGCTGGGCCTGCCTCTGTCCGCCAGATCCCTGTGGTCAGGGTGGACCTCCTAGGGGTGGTGGTGGTAGAGCCTCCAAACGTTGTCCACCACCCGCTGCTCGTCCAGCTCCTCTTCCTCGTTCGCTTGCTCCCTGTGCACCTCCACGGTCGAACCTCTGCCTCTGCCTGGGAGGTCCCTCCATTGTCTGCTGCTCGTCTGCATAGCGGGTCGGGCAGTCACGAGCCATGTGGCCCTGCCCGCTGCATTCATAGCATTGTATGCTCCTCTTAAGGCGGACTCTGTTTTGTGTGCCCCGCACAACTGAACATGTATCCTGAGGTTGCCCACCTAATGGACCGGTCTGCTTGGACCCCCGTGACACATGTCTACTACTGGCTGCAGAAAACTCCGCTACGTCTCACCTTGTGGTGGGTCTCACTGCTGGTGGCTACTCAGCGAGAAAGAACTCCACTAAAAGGGCTTGACTAAGCACCCTTTCCTACGTCGGGATGCGGAGGGGAATCGTCGAAGCCATGATCTCATGCCTCAGTCCCTGCTCGAAGTTTCGGGTCTTGAAGAACGAGTCCCCTACCATTTCATTGGAGTAGCATTAGAGGTCAGTAATCCTTGCCGAGTACTGAGCTGCTGTCATGCTTACCTACTACAGATGAAGTGACTTCTGAATGCACACCGCAACAAGGGTGGTAGGAACAAACTCTGAGCAGAAGAGACTCTCGAAGTCCGTAAAAAGTAGATATGCCTCGTCGTGCACCTGGAGCATCAGGCTCTACCATCTACCTTCTGTTGTGTGTAGTAGAATCGCAACAAGGATCACCATAAGGTCAGCTGGTGTCCCAACCAACCTGAAGAATCTCACGATAGCCTCTATCCAATCCTCGGCTGCCTGAGGGTCCATCTCTCTATGGAACCTGGGCGGCCTCTGTCACTGAAACTCATGCAATGCACTCAGGCAGTGTGCACTGCCTGCTGCTGGGGCTGGTAGTGTCAGTGGCTCAGCGGGTAGTGGTACCGCTGGTTCCTCTACAGTGATGGTGCCCTTCACTGAGGCCTCGTCGCTCGGTGGGCTGCCATCTCGCACATAACTCTGAACACTAGCTGGGTGCCTTTGTGGGGCCATATTTAAAAGAAACAGATGTGCCACAGTCAATAGTATACCTGGTGAGCTGACACAATGTAATCACAAAGAAATTTTTTGAAAGGAAAACATACACGCAATCAGTGTTTTCATGCACTGAGTCATAAATACGAGGTCATGGTCCTGGTGTATAGATAACTCGACCGCCGCAGCAACACTAGACTCCCTGGATAGACAACCACACTCAATACTCTTAACACTATTGCTACACAGAAGTCAAAGATCAGAGTCTTGAGTTCTGTAGTAGAACTGACTCCTCTAATACCAATTTTTCACGACCTGTCCTCGAGGCCCATGCTGTGACTACCCCAAACCCGCCTTCCATAGGCCAGTGGCTGGCGACTAGCACCAAAGGCGCAAATCCCGATATAAAGGGAAGGCATAACCTTTATGATAGTAACAAACACAATAGAGTACACAACTGAAGAATGCACTATGTAAACTGAGTACAATATTAAATGTTGAAAAGTAAATGGGCCAGTATACAATCCCAACTGAAAGTACAGTACAACTGAAATGAAATTACAATAGTAGTAAATTAAAGCAGCAACACCGAGTCGTCCTTCCGGAATCCCACCTAAAGGGTGGGTACAGATGGTATCCTCAGCACCTCAGGTCCGTCTGTCCGCTCTGTGCACGCCTCACTAGGTGGTCCACCTCTAGGTACCGCCCTGCACCACAAGACTCCTCCATGATCAGTGGTGTCCGTCGTCTGCATCAAACACAACGTTGTGTGGGCATTGCCTATGAAGGGGTGAGCATACAATACTAAGTAGGGACCCTGAGACATTTGAAAGACTCCCAGAATCCAAAAAGGATAAACCAAAAAGGAAAGATACAATCACGAAGTATCAACCAACAATTCTTAGGTATATTCCCATACACATACCTAAGTTATCAATTCCAGTTCGGCTCCTACTCTCGAGCCCATGCACAACCCAGTCCACAAAGGAAAGAAGTCAATCACACCGTTGTTAATGACTGAAAGTCAAGACTCAGTTCACACAAGTATAAACCTTTCGTATAGCAATATAGATGATCAGATGTAGTCAATGATTCATCTATACTGTCGGACCCACATAGGATTCAAGACCAACAAAGCTATCCGACCCACACAGGATACAAGACCAACTACTCTACCAGACCCACACTGGATACAAGTACAGAGGTCAATACTGCTAGACCCACACATGATACAAGAACAGTAGACATCACTGTCAAACCCACAGAGGATTCTAGTACAGTAGTCATCATTGTCGAACCCACAGTTGATTCCGGTATAGTAGCCGATGCAGTCGCAGCCAGCTCTAGGGTTCCCGCACACATCACACTAGATTCCGGGAGGGTCCACAACATGAGCAAGGGGATTGATACATAAAAAATCCTGAAGTCTAGAGATGATGTATACCAAAGTTCGGTCTCATCAAAAGAAACCCAACGCGACAGACGGTGCGTCGATCGGATGCCCAGTATGAGAGTTATTGGCTTTTCCGTTCCAGGGGCCCGGTTGGTTTTTAATCTATATCCAACCCGACCGTACTCCAGCTACATCCAAACCACATCCTGAGTATGCCAAAATAACCATCTCATCAACATAAATTCAACATAGATGATGGCACGTCAATCGGACGTCCGATCCTTATGTTTTGAGTGTTTCCGCTCAGAGGGCCCGGTTCTTTTCGGGTTCGAACCAACCAGGCCATACCCAAACTTCGCCAAAACCTTGAGTGTAATATATCAAAAAGACCATCTCAATCCAAGTATTCCTACTCAACTAACGACGTGTTGATCGGAAGTCTGTATCTCATGTTATAGTTATATGACCAAAAAGCGGTCCGAAGTAGGGGGTCTGGGCCCGGTCCGACCCGGCCCACACCCCCCAGGTCGGCCCGAACTAGGTCGACCCGACCCGGGTCTGGGTCTAACCAGGTGGGGCACGGCCCAGCCCGGATGGGCGTAGCCTGGTCCACGTGACCCACCCCGTCCCGACCGAGGGGGGTGTGCTGGCTCGGCCAGCTGGCCGAGCAGCGGGGGGTGGCAGCCCCCTGTTCCCCGAATGCGGCAATAGGCTGGCGTTGCTGGTCCCTCCGGATCCTGTGCGGCCTTGGGATCCGCCGCACACCGTCGGGCCGACGGCTTGCACCGCCGGGGTCTTCCCCAGGCCACCGGAGTCATTCCGTTGGTCCTTTGATTCTCCCATCTGCGTCTACAGTCGTCTCTGGATCCAAACTCCACTGCGAAGGCCCCAAATATTCGTTGCAGTCCTGTTTTGTCATCGCCAAAATCCCCACCCATCAAGAACAAAATAGCAGTGGGTCTAGAATTGTTCTTTAGTCTATACCCACCATGTTAGTGGTTCAAATCTCCACCCAACTATTAAACATCATCTTTGATAGTATAAATCTAATAAATGAAATATACAAATCCCCCTACCTCGAATTTGTTGTTGTTCGTCATCGATCTGTGGAAAATGAGTGTCACAGTTTACAGGCATCGCGGAAGAATGGTGTCATTCCATAAATGATGTAGGAAGGGTTGTTTTTGTAGGAGATGTAGGCTCCTTGACATCGAGGTGCATCCTATGAAGATGCATCACTGGAAGAAGTTCTTTGCGTTCTTCGCTGGGGGTGTTCTTCGTTGAAAAATAGTGATCTTCATTGATGAAGGATCACATCTTTAATTCCCCAGATCACCTTTCCCAAAAGTGGTTTTCCAACACAAGGAAATAAGCGGGGCTCTACAAATAATATAATTTCTATGCAATTCTTTTTAACTCAAAAGAGGTGTTGATTAAAAAACGCAGACATTAATTATCAGATTTGGCACAATTAATGGGAAGATGGAGGTGGGAAGGCTCTACCACAATAATTGCATGGAGTTGTCAAAGGAAAAAATAGGGAATTAATGTGGACATTTAGGAGAGTTATTGGGGGTTGATGTTTAGGGATCATGTGGGCCCCACCTCACAAATATCCACACATGGGAGTAAATAACCAATTCACAAATAAAATCGTGTACGACACAATTTTATTTAGTTTAAGATTAAGCCCCAAAAATTAACATTCAATCCGCACAGAATGAAACTGCGGTAATGTTTCCCTTAAGTAAATACCTCAACTATGAGTTCACTGGTGCCTTCAGATTTCAATTCCATGCACCGCTTCAAAAGATACAAAAACCTGATCGTTCGTTCACTAAACGTACCCGAGCTAAATTTCAGAAAATTATTCCGAGGACACCGGGCCTCAGAATCAGGTGACGTCAGAAACTGTGTACATGTATAATTTTAAAGAATTTAATAAAAAAATCAGGAAATTTATAGGTCTTTACATAGTTCATTGTGTAATCATTTATATTTTCATAAGACATGCATGGTCGGAACATGGAGTGAAAACGATTCAGTAATAGACTTTTCTTATTAATATGATCATTAGAGTGAAAATTGTCTACTAATGTGGGATTGATAGTGTACCGTGACTACAAAGATGGTTTAGGGAGTATAAAAATTTCCCTAAAATGAAATATATGCAACTTGGGATGGCGATATGTCATACCTAGTGGGTGTATCCTCCATTAAATTTTCTGAGTGCTTTTAGAGATAAAACATGAAACATAGTGAATGATTATATGTGGATACATGTATCGAACAATGTTTATGTATTATTACAATGTTATGATCCCATGGATTAGGATCTTGATTCCCTTATTATTCCGGTCTTATGAAAATCAAATCTTTAATACATGACTCTTTTATATGATCTTCAATATGTTTTTCATTTTCTTAAAATGACATTCTCATGTTCTCTTACATTTATTCTCCATTTAGTCTTACATATATCCTTCATTTACCAATTATAATCATCTGATCTCACCGTTTCTTATGTTATCTTTCCCCACATTATGAATAATGCTTTTATGACACAGTAATACATGGGAATATCATTGTGGGAATCATTTATAATCTTTCACCATGATATAATATTGAATTCCACAATTCCAAAGACACTTAACTATTATGGTCCTTAAGTGTGTACTTTTATAATGTTATGAATATTAATCTAAAATGTTATAACATCCATGTTTGATAGACCTATTGAACTATAGTTTTCATGAAGGGAAATGACTAGTCAACCATTTGAATTTTGGATGATGAAAATTGAGTGAGATCCTTTGGGATATTTATAAGGATACGTCTTGGGTTGTCTCAAAGGAAAAATATAAGGATGAGTTAATGTTTAAGAAAAATTCATAGAATTTTAGAGAAGGATATAGAATGTGGTGTTGTAGAAAAAAATTGTTAATGGATACAAAATGTTTATTTTGATCTAGAACATATGGGAAGAGTGGTACCAAACTCAAAAAATATGTGTTGATCTAGACTCAATATGGAATCGGTGCATGACAACATGCATTTCTATACACATGGTTTTTCACTCATAAGGGATATTAATTTTAAATTCATAAAAACATTATGAAACATCCTGAAGTATTTAAAAATAATATTACAATGAATGACATATGATAAACCAAATATTTCATTGATTAATGAATATGGTTTCCGAATTTAGACATCATCTAATTAATTTTTCATGAATTTATTGTTTTCTAATTTTTTAATTTTTTCAAATGATACTATTTTTGGTTTTAGTAAATGGAGGAATCCAAATGGTACCGTGTTAACACTTAATGTGATGAAAACGTTGATTATGAGCAACCAAATAGGATAAATAATAGACTAATGGTAGTTGTGATCTTGCCTAATATTTTTTTATAAAACATGATTGACAATGTGTACCTTAACCAAAAATTATATAATCAAATTATGGAATGATATTTGAGAGACTTCTGGTAATGGAGAATATGGAGGGAAGAATATTTAGTATCTATTTTATTGAGGACATTAATGGAAACCCCATATTGAATGTCTTAGATGAGCAGTATGATGTTTTGACTATAGAAAAGAATGACACACAAGTAAGTAAAATTAATTGAAAAATGAAAATTTCTATTAGAAAAATAAATGTAAATAATGCCCTATCAATGAAATAACAAATTGATAATTTATTTAAATGCTAAATGAATGGGGTATACAAGATTCATTTTCTTAAGTGGAATTCTCACTCAGAGAATAAGTATGGTCATACGAGAAATTGTTATATTGGTTATGTTTTTTTAATGATGATAAAACATGTGAAATGTGAATGAAAATTGGTATAAAGTAATAGGTTTTTGTTTTTCTTTTAAATTACATAAGGATGAAGGATATTGATTGGTATGTTTTTATATATAGATTAAGGAATCATTTTTTATGAATTATGAAATACATAGGTATTTTTCATTTTATATATTTATAATAATATGTTGAGTTAATTTATTGGACAGAACCTATAATCTAAGGGTATAGTTATTTCCATAGGAAACATTTTATTATGGGAAATATAACACCTAATATGGTCCAGATATTAAGATAATGATTCATAGATATAATAAATTAGACCGCACTGATTTCAATGGAACCGATTTCCAATTTTTTATAGAAAGTGTTTTATGTTATCATTATTGAATTATATGTTTTTATTGTATTTATGGAATATATCAATTAATTTTGGTAATAAAGAATCATGCATGTTTTCCAAAAGGATTTATAGTATGTTAGGACACTACCATGTTTCAAGATAATATATTGTTATGATATTCACATGTTTAGAATATGAAAACTAATAGCTATGTTATGATATACATGGGATTACTTTTTAGCAGGTTTAGAGAAATTTAGGTACCTTATTTCTAATGTTTTTTATTTTCATTATGCAGATGTCATATATGGTTATTCATTTATTGAATGGTTTGGGTTAACCATAAGAGGATGATTTTTATATTAAAGTATTATCTCACCATATAAGGATTTATTCATATTGGATAACATGTTCTAACCACATTACGTTAATGGTCATGAATGATAGATGGAGTTATAGATCATTATATTTATAGATCCCATGATATGTCAGTTCATTCGGTATAAAAAAAATTATTCTTCATTTCCTAGAGTATGAAATGAACTGTAAATTAATCATGGAAAAACCAATAGTGAGATTTTTATGAAAACTTGTATGTATATATTCTTTTGAAATTATTTATCTATAGGAAAATGATCTGTCATAAAAAAATATCACTACCTTCAATTCAAGAGAATAAAATGGTCCCTTTTATCATCATCAATTTATTTTTTCTAATCATTAATTTTATTTTGATCAACCACTTTTTATGATCAATGTTCTATATCACTCTCCATTAGTACAAAATAATTATACATATCATCTATACCTAGATGTTTACTTTCCATATATATTATCCTATTCCAAAACATTGTTTTTAGTTACATTGGGTAACCATTATAATCCCAATATTTTGTTAACTTATTTTTTATAATTCAATTGTATGACTTGGGTTTAAATGAAAGAAACATTAATTTATTAAAGATTTTGTGACCCATAATAATTTTAATAATGAAATTCATTTTAAGGGGGTAGAACGTAACTCTACGAGTTTTTGTGAAACTTTGTTTTCAAATAAATTTATGCTTTTCCATATTCTTCATTTCGAGGAACAAAAAATATATCTTTTGTTAAATGAAATCACAATTTTATTTCATGTGTTTCATGCAACACCATGTTAATATTTAACTATATTAATCATTTATATTAGTATTGGGTAAATGAAACACTATGCTTGGATTGTGTTACACACATCTCTATGTTCCTTTGACATCTTTCATTTTACGTAAGACAAATTTTACCAATCCACAATGTACTATTAGTATTGTTTTTAAAATATTATTATAGTTAACACATATCCATTATAATGGATGATATGATTATGATTATTTGAATTGTGAATACATTCTTTAGACATGAATACTAAATAAAATATTTGGATAACTATTTGGAAGTAATGAAATTCATTTTCGAAGAAAAATGTTTTCCTATGTACAAACATAATTTTATCTCAATAAAAAAAATATGATGAATGTTTTTTTATTGCTTTTAAATATTATATATTCATCCAAAATCATTGATACTTTTCCAATTTATTTTATTGTCATAAGATAAAAATAAATCCATTTTGTGAATTTCAAGATGTATTTTCTTGTAGAATATTTTACCACGATTTAATGAGGTTCCTATTTTGAAAATAATTTTATATTCTTTTATAATTTTTATTTGAAAAAATAATGTTCATATTTTTTAATTAGGAATATTAAAATGTACATTGGGTGAATTTTTTCTATTATTCTAAGATGTAACATTTTCTGATGAATAATAATAAACAATAAATTTTAATTGAATATTTTCTTCATAGTCTAGATTATTTAAATAGATAAATAATATTTTCTATTATAAACCATGCTAGTATACTATCCATCTCAAAAATCAACCCCGTTATAAACATGGAACGATGTGAATTCCCAATCCCAGGGGCTGGAAACTAGTGATGAGAAAAAATGTAATCATAATGGGAATTATTTAACCCAAATAAACCTGGATCAAATAAACAAAAATGATCCCGCAGAAATAAACCAACAATAACTAAATATAAATTAATATATAATTTATCCAAATATAACAACAACTAATCAAAACAAAACTGAATACAAATATAAAACTGGACCATGCCAACAAGATATATAGGCGACCTCTTAGTCACCACTATCCACAAACTGACCTTCTCTAAATAAACCAACACAAAAACCTACACCTAAAAAATAGGTCAGGTCTAAAATCATTGAGTTGAATAAGTATGATGTGGGATAAAAAATTTCTTCATTTTATCAAAAAAAATTCCAGACTTTTCCTTTTCTCAAAATAGTATACAAAAATGTTTTAAAATAAAATTAATTATTGGCCTCTTAAAAAAAATTATATATCCAAATATGGATTTCCTAAATTATCCTCTTTAAAATATAATAGGAAGCTTTTATTTTAAAAAATGATTTCAGATTCCACAAACCAATTCAAAATAGAAACCCAAATAAAAAAACTAGATAAACACAATGAGGTTAGGCATAAATTAAATGAATCTAATGAACATACACAAATAGAAACCCCAATATCCAATAATATTGTAGAAATAAATAGAACATATAGATAGTGACTCTTGAAAAATTATGTAAAATCTCCATTGTGGTCCTTGAACGTACTCAGATAAAAACCACCTATTTGCATATAGTGAAGCACTATAGTAAATAACAAACTGGATGCTCTAAACTATCCAAACTAGTGGAACATCCCGTATAGACCTGTCTAGTTAAGGGGGTACCAAACTATCTAATTGGGGTCGACAAGAAACAATTACTCGACCCTATAGATGACACTTAGAAATCCCATTATTATAATAACAATAATAATTAATTGCCAACATGGGGTAGAATCCATAACCTAAAGTGTTGTAATGAATCATCCACTAGAGGAGAATGCATCAAAAGGTCTATAAGACTCAATACCGACATGTTCACATTCACAATAAACTAGTGAGGGTCTAATAACAAGGTCTAGTGGTCTATAAACATGATCCATGTCATCAAGAACATACATGAAAATACAATTTTTCCATGCATGTTCATCCAATAGTAAAAGATTACACAGAAACCACCATAATCTTTAATCAAAACCATTTTGCACAACATTTTAAAATACTAATTTATTTTTCACACTTCCTAAACTTTCAATATATTTTTTTAAAATATATGAAAATCCAATCAAGATCATGCATTAAAACAAAAAAAACAGGCCTTATCAAGGATATACAATGTATCAAACATGCATTCACATCATATTATTGATTAACTAAAACTCTATAAATACTCTAATGTAATGGGGGAAACATATTTCAGAAATGAATTACATTTAGAATGTATTTTCATTGAATTTTTATATCCAATATGTAATACCACATTCACCTGCAAAATTCCAAATAATCCTTTAAACAATTTAGAAGCCATCCCACATTTGAAAATTTGAGATGACCCCTTATATAATTTTAGTTACCAAGAGTATCTATAGAGCCAAACAATCCATTCTTCCAATCATTCATCAATAAATATCTCAAAATTATAAATGTTCCATGATTTGGAAAATATATTTGAAACCTCTTTCAATTTAACAAGAGGAGCCAAAACCATTTAGAAATCAAGGAATATTTTTGAGAAATGGTGGATCTCTCTTATGTGCCATCATCATTTGAATTCCCATATGAGAGTGCACCCCTTGAACCTATGGATGTTACAACATCCAATGTGACACCTCATGTTTCCATGTTACCATCCCAAGACCCATTTTTAGGAAACTCTTCTTTCCTTAAAACCACACAATAGTTCACATAATGACAAGATCACCATTAATAACTTACAATAAAAAATAATTTTAATATTTATCCCCACAATTCATTATTCCTTAAAATGGCATACATATCACATGTCATACCATATTTATTATTTCAACCAAACCATTTAAATACAACCAATGAAAAAGTACACCTAAGGTTCCCAATTTAACATTAAAGACTAAAATATTATTTTATCAAACACCTTGTGTGCAAATATACTTAATCATGATAGGAAAACCCTTTTTAAACCCATTTAATAATAAAAATACATAATAGTAATAAAATAAAATTATAATAGCACATCAAAAGAATTAAAAACACATTTATAAACCTTTAGGAAAGATAATGTTTCAATTATAATGTTCAGAATTTAAATGTATGGAAACACCTACCTCAAAGATGATCGAATGGAATAGGAAATAAATGGGTTGAATAACCAGGACTTAGAGGAAATCCGAACAACCTAACTTCTAAGAAAAAAACCCACACATCAACCCTCTCCCTTTAGAAATATCCTACATGGATCCCCATCAAGGAAGAACCATAAACAAAGAGAGAAGTGAAATAAGACGTCGAAATCATCCAAAAACCAAATGAAGCATACATAAGAGCCTTAATGGGGATTTTGAACTCAAATGAGGAAAATGAAGGAGAATCTTGAAGATCCCAATGGTGTTCTAAATTCAAAAAAGGGGAGGAAATCATGAATTGATGATAAAATAAATTAAGGGAAAATATGAATTTTACAATTTTAATGACCTAGGAAATATGACCAATTTGGTTTTATGGTTTGTCAAATTATTCACAAATAATTAACACCACAACAGAGAAGAAGTAACCCTACATGGTCTAGCCAGATGACTTCTCAAAAAATGTTCCAACCATTGAAAGGCTACTACCAAAATCCATTTCCCCCCAGCACACTTAGCACATAGTTTCTATGACAACCTGGCTCTTTATTACACACTAAAACATGATTTATTACATATAAATCACTAGATAACACATATGAGATAGATATGTACCATTTCGTTGGGGCCTAGGATAATTAAATAACAACATGAAACATTAAATAGAATATTTTTATTGAAAACATCCTTTACATGACCTCAATATTCCCTCACATATAGCATTGCATGTGATAACCAGAGGACATGAATAAGAAAAGGGTGAGATATAAATCTCAGAAATGGTGTAAACATGGAATATCATGGAGATTATAATAAATTTTAGGAAGAAGGAATATCAATGGAGCACAAGGGAAACATGAACATAAAGTCATTATAAAGCATTATAATCATAACATGGAAATGTGAGAACAACATATAACATGGAATTAGAATGAGCCAAGGATCATTGCACATGGGGAATGAGTAAATCATCATTTAAAATTAATTATCATGATTCAACACCCATTTCAAATCACTTATCATGATAATATACTTTACCAATTCATTGGAGCACTATCAGGGTGCAACCTTTATAAACATTTCTTTTCGTGCACACATGTGCCACATGGATCATATAACATGGAATAAGTCAGAATAATAAGTTATTCGTTGATCAATTAATTTGGAATAAATACATGAAAATACCATTAAATATGTATATATTCATAAATGATAATACCCATGATAGAAATAGGGGTCTGGTATTCACTACTCAATGATCTTGGCTTGGGAAAACATGATGCAATTTCGGCATCAAAATGGCGTAACATAAGGATTCAATAAATATTTTGATGAGAGGGATACATGTGTATTATAATATGTACATGAAATGGTCATTAAAGGGATAATATAGACATGTCACAACAAATGTAATAGATTTTTGATGCAAAATACAAATGAATTACCTTGATGTAATAGTGGAGGGAGAAATCCCTCACGAAATTCCGGCATGGAAAACGGTGTACATGGGAGGCATTAATGAGAGATTAATGTTAATAGAATCATCTAAAAATGAAGTGGAAAATATGGGGGAGGTCTGAAATCATACCCCGACATTTTTAATTGGTAAAAAATGAATAACTATATAATGGAAATATGAAAAAAAACGAGAAAGGAAGAAATCACTTAATTAAAAGTGTGATCCCAAAGGATTGAGAGAGACTTGAGAGATGATTCATGAGAGATTAGTGCACTTTGGGAGGATACTAGAGAGTATGGGGAATGGGATGGATGAAATAAAAATTATTTTATTTATGAGAAGTGGTATTTTGGGAGGGATTATATAGGAAAAGAGTGGCAATTCATTATTATTTAGGTTTGGGTCACCACACATTAAACTAATCAAAACCGAATACCATCTAATGATTTATGCCAAAGGATTTTTCCAAAAAAGAGTGGGAAAAAATATTATATAAGGAAAATGACAGAACATCTGCAAATAATATGGTTTCTTATGTGGAGGTGAGTGACACTCTTAAAGAAATTCATTTAAAAAGATAAAATGTTTTATAACTCATCGAGGGTCCAATAATGCTTTGTTAAAAAAATTTAACAACCCTAAAATAAAATTATTTTAATTTTAAAAAATATATTGACAGAAAATATCATTTATAGTATTTTATTACATCATTATGGGGTCATTATGTTGTCATAAAACACAATATATACCTATACAATATTTATTTTATACCCAAAAATTCGACTGCCTCCGAAAATTATGAAAAATTCACTATAGTATAATTTTGAAGTCCTGATTCTAAAAATAATAACCATTTTATCTAAATAATTTTATAAATATTTTAATTTTTACATCTAAAATAGAAATAGACTTTTATCGAAAATTCTTGGGTTTTGATAAATACGACATTCAATCCTTTCCAAAAATTACAATTTCATTCATAAAATTATATGATAATTTATATTTAATAAATATTAATTTACTAATAATAATAATATTTTATTAAAATATTGTTCAATTAAAAAATCCTTTATTTCATCAAAATATAATTCTTAGTTGAATTTTAAATAAAAATACTATTTGAACTTTATAAACTATTCACAAAGTAACAATAATAAAATTAATGTATATTCACTATTATATACAAAAATAATGAACATAATCATAGTGTTAAGGTCTTGTAACCAAAACCCTTACAACACCTACATAAGACTGAAGGGTAAGGTGTACAATGGTGAAAGACTCTTGTGGTGGCTCAGATAACATTTCTTGGGTGGTAATATCTATCAAAATCCACTTCTATTGTTGGTGGTTCTGTTCGATCATAACAGTTTGAAGCTCGTCTTGGGATTGGTCAAAAGTGAAGCCCAATGATTCTACCTCCATTCCTAGATCTATCAAATGGACTTCATACGGGAAAAGTCTATATGACGAGGCCATCACTTCTTGTGTCTTAGAAAATTGGATTTTTTAAATCCATATATTTATATACTAATCATGTGATCAATGTTCAATGGTTATATTTTCCATGGTCAAATTTATTAACAGTATTTTAAAATCTAGAAACATTAAACAAAATAAGTGCATATTTAATATAACCATTTATCATAATAATACAATTAATTAGACTAAGAAGAATTTTTATTAATGAAAACTTGGGTCATTACTATCTTCCCCCATTAAAAAATTTCTCCCTCAAAATTTCCTTTTACCGAAATAAAAAATATGTTGGTACCTCTGCTTCATCACTTCCTCTGAATAACACTTCACATATTCAAACTTGTGGGTTCGCAACAACACCATCATGAGGGGCACTACCTTAATTCAAATGAAATTTTCCCTATGATGTATGATCTTCACTGGTATCTCATCATAATAAATATCATCCACTAATTGTACTAACTCTTAAGAGAATACATTTGAAGGGTCTAGTATGTACATCCATAAGAGGGATACATGAAATACATCATATACTTTGGCCATGTTAGGTGGGAGTGCTAGTCGATAAGCCACATGTAACATCCCAAGTAAGTTCAGAATTATGGATTTTCATATCTATGTCTATTTATGAATTAGACAGTGTTTTAAAGGCTTAAAATGAGAATAAATCCAATCATAAGCATTGAATTCTCTAATATTTTTAAAAGACTATTTTACCGCCATTTGATGGAGAACCATTTTTAAATATATCTTTTGACAATTTTATAAGTTCTATTCGTCAAAATAAAATTATTCTCTATCATTTGGACACTGAAATTTACTTTGGAATTTTTTTTTGTATTTTTTTGACAATGTTCATTTTTTAATGAATAGTGAAAAATACCGCATTTTACTTCAAAACTGTTTTTTCATCTAATTTAATTATATGGATATATTTTCCTTTTAATTGGTTTTAAAGTTTAATTAGAATATATTTTTAAAATTTAATCCAATTTTGGTCACTGTAATTAATTTCACTTTGTAATTGGGCATAAACAAGTGTCAAACTTTTGATAGATATTGTTTCTATAATACCCGCTATTTGTTTTGACAACATGAATTATTTTTATATTAATTACAAAAATTTATATGTATGGAATTTGGTAAAATTTATTCCATATTTGGAATCAAATAGTCCAAATTATTTAATTAAGACTCTTGTTTTTTTGACATTATGAATAGTAACAATGGTAATTATCATTAATTATCGTGATTAATTAGTAATCGGGTAGTTAAGTTTGATAAAATATATTATAATAATATAAAATGACCCAAACATGTGTCCTAATACTACTGGTTGTGTCATGTACGACCATGGGATACCTTGTTCTACCTTTGTGACCTCGTGGAATCACTTTTGTTTGATAGTGACATTTTACCTTTTTATTATTAAAGAAAGTTAAATTTAACAAAAGTATGTAACAACTAAGTAAAAAAAAATTTGTCTACATAAATTATCTCTTAGAATATAAATAGTAACTGGAAATTGAAAAAGATTTCCTACATCATGGTATTTTATTATAATTTTTAAACATTAAATAAATATTCATATTTATGACACCATGATGATGTAGTGATAAATCATTAATGATTGATTTAAATAAAATGAAAAGAAAATGTAAAATATAAGACTTAAACAAGTCAAAAACCTATTGGATGGGTTTATTTCGAACCCTTAACACCTTATCTTTGAAATATATCTTTTTGGGACCTTTATAATCTAATACTCATTTTATAATAAAGTAACATTTCTAGACATTCCAAGAGTGCCCCTCCTCCCTCTTATAAAAGGCCCCCACCTCTACCCACTTACCGACACCTCTCAAGAAACTAGCTCAGAAAACACTACTCATTTTATCTCTCCACATCCCTCTATTCATCATAGAAGCCTTACCTTAGGCAGAATGCTCTTCAATAAACCCTTTTGGTTCAAATCAAGGGGAATTACCCGATTTAAAGGTAATGTCTTCTCTTATGTCCTTTTGTTGTATTTTTCATATCCAACACCCTAAACACTTTTTATTCATTTATTTTGAAACAAAACTAGTATTTTAAATATACTATGATGTTTTTATGATAAATATTTGATTTACACTTACACACGCCTCCGTCTAATGGTTAAAGAACATACTCTTTCTGTGAGTGGTGAATTACAGTCTCACGAAACGATGATTGTTCAAACTTCTTTTAACACATTTCATGGTTACCATTAAGAAGGAACTCTATTTATATATGATATATATTATGTTTATGTTTTCCTTATGCTTCTTTATTTTTCATTTATGGCATACCTTTATGGTTTCCACTATGAGTAAATGTGATATGTTCATTTTAGGAAGAGGGGACTACCGCCCCCTCCATGTGATTTGAATCGTTAATGCCATATGTAGGGCATATTATGGATTGTGATAATGATGTTATATATGATATTATACTGGAAATATAATATACCTTTATATCATTATGATTTCATTCCATTAAATACAAAATAGAAATGAAAGTAGCATTCATGCGTACGTACGGATTACCGTCTCCATGAACAGTGCATTTCATTTCTTACATCTAAATGTTATTTAATATTATAAATGAATGTATATACTGGGTTTATATGATATATATGATATCTACATCATGTAAATAATTCTGTATATAATGAATATTTTACCACATGAACAACTTGTAATTGTAAGAAGTTTATTTTTGGCTCAAGTACCAAATATTGAAAAAATGACCATTATTAACTTAAATAATTACATATTATTCATAACATGGTAATAAGAGATATAAAAGGAATAATGAACTTGAAAAAGTTTCTTAAGAATGTATAAATTAACTCGAGTTTTTTATTATAGAGATTAAAGAACGATCGATTCAAGTCAGACATGAGGTATGTAACTTCATCTCAATCTCCTTTCATTGAGGAATATTTTTTTTATACACAACTTTATTTTATATGGTGTATAAACCCCTATTACGTTTACTTTTATTCAAAGGGAATCTTTTTTTATGAAGCATTTTACTAAATGACCAAAAAAATGTTTTGTCTTACGTATGTGGCGGCAACAACTTCTCCGTCATCCTGACAACTATTTATGTTTCGTCTTCCTTTAAAAGCCATAATTTTTTTCAAATGCAAAATAAATTACATGTTTTACTTTTCATTTATTTTGGTATTGAAAATGGTTTTGATAATGTTTTGATTATATCAATGTGTTTTAGATATCTTGTGATTGAAATGTGAAAATTTTATGTTTTCTTTATTCATGTTTTATGTGATACGATTATGTTATGGATATTGGGAATTGTTTATGAAGATGGGTGGTTCCATGATAAACTAATGGTGAGTGAGCCTGTGATAGCTCTCTAATACATTGGGTAATGTGAAGGAGTTAAACGCTAAGGTTTCACTGAATCGATTTAGGGAATATACTATAATGGGTATTCCAAATGTAACCATGAGGGTTACTCCCTATGTAAGAATGTTATGAATGCCTCAAGTAGCCATTATGTATTATGTTTTCAATTAGTTATTCATAAACCTTATGATTTCATGAGGTATGTTAAATTGCCTATATTTATGAGAAAAGTATGTTTTCCATGATACTTATATATACATGGACTTTGGCTTTCTTTCTGTATTTTTATACCCCTTACTAGATTTTTATGCTCATCCCATGTTTTTGAAATGTTTTTCACAAGTCAAGGGAAAGGTAAATGATGTGATGATAGTGTTGAGGAAGTGTTAAGAAAGAATCAATGTTTCATTTTAAATATGTTTCCTTTGATAGGAAAAGTGAATATTGCCTTTTATGTAACCACCATGTTTAAATGTGGAATGTATTGCATGACTTATGATCTAATTATCTAAAACTATAAACCTGAAAATATCCTCAATGTGTATTCTTGAAATTAATGAATATTAAGTAATTTTTAAGGCTGGGGCCATATAGTTGGTATCAGAGGTCAGTTTAGATTACCTTAGGAGTTAGAATTCTATTAAATGATTATCCAAAAAATATTTTTTTATTGTCAAATTGAAATGATATAGAATTTGAAGATTACCATGTTGCTTCATCTAAGACATATTTGTTCAGAATGGTTTTCTGTAGAGGAAATAGGGAAGCAGTGCTAGGAAGACATACTGAAGGAAATGACCTTCCAAATCAGCATCTTGAGATGGTATGAATAGGAACTGAACGGTTTTTCATAGTAATGGCATAGTTGACTCAAGAGATTAATAGTGGTGGTATCCATGCATGAGATCATCCAGATCAACCGCAGAAGAACATGTCAGTGGTTGAAAATTTTATGAGGCAACATCCCCCATCATTCAGATGATAATTTGACAATGTTATAGATGAAGGGTGGATTAAGGCACTAGAGAAGATTTTCTATGTCATGGGATTTTTAGACAATCAAATGGTTAGTCTTGCTGTTTACCGTTTGGAGGGTTAAGCAGATTAGTTATGGTCGATGGTTAAAAATAACAGGGACACTGATGTCATTGATGCTCTTGACTAGGATGAATTCAAAGGTATGTTTCTTGAGAAATATTTTCCTAAGGCTGTTCGAATTAGGATGCGATAAAAATTCTTGTAAATGAGGAAAGAGGACGACTCAACGACTTCTTATTAAGGAAGGTTCACTCGATTGTAAATGTATGCTCCAAATTTTATCTGAGACCTTGATAGTAAAATCAATCGTTTTTACTCAAGATTAATGTCAAAATATCGATGGTTTTTAGATTCTCACGATTTCAAGAGTTATGAAAATATTGTTCAATTTGCTGAGAAGGTGTAAATGGAGTTTTCCGATGATCAAGGGTTCTATAAAACCAACAGAATAAGAGACTGAGGTGGCAAGAGAAAGGGAAGAATCCTTCAAAAAGGTCTGATGGTAAGAAAACTAAGTTTTCAGTTTGTGATAAATGTGCCAAAAATAATGATGGGGAATGCCTTTTGAATTTTGGAATGTGCTACGATTTGGTAATATGGGACATAAGGCTCGTGATTAAAGTGAAAATTATAAGGGTGATGGTAAGACAAAATTTTATTTTCAGTTGGTAAAATGATTCAAGTTCAATGAGATGGGTCATTATGCAAACGAGTGTTCAAAAAAGAGCTCAAATGATGGGAAGCATTCAGACTACAAGAATAAAGGTGTGGTGAAATCCTTTGCAACTACTTCAGTAGATGTTGGGCCACCAAATAAAGTGTTATCAGGTACTTTGATTGTTATTTCAGATTATGCCAATGTGTTGTTTGATTCAGTGTCTGCACAATCGTTTATCTCTGAAAAATTTTCTAGTAAATTGGGAATTCCATCTCAAGAAATGACTCTTAAACTTGTGGTAAAAACAAATGGGGTAATTTTGAGGCAAAAAGAATTTATATGAATCTTCCTATACTTATCCCTAAGAATATTATACTTGCAAACATTATTGATTTAACTCTAATAGAGTTTGATGTTATCCTAGGTATGGTTTCTCCTTCTGTTTACCATGATATGATTTATGGTAGAGATAAAGAAGTTTCATTTAAGAAAGACTTGCAGTTTGTGTACAAGAGTGAACCACTACTGTTGATTACATATCAAGAGGATGAGAAAAGTTTAAAAGATGGAAGAGAATGCTACCTTACACATATTGTTGAAAACAAAGGAACTGTTCATATTAATGATGTGCTAGTGGTAAGTGAGTATCCTGATGTGTTTTCTTGATGAGTTTCCTAAAATAATACAACACCAGGAAGTTTAATTTACTATTGACATAGCTACTGATGTGAAGCTAATTTCGAAACCCCCTTATCAAATAGCACAAATTGAACTTTTAGAGTTGAAGGATCAATTGCAAGATTTATTAGAGAATGGTTTCATTCGACCTAGAACATCACCAAGGGATTCTTTTGTATTATTGGTTAAAAAGAAAGATGGATCAATGATATTTTTCATTGATTATAGAGCCTTGAATAACATCACTGTTAAGAACAAATATCCTTTGCCACATATCGATGATTTGTTTTATCAGCTCCATGGAGCTCCGTATTTTTCAAAGATTTACTTGAGATAGGGGTACCATCAGTTAAAGGTAATAAAAGCAGATATTATGATCACTGAGTTTCGTACAAGATATGGCCATTATGAATTTGTAGTAATGCCTTTTGGGTTAACCAATACACCTGCTATATACATGGACCTTATGAATAGAATTTTCCATGAGTTCATGGATAAGTTTGTAGTTGTTTTTATTGATGATATTTTGGTGTTTTCTAGAAGTAAAGAGGAGCATTAAAGTCATTTAAGGGTTATTTTTCAAACATTAAAAGATAAGAAATTTTATGGGAAATTCAGAAAGTGAGGATTTTGGTTGCAAAAAATTTCATTCCATGGTCACATTGTTTCTAAAGATGGAATAACTGTTGATCCTGCAAAAATAATGTTTGTTGAAGAATGGCCAAGACCCACAAATGTAACTGAGATTCGTAGTTTTCTAGTTTTGGAAGGCTATTACCAATGGTTTGTTAAATTTTTTTCACAGTTCTCTAGTCCAATGACCAACCTAACTCAAAATATTGTTAAGATTATCCGGACAAAATAATGTGATGATTGTTTTCCGGAATTGAAAAGGTGTTTGGTGAATGCTCCAGTTTTGGCACTACCTTCTAGGAATGGTGTGTTTTTTATCTACATTGATGCTTCATTGAAAGGACTTGGTTGAGTCCTATTGCAGAATGATCAGATAATTTATTATGCTTCACGTTAGTTGAAAACTCAGGAGGTAAATTACCCTACACATGATTTGGAATTAGCTGTTGTTGTTTTCACTTTAAAAATTTGGAGGCGTCATTTGTATGGTGTAATGTGTGAAATATATACTAATCAAAAAATAGTAAAATATATATTCACTAAGAAATAATTGAACATGAGACAGATTAGATGGATAAAATTAATTAAGGATTATGATGGTACAATTCATTACCATCCGGGAAAAGAAAATAAAGTGGCTAATGATTTGAGTCGAAAAAGTAATGATTCATTAACCATGTTACATTTGGAACATGATCCTTTGGATAAGGATTTGATGAACCTTGGAATAGAAGTTGATGGTGTTGGATGTTCATCCGTTTTGTTTCATGTGTCAGTGAGATCATCTCTATTAGATAGAAATAACCATGATACGAAGAAAGACAGTGAGATGTAGAAAAAGGTAGAGCTGGTTCAGAAGGGTATGTTACCTGAATTCAACATTGATAGTGATAGTGTTTTGTGATTTGGGAAGATATTTTGGTTTCCTTGTGTTTCAAAGTTGAAGAGAGTGTTGTTTTGTGAAGCTCATAGTTATCTGTTTTCAGTTCATCCAGGCAATACTAAGATGTATAAAGATCTTTGTGAGTATTACTGATGGGATAGAATGAAGAGAGATATTGATGATTTTACTTGAAGTGATTGACTTGTCAACAGGTTATAGAAGAGCGACGGTTACCAAAAGGGATGCTTAATCCTTTACCACTGCCAGAGTGGAAATCGGAGAATATATCCATGGACTTCATTGTGGGGTTGCCGACGACACCTCGAGGTAATAATGAAATATGGGTTATTGTTGATCGTATGACTAAATATTCTCATTTATTTTCTATACTAGATACATTCTCCCTAGATAAACTATCGTATTTGTATCTTAAAGTGATAATTAGGTTACATGGAGTTCCCCTCTCTATGGTATCTGATCGTGATCTTAGTTTTACTTCTATCTTTTGGAAAGGCCTTCAGAAGTCATTGGGTACTGAATTTAATTTTAGTAAATCTTTTCATCCTCAATCAGATGGGCAGTCAGAATGAACAATTCAGACATTGGAGGATATGCTACGTGCTTGTTCGATGGATTATTAGGGATGTTGGGACCAATATCTTTCTTTGTTTGATTTTTCTTATAATAACAGTTTTCATTCTAGTGTACAAATGGCACCATTTGAGGCATTATATGGGAAGCAGTGTCAAACTCTAGCTTTTTGGGATGAAGTGGGTGAAAGGAAGTTGATGGGACCATAATTAGTAGAAGAGTTGGTAGAAAAAGATCAGCTAATATAGAAATACATGAGAATAGCTCAGAGCATGCAGAAAATTTATGCGGACAATGGGAGGAAGGATCTCTCTTTTGAGATAGGTGATTATGTCTTCCTCATGTTTTCACCACGGAAAAGTGTGATGCGGTTTGTTAAGAAAGGAAAGCTGAGTCCAAGGATTATTGGACCATATGAAATTATGGATAGAGTTGGATCCGTTTCTTACCGAGTGTCTTTACCTCCGAGTTTATCTCAGGTACAAAATGGTTTTTAGGATTCAATGTTGAGGAAGTACATGCCAGATCCATCTCATTTTTTGAGTCCAGAGGTAGTTTAGTTGTAAGCAAAGAAATATTATGAAGAAAAACCAGTCTAGATTCTTGACCATAGAGAGCAGGTGTTGTGGAATAAGGTGATTCATCAAGTAAAGGTTTTGGGGAAAAACCACATGATTTAAGAGGCAACATGGGAATCTAAAAATGCAATGAGGGATAAATACCCCCACTTATTTGATAAGTAAATAAATTGTGGGGACACAATTTTCTAAAGGGGGGAAGGATGTAACATATCAAGTTGGTATAGAATTATGAATTTTCATATCTATGTCTATTTATGAATTAGATAGTGTTTTAAAGGCTTGAAATTAGAGTAAATCCAATCTTAAGCATTGAATTCTCTAATATTTTTAAAAGATATTTTTACCACCTTTTGATGACGAACCATTTTTAAATATATCTTTTGACAATTATATAAGCTCTATTTGTCAAAATAAACTTTTTCTTTAGTATTGGGACATTGAAATTTACTTTGTATAAATTTTTTGTATTTTTTTGACAATGTTCAATTTTTTAATGAATAGTGAAAAATACTGCATTTTACTTCAAAACAACTTTTTCATCTAATTTAATTATATAGATTTATTGTCCTTTTAATTGGTTTTAAAGTTTAATAAGATTATATTTTTACCATTTAATCAAATTTTGGTCATTATAATTAATTTCACTTTGGAATTGGGCATAAACAAGTGTCAAACTTTTGATAGATATTGTTTCTAAAAAACCTGCTATTTGTTTTGACAACATGAATTATTTTTAAATTAATTAATACAATTTTTTTGTTTGGAATTTCGTAAAATGGATTCCATATTTGGAATTAGAAGGTCCAAAGTATGTAATTAAGACTCTTGTTTTTTTGACATTATGAATAGTAATGATGGTAATTATTTTTAATTATCGTGATTAATTAGTAATCGGGTAGTTAAGGGTAATAAAATAATATCATAATAACATAAAATGACACCAAAATGTGTCCTATTACTACTGTTTATGTCATTCATGACCCTGGGATTCCTTGTACCAACTTTAAGACCCCATGGAATTACTTTTGTGTGATAGTGACATTTAATCTTTTTATTTTTAAAGAAAGTTAAATATAACAAATGTATGTAACACCTAAGTAAAAAAAATTTAATATTGTCTACATAAATGATCTCTTAGACTATAAATAGTAATTGGAAGGATTAAAATATTTCTTACATCATGGTAGTTTTCTTATAATTTTTAGACATTAAATAAATAAATTTTTTAGGACACCATGATGATGTAGTGATTACCTCATTAACGAATGATTTAAATAACATTAAAAGATAATGTCAAATATAAGACATACACTTGTCAAAAACCTATTGGATTGGTGGATTTAGAGCCTTTTATCAACTTATCCTAGAAATATATCTTTTTGGGACCTTTAAAATCATAAACTCATTTTATAATAAAGTAACATTTCATGACTTTCCATGATTGCCCCTCCTCCATCTTATAAAAGGCCCCCACCTCTACCCCCTTACCCACACATCTCAATCCATTTTCTCAGCCACAATATGCTCATTTTATCTCTTCACAACCCTCTATTCATCATAGAAGACATACCTTATGAAGAAAGCTCTTCAAGAAACCCATTTGGTTCAAACCAAGGGGAGTTACCTGATTTAAAGGTAATGTCTTCTCTTATGTCATTTTGTTTTATTTTTCTTCTCCAACCCCCAAAACTATTTTTATTCCTTTCATTTATAAAAAAACCAGTATATAAAATATAGTCAGTTTTTTTTATGATAATTATTTTATTTACACTTACACACGCCTCCATCTAATGGTTAAAGAACATACTGTTTTTATGTGGGGCGAATTACTGCCTGACGAAACAATGATTGTTAAATATTTTTTTAACACCTTTCATAGTGGCCATTAAGATGTAACTCTATTTATATATGATATATCTTATGTTTATGTTTTCCTTATGCTTCTGCACTTTTCATTTATAGCATACTGTTATGGTTTCCATTATGAGTAAAAGTGATATCTTCATTTTAGGAAGTGTGAACTATCACCCCCTCAAAGTGATTTGAATCATTAATTCCATATGTGAGACATATAAAGGATGGAGTTAATTATATTATATATGATATTATACTGGGAATATAATATCCTTTAAATAATTATAATTTCATTCCATTAAATATGAAATAGAAATAAAGGTAGCGTTCATGGGTATGTACGGCTTACCGTCTCCATGAATTGTGCATTTCATTTCTTACCTATTAATGTTATGTAATATTATAAATGTATGTATATACTGGATATATATGATATATATGATATCTACATCATGAATATAATTCTGGATATAATGAATATTTTACCACATGAACAACTTGTAATTATAAGAAGTTTATTTTTGGTTCAAGTAACAAAGAATGATAAAATGACCGTTATTTACTTAAATAATTACATAATGATCATAACATGGTAATAAGTGATATAAAAGGAATAATGAACTTGAAAAATGTTCTTATGAAAGTAGAAATTAACTCATGTTTATTATTCATGAGATTAAAGAACGATCGAGTCAAGTCGGACATGAGGTATGGGACTTCATCTCAATCCCCTTTCATTAAGTCATATTATGTTTTATACACAACTTTTTATTATATGGTGTATAAAACCCCTTGAATTTTACTATTATTCAAAAGGAATATTTTTGTATGAAGCGTTTTACTAAATGACAAAAAGGAATGTTTTGTCTTACATATGCGACGACAAGGATTTCTCCGCCGCCGTGACCATTATTTGAGTTTTAGCTTCCTTTACAAGCAATAAATTTTTTAAAATGAAAAATAAATACCATGTTTTACTTTTCTTTTATTTTGGTATTGAAAATGGTGTTGATAATGTTTTCATTATATCAATGTGTTTTTGATATCATGTGATTGAAATGTGGAAATTTTATGTTTTATTTCTGGATTTTTTATGTGATACGATTATGTTATGGTTCTTGGGAATTGTTTATAAAGACGGGTGGCTCCATGATAAAATAAGTGAGGGTGAGCCCATGATAGCACTCCAATGAATTGGTTAATGGGAAGGTGTTAAATTCTAAGGATTCTCCAAAGATATTTAGGGAATATACTGTAATGGGTATTCCAAACATAACCATGAGGGTTACACTCTACGTAAGAATGTTATGAATGCCTCAAGTTACCTTTATGTATTATGTTTTCAACTGGTTATTCATAAACCTTATTATTTCATGAGATATGTTTATGTGCTTATGTTTATGGGTAATTTATGTTTTTAATGATTCTTATGTATACATGGACTGAGGTTTTCTTTCTGTATTTTTATACCCCATACCGAGATTTTTATGCTCATCCCATGTTTTTGAAATGTTTTTCACAGGTCAAGGGAATGGTACATGGTGGGATGATAGTGTTGAGGAAGTGTCAAAAAATAATCCATGTTTTATTTTAACTAGTTTTCTATTGATGGGAAAAGTGAATATTGTCTTTTATGTACCCACCTTCTTTAAATGTGGAATGTAAAGCATGATTTATGATTTAATTCTCTAAAACACCAAACTTTTTATGATCCTAAATGTGTATTATTGAAATAAATCAAGTTCAAGTGATGTTTAAGGATGGGTCCATATACCACATCCCTTAAAAGATCAAGAATCACAAAGGGTCAGATGTACATAGGGCTTAACTCCCCTTTATTTCTAAACCACACGACCTTATTACATGGAGATATGAATAGGAGTACCATATCTCAAACATTAAAATCAAGGTCTCATCAACGGTTATCATCATAACAATTATATCGACTATAGGATTCCTTGATATGTTGTTGAATGGTTTTCACCTTGTAAACCATTTCTTCGACCATTTCTGGTCCTAGTGTCTTACACTCAGTGATGTCATCTCAACATTCTGGTGTTATGAAACTCTTCCCATACAGGGATTCATATGGTTCCATTCATATACCTGAGTGGAAACAATTATTATAGTAGAATTAAACCAGAGGAATATGTTTATTCCATCCACCATTAATATCCATTGAACATGATATTATCATATCTTCCAATGTCTGAATAGTTTTCTCAGATTGGCCACCAGTTTGAGGATGATAGGCTGTACAAATATTCAGTTTAGTATCCAGATCTTGGTGAAGCATCATACAAAATATAGAGGTGAATCTTGGATTTATATAGGATATAATCAATAGGGGTACTCCATTTAGCCTTACCACTTCCCTTATATATATTTATTCCAGTTGATACAATGTGAAATTCTCTTGAATTTCAATGAAGTGGGAAAACTCTGTAAGATGATCAACAAAAACCCAGATTGCATTGTTGCTTTTATATCTATTCAAATGTCTGGTGTCAAAGTCTATAGTGATGTTATCCCATTTCCATGATCATATGGGCAGTGGTTGCATCATCCCCTTAGACTTATAACTATCTGGTTTCACTTGTTGGCACATGTAAAGACCCGAAAAATTCAAGGAATTTTTTTTCCTTAATTATCTTGATAATTTTACAAGAACACAGTTTCTGACGGCACCTAATACCGAGGCCTAGAGTTGCATTTTCTCGGGTGTGGTTTTTAATTTTTTTGGGGTTCAGTTAAGAAATAAAATAAAAGTGGTGCAACCGGTTTTTATTTTATTTTGCTTAACGTATGTTAAGCGGATGATGTGGGACCCACAATATCCTACCCATTTGGTAGGATATTTGTGAGGTGGGGCCCACATGAGCCCCACCATTTCTTTTCTTCTATGTAACGCACATGCACCCCCTTATTAATGAAGTCAACTCAAGCATTTATTCTAGTTAAGAAATGCCTCATTAATTTGGGCGGTTAAATCATTTCAATTAATTCATTGAATTGATTGTTTCTTTTTGAAATTCAATATTTGTCTTGTGTGTTAATAAAATAAGACAACTCTTATTTTATTTCTGTTGGAACTTGTTGCGTGGAGAGGATTTAGAGAAAATACTTCTTCTTCGATGAAGAATGTGAAGAACGCGAAGAATGCGAAGAACGCAATGACCTCCGATGAAGAATGCAAAATCCCCAGAGATCGACTACGCGACACTGTGTACCGCGACGCCAAAGACATTTCTTCTGTGACGAGCTTTTCCACGATGAATCCTCACTCATCATTTTCGACAATGTAGAGATTTATTTTAATTGTTGTTCGTGAATTTTTCCGTTGCCTTTATTCTCTATTACAGGAGCCACCTGTTACTGCAATAATGGGAGTGAAGTCCGACTCCACGAACATGGCCGACCCTCCTCTCCCGTATGGTTGTTTGATATTTTTGCGACACAAGCAAGGCAACGTGGTGCCGAAGCACCGCACAGGAATTGTTATGGAACGGGGGAGAAGCGCATCGCTGTCGCGCCGCCCCGTTGAAGACGAACCAAAGACGTGTCGTCGTCGCGCCGCACCATTGAAGATGAACCAGAGACGCAGCACCTTCATGTCGTGCCGGTGAACCCCAAAAGCACTGCGGCCGGAGTGGGGCTGCAGTAGAGGGGCACGGCGCCGTCGCGTCACGCCGGACGGACGAAGGCCGCGACCGGTTCTGGGCCACGGTGGGGCAGGGGAACCGGTGGCCGGTTCCGGGCTGCCGGCATCGGAGCAGGGGGACTGGCCGGTGCAGGCCGACCGGTCAGGGGAAAGCACCGGGGGTCGTAACCCCCGGCTGACCAGCAGAAGCGTCCCCCCTCATGGGGGCCGCAGTTTCTCCATGCGGGGGCAGCGTGCCCCCCACCCTCTTTGCTCGGCCGTAACGGCCGAGCCGGCCGCCTGGCCACCCAGTCAGCGCCAGAGCGCCGGGCCTAGCAGCCGGGCCGCGCCAGCCGGGCTGGGCCGCACCCAAGAGGGATGGACCTGGACCCGGTTCGGGCCGACCCTGGGGGTATCAGGCCGGGTCAGACCGGGCCCGAATCCCCTAATACCGGACTTTTCACTCCGTTTCCCATAACATGAGTTGAGGACCTCCGATCGACGCACCATCAGCTGAGATGTGGGACTTGGATCAATATAGTCGTTTTGCTATATTACAGTCAATGTTTTGGAGTAATTTGTATTCGGCCGGGTTGGTTCGTACACGAAACCAACCGGGCCCTCGGAGCGGAAACACTTATAACTTGAGCTACTGACGTCCGATTGATGGGCCGTCGACGTTGATGGATTCATCTTAGTGAGAAGGATCTTTTTCCTTACTCCACTCGAGGTTTGGATGTAGTTGGAGTATGGTCGGGTTGGTTTTGACTTAAAAACTAACTAGGCCCCTTGAAAAGAAAAAGCCAATAACTCTCAGACCGGGCGTCCGATTGATGCGCCATCTGTGTCTTTGAGTTCATTTTGACGATACAGAACTTTTGGATACATCAACATCATACTACGTTTCAGTTGATGTATCATCCCCTCGGCTTGTGGAGAAGACCCTCCTGAACAAGCTTTCTGTGTGTGGGAACCCTAGAGATGGCTGCGACTGCGACGACGATGACGAATGTACAAAAAGCCTCCGTAGATTCGACGACGACGACTACAACACTCAGTGATCCTACGTGGTTCAGTGCTACCGATCTTGTGTGGGTCAGATCCTATGTGGGTCAGCGCTCAGTGATCCTGTGTGGGCCAGCGCCTACAGATCCTGTGTGGGTCAGATCCTGTGTGGGTTATTGCGGGGGTTAGTTACCTATCAATCCATTGTGGGTCCGATCCTTTGTGGGTCATGGTGGGGTTAGTTACCTATCGACCCTTTGTGGGTCATTTTGGGGGTTAGTACCTATCGATCCTTTGTGGGTTCGACGGCTTAGAGGAATCAGTGGCTACATCTGATCATCTCTATTGTCATATGAAGAAGTATACGTGTGTGAGATGAATCTTGTTTTTCTTTCTATGTGGATTGTGTTGTGCTGTCCGGTGTGGATTATGTTTTTCTTTCCTATGTGGAATGGGTTGTACTTGATCTCAGATGTTGGAGACGAACACAAATTGGTGACTTAGGTATATGTATGGGCATATACCTAAGTAGTGTCGGATGTTACTTCGTTATTGTATCTTTCCTTTGTGGATTATCCTGTGTAGATTCTGAGAGACCTTCGGGGGTCTTGGGGTCCCTACTGAGTAGCATATACTCATCCCTACATCGGCTATGCCCGCACTACATTGTGTTGGTTGCAGACGAAGGACAACGCTGATCGTGGTTGAGGCTTGCGGAGTAGGACGGTACCTGGAGGTGGACCACTGGGCGGGACGTACTCGGAGCAGAAGACTAGACCCAAGGAGCTGTGGAGGCTATCTTTACCCACCCTTTAGATGGGACTTCCAGTGGATTACTCAAGGCTACGACTATACATTTCAGTTGTTGTTTTCCCTTTCTAGTTGTAATTTACTTTCAGTTTGGGTTTGAATTCTGGCCCACTTATTTTTCCGCACATACTGTTGTACCCAGTATTTACTTAGTGTTTACTTCTTCATTCTTGCTCTGTGGTGTTTGTTTACTTTACAAATGCAATGACTTCCCTTTTTATCGGGAATTACACATTGGTGCTAGTCGACAGCCCCTGGCCTATGGAAGGCGGGCTTGGGGTAGTAATGGCACGGGCCCCGAGGACGGGTCGTGACAAATTGGTATCAGAGGAGTTCGGTTCTACCGTAGAACTCAGGACTCTGATCTTTTTCTATGTGAAGAAATAGTGTTAAGAGTATTGAGTGTGGTTATCAGACTAGGGAGTCCAGTGTTGATGCGGTGGTCGACGTATCTGTACACTAGGACGCTGACTTCTGATTTCCGAATTAATGCACAAAAACATTGATTGCTTGTGTGTTTCAAGTTTTCTTTGTGATTACTTTGTGTCAGCTCACTAGGCATACTGTTTGACCATGGTGCACCTATTTTATTTAGGATGGACCCATGACGGTAGCTAGCTAGGGTTCCAAGAGTTGTGCGTGACGACAACCCACCGAGCGACGAGGCCTCGGTACATGGCCCTTTGACAACAGAGGCACCGACGATACCTCTACCCACCGAGGCACCGATGCTTCCAGCCCCAGTCGCTGACGATGCATGTCGCCTTAGTGCACTACATGAGTTTCAGCACCAGCGACCACCCAGGTTCCATGGGGAGATGGACCCTGAGGCAGCTGAGGATTGGCTGGAGGTAGTGGTATGTGTTTTCAGGTTAGTGAGGACACCAGCAGACCTCATGGTGATCCTCGCTGCGAGCCTCCTGCACGCAGTAGCTGGCAGATGGTGGAGGATGATGCTTCAGGTGCACGACGAGGCATCTCTCCTCTGGACGGACTTTGATAGCCTCTTCCGCTTGGAGTTCATCCCAGCCACCCTCCGTGTGGTGCGCATCCACAAGCTTCTACAGTTGCGGTAGGGCAGCTTGACGGTCACCCAGTACTTGGCGAGATTTACCGATCCCTCGTGCTATTCGACAGAAATGTTACCAGACCCATTCTTGTGAGCCCGGACCTTTGATCAGGGATTGAGGCACGAGATCAGGGCAGCGCTGATCTCCCTTAGCATTCCGACATAGGCAGGGGTACTAGAGCGAGCCATTTTGATCAAGAGCTTCTTTGCTGAGCCTGCATCAGCAACGAAACCTACCGCAGGGTGGAACGTAGCAGAGTCTTCTGCATAAGGCATTAAACAGATGACTCATTGGTCCAGGTAGACCAGACCCTCAGGCAGACGACCTCAGGACACTGGCTCAGCAGTGCGGGGCACAAAGCGCGAAGCCAATCTTTTGAGAGGCAGACCGTGCTACGCATGCAGCGGGAAGGGCCACATGGCTCGTGACTGCCCAACCCCCCGTGCCGAGGAGCAGCAGATGGTTGGGGGACCACCCAGGCAGAGGCAGAGGGTCGACCGTGGCGGTCCGCAGGAAGCAGGCAGACGAGGCAGAGGAGCTGACCGAGCAGCAGGTGGTGGGTGACGCTTTGAAGCTCTGCCACCACCACCACCAGGAGGTCCACCCCGACCCTAGGGAGCCGGCAGGCAGAGACATGCACAACTCCAGGAAGCGGAGGTCTATAACCACTGCACGCCCGAGATGATTCAAGGTACTATCTGTGTCTATTCAACACTTTCTTCAGTTCTTATAGACACAGTAGTGAGTCATTCTTTGATAGCCATTGCCCTTGTTCGGAGCTCAGGGATTCCGACAGAGGTGTTGGCTCGATCCTTACGGCTAAAGACTCCTACGGGAGAAGACTCGATGATTACACACTGGTTCCGGTAGTATGAGCTTACTCTAGGAGGCGAGAGCTTCAACTGGGATCTTCTTGTAGCGGCGTCGAGGCCTTACGACATCATCTTGGGAATGGATTGGTTATCTACAGTCTATGCTCATATCGACTGCATTAGGCGCAAGGTGCGATGTGTACGCACCGACGGGAGAAAGTTCACCTTCACCGGCGAGAAGGGAGCCTTCACAGCAGAGGATGGACTCACATAAAGGAGAGGACAAACCATCACTCATCAGTTGGCTAGCCTCATCCTAGGAGCAGTTGACGTGCGAAGTCTTGGTTTTCCTGCTGTGGTGGATCAGTATGTAGAGGTTTTTCCCGACGATGTTCCAGGATTACCTCCTCGTAGAGAGGTAGACATTTATATTGATCTGTACCCCAGGACAACCCGGATATCGACCCCAGCATATAGGATGGTTCCCGCCGAGCTTCGAGAGCTATGGGTACAGTTGGAGGACTTGCAGGGAAAGGGTTTCATCCGGCCCAGAGTTTCACCCTGGGCTTCCCCGATATTGTTCGCCATGAAGGCAGACAAGAACTTGCGACTTTGTGTCGACTATCGTCACCTGAGACAGGTGACAGTGGGGAACAAGTATCTGCTACCAAGAATTGATTACCTCTTTGATCAGCTCAGGGGAGCACGGTGGTTCTCGAAGATAGACCTTAGATAAGGCTATTATTAACTCAGAGTTCGGGACGAGGACGTGTAGAAGACGGCCTTCATATGTCGGTATGGACACTATGAGTTTTGGGTTATGCGATTCGGCATAACCAATGCTCCAGCAGTGTTCATGGGCCTCATGAACAGGATCGTTCAGCCATACTTGGATCGATTTGTTGTGGTCTTCATCGACGACATTTTGATATACTCGACGACCGAGTAGGAGAACGCATACCACTTGTGGGTTGTACGGGACACACACCAAGAGAACCAAATTTATGTTAAGCTCTCGAAGTGTCAGTTCTGGATACATGAGGTTCACTTCTTGGGACACGTTATCTCTTAGGCCGGTGTTGCAGTGGATCCTGCGAAGATCGAGGCAGTGCTAGCATGGGAGCCACCAAGAAGCATGACGGAGGTGCAGAGTTTCTTGGGACTAGCTGGGTACTGCCTGAGATTTGTGCTAGACTTCTCCAGAGTTGCGGCACCACTCTCAGCTTTGACGAAGAAGGTGAAACCCTTTGTGTGGTCAGACAGATGTCAGCAGAGCTTCCAGAAGCTAAGACAGAGATTGATCAGCGCGCCTATCTTGAGGCTACCAGAGGAGGGATTTGGATACGTAGTTTACTTCAATGCATCAGGGACCAGACTTGGATGTTTCCTCATTCAGGAGCGGGCCATGATCTCTTATGGATCATGTCGATTGAGGATGCATGAGCAGAACTACGCTACCCATGACCTAGAGTTACCAGCAGTTGTCTTCGCTCTGAAGATGTGGCGACACTATCTAATGGGCGAGCGCTTTACAGTCTATTCTGACCATCAGAGTCTCAGGTACATCTTCTCACATAAGGACCTGAACCTGTGATAGTGGCGATGGATCGTGTTCATCCAGGATTATTACTTTTAGATAGTCTATACTCGGGGGAAGGGGAACGTAGTAGACGATGCTCTCAGCTGGAGGACGAGCATTCAGCTACACGGGGAGGCGACATAGTAGCTAGCTGCTTTTCAAATATCCTCCATGGATAGAGATGGAGCAGCCTTCATTCAGTCACTCACAGTCACTCCTCCACTACTGCAGTGGGTTAGAGAGGCACAACATGGAGACGCCGACTGTGAGACGCGGTGTACGCAGATATCCTCAGGTCAGGCACCTGATGGTTTCTCTTTAGGAGGAGAGAACACTGTCCTTTTCAGAGGATGTACATTGGTACCAGTTCCTTTACAAGAGGAGGTGCTGAGAGAGTTTCACACTTCCCCTTTGGAGGTACATCCTGGAGTGGAGAAGATGTACCAAGATCTCATATGACAGCACTGGTGGCCGGGCATGAAGAAGGCTATGGCAGAGTTCATTTCTCGATGCCTCACCTGCAAGCAGGTGAAGGCAGAGCACCAGGTACACGCAGGATTGGTACCGCTCTTGGAGGTCCCGGAGTGGATGTGGGACGGGGTATCTATGGACTTCGTGACTGGACTTCCACGCACTTCCAGAGGTCATGACTCCATTTGGGTGATTGTCGGCCGACTCACCAAGTCGACACACTTCCTACCCATCAGGGAGTAGAGCTCAGTGGAGAGCTTGAGACGTCTCTATGTTCATGAGATGGTATAGCTTCATGGTGTACCATCTTCTATCATCTCCGATCGGGATGCTCGCTTTACTTACCAGCTTTGGAAGGGGTTACAGGAGGCGTTCGGGACGCAGCTACATCTGAGCACCTCCTTTCTCACTCAGATGGATGGTCAGAAAGAGATGACCATTCAGACTCTCGAGGACATGCTCTGTGCATTTGTCCTCGACTTTGGTCGTAGCTGGGAGGACCACCTATAGTTGGTGGAGTTCTCTTACAAGAACAGCTACCACTCCACCATTGGGATGGCACCATACGAGGCGTTGTACGACCGACCTTACAGATCACCGCTGTGCTTGACAGACCCTAGGGAGTCAGCAATTGTGGGACATGAGATGGTCTAGGCCACGACAGAGAAGGTCCAGGTCATCCAAAAGAAGATGAGGGAAGCTCAGTTCCGGCAGATGTTTTATGCTGACAGGAGGAGGAGGCCACTTGAGTTCGAGGATGGCGACCACGTCTTCTTGCGGGTCTCTCCTCGACATGGATTACGGATATTTGGCCGAGGTGGAAAGTTTCCTCCACACTTCATTGGACCATTCCAGGTCCTTAGCAGGATTGGCGATGTTTCTTATCGCCTGGCTCTACCACCTCAGTTGCACCGGGTGCACGACGTCATCCACGTATCCCAGCTGAGGAGATACATGCACGACCTGACGCATATCATTGACCATGGGGATCTGGACATTGATGGTGGGTCGACTTTTGTGGAGGTTCCGATGGAGATTGAGGATCGACAGGAGCAGGTACTACAAGGAGGGTCTATTCCTCTAGTGTGCATCAGATGACAACACAGGAACCTCCAGGAGAGCACTTGGTAGTGGGAGGCTCAGATGCATGCTCAGTACCCACATTTGTTTCCCTAGTTTTTTATGTAAATTTACGGGAACTTAAAGCCCTGAGTAGGGAGTGATTTAAAAACCCGAAAAATTCAAGGAAATTTTTTTCTTAATTTTCTTGGGAATTTTACAAGAATGAAATTTCTGCCGGAACCTAATTTCGAGACCCGGTGTGCCCAGAATCTTTTTCCAAAGTTTATCTTGGGTACATTCAGTAAACGAACGAGCGGGTTTTTTTCTAACTTTTGAACCTGTGCTCGGAATCAATTTCTGAGGGCACAAATGGAATCAGAGCGCCGATTTTTGTGTAGAAACATCTTTTTCGGAGTTGTGTTTGCTCGGGTGTGGTTTTTAATATTTTTTGGGGTTAAGTTACGAAATAAAATAAAAGTGGTGCAACAAGTTTTTATTTTATTTTGCTTAACATAAGTTAAGTGGATATTTTTGGACACACAATATCCTACCCACTTGGTAGGATATTTTTGAGGTGGGGCCCACACGAGCCTCAGCGTTTCTTTTCTTCTATGTAATGCACCGGCACCCCCTTTTTAATGAAGTCAGCTCAAGCGTTTATTCTGGTTAAGAAATGCCTCATTAATTTCGGCGGTTAAATCATTACAATTAATTTATTGAATTGATTGTTTATTTTTGAAATTCAAACGTTGGGTTGTGTGTTAATAAAATAAGACAACTATTATTTTATTTCAGTTGGAACATGTTGCGTGGAGAGGATTTAGAGAAAAGCCTTCTTCTTCGGCAACGAACGTGAAGAACGTGAAGAACGCGAAGAACGCGAAGAACGCGAAGAACGCACCGACCTCCGACGAAGAATGCAAAATCCTCGGAGATCGACTACGTGACACCGTGTACCATGACGCCAACGACGCTTCTTCCGTGATGTGATTTTCTGGGACGAATCCTCTCTCATCGTTTTTGACGAGGTAGGGATTTATTTTAATTGTTTTTCGTGAATTCATCTGTTTCATTTCTTCTCTTTTATTAGAGTCGCCTGTTACCGTAATAACGGGAGGGGGGTCGGACCATAGGAACACGGCCGACCCTCCTCTCCCTTTTGGTAGATTGATATTTTTGCAGCACGAGCAAGGAAACGCGGTACCGAAGCACAGCGCGGGAATTGTTAAGGAATGGGGGCGAAGCGAGGCGCAGTCGCACCGCGCTGTTGAAGACGAACCAAAGACGAGACGACGTCGTGCCGCACCGTTGAAGACGAACTAGAGACGCGACGCCGTCGCGCCGCGCCGGTGAACCACAAAAGCACCACGGTTGGAGCGGGGCCACGGTGGAGGAGCACGACGCCGTCACGTCGCGCCGGACGGATGAAGGCCGCGGCCGGTTCTGGGCCGTGGCAGAGCAGGGGAACCGACGGCCGGTTCCGGGCCGCCGACATCAGAGCGGGGGGACCGGCCCTTGCCGGTCCCGTGGCGGCAGAAGCCGACCGGCCGGTGCGGGCTGGCCGGTCAGGGGAAAGCACTGGGGGTCATACCCCATGGCTGTCCAGCAGGAGCGGCTGCCCACATGGGGGCCGCAGTTTCACCACGCGGGGGCAGCACACCCCCCTCCCCCTTCGCGCGGCCGTAACGGCCGTGCCAGCCCCCGGGCCGCCTGGCTAGCACCAGCGCGCCGGGCCGCCCAGGCCGGTCCGGGCCGCACCCAAGAAGGACGGACCAGGACTCGGTTCTGGTCGACCCAGTTCGGGATGCCCGGTTCGGGCCGACCTTGGGGGTGTCGGGCCTGGTCGGACCGGGCCCGAACACCCTAATATCAGACATTTTGGTCTGTTGCACATAACTTGAGCTGCAGACCTCCGATCGACGCACCGTCAGATGCAATGAAATCCTTGGATAGAGACGGTCATCTTGGTATATTACACTCATGGTATCAGAGTACTTTGGGTTCACACAGGTTGGTTCGTACACGAAACCTATCAGGCCCTCAGAGCGAAAACATTTATAACTTGAGCTCCGGACGTCCGATTGACGGGCCGTCGAATTTGATGGATTCCTCTTAGTGAGACGGATCATTTGGATTACTTATCTTGAGGTTTGGATGTAGTTGGAGTACAGTAGGGTTGTTTTTGACTTAAAACCCATGATTTAAACATGAACCATTTGGATTCTTGTGGTGAGTTGTCCAAGAATGATGGTTTATTTATGACTTCTTTTTTCTTGCTTGTGCTATATTATTCAAAATAATTTAAAATAATTTTTTATTTTCTATAATTCGATATAAGATAAACACTATCCAAAAAATGAAGACAATTAAATTCTCCATTATAGAAATTTTTAATAATTTCTCATATTTTATAGTTATTTGTAATATTTTTTAATTTTTAAACAAATATATACATTTTTAAAAAATTTATAATAATTAACACTAATAATTTTTAGTTTTACGTAATTTTTACTAATTATTATTAACTATCGGTGACACAATTTCAAATATATTGGTGGAAAACATTTTTACAATGACTCATCTGCTTAAAACATTCTACAACTAAAAGCACTATGAGAAGTCTGTATCAACCTAAAAAAATCCATTTTCATATTCTTGAGGTTGGAGAGTAAGGATGCCTTGCTACACTACTCAGCAAGATATCGTTCCTACAAAAATAAATATTCGTACGTCAGAGAAAACTAGTCATATGGATTTTAGTCACAGAAAGTTACAAGGGGATGATCCATCAGATGAAAGAACCTCATTTGTTTGACGACTCACTGACTAAAAAATTGTCTCTGTTAAATCACTTTGAGAAATATTCTTCAATGTATTTCCATGTAGATTCTTTATATTGATTATAGTGGGTTTATTCTGCAAGGAGCTGAGGCGTCGATCAAAAGGAATGCCACTGTTCCTCTAGAAATTGTGTCTTTTTATAAATATACATGAATTTATTATAATGTTTATTATTTTTTTACTAATTATTAATAATTATTACTATTCATTACTATTTATTAATAATTAATCCTAATTAATACAAATTAGTACTAATTATTACTGATTATAAATAATTTATTCTAATTATTACAAATTGTAACTAGTTATTAAAAATTAATCCAAATTATTTATAAATATTGATAATTCATCCTAATTGTTACTAATTCTTACAAATTTATCATAATTATTACAAATTATTTCCAATTATTTCTAATTAATCTTTATTATTAAGAATTAATTCTAATTATTAATAATTATTGGTAATTAATCTTAATTATGACTAATTATGATTAATTGTTAATAATTATTCTTTCTAAATAACATTTGTTGTAAATTTTTCCTAATTATTACTAATTATTACTATTTATTACTAATTATTACTAATTAGTCCAAATTATTACTTTTTAATCTTAATTATTACTCATTATTTGTAATTATTGCTAATTATTACTAATTATTGGCAATTCTTTCAAATTTTTACTAAATATTACCAATTATAACTAATTATAACCAATTTTT
Source organism: Viscum album (assembly GCA_963277665.1). Taxonomy (NCBI): domain Eukaryota; kingdom Viridiplantae; phylum Streptophyta; class Magnoliopsida; order Santalales; family Viscaceae; genus Viscum; species Viscum album. The sequence continues at coordinate 137,958,821 of OY728139.1, forward strand.
ACTGATTATAACTAATAATTACTAATAATGACTAATTATAATAAATTATTACTAATTATTACTAACTATAACTTATTAATACTAATTATTATTAATTAGTACTATTTATTACAAATTTTTAATAATTATTACTAATTATTAAAAATTAATATTATTAATTACTAATTATTACTAATAATTACATATTTATTAATAATTATTACTAATTATGACTAATTATTGATTATTATTATTAATTATTGAAATTTATTAACATTTATTACATTTTATTACAATTTATTATAATTTATTACTAATTTTACAATTTATTTCTATTTACAACTAATTATTGTTAGTTATTTCTAATTATTATTAATTATTCATAATTATTATTTATTATAAATAATTATTCCAAATTGTTATTAATTTTGAATAATTATTCCTAATTATTCTTATTTATTACTAATAAATCATTGTTATTAATAATTAATCCTAATTAATTTTATGTATTACTAATCATTACTAATTAATCCAAATTTTTTCAAATGAATCCTAATTATTACAAATTACTCCTAATTATTACTAATAAAACTTAATTATTAATAATTAATACTAATTATTGAAAATTAAACAGAACTATTTATAATTATTACTAATGAATCCCAATTACTACTAATTATTACTAATTATTAATAATTATTACTAGTTATTGACTATTATTAGCAATTAATCCAGATTATTACTAATTATTAATAATTATGATAAATTATTAATAATTAATACTAACTATTCTTTTTTATTCCTATTTAATACTAATTACCTCTTGTTATTACTAAATAATCACAATAATAACTATTTATCACTCATTATAACTATTTTTTACAAATTATTTCTAATTAATCATAATTATTGATAATTATACTGAAATATTTCCAGTTATTATGATTTTTTTCTAATTATTTTCTGTTATTAAAAATTATTTCAAATTATTAGAAATTATACATAATTAATAGAATTTTTTTTATTTATTACAATTTCATTCTAATAACTACTAATTTCTTTCCAATTAATACATTTTTTCAAAATTATTACTAAATATTTTTTATTAATACCATTAATTTCAAATAAAAAATATTTATTAAAAGTTATAACTAATTAATACAAGTTATTTCCAATTAATACTAGTTATTATAAATTCATACAAGTTAAGAGTAATTAATAATAGTTATTACTTATTATTAAAAAATAATTAAAAATATTACTAATTATTATAAATTATTTCTAATTAACACTTACAAATAACTATTCATAAAAATAAATACATATAAAACAAATATCTAATTATAATATAATTAATTAAAATCTAATTTAGTGAAATTATAAACAATTTAAACAAATTTAAATTAACTAAAAAATAAAAAAATAGATAAATACCATGAAACATAGACTTTCAGAGTATCAAAGTGCATGAAATGCTCTGATTTAAAAGTTTAAACTATGAAAATTTTTAGAAGAAAAACGTTCAGAAGTGATATAGAGATACGTTGAGTGAGGAGGGAAATGAGAGGAAAAAAGATCAGGGTATATATAGGTTAGATCATTTCTGATGGGCCTTGTCACAAATGCCTCAACCTGCATTAATTACATTTGGTCGTTAAAAAGTTATTTGCGATGGGGCCTTTCACAAATGGGTACCTGCAGATAAAGTATTTGTGATAGTTCAAGTATCTTGTCGCAAATACTAATAATTTCTACAGGTTATTTACGATGGGAATAAGAACCCATCGCAAATACCCTTGCCCAAGGATTGGTGTGCATTTTACGCCAAACCTTTTTCAACAGTTCCTTATCGGATGTCGAAAATAACCGGTATTTTCTACTGGAAAATTGAAACTTTACACATAACCAATCGCAAAATCTCCATTTTTTCTATACTTTATGGAAAAAATAGGTATTTGTGACAAGGTATTTTCAATGGGGGAGCATCCCATTGCAAATAATCCACAGAAAGGGACTATTTTCATTAAGACCCTCTACCCTTCGCAAAAGGATTGCTGCGAGTTGCATTCCAAATCGTAGGAAGGGTATTTGCAATGGAAATAACAGTTCGTCGCAAATACATGAATAGATTTTTTAGTTTTTGCGATGAGATTTATCTCCTGTCAGAAATAGTATGTCAGAATGTCGATTTTTGCGATGGGTGTCGATGCAAATACCATTTAACTACCACCCCTAAGTAATATGGGGTATGTATTTGTGATGGGTCTCGTCATAAATACCTTTTTAAGCACCACATCTAATTTTTATTCAGTTAGTATTTGTGATGGGACCCGTCACAACTAAGCTAACATATATATACACTTATTAGTTTTTCCTCTCATTCCACTCCTTTCTCCACTCCTCTCTCCCACTCAAGTTACATTTTCTCTCTCAAGATTGTTCTATGATAAAAAAATTAAATCAGAGCAATATTTGTGGTTTAATTCGTCTGAAAGATTTAGTTTAAAGTATTTATCTATTACATTTATTTTTTTTAGTAAAATAATTTTATTAAGTAATAGTTATAATTATTATTAGTTAGTTGAAATTAAATTAAATTTGAATTAGATCATTTTATTTTTCATTATTTCTTTTACAAATATGTGTCATTATAATTAATTATAATTAACTAAAAATAATTAGGAATAATTAGTAATAATTCGGATTAATTAGTAATTAATATGATTAATTAGTAATAAATAGTAATAATTAGATTTAATTAGTAATAATTAAGAATTATTAGGAATAATTCGGTATAATTACTTATTATTAGGATTAGTTACTAATAATTTTTAATAATTTTGTTTAATTAGTAATAATTTGGAATAATTGGTGATAATTAGGATTAATAAGTAATAATTCGGATTAGTGAGTAATAATTAGGACTAATATGAAATAATTACAATTAATTATTAACAATTAAAAATAATAAATCATAATTATTAATAATAAGTAATAATTATTAATAAATTGTAAAAAATGTAATAATTAGTATTCATTAGTAATAATTAGTATTAAATAGTAACAATAGGTAATAAATAGTAATAAATAGTAATAATTATCAATTATTAGTTTCAATTATTAATAGTTAGTAATAATATACAATAAGTAAAATTATAAGGATTAATTAGTAATAATTAGTAATAATTAGCCATAAATAGTAATAATTATTAATTATAAGTAATAATTAGGATTAAAAGGTAATAATTTGTAACAAATATTAATAATTAGTAACAATTTGTAATACTTAGAAATAGAAAGTCTGAATTACTGATAATTAAGAATGATTTTCATAAATTTATATTAATCCGCATTAATCAAGAATAATTAGTAATAATTTGAAATAATTTGAAATAATTTTTAATAATTAAGATTAATTAGTAACAATTTGTAATAATTGGGATTAATTTGTAATAGTTTATAATAATTTTGATAAATTAATAATAGTTAATATTAATTTGTAATAATTTGGACTAACTAATAATAATTAGGAATAACTAGTAATAAATTTTATTAATTTGTAATAATTTGTAATAATAATTACTAGTTATTTATATTTATACATAATTAGTATTAATTATGAATAATTATGAATAATTAGGAATAATAAGAAATAACTAAAAATAAATAGTAATAATTCTTAAGATTTAGTAATAAATAGCAACAACTAGTAATAATTAAGAATCAACAGTTATAAAAAGTAATAATTAGGATTAATTAGTAATTATTAATATTAATTAGTAATATTTAGGTATAACTAGTGAAAATTGGGTGTAATTAGAAATAAAAACTAATAATTAGTAATAATTTGGAATAATTACTGTTTAATAATAATAATATGTATTAAATAATAATAATTATGAATAAATGTAAATGAATTATAATAATTAATAATATATAGTAATAATTATTAATAAATAGTATGGAGGAGGAGGAGATGTGTAAAATATTTTAGGAAAAGATGCACGAATGAAAACCACATTAGTATGAAGAGCTTTGAAGATATCAGCATTTAGAGGGGGTGATGCCTCGATGGTAGATTTAGTATCATGAGGTGATGGTTTATTTGTAATGTTTGAATCATGTTTTAAGGATGAAGTTCCCTCTAGAATCTCCTCAAGCTCCTCAAATGGACCCCTACATGTTATATTTGTTTTTTATGATAATAAAATTCAATATTATTTTATCATTTTATTATTATTTATATTATTATTATATTTCAGTATTATTTAATTACTATTTTATAACATTATTTTATTTTTATTAATAATATTGGTTTCTTCAAAAAAAAGTTTTCTTTATTTATGACATTTGAGATGTGGCCTTTTACGATGGAGAAGCCCTGATGAAAATACTATTTTCTAAATAATCTCAGGGAAACTATTTGCAATAGGTTCATGTCCTGTGAGAAATATTATTTTATGAGGTTTTTCATAATAAAATTTTTTTTTCACTGCACTTTTCTACAATGGATCATTTGCGAAAGGGTCACATCGTAAATGACCCGTCACAAATAGTTCAGTTTCCAATAGTTGAATTATATAATATTTAATTCAATGAAAGTATAAAATCTAATTTTATTTTTGTTTAATATCTGTTATGTGGCCTCATCAGAAAAAAATGAATTTTATCGACGAATCTCAGTGATAAATTTAATCTTAATAAACTTAATTTCCTAAAATAATTTTTTTTACTTTTTGGGCCATTTGGTTAAAATTATAATATTTGTATTTTTTTATTTAATGAAACTCTAATGTTTTTGCATTCATGTTTTAATAAATATATCATTTTTATAATTGGGTTATATAATATATAATTTTGATAGTCGAAATTTTGATGAATGGTGTAAGATTTATCTTCATCAATATAAATTATTTTTAAATTTTTTATAATGAAATAAGTATATTGAATTATTAAAAAAATTATGTACTGATTATTTTATTAAAAGGAATATAAAATTAATGTTAATAAAAATATAAAAATAGATATAATTTCAAATAATTAATAAGTACATTTAATATTCTAGATAAACTTGACCTTTTAGAAATTTTACATAAATATTCGATTCAAGGTTAACTTATTAAATATATATTTTTAAAAATCAAAGAAATGAATAGTTTCAAATGGACACTATTTATATTTTATCAAAATAATGTTTTATTAAATTATTTTAAAATAATAATTCATTATTTAAAAATACAAAAAAAACCATATAGTTAAAACTGTTATGTATTCATCATTATTCGTCTAATTTACATCATATAAGTAAAATTTACACTATTTTAAAAATTTAAATTATTTTTACATAAATAATATTGAAATCGATTTACTAATTTTATTTAGAATGTTTGAGGATCAAGCTTCATTTATTGATATTTTTAGAAATTCTAAATTCCCCCAACCAAAATTTTAAAATATAACCTCCTCCATTATTTATTCACAACTCATAGAACCTTAAATCTCAGCCATATCCTTACAATTTAACATTTCAAAATCCTTATACACATTCAAGTGGTGATTTTCTTTTAACAATATTAACTATAGAGTCCCAAAGAGGATATCAAGATGTATTTCTCTAAGGAAGAGGTATTCTCTTTTATTGACTTTCTCAAGAGTATCTCATCTTCAACTACCTATAAATATGGAATTTCCATTATAAAATAATTACTCTAGCATCAACTATATTATGAGATGTTATTATGATTTTGGAAAAAATATATTCCCCCTTTTACACATTATATGAAAAAACAAAATCAACATGCATGCAGGCATACAACATATAGAATCCATGATGTGGTATAATATTTTTTTCATCACCTTTGTAATTGTATTTGTGTATGAAAATAATAACTATATATTATGTTTCTAAAATTATTTTTATTCAGGAATAATAAACACACCCTCCACTTCATTACCATTTCAAAATTAATGAAATGATATCGTCACTCGTGTGTATGTATGGATTACCGTCTCTACAAATTTTTGTGATTTGTCCTCTACAAACACAAATAAATAATGATTAAATACATTTTTATAATTCAAAAATATGTTATCTATTACTTCATTATTATTCTATTAAAGTCACACAAATTTCCTATTCAAAGGAACATGTACATATAATATAAAACATGCATAAGAAAATGAAGTAGTTAATATCCTATGGAATAATAATACTGAAATGATTTTAACAAGAACATGAAAGATGGGTATATATATGATATCATACATATAAAAATGGTTATCAAATAAGTTAATAAAATATTTAAAATATTATATAGGAGGTTTGGATATGTATTATGGAAATCAAATCTAATGTAATGGATTTTTGTCTCACTTTAATTTCTTTATGACACATTCCTTATACATTACCTAATTCTTTTTTAGGGTTTATATAATTCCCATGAATTTATTTTATGTGCATTATTCTAATTATTATGTGATTTAAATATCCATATAATGTTTTTCCTAGGGAATATGATTCAACTAATTATGAATTTTCAAGGAGTAATTTCATAATCTCGTTATTATAAGATATTTTTTATACGAAGGTATTTGTTGTAGTATATTTATCAAACTTGTCTGTTGTACATAAAAATATATTTAAAAATTTTCTCACCATACATCTATAATTTAATAATATTTATTTTACCCATTTCTATGTTTTTACTATGTGGTTAAAAAGGAATATTTTTACAATTTACCTACGAGGTACTTTTTGACTTATCCATAAAAAGTATGAGAAGAATGTTTTTTAGATAATAAAAAATGAACGAATTTTAAAGATTTGAAATCAACTAATTTTGATTAAACATTTATTATATCCATTCATAATTATATTGAAATAAAATGTATTTTTTTAAATTTCGCCACATTTTAAGCTAAGAAAATGTTTTCAAAGCAGTAATGATATTATTCTCATGAATTATTTTCTAGTGATATATCAAATTATACTTATTTTTTAATGGGGATATTTTTAAAATATTTACTCATTATAATAATAGTAATTGGTTTATGGTTATGATATTTTTTAGGCCAATTTCTTTCCTGGGTTATGTTAAGATTTAAGGTTGTTTAAGAAACCCATTTATTTTCATGGGTTTGTTATATGATGAATGATTCCTGCTTTTGTGGAAGACATTATTATATTTTTCATTATGTGATGAGTTTGACCTATATTCCCCACAATTTCATTGGGTAATGTTAAATTGTTTTATGATCACACAGTGTACATTGGAGGTCATCCCATGCTTGATAGAAGAGGGTACATGGGAGGTTATCCCATGCCTGAAGCATGAAAACTCGTTGTTATCCCAAGCCTAACATGTTATGATGTTCATAGAAGGAATAATTTAAATAATTCTTTTAAATAATTATATGTGTTCCAAAATTAAATTTCTTATTACGATATTATGATTTTATGTCTTATGCTCTTGATTTTATTATTAGAATTTTCTTATGAATTGCAAATCATTATGCTGTTATTTATGTTTATCATCTTCAATATGAAAAGTCTGATCTTTTAATGATCATGATGACATTTTCATACCATTATATTCATGATATGCTTATGAATTACCTTTATATACCCTTAATAAGCATTTTTGATAACCTCATTATTGTTTTTTCATTTCCCTAGGATATAATTAATTGTTTTTGGTTGTAAAACTATAGGGGAAGTTATTTTTGGGAGATGCTGTAGATAGTTCATCTATTAAGAATAACATGTTTCAAAATTACAATGGCAGTAAAAAAATATTTTCATTGGGTGTGTGTATGTCTAATGATTGAAAGATTCCAAAATAATAATTTAATGACTATGTACATCAAACCTAGGTAGTTATTTTTGGTATCAAATGAATGGATTAGTTATTTTCTATAAAGGTAGATGTGAAAAAACTTTACTAGGATCCCTATATATATTAATAAACATATTTCTCATTATTTACCTATGTATATGTCTATGTATAGGATTTCATCCCATAATTTTGTTAATGATCATGGATAGCACACGCTTAAACTTATGATGATAGAGATTGATTGTGCTCCCCCTTGATTATGTGGTTTTATAATTATTCATAGTGATTATCAATATATTATTTTTTGTTTTAGTGATTTGATGGATCCCAAAGGAACTATGTTAATGTAAATTGTGATGGACAGTGCAATGATTGTCCTCAAAACCAACCAAATGCTATGGGAGATGGAATGAAAAAATTTATCACTCTTCCCACACAAGAATTGAATCATACTGGAATTATAAATGATTAGAGGAGGGAAAAAAATCAATTGATCCTTTTAAGAGAATTTTCCACCTTCCTTCACTGGGTATTATGATCCACTTGTTTATGAACAATAGATTAGTACCACTGAAAATATATTTTCTGTCATTTGGTGTTCTGAACATGAAAAGTCATTTTGGCTATTTATCATTTGTACAGTGAAGCTGAATAGTGGTTTACTCTTATTAATAACATGAGGGAAAACAAGGAAATTGAAAATAAAAAATTGTAATAGTTTAAGGGGAAATTTTTCATTAAGCACTACCCTTTTATTCTCCAAAAAATTATTGCGAAATAATTCATTGAGCTTAATCAAAATAATGATGGATCTATTAGTATATATAATTATAATTTTTCAAGACATTCAATGTAAGATAATATTTTAATCATAAATGAGGAACAAAAAATTAATGAATTCTATTGGGGTCTAAAACCAAGTCACTGAGAAGAATTTTCTATAAGAGATATCAGATCTATAAAGAAGTCATTCAATTTTATCCAAAGGTACATATGAAAATTGAATATTTCCACCATTTCCATGTATATAATATGAAAATGAAGAGAATGTTTCTTTAAAACAGTAATGTTGGAATGATATTTTAGGTATATTTTTTCCAAACATTTGGGATGAATCACCTAGGAGAATTCATAAAATGGACAAGACGGTGTTACAAATGTAAAAAGGAGGGCCATAGAGTGGATGAATGCAAAGTTAATGGTAAATAGGTATCTAATGACATGACTAATGAAAAGGCTCCAAAAAAATATACCTTTAGCAATTCATTGTTCCAATTGAAATGAGTTGGGGCTTTATTATAATAAGTGCCCCAATCAAAGGATTAATGTGGATTATAATCCACTAAAACCTCAATGGAAGAAAGGAAAATAGGAAATATTATTCTATCACAATGGATGATATGAACCAAAACCATTAGTAAATACATATACCTCACTTCTTAGTTGGAAATTTCATGTTGCACAATTTTTGAATGAACCCTATGAAAATATTATTATTCATAAGTTCATAAAATTTAATTTTATTATCTTCTTGGATTTTGGAATAAAGAAATCACTATTGTAATCAGTATGATAATGAATTTGAGATTTTGATGAAACATTTCTTGTCAATGAAAAAATATTATTTATGGAATGATGAAGCATGTGTGTATTTAAAATTATTTTACAATAATTCGGGTTATTAACATGTTTCATGATAATACATTATAATGGTATTCATATGTTTGATTTGTGAAAATTAAGAGAAAAATCAATTTGTATGATGGATTAAAGATATGTTGATTTATTAAATTTGGTAACCATATTTGGAATGTTTTGTATTTTAATATTTTGTATTGTTCTGAGGGAAACCTTTTATAAAATTATTTTGAAAATTGGAATAGATTTTAATGATTAAATTATTATCTATACATATGAAGATAAATTAATAATGAATAACTTTTGGTGACCATTTTTTAAAGATATTCAGATAGATGTATTAATCTAACAGCTTCTAATGATTCATGAATGAAAAATATACTTAATTTATTGGAATAATAAATGAAGTGAAAATTGATTAGGGCACACAAAAAGGAATGTTAATATGCTTATGAAATACGATGAAATAATTATGTATAAATTCTCATGAAAATTAGTAAACTCTAGAGAAATATCATGAAACCAAAAATATTATCCTACTACCTTCATTTCCAATGAAATAAATTTCCCCTTAGTTCTTTATAGATTTATTTCCATGTGATTGTTAACATTATCCATATAAATATCACTATCATTATCTATTATAAACTGCTAGATAGATTTCTATTTCATGTCTGTGTTTTTACTTTCCACATATATTCTCTTATGTGGAACCCAAGTTATGAGTTACTTTGTGAAACCATTATGTCTCTAACATACCTTTTTAAAGGATGTTTTGTCTACTAATATTTTTGATGTGGATTTATATGATTGTAACTTTTTGGTATTAATACATGGACTACACAAACAAATTTTGGAGAATAAATTATTTTTATGGGATGTAGAATGTAACACCAAGTTATTTTTATGGGACATATTTAAAAAATACTTATTTCAATGATGTCTTGCATTACACTCAACACTGGCTTAACATTCATTACATGAAACAATGAACTTCTACAAAACATCATTTTATTATTATAAGATAATAACCAAGATATTAAATTAGATTTTTTGAATATTATTAAATAAAATATGAAAATAATGTGTTAGTAATATGATTTTATTATTTACCAATTACATATAAACAAAAATACATACCAATAAAATAGAAAGACAATATTTTTATGCTACCAATGACATTATGTATGTGTAAATTAAATAAATTACAATTATTGAATGATAATAAGGAATTAGATATTTTTTATATTCAATAAACATTTTTTATATTAATCGAATATATTTTATAGGAATAAGATAAGAATAAATTTAATTATATGAATAAAAAATATATATTTTTTAAAAGGATAATTTTACTGCCTTTTAATGGAGAACCCAGTTTAAATAAAATTTATAATGATTTTATAAAATTCTTATAAAGATGTAAACTTCTACTTTGAATGTGGGATATAAAAATTTAAATAATATATTTTTTGTAATTCTTTATGTAAGATTCATGATTTAATGAATAGTAAAAAATACTAATTTTTTATTAAAAACTGTACTTTTATTTGAAAGTATTTATAGAGTAAAATTATTTTTCAAATTTGTTTAAATTTTATTGTGTTTAATATTTGTTTTTAAAAATTCAATATTATTGTTTTTGAAAATTATTTAATAAATTATTTTATTATGAAAATATTTTACTATTAAATAAGAATTTTTTTCCAAAAAAACATTTTTTTATAAGTTTAAATTTTTTATTTAAAATTTAATTCTATATTATCTACATTTTGAATTAAGAAAAATGGATTTTAAATTTGGATGTAAGAGTTAAACATTCTTATAGTGGGCCGCTTTTAATTTTTTTGTAAATATAAATAGTAACTAAGGTAAATTTTGTTAACACAGTAAAAGGCAATTTAGGTAATATAGGTTAAATATTATTTTATAAAGACCAAAAAAGTACCCAAAATTGATAATAATTTGTGGGATGAATTAAATTCAACAATAAACAATTATGTATATAAATTTAGTCATTTAATGGGAATTTTTCCTTGGAAATGACTTATAATATATAATTCAAAGAAAGACACAAAATGTAATTTTATGTATCATTTAAATATCTTATGTGACCACATTGGAAAAAATGACTGTCATGAAGGAATCAAAATGAAAATTTTTATCTCAATAATCATATTTTTATAATATTTATATATTTTTTATGTTTTGGGATACTCGGATACAATTATGATAATTAAATTGATTTCATTAATTAAATTTTAATGATTTCAATTTCATGTTTGCATAAATGTATCAATTTTTAAATAGGGTTATAAAATATTTAAACACTAGTACAATTATTTTTAAATAATTTATAAGACTAGTCTTTGTAAATAAATTTTATTTTCATTTTTTAGTAATGAAATAAGTATAATAAATAATTAGACAATTTCAATGTACTAATTATTATTTTAATAGAAAAATCAATTAAATTTTAATTAAAATATAAAAAAAATACAATATTAAATAATTAATATATCCAATGATTTTTCTAGATGACCATGATGTACTAGGGATATGATAAAATTTATTTTTTTGAACCTATCTTGTAATGTTGATATTTTTAACAATAATAAAATATAGTACCAAATTGACACCATAGATATTTGGTCAAAATAATGTTTTATTGAATTATTTTAAATTAAAAAAAATTCATTAAAAATACAAAAAAAATATTAGTATTGTTAAAAATGTTCTATATTATTCATTAGTTGTATAAATTATATTGTATAAGTAAAATTTAATCCCTTTTAATATTATATTATTTTTTACATAGTTTAATAATGAAATTGTTTAACTAATTGTTAATTAATATTTTCAAGTTTAAAGTTAGAGAAAAAATATTCTAAATTCTATTGTTTGATGATATTATATCATTAGATCCTATAATATTTCATTATATGATTATTTTCTGTTATTTAGAATGAGATTTTATTTTTTAAAATAATTATTATTTTTAGATATTCTAAAGCTTCCCCCACATCAATTATAAAAGGAAACATCCTTCATCTGTTATTCACAAATAATTGAGCCTTAAATCACATCCATCCCAAAAACAATTACCCTCTAAACATCCCTATCCAAATTATAGTGGTTTTTGTATTTAAAAAATACCATATCTTGTGTCCCTAAGAGGAGATCTAGTGGGAGAAAGCAGAAAAAGAGGTTATCTGCTTTACCAACATTCTACCACGTATTTCTTCATCAACATCCTATAAATTTGTTATTTCTATTATTAAATAATAAATAATGTATTAAATATATGATATGATTTTATTATGATTATGGAACAAAAATATTCCTCCATTTATCTATCCTATTAAAAAACACACTTCATTTGCGTACGTATGGCCCACCATCTCCACGTCGTGATGTAATCCATTTTTCAAAACCCTTATACATGGATGAGTGAAATGATTGATATAATAAATTAATATTATGAATATAATATTCAATTTATTTCTAACTAATATATACACCATCTACTTCAATATCATTTCCTAGTTAAGGGAATGATATCGTCACCCAAGCGTACGTATGAATTATCATCTCCACGATGTGATATGATTCATTATCCATGATCCGTAATAAAGAACGATAAAAAATATACGAATATAATGCATAAATATGTTAATATTTCATTAAAAGGATTTTTTATATGAAATAAATATGGTACATGCACACGAGCAATGTCTTATATGAAAATACATGCATCAGAAAATGAAGAATTTAACACCAGAAGGAAGTTAAATAATGAAATATTATTAACAAATGAGTGATAATATGTTAATATATGATTTCATAAATACAAATATGATTTTCGAATAAGTTAATAAAATTAATTGCAGTATTATAAAGGAAGTTCTAATATGTAAAAAACCTGAGGTATGAGATTTTTCCACACTTTTATTTCTATAGGACACATGCCTTATACACTAATTTTGATTGGTATATATACTATCCATGAATGTTTTGTTAGGGTTATTATTCTGATGATTATGTTATTTTAATATTCATATAATATATTTTTATTTAACATGACATATTATTTGACTGATTATGAAGTGGTTAGGAATAATTTCACAATTTCAATATTATCTGAGATTGTTTATAAATTAGTATTTATTAAGGTAAATTTATCATCCATATTCATGTTACATAAAAATGATTACAAAAGTATTCTTACCATTATTATAAAATATTTTAATGTCATTATTAACCATGTGTATTTTTTTACTATGAAATTTAAATTGAAGATATTTTCAAGGATATATTCCCTTTAATGACAATGATGGGATACTGATTATGATATTTATGAAAACTATTTATTTCCATGTGTTTTTTATAATTGTACGAGGATTAATAAACCCATTTTTTCATGGGTTATTAAATGATGAATGATTTATTTCCTTGTTTCACACATCAAATTGTCTTTCTTATGTTAACTGTGGGAATTATACATCCTTCCAATTCATCGGGTAAAGATACATTTTTTATGAGCTCTATGGGTACATGAGATGTAATCCTAAGCATAAAACTATAGGGTTCACGAGAGTACATCCCATGAAAAAAACAAGAGGGTACCCAATACAGAGTCCCAATCCTGAAGTAGGTACACGAGTGGTTAGCCCAATCCTAGCATGTTATGATGGTCTAGGAGGGTCTCCTAGAAAAAAGGATTTTATATTCATTTGTTTATACCACATTTCCATGTCTTGTTCTTATGTTATGCTTTCAAGTATTCTGCTCTTGAATTCCTTATGATTCATGTTTTTGAACTAAAAATAATTATTCCATGATTATTTGCTTATGAAATTTGTTATGGTGATTTTGATATTATAATGATCATGATCACATTATCATTCCATTATATTAATGATATTCTTACGTATTACCTTTAATTACACTTACCAAGAATTTGTGCTCACCCCATTATTATGATTTTTTTCCCCATGATATAAAGAAATATTTTATGTAGGAAACCTAAATGGGATGATATTTATGGGGGATTTTTAATATCTTTAATCAAATTATAATAAATTTTGGCATGTTTCCAAAGGCCCTAAAAAAAATTGGTATTTGTGCGCGTTTTTGTGCAATGGGTGAATGATTAGAGAAGAATAATGTTATATAATTGTATGTCAAACCTGAGGCCATATATATATACCAACATATGATGTGTAATATAATGATGTTAATTTATTTAATTATATTAAATGATTAAATTTATTTTCATAATTCATTTATCTTATGATGCAATTGATACTAAAGTAGTAACATGTTTCAAGTATCACTTTCATTTCTATGAGACTTATTCCATATTCAATGTTAATTTATTTTGTGTATGGTATATAAAACCCATAAATGTATTCTATAATTATTATTGTTAAATATAATATAATTTACATATCTCTTTTATGCTCTATATTTCGTGGGTTTTATTGCTTTAAATGTACTAGATTAGTAAGGTAATATTTTCCCAATTTTCCTTTAAGACACGTGTTATTTTATGCCCATATATTCACTTATCAAGATTATAAAATTACCTTTAATTTTTCTTATCATGAATCTAATTAATATCAGGATATTTTTTTCTTCATCATATTTTATTCCCTCATAGATATAATGATTAATACTTGTCAATGTGGTAATAATTTATTATTAGTATCTCATTGTTTATCTGTATTGTTTATAATTAATCTTCAAATGAAGAAATATTATAATCAATCTCTATCTATATTTTAGAAATATTATTAACGTATATTTAGTCAATACATCTTTCAATAATGGTTAAATATTTCCACTAATTCCTATATTTGATAATAAAGAAACTATTTCTTCAAAATTTCACATTATATCCATGTTCATTTAAAAATAATTTTCCATTTAAAACCATGTTGTCTTAAAATTGAAAAATTATATACTATTTTCATATTATTTTATTAAATAATCAATGTTTAGAAATGTTTTACTTATTTAGAAATGAATTCAAATAATATTCATTTAATTTTTTGATCAAGGAAATTTCATCAACATTGTATGGTAAAAAAATAATGTTAAGCATGCACGGATTTACCCTCTGTCAAGTCGATCATTTCTTTGAATACTACATTTCATGTTTAAAAGGTTATTTCTAAATAATATTGTTTCTTAATATTCATTTATATCATTTTTTTAAAGAAGTTTTCAATTAAAAATTATTTAAAAATGTTTTGAATCATTCTTTAAAAATTATGAATGTGTTATCAAGGAATGATGATTCCATAAAATAATCACAGTTTATTTTACTGTTTTCAATGTGTTTTTAAGGAATAATATTTAAAAAAAATTCAAGATTTATTTGTATGTTTTCAAGGTAACTTCCTAGAATAAGTCTTAAAAAATGTTTTTGATCATTCATTATATGTTTTAAATGTATATTCAAAGTAAATTATTTTCAAAAATATTAATCATTATTTTCAAGTTTTTAATGTATTTAAAAAAATATTTTCATAATTTTTTAAATAGTTATTTATATATTTTCAAATATATTTCCAAAGAAAATGTTTTTATAAATTATTTATGTTAAAAAAATATTCATCAAAATGGAAAATATATTTTTTGAAATAGAAATTTTTATATAGAATTTGAATGTATTCATTGTTATAAAATGATTTTTGAAAATTTATTATGAATGAGATTCTCAAAGAAAATTTATTTTTCTTAATAAATGATCCAAGTGATCTTGAAAAATCGTTCTCCATCCAAGATATCATTTGTTTAAATAGTGTATTTCTTACTCGGGAAATGATTTAAAGACACAATTCTTATTATTTTGATGAATTAGTTAAGCTTCATTTGAAAAGACATTTATGAATCATATTTCTCCTGTAAGAGTTATATTCCTTTTAAACCCAGTTGTTTCACTAGTATTTCATTGATGAAATGATTTTTAATCCTATATCTTTTCCATAAGATACAATATTTTGAAATTTTTTTTATACCCATTTCATTTCAGGGGTTATTATATGATATTTCTGAAACCCATCTCGTTTTATTGGCCATGATATGATAAATGTTTTACTATCCAATGGTAAATGTATGTAAGATTTCATAATGTGATGGTTGGGACATATATATACATAAAATTAACTGGGTTATGATTTATATCTCCTGAGATAAGAATGGATAAAATAAGGAGTGATCATGTTTTATTAAAGGATATTGTCCTTTAAGATGGTATTTTGTGTGAACCTTGAAAAATATGATGGTTTTGGGGGTGATACATGAATAAATTTATGGTTTTCTGAGTGAACCCATTCCACTATAAAGAAAGGGCGATGACTTGTGAAGGTGGTGTGTCCCTCCCAGTTGGTGTATCCCCTATAATGTTTCATAATAGGATTGGGTAATAATCCTTGTCTTGTAGGTAATGATTTTATATACATACATGTATGGCACATATTCTATGTATTATTCCTATGTTATGCTCTCATGGATTATTCTCTTGATTCTCCAATGATTCATATCTTATGAACCACTAAAATGTATTCCAGGACTTGTGTATTTGATAATTGATACGCACAATATGCTTTAAAAATGATATTCCCATGTTTCCATACCATTATTCTCATGTTATGATTACACACCTCCTTTATATTACCCTTCATAGAATCTACGACCACCCATTATTATATTTCCATTTCTCAGGTTATGAAGAAATGATTTAATTTGGAGCAGTAAATAGGGAGATCTCTATCAGAAATATTAATGATCTTTCACCAGGTTACACGAATTTTTCAATGATTTCGAATAAACTAAACAATAAAATTCACTTAGAATATACTTTTTTATTGTTATAAATATTAATCTATATTTTTGTAATACCCATGTATATTAATCAAGGGTTTCTATATGGGGGATCTATCATCGATTTTCCAAATTGATAATTTATTTTCAACATAGGTGGACTTAATGAGGTAATAAATGAATCATAAAAATAAGCTAACTAAAAGAATAAAATATATATATATATATATATCTGTGTGTGTGTGTGTTATTTAAGACTAAAATAATTATTTGATTAAAAGGAAGTGGATTTTTTGAGTATTATG
This sequence comes from Viscum album, assembly GCA_963277665.1. Lineage (NCBI taxonomy): Eukaryota > Viridiplantae > Streptophyta > Magnoliopsida > Santalales > Viscaceae > Viscum > Viscum album. The sequence continues at coordinate 137,976,408 of OY728139.1, forward strand.
GACGAATATGATGGTCCATTTGAGACCTATAAAAAAACAGTATAGGGACTAGTTATAGTTAGTATAAGGAACCAATATATATGTTCTAGGGGGAATTATTGGATCACATAGATGATTTATCCATATAAAAAATATGTCCCCAAAGGATGATTTTATATATAAGGAAAATTTTAATTGGAAAAAGGGTGAAAAAGAAAAGCCTTCTTCACTTCATTCTTTAAGAGGTAGAATGAATACATTGGTCTGCCCGGGCCCATGTTTCCTCCCTGAATCCAAGAAAAAACCTATCTATAGATCAAACACTTTCATATACAAATTGAAATATTTTTTAGATATTGATCTACTCCAACGATGAATATAACATCCCAAATATATGCAAGTCTATAAGAAATCATGTAATCTATTTTAAGATAACGAAAGTCTTTTATTGGATGACAAATTTGTAACTTATAGAGTATATTTATATAAATTTTATTTTATAAAATTTTAATAGAGCCTGATTTTAAACCATAAGTGCATTCCTTAGGAAAACATATTAATAGTATGAATGAAGTGGTCCGAGAGGAAATTATCATGTTTCTTGATGTTTGAATTATCTTTCCTATTTATTATAATCATTCGGTAAGTCTTCTATAGGATGTACCCAATAATATTTGAGTTATTATGATAAATAATGAAAGAAATGAGCTAATTTTAAAAATATAACTATACCAATGGAGATTTAGTAGTGAAAATAGAAAACATAATACTTCCACTATGAAGGATCATATTCGCTTTCCATTTTTTGGACCAAATAAAAGAGATGTTGGATGGTAATGAGTATTTATATTTTATTGATGTATATTCAGGATATAACATGAGTTCCTTTTATTATAAGGACAAGTATGTGTCTACCTTCAAATATCTATATGGTACATTTTCCTACTAGTGAATTTTTATTGGCTTATGCAGTGCTATTAATATTTTATAGAGATTCATGATGAATATTTTCCCCAACAAGATTGAAAAGATTATGAAAGTGTAAATGGATTATTTTTCATTTATGGGATGTTATTTTTTAATATTTCCTAAAAATATGGATTCTTATTTTTCATTTATTACCTCAATGGTGATTATTTTTACTAATAATTCATCCCACATATACGTTATATCTAATAAAGAATCAAAAATCTTTCTCATTAGTTTGACACTTTGGTTACCATTTTTTTAGTTATGAAGGATAAAATGGGGATGAAATGTGATTGAAAATAACATGGCTAGGATTCCCAACAATAAAATCAATGAACCAATAGTGATAAATACCACATTCCTATATGAACAATTATTTTCTTCTTATGTACCGTGTTCTATTTTCTTTGCTGACTATGTAAATTTTCAATGTGTTGGTGTTATTCCCAAGTGTCATTCACATAACCAAAGGACGTTGATTATATTTGAGGTGAAATACTACTACTTGGATGAAAATATTATTTTTTTAAGATATGCTAATGGTATTTTGAGATAGGGTTTCTATGAGGAGGAAGTATTACATATCATTAAGTGTTAAAAATGATCACCTTATGGTGTTCATCATGGAGGAGAAATGACATGCCAAAATATTTTTCTCGCTTCATTATATTGGAATAAAATGGTCAAATATTCTAAGAGATTTTTGATTTGTAGTGGAAACCATAAAATACATGTTTATTTAATAAAGGAGAAAAAACAAAAAGGGATATCTAAGGATGATGTTTTCAATGTATGTGGATGGATTTCATGGGTCCCATATTATCTGTTTATAGGAATTAATATATTACTATGGTTGTGGACTATTATTCATTGTTGGTAGAGGAAGTGGATGTATGAAAAAAAAATTATGCTAGTACATTTATATTAATCAATAAAAATACCTTTTCATGGTTTAAAAATCATTGAGTTCATAATATAGATAATGGATCTCATAGAATGAATTACATATTAATAAAGATAATGGATTAGATTTCATTGTATCATAGAACTTGTATCACTAAACACCAAAATATATTAGGAAGGCTGAAGAATATATCAGAGGCCTCAAAGAAAAATTGGAGAAGACTATTTCTTTCTCATTAATTGATTGTTAAATGTTGTGGTATAAGGATTTGTGCATCATTTAGAAATTCATAGTAATATCCCATAGGAATTCCCCCATGAAGACAAATATTTGGGAATAATATCCATATACCTATGGAATTACATCAATTGTATTTTTGTTCACTGAATTCCTTGAGCATTGACATCATGTCTATTATTTAGAGGTTGTTGTTGGAGTGGAGTTATCTAATGGAAATTAAGAATTAATCATATGAATAATATGAAAAAAAAATTAACAAAAAAATTTCATAACTTATTAATTCATAATGGTGATTTAACAGTTGGTGAGGGACTCTTTCTATTCAATTATTATTTGAAACATTTCAATGGATAATAAAGAAAAAATGATCAAGTTACCTCACCATTATGTTTTTTTGGTCAATGGAGATGTGTAGCTAGTTGGAGACGAATACTGACTATTCCTGGCCGATGGCCATAGGATCGAGCACTTCATTTAGGAGAAGTAGAAGGGATTATCTTCTATTTTTATAATTGAAATATGAATTCTCTAAAGTCTGACAGAGGGTTATAAACGAATTTTTTCATGGGAACAAACACATTGTTTCTATATTATTATATTTTTTATTTCTATTTTAAATAAATTCTATTATTTCTTCCTAATTATATAATATGTTTTTTTCATTTATTTGATTCGACATGATTAGTAACCACTAGAGTGTTACTCAAAAAAAATTTATGAAAATGATACCCATTGATGAAACCCACTACAATGTATGGAAAAAACCTCATAGAATGAAACAATAGTTGATTTTTTTTTTAAAATTATATTACAGATTATTATTACTATTTTGTTAACCATTGTGAAAATTTAGAAGGCCAAAATGAATAATTCAATTACTATTGAAATTGAGGAACTTTTTTATAAACATTAATGGTCAGCACTCCAACATCTAGGGAATTTTGGTTCTTCCTTTTCCATTTATATTCTCTACTAATATTTTTATAATCTTATATTGATAAATAAGTGTGAGGTAATATCCCCATTCTCTTATGAATATTATTAACCGAGTTAATTTCATTGGTGTTATCATGTTTAATTAAATTGGGTTGAATTTTTTTAGTATCATTTTCATTCCTAATGCACTACATTAAATTTTTTTTCTCTGGGTTTAATAATAAAAATAATTAACTACCAAAAACATTTTTTTATATGATGTGTGGGATTTTATTTTCAATCTTTAATGTAATCCACCTTCAAAATAATTTTACTTATATATTTTCAAAATGTTTTGAACTAATTTATCTCTCACATTAAGAGAGACAATTAGGCACAATGATGAGATCTAAATTTGGGGAGGAGGGGTCTTCATTTTGGCCATAGTTATACATTAAATTAAATAAACATAATATCCCCTTGATTTTTTTGTAATAAATAGACCTTATATGTCAATATTATTTCAAATGTTTCCAAAATCTAGGTGTTGTTAGGATTTTATCTACCCCTAATTTATTTCATTCCTAGAGGATAATAAAACATTGGTTCTTGAGGTTAACATAAATTCTGAAATTGATTGAGAAGTATGATTTATGTGTGGTGTTATATACAATGTTTTATGGATTTTATGTTTATGACCTAAGAAAGGGTGACTAATTGGAAATATATTTGTGGAATTATTATCATGACATTCAGAAATAAGAAATTTGAACACAAACATCAAGGATTGTACTTTTAAAAACTATTCACCATACTGATCCAAATAAAATGATAATCAAAAATATCATTTGAATATAGTTTTAAATGGGACAATGTGGTCTTATGGTGAAAAATGAGCCTTTGGGAACTATGTGTGTGTGTAATCTATTTGAATGTATAAAATATTTTTTTTGTATAGTTCAATATGCATAGATGTTTTAGTAAAATTCAAAAAATATTGAAAAAACAATTAAGTGACTTTAATAAAAAAATGATCATTAAGGTGTGGGGAATTTTGAACCTAGATAAATAGATGGATAACCGACATATAACAATTAAATTTTTGTAGTATCATTGATGTTGTAATTATTGATCATTGATTTTTAAAAACCACATGGAAGGTGAAATTGTGGGAACCTTTTGATAAAGTGTTATTTTAACTAATTACACACCTATCATCAATCATAGAATTGGAACATGGACTTAATTTGATGTATATGATTACATGTCTTAATATATGGGCCATCGCCTCTCCAATAGTGAATGAATCACTATTATCTTGATTATGACTATGTATTTTATTTTAGGTAGGAAAATTTTTATTTTTCTTTAAAAACCTTTTCTAGATTCATTGTCGTTGTTATGAAAATCTAGACCTTCTTAATTTTGAGCTGACTATGAAAAACTATTTTCTATTTTATAAAGACAATAGTATTCAATTCTTTATGAACAAACAAATATTTATGTATGGTGGAGTTTAATGTGGTAATTTTTAACTAACATTTCCATGTAATTTTTTTATTTTATTATATTATTTATATCAAAATAATGTTTTTACATAAACAATATTCAACTATTTTTAATTGTGTATTTAATTATTAAATATTTTATAAAATATTTATATTAATTTATTGTTGTTTTGAATAGTTTAATATTTAATAATTAATTTATTATTTACCATTTTTTTAATCTTCCATTTATTATTTAAAATAAAATTTATATCTTTCCATTATTTAAAATTATAATCATTACATTTTTTTAATAATCAATTCCTTTATTTTATATTATTATTTTATTTCATTAAGTTAATTTTTTATTATTTTTATGTTTAATGAATCATATGTTATGAAAATAATATTTAAATTTTAATGATTTATTTATTTTATATTTTTGTAAATAATTTAATCATTCTTATGTTTATATTATTTTATATTCATTAAAATGATGTTAAATCGTTATATTCAAGTTAAAATAAATATGTTAACATTGTTTCTTTTCAATTTTTATTTGATTTGAATATATATATTGTATCTATAGATTTTATTTAGTACGTTTTTTCTAAGTCTTTTATTTCCAGCTAGTGCCACTACTAATATTCTACTGCTATAAGAGGACCCTCCAGAAGATCAGAACATATACTGAATGCCCGCTGCTACTTCCAACATCCACCACCATGAATAGAGCATCCAAATAACCCTCAATGCCGATTATAGGTTTGGACCGTTGTGAACCACCACCATTTGTGAAAGAGTTTGGAATTTGTAGTTGTAGTTACCGAACACTAACACCTATTAATGATTTCCCAAGATGAATCTGAACACCACGATAAGTCAACCAACTAAAATCGAATTTTTTTACTATCGTAGCTCTTGTGGAAGCTCGAATCCATGGCCACCTGAAAGAGAAACAACCCAAGCATGAACTTCCATCCCACCTAGAGAAACCAACCAGCATCTTATGAGAAAAAAAATACCTCAAAAATGGAAAAAATAAAATAAAATAAAATATAAATAAATAGATTATTATAATAATAACATTAATATATAATTATAATTATAATAAAATATAGTAATATAAATATACATTTACTTATATATTTGTATATAATTAAAAATTTACTGATTTATCTTATAATATGTTTATATATAGTTTTATATATTTATAATAATTATAATAATTATAATATTTTTTATAATATTTTTTTATTAGTACTTTTCATAAGAATATAATATACATATATATACATATATTTATATACATTCTTTGTAATTAGGTATTATTCACATAATAGTACATTTATAATTATATATCATTGAAAATAAATGACTCAATATTTTTTGATTAATATAATCTTGTAAATAGGGGATCATGTAAGATCAATTGTGCTAACTAGGAGACCATCATCCTTGACCATTCTATATTGAGATCAGATGTGTGTGTGATAATGTTCATTTCATGGAATATCGATTTGGAGAATTGACTATTCTGTTTTAGGTAGTTTTTTAATGTGGTCACAAATGAGGAAGATCAAAATTTTCATGAATTGAATGTAGAAGATGGATAGCTTCTCATGGTGTAGTGTCTGAAATTAGAGGGGGGGGGGGGAATTGAGTGGAATTCATTTGATAAATTGTAGAAGTTTCTATGAGACTCAATTATTGTGCATACGATCTACGAGTGGAACATCAGACCAAACCACTATACACCATTTATGGTAGGTAGGATTAGAAAAATAAGACTATTCATTGGGTGTATGTAGAAATATAATAGAGATAAAGAAGACTCAAATCAGATTTCATTTGTTTTCTAAATGTATTTATACATAAGAATCTTTATTTTAGAATATTATAATATGGTAAATGCTATTAGTATTTCTGATAATCACCACTATATCATCAGTCTGTGTTAGTTAATTAGTTTCACTATGTCTTTCCGCTCTCTATATGGGATGCTTCCGGCCCCCTCTCTCTTCAAAAAATATTTTTTTACAAATTATCACGAATCAATAAAAAAAATTATTAGTCTTTAATTCAATATTTTAATGTAAGGATTCAAATAAAAAGTTAATCAAGCTCAAGAGAGAGAAGCACTCTGAGTTCAACTAAAATTTTGATATCAATGATTGCCGAATTTTTTCTCACTAATTCATTGTACTATCAATTTAGTTTGTAAAATTTATAATCTATTTAGTCATATGATGGCCGATTGGAAAATTGGGTTAGCCGAATTCAATATGTTCCAATTATTAAATTTAAATTTGTGAACTAATAAAAATAATTATAATACAATCCATCCATTTTCCCCCATTATTCAATTTTTTAATCTCTTTATTTTTTCTGATACAATGCCTTCTAGATTTTCTGTACTCATGCATACTATTTCACTCACAAAAATAATCATTTTCATTAATTTTTTTATTACAATCCTCTTGTATTTTTTAATGTATTTCTTTAATTTTTCATTAGTTTTTATACTCAGTACATTATCCTTCCCAGTGGTTTGACACGCATACAATAGTAGTTGTTGTTGTTATTATGTAGTCATACAAATATTAAATTTTCAATATTATACTGACGCTTGTGTCATCAATATAACATTATTGTCTAATCTAAGATGATCATGTGATCTATTGAATATATTTAAAATTTCCCATAAGATCTTCTTCTTGATCAAGTCTCAATAGCTATCTTTCTACAACATTATTTCCAAATCATTTTATTTTTCACATCCTATGATAGTGGGCCTCAAAATAATCTGTTGTCATACTGGTGTTATATATAATACAGTATGGAATTACCACCAACATAAGGTGATGATCTGAACCAACTGTGAAATCCATTGAGAAGTTTCTCACCATGTCTTTTTTATGTTTGAATTGTCCTCTTATTGTGACCTTCAAAATTAGGATGATATGAAATTCTAAAAAACAATCTATCTCAAGATACCTATTAAATACATCTCCGAAAAATCGATGTAATACTCAAATTCAAATCAATTAAAATAAAATTAGGTACGATGTCAAACCATACAAATTCCTTAATGTATAACTGGGTACATTTATCCAAAAAAACCTACTCTATTGGCAATGATTTTTTATGATTGTGTTTGGTGATTAAAAATAATCCAAATAGCATTATTCCATTTAGATGTTTTGGGGGGTCCATATGAAAAAATCGATGGTTATATTTTCCCATTGACATGTTATTATGGGTAATGGTTTTAACATACCCTAAATGATATATCTATCATCCTTAATATGATTTCATAAAATGCATCAAGAAACAAACTCTACAATATCTCTCTTCATGAAAACCTACCAAAAATACTCTTTCAAATATCTATACATCATTATAAATCAAATGAAGAATAAAAAATTAAGAACTACGAGATTCATCCATCCAATCATTCTTAAAATCTAGTACCAAATGGAAAAATACCGATTTCCTAAATCTTATTATTCTATTGCAATCATGGTTGATCTCAATAATATTTATCTCCTTTTCACATATAAATCTTCCTTCTACTCTAATTTATTCTTCACATGGATAAATAGTTGGGCACTCATTAGAGGAAGATAATATTTTCCCCTTAAATTATTATTTCATATTTCATAATTTTTATGTCTAGAGTTATCGTATAATTTTTTATCCTCAACAATGATAAACTAGAATGTTCTATTTAAAAAAGAGGATCATCCACCTTGTTTGATTTCATATCATGTAAATAAATAGAGAATTTTATAATCATTAATCAACCTAAAAAATATTATAGGATTATGGTTAATGATTTTTGAGTAAAAATATACATTTAACATTCGTGATAATTATATATGTCACAATGTTATATGATGAGAAATATACCCCATATTAATAATTAGAAAAATAACATTGCTGATCCCCAATCAGGAGATGGATAATTTTAATCATTGGGATTCAACATCAATATATATAATCTATAAACATGTCATTCTATATCAAAAAACAACCATGTCCGTTCATTGATACATTAATATATATGATAATATCGTCTATACAACAGTGTATTGTATATAAACATTTCATTGAATATTCTTCTCATTACATCCATAATATATGATTCACATTCATATATCGAGAGAAACTTCTATTTCTTTAGATTTAACTTGGAGTGTTGATTCAATTGTAAAGAAAATTTCTATTTAAAGAACCTATAATATTGATATATCCTTAGAAAAGTAGGGTTATTAATCACAGTTGTTTTTAGGGCTATTTTTCAAAAACATATATATTTATCAGGTCTATTAATATACCCTCACTTAAGATTATATGACCCCATTATAATATTTTCCCATTCCAAAATAAAAAATTGATAAATTTTTCAAATAGGAGAACCTTCCTTATGGCCTTCAGCACAGTTATAAAATTATCTTTTTAATATTTCATAATCATTGATTAAATATTAATATTTTCTGTGAAATAATGATAAATTGATAGTTTTTATCTCTAATGACTCTATTTATTAAATTCCTGATGCTATATGGGAATTACTAGGAACAAAAGGAATAACTATATGTTGATAGTGTTTATAACTTGTATGGAATGTTTTGTTGAGTATATCATTTTTGTTGTCTCCCAGTTAAAGATATAAAAAATAAAGATTGATCATGGAAAATTATTGAGATCAGTAAAATTGATCAAACTGTTAATCAATATGTGATTTTAGTGACTCATTATTGATAGTGATTCTGTTATGTTCTAGATATTAGATGAAGAGATTAATTGATAAATATTTCTACTAAATAACATAAAAAGTGACCCGTAAGGTGATTCAATTTGATGAATAATACCCTTATTAATATTATGTTGGAGTTTCCTAATAAATTACTGCATCTTAATTATGTTTATTAATTATGGATTCAATGAAATTGGTTTATCACCATGTATGATCTATATTTAAATATCAACATCATAATTTGTTGGATGACCCATAAACTCTTTTAAAATGAAAAAAACAAACCCCACTATAAAATTAATATCATTTATCTTTTGTTTATCCCCATCCATGTTATATAATACCTAATTTTGAATAAGAATCATGACACATTAACTTGATATAATTTCTTTTTTATGTTTTTTAACACACAAATAAGAGATCATAAGTTTTATCCAAATATAAAAATTAAAATCCCTTCCTATTTTATTTTTTGGGATTTTGGAAATAGAAGAAAATCCATTACCAAATTAATATCAAATTCAATTAGAGGGATAATGGAAATATTTCAAGGAAATATATTCCAAAAAACAGAAAATGGAGAATAATAATAGAAATGGTATGTTATCATAATTAAATTTGTGTTCTTACAACTGTCTCAAAAAACAATTTTTGATGTGGTACTATGATTCCATTAAAAATGATGTCACATGTAATTGAGTGGGAAGATCTAGAATCAAATAATACATTATAATGTTTGGTGTATATTCAATTTACACCTTTAACCAAGGTATAATCATACCCTTCATCATAAAAAATGATTTAATGAAGATTACCGTTTCTTAATTAGTATAAGATATTTTTGACGTATATAATCATAAATAACATTTGGATTCGAGAATTGGTTAGAATAATACCAATGATTCTTAAATTTGTAACACTAGTGCGTGGTTGGTGCATTATTTGTAACATTTTATCTATTTGAACCATCAGCAAACTGAGTCCTATAACATCGGTAATAAATATCACAATAAACATCCATTACACATTTTTAACACGTACAAAATCCCTTTATATAATTTTTCAATGTTTACTTTATCAAATTCTTCATAATTGAAGGGAATTTTTCTTTCCATCATGGATTAATAATTTCCTTTCAATTAAAATTTTTCTTGTCAAAATCATGAGATTGATGTGCAACTCTATCTCTATATCCAACATGATAGAATATCAACTGATTTCATCTTAGATATGAGATTATTTTATTGATAATACCCATTCGATATTTAGTTATAATCTATTGAAGAATAAATCAAACATACATTCATGTTGGATGATAATTCATGAATCATACCTCACAAGGGTTGTGAAATTTTCCTCACACATACTAAAAAACTCATCATCCTTATACATTAACTATAAGGATTAGACCATAAAAATTACAACATCTCGAGTAAATTCAATAATTTACATTGATGATATATTCAGGTTTAGAGTTTTATAGAATTAGGTCATAACAATTACATAACATTTCAAATATTACAATGCAGAAAATTCACCATGCCAACCATTTTTTATAATTTACATCAATTTAAAATAAAACATGAATTCTTTTCCGTGATAAAAAACTTCCTAACATTCGTTATGACTTCTTCCATTCTGTTTTCCATTATTATACCTACTGGAAATGATTTCAAAAACAAGGGATAAGTATAAAAATCTTAATAAGGTATATAATCAATGTTAATCACTAGTCTTGAGAAAACATGAAAAACCGTAATTTTTTTCCTAAAAACAAATTAAAAAGCATAGAGAATTATATAGATTCCTAGGAAAATCTTTACCATATCACTCTTACAATAACCAATACAAATGGAATAACCATATGGTTAACTTACACATCCAAAATACCTAATGCAATGGAGAACTATAATGTGAATCACCCTTTGTATAAGCTATATCAGTCGCACCAATCTTTTATGAGCTATAATGGGGCTTAACCCTTTATATATGATATGTCGGGCTCACCCATGAAATATAATGTGGATCAACCCTTATTATAAGCTATACCAGGATCACCCATTAAATATTTATCTACCAGTATACATAAGCTTGATATTTTTAACCTGACAATCATAAAATTCAATTTTCATTCATAATATTACTAATACATTTTCAAAAACCAGTTACAAACATTTATAAAAGTGATATTTAAAATAAAGTGCCTTAAACAAATTTATAGCATTTAAAATAATATTCTATAATTAATAATTGAAAAAAATTATGTCCATATAAATAAATCCATGAAATCGTTTTACAAATATAGACCCAAAAGAGAAATATATAGCCGAATAAATAATTAAAACACATAAAACAATGTTTTAGTTAAAGAATGTCACACCACATTGAACATTTAAATTATAATCCACATGAAAAAATAACATTTTACACAAAAATAAATAACATAATTATAGATGACATATTGATAATGAAAGTAGAATGGGCTATATATGCAATTTATAAAGGAATAAAGGTTCATATCATCAAGAAATGTCTAAATGAAATAAGATTGAGACGAAGTCCGTTACATTGAGTCTGACTCATCACATACAATCATTATAATAATGAATAATAAACATATTTTAATTTATAAATGATTGATATATTTATTGATTTTTATTATTCCATTTATATCACATAATATAAAGTTATAAAAATTTCATAATTATTTATGTTCATATCATACTTTTTGTCAATACTCGGTAATTGAGTTGAAAATTAACATGTTTATGATGTGAGTAGTACATGTGGTCATAATTCCTACATATATTTAAAATAAACAATGACATAAATATCTTAAAAAATCATTATTTAATTATTTACAATAATAGTTTAAGAAAAACAAAAAACATCATTCGTGGTGATGGTAGGTCGTACGTACGTATGTACACTATTTTAATTCTTTCCTTTCGTATTGAATGAGTGAAATTAAATTAAACATATATATAACTATTTATAAATATATAAAATAATTTTAGTTGAATTAAGATGTCATTTTTATTATATATTTTTGTAATAAAGATTATTAATACATTTCTTGTGTTGTGTGAACAGATCAAATCATTTTGAGAAGCCGATAGTCCATGCATCCCCAAACAAAGATATCGTATAATGCTATATAGAAAGAATTAATAATATAAAAAATATAGAATATGAAATAGGTTATAATATACATAATAAAATAATATTATACCATAAAAATGGTTTTAATTCTAGCCATGAATGTGATAAAAGAAAAGATCAAACAAATTATTCACTGAGACGATTAACCAACATAACTTCGAGAATAATTTTGTTTATTTGAATAAAAGGAGGTGAGAAATGAAATAGATATGATATATGACATGATAAACATAAAAATAAATTATATACATGATTTTTTAGTAATCATGAATTGATATATGAAAAAGGTGAAGAGAAAATAGAAACATAAATGAAATTTAGAGAGGTACTTTGGGAAAATTATTTTGATTATTCGCTCCATACAAGACCCTTGAAGACATTGTATTTGTACTTTTGGGGAGACCATCATAATTTTGTCATTTGGAGAGTTAGTATGAGTGGGTTGGTGAGAATTTTTAGGAGAAAAAAACTCGTTTTAGGTCAAAATAGGGTTGGGGATAAGTGTTTTATATACTGGAAGAGAGGTGGGTTCAAGTGAATAATTTATTGAGTAGTTTATATTAAAAGCTCAAAATATTGAACATGCATGAAATTAAATAAATTTGATTTTAATTTATGTTTTATAGGATTTTTAGAGTCTATATTAACCAAACCCAACCATTAAATGTTGTAGTTTTTAAGTATGCTATGCCTTTAGATTTTAACTTTAATCCTTGTAAAAATTTTACTTTTACAACGGTAAATAATTTATTTACCCTAGTGGATTTTTTAAATATAAACACTAAATTGATCTGTAAATCACATTTATAATATATGAAAGCAAATATGGAATTAATTTTATATAATTTAATTTGGAAATTTGGAAAAATTATATTTAAAATTAATTCTATTGAGAAAACTAAAAAGAATTTTTTTAAATAAAACATTCTAACGATTGAAAGGTTTTTATTTCTAATTTAATTTTTAAATTGATTAAAATGATTAAAATGACATAAATTGTATTAAATAATAAAAAACATAATATAAATATATGTAAAAAAATTAAATAATAATATATCTATATAAATAAATTATATGAAAAAGATGTTTTGAGTAAAAATGTAGTATTTTTCAGTATTCAATAAAAACGAATCTTATCCAAAAATTACCAAAAAATGTATGAAAAGTTATATTTTATGTCCCAATTCAAAATAAGAAGTTTATTTTATAAAATATATCTTATAAGAGAGTAAAAAAATATTTTAAAGGGGTATGCCATCAAAAAGTGGGAAAATATCTTTTTTGAAAAATACTTATTTTATCTGAAAAATTGGATTTCTTCATATGTATTGTCTAGAAAACATATATGATGAATCTTAAACATTTAATTGAATAAATTAAAAATATAACTAATTAATAAAACTAAACAATATTGATATTATTGCTTCATAAACGCAATTATTTTCTTATAAATTGTTTTTTATAAAAACATTTCTCTTAATTAAAATGGGGTTTATATTCCATTATAATTAATTGTGCACCAAAGAAATAATTATAAAAAAATTATAAACCATTTTTTCATAATTAATTAAATATTATTTATTCCAACCATTACAAGGGATATGTAATAATGGTAACATTTAATTAATAATATTTAGTGGTTCTTTTTTTCTTAATGAAGCATATCATATATGCTATCGAACATAGTGTTTGTTTCTCAAAATGTGGGATGTTTTATTAACACGTGGAATTATTTAACTAATTTTGTAAGAATAATATGATGAAATTACTTATTGAAAAATATAATTTTTAATTGAAACCTCTACATACATTCAATTAGTTAATTTTCTATCATGTTTCTCATAAGACTCTATAACTGATCTAATTCCCCATCCAAACAATAAACAACAAAAATAACCTTATAATTTTTCACACACTATATAACAAATTTTTTCTTTTATTTGGTACTGATTCATTACTAATTTACTTGGGGATCTGATTAAACATTTCATGATGGTGGGCATTTCCTCATGAAGGACTCAACATAATACTATTCCCTAATATTATCATTTCGAAGATAAGAATAATTCATTGATTAAGAATGATGTGTGAGCATAAAAAAATTATTTTTCATTCCATCCCTTATAACATTCAGTTTATCTAAAGGATAATTGTTTTATTTTCAAACATAATTTTCTTTAAAATGATTCATTTTAGTTAGATCCCTTGATAAAATTTTAAAAAGTTATAGTTTTACAAAAAATAATCATGTTGGAAAACCATATAATCATTAAAATAATTTTTATGATTTCAAAATGATGGAACCATAAATTATGAAAATTTAGGATTAACATCGATACTTTTGACCATTTTCAAAATATTATGATTTTGTACTATACATACACTTAACCTAGGGTTCATTCAAATGTATTCTCATCATATTTACCAATAGTTAATTAAACATTACTCTAATACGAACAATAGAGACCCATTATTTTAAATCATGAATACTATATCTAAATATATTAATGTTTATTACTTGAAATTTCAATCCACGCAAGGACTATTTAGGTCTAGTGTCTTATGAAATATTGAAACAAAACCAACTGGATAATAAAAAATCTAAAATATCCCCCAATTATTTTTGTATAACATGTGTCATGTATAAATATATAATACTTAATATACATCATCATAGCCTAGGGGAAAAACATCAGAAAAGTGTGATCTCTTATGAAATTTTTTGGTAATAAATTAATATATCAATGATTTCAAAATAATTACATGAACATAGGGGTGTAATAATATGAATATAATGTTTTGAAACTATAACCTTCGTATCAAAGATAATATTCATAATTTATTATATAAATCATTTAATTCCATAATAAATGAATGATAATGCAATCAATGAACATGGACAATGATATCATCATATATGTATAATACATGGAATGGTTGAAAACCTATAATAATATAAAATAATTTCCAAAATATTCATGGTTAATTATCAAGGATATTTTATTGTAGTGGATTCACATCCAAAACAATCATAGTAGTCATTATCAATTTCCATAAAAATAATACATTATAGTGTCACTCACTATACTTTTTTCACATCCAATTATTGTTATATTTATCTCATTGGATATCAATCTTTACCCAATAAATTATATTGATACACAGGTAACACATATAATTTAAAGAATTTCATTCATTTGGTTCCTCACGATCATAAATAAACTATCATATAAGAAAATATGTAGAGAAAATTTGTTTCATAAACATTTACTTATAAAATAATCATAGTATGTTAAATGGGATTCATAATAAATTCATTGTCACATAACCTATGGAAATGAAGTGGAATTCATAACATTTTTATCATTAACTAGTTATCATAAAGCATCCAAATAATGAATAGAGGTGTTTTCCTTCAATTATATCACTAATTAAGTATACATAACATAAAGTCATGTCATCTTATATATAAAGTCTTTTATAATTATAAATATGAAAATTTATTCAAGAAAACAGCCATTCTATTTGGAAATAATTTCTTTTTTAGAATATCCACATTTATAATGGAAAAAATTTCATTTGTAAAAATCCTTATAAAAATATAAATAATGATTCAATGAAAAACAAACTTCTAATTGCTAAAAAATTTATTCATGGAGTATGTGTTAAAAAATATTACATCAATTTTCTTATTGAATAATTTACAAAATAATTTTCTTTTTAAAATGAATAAAAGATTCATATGAAACAATTTTATAAATTTTAAAACATTGTTAATAATGGATTTAAACAAGTATAGGATGATGGTATAATCATTTATTAAAAAAATAGATTAGAAAACAAGTATATTGAATAGAAATATTACCTTGTGGAGACATAAAAATAAAAAATTCTAAAAATTGATGAGACTGTGAATTAATCCCCTACCATGAGTTAACCTTACATAAAAATCACATTAACCATATACATAATAAATTTATATTTATTATAATTATATACCCGAATAATTTTCACATATATAATATCAAATATGATCCCTTTATAACATTTAACCGCACCATGCTTTTCACAATACCTTATTAAAATTATTATTTATAGTTGGTAACTATATCATGAATCATTAGTATATATGATCATTATTTGTGGTACTTATACATTTATTTTGTTTCAATCATACCTATAACATTTATAATTATATAAATATCATATATATTAATTATAAACCTATTCAGATAATGACATTAATGTTAGAGATATTAAAATTAATTACAATATTCATGGATATGGATCGTTTTACGTATTTATAAATGTTGTTTTAATTCATAAATGGATAGAACAATATAATTATTATTATTAATTCATAATTAAAATACAATTACAATATCAAATATATAATATATTTTCATAAAATTCACATTAATTTCCATCAAGGTAAAATATCAATAATATATGAATCCCAACGCTTGGTGGAGTAGGTATCCCACAAGTATTTATGAGTGAAACATTCATTTCTCAACCATACAATTTGGTGATGAGAAATTTATTTTATTTCAAGGTGGATATGGTAAGTTATATGGATACACGAGCTATAATTTCACATCTTGTTTGATGTAAATGATAATGTATAATGGTAGTTTGATGATCATATTAACATGTTAGTATATTTATGATATTTAAATTATTATTTTATGATACATATCATATATTTTGTGGCAGTTCTGAACATGATAAAAAATTGATTAGTAAAGGTGATTACATCATATTAGAAACAACTCCTTTATATTCTATATAAAGGCTCTTATGATGGACTTTTTTGGAAGACTAGAAACTGTAGGATGTTTCGAGGATATTTGATAAAGGAAATTGGTGTATTTTTATTGAGTTATAAGGATACAAATTATTAGAATAAATGAGGGTGTAGTATCCCATATATAATTGATGTGAGTTCCACATTTTTAAATTCTCAAAATATTAAACTGTTATAAATTTTTTCTCGATACAATTGCCTCCATAAGGCCATTGATCCGAATATATTATCCGGTATGGTTATAATACCATCATCCAATAGAATTTAGACATCTTTTGGTTCCATTTTAAACCATATCATTTTGATTAACAATTAGTTAAATAACTATAATTTATACTATAGTACACATATTTTCAATAAGAAATTTATGTAATTTTTACATATAAGATAAAAATTCCAACATAAAATGAAAATTAATTACATTTTAGACTATATCACATTAACCATATAATATTTTAATATCATTATTATTTTTAAATAATATTTTAATATATATTTTTGATAAAATAATATTATTTTGAATTTACACTGTATTCATATAATTTAACCTTAAGCACATAAAAAAAATAGATAATTTGAATTAAATTCTTTCACATATCCTTATTATGTCATATATATCTATATGAATATTGGTTTACATTAAATTATTCAAATTTTATTACATTTAATATATTAAATTTCATTTAACATATTTTTTTATTACATGGAGTAAATTTTCATTAGCGTTGCATTCAACATTAATGATATTTTATAATTAATACTAATTAAAATAAAATTTTTATCACTAAAATAATTTTATAAAACACAATATAAAAAATTATTTTCTTTAATGACTATATTTCGCTATAAGTGGATACAGAATGAATTTTTGAGAATAATGACATTGTTTTTTGTGTATCATTCATTGATTGACATAATAAATTAGTCATCTTCAAGTACAATTATATATTTAATAACAATATTTAAAGAATAAGGTGTTAAGGATATAATTACATTCGTCAAATTAATATTAGAAATAATAAATATGCCTTTTTCACATATTATTAATCTAGATTAACTACATTAACAGATTATCGAAGAAATAAATTTTATCATGGTTAAAATTATATTGATATATAATTAAAGGGGAATATTGAAAAAACTTGAACCGAATAATTAAAATATATATATAGTTTTATCTAATTAAATATTTAATATATTCTAAATTAATTTTAACGTATCTGTGCATAATATGATAGAAACATCTTTTTTGGTAAAAAAATCATTTTATGAAAATGATATGATTTATTATTAACCCATGAAGAATTTTTTTTAAACTTAAAATACATTAAATAGTAAATATGAAATAAATTCTTCTTAAAATCATTTACTATAAAGGGGTTAATTGAATTTATAATGATAGAAATCCATTATTCGAATATGTTTTTTTGAAAAAATAAATATTTTCATTTACAATCTTCTGATAACCAATGATATTATTATATATATAAATATAATCTTCTCATAAAATGGTTAATAATATTCATTCTCTTCAATCTAATAGCTAAGTTATAAATGTCATTTTGAAAAAAAAAATTGTATTAGTATATCAATGATTGTTTAAACTTAGTGTTTCATGTTACGCAAGTGATATTATCTAATCATGGGGTGTGAAAGAAACAATTTTCCATTACCAAAGGAATGGAATATTAGTTTGAAATGAATTTTACCTTTATAAATTAATGTATTATCATTGTTTTCACAACGAAATATTATTTAATAAAATATTACTAGAAAATAATGAATACAGATCATTGAGAACTAGATGATCAGAAAGTGACTAGAATTAATTTCTACTTCACCATGTACAATAATAACATTTTTTTATCCAAATATATTCTACAATATTAATTATTTGATTAAATGAATGTTCTACAACTTATTTCTTATTTGGATTCTAGAGTATGTTTGATTAAAAATGACAATAATCATTTTATTTTATCTTTTTATAAATCCCCCATAAGATGTGATAAAGAAAAAAATATAATTTTTTTAATTACTTAGGTAATACCTAATTGGTTATTGACATCCACATGTATCAAAATTAGATAATTTTTTTTCCTCACATTTTATGTAGTCACCAAAACACTATCCACACGATTATTAAACAGAAAATTTATATGATTCAAAATAAAATTAAGGGACAAACAATTCCACAATCCATGAAATAATTAAAATTAGAATTAGTAATAAAATTTATTTCATTAAAAATAATTTACTCAATTAAAAATAGAAATTTTTTATAGAAAATAGAAATATATAATTTTAATATAATTATCTAGACTCATGAATCACCATTTGGGTCACATCCCCTACACACAACCACCCATGGATTATTCCCCTCCTCTAGAAATGAATTAATGTGAGTGGGAGGAGTATACATCATGGTAAAAACTTTTTAAATGTCCAAACAAATAGTAAGTAATAGTAATTGGGATTCTCCTAATCATCAGTTACTTAATTACTTTTCAGTAAAAATGAGACTTGTATTTAGAGTGTGATTACTATACCTGATATCTCTCATTAATATATTCCTTGTATATTCCCATATTTCAGTCCACAATGAATGTGTATTTCTTATGATTCACTACATTATTTCTCTAATGATATGGGTTGTTTCTTATTTTTAGGATATAAATTTTTTACTGTTATATGTAGCAACATCTATATTACAATTTCTCTACGATATTACTCCATACTCTTCCATTTTGTTTCTACCTCCAGAGTCATGGTAGTAGTAGCTAACATTCCTCAACTATAAATAATCATGGTAGTTCTTATGATGGAAGTATGTGTGATATTATATATTAACCCGTAAACACAAAATCATTCCTTCCTGGTTCATACAACATTATTCTTGTTGGAATATTAATACAACAATGCATCTTATTTAAGACAAAAATCCTTCATGTCCTTAAATAGCCATACTTAACATCCCCATGGTGTTGTAAATCCTTAATTGACATGTTTTATTCAACTATATGAGCCCATGGAAAAATAATAATGAATAACAGTGTATGACCTTCATCTCGATGATATGTTCATCAGTGTTGTGGGACATAAGGTATGGTAACACATCTATACCCACCGTTTATTCCCAATTGAAATTTCACTCCTCATAAACCATCATATCTCAATAGTATATCCTCACATACCATTCATCAATATTAGAATGTATATACCTCTAGTGTTATTCTTTAGCACCGTTTCATCTAAGGTTGCAACATCATCTACCGTCAAATATCATGATCCTCTACTAGGGAAAATCTACCATTGATATAACGGTTGAACACATTTACCATTCATCAATAATATATAAGTACCAAATTAAAAAAGACTCGATATAATACTGTACAGAAGATACCATTTCTTCTTAACGATACTACCATCCATTATTCCTCATCAAAGTCAATTATTATACAACATCATGTATCCATATCACCCAATATGTCACAAAGAAAAATTTCTTCAGTTATAGTTACTGGGATAAACATTGTGAAATAGTTTAAATTCAATCATAAAATGTAGTAAATCTATTTTAGTGTAAACATAGTATTACCTTTAAGGAAATGGGTTAGGAATAATCCTTAACTCTATATACCATTTAAAGTTCCTTTATAGATCATCTTCTCATCAATCATGGATTTCATTAATCATTATTGTGGGATTCACTAGCATTGCTTGAGGGAATAAATGATGTTACATGGTTGCACCAAACGTCATTAGTGGGTAATGTCCCATGATCCATCAATACAGGGGTGGAAGTGGTTTCTTCCAATGATTTCAGATTATAGTTGTTCAAAAATATAGATTAAAAATGATATGAGTGATAACATATTCAATTTGAGGATAGGGATAATGGAGTAATGAAATAATGGCACTATTTATGTACAAATAAATAGTGGGGATTATTTTTTTTGAACACATATGTTATTTTTAAATGTGAAGAAAAAAAATTATATCAATGTGTGTAATTCCAAGACATAAATAATACTACGAAGAAATGATTAAGACATACATTCACCCACACAGGATGGGAAATGCCTCCTAACATGGGCCGCATGGGGGTTGGCCCCCAAAATCCCTATGGGATTCTACACATGGTCTTAGTCGTCCTATTCCACCTAAGTAGTCTCTCCTAGTAACAAATATTTTTGATATACCTGTTAATGTGGTTTTCTATGTGTCTTGCAACCATTGGTTGACGACAAGTTCATGGATTACCATTTTTTACTTCAGAAAATACTAATCATTATTAGTATAACAAAACACAAATTCTCAAGTAAATTCCAAATTCAGTATCTGTCATTTCTTATCCATTTAAATCTATTTTAATTCAACAATTTGAAATTCCCATATATTAAATATTTAGTGAATTTTACTATAATATTCATTAAAATACATCAAAATTTAATTTATTTTGTTAAAAAAATTTCCTGATAATTTATGTTCATCAAATAGCCAATAAAAAATTATTTTGTGTTCCCAATAATTAAATATAAAAAATTTATTAATTTAAAAACCATATATTTAGTATTTAAAATTAAAATCAACATAATCATATAATTATCAATGTTAAAAACATTCATGCTTTACGTAAAACATCAATTCATCTTCTCATTTTTTAATTAGACAACTAATCCATGTATTTTAATTTACCCCATGAAAGTTATGTTACATATCCTTTAAGTAATTTATTTTTAATAATTTGTTATTATTAAACATTACCAATCCTTATTTAACACTATATTTTAATAATTTCACATATAACAAATAATAAAAATTCATGTATAGTTATTCTTAATCCATGGGTACATGCTCTTTATCTATAGGCATGTAAAGGAAATACTTTATTCACATTGTAAAAAAAGATACATGGAATCAATAGGTACATCCAATCACAGTTTTTATAATTTTGAGGAATATTTTTTTTGGAATTTGTGTGAAAAAGAAGAATCAAAGTATATTTTTTATCTCTAATGTATAAAACATGATATAAAAATTTAAGACATCAATGAAATTATCCCCTTAAAAGTAAAAAATCCAAATTCCATTGATGAATTTTAGTTCATGAATATATATAGTATAATGAATGAATTAATCCTCCATGAAATTCTTTGCACGGAATTTCTGTACTTTTTTTAGTTCTTTCATACTACATTTTTATAATTTTTTATAAATTTAAAATTTATTTCCTAGAATAAACCTGATATCTACCAGTTGACAATAGATGATAAAAAAATAATAGTTCTATTATTACTTGTTTTTTATTCCTGAAAGAAAAAAAAATTCATATTGTTTACAGTAAAGGAAAATAATAATTGTACAAATTATAAATCTAATTTTTTCTAAATACCCAGAATTTCAACACCGCACATTATCATTTCAATGTATTTAATCCCATTCAAAAGGACAACCTTCACCCTTATTCTTTAACATTTAAAAATAATGAAAAATAAAAAGATTAGTAGGAATGGAGAATAATGGCACAAAATATGGCCCATCCCAAATAATGCTATACTTATATATATATTCTTGATAATGATCATTGTAAATGATGACATTAATGAGAATGGAATATCTATAAAAGTGAATCATTCATTTACATGAGTTTTTTTATTATCAAATATTTTTAATGTTCCTCTATATATTATAGAGGGGATATTTTTGAAGTTCATCAATGAAATATACCCATTCAAATAATTAATTAATTGGGTCTAGAAATCCTATAGGGATTAGAAATTTAAATTTGATAATATACTAGATGGAAGGAATATTAAAAAGAAATCCGTTAACATTAATTTCTTAAATTTCAATTTTAAAAATAGTAGGAAAATTTCATTCATAGGAGTCAAATAATTCCCTCAAATCATTATTCATCATCAAAATATCCATTATTCATTAAAAAATCAGTTATATATTATAATCATTCAATATAATTATCATCAAAATCAAGAATAAGATATCAAATGATTCTTATGAAACTAGTGTCTCCATGATTATAATCTATAAAACAATTTCTATTATAGTCATGGAAATTTATAGTTTTTATATAACATATGTAAATTGTAATTTAAAATATCTTTTTGTAATGGTGTATGGGGTGTGAGAGATAAAGGATTTAAAAATAAACTCCTTATTCATGTGCATATTTTTATCCATTTTCATCTCACATTTTGGGGTTCCATGTTGAACTACTTAATATTTGAGCTATAAAACAAATAACATCATTATATAATCCATTTTCTTAAAGTCTAATGGTGTGAATGAAAGAGGTGAATGTCACGACCCGTCCTCGGGGCACGTGCCTCGACTACCCTAAGCCCGCCTTCCATACGTCAAGGGCTGTCGACTAGCACCAAAGGTGTAAATCCTGATAAAACAGGAAGGAATTGCCTTTATAAAATTATAGAAATATAGCAGAGTATGCAATAGAAGAAATCACTAGGTAATACTGAATACAAAAGTAAGTGCTGAAAGAAAAGGGGCCAGAAATGTAGGCCCAACAGTCAGTACATTACAACTGAAAAGCTAGTAGAACTATAGTAAAGTCAAACAGCAACCTCTGAGTTGTCCTCCAGGATTCCCACCTGAAGGGTGGGTACAGATGGCCTCCTCAGCACCTCGGGTTTGACTGTCTGATCCATGTACGTTTCGCCAAGTGGTCCACCTCTAGGTACCATCATGCTCCATAAGCCTCAACCTGGATCAGTGTTGTTCATCGTCTACATCCAACACAATGTAGTGCTGGCATAGCCTTTGCATGGGTGAGTATACGTTACTCAGTAGGGACCCCGAGACCCCTGAAGGTATCCCAGAATCCCTAAAAGACAAATAAAAAAAGAAAGATAAAATCTCAAAGTATCAACCAACTATACTTAGTTATATGCCGATACATATACATAAGTTATCAATCTCTGTTCGATGCCAACTCTCTAGCCCAATCACAACCCAGTCCTCACAGGAAAGCAAGTCAATCACATCGATGATAATGATGGAATGTCAAGAATCAGCTCACATAGGTTTACATATTTCGTATAATTATAGAGATGATCAGATGTAGTCACTGATTAATCTAAGATGTCAAACCCACATAAGATACTAGACCAGATAAGCAGTCAGACCCAC
The DNA here is from genome assembly GCA_963277665.1 of Viscum album. Taxonomy (NCBI): domain Eukaryota; kingdom Viridiplantae; phylum Streptophyta; class Magnoliopsida; order Santalales; family Viscaceae; genus Viscum; species Viscum album. The sequence continues at coordinate 138,000,800 of OY728139.1, forward strand.
TCAAGATACAAGACCAGCTCCTCTGTTGGACCCACTCAGGATAAAAGTATAGAAGTAATCGCTGTCGATCCCACAGAGGATCCCAGTACAGAAGTCATCTTCGCCAAACCCATGAAGGCTTCCAGTACATAAGACATCATCATCGAACACACATATGATCCTAGTATGGTAGTCGTTGTCGTCAAACCACTGTAGGATCCTAGTACGAAAGTCATCGCCGTCAAACCCACAGATGATTCCCTTACGGTAGACATCGTCGTTGAACCCACAGAGGATCCTAGTACAGTAGTCATCACCGTTGAACCCACGGAGGATCCTATTATAGAATTCCTCATCGTTGAACCCATGGAGTATTCCAGTATGGTAGATGTCGCCATCAAACCCAAGGCAGATCCTAGTACGAAAGTAATCACAATCGCAGCTAGATATAGGGTTCCTGCACACAACATGCTCGATTCTGAGAGGGTCCACACCACATTCTTAGGGGGTTGATACATCAACTGTCATGAAGTCCAGTGTTGATGTATCTCGAAGTTCCGTCTCATCAAAAGGAACCCAACTCAACAGACGACGCATCAATCATATGCCCAGTTTGAGTGTTATTGGCATTTTTGTTACAGGGTCCTGATTGTAATTATGCCAATTCGAAAATCAGTCTTCTTCCAAAGTCATCCAAAACTCACTTACATTATAACAAAAGGACCGCTTCATCACAAAGATCCTAATGTCATAGATGGCGCGTCAATTGGACACACGATCTTAAATTTATTCACATTTAAGTGAAACGGGCTCAGTCCGTCAGGCCCGGTAGGCGTGCGGGTCGGCTCGTCCTAGATCGACGGGTCTGACCTAGCTAAGGTTTCGGCCGTCCTGGTGGGGTGCGGCATGGCGCGGCCCAGTGGGCGTCGCTCGGCCTGGCCAGACAGGGCGTGACTCAGCTCTTCGGGGCGCACTTGGCCAGGCAGGGCACGGCCTGGCCTGTGGCTGGCGTGGCTCGGCCCACCCCGGAGGGTGTGGCCCAGCCCGGCTTGGCATGGCCCGACCCGCGACATGTCATGGCTCAGATCGGCCTGTCGAGTGGTGCGGTGGTGGGGGGTTCGGTTTCCCGAACCAGCAGCACCGAGCGGTGTGGCACCGCATGTCCGGGCGGCCGAAGCCGGCCGGTCATCCCGACATAAGGGGCCCACACGACCAGGCTGCAGTTCTCCAACACGACACATGTTGGTTCCGCGACATACTTCAACCCCACCGGTAGGCGTCCAGCCGGTTCGATGCCGAAGCGGCCCGTGGTGCGCATGCAGCGATTCTTCTTTTTTCGCGCGGCACACGGCCACAACATTCTATAGTCACCACTACCTCCCATTACCACTGCCAAAATAAATATTCAATTACCATCGTAGGTTCGTCCGACCTTGTTCGTTCGGATCTCGCCCTCCGCGTTAGGCAATTTCAATTGGGTGATGACAATACAAGAATTCACCAAGGAAATAATATAATTTCATTCACAAAAAATTACATCAAACCCCCTACCTTGTAATTGAGGTTCGTTGGTGGATGAGCTATAGAAGATGAACGTCGCGGTAGTCGGGCGTCGCAGAAGATGACGTCGCTGAGAATGTTGTCGTCCCTTCAACGTCGGGAGTCATTATCATAGACAACGTTCCTCACGAGATGTGTCTTCGCCCTTGATGGGGAGGAAGAAGAAAGAATGAAGGAGTTCCACACTTTCATGTTCCTGTTGAAAAGAAATGTGGAGAGAAAAATGATTCCCGTTCTTCGTGTTGTGGAGCTTTCTTCACAGATAAGAACACTTCCTTCTAATTATCCAGAGGTTTCCCCACAGAAATATTTACCAAGAAAATATTATAATAGCTATCCAATTTTAAAAGAGTATCCATGCAAATCAAATAGATTCAAAATGAGAGGTTCCAATTTATTAATGAAGTTATTAATTATATGGGTTGGCATAACCAATGGTTAGGAGGTGGAGAGGCACTACCATAATAAATGAGAGGTGTTGTCAAATTTAAAGAAGGGGATTTAATGGGGATTTTAAGGAAAGTTAAAGGGTTAGGGGATCGTGTGGGACCTACCTCACATTATCCTCTCATGGGAGGTTATGTGGGTGTGGGCCCCACCTCTTACTTCCCCTTGCAGGAAAATAACCAACTAATATAAATAAAATTGTGTACAACAAATTTATTTAATTAATTATAAATCTCTAAAAATTAACTTATCCTCCCGAGCAAACACTACTGCAGTAAAGTTCCCCTTAAGCGAATACCGGTGTTGTGAGTTCATCAGTGCCCCCATATTTCAATTCTGAGAACCGGTTCAAAATATATAAAAACCTGCACGTACGTTTACCGAATAAATCTAAACAAAACTTTAGAAATTGATTTCGGGCACACTAGGCCTCGAAATCATGTGCCGTCGGAAACCGCAGACTCGCAAAATTCCAAAGTATTTAAAATAATTTCTTTTAAATTTCTGAGACATTACATTACCCACACCTTAGGGATTTATGTCCCCATAAAGCTACAACATACACTAGGGAAGCAAAAGTGGGTAATGAGCATGGATATGATCCTCCCACTCCCATGTTCTCTCCTGGAGGTTCCCTTGCTGCCAGCGAACGTGCACCAGAGGAATCGATTGTCCATGTAGGAGCCGCTCTTGTCAATTCTTAATCTCCACCGGGACCTCCGTGAATGTCGTCCCATCATTGATGTCCAGCTCCCAGTGGTCGATTATGTGGGACGGGTCATGCACGTATCTCCTCATCTGAGATACGTGGAAACGTCATGCACCTGATGCAACTGAGGTGGAAGGGGATGGTGGTAATCCACCTCACATACTTTGTTGAGGACCTGGAAAGGTCCAATGAAACATAGAGATAACTTTTCACCTCGGCCAAATCTCCAAAGATCTCATCATGGTGAGACCTGTAGGAAGACGTGGTCTCCATCCTCGAACTCTAGTGGCCTACATCTCCTATCAATATATGACTTCTGTCATTTCTGTGTAGTCTTCATCTTCTCCAGGATGATATGCACATTCTTCGTCGTAGCCTGAACCATCTCTGGTCCTAAATGTGCGGACTCCCCGGGGTTAGTCTAGCACAAAGATGATCTGCAAGGTCGGTCGTACAATGCCTCATAGGGGCCTTCCTGATGGTGGAGTGGTAACTATTGTTGTACACAAACTCCACCATGGGTAAGTGTCCCTCCCATCTATGACCAAAGTCGAGGACACATGCACAGGGCATGCCCTCGAGATTCTGAATGGTCCCCTATGTCTGGTTGTCTGTCTGAGGAAGGATGGTGGTGCTTAGACGTACCTGCATCCCAAAATCCTCATGTAACCACTTCTATAACAGGGAAGTGAATTGAGTATCTCGATAGGAAACAATATATGAAGGAAAACCATGAAGCCTTACAATATCCTTAATGTAGAGGCGTCCCAAGCTCTATACTGAGCCTCACTCTCTGATTGGAAAAAAGTGGGCTGACTTTGTGAGTCAGTCGACAATCACCTATATAGATTCATGTTCTCTTAAATGTACGTGGAAGCCCTATCTTGAAATCCATGGATATCTTGTCCCACTTCCACTCTCGGACCTCTAAGGGTTGTACCAATATTTTTGGTACCTGGTGCTCTACCTTCAAATGCTGAAAAGTGAGGCATCGTGATAAAAACTCTTCTACTGCTTTCTTCATACCTGGCCGCTAGTGCTATCATTTGAGGTCATGATACATCATCTCCACTCATGGATATACCGCTAGAGGGGATGTGTGGAACTCCATCATAACATCCTTCTATAATGCAACTAGTACCAAGGTACATCCCCTGAAAGGATGGCGTGCTCCCCACCATCAAAAAATTCATCATGTTCCAGCCCTAAGGATATCTGAGCATGTCGTATTTCACATTAATCGTCCCCATGATGTGCCTCTCTAAATCACTGAAGAATTGGGGGAGTGACTATGAGAGACTTTAGAAAGGATGATACATCTATATCCACAAAGGATATCTACAACGCAGAAAGCTGCTCTATCGCCTCTCCAAGCAGTTGAATGCCTGATCTCCTGCTAAGAGCATCTACTACAACGTTCCCCTTACCAGGAGTATAGACTATCTCAAAGTAATAGTCCTGGAGGAACTCAATCGAACATCACCATCTCGGGTCTAGGTCCTTCTATGAGAAGGCACACCTGAGACTTTTGAGATTAGAGTAAACCGTAAACCTTTCACTCAAGAAACTATGGGTCTGACTATCCATTTGTAAAGAACTCGACAACACCCTTTTTCTCTTACGTGCTATAAGAGTTGATATGATTTCTACTTTGCAGAAAATAGAAATCTAGTCTCATCCTCTCAATGAACCATGTTATTTTCCTAATACAGTCAATCATGACATGAATGGTACTATTTCATGTCATGGATGACGTCTTAAGGCCTCGATGCTACTACCAAGAGATTCAACCATTACTCTAACCTCCAAGGGTCGAGTCACACTATAGGCAGCAGTGTGTGGTCACTGGGCCTCCAAAAGTAGGAATCTCGAATGTGAGGGTCAAGTCAACTGTTTTATCTGGATGCTCTCAGAATCAACCATAAAAGAAGGTAGGAAATAAAACAACACATGGATGGGTGTCTTTCATAACAGCTGATCAAAGTACAAAGACACAAGGTAATCACAAACAATGACATCAACAAAGCTAGAAGCATCATTAACAAAATCCATTATGCCTAGAGCTAGTTCTGCTCCTGTCCACCTGCTCCCAGAGCACTATGTTAGTAGGCCTTATCTAATTGAATCTATGTTCTCCCCTGTCCACTCATTCCCTGCGGTCGGGGTGGAACTCTTAGTGGTGGTGTTGGTAGGGTTTCGAAACATCATCCACCACCTACTGCTCGGCCAACTCCTCTGCCACATCTGCTTGTTCCCGGTGGACCACAATAATAAAACATTTACCTCTTCCTAGGAGGTCCCTCTACTGCCTGCTTCTCATTTGTAGGGCGGGTCAAGAAGTCTTGATCCATGTGACCCTACCCTCCACATGCATAGCACTGTCTGCTCCTCATATGGCTGGCTCTGTTTCGTGTGCCCCACAAAACTGAACCTGTATCCTGAGGTTTCCCACCAGATGGCCTAGTACACTTGGACCTATGTGTCAACTCTCTACTGCTGACTAGAGAAGACTCCAGTACGTGTCATCCTGCAGAGGGTCTCGCCGCTGGTGACTTATCAGTGAGAAAAATATCCTCTAGAATGTCTCTCTCCATCAGCCTCTCCTACGTTAGGATATGGAGGGAGACCATCGAAGCCCTGATCTCATGTCTGAGTCCCTGCTCGATGGTTTGAGCCCTAAAGAACTAGTCTCATTCTATATCATCTGGGTAGCGTGAGAGGACAGTGAACCCCTCTGAGTTCTGAGCTACTGTCATGCTACCCTCCTACAGATGATGTATCTCCTGAATCCACACCGCATGAAGGTTGGATATTAAAAAAACTACTCAGAACAGGCTCGCGATGTCCATCCAAATTATTGATGCCTCATTTTGCACCTGGAGCATCAGGATCCACTATCTACCAGCCGCTACATGCAGGAGACTTGCGGCAAGGATCACCATGTTGTCGGCTGGTGTCCCTACCAATGTGAAAACTATAATGATAGCCTCCAGCCAATCCTATGCTTCCTGGGAGTCTGTCTCTCCCTGGAACATAGGTGGCCACTGTCTCTAGAAATCATGAAATGCACTCAGGCGACATCCACTATATGATGCTGGAGCTGGTGGTATTGGTGACCCAGCAGGTTCTGGTACCGCTGGTGCCTCTACTATGATGGGGCCCTTCACCGAGGCCTCGTCACTCGGTGGGCTACCATCTTGTATGTAACCTAGAACTCCAGCTGACAGTCTTCGTGGGGCCGTCCTGAAAAGGAACAGGTGCACCATGGTTTAAATAGTATACCTGGTGAGCTGACAAAAAGTAATCATGATGAAAACTTTTTTCAAAGGAAACACACATGAAAACAATGTTTTCATGCACTATATCAGAATTCAGAGATCACGGTCCTTGTGTATGGATACGTCAGCCGGCACACCAACACTGGACTCCCTAGACTATAAATCACACTCAATACTCTTAAAATTATTTCTTCAAAGAAATGAATGATCAGAGTCCTGAGTTCTAGGGTAGAACAGACTCCTCTGATACCAATTTGTCACGACCCGTCCTCGGGGCCCGTGTCGTGACTACCCGAAGCCCGCCTTCCATAGGCTAGGGGCTGGCGAAGAACACCAAAGGCATAAATCCTGATAAAAAGGGAAGGAATTGCCTTTATAAAAGTAAAAAACACAGCATGGTGTTCAATTGAAGAAATCACTATATAATACTGAATAAAAAATTAAGTGCTGAAAGGAAAGGTGCCAGAAATACAAGCCCAACAGTAAGTACAATACAACTGAAAAGATAGTACAACTGCAGTAAAGTAAAACAGTAACCCCTGAGTCATCCTCTGGGATTCCCACCTGAAGGGTGGCTATAGATGGACTCCTCTGCACCTCGGGTTGGACCGTCCTCTGCCTGTATGTCTCACCATGTTTCCCAACTCCGGGTATCGTCCAACTCCACAAGCCTCCACCTCGATCAGTGTTTTCTGTCGTCGGCATCCAACAAAACGTAGTGCGTTCATAGCCGATGCAGGGGTGAGTATATGATACTCAGTAGGGACCCCGAGACACCTGATGGTCTCCCAGAATCCACTAAGTACAAACCATAGAAGAAAGATACAATATTAAAGTATCAACCAACTATACTTAGGTATATTCCAGTAAATATACCTAAGTTATCAATCTCAATTAGGCTCCACCTCTCGAGCCCAAGCATAACCCAGTCCACATAAGAAAGTAATTCAATCACAACAATGATAATGATTGAATATCAAGACTCATCTCACAAAGGTATAAATCTTTCGTATAATGATAGAGATGATCAGATGTAGTCACAATTTTATCTAAGCTGTCAGACCCACATAACATACTACACCAGCTAAGCTGTCGGACCCACTATGAATACAAGACCAGCTACTATTTTAGACCCACATAGGATACAATTACAGAAATCATCGCTGTCAGACCCACAGGGGATCCCAGTACAGAAGTCATTGTCATAGAACCCACAGAGGATTTTAGTACAGATGATGTCATCGTCAAACCCATGGATGATCATAGTACGGTCTTCGTCGTCATCGAACTCACGGAGGATCCTAGTACAGAAGTCATCGTCATTGAACCCACAGAGAATTCTAGTATGGTAGATGTCGTCATCGAAACCATAGAGGATCTAAGTATGGTAGTCATCATTGTCGAACCCACGGAGGATCCTAGTTTGGAAGTCCTCACCGTCGAACCCACAGTGGATTCTAGTACGGTAGAAGTCATCATTGAACCCACGGAGGGACCTAGTACCGAAGTCATTGCAGTCGCAGACAGCTCTAGGGTTACCGCACAGAGCATGCTTGATTCCAAGAGGGTCCGCTCCTCGAGAAAATGGGGGTGATACATAAACTGCCACGAAGTCCAGATTAGATGTATTCTGAAGTCCCTTCTCATCAAAAGGAATCCATCCCAACAGACGGCGCGTAAATTAGATGCTCGGTCTGAGAGTTATTAGCTTTTCTGTTCTAGGGGCCCGATTGGATTTACGCTCATTCCAAACCCGACTGTTTTCCAAAGTCGTCCAAAACGTACATAGAGTATCACAAAAGGAACACTTCATCACGAGGGTTCCATTGACATAGACAGTGCATCAATCGAACGCGCGGTCTTAATATTATTCACGTTTAAGTGAAATGAGGTCCGCCCGTCAAGCCTGGTAGGCTGGCGGGTCAGCACATCATGGCTCAGCGGGTCCGACAGGGCTAAGCCGTCGGCCCGGACCGGCCCTGTCGAGCGCGACTTGGCCCACCGTGGTGCATCCCGACCTGTGGCTGGCTGCGGCTTGGCCCGGTTGGTGCGGCCCAGATCGGTAGAGTGTGGCCTGGCACGACGCGGTAGGCGGGGCGGTGCGGGGGGTGCAGCCCCCCTGGTTTCCCGAACCAATGGTGCCGAGTGGTGCCGACCCTCCTGTCCGGCCGGTCGTAGCCAGACGGTCTTATCAGTGCGAGGGGCCCGCAGAGGCGGGCCGTTGTTCTCCCGCGTGACACCAGCTGGTGCTGCGGCCTCTTTCAACCTAGCTGGCATGCGGCTGGCCGGTTCTCCGCCGAAGCATGCCGCAGTGCGCAGGCCGCGGTTCTTTGTAGCGGGGCGCCTTAGAGGCACCACGGTTCTCCAACCTGTCTTGCTACGGCTGAGAAGTTCTTCTTTGGATGAGGGGCCCACAGATGGAGGTCGCGGTTCTTCTTTTCGTGGCCGGCACACAGCCCCCGCTTTCTCCATTCACCACTGCCTCCTGTTGCCGCTGCAAAAATAAAAATTCAAGTACCATTAGAGGGTCATTGGGCCATGTTCGTTCGGCCCGCACTCTCCACATTAGGCGATATCAATTGGCTGAAGACAATACACGGATTCATCAAGGACGTAATATGTTTTCATTCACTGAAAACTATATCAAACCCACTACCTCGTAATTGAGTTTCGTTCGTCGACGAGCCACAGAAGATGAATGTCGCGGTATTCAGGCATCGCGGAAGACGATGTCACAGAGAACAATGTCGTCCCATCATCGTTTGCAGTCGTTTTCATAAATGACGTTCCTCATGAGCGGTGTCTTCACCCATGACGCGGAGGATGAAGAAAGGATGAAGGTGTTCCTTAGGATCTTTTTCTAGTTGAAAAGAAAATTGGAGAGAAAAATGCTTCCTATTCATTGAGTCATGGAGCATTTTTCACGGAGAGGAACACTTCCTTCTAATTCCCCAATGGTTTTCCCACCGAAATATTTTCCAAGAAAATATTATAAAAGCTACCCAACTTTTATATAGTAGCCATGCAATTCAAATTGATTCAAATTGAGAGGTCCTAATTAATTAATGAATTTATTAATTAGATGGGTTGTCATAATCAATGAGTGGGATGTTGAGAGGATCCACCATAATAAATAACAGGAGTTGTCAAATTTAAAGAGGGGGAGTTAATGGGGTTCTTATGGAAAGTTAAAGGGTTAGGGGCTTTTGTGGGCCACATGTCACATTATCCTCTCATGGGAGGTTTTTTTTGGTGTGTGCCCCACCTCTAACTTCCCCTTATAGGAAGATAACAACCAATTATAATTAAAATAGTATACAACCATTTTATTTAATTTGTTATAAATCCCCAAAAATTAACTTATCCTCCCGAGCAAACGCAACTATAGTAAAAGTTTTCTTAAGAAAATACGGGTGCTATGATTTCATCAGTGACCTCAGATTTCAATTCTGAGCACCTGTTCAAAAGATAGAAAAACCCGCATGTACATTTACTGAATTTACCTGAACAAAAATTCAAAAATTGATTTCAGGCACACCGGGCCTCGAAATCAGGTTCCGTTAGAAACTGAAAACATGTAAAATATCAATGTATTGAAAAAACATTTCCTTGAAATTTCCAGGTCATTTCTGAGAACTTTTCCTTATATCAAAATTGTATGAAAATAATGAATATATTGTTTCCTCCTATAATTTAATTTGTGTAATTTGGTTGTCTCAACCTAACCTCATGTGAATAAATCCATATAAGGGAAAAAGAATTATGTTCACTTCCATCAATTGTTGTGGTAGATTTCCATGTAAACTATCTAGGAATTTCTCATTGACAGTGAATGAGTTCCCTTCCTCTTCTATTGTGATCAATATGGAACCCAATGGATATACATTACTAAAAATAAAAGGATCTTCTGGCCTTGAGTGAATATTATTAAGAATTAACATTAATAAGGAATTCTATAGAAGAACATGATAACTTGGTTGAAAGGTCTTTTGCTGAGTCACTTTGGCATCTAACACTTGGGTTATCTTTTTTTAATTTAAGTGGATTTGAAAATTCTATATTTTGATTTACTAAATGTAATATAAATTATGTTTTCTATCTTTTCTAGTAGGCACCAAATCAAATTCAATATTTTCACAAACCAATATTATTTATGATCCAACTCCAGATTCTTATTAAATGATATAATTAAATATAGTATTAGGTGCTAAAACATAAGTGTACATTTTATAATTTTTGATATTCACATAAGTTGTCTTAATGACTTTGGCTATAATAGTTTCTGTTGGGTTTAACCATTTTTTCCAAGATACCATTAATCTTATTATTTTAAACAACATATTTGAAATATTTCTTATTGTTTTTAGGGTATATATGTGTTTGACTCTACTCATAATTCTATTGAATATCATTCATTATTACATTGAAAACAAAAACCATTGGTAACTAATGAGGTCCATTGGAACACAAAACCAACAAAATATGATGTACCCGACAAAATCAAAAACATCACATCGATAGTCTTTGTTAAAATAGTCCCCCCTATTTAGAGACATCATTAGTTGTATGTACATTGTAATAATTCCCAAAATTCAGTTGATTTTGTTCCAAAAAATCAATACACCATAGAAAAATTATTTAACATAAAATTGTGGTTTTTTGGATTCTCCAATATTTTTTACATATTAACATAACATTAGAAATTATCACACTTCAAAAAAAATTCATATGAATCATTAAACATGTTTGGATACTAAATTATAAATTTGAAGATATTTTTAGCAATTTATTCAGGTCCAAAATATCCACAAAAAGCATTTGTATGAAAAATTTGAATTACATATTATAATTAACATTCTTGTAAGAACCCACCATTAACTTTATCATGAATATTTATCTATAGAAATTATAAATCCCAAATATAAAATGTATTTTCTTTAATATATTTTTTTGTTTTATGAAATTTAATTTGAAATGATACCTGGTATATGTACAAATAATTTTATATGTTGGAAAACCAAGTTACATAATTATCAAATATTTGGTTTTTTTCTCTACTAATGTGATCATTATGTGGGATTAGTTTTATAAATTTAGTGTCATCTGTTTTAAGATGTATACTAATGTGACCTACCACATAATTTTTAGATATGTTATTTTCCATCATATTTCAGATGACATATTCCATAAGCAGTATCCATATTAAAAACATTGTCTTGGCATCATACTTTTTAGTTAATTATCTATTGGTTTATTGATTATAATATATATAGAATTTAGTTCCATGGAAATAAAATTTTATTGTAAACAGTTCAAATAAAAATAACAATTACTTTTTAGTTGGTTTGTTGTTATGTTGAGTGGATTCTATGGTTCATGGGGAATATGTTATTGAATGAGTTTTTTCATAAATTCATTGGAAAATTAAATCTCTCGTATATTGTTTTTAACTATCAAAAATCATCTCAAATGGGTGCTCCAAATTTTGGAGTTGAATAATTGTTGAGGTTATTAGTTTCTTCTTCAACATATCAAATGGCTTTACACAATAATCACTAAATTCAAAATTAGAAACCATTAAATAAAATAATAATTAAGAATGATAAATCATATTGAATTCATGGGTAAACCTTTTATATAATCCAACATGGTCTAATAATCATCTAATGTGTTTTTAAAAATTGGGACATAGATAATAATTGATATCTTCAACATTATACTTATCTTCCTTAATGAATATTTGTGAAATTATATGGACACGATATATTCCCTTTTTCAACCATAAAATGACACTACCCATCATTCAAAAATTGTTTATTATAAATTAATATTTGTAACTATTTTCCCATGTTTCACAATCATGGTCAATGGAATTTCTAAAAACACAAAAATCATGGAGAAAAACTCTAAGGAATCCTCAAAATGTGATTAAAATATGATTGAAATACTTCTCTAAAATATACCTGTGGTGTTTCAGTGTCCAAAAGGACTCCATGATTAAGAACATGTTCTAAATGGATATGTGAATATGGTAATCTATATGTCTTATTTAGAATTTAGTTCATGAAAATATCCAAAATTCCATTTAATTAACAATAACATGTCCTACCTAATTACGATTCAGGAATTTTTATACAAAGAATGAGATGTGGGCATGGTCTTTTCTTATGACTTGATTCAGATTACTATAGTCCAGAAATACACTTTAACTATTCCAATATCTCATGGGAATTAATTAGTGATTCTCATTTTTCATAGTTATCAAAGTAGTTTTCTTTGGGAACCACATTAATGGGGATTACCCATAATAATTAAAAAATTGTGTAAAAAATAATAGATGCCAAAAAGCCTAATTTTTTTTAAAACTTTATATAAGAGTGGTGGTTTATCCTCCATTGGGGAAATAAAAAATTTCTGGAATCCCAATCTAGCAATATTATATTGGTATAAACATTGGGGTTAATTCCATGGATATATCCTTATATTGACCATATTTCATAGTTGTTTCTTTTTATAAGGTTAAATAATGTTTTCTCTTGGACATTGGAAAGGAATATATTTTGATTACTGTATATATTCCGCATTCCATAATATACACATTTTTTAAATCACATGGGAGAGGATTTGATTATAGATTAAGGGGATTTTTTTATATTAGATTGAATTAAATTTTACAATTCCATTGATTGAATTTCTTGGGCAATAAGAATAATGTTAGCCTCATCCAATAAACTATCTATTAAATCATAGGTTATTTCTTCATGAAATTTTGATAAAAAACCATATTTTTTGTTATTATCCTTTTTAAGGTGTTATCAGAATATAGATGATCTCCATAAAATAAGACTATATGGGACATCAATCGTCTTAATACCTTGAACTTGATTTATTTAATTGAGGGATTCATTTCTTGAAGAACTCCACTTGGAGTTAAGGATTATAATGATTTCATTTCTATCTCAACGCTCTATAAATTTGTTCCTTCATATGTATTTTTGATAGTCTTGGATATTTTCAAGAATGGGTTGTCCAATATGATGGTTGAAAATCCTATTTATATAGAATCCTCAATGTTTAGAATATATAAAACTATTGAAATTTGTTTCCTCAAACAACCATAATCAAAACCTCATACCCTCTTATTGAAATAATAGTGTATATATTTTTCAATTTGATGAAAAATATTATGTGTTTCAATTAACCATTTTAAAAATCTGAAAAAATATTATGATATATCACAATAATTGAATAAAAATATAACATATAGAATAAAAAAATTCACAGAAATAATTGTATTGGGAATAAAAAATATCCCAAAATCTTGACATTTTTTTGGAAAAGGTTGTGTTTCCCTGGCCAAAACACACTTCCCAATGATTATACTCTAATTAACATAAAGAAAATTTATTATTTTTATAAATAAAATTGAGTAATTTATAATATTTTGGATTCTCCTAAATGTATTTCATGAGGTTTATGTTAATTTCAAAAATTTGAAATAACTCTTGTATCACTATTTAGAGTTTCCAATGATCAGTATTCTTTGATTTTGAAAACAAGGAATGAAATGTATGGGGAATTAAATTCTTAAACCATTATATCCTTCTTAAAATATTTTTATATATTTCTTTTTTTAATCATGTCCTAGGTTATTCTTCCTTCAATTTTTCTTATTATCTTTATTGAGTGGACTGTTCATCCAGAGTTTGACTACAATTTTCATAATTACCTTGTTCGTCTATAGCCTAAACATTATTGGGCACCATTTAATTGATTTTTATGTAACTCCTAGTGATGATCATATGTATAGTCTCCTTTTGGTGTGGGTTTTAAAATCATTATGATTATATTGGTTTTTGGAAAAAAATGACAATGAGATTCTCAAAGTTATTTTAAAATTCCATCACTATGTTTTTATGCACATAAATCAATATTAAATTTTTATTCAAATGATGGTGTAATGTACTAGGGATTTACACCTGATTTTTGTTGAAAATTAGGTATATGATATAATTTATCATTGTATTATTTTTTTATGCTTATTGCAAATGGGTGGATTTTTGAATTGACACTATAATGGTGGTATAAAGAAATACATAAACTAGTTTTGTTGACCTCCAAATCCTTATTGATATTTCCCTTAAATTCATAGTTTATTTTGTTAAAAATAATTATATGGAATGTGGATTCCCAATTCTACATACCATATATCTCAACACCTTGATCCATGAAGTGACGAGACTATGAAAAAAATCTACAAGGATGGGTTGATTATCATTAATTTATTCCACAGCAATATTTCATAGTGGTCTTGTTAATTCATTATGTTTGGTTTCTATTAAAGGGTTTGATTCATAAGACATAACCTCATGAATAAATCTTGAATGCTTACCTATTATCCCATACAATTTTTAATACTATGTTATCTTCTCTATTTGGCACCTAGAACACAATGTGATTTTTCAATCAAATATCTACCATATAATGCTTCAAAGAGGATCCTTACACTACCAATATTTCCATTGTATAAAAATAATAGGGTTTCGTTCTCTTCCATCACATGATCTTAACTTCCTTAACAATGCTTCATTAGGATTGTTTTCCCTATTTGTTATTCTATCACACTCTTTTAAAAAATGATCCTCTGATAATTTTAATTTGATTAAATTAGTTTTTCCATATTCTCTTCCACATTTTCAGCCTATATTAAATTAGATTATTATTTAAAATAATCTTCACAGTTTTTATTTTTGGAAAATAATCCAAATGTGTGAAACCCAATATTTTTACATCTTTAAAATCTAAGAAAAAATATAAATATATAATTAAAGATCCATATATACAAATTATATCACTATTTATACCATTCATGTTCAGTAATCACTAAACACCCTCCACATTATTATAAAATAAAAAACTATGAATGAAAATAAAACATATGAAGAGAATTTATAATAAATTATGAAATTATTACAATTTTAATAAATCTCAAAATACTATCATTCCAATTAATTTATAAAATTAGATGCTCAAAACCATTTTTTTGAAAAAAAGCTCTACAATTTAAATAAATTTTTATATACATGATCATTTCAATTCTGTTCTCCTACCCTTCACCCAAACACTTGTTTATTATGCCCCTGAGAAATTTTAGATTTATTGGGGGAGGGGGTTAGATTTTATATTGAAAAATAATAAATATCAAAAAATAATTATTAAGAAAAATCTGGGGAAATTCTATTAATCATTGAATGTTTGAGGCATTTTCAATGGAAGCAAGCCTAATATTTATAGATGGATTCCATTATATCACTTAAGTTCATATCTCACTTATATATTCAATTATATTAGTCAAATGTGAATGTATATTTAATTAGATTAACCAAATTAAATCTCTAAATATATCGAGGTTTTCCTCTTTTTATCTTTGAATCATTTTCCATAAGGATGGGTTATCATCTACTATTGATTATTAATTTAGTATCACTCTCTATTCTACTATTCAGTTACTACAACAAGTCTCAGGGTAGCAGTATGGATCATTCCTCAATGATTTTAAAAAATTTATTACACTTTATGGAAGTATGTGTAACAGTATATTGTCTTCCATTTAATCAAAATCATACCTTTTTGGTTCAACACCCATTCATCACGGTTATACTCATAATACCATGGTGAAAACTCTTTATGAAATAATCACCACAATGATCAGCACTACTATATTTAGCATTTCCATCATGTAGTGAAAACTTCCAAAACTCATTTTCATGAACATTATATGTACATGGAAATTAAATAGTGAAAAAATTATAGTTATAGAACTAATGCTTCCTCCTAGAGATCTATTATTCATACTGGTGTTATATAAGCCACATCACCACATCTAGATCTATTGTTGATACCCAACTAAATATCCACTCTTAATCCATCATCAATGAAAAAAGAAGCTCATTATCTAGCAGCCCTCCACATCAAGACACATCTACCACCACAGATCTTATTCTTTGGTGCTTCATCTATAGTAGAAAAATAATCTCTCATCGAATATCATGATACAATATTTTGGAACATTTACAAACCCAAAATGGTGCTATTATTAATTATTAATTGTTCCATTTTATAGAATTTTAATTGATCAAACATTTTTTCTCAAGTGTACTATTGTTGGCTCTCCCTCTATATAAATTATTCTACTAAGGAATCATGTAGTGATATCCCTATACATTTCATGTTCCTAAATGACTTCCCTGGATGTTTCAGACATGAAATTGTTATAACACCTAATAGTAGAAACTTTGGTTCAGTTAGGATATCATTGTTCATCCATTTCATAACCTGGAATTTAATTCATTATATCTCCTCATTGACTCCATCTGTCCTTTATAGTTATAGGACAGAGCATCCTGTCATCATGAATTCATTACATTTTTATTTTTTGTGGGATTCATCAGCATAACCCAAGGGAATAGAATATGTTCATGGTTGTCTAATTCATTTGTAGTTAATAATTTTTTGATCTCAAAACATTTAGTTGATGAAATGTTATTTTCTAGTGATTTTAGATGGTGGTTGCTGCAGATAATTGAGAATATAATTAAATGTAGAGAAAGATTCTATATGAGAATATGGGTTCCATGGTCAAGAATAAATTGTGGAGTTTTAGTAAAAATTAATAGCATATCATATTTATCTACCCCCATTAGAACATTGAACATGTGAACATTTTTAATTATATCACAACACAATATCCATTGTTCAAAATCCACATCCATGGATGAGATATCATTACACCCTCACAAAAGGAACTAATGTTTGCGTCTCCTCACATAGCCCTTATAGATTTTGGTTGAACTATTCCTGGTGGGCTTCCCTCTATGGTCATGGTCATTATCTTCAAAATAATGGGGCTCTCTAAGTGGTCTTCAAGGCTAACAATGTCATTCAGTGGGTGGAATATGTGGCTTGTAGAAGTTAGATTAGGGATAGATCATGGGAGAACATTTTAACCAATAAATATATATTATTGGTTTGGATATATTTAAAAAATACCACAATTAAATTAAAAATTAAAAATTCATAATTTCTTATCCTTTTATATATAGTTTAATTCCTTAGTTTGAATTTCAAATATTTTCAAATTCCAATTTATATCCGGTGAATATTCATTAAAATACATTAAATGGCAGAATAATTTGATTACACATTATCATTAAAATATATGTGCCTCAAATATAAATCAAATAAATAATATTATTTAAATATTACACTTTATAAAAATCTTACTGTGTTATAATGATCCGTAATATGAATGATCAACATTCAATGAAAAATATTTTATTTAATGACAACAAGTACCATTATTCATAATATTAAATGAAGTAATCTATCCTCTTATATAATAGTCATATCAATATCAATTCCTTCTTTCAAAACCTTATTCAAATCTATAATAATTTATTCCCCAGAATTTTAATTTGTTTTTATTAATTTAATTGATAGTTTTTGTTTTTTATCTTCAATTATTTTTGATTTTGAATGTTTTACATATTCATTATCATGTTGATTTGGATCCCCAATAATTTATTAAACTTTAATCATTATGTAAATATTTATGGAACTATAATATTTTCTTTATAGTAATGTTAAATGTTCTAATTCCATTAAATTGTGAATTTACTTATTATAAATGAATGTAAAATTGGTGATAGAATTATTCAAGTAATTTGTAATGAAAAATAATAATATTTTAAACATTATATTTAAATATTAATATTAACATCCCAAAATATCAATCCTTTTATATATATACTAGATGTAAATTTAATTAATTCTTATAAATATATTTGTAGTATTGTGATGAAAAATGAAATAAGTCATTCATAGTGGTTGTTGTTCAGAACTAAAACGATGAAAATTTTAATTTCTCATTAGATTGGATGGAGATAGATAATATATTTTAGAGTAATGTAATAACATTTCTATATAATAATGAATAAAATTTCATTATAGTGAAATGGGATGAATATTCTAATACGAGGGAGGATAAGAACGATGTTGAATAAAATGTTTGTGAGTGGGTAATACTCATTTTTAGAGTCTGAATATTCTCTAGAATTATCATTTTGAAAGGAAGGACTTTGGAATCATTCATGTTAACAAGGGCTTTAAAACAAGTAATAATCCAATAGTAGAGTTAATATGGCTATTGGTTCAAGATACAAACCAAAGGGATAGTGTGGTATAAATTTGGTGGAAGTGAGAAACTTTTATTGTTGAAAATGGGGGGTTTTCCATGAAAATGAATGTTTAGTGATGGAAAATGATAGAATCATATAATATTTTGGTGAGATATGTGGGGAATGTATAGGGAGATAGGTGTGTATTTAATTAATATAATAAAAATTATTCTAGATGTTTTATAATTCATGTTAAATTAGTAAAATTAAATCATTATTATTTTACCTATTTATACCATTATTAACCATGACTAAATTATTACCTTTGTAAATATTCATTAAATTTAAATATTATATTAATCTTAATAAAAAATCATTATGTGCTGATTCAGAATATATAAAATAGTTAATATAAATAAATTTCAAAATATTGGAAAATTAGTGTTTATATAAAACATAATATATATAGAAAAAACTATTTTGTAGAAAAATATATTTTTATTTAATAAATGTGTTATTTTTTTTCAATTATTAATTAAATGGTAGGTAATTTGTTTTATTATATGTTTAAAAAATTTATTGTTCAACATTCAAATCAGATCAATATAAAATATTTATTAAAAAACCTGATAATTTTAAGAACAATTCAATGACAATTTAATGTTTTACAATGAACAATAATATTTATATTTTTATAATAGTATATTAATAATTTTGTAAATAATTTTTAAAAATAAGGAAAAAATATTTTTAGCCACAGTTTATATATTTTATTAAAATTAATCATGATATATACTTGAATAATAAAAATATACAATTTATTGAAAAAGATATGTATCGAGTGTAAAAGAAACAGTTAACATTAAAAGATAGGTGAAAATGTTATGGGTAATATTAATTACGATTCAATATCCAATTATTTAATAAAGAATAATTGGTTTAATATAAATAGTCTATAGGAAAAATATAATTATTTATGAAAATTGATTTTTATCTGTAAATTCATTTATTTACTAATCAATAAGAACAGTAACTTATTTAATTACCATTAACTATTATCAATACATTGATGTTAAATAGAATATTATTTATTATTTAAAATTAAAATTTATTGATCATTGAAACTAATATAATATATCAAATAATGATAATGTAAATTTTATTAACAACTATATGATTATATCATTGTATCATATACTTTAAAATTCATTCCAATTACTTCATTGGATTGCATGGTAAGATAAATATTGGTGGTTGTCAAAGGTAGTGATTGAGCTATCTTGAATCTTATTTTGATCTACATCATCCTGAACTTGATTTTTCAAATAATTTCTCCTAATCCACAAATATTGATGTTAGTCTTGGGCTTGGTCTTGAAAAAACCCTAGTGTCACTAAAAATCTTATAAGCTCATACAAATGAGCCTTTTATTGAATAATTCTACTTTTTTATCCCATTTCCATCACATTTCTACCTATATTTTAAAATATTTAATGTTTTATTCATACCCACTAATTATATGGTTTTCATGAAATAATTATAAAATTCTACTAAATATATAATCCAAACCACTATTTAAAATGGTCATATTTCATTCAAATTAATGAAATAATGTTATTCATCTAATTTTTTTCACTTTTAATATGTCTATTTTTTCTAATTATTTAACTTACAACTATAAATGTAATTTTTAGGATAATTTATTTGTATAACCAGGTAGGTAAGTATTTTAGTTTTATTATTATTTATTCATATATATATTTTTTCTTATTATAATTCTCTAAATGAAGCACCATATTATATTCTCATAATTTTTAAATTCTTATATTTCTCTCTACTATTTCATAAATTATATCAGAGATTTTTTTTTGATATATATTTGTGAAAAATTCTACATAGAATGGATATTATTATAAAAATTTATTTCTAAAATCATGGTGTGTTATATTTACCCAAAAATAAACATCATCCTCACAATATTAATTATCATTCAATATTTAAATATCTAAGGGAATGTAAAATATATAAAAAATAAATATATAAGTTAAAATTATATAATAGATTTATTTTCGATGTGATGACTAGACAAATCATATTTTCCCACTTTATAATAATATCCCCAAAATTGATTTCACCCAATTTAGGTGAGGAAATTCACTTCATGATTGTATATTAAAACTCATATAAATGAATTAATATTCTTCCATAGTTTATAGACATAATCTACATGATTGATGATCACATGTTTTTTTGAATCATGAAATATGATTTCCACAAGTCATAGAATAATATTTAGTTTATTTGTGGATGGTAAACCCATTTCCAATGGACCACCTGAAGAGTTTACCATGTATGTCCATGGGCTATGATTCCATATGGGTGATCATTTACCCACTCACCATGTTAGCCCACATCCTAACTATCTGAGATCAAGGCTTTGTAGTGATATTGGGATGAATCTACACGTAAGATATAGTTTGACTCCACAGAGTTCTATCAACAATAGTTTCAGATCAGGATGTAAGCTTTTCATTATAGTTATATAAAGGATTACAAGAGTCTTTTTAGATATATATGTGATTGAGCGTAGCATTTCCCCCCCCCCCAAAAAAATACCACCAGATAGAGAAGACCATTTATGTTCTAGAATACATGATGTGTTCATGGTTGATTTATTTTGGTCATGGTAGGGAGGATCACCTAACATTAGTGGATTCTTCAGATAGAAAAACTTTCACTCCACTATAGGTATGCCATTGTATGTTGTCTCTTAGGGGTCACCCTTATATTCACCATCTTTCTTGACAGACTATAAATATTAAACACTCGTGGGGCCGGAGTTTGTACAAACTACTAGAAAGAAGGTGCATAACAATAAGGAGGGGATGAAGACTGCACAAAGCCGATTGAATTATTATGCTGATTAGTAGAAGAGGTCTTTGGAATTTGAGGAAGGAAACCACATGTTCCTTCAATATAATAAGGATTATGGGGATTTTCCTAGTGTGGAATACTATCTTTGAGGTTTTTCATAATTTTATTAATACTACGTAGGGGTATTGAGGTGACATACCACTTGGATATACCTCCAAAATTAGAGTGGTTACATGATATCTTCCACATGTCACAACTGAGGAGGTATGTGCATGACCCATCACATGTCATCAACTGAGGAGAGATGTAAATCGAGGATAGAGAGAATTTTGTTGAGTACATATTTGATATCGAGTATCAATAGAAGAGGATTCATCATGGGCATTGGATTCCTTTGGTATGTGTCTTATGGCAACATGAGAATCTCCAAGAGAGCACATGGGTGTTGGTGGCACAAATTCATTCTTAGTACCCTCATCCGTTTGAGTTTCCTTGTTTTGGATTTGAGGGATGTAAATCCCCAATGTGTGGAAAATGTAATGTCACATACTTCAAATGTATTTTGTAGAAAATATATGGATCAATTTTGAGATAAGGAACCGAGACATTGTGCAGTTCTAAGGAACAATTTTCTCAGAACAATTTTTCGGAAAAATGTTAAACCATTATTATCACAAACATACATATTTACTGAAAAAGTGAAATAACAGTTAAATGGGTTCTGGGATTATAAATATGAGGGAAAATTGATCTCATAATGTTGTCTTTACAGTAAGAGATAGTTATCTTTGTTCGGAATGGGTCTTTTGTGGAAAAACTCAAAAAGAACATAATTGTCATTAAATAATTTAAATAAATTATTGTATGGTGCAGAATAAATTTTATTTTTATTAAGCATTTTTTCAGAATTCAGGTTTATCACGATAACCTTGAAATTCCTCGGAGATATATAGAAGAACTCTCTTGACAAATTGTGATGGATCTTGGACTAAAA
Source organism: Viscum album (assembly GCA_963277665.1). NCBI lineage: Eukaryota > Viridiplantae > Streptophyta > Magnoliopsida > Santalales > Viscaceae > Viscum > Viscum album. Next base: position 138,022,817 of record OY728139.1, read on the forward strand.
ATCGACACATAGAAGATTCGAAATAATTTCACTACCGTGAACATTGACACAATGATACATCATTTACTACTAATCTAAATCGTGGTAGGGCTGTTATTTATTTCTGATTTTCCCCATTCTTGGGTTACAAGACTAACATGGGCCTGTCCGTGAATATATTGATCAACGGTTTGTTCAATTTGGGATGGTTATAATTGCGGGGTTAATTAACTAGAGTTTGTGATAGATTATTCTTCATTCTTATTTATATTGAGAAAGAATTGAGACTGACATTAATAAAGGAAAATTTTCATTCATTAGGTGTTATTTGTGCTTCCCATATTCTTGTTCTTCACGTTCATTGTCGTTGGACTCTTGGGGCCACATTTTGACATTATAGGTGGATCTGAACATAATCAGACCCTTAGATTGGAAGAAAATTGACAAAAGAGGTTGGTTCTATATAGATCATGACCTAAGGAGCACAGATCTGTTATCGGTTTGATATACTGAAATTGGAGGAGTCTTGGTGGTTCATAGAAGGCAACATTGGCGTGGGTTCAAAGAGGTGGTCTAACACTGCATCCTGACGGTCAAGTGAGGCAGTGATTATCAAAGGAGGTGGTGGCCACATGGAATATAGAGGGTGACCACATGGGAGTGGAAGGAGTGATAGAAGAGGACCATTGTGGTGGCCTTGTGGTTGGATCCCGTAGGGTGTGGTGGGTCCACAAGACATGGCATGCCCACTAGAGGCAGATGACACATAGGTCCAATAGACCGAATGGAGCAGGATGAGTCGAAATGGCCAAGTAGAGTAGGCTAAGAAGAATGTGCCTTGTGGAGCGAGCCAAATGGGACAAGCACGAGTGGGTTGGACCATTTATGTTTGTTCGAGAGATGGTGGAATATGATCTATGCTCGATCTAGAAACCTCGTGACCATGAAATTTGAGGGGCGCAGTCATCCATGATGGTCGACTCCGATCTCCTTGAGGAACCATACTCGAGTGGATGACCTTAGTGTTAAATATCCATTTTTAATGGAACAAAAATGATTGGAACACATGTCCAGTGACCCCCCGTCATTTGAATCAAAAACCCCATAAAATTTAAACATCAACTCAATTTGATGGAATTCTATGAATTTGGGATCGTAACGATGAGATGATCATTTAGAGATGATGTGTTGAGTTTTAATCTTGGAAAAATATTGGTTGAGATCATTCTCTTTGGTCCTTTACATAAGGGATCAATATAGTGTTACGTCCATAACACAACACTATAATACCATCTAGAGTTTGAGTCCCATATAGAGCAAGGAATCCCTCACCGAGACTGTATTTCAATCATCTATCACCCATAATGGAGTATGTGGAATCATGTGTCCTCTATGAGTCGTACATTGGTCATCCACCTAATAGGCTGCATCGATAGGGTACCTGGTATCCCCCAGAGTATTAGGGCTTGATTCATGGTATCCTCTAGAGTGTTCATACATGATCCCCCATGTTGGGAATTGATCCAGATTGAGTGTGTGGTATCCCCCTGAATGGATGGGTGCGATCTGTTGTATCCCACAATGTATGTGGGCAAGATCCTATATTTATGGTATCATAATCTTCTTTAAAAAAATAAATTCTCATATTGACCGGGAACAAATGATATATACATCTTCAAGAGTTTCTAAAATGAAATAATTACTTGAGGAGTGGGTTTTATTGGAATGATCATTCATCGAGATGAATCTTGTAGAAATGGTTGTGGTTAACCTCAATAATTTCATTCTACGATTGAGTGTATCTGTATGTTCATACTACATGTATCATAGACATACACTTGTGTGGAGAAGACTGTGAATTTTTCCTTCATGATATTTCCTACATGGTATTAGCCTTTATTGTTTTTGGGGTGTACAATTTATTATTGTTTTACTCTCCCCAACACTAGTTCCTCCCACACGTGTCGTGTCTGGTGAAAAAAATTGACCAATCATGGAGACCTAAGTAGAACATGACCTGGTTGTGCTTAGTGATAACATACTGATGAGGATGGCTCATGTGACTTCAGATAGCAGTCCCATTACCATTTCACAATGGTCATATTAGCTAAGGTATATTATTGATGAGTTTCTTGAAATTTTCATTACTAAAAAAATGGCCATTAAAAGTTCTAAAAAAGTCATTTATTAGTGCTAGAAAACTGTTGACTACATGAGTGAGGTAAAAATACATGGTCTCTTATCAAACTTTTAATAACACTGATAAAGGGGTTTTTTTAGGGTTAAAAAACTGATAAATGGGTCCTATATCAGTGTTGATAAAAGAACAATTTATCAGTGCTTATAAAAATTCAAATAAAGATTAATTTATAAGTTCTTATACAAGTTATGATAAAGGACATTTTATCATCTCTTATGAAATCATTGATTCATGACCTCCTATCAGTTATTATAAAAGTACTATTAAATGTCCTTTTATCTGAGATGATTAAGTGTACATTTATCAGCATGTTTATAGGCACTGATAATTGGACACACTATAGTGTGTTGTAACATCACACTATAGTACCAAAGTAATCTGATGTAACTACACATGACAAAACAAAAAACACACCAAATAATAACAAAAATAAGTACCAATATTGGATTAAAATAAAATGAAATTTACAAAAAAATAAAAATAAAAAACACAATATTATAGTCATTTCAAATATTGTTCTATAAAATTATATAAATAGTAATTATTACATACATTCAAAAACATCAATTTTCTATTACCTTTTAATACTAAACTTACTCGTGAAATTTACAAACAAACTACCCCTGCTTGATCAAAATAAAACATATTTATATGATAAATGTATTATGTCATAAATAATGTACGGAAATAAATCAATAAAATGTTTTTATTTTACTATATTTGATTTAAATTTTATATTAAAAGTTTAACATGTGCTCTTACCAATCACACCATGTATTAGATTGAGTTGTGTCTGAGTCTAAAACATCTCAAATTACTTTTTGATTTTTTTTAAAGTATCAAAACAATCTGAATGTGATTGCTTAGTTATGAGTATGTCAGTTTTATGTGTCACTGAAATGTCATTTTAAACTACAAGAACACACTTATGATTAACTATGATCACAAAATGAATTAGTTATATGTGAAACAAATTCATAAACATCACAAATGACATATTAATTATTTTCCAAAATCATCGAGAATATCAGAGTGCATTTGATATGTTTTCAGAGAACAAATGTTTTTGAACAAAAATGTCGATTTAAAACTAATAACAAAAATATTGAGTAATACTGGCACTTCTTATATCATATTGATGTTCAGATGATTCCTACATGTCAAAAATGATGTATGGATGATTTTTTAATCTATTTAAACAATTTGAAGGTGTTTACTCGGGTTTGATTTGTAGGCTTGTCCATTTTACTAAAATTGATGAATCATTTATATAAAAATATGAACATATAGTAATATTTGTAACAATGTATGTCATATTGAGGTGAATATGATTCCAACACATCCCAAATGACATATAGGTCATTTTCATAAAGTTTCAAAACAATATTAATGTATTTTCATTGTTTTTAGTCGGTCAGTAGTCTCTTTAGTAAAATTTTATTTTAAAATTAAATCTTTCACTTTGACTGATACTGGTCACATTGTGTATCAGATTTATGTGAGGGTAATTCCTATAAATCAAAAATTATGTAAGCATCAATGTAGTAGGGTATTTGAACAATGTCAATGCGTTTTCACAGTTTTGAGTAGCTAAATTTTAATTTATAACAAAATTGATGTGAAACTTAAAGGAATATAATCCCTTTGAGTTATACTAGTCACACCATGCATCAGATTGAGGTGTGACTAATTATTATACATCTATAATGAATTGTGGATCATTTTCCAACAGTTTCAAAAAAATATTAATTTGTTCTCATAGTTTTGGTTACATCACTTTTATATTTTACTATCATGTCATTTAAAAATTTAAACACATACTTTGACTAAAACCAATCACATTGTGTATCATATTGAGATGTGGTTGATTCATACACATTAAAAATGACCTTTGGGACTTTTCTCTAATATATTTAAACTATAGGAATTCTGCTTATCAGTTATGAGTAGATCAGTTGGCCTTTTTACTAAAATTTATTTTGGTTTTAAATAAAAACAAGCACCTGGAGTTATACCAGTCACACCGTGCATCAGATTTAGGTGCACAATATTTATGCATGTATCAAATCACATATAGATAATTTTCAAAAATTATCATGAAAATATGAATGTGTTTTCTATGTTTTTATTATTTCACCTATTTTTTCTAATAAAATGTTATTTATAACATGAAACATGTAGTTTGACTCATATGAATCACAAAATGTATTCGTTTAACATGATTCCAATTCTAAATTGTCACAAATGATTTTTTGATCTATTTACTAAATTATCAAAAAATTAAAAACATGTTTTCTCAATTTTTAGGAATTGATACTTTTTAAAGCCAAATGATGATCTTAAACTAATAACAGAGACATTATGTGATATTGAAAAAACATTGTATCAGATTAAGGTATGGATGATTAATAAACCCCAAAAATAACATAGGGTATGTTCTCTTAATGTAACAAAGAAATATGAATATGTTGTCTTAGTTTTGAGTCTATTAGTTGCCTTTTTGAAAAAAAATTATATTAACTTAAATTAAAAATTAGTACTTGGAGTCAAAATAGTCACATCATTTTTCATATTGACATGTGAGAGATTCCTACATATCCCAAACTATAAATAAATACTAACTATCAATGTTACCATAATTTCCATTGAATTTTCCTATTAAACATCCAACACATAATGATAAACTTTGTAAAAACCACATCAATTCAAGAAAAAGAATCCACTTGTATAAGAAAATAATTATCATGAGAAATAAAAAGAAGATATAAATTCAATATAAATATGAAATAATACATGAATTAAATAGAAATGGATTTTACTGCGAAAATATCATGATTACTTATATTACTGAGTAGTGGAGGGATTATTATGAATAGTTAAAAATTCCAAATTGGAGGGGTGAATGGTTTTGAGGGAGAAGATGTATGTGGAGGTTTTATTGTAGAAATGGACGAATGATGGATAGATCACCCAACTTGAAGAAAATATTCCAATATTATAAAGAAAAAATTGTTATGTGAGTAATTGTAATAAAAAGAATAATAATAAATATGAAACTACACACTATTTCTGTGGACAATTATTTCACATTCTAAGAATCATATTTATCTATAAAATTGAGTAAAGACAACATCGTTTATATTCCTGCAATATATGTGGAGAAAAATAGAATGATTGTTATAAATTCACCACTTTCTGGGTGAATATATTTTTTCGGAGAAGAATTATGAATGTTAGATTGAGTCCCAAAAATTTCACAAAAGAGTCCACCTATATAAGGAAACAATTATTAGGTGAGTAACACTAAAATGAAATAAATTAAACATAAATATGAAATAATACATTAATTACATGAAGAATGATTTTTGTAGGAAAACATCAATATTAACTCTCTAATTGTGAACAATATGCATCATTGCTCTTCCAGAAAAGGATATGGAGGTAATTTGAATGATAGGGATAAATGCCCAACTGTAGGGGTGAAGATGTTTCAAGGGAGAAGAGTATTATGTATGATTTGATTCAAAAAGAGATAAAAGATCAATATATCACACTAATTCGAACAAAATAATCCACCTATATAATAAAAACATTATTATATGAGTAATATTTAGAAGAAATAAATTAATCATAAATTTGTAACAAAAAATTAATTTTATTTAAAAATATTTTACTATGAAAACATCCAAATTACCTCTATCATTGAGCAGGGGTACTATAATTTCTCTTCCACTAAAGGTAGTGGAGTGAAAAAGAAATAATGTGATAAATGAAACAATTTAGGCGTGAAGTGGTTTTGAGGGACAATATGAAAGAATGTTGGACAAAGCACCCCCAACTGAGGTAAAATAAGACACTTGTATAAGAAAAAAAAATTATTATGTCAGTTATACTAAAAAGAAATAAATTAAATATAATTGAGAAATAATACATTAATTATATGGAAAATAATTTTAATATGAAAAAACCAATATTAGATTTGTTAGTGTGTATATACAAAAACATTTCTCTTCCAATAAAGGTATGACACATGGAAAGAAAAATTTTAAAATAAAAAAACTCATTAAGGAATATAGTTTGATAAATTAATGATTCATTAAATAATTTTTTGTTAAATAGATAATCTATATCATAAAATTAACTATACATCTTAAAAATGGGTTTACTTCATTATAGTATATTCTTTTATTATGTAATGAATATGTTGTCTATATGAGTTTCCAAACAATTAATTTTGATTAAGTTAATTTAGTTGAGAACATATAATTTTATGAAGAATAAAATAATATATTAAAAAAACATTTCTTTCTCATTGAAACATATTTCATTTTTAATGGCTTCATCGATTTCATTCCTCTATTGTGAATCGAAACCCAACTTTTTAGTCCCCTATAATATATAGTACATTGTCTATATTGGGATATACATTAAATAGTTGTGATGTCCCATGGAAAGGGTCATCATTGAATGAATTTTCATCTCGCACAAAATTTGTTTTAGTCACCTGCATGAAAATTTACCAAAACATTTTTTTGGATCAAAGATAGAAAATAATTTCATTACATGGGATTCCATTTTGAACATATCATTTTTTCATCCATCCACAAGGAAATTCACCATCATAAATCCCAATTCCTCAACTTTCACATCATTGATATTGTCATCTCATTTGCAACTGCATAGTGAAATGTGATTTTTTGTATAATAAAACTCATATATCTGTTTCATTAGGAAAAAATATGACATATTTTCATAAATTGGATTTATATCCTTGTAATAGGATAAGTGTATCGCTTCAAAAATAAGCATAACACCATAATTTTTATTATACTAAATTCAACCTGTTCTTTTTTATAGAACATATAAACATTTATTACAAAACCATTGTATGATAAAAAAATTTAATTTGGTCCTTTGACTATACATTTAAGTCATTTTCATGTTGAATTCATATTTTTAGATAACTCCTTAAAAATTTTATCTTTTTAGCATCTTATAAAATATTGATTATATATATTTTATTTCTATCCTTTGGAACTTGGTGCATTAAAATCTCTAAATTTGTTTTTTGGGAATCATTGTAATGGTCAAAATTTTCATTATTATGTAATATGTAAGGTTTTTCTTTGTCAAGATAATTATAACAAAATCTCATTGGAAGTCCCTTTTCTCATTAGGCATTCTATTTTAATAGAAATTAGTTAACCAATGCTTCTATAATCTAATAGTTAATCAGTATAAAATACATTAGCTTCTTCAACAGTAATGCATTCTGTAATACAACCTCCTTGTTTTATTTTAATCTTCACATACCCAATCAAAATATTCATATACTAGTAAATTCGATACATCGATGAATAATATACATGACCATATAGATGAAACTATTTGGCCATGTGAACCATCTTGTGGACCATTATATAAAAAAATGATGAATGAACAAATATCCAATTCACATAATATGACTAAAATCTCATTATTAATGATGGGAAACATCAATGGGTCTAAAATTGTACTACATATGGCTTTGAAAAATAAGAAATGTCTGGTTAATGCAATGAAAAGCAATATTCATTAAATCTTACATAAAAACATGATATTCATGTTATTTTATTCATTGTGACTTCAAATTAGTCATTGAAATTAAATTCATGGTATCTTATAAATACCCCTATAGAGCATTTACACTAGAAAGGAAAATGAAAAAAAAAATTGGCTATCTTGATAGAGTGTGACCTACTGGGGGATGAAATTTACACCTTTTACACTTCATCAGTGCCAATTCTTCCCTTATTCCAATTTCAATCAAGTCCAAACTATAATTGATTCCATCTTTTGTTTTTTATGAACATTTAGTTATGTTCCAATAAAAACATGAAATACATTTTTTTCTAAATGAATGACATCATAAAAATTTATATCATAAAAAATTTCCAATATATATATTTAATGAATATATTTCTCTTCATCCAACGAGATTTTTTACGATTTTTGAAAAATAAATTACTAAGAAAGTATAAATTTTGTTAATTTTTTAACGTTTATCTCCCATTTCTAAAAGGGTTTTGTATATTTTTTTATATCCCCTTCTAATCCTGTCATAAAAGAACAATTTTTATGTTGTTGAGGAGAAAATATATGATTTCCTAAAAAGACAGTCTTCGAAGAATGTTTCTACCAAACTGAGTATATGTAATTTTAACAAATGAGACACCCAACATTAATATAATTTCATATCCTCATAAATATCCATAAGTTAGAAAGTCATTTATCATTCTGTACTACATGAAACTCAATGTGGATTCTTCACTTATATGTTTTTTATACATTGTAACACTTTAATCCAACATAAATTTTAGATTTTAGACCCTTAGAGAAAAATTGACATCAAAATAATTATTGAGTATCTTTTTTCCAGATACAAAAAGAGGCAATATAATGTAAGTTCACATCATACAAAATCATGGAGGAAAGGTATAATTCACCAAAATGACAAGCCTTGTACTATGAGTACTACTATTTACATCAAAATGATTTATTACATTTTTAGTTAATGTAAAATGAATGTTTCTTATCTCATATCCAAATTAAGGAAACACATATTCAATTTTATTCCACTGAGGAGAATCTTGCATATGATGTCGGTTCTCATATTTAATTCATGTATCTTCTTGCCATGTTAATTGTCTCATGGATTCCTAACCTCTATATATTCTATTAAATTGTGGAATGACACTAATGTACATTTCATATTATAATGTACTTTATTCATTTTCTTTTATCAGTCAGGGCCACACGTAGGTCTTTTTAGGAGTGATTCATGATCCATGGAAAATAATATTCAATCATTTAGAAAAACATGTATTTTTTAGTTATCATTCCAAATGAACGTACCATTAATTTAGTGTAATATGTTCTGAATGGTAATTCATTTTCTTCTAGTAGCATATCATTCAAAAGAGCAAGTAGTTCGGTAAAGCTGGTGCCACCCCATCCGATGCAATATTTCAAATTATATAACGTCAATAAAGATGATAATATTATGGATCTAGTACAAACTATATACAATGGTTTCTTGGAATATCTATTAAACTCCTTAAAAAACTTTTAACTTTCAATAAGGTCATATTAAATTTTCATAGTCATTTATTCAAAGTGATCTACATGATATTTTACAAAGACATTCTAATCAAATGATTCACAAATCGTAGTATCATCCACATTGATTCCCACATTCAGTTTTCCTCATGTTCAGTCCAAAATTTATAGATTTTTTATATTATATGAAAAATATTATTATCTTCATACTACTGTAGATTTTTTTTCATAAATAACAAAAAGTCAATCAGATACATAGGATTTTATAAGGGCCATCTACATTCTCTCTTACAAACATGAAGAACTCTTAAACACATCTTCATAATTGTTTTTCAAATTACAAGCATGAATTTATGTTCAGGTTAAATCTATCCTATAAGGACAGTAAATGTTTAATTTTACACAATATATAAATAAATAAAAATAATATATTCATTATCAAATATAAATTTTATAGACTATACTAATAAGGCAATCTCATCATTTGATTGATTTAAATAATTTTAGTAAATGGAACAAATGGATAATTTAAATTGAAAAATGAATTAAATCTCATCAAATGTTTTTTCATAAATCTTCGAAACAAATAAAAATATAATATAGGAAGTTATGGAGCTTTAAGAAAATAAAATATGATAAACATGAATAATAAAATCTAATTCAATCAAGTAAATTATATAATAATGTATTAGAACAAGTGATTTTGGAACCTAAAAAATTATTCGATTTAGAATTAATGGTATATCAATATTTGAAAACATTTCATGAATCATGGAGTGTCATATTACCACACTAACCCATCCTATGGAAATGAAATGTATTCCAAATGAATGTAAAATTATAATTTTCAAATGGATTACATGAATATGAAGCTTACATTAAAAATAGATAGTTTTATCATTCTTTAATATGAGAATAAGGTTTTTATATTGAAAATGGTTATGTATAGAGTGAATCAGGACATAAGATCTTGGAATTGAATGTTATATGAATTATTAAATTATCATTAATTTAAAAAATGAAGAATTGATCATAATAATTATATAAAAATAATTTTTTGGATAGATTCAATGTCTTTAACAATGTTGATGATATATATTTTGACGCTCTAGAGATGAACACTGATAAAAAATTAATTCATTAATAATGAACAATGTTTAATTATTTGTTATAAGTGAGTTGAAATATTATTTAGTTTATAATAGAATCATAGAATTCATGGGATATTTATTTCTCAATCCATGTATATGAGGGAATTTTTTTAATGATTTCAAAATAAAGATTGAAAACCCACATTGAAACACATTGAAAATTGAATAAAAATTTCAAATATTTTGGATGAAATGTTTCTATATAATGGAGTGTGGGAGATTCATTATATGCCATCTTTTTTATAGTAAAATTGTTTGAATTCCTATTTTTCTTGAACTCGTATAGCAAGGAATCAATGTGATCCCATGGAAATTCACTTGGTATAAGTAAAAAAATACAAAAAATGGGTCGAAATTATTGAAAATCAATATTTCTAAGCAAGAAATTATAATGCCTTATTGAAGTATATAGGTCTTAATAAATGTTGTATAACTTGAAAGGGGTAATCTCAAAAGGATATTATTTTTAAATTATTGAGGGAGGAGGAGTAGGATGATGATGAAAATTTATAATGTAGTTGGAATATAGTATGTAGAATCATTGCATAATATTTCATATATTTCTACTAAAATTATTTATAAATAATGTTGGATTAAACTAAAGAGGCAGAAAAATAAAATAGATTTAATTGAAAGTGTAGAGACATACGATTTTGGAGTGATGGAATTGTTACAACACATTTAACAATAAATATTTTTTCCAAAACGAACCCAATATAACCATATACCAAACAACAGAGTTGGACCATGATTGTATCTATGGGATATTCATGATCCCCCTCTGTATGGAAATAAGAACTATTGAATGAAAAACAGTACATTGGGAATGACATGGACCAAAAAAATAAATAAAATTAGAAGAAATAAAATTAAAATAAAACCTAACATGATACATCCATACATTATATTCCCACACCACACTAGATATGTAGAAAAAAGAGGATATGAATCAGTATAATATAAAATAATTCCCATAACATACCTTCAATTTCCTCTCACAAAAAATCCATAGTTCAAATTTCTAAAATTTTACATGTATAGAATACCACTAATAAAATAAAGAATAAAAACTATATATAGTAGTTTTGGGCGATCTATTTAGGAAATTTAATCAAAATAAAATAAACAACTAAACAACATGTGTCACTGTCATGTCTAGAAACAATAGAATCTCCATGAGTGATTAGTAGTTGAATGAAAATTCGAAATTAGGAAAATTGAAAGGCTTACCTCTCTATTATAAAATAACTAGACAAGAAATAACCATATCATCAAAGAAGAAATTAAAAAAAACAAAAATACAAAAAAAAAATATGAAGAGCTACATCACTAGGTTGAATAAAATATGAATCCTTCTTACTAAACCCAAACATCAATCGAACTGTAAATGTATAATGAGGTATTTGACATGAAGTCGCGTGGGGTGATTCGAGGATCGATTCACTATGGAGGAGCATTGATCGTGGGTGGCTTCCGCGAAATGCTTCGGATATCACGATTGGTTCACAAATGGTTATGATTTTTTAATTATATCTATACAATTTTATCAGTGCCAAAAAATATGCATTGATAAAGGTTGGTACTTATCAGTGCAAAAAAATCATTAACAAAACAACAATTTATTAGCACTAAAATAATAGTACTAATACATGTTAATTTTATCAGTTATTTTTTAGCACTGATAAAGATGCATTTATCTGTTTATATTACTAAAGGGATGAAAACAAATTTATTTTTATAATTATAAATATAATTTTTTAAAATATTTATATATAACTAATAATTATATATAAATATAAATTTAGTAAATATATTATTTTTAAAGATATTAATTATTATGTTATCATTATTTACTTATTATTATAGAAATATATTTAAAAACTAATATTTATATCATTATATATTTCTATATAATTATAAATATATATATATTTAATAAATATATATATATAAATATTGTAAATATATTCATTATTTAAGGAAATTTATGGTAAATTTAAAAATTATTTAAATATATATATATTTATAATTATTTATAAACTAAACATATTTATTAATTTATAAATATAAATATATAATTATATCAATATAGTAAATGTACATATATATATATATTTAATTATAAATATATTTTTTTAAAATATATTTTAAACATTTTTAACGAATATATTATTTTATGTGCATGAATATTTGAAAAAAAAATGAGTGAAATTGAATTAATTGAGAATATGTACACAGTAACAATATTGCAAAAATGGATATTTTTTATGTGTTCGAATTGTATATAAAAATGTTTTAATTATGTATATGTGAAATAGATATAAAACAGATGTGATCTTCGATCAATTGAAATATAAAATAATATTATATAATTTTTCATGTATTTTAAAATTAGTCAATATTTTAAATTAATATTAACTTTTAATTATAATCCATGATTCAGAAAATACTTGACTGTTTAATGTAGAACATACAAATATTTTGTAATATATAAATCATTTTTATACACATTAATATATAATTATGTATTTAATATATACAATTTAATTACATTAATGATCATAATTATCTAATTAATAAAAAGATTAATATTTGATAATTTATAATCAATTAATTCATTTTTATCAATAATTAATTAATTATTAAAAATTTTAATCTTCTTTTAATAAAGTAATTTTAATTTTTAATTTATTTAATTATTTCATTTTATTTATTCAGTCCATTATCATCGCTAGAACTTCGCTGGTGAATGAAATATTTATCATTGTTAAAAATAAAGTGATGATATAAGGTATCCATTATCTATTCTAAAAATAAAGCGCTGATAAAGGATACCCTTTACCAGCACTAAAAATAAATTGATGCATATGTTTCCCTCTAAAATCTCTAAAAACCCCCTGATAAAATGGTAAATTTATCATCACTATCCTTAGTGTTGATAAATATGACTTTTATCTGTATTTTTTCTAGCACAGATAAATACCTATGCTGATAAATAGGGGAATTGAAGCGGTGTGTGTATTCACATTCCTGGGCTGGTATGATGTAGGAATCACAACACCATGTTTATTCGGTCTTGCTTTCAGACTCTTTTGGTGGGTCTGAATTCTTGGACTTTTGAATTCTAGTACTTTCACTATTGTACTCTTGTTGTGGGATATAGTGGTTTGCGTAAATTGTTTACTTAGTGTTTTTCCATTTCAGCATTTGTGGATTGGCGATGTGTCTGTGCTTATATGTACTTTAATATAGTGCCTCTCATCTTCGGGATATTCCTACCCAATGCTATTCAGTATACCATGGCCAATTGGGGGTCGGTTTGGGGTAGCTACGACATAATCCCATCTAGGACTTGTCGGGACAATTCAATTATTTTATTTTGATCTATGGATCCTATGTAGGAAGTGATGGAGCATGTTATGGTTAATATTTAATAGATACCACATAATAATTTATAAAAATTATGACACAAGTAAATTTGAAATGGATATCAAAAAAATTCATCCATTTAATGAGTTATACAAAAATTAATAGTTACAAATAACAATTGAATATAAATTATAAATGTAATGGTCATTTTATACTTCTGAAAGAGAGATATAGATTCAAAATCATCCTTAGAAGTGGGTAATAGGGTGTCTCATATGTTCTTAAGACCTACTATGGTCTTACATTATAACCTAGACCAACATTTTTTGGAAGGAAGAGAGGTGTGATTTTTGTATGGGAAGGATTTTTAACTATCCTAGTTACGTAATTGTAGTTCTTATAATTTTTATGATCTCATTTGTAGTGTGTGTTTTGGATTGTATCATTCTATCTCAATGACATCCTCGGAATGTATTCCCTAATGTTGGGTTAATCATACGCCTGAGGTGGTGGATAAAGATCCGCTAAAAATACCACATGTAGTTCCACATTTTGAACAAAATATTATTCATAATATGGTCACCTACGCCATGTATTGCGAGGGATTTTTACATAAGTTTCAATCTATGAAATGTGTTCTTAAACCTTCCTAGAGTATGAGAGATTTCACTCAGGATGTCCAACATCAACAACCTTCGAACTTCTTGGGATATGGAAAACCTCTTGGTCCAATGTCAGGGCTCAAATATATTATTTAAATATTATAAAACCTAGATATGCATCCATATTTTATGGTCAATCATGCTTCTTCAATGATACAAAATTTTTCAATGAGATGGTGGGATGTTATTACCTATGAATATTAGAAAAGTGATATGGTCTGGATGCATTTTAAGAATATTTTCTACAATTATTACTTTCCAAAGGATCTCAGAGCTGATTAGGGTAGAGATATTAAGAACATAAAGTAGGGAGGAATTTTTCTATAGAATTTTATGCTCATATTATATAGCTATAGTGGTTCTCTTCTACTCTAGAAAGTGATAATCTTATGTCTATCTAGGAATTCTAGGATGGAATTGTATGATCCCTCAGGTTATAGGTTAGTGTCTTTTCATTGATAACTATATCATAGATAGACAACCATGTCCTTATTATAGAGTAGAATTTGAGGTAAGTTGATGGTGTGAGTTTGGGTGGTTCAATACCAATATATATCAGTGTATCTACTAGAGGGAGGAAGAATATATTTTAGGATTCTCCTAGAGAATTAAGTAGTATGTATCCTCATACTAATGGCTTCTTGATATGTCACTAGAATATATGACATAAAAAACCTGTGTATAAGTGACCAAGTTGAATTCATATCCTATGGAAGGATTTGGCATATTCGAAGCTTCTTTAGGAACATTCCAACTGTTCCAAGTGAGTGAGGATATACACATTTTCCATGTACTATAGAGGGAACTATTGTATCTTTTCAAGGTGGTAGATGGAATACCACATACCACTTGGGCCAATGGGGTGGTCATGGGGATGGTTTTAAGAAACATGATACTTATCACCCGTAGAGAAGGCATTTGCAACGTAGATAGGTAGTGACTCAGGGAAATGAAACATGCGAGAGATGTAACACCCCATGCTTCCACAGTAAGTTTACCTTTGAATAATGCAATATCTTGCACTGTAAACAACTTGATGATTTCAACACACTACGACCAGTAAAAGTATCCAATATAAATAGTGATATCCCCTTTTTGAAAGTTTGTAAATTTAATTTTATAAATGGACGTCAATTTCTAATTCAGAATATCGAATTTAGCTTAGGGAGAATTGTTGGTATTTTTTTGAAAACATCTAATTTTTGATGAATAGTGAAAAACATTGTGTTATTGGTTAAAACTGATTTTTTATTTAAATAATTAGTTATTTTATATTAATTTATTTTAGGTCAATATATATAAAAAACCTATATATGTTCAACGTAATTCATTATAGTCATTTTATAAAAATTTTAGATATATAAAATTTAATCGAACTTTTTACGTCTTTTACTCACCTCCTAGGAGCATTTGAAAATTTATATAAAACATAATATTACAGCCTCTGTGAGTTGAATATCAAAAATCTAAGAGAAACAACAAATATAAAAATTATGAATGTGTTTCAACAAGATGAAAATAATTTTTGGTGAATAGTAACCTTTACCTTTTCTTTACCACCGTTAAAAGTTAATAGGGTAATTAAGGGTAAAAATGATATCCTAATTATGGAAACACATGTCCTAATTATATTGGATAAATGTAATTCGACCAAAAAAACCTTAGGTGTAAAATATGATCATATTTGATCAAAATTTATTATCTTAGGACATCTATTATTATTTTATTTAATGAAGTGTTAAAAGTGTTAAATTCAATGTTTAATAAATAAACCATTTTTAATATATGTTTACACACAATATAAATTCGACTATAAATATTAATTATAAATATAAAAATATTTCATAAATAATTGTATTTTATTTATAATTTTTGGACATTATATAATTTAATTTATTTATGAAATAATGATGATGTAGTAATTACCTTATTAATGAAATAATAAAATAATTGATATTATAAATATCCAAATAAATGTAAATTGAGACTTATAAGGAATTAAACTAATTTTATAATATAATATGACATGTTAGGGTTGGTTAAATAAATTTTATTCTAAGAGATAATGTTATTATGGCTTTCAAAAAAATTCAAATACTAAATACTATCAAAAGTGACATAATTGAGTTTTTAAAACAAATATTATTTTATTAATTGATATAATATTGTTAAAAATTTATGGTTTGGAAAAAGGACTTAGATAAGGTTATATATTCTAAAAATGATACACATGGAGTTCTTTTGTCTTGTTAATGTATGTTTATTAACAATATAATATAAAAATACAAAGAGACATGGTAAATGTTAAACTATTTAACTAAGAGTTAAATATAGAATATAAGGTTAATATGATGACCTAAAGCTATATAAAATTATTTTTTAGAGGTTTCGAACCATACACATCGTAGACATTAAATAATTTATTATTGAGCCATTAGAAACCGAAAAGTATTTTATTAAAAAATAATATTTCAAGCTTTTCCTAAAGTGACCATCACATCCCTTATAAGAGGCAACTTCCAATTCTCTTAATTTCACATCTCCAAAGACATTTGGCTCTTCCAAACCCTACCCAAATACCCTCACATCTTCCTCCCTTCATCCTAGAGTACTTTTTTGGTAATAAATCTAACCAACAGATCCCTTTTGATCAAATCAAAAGGCACTACAAGACGAATAGGTAAATATTTCATCACCACATTAAAGTTATTTTCTACTTCAACTCCATCATTATTTGTTGTTTACATTATAAAATAATTACTCCAATATCTTCTATAAACTATGATATTATTAACAATTGAGTACAAACATATTCATTATTCTATCCATCTTATAAATGAAAAATTCATTGTACGTGCGTACGTACGGATTACTATCTCCATATTGTGGTGTAGTTTGTTATTAAAAAACCTCATTATTTGGATGGGTATAATAATGAGTATAACTGATGTAAATAATAAATATTACATGTTCAAGATTCTATATATATGATATGAAATCAAATTTCATATGATTTCTCCATCAATATAATGATATTGTCCCTCTTGCGTATGTACGAAGTATCATCTCCACGAACGCGATGAGATTCATTCCCCATCATAATAATTCAAGAATAATTTTCATTTTATGATTAGAAAAAATTTATATTAACATAATATCATTCTGTATATGAATTAAATACATACAATCCACAACAAACATGGCTTACGTACCTAAGCATATAATGGAAAATGAATCAGTTAACAACCAAAATGATGATACTACAAAAATATTATTAAAAAACTAATATTATACGATCATATATGATATAATATTTATGTATATAGTTCTTGTATAAATTAATAACAACTTTTTCACTATTATACAGTATGTTAAAATATCACCATCAAAGGAAAAGTACAAGGTAAGGGTTAATTTCACGATCTCTTTATTATCTGAGGTCGTTTTTACGTAATATCTACTAGGACCACTTTATCATCAACGTCCATATTTTTATCAAAATGTATTTCAAAACATTTTAACTATTTACTAGACTATGGGTTAAAGACATTTATATCCTTATTTAAATTTATATGTTTAAAAAGGAATCCTTCCGTCATTATCCAAATAAGGTACTTAAAGATCTCTTCGACAAAATTTAGGTAACAATGTTTTTTTACTTATACGACAGGTGTGGCTATTTTAGCCTTTTATAACATCATCAAATATTCCCATACAATATTATAAAAATATTTTCAAAATAAATTTTTTATTTTATAATTTTGTGACTCTAAAATGGTTTCAAAATATAAATAGTTATTTCATTCAAATAGTTTTCATTTCATCTTACTAAACATCATTTCATGGATTTTAAACATGTTTGAAGTTGATTTATTATGATTCAAATCTTCCATATTGTATTGAAGGTTTTTTGATATATTGGAATGTGGATGTGTTATTTTTATACCATTCATGGTTTATGGATGATTTATTGACATTTCATATGCTAGTTTCAATATGAATGTTTATTTTTTTTAACCTTTTCATATGAGGAATCCATTGGACTTAGTATGTAAGGGGTAGAGCCTTCTATAGCGCCTTGGATCATTAGTAGGTCTCATGAGACAATTATATGTGGAATTGGCTGAGGACTTTCCCAATTTGATATTTGGTTTTGGCTAAGGCCTTAAACATTTTTAGAAGTCTTGGATGAGTCCTTGAGAAAATGTTTCAGTATGTCCGACATTATACATTCCCACATTACGAAAATAATAATGATGGTTTATGTGGTTATTTGATTAGTAGAATACCCATGACTATTTTTTAATTTGGAATTATTCACTCCACTCATACTACTGACATAAATTGGCCATGTTTGTTTTTCGTAATGGTATATGTCTTGGATTATTCATCAAGCATAATGTTTATGTTATCTTTGCCTTTATTTCTTACCCTTACTGAAAGATTAAGCTCGCCCCTTTCTTATGTTTCATTTTCCCTGGATATAAACATGTTTTTAATGAGTTACTTTAAAACATAATCTAGGAGTCTTGGATGTTTCTAATGGAATAATTTAGTTTTGTATTTCTTTTCAAGTTGCAATTTTGAACTTATGTATGTATTTTTCTTCCAATGATACAAAACTGATCGGTATTTTGGTACCTGATTCCTTGTATCATGCCTATTCTATGTAAGAAAGAACCAACTCTCTGTAACTATGGTCGGGGTGTTATAGTTAGTATTAGATGAAGTTTAGTACAAACCTTGGAAACCATATTTTAAAAAATAGTGATTATTAAAAATTTCCCAATGATAGGCTTTAAGGATTTGTATAAAAGAACTTCCTATAATTTTTGTACTGTATATATATTGTGAGTTTCATAAACAATATATCCAGGTTTAGATACGATCAGGTAGTGGTGGCTCTGGCACAGATGTATCAAGGATTAAGACCTAAAAAATCCACTTTGAGGTAGACATGAACATGAATTGGTGCACGACAATGGGCCTTACTGCGCTGTTGATTAGGACACACACGAGGGATATGCATGGGATAATTCTCATTTTATTTACAAACCATTATGATTGGTTTATAAATATATACTTCCTCAAAGAAGAAATTTTATTATTCTGGATTATATACATAAACTGTTCAATTTATAGTAACTGTTTATAAGTTTGTAATTATGTATTGCGATTCATAAACTAATCATATGTATTCCATTGTTTTTAAATGGAGCCTAGTGGAAGGAATGGAAACCATATAAACACAAGTAATTAATGTATGGATTTCCCACCTTCTCTAGATAAATATATCGGAACTGGTGAGGCACCTGGTACTGATCAACTTATCACCATATTATGGAAACTCACTCATGTTATGAATAATAATCTTACCTGTATGGAGCGCCATGATCCACAATGCATAAGATCATTGTTTAACCGCTTCATGAGAAAAAAAACAATAATAAAATGGGAGTACAAATATGTCAGTAGGTGATAAATGGATATGTTCCATAAAAAAGATATTTCATGCTTTGGGGAGTAGCGAAAGAGAAAAAGTTGTCATGGGAGTTTATCACCTCACGAAAGATGCAGATCAATTATGGTCATTAATTCCAATCACAAAGCAAGATGAAGAAGTATCATGTATTGAATGGAGGGAGTTTTAAGACCTTTTCCTACAAATACACTTTTTTCATGACCATTGAGTGGGTATGGAAAGACAATTATTGAGTCTGAGACAAAAAGAGGATGAGAATGTCGAAACGTTTGAAGCTAACATTACAAGGATAGAAAGGAATTCTGCAGATTATATACATAACCCATGAAGTAATATTGATCATTTTTTTGATGCGTTAAAACCGTTTCTCAATCCATCATTAGTTGGTTGCACCCAAATTTGCCCTACTAGTAAAAGCGGTCATTGAAGTACAGGTAGGGATCGAATCCATAGGGACCGAAGAATAAACCTTGAGACACTATGATTTGTTGATGGATTGGCTATGAAGTGGCCAACTATGGTGTTGATTGATTTGAAGAAATATTTATTTAATTTAAAGAACAAAACCAATAAAATTACATGAATTAAAACAACTAATTAAGGTGAGTTGATCCTGGGTTGTCTCTTGGGATTGATTGAATGTATTTGTTTTTCATTTGATTTTCTGTTTATTGGTTTAAGTGGTATCCATTAAATAAAATAATTCCTCAATATCATTCTCCAATTTACTCCATAAAAAATTTCAAGGCTAATTAAAAACTCACTTAGAGGATAAATTAAATGAGCACTCCAAGGAATTGGATCGTACTAGCACTCAAAATGTGTCGTCCTTAAAGTCGGTGAAGACAAAGAAGAAGATAAATCAAAGAAAGGAACTCCTAAAATAATGAACAAATTTGAGAATTTAAGAACATAAAATAACAATAAATCCAACTCATGCAACTCCCTAGGATCAACCCATAAAAGTTTAGCACTCCATTGATGCTATTCTATCAATGGAAACGGGTAATTGACTTAAAGAAGTGGGATTGAAGAAGAAAAAAACAATAATCAAAATGAACACTCCACCATTGTGTGATGAATTCACAAGTGCGGGTGTGAATAAATTCACACTACAATTAAACGGTATCAACTTGTAAAGAAAAGGAAAATAAAAAGTGAAAAAGAATAAGACAATTTATTAAAATAATAAACATGAAAGAAAAACATACATGGGAAAACATGGCGATGTGACTATAAATTGAAAGTAGGAAATTACTATTGAAAGAATTACAATGGATGAAAGAAAAACATGGATTCAAAGAAAAATGTTAGATGATTATTCCCTTCACTACCAGATCCTTATATAGAAATATTAGGAGCCTTAGGTCCACCCCCAACAATAAATTCACCCCCCAACAATTAAGAGAGTCAAAAGGAGGGTGAAGAATCAAAAGGAAATTAACGTTACAAAGTTGACCACAAAACCAGCCATATTCATCCTCCATTTTGACATGTGCGTTTGAAACTTCATACTCCCGAACCTGGAGGTGTCATAAATTTAAAATAACTTCATCCATGTGTATTCTATAATCTCTCACAATTTCAGGTGATTTGGTGTAACCTTTATGGAGTTATGTTCAAAATGGTGGGATGTTTTATGAGAATTCTGCTATGGCCCACCATTTTAATTCTAAATTTCATCCCATTGTATCTCATTGAAATATTCTGAATTATCTCTGAACACAGTTGAATAAAATGATCCATATAGTTTTCTCTGTCTACATTAAAATTTTGAGCTTCATTGGGCTTGGGTTGTGGGCCCCACATTTGTTTGATGGGCCTTAGGCCCATTATGATTTCTCCAGCAAATTTCTGCATTCAGGTGCAAAATTCTCCATCTTCCCTTAGGATTCATCCATCAGACCTAAAAGATAAAATGTTCCAAACAAAGTTATCAATCATATCCCAAAATTTCAAATTCATAAAATGAATATAATGTTGTACACAAATAATTGAATTATTGGTACCAAATTTGCATTTTAAACATGAATTGCATTTAAGATGAGAAATGAAGTTCTTTTTATGAAATACACTAAAAACAATGTTTATGGACTTTGAAACAATGAATATAAAGATATTAATAATGAATATTAGCCACTTTTAGTGACTAATAACACCCCAATACATGAGTTTTTCTAGTCCCGAGCTAAATAAATTACAAATATGAAATTCAAATCCCCTTTTCCAAAAACATTTTAATTCACATTGCTGACCCAAAGACCTCATACCAAAAAAAATTATGAAAACCTTCAAAATAATTTAAAACAAGCTAGGTCCATAAGCATATCCCAAGACCAAGCCCATTTGTTTGTTCATATTCATTGCCACATTTCATCCAATTCCAATTATGCATGATAAAGTGTTGTGCATCACAAATGATATAGGGCCCATTTTATTTTTCAAGGTGAAAAATGGAAGCTCTAGGTGGGAATCACATTAAACCTTAAGATGAGTATCCATTTTTTTTTGTTTTTTATCCACAATAGATATGAAAAAGACTAACTCCGGGAAAGACAACTATGGAGTTGTGATCCCCAAGTTCCGGACGCCACACATATTGTCAATTCCATTCTCTACAATAGAGATATAAAGCCTAACTCTGGGTAAGTCAACTATGGAGTCACAATCCCCAAGTGTCAGACGCCACACATATTGGAAAAAACATTGCTCTATGTGGCCATTATTTTTTTTTCAATTTTTTTTGTTTTTTTGTTGTTTTTTTAGATACTCAAATTAAACTAAAAGTGACCCCCAGAACCCTATGCTATAATAAAAGGGACCTAAGAACGCAAATTTACACCCATGATCCAGTAGACATGAATTGTGGCATTTTTATTAAGAGGATGAAAATGTAAACTTTGAAAAATCACATTAGAAAACCACACTTTCCAAAAACTATTCTCATGAACATGAACTTGTATTTAAATCAGAATCAAAGCATCCAAATTTTTCGATATCCAATTTCAGAGTTTGCAATGTGTGTTTTCATGTTCAAGGTTAGTGGAATGAAATGAAAAGTTAGAAGGGGGTAGGAGAGGAGATCAAAGAAGAAATTTAAAATGATAATAATGGAATGAAATCACTTGGTGGTTGATGATTATAGCGCATTCCATGGTCTCCCTTCAATCCTGGATTTGTGTCTCAGTGTCTTGGATGGTGGTGAATGGATTTTCCTTATGACTTATGAAATTTCCTTTTATTATTTTTTTAACCTATAAAAACATAAAAAAAAACTCATGATACATTGTCTTCTTTTTAGATTTCTGGGTAAGGTATTACTCAGAGATCACGCCACGTGACACAGATGAATATGGTGCTCCCCTTTCATACCAATCCTTACTCATAAAAGAAGAACAAGTCAACATTCTATGGTAATATATTATATAAAAAAAATGATTCAAAATAATTAGAAAACATGAAAACCATGGGTTTCCTCCCATGTAGCACTTTTGTTTAACGTCGTTAGCTCGACTTGAACCCCCAACTTATCCAATTCCAACTTTCAACATTTTTAGGACCCCATTTTTGTTCACTTAAACTTGATTCAGATTGATTTTTTTTATAATTTGATTCATGTGAAATCCCATGGTCAATAATGTGTGTGGGAGTCCAAGGAAATTTGGTAATGGTTGATCGTGTTTTATCTGGAGTATTTCCTGTGATTTCAAGGTTCATTCCTACTTGGTGAGATTCTTGATGAAAATTGATGATAATTGAATGGTCTTGGTTATCATAAATAGAGGTATTATTGAGTAGGGAAGGAACTATTAAATCATCGAGTTCAATTTGATTGAATTTTACTAAAGAATAATGATAATTTGAATCAAAAATTGTTTATTATTTAAAAACAATTGAAAGAATTGGTTCCTTTTGAAAAGATGATTCATCCAAAAGAATTTCCATTTGAATTTCATGAGTGGGTATAGACACAATATTCGTTATATCTCCCAATGGTTCAATGATCGGTGATTCTTAAAATTTTTTATTGGAGCAATATTCCGAACACTCAATCCATGAAGACAAATGTTCCCCTTGTGAATCCATAAAATTAATTACCTCTTGATTTAAGAACCCATCATCAATTTCTTTATTATCTTCAACTATCCCAAATCCAATGGTTGTTTCTTCAATAAATTCATGTGTGGTTTTTGGAAGACAATATTCTTGTATTAGTGATGAGGAAGAGACAACCTCAGTGGCAATGGGTTCCACAACCATTTCAATGCTTTTAAGTTCTACTCTTAAGGATGAAACATAGGAAGTCATTCTCTCCATTTGCTGACACAATTTCTCAATGATTTTTTGAGGATTAGGATGGAAATTAGTTTTATCATCTTGGAATTCCTCATTATTTATCTTTTCAATCATTCTTGATAGGTATGGAAATTGATCTTTTAAACATTCATCATTACAAATATCGTTCATGTTATCGGGTGTGGGGTATTCATTTAAAGGTTGATCCAAGTAATTAAAAAAGGTTGGTGATTCCCAATGTGAATTTTCAAATTGATTCCATCCTATGTTTGAGAAGGGATATTGTTGATTATACTCCATTGGATTAATTTGTAAATTTGTAATCATGATTTTCGGGTGTCATAAAAAATCGAAAGGGGAAAAGAGAAGAGAAATGGGGATGAGAAAAGCGAAATGAGGGAGAGTAGAAAGATGTTCTAAGGTGAATTACATGGTCCCCGGAAAAGGTGCCAAAATTTGGATACGCCCAAATTTACCCTACTAGTAAAAGTGGTCGTTGAATTACAAGTAGAGATAGAATCCACAGGGACCGAAGAAGAAACCTTGAGACATTATGATTTGTTGATGGATTGGCTATGAAGTGGAAAACTATGGTGTTGATTGATTTGAAGAAATATTTATATAATTTAAATACCAAAACCAATAAAATTACATGAATTAAAACAACTAATTAAGGTGAGTTGATCCAAGTTTGTCTCTTGGGATTGATTGTATGTATTTGTTTTTCATTTGATTTTCTGTTCATCGGTTCAAGTGGTATCCATTAAATGAAATAATTCATCAATATCATTCTCTGATTTAATCCATACACAGCTTCAAGGCTAATAACCAACTCACATAGAGTATCAATTAAATGATCACTCCAAGGAATTGGATCATACTAGCACTCAAAATGTTTCTTCACTAATGTCGGTGAAGACAATGAAGAAGATAAATCAAAGAAAGGAACTCTTAAAATAAAGAACAAATTTAAGAATTTAAGAACATCAAATAACATTCAATCAAACTCATGCAACTCCCTAGGATCAACCCATAAAATGTTATCCCTATATTGATTCTATTCTATCAATATAAATTGGTAATTGACTTAAAGAAGTGGGATTTAAGAAGAAAAAAAATATTAATCAAAATGAACACGCCACCGTTGTGTGATGAATTCACAAGTGCGGGTGTGAATAAATTCACACTACGATTCAACGGTATAAAAGTGTGAATAAAAGGAAAATAAAAAGTGAAAAAGAAGAAGAAATGTTATTAAAATAATAAAAATGAAAGAAAAACTTACATAGGAGAACTTGACGATGTGATTACAAATTGAATGTTGGAAATTACAATTGAAAGAAATACAATGGATGAAAGAAAAACATGGATTCAATGAAAAATGTTATATGATTATTCCCTTCACCACATGCTCCTTGTATAGGAATATTAGGAGCCTTAGGTCCACCCCCAACAATTAATTCACCCCCCAACAATTAAGAGAGTCAAAAGGAGGGTGAAGAATCAAAAGGAAATTAACGTCACAAAGTTGACCACAAAACCAGCCAGATTCATCCTCCATTTTGACATGTGCGTTTGACACTTAATAAGGCCGAACCTGGAGGTTTCAGAAATAGAAAATATCTTCTTCCATGTTTCTCCAATAATCTCGCAAAATTTCAGGTGATTTGGTGTAGCCGTTTTGAAGTTATGTTCAAAATGGTGGGCTGTTTTTATGAGAATTATGATATGGCCCACCATTTTAATTCTAAAATTCAACCCCTTGTATCTCATTGAAATATTCTGAAATAGCTCTAACCAGAGTTGAATAAAATGATCCATATATTTTTATCTTTCTACTGTAAAAATTTGATCTTCATTGGGATTGGTTTTTGGGCCCCACATTTGTTTGATGGGCCTTAGGCCTATTATGCTTTCTCTAGCAAATTTCTGCATTCAGGTGCAAAATTCTCCATCTTCCCTTGGGATTCATCCATCATACCTAAAAGATAAAATGTTCCAAACAAAGTGGTCAATCATATACAAAAATTTAAAATTCATAAAATGAATATAATGTTGTCCCGAAACAATTGAATGATTGAGCCCAAATTTTCATTTTAAACATGAATTGCATTTAAGCTGAGAAATGAAGTTCTTTTTATGTAATACACTAAAAACAATGTTTATGGACTTTGGAACAATGAATATATAGATATTAAAAATGAATATAAGCCACTTTCAGTGACTAATCATCTATCTCGCAATAATTCTCATAAAATGAAGATATTATTTCATGTGAAATCAAGAACGAAATGGTATTATCTATGTCTTACGACTATAAGGTGAATAAATAAAAGAGATCTACTGGACACTCTGGGAAAGGAAATAAGGAAACCAGAAAGAATTGAAGAGTTAAATTTCCTCTGTGGGATAATGGTGGACAGATTCACCATGGTTCCTATCTAAAAAAAATGAGTATGCTACAAATGTGGAAAGATTTTCCATCTTGTTGGTGATTTTAAGGGGAAGAAAGAAGATACAAACGTTCAATGCTTCAATTTCATGGAGATGCGACATTATGCAAATTAATTTTCTAAGCGTCAGGGTTACATACCAATGAAAAGGACAAGATATCAAGGCCATGCTTATGAGATCACTATAGCTGATGTTGATGCTACAAAATACATGGTGTCATGTAATTTAATGGTTTCCATAAGATTAGACAATACTTTATTTTATTATGGATCATTTTATTGTTTCATATAATCCCTGTCTGTTATGAAAATTAAATTTTTCCAATTTGATTTGACAAGGTAGTTGTCAGTAAAAACTCATAAGGGGAGTATCATTGCAACAATGGTTTATGAATCAGTCCCCATTAAGGCATATAAATGATATTTATCTACTTGTCTAATAATAATACCCATTATTGAATTTGATAGAATCATATGTATGGATTGGATTTCAGACCATGATGAGAAAATTTATAGTAAGAAAAAGGAGGTAACAATTCTTGATGATGATAAAGAGTACCTAATCATTAGATTAGAAACTTCACCATCTGATTCTTATCAAGATCAACCCCTAGTAGCATTTCTAAATTAAATTATTCGGAAGAATGAGAATGAAATAATCATGGGTGAGGAAAAGAATGTTTTAATAGAGGACATACCTATTGGGCAAGAATATGTTGATGTGTTTCTAGAGGATTTACTTGAACAACCACCATATTGAGAAATTCTGTTTTCCCTTGATTTAATTCCTAGTTCATGGCCTATATTGAAGACCATTTAAATAATAGACAATGGGGAATTATTTTAACTAATGAAAAATATGGAGGAATTGAGTAATAAAGGATTCATTTGCCCTAGTTTTTCTCCAGGGGATCCCCTATCCTTTTTTTAAGAAAAAAGATGGATCTATGAGGTTGTACATTGATTATAGGGAGATCAATGCTATAACATTAATGAATAAGTATCCCTAACATCACATTGATGATTTAATCTTCCAACTTCATGGTACTCAATATTTATGAATGATTGACCTTCGATCTGGATATCATTAGTTTTGTGTGAAGAAATAAGACATTCCGAAAACAGAATTTCAAACTAGGTTCGACCATTACGAGTTGACAGTAATGCCTTTTGAATTGACTAATTAACCCTCTATCTTCATTGATCTAATGAAAAGAGTTTTAAAGGAATATCATGATGAATATTTATTGGTATTTATTGATGAATTCATGGTATACTCCTATAGCTACGAAAATCATGGAAATCACTTGCGCATTATTCTGAAAAATATTAGAAGAAACGAATAATATGGGAAGTTTAGCATGTGTGAATTCTATATTCAAGAGATTTCTATTCCTGATAATATTGTATCTAAAGATGGAATCTATGTTGATAATTCATAGACCATGTAAATCCAAGAATGGCCACCATCGATGATTATAACTGAGGTATGCAGTTTTATTGGTTTAACATGTTATTATCGATGGTTTATCCAGAATTTTTTCAGGTTGGATAACCCATTAACCAAGATCACATGTAAAGGGGTTAATTTTTATTGGACAAAAGAGTTTTTAGAATTCTTTGATGAATTGACATTAATATAATCCAGTCCTCTTATCTTAACCCTAACACCTGGGAACGATGGGCTTATTATTTATAGTGATGGTTCAAAAAAATGACATGGTTGTGTCCTTATGAAAAATGGAAGATTTATTGACTATTCATCAAGAAAGCTAATAATTCATGAGAAATAATATCCCAATCATGATCTTTAGTTAACGGCTATAATCTTTGTTCTGAAGATATATATACACAATATCTTTGATGAAAATGTGAGATTTATACTGATCAAAAGAGTTTGAAGTATATATTCTCATAGAAAGAACTCAACATGAGGAAAAGAAGATGTCCTCAACTACTCAAGGATTATAATTTCACTATAAACTACCACCCATGGAAGGAAAATTATGTGGAAGATGTTTTGAGTAGAATGGACCCTGGAGTTTTTAACAATATAGAGTTGAAAAGTGTCCTATTTTCAATGATATAGTAATGACAGATATGGTTATAACCATGGAAGGTGAAGCATCAATACATTTTCAAATGACTTCCAAAAAAATTACTAGAAATGATAAAGTGTTCTTAGATTGATGATGATTTGTTTCAAAAAAATATAAAGTTGTAAATGATGGTAGATTGAGTTACATCGAATATTAGGATAGAAATTTGAAATTTGGGAAGAGACATTGTGTTTCTGAAATACCTGTTCTAAAAAGGAATTGTTGTATGATGTTCATAGATCCAATTTCTCTATACACACTGGGAGGACCAAGATATGTTGAGATTTGAAGGTACATTTTTGGTGGGATAAAATGAAAAGAGATATTTCTGATTTTGTGTCAAGGTGTATAGTTTTCCCACAACTAAAAGCTAGAATACAATATCCTAGAGGAGTCATGCAACCTCTTCCCATACCTGAGTGGAAATGGGATGATTTTAAAACTGAATTTATGATGGGGCTACCAAAGACACATATATGGAATGATGCAATATAGGTTATTGTTGATTGTCTTACCATGTCATCACATTTTCTTGCTATAATAGAAAATTTACCACTGAAATGTTTAACAAGACTGTATATTAATTTTGTTGTAAGACTTCATTGAGTACCCCTATCGATTCTATTTTATTGTGATCCCCATTTTACATCATTATTATGGAAAATTACTCAAAAAGTTCGGGATAGTGAACTTCGTTTGAGCATTGGCTACCACCCTCAAACCGACGGACAATCAGAACGGACTATTCAAACATTAAAAGACATGTTGAGATTTTTCTCACATGACATTCAAAGTATGTCAGATCAATAGTTACCTCTAGTTGAATTTTCCTAAAATAATATCTTCCATTAAAGTATTCATATGGAACTATATAAAGCATTATATATAAAGTGATGTCTCACACCAACTTGTTGGGATGATGTTGGTGAAAGAATTCTTGTAGGCCCAGAACTTTTTGAGGAAAAAATAAAAAAATGAATATTATCCAAACATACATCAAATAAGCTCAAAGTAGGTAGAAGAGATATCTCGATAACTGAAGGAATGATTCAGAATTTTCGATAAGAGAACATGTCTTATATATGGTACCTCCATGGAACGGATTTATACAATTCAGTAATAAGGGTAAATTAAGTCCTGTGTACATATGACTATTTGAAATTCTATAATGAAATGGGGTTGTAGTTTACCATTTTTCAATTACACCAAGCCTTTACAAAGGTCACATTCTGTTCCACATATCTCTATTGACAAAATACATGACTAAACCAAAATAGGTACTCACCTATGATAAAATTGAACTTGAACTAGATCATTCTTATTGTGAAAGCCGGTCAAAAATCTTCATACAAGATAACAAGTGATGAGATATCGGATGACTCGTCTAGTAAAATTTCTATGGGGAAACCATATGATGGAAGAGGCAATGTGGTAACTAGAGGAACTTATGATGAAGAACCACCCTAATCATTTGGTGCATTGGTATTATAGAAATATTGAGGACATAATTATTTTAAAGAGGGAAGAATATAACACCTCAAGTGTCCACTATATGTTTTCATTTGAATAATGGAATAGCTTTCATTGTGTGCATCTTCGTGATTCTAACACACTACGACCAATTAAACTAGCCATAATGAATAATAATACCCACAATTTTAAATTTTCTAAATATGATTTTTCAAAATGGACTTCATTTTTGAATTAGTAATATCAAAACTGGCTTAGTGTGATTTTTTGGTATTTTTTCGAAAACTATCAATTTTTTATTAATAGTGAAAAACACTGCATTATTGGTTATATCTTCCTTTTAATTTAATAATTAGTTATTTTATTTTAATTTATTTTAGGTAAAAATAGATAAATAATACATATATATGTTCAGTGTAATTAATTGGAGTCATTTTATAATACATTTTGATATTTAAATTTTAAAAAACTTTTTTATCGTTTTTTACCAACCTCCAAGGAGCATTTGAAAATTTTTATAAATCATAATTTTACTACTTATGTTAGTTGAATTTAAAAAATCTAAGAGATGTAGTTAATATAAGAAAGTAAAATTTTGATCAATAAGATGAAAATAATTTTTGGGGAATAGTAAATTTTACTTTTATTTAACACGATTAAAAATAAATAGGGTAATTAAGGGTAATAATGGTGTCATAATTATCCTAACACATGTTTTAATTATACTGCATAAGTATAATTTGACAATAAACTACATTAGGAATAAAATATGATCCTTTCTGGTCCACTTGGATTAGATTAGGACATTTATTATTATTTTATTTAAAGTAGAGTTAACGGAGTTAAATTCAATGATTAATAACAATAACAATTTTAATATTTAGATACAAACAATATTAATTTTAATTTAAATATCAATTATAAATCCAAAAATATTTCATACATAATGGTATTTTATTTAAAATTTCATAAATTATATAATTAAATTTATTTATGACACAATGATGATGCATTAATTAACTTATTAATGAAATATTAAAATATTTGATATTATAAATATCCAAATAAACGAAAAATGAGACATATAATAAATTAAACTAATTTAAAGGATAATAGTACCTGTTTGGGTAGGTTAAATAAATTTTATTCTAAGTGATAATGTTTTTATGGCTTATAATAAAAATCAAATACTAAGAAGTGCCAAAATTGACATAATTGTGTTTTTAAAACAAGTATTATATCAATTATAGATATAATATTCCAAAAAATCAAAAAATTGGGAAAAGAACATAGATAAGGTTATATATATTAGTAATAAACCACCCGGGGTTCCCTTGGATTGTTATAGTATGTTTATTTACCATATAATATATAAATACGATGAGACATGGTAAATGACAAACTGTTTAACTAAGAGTTAAATCTAAAAAATAATGTGAATATGATTACCTAAACCTATCTAAAACCTATTTGTTGAGAAGTTTTCAATGCATAAACACCTAATCCTTTACGTAATTTCTTTTTGAGCCATTATAAACCAAAAATTATTTTATTATAAAATAATATTTCAAACATTTTTTAAAGTGACCCTCACCTCTATTATAAAAGGGAAATTCACCTTTCTTTAATTTCAAACCTCCAAATACATTTTGGCTAGACCATCCCCTACCCAAATAACCTCCCAACTTTCCTCCCATCATCATAGAGGCCTTAATTTGGTCATAAAGCCAACCGAAGAAGCCCTTTTTATCAAATCAAAAGGAAGAACCCTAAGAAGAGGTAAATATTTCATCAGCTCCTTAATGTTATTTTCTTCTTCCACTTCCTCTTTATTTGTTGCTTACATTATAAAATAATAACCACAATATCTTCTATATAATGTTTTGTAATTACAAAAATGGTACAACCATCTTCATTTCTCTATCCATCTAATAAATGACAAAGTCACCATACGTGCGTACGTATGTACTACCGTCTCCACATTGCGGTGTAGTTTGTTATTCAAACAATTCATTATTTGGATGGGTATAATAATGAGTATAACTAATGTAAATAATAAATATAACATGTCAACTATTATTTATATATTTTATACCATCCAATTAAATATGACTTCTCCATCAATATATTAATATTTTCTCTCGTGCATACGTACATATTACCATCTACAAGAACCAGATGAGATTCATTCCCCATCATAATCGTTTATTAATAATTTTCATTTTGTGATTAAAACTATTGTTTATGGAAATAATATAAATCTGTATATGAATGAAATGCATCCTATCCATAAAAAACTTATCTTAAGTAACTAATCATATAAAAGATAATGAATCAGTTAACACCAAAAATGATTATACTTCTAAAGTATTATTAAAAAATAAATATTATAAGATCATATATGATATCATATTTATGTATATTGTTCTTTTATAATTTAATAACAATTATTTAACTATTATATAGGAGGTTAACATACCATCGACAAAGGAAAAGTACACGGTAAGTGTCAATTTCAAAATATGTGTTAAGTGTCTTTGATTGTGAGAGTTTATCAACAGTTGTCCTGAATAGTTACATAGTACTAGATTTCATGAGGATTCATTCAATGATTAAAAATGATGATTAAGAATAGATTATTATGAATCAATATTTCCACAATAATAGGATTTTTACTAAACATGACATGAAAAATCATTTAAAATTCCTGGTAGAGAATTTCTAAACTCATCATGCCCTCAAGCCTTTATGAGTCAAGTACAAAAGATCAAAATATTTCACTCCCCTATTGGAAAAGTTCATGGAGAACAAATATGATTTCAAAAAGGAAACGTAGTATGGTTTTGATATCATCACTGATTTCATTTAGTTATAAAATCATTATATTCATTTCCAAATCACTAGCATTGTGGGTCCTCCAGCTGCACCATGGAATCCTAGATTAACTCCTTCCACATCTACAAGTTTTTCTTCTTCCTCGATGACTATATATCTTGCTATGAGGTAGATCAGACCTGTTATCCTTGACCCAAACATACATCTATCTTCAACCAAACCCACCCTCTCTCATTTTATGTGGGAAGGGATACCTCTTCCTTCTCAGAAAGTTGGATCACTCCCTTCTTCAGCCTCTAATTATTCTCTTATGGATCCTTCTTATGCTACATCCAAGGGTAAAGAGAAGATCTCTAGTTCGGATAATAAGTAAAAACTGTATTTTGATAGGTATGTTTTTTATTTTTTCCTACTGCTGGTACTGAAAAAAATATTCCCATCTAATGCAACATGCGCTATTTTTTTGTATTCTATTTTTATCCTCTAATATTTTTTATAATCCCAAAACAAGGAGAGAGAACACTAATAATATAAATCTAATTCATATGATCCATGATCATCAAAAATAGGGATATTGTTGGCCTCCCAAAGTTTTATTCATGTTTTAACGGTCACAAATCTTGTTAATCATCTTTTCTCTATCCCAAATCACATGTAGAATGGTTGGTTTCCCAATTCCTTCGTAATATCTTGATTCCTATAAATCATTATTGATTATTTTAAACTATATTATACACTGATTTCTTCTATTTATTATAAAGTCTATTTCATTTTGTGTATATTAATGCTTAAGAGTGTTTATCGATATTTGCCTAAGTCTAAGAAAAAATGACTCTACCACCGGTTCTAGTTTTCTAACATCTTGACCAAGACACCATAACCCAGAAACCACAACCTATACCCCATAACCAATTTCAGATTCCATGATGTTTGGGACACCAGTTACTTTCTCCCATCACCCAGAAACTGGTAAATGGTTAGAAAACAACTAGACAACATAATACTAACACTTAATTTGTGACATTGGTTCCTAATATAAAATCATCACTGGAAAAATGAATATATAACAGCTCACTTACAGATAAGAAGACACCATTTCATGGGGAACCCATTTCCATGTACTACTGTTTGAAGACCAACTGTGACACCGTACATTAATCTATTTTTTCATTTTCAATTTAATTTATAACGATAATATTTGACACATTTAGCAGAATAGACATAGTTAATTTTTCTTTGTATACATGTAACCTGATAGTATGAGGTATGAGGTGTAGAATTTAAGTATCCTTTCAGTTATTATGTGTGAACCCTAAATTAAAAACGGAGATAAGTTGGGATGCAAAAAATGTAATGAAACAGGGGGATACTTTTAAAAAATAAATTAGATAAATTCTAATTGATAAAACTAAAGAAAACATGAAGCACTATCGATTAAAACAGGATGGAAGACCATAGATTAGTACCACCTCCATGAATAACGTGAGCTAGACAACATATTCAATCGAACTGGAAACTAGAGCACCAGACTTTTTATACTCTATTTTTCATAAGAGGACTCTATACATGCATCTACTATATCCTAAATGTATAGAGATTCATATAATAACACCAATAGAACATCTAAAACATTCACATCATATTTTTACTATTGTGAATAGTTTTTAGATTTTGAGAAGTTTTTATTTTTCTATATAAAAAACACACATTGTCACATGTACTAAACTGAAGGATACGAGACATCCTTACACTCTTCACTTCTTACATGTGATTACTCCCACAAATATGCAAGGAAGATGTCCTTATTTGACTTAGTAGTTTTTACCTAAAAGGAATAGTGGAAGAGGTCGTGTGACCTGAACCACCCTATGTACTATTGTTTACCTTGATCTAGGTTGTGGGTCGTGTTTATTAATAGAAACTTCATGTTTTCCAGTTATCACCATGTGTATTAGATTTGGTATCGATATAAGACTGGGCTATATATTTTATAATCTATGTATTTTAATTTAGTTTTTCTCTATATTATAGTATATTCCCAAAACAATTATATTTTACATTGATATTTAGTCTTGGATAGAAGTTAAAACTATTTTCCCACATTAAAATATCTTCAAATGTTGTATCAATAACTCAAATTGATATTAGTGAGAAATAATCAATCATATGGGATGTTATTCATATAGTAATTATATTATTTTCATATTACTCTGATTAACTAACCTTTATTCATTTTTATTAGGGCTGATTTTAAGTGATCTTTTTAACAGAAATTTTAATAGATACTCAATTCCACCCCCACTTTAATAGTCTACTCCTACCAAAAAATATGTGTGTAACAAGGTGCACTGATCAATTTGATATTAAGAAGTCAACTCAATAGAAACAAATGACAAAGGCTGAAATTTATTTAAATGACTCCATTTATAAAATAATTGTAAAATTATTAAAAATATCATTGAACTTGTACTTAGGATGAGCTGCTCATCAAATATCAAGCATTAATTTGATCTGATTTGGAAATTATCAATTGAAGTGATATTTAATATGAAAATATTTCAATTGATAACTAAAAAATAGACTAATAGATGGATTATATAACATGAAATGTATTATCGATTATTTGAGAGATCACTGATGCATATCAATATAGACAAAAAATACATGAATTAGACAATGAATAAATGCACTGTTTTCTAGTCTGGATTTTGGAGGAGGATATCTCAAATTGTAATGGGGATGATGTTCACCTGGATGGGGGAGGAAAATAATGTATAAATGGAAGGAAAATAAATAATATTAAATATTGAAAAATGTACATTTTACCCAAAAAATGGGTTTCACAGTTTGGTAGCACTGCTTGGCCACACCATTCACCAATCATGCAACACCGATTTCATGAAATGCTACCTCACATTGTTTATTCCATGTATTTACCCTAACCATTATCCATCAATGCATCTCCTTATGATAAAAAATACCAAATTTGAACTAATCATGAGAAAAGGGTGCATGGTTTGGATAAACCATGCATTTCTCATGTAGTTTCTTTATACTACTCTGGCATAGTGGTATCATTTGTGGATGGGTGGCCGCACGATTTCAAAAAAATCTATATACCCAATACAGACCCCCAAAACATTGACTCTGGGACCCATATTCTCTTAATCTTCAAAGAGACACCTTGGAAACCTCTCGAGCCATTACCCAATTCTAAAAAACTCTTTTTTGAGTTTCATCTCACAGAATTACATTCCTTTTCATGGTTTCGATAACAGATTATCCGTTAAATTTCAAAAATCAAAACCCTTTTATTTTTATACATTTCAAAAATACAAGTCATTTCATCATTATAATCCCAAGGAAGAATTAAAGAAACCCCCTTGGTTTTCTTATATTGAAATTATTCCTTATAAATAATTGGTTAAATACACCTAACACCTCTTAAGAGATCATATTTGGTTATAATTCAAATTTTCTTCATCTATATAATTTTATATTCAACCAAGGAGTATCTTATATGCTTGGTCTAATATAAAAATTTAAATTCTCTTTTAGGTTGTTCCCAAATTGAAAATGGAACCTTCTATGTGCACATTGAACCTTGAAATATTATTTTCACTGCGTTTATTTATCAAATTACTTTTTTATATTGAATTTAATATATTCAATATGCATTACAATGCTTAAATGGACTGAATAATTTCGTGGAAAGGCCATTCCTCATTTTTCATAACAATAAACCTATTTAGATTAATTGATATGTGATCTATTGAACTTGGTCTTGCTAAATATAATGCATGAGAGAAAATGTCTAATTGAATTATTATAACTATAATTACGCTATCATATAAGATATGGAATGATCTTTAAAGTAAATACTTGGAATGAAATTCCACTCTCCCTTGCATTAGGTGTTTAGAATTTTGTCTCACATGATTGACACTATTTAGGTTGTGGGAATGATGAACCACATTCATTGTTTCAAGTTTTAACATGATGGATCACCCACCACATCGAGTGTGAATCCCATGTCTTTAATTCCTTATGATATGTAGGGAATTTACCCTACGTTGGAGCTTATATGATCATTTAGACAAGTTATGGATCACCATTTTACACCCAAGAAAATCCATCACCTACTGTACATGTATATTAATACTTACGTCCTCACATACTCAATGTATATAATGTGATACAATATATAACTATAATATATACAAATACTATATTTATAGTTACAGATTAGACATTCATTATGGAATGAGATAAAGAAGGTATGACCATTAGGTTTCCTTTTGGAATCTATGGGGTTGGTATTTATTTGTTTATTACTGTGGATTGTTTCTACCATCACAGTACTACTTCTATGAATACTAGTTTGATTACTTCTAGACATTGTTGGATGTGGACTATTTGTATTTTTTATAAAACCATACTCTGGATGCATTTGGTACTCAAGTAGATTACATATATACATGAATGTATACGGGAAACTGCCCTACAATAGAATTTTGATATTCATTACTTATAGAATAGATCATGGGAGTAGAGGAATGAGAATATTATCGAGAATCTAGTGGAGAATAATTATTTTTTGATTTTTTTATATAATTTTTTATATTCTTGTCTCATGTCCCCCTATATTATCTTTCATGACATCATCATTTATTTGATAATGACTAGTGGCTATAGATATTATTTGTATGCATTTAATTTATTTTTTCTTCTGAAGTTCATTTATTATATATATTGAATCTTCAACCTACTATGATTGGTAATTAGTCCTATATATATTCAGTTTTATGTTATATTATTTTTCCTCTATTTTATGATATCTATTGTATCATGTAGTACACTCTATTAAGATTGTATAGTCTCACCACACTACCGCATTCACATTATCTCTATTAGCCGACAACCTCTGACATATTCAAAGGTGCTCTTGAGGCCTCATTTCCCACTATATTAGGGAGCTTGTTAAGTAGATCACATGATGGGACATTAAAAGAAAATCAAATCCTCTATTCGAGCCTTCAAACATTCTTAATCAGCGTAAAATACAAAAAAAATCATGTCTCACATAATGTTATATATTCTTTTGGATAGTGGTATCCCACACATTTCTTATAAGATGGGTAGGATCCTTGAGGATTGTGAATTTAAATATCCTTTCACTATGGAGGACCCCAAAACTAGGGGATGTCCCATGGATCTCATTGTAATAGAAATAAGTGTTTTGTGTTTATGCTACCTTTCTCATCTCAAAGACTATGTGCCTCCCATTTCAGATGGCGGGGGTCACACCTTATTTTCCCTTAGAGGGTATGTGGCTTACCCTCATAACCTATCAATAATTTAGAGATAGGGTATCCCTCAAAGAGTAATAACATGAGTTTTTAATGGGTCTTATCTAATTGGTTAGTTGTATGTTACTAACCATGTTATGAAATGAAAGGGGATATAGGACCATTGAAGTCCATTCATCCTCTCATGTAGGCCCGACCTCTTACACCATTGGATGAAGGATTGTGTGTTTTTTATCATACACTTCCTACTATTTCTTTCAAAAATCAAGACATGCATTGTCTTAATGGATACCTATGATCATTCCATCTATATAATATAATTAATGACTCAACCAAGAATCCATTCACAAAACATCATCTATACTTTCCTTAGAGGGACACTATAGTCATGGATTCTCAAATCCTTGTATGAAACATGAAGGGTACCTTCTAATTCAGAATAATCCCAAACCAGAAAAAGTAAACTAGGTTTCTTGTAAGGTGTAACCCCTAACCAAACCTCTAAAACACCATGATTCAAGACATTCTTTATGGACCCACTCTAATGGTTCTCAATTCTTGTATAAGATCAAACCATGTCATCACCATCACAAATTGCCTTATACCCTGTAACACTGAAGGATTTTATGAGAAATATCTTTTTTATGTATTATGTTATACGCAACACCAGAGGAATCTTTCACAGCACACAATACAGGCTTGGCTTGCATTACATGCAATCACGACCTTTCTCGATAGCGTGTGTAGTACGCAATACCAGGTTTCACTAAACAAAAATATGTTATTATAGACTAGCCGTTATGAATAGTATTAACTAAATTTTTAATTTTATGACATTATTATTCATCTTACACATTTTCTAAAACATGGTAAGTGTAGAAAATAACTTTTTCGGGTAAAATCAGTATTTTTAAAAAAATGCAGTTTTGCCACTTTTTGATTGCACACCCACATTAAATCTAGTTTTTGACATGTTTATAAGATAAATTTGACAATATAAAATTCTTATTTTGAATCAGGATATAAAAATTAACTTTGGATAAATTTTTGATATTTTTCTAATAACATTCATGTTTTGATGAATAATAAAAATAGGATAATTTTTAATTAAAAACAACTTTTTTCATTAAGATAATTTATATGGATAAATTATAATATTGAATGGTTTTAAAATATAAATAGAATCTATTTTTACCATTTAATATAATGTATGTCACTAGCATTAATTTCACATCGAATTCATAGGTAAAAACATTTCAATCTTTGGCAATGTTTTAACTTCAAAAACCTCTTTTCTTAACAATGGGATTTATATTAAATTAATTACTGCAACTTATATGTTTTGAATTTTGAAAAACGGATTCCATATTTGGAATCAGTTGGCCCAAAT
Organism: Viscum album; assembly: GCA_963277665.1. Taxonomy (NCBI): domain Eukaryota; kingdom Viridiplantae; phylum Streptophyta; class Magnoliopsida; order Santalales; family Viscaceae; genus Viscum; species Viscum album. The sequence continues at coordinate 138,062,610 of OY728139.1, forward strand.
TATTTTAATAGGCTAACTATTATTTTTGGTCATTATGAATAGTAACTACGGTAAATTTTATTTACCATAGTTAAAGGTAAATCGAGTAATTAAGGGTAAATATAAGATTATAAAATTACCCTAACACCTGACAAAATCCTATTAGATGACTAAAAGTCGACCCATACCACCTAAGAATCGGATTAGATTCATTTAATGGACTTTTTTACATGAAAATAATTTAATTATTATTAAAACTAAAGAATGTGACAACATGTCACTTTCTTAAATCTTATAAGTATAATAATTTTAATTTAGTGATAAACTTAATTAAACTTTGAACATGAATAGTATCCAGAAATATAATACAATTATATACATAATAGAAATTTATTTAGACTTTTTAAGGATTAAATAATTATCATTAATTATGACACAATAGTGATGTTGAAATTATTTTATTAATTAAAATATCAAATAAATGGTTTTAAAAATATTAAAATATATATTATATGGACTATTTAATGTTCTCCACTAATTTTCTAGATACATATGACATTTTAGGAATCTATTAAAGCTTTTAGTTCGAACATATTCTCTTTATATATTTTATTTAAATTCAAATAAATGAATAGTGTCCAAATTTTCAATATTGTTATTTTATAAAAATAACATATTATAAAATTGTTTAAAAATCACAAAAATATTTAAAAATTATAAATTAAAATTTATATGGTCTTAAATGTCCTAAAGTGTCAAATTATTGATAATTAACAACAAATATGTAATTATTTATAATAATTTAAAATTTAGAATATTATTACCATAAATAAATTTAAATTGATAAATAAGGATAAATCTAGTTGATAATGTTTAAAATAAATTCCTAACATGTAAAAATTTTATTGGTTGAGGATATTACAACCCTATATGATCTTATATTCTGATATGAGTCATTTTGGAAGTTTTTATGTGGATATGGGATTTAATATAAACTAATATTTCTTATATTACCAAAGGTGCCCCTCTCCTCCCTTATAAAAGGGCACCTCCTCCCTCTCCTCCTCACACAAATTTGAGCCTTCAAGATCGGCCAATCCCTACCCATTTCACTTCCCCACTTCCCTATAAACATCATAGAGATCTTGGTCTTCTTCAAATACCAATTTTTGTGCCCTAAGAGGAGGTCTCAAAGAGGCGCTTCAAAAAAGAGGTAATGTCCATTACAGATTCGTTCAACTTTATTTCTTCTTCCACTTCTTCTTCATTAGTTGTTTCATTATGAATTAATAACATCAGTATCACTCATATTCTGATATGTTATTATATGTATGAAACAACCCTATTTAACCATCTATCCATCCTATGGAAAACGAAATCACCACCTGTGCGTACGTACGGAATACCGTCTCCACACCATGGAGTAATCTATTTTCCATCACCACCTTACTTTCATGGGTATAATGGTGCAAATAAATAACTATATATGATTATTGTAATGTTTTATTGATTCTGAAATAGTATACATACAGTCCAATAGAATTCCACGATCATGGGAACGATATCATCGCTCGTCCGTACGTACAGAATACCGTCTCCACGATGTGATGTGATTCATTCTACATGATCTTCATTGCATAATGATTATGTCAATGAATTGAATGAATAAATATGATATATAGTACACAAATACCATTCTGGAAATGAGGTATCTATAACCTAAAGACAATAATAAGAATTTATTCGACAAAACACGCATAAGAACAAAAAGTAATAAACACCCGAATAACAAGTTGCAATGAAATATTACTAATAAGAAGCTAAGAATATGACCATATATGATATCATAACAATAATTATGATTCTGGAATAAGTCAATAACATTATTTAAATCATTATACAAGAGTTTCAGACACTTACGAAGCAAATCAGATCTAAAGTAAGGATAATCTCACAATCTCAATTTTTATCCGAGATTGTTTATTCTTCGGAATTTAATGGGGAATATTTATCATCCAAATCCATGATTCCTAAATATTTAATATTATTTATATCCTCATAAAAATTTTTAATTCCAATTTTACCCTTCAGTGAGTTTTGAGTAAAAGATATGAAAGGAATCATTTGTCGTTTTTCGTACAAGGAATTTTTTGACTTTTCCGACAAAAGTATGAGAAGAATATTTTCTTAACATATACGGCATGAATGGATCTTTAAAAGATTATTCCAAGAATATTCCTTTACACGTTTTCAAGTTTATTTTTAATCAACTACTTTTAGTTTAAAATTGTATGACATGTTAAGAAAGGAAAAATGTTTTTAAAGTAGAAAGGATATTTTCCTCAACAATGGAGTTCAAGAGTTTTATCAAAATTATTTTACATCTAAGATAATATAGGGTTCTGTTTCTATATATATTATTAAATTGATTTGATTATGTTGTGATGGAAATATTTTTATGAATTCCTTTATATTATATGAATTGTTTTATGATGTCACGATGTTTAAGATTCCCATTTTTATTACATGGGTTATGATATGATGGATGGTTTATGATTTTGTGGCACACATAAGAATGATAACATTATGAGATGGGTGGGACCTATATCAACCTCCAATTCATTGGGTAATTATTTTATATCTCATCAGATATACATGGCTGGAACGGCAGGTTAAACCGGTTCAGTGAAACAGGACTGAAACGTGGAGTGAACTCAGTTCAGTAGTGGACTTTGTCCACTAAGATAGTCTTGGAAATGGGTCTTGAATAATAAGAAATGATTCTCCATGATTATGTGTGTATGCCACACTGTTTAACATTTATTTTATGATTATTGGGATTACATTTCACTTCCATGATTTATCCCATGTTATGAAATTATGATCTATTTTGTAGGGTATGATTTCCAAAATGTAATGTTCATATGAATATGATGTGATTGATATTTCTTTTTTTTACCCTTACTGGGCATTTGAGCTCACCCTTTTGTATGTTTTCTTTCCCCAGGCCAGGAAGAAGGTTATTATGTATGATATGCCAAAAGGTACTGTAGATATGATGAAATAAATGGGAGACATTGTAGATGCTTTATGAACCAGTTGGTTATGTTTCCCAGTTTCTAAAGACACTATACAGATATAGTCCTTCCATGGTTTTGTTATATGTTGTAATAAGTATGTTTAAATTTTGAAGTATTAACCATGTGTGTAAAGTATGGGTCGCTATAGTTGGTATCAGAGGAAAGGTATAGTCAACCTTTGGAAACTAGGATGTGAAAGCCTTAGTAATAAACCAAAGGATATGTCTAAGCATAGAACACCATCTTAGTGTATTAGAAACGGCCATGAAAAACCTATGATAAGACCTTAAGTGTGAAATTTTATTCTTGATTATGTGGTTTTCCTATTATAATTAGTGTTTCTCTCACTATTCTTCTTGGTTTTAGTCAATGGCTGGAACACGATGGAACCGTGTTAATGAGGAACGCGGTGGGAAATTAAATGATTGTCCCCCTGAGAAACAGAACGTTATTGGAGATGGAATGAAAAATCTTTTAACCATGCTCACACAACTTTCTCCAACTATAAATCATGCAGGACTTCCAAATGAGCAAAGGAAATAGCAACATTCTATTGAATCCTTCATGAGGCAGCGTCCAACTTCATTCAGTGGGTCTTCTGATCCATCAGTGGCTGAACAATGGATCAGTACCACTTAAAAGATATTTTTAGTTCCTCAATGTTCTAAACATGATAATTTCATCTGAGTAGTGTATCATTAGGAAGGTGATGCTGATCAATGGTGGAATCTTATTAAGAATACGAGGCAAAGGGATGAAATTGAGTCCATGGAATGGGATGAGTTCGAGATCTTGTTTTTCAATAAGTATTTCCCTGGTATTCTTCGAACAAAGATAGAGAAGGAGTTTCTTTAACTGAAGCAAAAGGATGATGAATCTGTTGGTACATACGAAGCAAATTTTACAAGACTTGCAAGGTACTCTTCCGTAATTATTATCCAACCAGAGAGTAAGATCAATCGATTTTTAGTGGCTAAAAAACAAGTCATCAAAGGGCGTTATCCATAAGGGACTTCAATAGCTAATAGGAAATTTTTCGATGTGCTCTCAAGGATGAGATGTAGATTGGTGTAACCCATCAGTCACATGGGTTTGATAAGAAGAGGAAAATGGAATTAAAAGGAAAATCTAAAGACCACACTAAAAAGAATATGACTCTTCCCTTATGCTCAAATTGTGGAAAGAAACATGGAGGAAATTGTCTTAAGGGGACAATAAAATGTTATAAGTGTGTAAAAGATGGCCATCGGGCAATTGAATGTCGAAATAATGGGAAGAAGATGTCTAATGATGCAAACAAAGGAAGGGATACATAGAATAAACCTACTAAACTTCAATGTTTCAAGTGCAAGGAGATATGGAATTATGCCAATCAATGCCCAAATCCAAGGGTTGATGAAGATGATCGATGCCAACAAATTCTTAAGGCCAAAGGAAATGGAAAGTCAAATGCAATTACTATCGGCGATGTGGAGTATGACAACGAAGTGGTGAGAGGTACACTTACCATCCACTCTAATGTAGAAAATGTTTTATTTTATTCTAGATCCACCCAATCTTTTATTTCTAAAGGTTTTTAAAGGTATTGTCGTATTACCTCAACAATTAGATGTTGAGAAGGCTGTGACAACTTCTAATGGCACAATAGTCGCATCGATAGTTTACAATTCTTCTCTGATAGAAGTCTGTGGGAATGTGCTTCCTGAAAATCATGTGATCCTTCATATAGTATAATTTTATGTGATTCTTGTCATGGATTGGCTTTCTTTATATGGATCTCATATCAATTTCCAAAGAAGGGAAGTCACATTTCATATTCCAGATCAATCTATGATCGTCTAACGATTCAACGATGAATATAAACTTATAGTGGAAATTTCTCCCATCTTATGGGTCTTGATTTCACTAAATGATGATTATTTATCTCAAATGGTTGGAGAGAATCTAACGATTAATAATATTCCCATTTTACGGGAATTTCCAGGCCTTCCACCAAATCGTGAAGTTGTGTTTTCAATAGAACTTGTATTGGGTTCTTTTCTTATTTCAAAGACACCTTATAGAATGACCCCAATTGAGTTGAAGTAATTGAAGAATAAACTCCAAGAGAATCTTAATAAAGGACTCATATGCCCTAGTGTGTCACCTTGGAGAGCACCTTTTCAGTTTGTTAAGAAGAAAGATAGATCAATGAGACTCTGCATTGATTATCGAGAACATAACAAGATCACTATCAAGAACAAATATCTTCTCCCATGCATTGATGACCTATTTGACCAACTACGCGGAGCTCAATACTTTTACAATATTGATCTTCATTCAGGTTATCATCAATTAAGGGTCAAAAGTGAGGATATACCAAATATGGCTTTCTGTATGACGTATGGACACCATGAATTTATAGTGATTCCATTTGGTCTTACTAATTCCCCTGTTATTTTCATGGATCTAATTAACAGAGTTTTTAGAGACTATCTTGATCAGTTTTTGGTAGTCTTTATAGATGATATTCTTGTCTATTCAAAGAGAAAGGTAGAACATGAAGATCACCTGATAATTGTATTAAAGTCCTTAAAAAAGGAAAAGCATTATTCCAAATTTAGAAAGTGTGAATATTGGATTCAAAAAGTTACATTTTTGGGTCACATAATCTCAAAAGAGAGGATATCTGTGGATCCAACAAAAACAAAGATTATCGAAAGATGGTTGAGACCATCAAAAGTAACCGAGATCCGAAGTTTTCTTGGTTTGGATGGATATTACCGATGTTTTGTGAAATATTTTTCAAGGTTATCTGACCCACTCACCATGTTGACTTAAAAAGGAGTTATGTTTGTTTGGATGGAGGAATGTGAAGAGAATTTCAAAGATCTAAAAAGAAGGTTAGCCAGTGCACTTGTGCTCACACTACCTTGCAGTGGAGAATGGTTTGTGAACTATACTGATTCATCCAAGAAGGGATTGGGGTGTGTTCTTATTCAAAATGATATTGTGATAGCTTATCCCTCAAGACAGTTGAAAATCCATGAGAAAAATTACCCAACTCATGATTTGGAGTTAGCTGTGGTAATCATTGCATTAAAGATTTGGAGGCATTACATTTATGGTGAAAGGAATGATATTTATACTGATCATAAAAATATAATGTATATTTTCAAACAAAAGGAGCTGAATATGCATCAAAGTAGATGGTCGGAGCTAATTAAGGATTATGATTTCTCATTTCATTACCACGCTGGGAAAGAAAACATGGTAGCAGACGCATTAAGTCGACAAGACCATGCTAGCTTATCCATGATGAGGATCACAAAATATCCAATATTTATAGATTTACAAAGGATGGATCTTGGAATTTTAATGGAAGGGGAGAAATATTATCCTTCTCAAATAAATGTTCAACCATCTATACATGTGAAGATTAAAGAGGCACAGAAAGAAGATGTCGACTTACAAAAGAAGGTGAGAAATTTTCCTGAATTCAACCTTGATTGTGATGGGATAATAAAGTTCAAGAATCGGGTTTGTGTTCCTCCCATGCCCAAATTAAAGAATGATCTGCTGGATGAGGCTCATAGATCATTATTCTCTATTCATCCTGGAAGCACGAAGATGTATAGGGATCTAAAAGAGTACTTCTGGGGGGATGGGATGAAAAGAGATGTTGCAAAACATGTCTCTCGATGCTTGGTTTGTCAGAAAGTTAAATCTGAGAGACAGAATTCTAAGGGGATGTTACAACCATTACCCATACCAAAAAGGAAATGGGAAAACATCACTATGGACTTTGTCACTAGACTACCTAAAAAATCCAAAGGAAATAATGCTATCTGGGTCATAGTTGATCATCATACAAAGTCTGCACACTTCATTACTATTAGAGAGGATTTCTCTCTAGATCAGCTTGCCAGGATATATGTAAATGAAGTGGTAAGATTGAATGGAGTACCACTTTCCATTATATCTGATCGGGATATGAGGTTTACCTCGATGTTTTGGCGAAGTATTCTGCATAATCTGGATATAGAGTTGAGTTTCATCACTGCTTATCATCCTCAGACAGACGGTCAGTCTGAGAGGAAAATTCAAACTCTAGAAGATATGTTGTGAGATTTCTCTATGTATTTAAAAGGTGGTTGGGATCAAGAAATACCTTTGGTGGAATTTTCATATAATAATAGCTTTCACTCCTGTATTCAGATGGCTCCTTATGAAGCTCTCTATAGAAAGAAATGTAGGACTCCAACTTGCTGGTATGAAGTTGGGGAAAGAAAGCTATTTGGACGTAATCTTGTTGATGAGATGACAGAAAAGGTCAGATCTATTCAACAACACATTAGAGCAGCTCAGAGTCAACAAAAAGTTTATGCCGACAACTGAAGAAAAGACTTAGAGTTTGAAGTGGGTGATAAATTGTTCTTACGAATATCTCCCTGGAAGAGGGTCATGAGATTTGGAAAGAAGGGAAAGTTGAGCCCCAGATGTATTGGTCCTTTTGAAATCATGGATCATCTTTGGAAGGTAGATTACCGATTGTCTCTTCCATCGAATATCTCTCAAGTTCACGATGTGTTCCATGTATCTCTCCTGAGAAAGTACATACCTGATCCTTCACATGTACTCATCTCAGAAGTTGTACCGCTGGAACAAGATCTTTCTTATGAAGAATAGTCGATAGAGATTCTGGATCGTAGAGAAAAATTCATACAGAACAAGACCATTCTCATGGTAGAAGTTTTATTGAGGAACCACCAATTAGAAGAAGCTACATGGGATCTTGAGGATATGATGAGGGAGAGGTATCCTCATCTGTTTGTAATGAAGTGACAAATTTCGAGGGCGAAATTCATTTTAAGGGGGGTAGAATGTAACACCCTGAGATTTTATGAGGAATTTTTTATGTCTTATGTTATACACAACACCAAAGGAATCTTTCGGAGCACACAATACGGACTTGGCTTGCATTACTTGCAATCACGGCCTTCCTCGATAGCGTGTGTAGTACGCAATACCAGGTTTTACTAAAAAACAATATATTATTAAGGACTAGCTGTTATGAATAGTATTGACTACATTTTGAATTTTATAACATTATTATTCATCTTAGACATTTTCTAGAACATGTTAAGAGAACAAAATAAATTTTTCGGGTAAAATAATTATTTTTAAAAAACTACAGTTTTGCCACCTTTTGATGGAGCACCCAGATTTAATCTAGTGTTTGACATGTTTATAAGTTCAATTTTCCAAAATACAATTCTTCTTTTGAATCAGGATATAAAAATTTACTTTGGATAAATATTTGATATTTTTCTGATAACATTCATATTTTGATGAATAGTAAAAATACAATAATTTTTAATTAAAAACAACTTTTTCATTGAGATAATTTATATGGATAAATTATAATATTGAATTGTTTTAAAGTAAAAATATAATATATTTTTACCATTTAGTATAATTTATGTCATTAGCATTAATTTCACATTGAATTCATAGGAAAAAACATTCCAATCATTGGCAATGATTTAACTTCTAAAACTCATTTTCTTAACAATGGGATTTTTTTTAAATTAATTACTGCAACTTATTTATTTTGAATTTTGAAAAATGGATTCCATATTTTGAATCAATGGGTCCAAATTATGTTAATATTATACTTATTATTTTTGGGCATTATGAATAGTAACTACGGTAAATTTTATTTACCAAAGTTAAAGGTAAATCGGGTAATTAAGGGTAAATATAAGACTATAAAATTACCCTAACACCTGCCAAAATCCTATTTGATGATTAAAAGTAGACCCGTATCTCCTAAGGGTTGGATTATATTCATTTAATGGTACTTTTTCCATGAAAATAATTTAATTATTAATAAAACCAAAGAATGTGACAACATGTCACTTTCTAAAATCTTATAAGTATAATAATTATAATTTAGTTATAAACATAATGAAATGTCGAACATGAATATTCTCCAAAAATCTATTACCATTATCTAAATATTAGGAATTTATTTAGTATTTTTAGGGATTAAATAATTATAATTAATTATGACACAACAGTGATGTTGAAATTATTTTATTAATTAAAATATCAAATAAATGGTTTTAAAAATATTAAAATAAGTATTATATGAACTATTTAATATGATCCACTAATTTTCTAGATACTTATGACATTTTATGAATCTATTAAAGCTTTTATTTTGAACATATATTCTTTATATATGTTATTTAAATTCAAATTAATGAATAGTGTCAAAATTGACACTATTGTTATTTAATACAAATAACATATTATAAAATTGTTTAAAAATCATAAAAATATTTAAAAATTATAAATTAAAATTTATATGGTCGAAAAAGTCATAAAGTGTAAAATTATAGAAAATTCAGAACACATATGTAATTATTTATAATAATTTAAAAATTAGAATATTATTACCACAAATAAAATTAAATTGATAAATAAGGATAAATAACATTGATAATGATTAAAATAAATTCCTAACATGACTAAATTTTAATTTTTGATGATATTACAACCCTATCTCATCTAATCTTCGTATATGAGTCATTTTGGAAATCTTTATGTGGAGTTGGGATTTAATATAAACTAATATTTCTTATATTACCAAAGGTGCCCCTCTCCTTTCTTGTAAAAGGGCACCTCCTCCCTCTCCTCCTCACACAAATTTGAACCTTCAAGCTTGGCCAATACCTGCCCATTTAACTTACCCACTTCCCTAGAAATATCCTAGATATCCTGGTCTTCTAAAAATACCAATTTTAGTGCCCAAAGAAGAGGTCTCAAAGAGGCGCTTCAAAGAAGAGGTAATGCCCGTTACTAATTATTTCAACATTATTTCTTCTTCCACTTCTTCTTCTCTAGTTTTTTCATTATGAATTAATAACATCAGTATCACTCATATACTGAGATGTTATTATAAGTATGAAACAACCCTATTTCACCATCTATCCATCCTACAGAAAATGAAATCACAGCGCGTGCGTACGTACGGAATACCGTCTCCACGCCGTGGTGTAATATATTTTCCATCACCACCTTACTTGGATGGGTATAATGGTGAAAATAAATAACTATATATGATTATTTTAAAGTGTTAATGATTTTTAAATAGTATAAATACACTCTAATACAATTCCACGATCTTGGGAACGATATCATCGCTCGTGCGTATGTACTGAATACCGTCTCCATAATGTGATGTGATTGATTATACATGATCTTCATTTCATAATGATTATATAAATGAATTGAATGAATAAATATGATATATAGTACACTAATACCATTATAGAAATGAGGTATCTATAACCTAAAGAGAATAATAAGAATTTATTTGACAAAACACACATAAGAAAAAAAAGTAATAAACACCTGAATAACAAGTAGAAATGAAATATTACTAATAATAATATAAGAATATGAACATATATGATATCAAAACAATAATTATGATTTTGGAATAAGTCAATAACATTATTTAAATCATTATACTGGAGGTTCAGACACTTACGAAGCAAATCGGACCTAAGGTAACGGACAATCTCGTAATCTAAATTTTTATCCGAGATTGTTTATACTCCAGAATATACTGGGGAATATTTATCATCCACATCCATATTTTCTCAATATGTAATATTATTTATATCCTACTACAATTTTTAAATCCAATTTTACCCTTGAGTGAGTTTTTAGTAAAAGATGTGAGGGGAATCTTTTGTCATTTTTCGTACGAGGAACATTTTGACATTTCCGACAAAAGTATGAGAAGAATGTTTTTTTATCTTATACGGCATGAATGGATTTTTAGACATTATTTCCAAGAATATTCCTTTACAATATTTCAGGTTTATTTTTAATCAACTTATTTTAGTTTAAAATTGTATGACATGTTAAGAAAGGAAAAATATTTTTTAAGTAGAAAGGATATTTTTCTCAAGAATGGAGTTCAAGAGTTTTATCAAGATTATATTCCATATAAGATAATATAGGGTTCTGTTTCTATCCCTATTATTAAATTTATTTTATTATGTTGTTATGGAAATATTTTTATGAATTCCATTATCTTATATGAATTGTTTTATGATGTCACGATGTTTGTGATTCCCATTTTTATTACATGGGTTATGCTATGATGTATGGTTTTTGATTTTGTGGCACACATAAGAAAGGTATCATTATGAGATGGTTGGGACCTAAATCTCCCTCCAATGCATTGGGTAAAGATTATATATCTCATGAGATAGACATGGCTAGATTGGCAGGTTAAACCGGTTCAGTGAAACAGGACTGAAACGAGGAGTGAACTCGGTTCAGAAATGGACTTTGTCCACTATGATAGTATCAGCAATGAGTCTTGACTAATAAGAAATGATTCTCTATGATTATGTGTGTATGACACAAAGTTTCATGTTTTATGTTATGATTATTGGGATTATATTTCACTACCATGATTTATCCCATGTTATGAAATTATGATCTCTTTTCCAGGGTATTATTTCCAAAATGTTATGTTCTTATGAATATGATGTGATAGATATTTATTTTGTTTACCATTACAGAGCATTTGAGCTCACCCTTTTGTATGTTTTTCCCCAGGTCAAGAAGAAGGTTATTAAGTAAGATATGCCAAAATGGAATATAGATATGATGAAATAAATGTGAGACAATGTAGATGCTTTATGAACCAGTTGTTTATGTTTCCCAGTTTCTAAAGACACTATACCTATACGGTCCATTCATGGTTTTGTTATATGTTGTAATAAGTATGATTCAGTTTTGAAGTATTAACCATGTATGTAATGTATGGGTTGCTATATACCCTATGATAAAATCCTTTATAAGTCCTACGTAGGCGTTGGTCTTCAACAAAAAGGACTACGTGGGCTTGGATTTCAATCCAAATTGGATATGTATGAATAATCCTTGATGATCAAACCCATCACCCCACATCAGCACTATTTCTCTCAGGGCCACATTCTTTGTTGATTCACATGAAACCAAGGTTCCAACATTCCTTCCATCTTCCCAATATGATTCAGAATATGTCCCACCACAAACATTGAATAGGATCTATTTTCATCGAAATCCTTATTTCTTGATATTAAACTACATGATTTTTTCCACTTCACATCACCATAAAATGTATAATGTTCCCAATTTAGTGGCACTAAAAAACTATTTTTCTATTTCTATTAACAATGACTGGTAGGAATCCCATTTCATGGGACTGATCCAAATGTAAAACTAACATCCATATCCCTAGATGATTATAAATTCTATTGTTCTCTATTGTGTGTCATAAAACTAACATCAAGGTAATAAACGACCAAAAAAGAGCTAACCTATATGTATAACATTTCCATCAAAGGAGAAACTTAGATAAATGATAATATCTCTATCGATCAACAAATACAGATAAAATTAGATGATTTAAATGTTCATACATGTTACTAATTAATTTTCAATCTATATGTCAACCCCATCATACATGATATTTAATAAATATTTCTAGAAAATGTCATAAATCATTAAGGGAGACCAGAAGGTGGAATTCAATACCCCCTAAAGGGTGTGATGAGCCTGAAATCCCATCCTATAATCCAATTAGAGTCCTTAAGAATCAATGGATCCATTCTAAAATGACCAAATTCTTTTGGAAAGAAGGTTCAAGAAACATCTCAAATTAAAGAATTGTATTCTGTTTCTAGCTCCACTATGGAACCATGTTGGAATACATTAGATAATGGTTAACCCATCATGAATTATTGTGAAACAATTATAACCTCTATAATAATGTATTCATGAATAATAACCACATGGGAATTTACTTTAGAAATAATAAATGGTGAAATCAATGTTAATCCTTTACCAAGGTAACTGTTTCAACAACAAGTCATGCCCATCTCTCAACAATAATGAAATAGGTCAAAATAAAACAATAAATTATACATTTTATCATTTTTTTATATTCATAATTCATATGATTTTATTATTTTTTATCACATATATTTTATTCACTATATACTAGATATCCATTCAATCCAAATGACTTCATACTAGTTCTAAAAGATATTTGACTCAACCACTACACAAGTTAGATCATGGAGAAAGGATAGGATTCCATAGTTAACCCATTGTATCCAATATTGGGATTCAAATACATGTTAATGGAATAGCACATAAAGTGTATCTTACTATCCATATAGCTCTCTCATTAGGAACTACATCATATAAATCCCTACCACCCATCCACTCAATGATGTTTTGTGGATGAAATGAAGACTGAACCAATTTCTATATCAATCCATTTTGGGAGCCTATCCATGGAAAACACTAATTAAATCCTAAAATATCTCATGTAGGTATATCTAGAGTACACTAATGACCACATCAAGATACAATATGAGTCCCATTATTGGGATCCTACAAGAAATTTCTACTTCTATCAATGTGCACTGAATAATCTTTAACATAATGGGGGTATTTTCCTAGGTGTCAATCCTAGGAATCAAATAATCGGGCATGAAAGCCCACCCATAGGATGTAGTATGTAGATAATAGAGAGGAGTACCACAACTATACTTCCTCCAATTATCTCCACCAATAAAAATTTAAAAATTTTAATCAGGAACACACAACATTCCACACATGCAATGCCTTATGTCATAATTTGGAAGCTTCTTGAAATGTCCAATAATCATATAATATAGAAATACTTGAGCAGGGACAATCACATACCTACAAAAATCTATCCAACCAATTAAATAATTCAAAAACTATGAGTAGTAAATAATACATTCTTGAACAAACACACCCCCCAATCAAAGAGGGAGGAAACCCATGAGTAGCTGAACACACCTAACCACATCTATTAAGAATTCCGACCATATATAGAATCATTCAATGGAATATTTCAACAAGCCCTGATAAAATATAGGTGAAGACCCATATATCAATTCGCATACCTAGATACTTCCGGAAAAGAATAGAAGGAAATAAAGGATATGAGGAGGAACATACAACTTTAGTAGCCAAATAATGGGAATATATAACTGTGTCGACCACTGAGGTTACCAAGAAAATATTTACAATATTATAAGGGTAGACTTCAATTCCGTACAACATGCTAAAAAGACATCATAGACATAATAATGATTGTAGAATTGGTAGAATGAAATACACAGAACACCATCCCCATAGTGAGGGTGACTTATCGACGCAAAGAAATAGTCACAACATTGAAGACACACACATATTCTATCTTATAGGAGGGTCATGGGAAAAATTCCACAATGGAAAAAATACATCATGATTGATACTACACTCTTATTCCAATTGGAAAAATTCATTATATTACAATATACACTCAAAAGAAGGATAATATCCCTGCCAACATTTTTGGAAACCTTTCAGAATATTCCACAAGTGGAATGGATTCTAATCAAACAAGGTTACAATTATGAAAAACACTACCACCATCAAGTGGAACCAAACTCCCACAATAAGGCATAAAAAATACCCAGTAGACTCTAATAAAGAATAAAGACATGATATATGACCAAAAACTACTTAGTGATGAACTTCTATAATTACTCAAATGGTTATATGTGGAAACTCCATATCCACAACCCCCATTACAATATTTTTAGAATTCTATATGTTGTTCAAGAGGTCAGACTTAGATACCTTACCATGAACTCATGATTCATGTATAGAATATGGTCAATCTAAAGGACCCATATCCTAATAAACATCCTAGAATCCCTATATGTGTCTATAAGAACAAATAGAAATAAGGCCACTAATTACTGTCATCATTCCTGAAGGTCCTCTACAGGTTATACATTGTAGGAACTCTCTACATAGGTGGGAATCAATATGTGATGGTAGTACTCCCCATAACATAATTTCACATCATTATGGAGGCCTTCCATAGTATCATTTTATGATTAGAATGCCCTCATATCATTATTCACATGGTAAAGTGTGGGCAATAATGCTAGATTCTATGTCATTGGAAAGTGAAATCATTTATCCAAGAGATGATAGCCCATGGAAAATATAAATCTATTAACCACACCTGCAAATCCTACCTTCCAAAATGATAATGTAATTCCCTACAAATCTATTTTTTATATAATTTAAATATGAAATAACACACTTTGGACACACCATGTAAAGGATACTATAAAATAAGATGAATAAGACATGTTATAAATGAGGAAAAAATGGATAATGATGACATACTAGTCATGTTCTTGCCTTTTTCCACTTTGTGATACAAAATTCCAGAGCTGTTGTTGGAGGAATGTGTACATGATATCTAAATAAATATATAGAACACAGTTCATTAAATATAGGAAAAATTATTACCTTATAATGAGTGTCCATGAAAAATCAATGTAATAGAAGTGATTCATCACTATACTAATAATGGAATCCCAATAATTTGCATAACACCCTAAAGTGGAGAAACTCAAAGGTTCTCTTTAGCGTGATTGTCTCAATTCAAAAAAATAAATATTTCATCTTATCATAGATTCTCGATCTAGTGTTCATATCATAAAATAGAGAGAGTAGATAATTTTGTATTTCACTATGCTCCACAGTTAGTAAATACATCCAAAAGTGAAATCATGAAATGTAATAGAATAAGGATGGCTAGACAAAAGAGAATATATTCACAAATGATGGTACACTCTATAGAACCATCTCTGACCAACTATCTTGAGTATCTAGATAGAATACAGAGGTCCATTGAAAGGATTTGGCATCATGCATCTGAAAATATTGAAGAAACTTCCCTTTTAACATAAGTCAAGTAGTAAATATTGTAAATGCCAAAAAATTATATGTTTTTGTCAGTTGGTAGAGCTGGTGAACGTTGAAACATGCATCCAATCCATATCAAAACTTGTGTCTATTTAATTTGGAAAGAAAATATGGAAGGAGTTTCCATTAAAATCAATGAGAATACATGGCCTACAGAATGTGGTTTTTACAAACAACATCAAAATATAAAAATAAGATCAAATGGTTATAGAATGTGAATTAGAGTAGCCCTATATTTCATGGATGATGGATTTATTACTTTCAGAACCTCCTCATCAATGGAAGTATGTCTTCTTATGACAATGTGGAACACGGTATAATGAATCCACTTTGTTCATTTCATCTCGCAACTAGATTTCCTATCTTGTAATTCACATAAAAAAATATTTTAGGATTTCATTTGGATTATCATTTATCAAATTTTTACATGGGGAGTAATTCATGATAGGAAAATACCTATTGTTGGTCCCAATAAAATGAAATATCTTGATGATACTAAAAGAATTCCTACAATAAATTAGTCATTAGTGAACATTGTTAACATCACCCCCATTGATAGAAAAAACATTGAAACCAAAATTATTGTAATAAGATCCACACCAAAATGATTGATTGTTGTGTGGGTACTTGAAACCACTGAAATGATCTCAATTTGTTGATTCCCTATACCACACGATTATTCCAATTTATCAAGAATCCACCAATAAAAATAGTAATGATAAGGTTATGCCTCACCCACATCGTAATGGGTTTAAACCCTTGTCACTCAAGGAGATATTATTCATGAATGTGGGGGAAATGAATTAGTTGATATGACTCAACAATGAATTACTCTAAGGAAAAATTCCTAATTTATATGATCTAAATTTTGAGTCTCAACTCACAATCCCAAATGATATACATTAACAATGAGGGTTCACCTATGTAACATAAGTAGAAATAGAACCCTTTATCAATTTATGAGACTAGAGACAAATATATTTATATCCCATGGCATCAGAAAATAAGGATTTATCTCCATAAGACACACAAATTGGGCTAGGATAGACACACGTTGATGGACCATCCCATGTATGTTACCCACATTACATACCCTTAGATACCCCATAGATGTACCTCCATGTTGCTTCCCCTACTCAAGATCATGTTCAAAAATATATCCCTCTATGGCTTATCAATACTATTCAGTCATTGATATCTCAATTAGAAGCAATGGAAGAACGCACTTCCCAAATATAGTTTGAAAAGTTGTCTTAAACATAATGGATGGATCCAACCAATCCCTGCCAAAAAATTAGAGCCCCAAATTTCTATTTTTAATGGATTCTAGTATAATTAGAAGGATATTTTTTCATTTTTTGAAACACTATAATCCCATGATGGGGACCCCCACATTATATGAGGTAGTAAAACTCATATTAATTTTAAAACATTATAATGGGAATAAGAGCTAATATTTTCATAAATTAATAGATGTATATAAATTATTTTAACCCTCCCAATTTATCAATTTGAGCTTATTTGTTTCAATATTTGATTTATGGTATGTTTTTATATGAAATTTGAAAATTTCATAATTCTAGAATTTTGACATGTTTTAATCAATTGTGTATTTTGGGAATAAATATTTAAATATTATTCCAATAATGGTGAATCAATTTTTTGTAGTAATACAAGATTTATGTGATTCAAAATTTTCTTTAGGATCAAGAGATGATTTTACCATCTAGTGTAAAAAAATCAGTCCAACTAAAAAATTGTTCTGAGAGATAGTGTGGACCCCACTTCCGTAAATGAGACATATATTATGTTCAAAGAATCAAATTAATCTGATTATAGTTGGATTTTAAATAGGACTCATATAATAGTTTCTAAAATAAATTTTACAGAGTTATGGACCCATTAAGGTGTCCATTAAACAGTCAACATTGATAAATGATTCTGAAAGAAATATGATAGAATCGAATCCTAGAGTAAATTGGATATAACATCTTACATGCAGGGATTATGGAGATGAAATTTTTTTGTATAATAGAAAATATATTTGGGAGTATATTTATTGAATTAAATGTTCATTTATTTGGAAAATATTTAAGGGCCCCACACACAATATTTTTAAATACTAATTCTGGAACCAAAATTTCAACTGTTGAAAACCCATTATGTCTTAGAAAATATTAATGGTCAGTTATGATGCCTAGAATCCTCTTATATTCATATAAATAATGGGATAAACGTTTATTGAAGAAAAAATTTATTTTATATAAAATATTAGATAGTAATCATGATTATGGTTTTTAATTTTTATTACTTTTTCCATGTAATGTGTATTCATTAATATTCTTAATGTGTATAACTTTTCATCTCCCATTACCCATTTATCATAAAAAAATAATACAGTTCACTCCCACTTCCATGTATTTTTAATTATATCTTTTCACTTTACAATGGATTTGGATTAACCTATGTCTTTTCCCTGGGGGAGGTTTCTGTACTTTCATTGTTATTGTGCTTCAATGGAAAATGATTTAAATCTATTTTTGCTGGATGCTAGAGTATTACATGAGTGCAGTGCTTATACAAAATGAAATTATTTCCGATTCCATTAATTTGGTTTTATAAATTATTTTTTCCTCCTTATTCTCAGAAAAAACACTTCATACAGTGGAGTTGGGGTTTCATAAATTGATGAAACATCATACAGTGGAGTTGAGTATTTCAGGAATAACATTATAGGTTAATTTGTTGTCTAATTTGACTATTGTATGAGGTGTGGATTAGTGCTCTGATGGCATGATAATATCACACACTCCATAGATTAAATTAATTCAATTCGTTTATATGGTTTTATTAAAAAAATTTAACGAAAATTTAAAAAAAATTAATAATTAATGAATTCACATTATCAAACCCTGAACCAAGAACTATCATACCTAATTTCATTATTTCTTCATAATTATTTATATTTTATTTTTACATTCAATTATTTTATTTTTCAATTCTCTAAAAATACCCAAAACCATTTTTTTCATGAAAAGTATTATATAAAAAATGAATTAGATAATGTGAATTAAAAATTAGTAATTGTAGAGAATATGATACTACTCAAGTAAGATGACCAGGGTCAGCCTTTTGCATTAGGTAAATAAAATTGGTTTTTTCTACAAAATATGAATTGCTGGCCTCTAAACTGGAACTGTTTTCAGGGAGCTAAAATCTTAAGTCAATATCATTTTTCTAAATTAACATTTTTGTAAATATTTTTCATTGTTTTATTTGTTAAAAAAATATAAAAACCACTATTCATGATGTTATCAAATTCATGTTATTATCCGTTTAAAGATTACACATTGGTGAAAGAAATAAACAACAACTACAATAGAAAAATGATTATAAAAGTGATCATATGTTGGAACATAGTGAAATGATGGAATAACTAACGATAAACTATTAATGAGTTTTTGAATATATTTGTGCATTAATGGACAAAACTGACCCTAATAAATAGTAAGAACCCAAGGGTGTGGATGAATAAATTTGATGAATTTTCGTTGAAATTAAGGAACATGAGGAGGAAAAGGTGGAATTACCTAGAGATAAATTCCACCTCACTCAATCATTTATAGAGGAGATAGATGAACGATAATTTCATAATAATTTAAAAGAGGGATATCATGTAAACATTGTAATATTTTGTAGAAAATGAGCATGAATTGTAATAAAATTATCTCATTAACACTTACAAAGAATAATAATTAGTTCCACTAAACATCTCTCTAGACATAGATGAATAAGAATCCACCCTAGTGGTAGAATTGGAAGAGAGGATGGAGGAGCAATGATAACTACCTCCATCCTATGAATATCTACTCTCAATGACACATTAAATAGTATAATACATTAAATTGAAAGAAAAATTATGGTGATTATACCTTCTTGATCACAAATTCAAATAAATTTACTGAATGTTATGTGATTATTATTCCAATAGTATTGAATTTTTAGAATCGGTTGAATCATATTATTCAATGTATGATGACAAGGAAAAAGAAATTTCACCTTTTGATGACCACTTAGAACTCCTTGATGACATTGAATATTTACTATAATGATAAAAAGAAGAGATCATCGTGGTTCTTCGTAAAGAATAAGAGATAAAAAAATTTGACATTAAAAGGTAATATTTTGAAATTAATTCTTAAATTTTAAATTTTGACACTACATTTTATTATTAATTTCATACAGAACATATAGAGAAACCATAGGATTGTAAATATTATTATGCACACATATCAATTAAGGAGGTGGATGTTCCATACTTCATCATACTCCATCCATGAAAACAATACCACATCGAGAAGGAGGAAAATATGGTGTACTCCATAAATGTAATTCTATTTAATAAGAACAATGAAATTAACACTGGAAAAAACAACATGTAAGTTGTTAAAGTCCAAGAAACTCTACCCACTAATAGATTATTTATAACATCTATTATTTACCATCTGTCGGTTATAAAAATTTAGTGCCCATATAGGGGATCATACCAAGATTTATCATTACATGATTTCTAGGAATTTACATTTTATTTTAATTTTTTTGGATTAGTCAATCAAAAATCCAACTCCCTATAATATTATTGAGCATAGATAAATTGATCCTTATGATTGATTTGGTAATTTTAAATGCGTAGATTAATGATGGAATAAGGAATCCCCAAATAGGCAAGGAGTAATATAACCAAATATTTATTTGAAAAGGGAGTTAACTTATAATTTTTATATTTTAAGCTCTATAAATTTTTTCAAGACAACTTTTTTTATGTTTTAATCTAGGAATTTGAATGCCAACACTTTAAATATTACTTTACTTGACTTATCATTGAGAAATGAGTTTATTATGAATCATGTGATTACATGATCCAAAAACAAATGCTAATAATATTTTATGATTAAAATAGAAAAGGTAATTTCTATTGTACACCATAAATATTAAAATGAGGACATGTGATTTGGGGGAATAAGCTGAATCATGTAAATGAGTATTCCTAATAATTTATCATTCTTTAAATTTCATAAATTTCTGTGAATTTATTTTTTTTACCAATCATGCCTTGAGTGAATATTGAATATGATATTTATCATTACTAAGAGGATTTCCAGACTATGTAATTCTAAATTTTCATCAATATATTTCTTGATTGATATTGGGACATGTCACCTACCGTAACATGAATTGGAACTTTTCAAAGCTATTAATTTGGAAAAACACATTTAAAATGATTTAGGAAACTTTTGATAAACCACTTATCATTAAAACCCCACTTTTACATCAATATCTCATTATCCCACAGTGTCCATGAATGACCTTTATAGGAATGGGACATGTTTGAAGTCATTTTTTCCATTCCTACCCTCCTATTAGTATTTTCATGATATTTTAAAATTGATATGTAGGGGAAAAGTGAGTCATGTTGGATGAGAAGAAATAAATTTTATGGAAAAATATTTTTTTCTATTATTGGAAATTATGGGTGTTGGCTAATTCATGATATTTGATTATTTTTCATGATGGAATTATAAAAATGAAAATGGAAATAAGAACAAAAAAATGTGAATAATGGGTTGTGATTTGGTATAAAAATCACCATTTCCTGACCTGTGATTTTTATAATACATGGTTAGGATATTTATGTGAGATTTATTATAATCATAAATTTGAAAATTTTTTAAAAAAAATGAAAATTTTATTTAAAAGTGAAAAAAATAAATGAAAATAATATTCAAGAGGGTGCACAGATCAGTAATTCATATTTATTTGGTCATAACCATTAATTTGAGTTTCTGAGAAGTGAGAGTTTCTACATTTAATGGGATAATTTTATTACTCATTTATTTTTGAAATAATGGTCTTTACATAAGAGATAAACCTTCAACCTGATCCTTATTTTTCCAACATCAATTTCTACCAACCGCAAGTCTCAGATTTATTATGATCATTTAAATAAAGCACACATAATTTATTTTTCATTTTTTAAAAAAATTAAAGAATTTAGTTCCTTTATAATTCTAAAAATTGGGATAATGTTTTCAAGCTATAAGAATAAATCAAATTGAATTTTATCTTTAGTTGTGAGATAAAATAATCAAAAGTGAGGTAAATAATTACTTCACATGTTTGATAATAATTAATTGAGTAGCTTGAATCACTGAAAGAAGAAGATCAATCATTTTCACAGGGGGAAATTAAAATATATAGAATGGTTTTTTCTTTGAAAAATGCGATATTAAATTTATATCTTATTTTTATTGTTGAATATTAAATTTCACATTGTAAATTTTTTCATTTTATTGCATTGAATTTTAATATTTGTAACATTTGTACACTGTGATTTTCAATGTTGATGTTTTATGGTTGAGTAAAAGAATGATTTTTGTGTGGGGTAATAGATATAAGTAATATTTTACTCATTTATATATTTATTTAAATTACTCTAATACCCCAAATTACAAAATTTATCTTATTAGTATCAATATTTGATTTATTTAGTGTTTTGTGCTAAAATTATAAAATTGTTAAATTATGAAATTTTAACAAAAATTAACCACTTGGGTTATTTGGTAACAAAAATTATGCTTTTATTCCAATATAAGTTATTAATTTTTAGGATTCCTTTATTTATGTGAATAATCTTTTCCTTCCCAACCAATAGGTTTTTCGACCATCTAAATGCCAAAAAAAATCAATCAAGATTAAAACATTTAGGGGGGATAGGATGTGCCCACTTCCAGAAATGTGGCATATATGGTGACACACACCTATTATTAAGGTGATGTTAGTTGGACATGAAAAGGAACTCATAAGTATGTTTTTCAATTAAATTTAATTGATTTATGAACTCATTAATGGGTCTGTTAAATAGTAAACATTATTGATTGTTTCTAAAAGAATTCAGAGAGAATAAAATAATAAAGTAAATTGGAAAAAATATCTTCTAAATGTAGAGGAATGAAAAAACATTTTATGGTATAATGGAAATAATATATTAGAAAAACATTATAGAAAAACATTTTCAATTATTGGGTCAAAAAAGGGTGTTCTATAGAAAACAATTTTAATGAAAGGTTCTGGAAATGAAATTTCAATCATTGATGAACCATTATGTCTCAAAACACATTAATGGTAATTTATGATTACCC
This sequence comes from Viscum album, assembly GCA_963277665.1. NCBI lineage: Eukaryota > Viridiplantae > Streptophyta > Magnoliopsida > Santalales > Viscaceae > Viscum > Viscum album. Next base: position 138,085,729 of record OY728139.1, read on the forward strand.
AAATCCTCTTAAATTCATATAAATAAGTGTATAATGTTGTATTGAAGAGAATATATATTTTAGAGGAAATCATGGATTACAGTTATGCCGTGGTTTTTTTATTTTATTTTATTTTATTTTTGTTTTCTTTTCCCATGTAATGTGTATTTATCATTTTAATTAAAGGGTATACCTATTATTCTTCCATTACTATTTATATTCAAAAAAATATCATTCACTCCATATTCCATATGTATGTCAAGATATTTTTTAGTTTTACAATGTCAAGTGATTATCCAAAGGCTTGGCCCTGGGAGAGGTTTCATGACATTCTTTATTTTTTTTAAAGGTTGGGTCCGAAGCCTCATTATTATTATTAAATCAACACAAATTCCCCTTTTAACTGGGTATAGGGAAACCCATTACATAGCCCGGAGGCCCAGTGGGCTTGTAGCCCATTACATAGCCCGTAGGCCCAAATTCTAAGGCCAATTCACATTCTGTGAATAGTAACCTGCTGCTATAGTACCGCACAGTATCGCCGCCGCTACAGTGCCCTGCCACCACTACAGTGCCTTGCCGCCACTACAGTACCCACTGATGAACAGTGCCATCACTGCTATATTCCCACTATAGTACTACTACTGTAACCTACAACCCATGGGTTTTGAACATCCATTTTCCATGTAGTATTACGGGGTGCTTACCACTAAGCCAAACCCCAACTACTTCATGACATTCTTTATTATTACACTTCAAATCAAAAGGTTATAAATACATTTGTGGTGTATGTAGGAGTATTTCATAGGTGTGTTTGTCATCTTCTATAAAATTATTTACAATTCCATCTATATTATTGGATTCATTATTTCCCACCTTTCTATCTAGAAAACCATTCATATGATGGATTTGGGGTTTCCTAATCGGATAAAACAAAAGGCGGTGGATTTGGAATTTTAGGAATAACATTCTTAGTTATGGAATTATCAAATAATGAATGAACAAGTGTTATCAAACACTGGACTAAGGCCATTCTTTTCTAATTTCATTATTTCAACATTTGTATTTAGATTTCAATTTTGAATTTCATTTTGTTGACTTCACATTTTCTAAACCCCCCTAAACCATCATTTTTATAAATATAATAAAAACCAACAATAATTATATTATGTTAATTAGAAATTAGAGATTGAACCAAATGTGATGCCCCTAATTTGAGAAAACCATAGTCATCCATTGTGTTGCATTAGGGAAATAAAATTTATTTTTACACACTCTATGAAAAGAATGCATTAGGAATCTTTCATGTAGTACAATAGTTTTCAATATCAATCAAGTACAGTTTTTTATGTCCACTATATGAAGTTACAATTTTAATTAAACTGAAATTTATAGAAGACAACATTCCTCCACCACTTTACATATAAATTCTAAGAGAATGTGAGGGTATCAGATCTTATTTCTTGATGAAAATGATTGACCTTATCCTTAAGACAAGACTTTTTTAAGAAGAATTTTTTTCTACTTGGTATAGATAATCTCCACGGATAGTTGCGTATAACACTAATTTTGGACAAAAATGTTTCATGGTTTCAGGATCTCAATAATATTTTAATAAAAAGGCAGATTCCATCGTATGATCCAAGTCCATGTCCTGAGTAATTACATAAGGAAATGGGATGATATCCTATAATTATATGATGTTGTGGTTATACATAATCAATCCCCTACACCTTCTCATACTTCAATATCATGCATTGTTACTCGATAAACATGGTTATAATTATAAACAATTCCTACCTTGAAAGGATGAGTGCAAGGAGTAGAGTAAAATATGTTTGAAGAGGTAAAATAAATTTTATTCATTCTTATCTGAAAAGGTCACAAAATACAACATCACAACCATAGAAAATAAATTTATCATGTTTCGCAATCCATGGGGCCTAATCTGAATGGTCTCAATGTTCATTTACACTATATCCCTTTCCCCTTGACAATTGTTAACAACAATTAGGAATGATTTTTTTAATGAAATATTTAAAGATAAGGTGGATTCCAGGAATATAAAGCTATGAATGCCACTAGTAGGAGTGTCGTGCGAATCCACTTCCACCCCACATGATGAGGTTAATTGGAAGGCCGACAATAAAAAATGGATATAGTAGTAAAGTGACTATATTCATAGAAATTATATCAAATTCACTCATCCTATCCTCTAAGAATATATAAAATATCCAATTATTCTCTTATAATTGTTTCTATGGTACAATTGATTATGTTGAAATCATAGTCCTAAAAATCAATTATACAAGGAAACAAAATGTTATAAGGGTGAGACTAAAATAAAATAATATGAACCTATAACAATTAAAAAAGATGGATTTTCACTTTTTGTCTTCATTACATTAGTTCAAAACATATATAAGCAAACCCAAAAAAGGTAAAATAAAACATGACCCACCAGATGGAGTCCACATCAGATGAATAATTGATCTTCGGGGAAGTTAAATTAATTATAGTAATGACCCATTTTATAATGATTTGTACCATTATGAGACATGGTTTCCCACATCCACATATAGAATTATGGTATTTTCCTAATTGGATAAGGATATGGGGAAAGACGTGGTCACAAAAGAGAAATAATCCAACCAAATTCCAACCCAGACTATCTATGGTACTAAAACACATGGGAGAGCTCTCCAATGGGACTTGTAGGAATGGAGATCTCCCACACACATGCCATAAGTTACCTTGGTCTGATCATCATTAATGATGAATCTGAGAGGGCACCAAAATCAGAGCTACCATGATGCACAATATGACATTTGAAATTACACACTAAGGAAATAAGAATCATCAACTCATATCCCAAGGAATGATCTTCTAACAGCATGTATTTATGTTACTCATGCTCCAACGATTGAGTAGAATCAAGCTGAGAAGTGTAGAACATTTCCAGTAAGTATGAAATTCTAATGGAATTGGATTCATTCCCTACCATGTTGTAAATATAGGATGCTCTATTTCTACAGAAAAACCTACATAAATCACTAATAGATACATTATTATGCCCTCTGGAATTTTAAAAAGATGATTCAACATTTAAAAAATATCATATAGATATAACCAAAAAATTATATAGAAATATTTTTATTCATGGATGTAATTTTTTTTACATTATACAGGGACACATAATGCCCTTGTATGAGTTTGGTAGGATAAATGATGTTTATTTTTGATGATATATCAATGACAATGGCACATGGGTAATCCAAATTATGGTCTAAATACTCCTCTAGTGATGTTATAGACATGATAACATAACCCCTTATGCACTAGAAATACATGGTTATTAAAATATGGGAAAAGAATATTGGAAGGATAAATCTCATGCCCCTATTTTGAGACCTCATATCTGACTCCTAATTTCTTATAGTTCATCAAGACGCAATATTCAAAATTCTTCATAGAATAGAATGGTTTAATAATACTGTAGAAATCCCCTTATAATAACACCATTTACTCAAATAGTTCATTTGTATAAGAACTGGGACATTGTATATGGATATGAACTAATTCAAATATATAAAAACTCATTATATTGATTATAGATTGTATAAAAGTGAAGGGATACAATCCTTTTCTAATAGTGTTTTTCATGTCATGGAACTGAATGGTCTGAAAATGACCTAATCCAAACCCATAAAATTGATGAGTGAATAATATTTTATTCCAATCCACCAGGATGAGTGAATGTGTCAAAATATGAGAATACATTGATAACCCATTGCGGTATAAGTCATAAAGGCCACTTACTCTCCAAAAATCGGTAAATGTGCTAATGAAAATTCACTCATTATATCCAACGTTAATTAATAGATCCCTATATAATTTTAAGAGTCAATAGAGGATGGAGATTTAACTTATCTATCCCTCACTCCAACCCCTTAATATCTTCAAAGAGACTACATAACATCAACAGGGTTTGGGGAATTCACTACATCTTCTGGGCGTTAAGATGTGAACTCATATCCTTACTCAATAGATCTTACTTCATTTCCTACTACCGATAATTATATTGATGAATAGGATGTGGGGGAATTTAATAAAGATGATGACCTCAGGGATGCCTCTCAATGATTCGGGGGAGGTTTCACTACCCCCATTTATGGAAATAGAAAAAATAAATTTGTGTGTAAAAGAGGACCCATAGACAAAACATATTAGTTTGTTAATTACTTTTGAAAAATAGAATGAATATTCTTTCATTTTGAAGTAATATATGTTATTTTTTCTCCTAAAATTAATTTTATATTCCTTTCCATGATCTCTTGGTGGCCACTCACCACCTTGGATTTCTAGAGAACCATTGGGGATACAAATAAGCAACCAAAATGACACACCCAAAACTCATTACTAAAATTTAGGGTGAAGATGACAATATTATCAGATGAAATTTCAGTCAAGAAGTACAATATATTGAATTTAAATCCAATAACCTCAAATTAATTTGTAGGAATCGGAATAAGTTGTTATTTTTCATCTTAAAATATCTCAATATAATCTATCTGAAAGATGATTTCCTACTCCAGATCAAGGACCTACTAATTAATTATATGGTCAAATATTAATATATTTCATTCATGGATGGATATTTGAAGGATAATTAAATTTAAATGGCCTAATAATATGAATATTCCTATTCCTTCATGGCCTATTATGGAGTATTTTTCGATAACTCAATTCCATTTGACAGGATGAATTGCAAGGTTATTTATAAATTATCAATGAATCACATTTTTAATCACTAATTGGGGCTTTTTTTTTGAAAGTTAGATCATCAATATTTTTGTTATGTATTCATATAATTCTATCCACATGGAGTTTCTATGTACAATCAATAAAAAATTGGGATATTATGCCATTAAGGTTAATACATTGAAAGTTTCATTCGACATGACCTCATGGACGTTTCTCAGATTCATCATATTCCATCATGGAATCTAAAGGGGCATATAACAATGGTATGATTATTGTTAGAAATTATTAGATATCTTCAAAAGATATCTCTTGATTAAACATGTTGTAATTCCCCCTATTGAGGGGAAACTACTCATTCGTTATCATACAACCCTACAATAATCACTATGTGATTTCATTACCTAAAATTATGATATTGGGGATGAAAATTTCTTTTATATTATTATTCTAACCATTATAATTATCAATAATCATTAATTAGATATTGTTAAAATATGATTGGAACTAATATTCGAGGATTAGATGACGCGGTAGTATCCAGAATGTTACATCTGTATGTTTTTAGGAAATATTTTTCTTTAAATAAAATTTATACAATAGTAGCTTGATTTTCACACAATTGTGTGTTTAAAAGAACTCCAATATACCCTTTTATAAAATTAACATTATATCATAGTCGTTAGGTTAGCGATAATAATCATAACTATCTTATGATAATGTCTAATTAATTAATTGTCTATCAATTATTTATGGAAAATATAAATCAATCAGATATTTGTATTTTTGAGTGAATTGCATCTTGTAATTAAATTAATGAGATATATATGTGTTTTATACTCAACAAAATGTTTTTTATATTAATCCAATAAATATTATAGTCATAGGTTTTGAATAAAACCCTATTATTGTATTTTTTTTGAAAGGTTAGTTTTACGCCTCTAAATAGAAATCCCATATTAAATTAAGACCACGTCTCATTAATAATTTTCATATGAAAAAATAAACATTTTAATGTTATGTGGGATAATGAAAGTTACTTTGGGGTAATTGTTTATATTTTTTTGAAACCTTTCAAATTTTGATGAATAGTAAAAATAAGCTAAATTTTTATTATAAACAAAATTATTAATCTATATAATTTATAAGGTTAAATTATAATATATAAAAATTTTGAAGTATAAATATAATATATTTTTAACATTTTATATAATATATATAATTATCATTAATTTTACCATGAATTTATTGTAAAAAAATTCAATCTTTTGCAATGTTTTAACTTATAAATCTCATTTTCTCAACAATGAGATTACATTTAATTTAATAAATGTAACTTCTGTGTTTTTAATTTTTAATAATGGATTCCATATTTGGATTAAGTGAGATTTAATTAATTTAATGGGTACTTTTATTTTTGGTAATTATGAATAGTATCTTTGGTAATTATTTTTATTACAATGGTAAAAGTTAAATCAGGTAATTAAGTGTAAAACTAATATTATAGAATTACATTAAACCCTTTAAAAATCATATAAGATGTCTCAATTCGACCATTTCCATATATTTTTCTAAATTTAGTCACTTTATGCCAACATATCTATGAAAATTACATTAGTGTAATAAAAACTAATGAAATGGAAAAAATGTAACAATATCAGTTTATATATGTATATTAATTTTAATATATGGAAAAATAGATGATAAAATAGAGTATATATTGACTATGGAACTCTATAATAACTAACTACAATATATAAATTTATTTTTTATTATTAGAGATTATATAATTACCATTAATAATGACATAATAGTGATGTAAAAATTATTTTCTTAATACAAATATAAAATAAATGGTTTTAATAATACTAAAGGAAATATCAAATGAACTAATTAAGGTGATCCCCTGTTTTTTTAGATTATTATGACATGATAGGAGTGTACTAAATATTTTGGATAGAACTTATCTTTTGTGTGAATTTTATTTAAAGTCTAAGTGTCAAAAGTGACATTATTGACATTTTATAAACATTAAATTTTATTATATTATTTATAAATATTATGTGTTATTTATAAGGAATAAAATAGAATAAAGTATCCATTTATGGTCAACCAAAACCACATATATAAATATTATTTACCATTAAATATCTATAAGGATATTACCAAAATAAAAATTTATTAAAATAATTATGTTTCAATTAAAATGATAAGGATTAAATAGGAAAAAAAATTTCCAATATTTATTGGTAGATGATATTAAAATCATATCTCTTCATAGATTCAAATTTGGGATACTTTGGAGTAGTTTGGGTAGGGTTTTATTTTATTATAATTTTATATTTTTTAGAGGTTCATAATGTGCCCCTCTCCTATCATATAAAAGTGCACCTCCACCATCTTCTCTTAACTGCATTTTTAGCCTTAATGCTTATCCAACCACAGACAATTTATTATATCAACTTCACTAATTATATTATAAAGGTTTCAGTCTTCTTAATGTTCCATATTTATTTCCCTATGAGGAAATTTAAAGGAGTCATGTCGGGGAATATGTAATACAATATATAGATTCTTTCAAATATAATTTTAATTATTCATAATATTCGCTAATTATTTCATTACAATTTAATAACATGAGTATTAATTATGTACTGATATTTTATTATAAATATGAAACAACCCTATTTCACCTTCTATCAATCATATAAAAAATGAAATCACCACGTGTGTGTACATACGACTTAACGTTTCCACGTTGTGGTGTAATTTTTTTCACCATCACCTAACATGGATTAATATAATGGTTGAAATAAAATATATATATTATTAATATAACAAAAGAATAATTCTGAGAAACTATAAACCATCTAATTCAATACCATTTTATAATTATGGGAACAATATTGTCATTCGTGCGTACGTACAACTTAAATTCCTCACGGAGCGATGTGATTCTTCTACCAAATCATCATTAAACAAAAATTATATAAAATAATTTTCTGAATAAATATGATGTATATTATACTAAAGAAATTTTGTAAATCAGATTACTATAACATAAAAATATGAATAAGATGTTATCTGACAAAACATGCATAATAACATAAACCAGTAAATACTTGAATAATGTGTAACAATGGATTTATAAAAAAACATATTAAAATATAATCATAATGTTATCATAAAAATGATTATTATTTTGGAATAAATCATCCAACATTTTTTAAATCATTATAAAATTGGTTCAGAAATATACGAAACATATCGAACATAAGGTAAGGGATATCATTGAAAATTTTGTTTTTATCTAAGATTGTTTATTTGTAATTATTTTATATTGTATACTTATAATCAACTACCATATTTTTTAAATATGTATTTCAAAAAAATATTTATATAAATATTTATTTTTTTAATCTCAATTTTACCCATTGGATAATTTTTACACAATCTTATGAATGGAAACTTTTGTCTTTCTTGATGAAATTTAATTTTTGAATTTTACTACAAAAGTATGAGAAGAATGTTTTTCAACTTATACATCAGGAATGAATTTTATATGGATTTAAAAAACAATTATATCCAAGATGTATCCTCTATACTATTTCATGTTTATTTTCAAATAAATTATTTTAAATTAAAATTGCACGACATTTTGAGAAATAAAAATTATTTTGAACAAGAAAAGATATTTTTCTTCAAGAATTATTTTCAAGAGTTTTACCAAAATATTTTTCCACCTAAAATGACAATCATAAATATAGTTATGTTTCCTTCACTAGTATTAAAATGAATTTATTGTGTTAATTATGGAATAACCTTTTATATAGATTATGTTATGATTCAATGTTGTTTAAATTTTTTTTTATTTAATTGGTTATGATATGGTGAATATTTTTATGTTATTGTGGAACAACTATAAATGATTTCATTGTGAGATGGGTTGGTCCTTTATATCGATAAAATTAATTTTCTAAATATCTACTAACTCATGATATAGTCAGTACTGGAACAATAAGTGAGTCTGGTTCTATAATAGAGGGCTAGAATGAGGAGTGAACTAAGTTCAGTAATGAAATTTGTTCTCTAAGGTGGTCTTTGAAGTTATATATGACTAATATCAAGTGATTTTAAATGAATATGTGTGTATTCTACAAAATTTCATGTATTATGTATTGAATATAGGGAAGACATATCACTTATATGATGTATCCCATGATAAGTAATTATTATTTTTTATGTGTAGGGTATGATTTCCAAATGATATGTTCTTATGAATTTGATATGATTGATATTTCCTTTTTTACCCTTATTGAGGATTTGAGCTCACTGTTTTGTATGTTTATTTTCCACATGCAAGGAAAAAGGTTATTTTGTAAGATATTCCAAAAATAAGTTTAGTTATGAAGAAATAAATGAAAGACAATGTAGATGTTTTATGAACAAGTTGCTCATGTTTCACTGTTTCTAAATAAACTATACCGATGTGCTCCAGTCAGGGTTTTGTAATATGTTGTAATGAATTTAATTTAATTCTTAGGTAATATAAATTTACATAATTTATGGGTTGTTCTTGTTGGCATCAAAGATAAACTATTGTTATCCTTCGGATGGTAGGATGGGAATGCCTTAGTAAGAATCACAAGGATATGTTTAAGTATAAGATACAATCCAAGGGTTTTAGAAAGGGAAATGAATAACATAGGATAAAACCTAAACTATCAAAAATTGAAATTTTATTCTTGATTATGTGATTTTCATGTTATTAATACTGTTTCATTCACTATGTTTATTGGATTTAGTCAATGGATAGAACCCAAAAAACCGCTTAATGCGGGAAAGGTAATGATTGTCCCCCTGAGCAACAAAATGATAGGGTAGTTGGAATGAAAATTATTATAGCCATTCTCAAAAAACTCTCTCATGTTATAAATCACATAAGACTTCCAAATTAATGAAGGAGGGATAAAAATTCTGTTGAGTCCTTCATAAGACAGTGTCTACCATCGTTCAATGGGTATTTTGATCCATTAATGGATGAAAAATGGATCTGATCCAATAGAACGATATTTTAATTTCCTTAAATTTCCTATACATGATTAATTAAACATAGCAGTACATTATTTGTATGTTGAAGCTGATAAATTTTGGAATCTTATAAAGAATACGAGGAAATGAGATGAAATTGGGTCTGTGGAATGGGACGAGTTCAAGAACATAATATATTATATTTATACTAGTTATATTCATTAAACAATGATGAAGAATGAGTTCTGTGGACTTATGAAAAATTATTATGAATCTATTATAACCTATGAAGAAAATTTTACATGACCGGTAAGGTACACTTGTATAATTATTAGCCAAACTGAGAGTATGATTGATCAATTATTTAGTTGATTAAAACCAAGTATCATAAGGGAATTGTCTATAAGGGACTTCATATGTAACGGGGAAATTGATTGATGTTCTCTTAAGGTTGAGATAGATATTTGGGTAACCCATCAGTCTTATGGGTTTGATAAGAAGAGGAAAATTGAATTCAATGGAAAATATAAAGAACACACTAAAAGTAAGATGAGTTTTCACTTATGCTAAATGTATGAATGAAACATAAAAGGAATTGTCATAATGGGACTATTAAATATTTTAATTTTGGAAAAGAAGGAAATCTAAAATTTGAATGCCGATGTGATGGGAAAAATATTTATAATGATGCAAACATATAAAAGGCTACACAAAATGCACATCATAAACTTCAATGTTACAAGTGCATGGAAATGGGGCATTATACCAATCAATGCCTTAATATAATGGTATTTGATGATGATCGACGTCAACAAGCTCTCAAGGCCAATGAAAAAAATAAAGTCACATGTTATTATAATACGGGATACAAAATACGATAATTATGAAGTGAAAGGTACACATACCATCCACTCTAATGTAGAATATGTTTTATTTTATTCTACATAAACCCACTATTTTATTTCTGAATAAGTTTCTAAGGGTATAATTGTATAAAATATAAAATTCTTTGTTGAGTTAGATGTGACAACTCTTAACTGCATAACAATCACATCGAAAGTTTATAAATATTCTTCGGTTGATGTTTGTGGGATAGTGCTTCCTGAAAATCTCGTGATCCTATCTATACTGAAATTTTATGTGATTATTGACAATAATTAGATTTCATTATATAGAACTCATATCAATTTCCAATGAAGGGAAGTCACATTTTGTATTCTAGATCAATCTATTATCATATATTAGTGAAATAATTAATATAATCTTATAGTGTAAATTTAATCCATCTTATGGGTATTGATTCCAATAAAAGAAGTTCATTTGCCTCAAATCGTTATGGTGAAACTCATGATTAAGAATAAGCCCATTTTATGGGAGTTTTATATTGTCTTTTTAGGGGAATTTTGATGACATCCACCACAGCGTGAAGTCTAGTGTTCAATATAAATCATACTATTTGTTATGACAATTTCACAGACACATGACAGGATAAACCAAATTATGTTGCAGTAATTGAAGAATAAACTCCAAGAGAATATTGATAAAGGATACATACATCCTAGTTCATCACCTTTGAGAGAACATGTTCTATTTTTTAAGAATATTGATGGATCAATGAGTCTCTAAAATAATTATAGATAACCTAAAAATATAACTATCAAGAACAAATATCACATTCCCCATATTGTTGACTTATTAGACTAACTACACAGAGCCCAATACATTTCCAGTATTGATCTTCATATAGTATAACATCAACTTAAGGTCAAAAATGAGGATATACCAAAGATAACATTCCGTATAAGGTATAGACCCTATGGATTTATTGTAATGCATTTTGGTCTTAATAATTCCCCTACTATCATTATGGATCAAATAAATATAGTCTTTAATGATTATCTTGATTAGTTTTTGTTAGACTTTATAAACAATATTCATGACTATTAAAAAATCAAGGAAGAACATGATGATCCCTTGACAAATGTATTGAAGACCGTGAGAAATGATAATATTTATGAAAAATTTATTATGTGTGGATTTGGGCTTCAAAAATATTCATTTTGGGGTCATATTATATTAAGAGAGGGGATATCATTTGATCTAGCAAAAATAGAATTTATTGAAAGAATATTGAGACCAACAACCGTAACTATGATCTGAAGTATTATTGGTTTGGATGGATATTATCGATGTTTTGTGAATTATTTTTCACTAATATGTATTCCACTAACTAAGTTGACTTATAAATGTGTTATTTTAATTTGGATTGATGAGTGTGAATTCAATTTCAAAGAGATAAATAGAATGTTAGCCAGTGCACATCTCCTCACACTTCCATGTAGTGGAGAAGGGTTTGTGATCTACAATGATTCATCAAAGAAGGATATGGGGTGTGTTATCATGAAAAAATGATATAGGGATAGCATATGCCTAATGAAAGTTGATAATCATTGATCAAAATTACCCAACTCATGATTTTGAGTTAGTTGTGATAATCATTGCCTTAATGATATGGAGGCTTTATCATTATGGTGAAATGTGTGATATTTATTCTGATCATAAATGATTAGTGTATATTTTCATAATAAATTATCATATTAAGCTCTATATAAGATGTTTGGATTTGATTAAAGATTACGATTGGTCAATAAATTTCCACCATGGAAATGAAAACAAGGTTATAAAAGCATTATGTCGACAATACCATGCCATCTTATCCATGATGATGATCACGAAAGATCCAATACATATGGAATTTCAATGTATAGATCATTAAATTATAACTGAAGAGGATAAATCTAAACTTTCTCAATATAATGTTCATCCATTATCCATACCAGAATGTAAATAAGAAAATATCACTATTGGATTTGTCATAGGACATCCAAAACATCCAAAAAAAATAATGTTGTCTTGGTTATAGTTGATCCTCTTATGAATTCGGCACACTTCATTGATATTATAGAGGATTTATCAATTGATAAACATTATATGATTTATGTGAAATAAGTGGTAATATTTAATGGATTACCACATTCCATTGTATATGATTTGGATCCAAGGTTTTCCTCAATGTTCTGGAAAAGTCGACAACATGCTCTCAATACATTGTTATGTTTTAGCACTACTTATAATCGTCTAGCAGACGATTAGTTTGAGATGAAAATTCAAACTCATGATGACATGTTGAGATCTCGCTCTATGGATTTCAAAGGTGGTTAGGATCAACACGTACTAGTTGTTGAATATTATAATAATAATATCCTTCACTACATTATTTAGATGGATCCTTATAAATCCCTCTATGGAATGAAGTGTTAAACTCCAACTTACTGGGATGAAGTTGGGGAATGAAATATATTAGGACTTGATCTTGTTTATGAAATGGATGAAAAGGTCAGATCTATTGAACAACACATAACAATAGCTCAGAGTCAACAAAAATGTAGTGATTACAACCAACGAAACGGCCTAGGGTCTGATGTGGGTGATAAGGTGTCCTTACATATATCTCCCAATAAGAGAGTAATTGGATTTGGAATGAATGGCAAGATGAACCCTAGGTATGTCAATGATTTTAAAATAATAGATTGTGTTGGGAAAGTAGTTTAAATATTGACACTTCCACTGAATCACTCTCATTTTCATCATGTGTTCCATGTATACTCTTGTGAATGTACATACTCAATCATTCACATGTACCATGATCAGAAGTCTTACCGCTGGTGCAAGATAATTAATATGAAGAACAACCAATAAGGATTATAGATCATAATGAAAAACTGTTATGAAACAAGACCTCTCTATTGGTTAATGTTTTATGGTGGAACCACAAATTATAATAAGCTACACGGGAACTTGAGGATATGATAATGAATATGTATACTCATCTATTTGTTTCCAAGTGACTAATTTCGAGGGAGAAATTCAGTTTAAGGGTGGTAGATTGTAACACCCAGATGTTTTTATGAAATATCTTCCATGAATAAATTCCTTTTCATAGGCGTGTTTCATTGCATATAATCTATAGTTTAAATGAACCATTCGATTCTCTTATTGTAAAATTACCATTATATCCTGGCCATTTTATTCATAGGAATAATTATTAATAACATAAGAAAATTAATTATTTATTCATTAACTTTAAATTATTTATGAAAAATATATATCAATTAGACATTTATATTGTAGAGTGAATAACATTTTGTAATGAAATTAATGAGATATATATTTGTAATTTATATAATAAAATATATTTTATATTCATCCAATTTATATTTTAGTCATAGTCTTCAAAATAAACCCAATTTGATTTATTTTTTAAAAGGTTAATTTTAAATCATTGAGTAGAGATTCCATTTTAAATTCATATTCTGAAACATCAATAATTTTTATATGAAAAAATAAACAAGTAATTTTGTAGCAGGATACTAAAATTTACATTGAATAAATTATGGATATTTTTCTGATAACATTCATATTTTGATTAATAGTTTAAAACCACTAAATTTAAAATAAAAACCACTTTTTTTCAACGAGAAAATAATTATGGTTAAATAATAATATTTACTTTTTATAACGTATATATAGAATATTTTTTTACTATTTCATATACTATATTTCGTTGGAATTAATTTTACATTGAATTCCTTTGTAAAAACATTTCAATATTTTGCAATATTTTAACTTTTAAAACCCATTATCTCAATAATGGGATTAATTTTAAATTAATTGATACAACATCTATGATTTTTATTTTGGAAAATAGTTTCCATATATGGATTTATTAGGTCCAAATTATGTTAACAGGATACCTTTACATTTAGGCATTATGAATAGTAACTCTAGAAATCATTTTTTTTACCATGGTTAAAAGTAAATCAGTTAATTATGGATGAAAATAATATAATAAAATTACCTTACCAACTGTTAAAATCTTATTGGATGACTAAATTAGACCCTTTTCATAAATATTTCGAAATGAAATAACCTTATGTTCAATTACTTCTGAAAAAGCCATGAATATAATAAAAACAAATGAAATGAAAAAAACGTCACAATCTCATTTTAAATAAGTATAATTTTTAATATATGGATAAATAAGAGAATAAATCAATTGTAAATAGTCTAGAGAAAGATAAAATAATTACCTACATCATTGAAATTTATTTATTATTTTTAGAGATAAAATGATTACCATTAATGATGACACAATTGTGATATTGAAATTAATTTATTAATAGAAATATGAAATAAATGGTTTTTAAAATATTTATACAAAAATAATATTAACTAATTAATGTAATCCATGAATTTTACATGTTGATATGACATTTTATGTGTGTATTAATTATTCTGGATCAAATTTATCTTCTGTTTGAATGTTATATAATGTCTAATAAATGAATAGTGTCAAAATTGACAATATAAACATTTTATAAATATAAAATTTTATTAAATTATTTAATACTAACAAATATATTTCAAAAATACAAATTGGTAATTACAATGTTTAAAATTGAATAATTCTTCTATTTATAGTCAATTAAAATATAATAAATAAATATTAATTACCATTAAATATCTAGAATATTATTACAAAAATTAATATTTAATAGAATAAGAATATGTCAATTAAAACAATAAGTTTTAAATAGACAAAATAATTGATAAAAAATTTATTTTTAGTTGATATTAAAACCATATATTATCTAATATTCGAAATATGGACACTTTGGTGGTTTTTTGGTAGGGTTATATTTTATTATAAAATAATATTTTTGAGAGTTTCCAAAAGTATCCCTCTCTTCCCTTATAAAAGGGATCCTCCTCCATCTCCAATTCACTCAATTTTGATCCTTCATGCTCATCCAAACCCTAAAAAATTTCTATTCTCAACTTCCCTAGTTACATTATTGTTGTTATCGTCATCTTAAAATACCAATTTTATGGCCCTAATAATAAATTTAAATGAGGCACGTCGAGGAATATGTAATCTCTTCAACTGATTCATTCAAATTAATTTCTTCTTATACATCCCCTTCTCTAGTTGTTTCATTGTAATGTAATAACATAATTATGAATTATATAAAAATATGTTATTATAAATTTGAAGCATCCCTATTTCACCTTATATACATCATATGAAAATTAAAATCATTGCGCGTGCGTACGTATGGAATATCGTCTCCACGCCGTGGTGTAATATGTTTTTCACCATCACCATTCATGGATGGGTATAATGTTGGAAATAATAAATATAAATATTTAATATATAATGATATTGATTCCGAGATACTATAATCTATTCAATTCATTACCATTCAACATTTATGTGAATGATATCGTTACTCGTCTGTACGTATGACTTACCATCTCCAAAGTAAGATGTGATTCGTTCTACCTAATCCTCATTAAACTATGAATATATAAATGAATTGAATGAATAAATATGATATATATTATAAATATACTATGTTTTAAATGATATAATAAAAAAATAAAAGTTTGAATAAGAACTTATTGGAGAAAATATACATAAAAACATAAACTAGTTAATAACTGAATAACGAGGAACAATGAAATGTTACTACCAAATGGAAGAAAATATAATCATAAATTTTGTCATAAAATTTATTATAACTCTGGAATAAATCAGTTACATTATTAACATCATTATACGGGTGATTCGTATACATATGAAGTATATCAGACCTATGTTATGGGATAACATTGCAAATATTGTTTTTATTTGATATTGTTTATTAGTAAGTATTAATGGGGGTATATTTATCATACACATCCATGTTTCCTAAAAATGTATTTCAAAATATTATTTATATCCTTCTATAAAATTTTAAATTAAATTTTACCTAATGGTGATTTTTTTCTAAATGTTATGAATGGAATCATTTGTCATTTTTGATATGAGGTACTTTTTTCCTTTTCAAGAAAATGTACGAGAAGTATTATTTAACATATACGACATGAAATGATATTTTACATGTTAATGACAACTTATTACATGAAAATTCATCTATATTATTTAATTGTTATTTTAAACTAAATTCATATCTTTTAAAAGTGCACAAAACTTTGAGGAATAAAAAATGTTTTTGAAAAAAAAATTGTCCTTTGGAATTAAGTTCATGTGTTTTACCAAAAATATTTTCCATCTATGATGAAACACATTTATTGGGTTATGTTTCTATCCATATTATTAATATTATTTTATTATGTTAATTATGGAATTATATTTTTTATGGAATAGTTTATGATGGAATTATGTTTATGAATCCCATTTTCATTCATGGGTTTTTCTATGATAAATGTTTTTATGATTTTTTGGAACATGTAAGAATGGATTAATTATGAAATTGGTCGGACCTATATCTCAATCTAAAATATTGGTTAAAAATTTCATATCTCATGAGAGGGACATGAATAGAATAGAAACAGAATATCGTTCAGAAATATAGAACTAGAATGAGGAGTGAACTCGGTTCAGAAAAGGACATTGTCTACTATGATGGTTTAGGAAATGAGCATGGAAAAATTTTAAATTATTTTTTATGATTATTTCTGTATGAAAAAATAATCATCCCTTATTTTAAAACCATTGGTATTACATTTAACATCAATGATGTATCCCATAACATGTTATTAAGATATTTTATATGCTAGATATGAAAATATAATGTTATGTTCTTATGAATATGATATTATTGGTATTAAATTTTTTACACTTACTGAGCATTTGAGATCACCATTTTTATGTGTCTTTTCCCTACATCATGAATATGTGTATTGCGTATGATATGCCAAAATGATTTTAGTTATGACGAAATAAATGGGATACAATGTATATTTTTTATGAACCAGTAGTTTATGTTTCCCAGCATCTAAACACACTATACCTATAAGTTCTTGTTAGGGTTTTGTAATATATTTTAGTTAATTTACTTAAATTTTGATTTAATATAAATGTATTTAAATTACATGTTGTTATACACAACACCATCATTTATGTTTTCCACTTAAAGTAAACCAATAAATAATATCGCTATATTTACAATGTTTACTAGATGTTGGGTTTGTAGGTATGTTATCCTACAAATGATTGGCATTCAGTTTTAAAAAAATGTCTAAAAGTTTAGGCATTAGAAAATTCCTTCTAAATGAATCCATCAGTAGAAATAATATCATTAAAAAAATTAATATAGATAAATTATATATTTAAGAGGGCCGAAATATATATGATTGGAAATAGTAGTGAACCTAAATAAGCCCAATATGAAAGAAAATAGATTACCACATGCTCAAAAATTTCAATTTGGTTGTCATGGTATATATCAATAAATTTTATTGTTTACTTACTCCATCATATTTTCAGAATGTTATATCAAAATATATTTTCAATATGAATCTCTCATCACTATGATATAATTTTTACTTTAATTACTATTGGAAAGCTTGATTGTGAATGGGGATTCATAGTTGGTGATAAAACAGATCAATAAAGATTATATTATCAGAAAGGAAGAGATAATCCCCCTATATAACTTATTCTGGGGACTAATGGCATAAATCACCTCAAAAAATATTTATTCATGTAAAACTATAATAGAATTCTCTTGACTATGCATTGGTGAATTTAGAAATGTACCATGCAGAAACATATCAGGATTAAATAGTCAATAGAATTGTGCAATGTAGATGCCCGAAGCTTGACATACATAGAAATTACATTACTTTTTCAGAATACTTAATACATAATAAAAACAGACAAACAAGGATCGTAATAGTTTAGTGTCTTTGGAAACTCAGAATATAAACATCTAATCATGTTGAAATATCTTCAACAACTCCCATAACGATCTTCCCCTTTTTGTTTTTTTAACTGAAACCTTTCTTTATTTCCTAGGGAAAATAAAACATACAAAAGGGTGAGCCCAAATGACCAGTAAGGGAAAACATAGATAACACAAAACAATCCCTAAACATTTGGAAGCAAAAACTTGAACATGAAACTTAAACACCAAAATCGTGAGCAAAGACATAAATCGTGGAAGTACGTAAGGCAAATATCATAAAGGAACATCAATCATGATAAAATAGAATGGAAATAAAACATGTAATTGTGGAAAACATTCAACACTTGTTATGATTTCCATATTATCCAAGGCATTGATGCCAAGACCATCTTAGTGGACAAAGTCTCTTTCTGAATCGAGTTCACTCCACATTTCAGTCCTGAAAACTGAACCGGATTAACTTACCATTCCAGAAATGTCTATCTCATGAGATATAAATCTATACCCAATGAATTGGAGGGATATATAGGTATCACCCATATCATAAGGAAATCATTCTTACTTGTTCCACAAAATAAACATACATCATTCATAATAACCCAATAAATAAAATGGGTTTCATAAACATCATCCCATCATCACATAATCCATATAAAAGGAATGGATATCATTTCATAATAAGAAAATTTAAACCATGTAAATCAAAGAGACATGATACTTGAAACATACACATATGAAATAATGTCATCTTAGATGAAAAATATTTATGATAAAACACTTTACATGAATTCTTGACTAAAATATCATTTCTTCTTCAAAATAATTCTCTTTCTACAAAATGTCATGCAATTTTAAAAGAAAAGGATTTTGTTTAAAATAGACATGAAATATTTTGGAGGAATCTTCCTGAAAATAAGGCTTTATAAAAACTGTAAAAATCCTTTCATGTCGTATATGTTTAAAAAAACATTCTTCTTGTACTTTTTCCAGAAAAGTAAAAAAAGAACCTCGTAATGTAAACAAAAGAAATATTCCTTACATACCATGTACTAAAAGAAAAAAAGGGTAAAAAGGGCTTGAAACATATATAAAAACACTATTAGATAACATGAACATGGATGATAACAATAACCCCAGTAAATACTTACGTATAAGCAATCTCGGATAAAAATGATATTTGGAAAATTATCCCTTACCTTACGTCCGATATGCTTCATATGTATCCGAACCTCCTGTATAATTATTTAAATAATGTAATTGGCTTATTACAGAATCATATTCTTTTTTATGATATCATATATGGTTCACTTATGTCTTTATATTACCCATTCTTTTGTATATTATTGTTAGAGTAACATTTGGGGTAAAATCGTTTCATTGTAGTTTGTGTTTTAACTTGTAATTATTCATATAATTACTTAGATCATGGTTACTTACATCCAAAATGTAAAACATGATTTATATATAATATATATTCAGAATATACATATATATAAAAGATCTATAAATGGAATGAAATACATCGTTCATGGAGACGGTAGGCCGTACGTACGCAGTAACGCTGTTTTCATTTCCTTATTGAATTGAATGGAATTAAGTAGATGCCATACATATATATATACATAAATCAAGTATCATTATTATGTCATATATTTCATTATTACTTATTATATATACTTTTTAATCATTCAAGAATGGTTAATCATTGAGAATGAATCTAATCGCATCGTGGAGACGGTATTCCGTACGTACGCACGAGCGATGATATCATTCCCATGATCGTGGAATTGTATTTAAGTGTATGTATAATATTTAAGAATCAATATCACTTTAAAATAATCATATATAGTCATTATATTCACCATTATACCCATCCAAGTAAGGTGGTTGTGTAAAATAGATTACACCACAGCGTGGAGACGGTATTCCGTACGTACACACGCGCGGTGATTTCATTTTCCGTAGGATGGATAAATAGTGAAATAGGGTTGTTTCATACTTATAATAACATATCAGTATATGAGTGATACTGATGTTATTACTTCATAATGACAAAACTAATGAATAAGAAGTTGATGAAGAAAGAATCTTGAAATAATCGGTAGAAGAAATTACCACTTCTTCGATACGCCTCTTTCAAACCTCCTATTAGGAAATTAAGATTGGGCTTTGAAGAAGACCAGGACCTCTAGGATGTTTCTAGGCAAGTGGATAAGAGAATTTGGCAGGGGTTGGACGATCTTGAAGGATCAAATTGGTGTGAGGAAGGGAGGGAGGAGGTGCCCTTTTATAAGGGAGGAGAGGGGCACCTTTGGGAATCTTAAAAATATTAATTTATAATAAATCTAACCCCACTAAAAAACCTCCAAAAATGACTCATATTTGAATATTATTTGAGATATGGTTGTAATATCATCAACCAAAAAAAATTAGTCACGTGAGGGAATTATTTTAAACATTATCAACTTGATTTATCCTTACTTAATCAATTTAATTTTATTTGTGGTAATAACATTCTAAATTTTAAATTATAACAAAAAATTACTTATTTGTTGGGAATTTCCTATAATGGATACATTATAACATTTTAGACCACATAAATGTATATTTATAATTTTTAAATATTTTTGTGATTTTTAAACAATTTTATAATATGTTATTTTTATAAAATAACAATAGTGTCAATTTTGACACTATTCATTTATCTGAATTTAAATAAAATATATACAGATTATATGTTCAAAATAAAAGCTTTAATAGATTCATAAAAGGCCATATGTATCTATAAAGTTATTTGAGGACATTAAATAGTTCATATAATATTTATTTTATTATTTTTATAACCATTTATATGGATTATCTATGAATAAAATAATTAATACCACATTTTTGTATAATTATTTAATATACTTATTTGTTGCATAAAAATTAAATATAAAATCATACAATAAAGATAAATCTATTACCTTTTACAATAATACTTTTACTCGAATTTATCATCTTAAAATCACAATATGTAAATTGTTATAAATATTAAATTATGAAGGTGACAACTTTGGCATCATTTAAAATAAAATAATATAAGTGTCATAATCACTTTTATAAGGTTCCAAATGGTCAAATATTAGACCATTGGATTATTATGGTTTATATTTACATTACCAATAAGTTTTGGTCTGGGTTTTGTGTCTTTTCTGGTCACTATTAGTTTAATAAAAACTATTTTATTGATTTTTCACTAGATAAAGAATTTCTGCATCACTATTGTGTCACAATTAATGCTAATTATTTAATCCCTAAAAATTATAAATAAATTCATATGATGTATATAATTTTATTATCGTTATGTAGACCATTCATGTTCTAAGTTTCATGAATTTTATCACTAAATTAAAAATAATATACTTATAAGATTTAAGAGAGTGACATGTTGTCACTTTCTTTGGTTTTAGTAATAATTAAATTATTTTCATGGAAAAATCCCATTAAATGATTCCAATCTAACCCTTAGGTGATATGGGACGACGTTTAGTCATCCAATTGGATTTTGGCAAGTGTTAGGTTAATTTTATAATCTTATATTTACCCTTAATTACCCGATTTACCATTAACTATGGTAAATAAAATTTACCGTAGTCACTATTCATAAAGACCAAAAATAAAAAGTATCTTATTAAAATAATATGACCCTAATGATTCCAAATATGTAATCCATTTTACCAAATATAATACACAAAATTTTAAGAAATTAAATTAAAATTAATCTCGTTGTCAAAAGAAAACTGTGGTTTGTTTAAAACATTACAAAAGTTTGAATTGATTTAACCTGCGAATTCAAGGTAAAATCAATGCTAATGACATAAATTATATTAAATGGTAAAAATATATTGTATTTATACTTTAAAACCATTCAATATTATAATTTTACAACATAAGTTATTACGATGGAAAAAGTTGTTTTTAATTAAAATATAGCGTGTTTTTACTATTCACTAAAATATGAAATTTATCAGAATAATATGAAAAAATTATCCAAGGTAAAATTGTATATCCTGAATCCAAAGAATAATTTTATTTTGTAAAATTTAACTTATAAACATGTCAAAACTAGATTTAAAGTGGGTGCGCCATCAAAAGGTGACAAAACTGCATTTTAAAAAAAATACTTATTTTACCCGAAAAATTTATTTCGTTCTTATACAATGTTCTAGAAAATGTGTAAGATGAATAATAATGTTATAAAACTCAAAATTTAGTTAATACTATTCATAACGGCTAGTTCATAATAATATTATAATAACATATTGTTGTTTAGTAAAACCTGGTATTGCGTACAACACACGCTATCGAAGAAGGTCGCGATTGCGTGTAATGCAAGCCACGTCAGGGTTGCGTATAGTGAAAGACTCCTTTGATGTTTTAATATAACAGAATCCAACCATTTTTCATTTATACATTATATATATATATACACACACAATGTTTCTTAGAATGACTATTATCAAACGAACATGAAATTGTGTGTAACACAATCTAAGGATTGTGTTGCGTATACTGAAAACTAATATGGTTTTGCCTATAGCACACGGTAATATTATTGTAGCATAAAACACATGACATCAAATAAATTAAAAAGAATAATTATCTTAA
The DNA here is from genome assembly GCA_963277665.1 of Viscum album. Taxonomy (NCBI): domain Eukaryota; kingdom Viridiplantae; phylum Streptophyta; class Magnoliopsida; order Santalales; family Viscaceae; genus Viscum; species Viscum album. The sequence goes on from OY728139.1 coordinate 138,108,963, forward strand.
AATATCCGATTGTTACATTCTTCCCCCCTTTAAATGAATTTCGCCCTCGAAATTCATCGGGGTTATACATGGTTTTCTACTTGAAATATTCTTTAATTGAAACCCACATCGTAAAAGGAAATATTAAAACATAACTTTAAAAACTAAAGTATGAAATGTAACTGTTACACACATTAACTAATCACTGGGTTTCCACATATGAGATCATATGTGAAAATATGGATATGGAAGAGAAATCTAACCATCATTTTCTGATGGAGAGTGGTAGAGAACATGGCTATGAAAAATTAAACAATCACAAATACATAGATTTGTGATGATCTAAGGTACCATATGATTCATCGGATATAAGGGCACTAGGACAACATTTTTGTTTTTCAAGATCATTTCCCTAAAGTTGTTGAATGAAAAGAAATACTTACATTATTTTGGTACAATCTCACTGTTGTTTGTGAATTGAACAATTTACACTTCATCCCTTAAAGAAATGAAGTTGAATTTGTTATTCGTGATGTGTTAGCAGATCATGTGATAGAATGATGGGTCATTCCATCTGTTTCAAACTAAAGGTTAGAAAAAGTTATAAGTCCATCTTATGGTTAAATTAATCGTATATGGTTGAAAAAATGAACTTATACATCATATATCATAGCGCTTAATAAAATAAAACTAGTTTCTACTAACCAGTGACTTCATGTAGGCCAGTGGTATGCAATAAAGGCCAGTCGCACTTCGGTTGTGGGTTCGATTCCCACAGCCTTGTCTGACGCGACGGGTTGCCGCTCGTCCTGCAGGTTGTCCTTTTTCTAAAACTACATTACTATAACATACAATCAATAATATCGAAAAAGTTCTATCCTTAAACAATACTAACTTATTTCCAACATAATCCATTCCAATCATTAGGCTTATCTAAAATACTTCGATCGAAGATCATAGTATAAAGAAAATGATTACTTGAAATGTCACATAACAATCACGTGAATTCCATCATTTTTCCCCCATATATCATAAGATATATCTTGTTGGTCAGATAACAAACCTGTGAATACCTTAATAATGTATTCTCTTGAAAAATGAATACCCATTTTACTTTATTGAAAACATGAATGTTGTCAAAAGTTAACTCTTTCCACATACCAAAATCACAAAATTTCTATATACACAATCCATGATATCTCATTGTCCTTATATCAGTCATGAGATCATGAATACTGTCAAACATTTCATTTTCTCTTTATCCCTTCATTATGCGCATATCATCTGCTTTTCAAAATATTTGAATCACTTTTCATGGTTATCGTACCATAAAATTTTTGAAAACCACAATAGACTAATAAAAAATATTCTAATACACCATAAAATTACCTCAACAACATTATTCTTGAATACCAATACAAAAACACTTTAATCCATCCTCTTCAATGATTGACCTGGAATAAGTCCATACTTGATTTAAAAGTAATTTTTTAGGTTAGGGCATTGAGTTGGGTAATGCCCACGTTCTCCACAAATAAGGCATTTAACTCCATAATAGTCCGTCACTCTATGACCCTTTTCTCCACATAGATAACATTTGTTCCTCCATTTGAGGTATTTCTGAAGGTTATTCTTCCCTTCTTTAGAAATCTCAATCTTCCTTTCTTTATGCACCTCAAAATGCTATCATGCACAAAAGTTTATCTTCCTCTTAGTTGATGAATTAGGCATACCACTAAATTTCACCTTGTTAATCATATATCACAATGACTGATTCGGCATAATCACAATATCTTTCTCTCTAGGCATTACGAAATTTTGTTGCTCATAGTCACCAATTTTTCCATTAGATTCAATGTTAACGAAATTCCTTCTGGTTCCCTCCATTGACTAAAACACAAAAAGAATTCTATGAGAGGGAAAAATCATACTAGGAAAATAAAATAATCAAGGGGGAGTACCATCGACATCTAACATCTTAGGTTTAATTCTAAGATCGTTAGCACTTTTCTTGGACTATAACATATATGTATACTTAACCTTAGGGACATCCCTAAACATACCTTAGAAATATCTCCAGGGATCTCACTAACATTTTCAAATCCTAGTTTACAAAGGTTGACTAAACCTTTCCTCTGATACCAACTGTAGAGGCCCGAAGCTTGACGTACATTCAAATTACATTACTTTTGTGGAATACTTAATACATAAAATAAACAGACACATAAGGATCGTACTAGTTTAGTGTATTTGGAAATTCGGAATATAAACTTCAAATCATGTTGAAATATCTTCAACAACTCCCATAACGATCTTCCCCTTTTTGTTTCCTTACCTAAAACGTTTCATTATTTACTGGGTAAAAGAAAACATACAAAAGGGTGAGCTCAAATTCTCAGTAAGGGAAAACATAGATAACATAAAACAATCCAAAAACATTTGGAAGCAAAAACATGAACATGAAATTTAAACATCAAAATATTGAGCAAAGACATAAATCATGGAATTACGTAAGGAATATATCATAAAGGAACATTAATCATTATAAAATAGAATGGGAATAAAAAAGTTAATTGTGGAAACCATTCAGCACTTGGTATGATTTCCATAGTAGCCAAGGCATTGCTGCCAAGACCATATTAGTGGACAAAGTCCCTTTCTGAATCGAGTTCACTCCTCGTTTCAGTCCTGTAACATTGAACCGGATTAACTTACCATTCCAGAAATGTCTATCTCATGAGATATAAATGATTACCCAATTCATTATAGAGAGATATAGGTCCCACCCATCTCATAATGAAATCAATCTTACTTGTGCCCCAAAATAAACATACACCATTCATAGTAACCTAATAAATAAAATTGGTTTCATAAACATCATCCCATCATCACATAATCCATATAAAAGAAATGGATATCATTTCATAATAAGAAAATTTAAACCATGTAAATCATAGAGACATGATACTTGAAACATACACATATGAAATAATTTAATCTTAAATGAAAATTGGTTTTGTTGAAACCCTTGATATTAATTCTTGATTAAAATATCCTTTCTTCTTCAAAATAAATCTCTTTCCACAAAATGTCATGCAATTTTAAAAGAAAAGGATTTTGATGAAAATTGTCATGAATTCTTTTGGAGGAATCTTCATGAAAATAAGGCTTTATAAAAACTGTAAAAATCCTTTCATGTTGTATAAGTTTTAAAAAAAACATTCTTCTGGTACTTTTTCCAGAAAATTCAAAAAAGTTCCTCGTAACAAAAACAAAAGAAATATTACTTACATACCATGTAGTAAAAGTAAAAATGGGAAAAAAGGACTTTAAACATATATAAAAAAACTTTTTGAAAACATGGACATGGATGATAACAATAATCCCAATAAATACTTACATATAAGCAATCTCGGAAAAAAATGAGATTTGCAAAATTATCCCATACCTTACGTCCGATATACTTCGTATGTATCTGAACCTCCTGTAAAATGATTTAAATAATGTCATTGTCTTATTAAAGAATCATATTCTTTGTTATGATATCATTTATGGTTCACTTATGAATTTATATTACCCATTCTTTTGTATATTAATGTTAAAGTAACATTTGGGGTAAAATCGTCTCATTTGTCGTTTGTGTTTTAACATGTAATTATTAATATCATTACATAGATCATGGTTACTTACATCCAAAATGTAAAACATGATTTATATATAATATATATTCAGAATGTACATGTATATAATAGATCGATAAATGGAAATAAATACATCGTTCATGGAGACGATAGGCTGTACGTACGCATGAACGATGTTTTCGTTTCCTTGTTGAATTGAATGGAATTATGTAGATTCCATACATATATATATACATAAATGCAGTGTCATTATTATGTAATATATTTCATGATTACTTATTATATATAATTTATAATCATTAATGAATGGTTAATCATTGAGAATGAATCTAATCGGATCGGGGAGACGGTATTCCGTACGTATGCACGAGTGATGATATCATTCCCATGATATTGGAATTGTATTTATGTGTATGTATAATATTTCAGAATCAATATCAGTTTACAATAATCATATATAGTCATTATTGACACCATTATACCCATCCATTTAAGGTGGTGGTGGAAAATAGATTACAGCACGGTGTGGAGACGGTATTCTTTACGTACACACGCGCGTTGATTTCATTTTCCATAGGATGGATAGATGGTGAAATAGGGTTTTTTCATACATATAATAACATATAAGTATGTTAGTGGTACTGATGTTATTACTTCATAATGAAACAACTAAATAATAATAAGTTGAAGATGAAATAAGCTTAAAAGAATCGGTAGAATAAATTACATCTTCTTCGATATGCCTCTTTGAATCCTCCTCTTGGGGCACTAAGATTGGTATTTGAAGAATACTAGGACCTCTAGGATGATTCTAGGGAAGTGGAGTAGAGAAATTGGCAGGTTTTGTCCGAGCATGAAGGCTCAAATTGGTGTGAGGAAGGGAGGGAGGAGGTGCCCTTTTATAAGGGATGAGAGGGGCACCTTTGGAAATCTTAAAAATAATAATTTATAATAAATCTATCAGCACATAAAAACCTCCAAAAATAACTCATATTATAATATTAGATGATATAGGGTTGTAATCTCATCATCCAATAAAATTTATACATATTAGGAAATTATTTTAACCATTATCAACTTGATTTATCCTTACTTAATCAATTTAATTTTATTTGTGGTAATAACATTATAAATTTTAAATTATAACAAACAATTACTTCCTTGTTGTTAATTGTCTATAATTGGATATTGTATAAAATTATAGACCATATTAATTTAAATTTATAATCTTTAAATGTTTTTGTGTTTTTTAAAGAATTTTATAATATGTTATTTTTATAAAATAACAATAGTGTCAATTTTTACACTATTCATTTATATGAATTTAAATATAATATATACAGAAGATATGTTAAAAATAAAATATTTAATAGATTTATAAATTCCCATATGTGTATAGAAAATTAGTGGAGCACAATAAATAGTTCATATAATATTTATTTTTTTATTTTTAAAACCATTTATTTGGTTTATCTATTAATAAAATATTGACTACAACATTTTTGTATAATTATTTAATATAGTTATATGTTGCATAAAAATTAAAAATATAATCCTATGATGAATATAAATATATTACCTATTATAATAATACTTTTACTCTAATTTATCATCTTAAAATCACAATATTTAAATTTTTATATTTATTAATTTATTAAGGTGACAACTTTGGCATCATTTAAAATAAAATAATATAAGTGTCATAATCACTTTTATAATGCTCCAAATGGACAACTATTCGACCATTGGATGATTATGGCTTAAATTTACATGAACAATAAGTTTTGGTCAGGGTTTTGTGCCTTTTATGGTCACTATTATTTTAATACATACTATATTCTTGATTTTTTACTAGATAAACAATTTCTGCATCACTATTGTGTCACAATTATTGCTAAATATTTAATCCCTAAAAATTATAAATAAATTCATATGATATAGATAATTTCATTATATTTCTTGAGACTATTCATGTCCGAAGTTTCATGATGTTTATCACTGAATTAAAATTAAAATACTTATAATATTTAAGAGAGTGACATGTTGTCACTTTCTTTGGTTTTAATAGTAATTAAATTAATTTCATGGAAAAAAGTCCATTAAATGATTCTAATCCGACCCTTGGGTGATATGGGTCTACCTTTAGTCATACAATTGGATTTTGGTAGGTTTTAGGTTAATTTTATAATCATATATTATCCTGAATTACCCGATTTACCTTTAACTATGGTAAATAAAATTTAGCGTAGTTACTATTCATAAAGCCCAAAAATAAAAGGTAGCTTATTAACATAATTTGGACATACTGATTCTAAATATGGAATAATTTTTTCCAAATTCAATACAAAAAAGTTGCAGAAATTAAATTAAAATTAATCCCGTTGTCGAAAGAAAATGGGTTTTTGTTTAATACTTTGCAAAAGATTTAATTGATTTAACCTACGAATTCAAGGTAAAATCAATGTTAATGACATACATTATATTAAATGGTAAAAATATATTTTATTTATACTTTAAAACCAGTAAATATTATAATTTAACCACATAAGTTATTATGATGAAAAAAGTTGTTTGTAATTAAAATATAGCGTGCTTTTACTATTCACTAAAATATGAAAGTTATCAGAATAATTTTAAAATTTTATCCAAAGTAAAATTTTATATCCTGATTCCAAATAATAATTCTATTTTGTAAAATTGATCTTATAAAAATGTCAAAAAGTATATTTAAAGTGGGTGTGCCATCAAAAGGCGGCAAAACTGCATTTTTTTAAAAATACTTATTTTACCCAAAAAAATTATTTTGTTATTATAACATGTTCTAGAAAATGTGTACGATGAATAATAATGTTATAAAATTCAAAATTTAGTTAATAATATTTATAACGGCTAACGGCTAGTTCATAATAATATTATAATAACATATCGTTGTTTAGTAAATCTCGGTATTACATAAAACACACGCTATCGAAGAAGGTCGCGATTGCATGTAATGCAAGCCAAGTCAGGGTTGCGTATAGTGAAAGACTCCTTTTTTGTTTCTTTATAAAAAAATCCAACCATTTTTCATTTATACATTGAATATATATATATATATATACTAAAATGTTTCGTAGAATGAGTATTATCAAACGAACATGAAATTGTGTGTAACACAATCTAAGAATAGTGTTGCGCATACTGCAAACTAATATGGTTTTGCGTATAGCACATGATAATCTTGTTGTAGCATAAAACTCATTACATCAAGTAAATTAAAAAGAATACTTATCATAAAATATCGGGTTGTTACATGCAATGTTGGAATGTCTCGACATTCATTCATGTCAACATGAATGAAATCAATGAGGTTAATCTCATCCCTAAACCAAATTTTCCCATTACCAATCAGATGATAACCATTGTGGAATACCACCAAATTGGAGTAATCTCATCAGATTGTGTAGGAAAATAGAAAACATGATTATGAGTGACTAATATCTGTCATTATGATGGACCAAATCAGAAGAATGTTATCTATAAACAAGGATTCGATGGGGTTATTATAAACTAAATTGATGGAGATGATATTGTTATAAGAAAAGTATATACAATAGCCTAAAATTCTAACAATCCATAGTCCATTCATTCTAATAAAATGCAATTGTTTGGACACATCCGACCCTCAATGATACAAGACTGCAAAATATTTATCATGTTGTTTCAATCAGTTTCGTTTCATTATAACTTTATCCATCAACTACTTGACATAATAAACCAATTAAAACACTCCCTTACAGTTTTTATATGGGGAATAGATATAGTCATACTATATCTCTATCCATAACAAAGAATTTTAAATATATCTTATCGGTTGTACCAAATAATGTCTAGAAGAACAGTCAAGTGGGTGGCCAATTGAGTTCCATTAAAATATTTTCATAAAACCTCCATCTTCATGTGTAATAATTATAATATTTTTCATAAATAAATATAATAAGAGAAAAACATAAATGAAATATATCTAACATCATATATTTATAGTGGTTCAAGGTATGAAAATCCACAACTCCACAGCACTAAAAATATACTCCATCAATTTGGTGATTTTCACTATAGAATTCCTTTTAATGTAGGATCCTACCTTTGTAGAAGTTGATGAAACATAATAAAAAAATATACGTGCATTAATCTAGAAAATCCATTTGCAATATATATCCATGGTCTCAATAGACAATCTTACACCAAGTGATAAATAAAATGTGAATATACTTTTGAGATATTATTGTATCACATAGTTGCAAGCTACAACTACAAGTAGTCAAATATCATTGCTGAAAAGTATATATTCTTCAATGAATTCATTGTGATGATCATCAGTTGAATTAATAGAACTAATATGGGAAACATGAGATTTTTTTTATCTTTTATATGTACATGAAATCAGAGATTATTTTTTTTATTTATAAAAATTATCCACATCAATCTACATATATCTATGTATGTTATCATACATCATCCAAATTTTCTTTTATTATTTCATTTTTAACATAAGCAGGAGATAATTGTAACTGTTAAGAAAAACTTGAAATGATATCATGTCATGATTGGATATAAATTACAAGCATTAATTTCAACCGAATGTATAAATTACTTTTGCTGCTTTGAGGTACACAATTGTCCCAATATTTTGATATTTTCATTCATAGAATATATTTTACAAATCCATAAATCCTTAAATGGATAATACCTTATTTTATATTATATAATATCATTATAATGTCTTATCAAGTGTTTATATAGGTAATCATAAAATTTTATATAACATCTAGATCTTCATATTACATTCAACTGGAAGTATTAATCATCATAATATAACTTCCCAAGAGACGTCATAAGATAAAATAATACTTCATAATTTTTGTAATTAAATTGACTTCAATACTATGTAGGATAATTAATCAGTGTAATATGAATACATTATGTGGGTGTGATAATTATCATTCCTAATACCATTGACTGACAAATGATAATATTTTATGAATATGATTTTTGTATGATATCATATTTTGATATTATCTTTATGGCTAAAGTGTCTTCTATTGTACGTTTTCAACATAACCATTCTCTTCCTAATATAATGTATTAGATAAAAATCATGAACAATTTTTTTCTAAATGTGAGTAAACAAGAATATATTATTTGATTTTCATAAGATAAAAAATTTTGTGTAGTTCCAATACATAAGTCAACATAAGACAAACATATCAACAATTATATTAAGAATCACTTCTGATGATCTTTTTTGAATTAAATAAGGTTGATTTTAAATCATAAAAACACATAAAAACTAAGATATGTTTGAAAAACATAATATTCCCAATAATAACAGCTAATGTATCATTATCTAAATGGGTTGTGGGAATACCTTATTGGAGTTGATGGCCTTAAACCAACTAATTTGTATTTTATTCATTAATAAATACCATATCACATATTGAATGTTCTACTACATGACTATGCTAGTGATAATGTCATAAGGATGGCTATTTCACCAAAGGGTAGTAGCGGATCCCTATTGTGATGAGAAACTGAAGGTGCCATAACACTATTATTGGATATAGGATATTTGACTGGATGTATTTATTTGAGGGAAACAAATAATATAGACCATTAGGGGTGCAAACTCATAATAATTTTAGGCACCTTATCATAGTGTGCTCCCCTGGAAATATCAAGGGGAATATTGTGAGCATGAGACCCGCCAGTAGAAAATGGACATTCCATAGTGTCCTTATATGTTTCTATCTATAGATGTGGGTATTGTTCCTTATAAATTAATATTATTATTAATTGGTATTACAACTCGGTTAGATATATGTGTTGAAAAAATAGTGGCGACACACTGTTTGTTATGGGGAATGATATATTGGGCGTGCCATGAATAATACTGCATTAATAGATAATGCAAGAAAGGATTTTTCCCTTATTTTCCATAATGGAATATGATATCTCAATACCTTTGACGAAATTGATATAGCCTAAATAAATCGAGGGTCATGGTGAAGAATGGGTGAGTTCAATTAAAGAAGGTCAAAGAAAGAATAATCAAGCAAATGGGTATATGGCACTAACATGAAACCATCAGGGTTCGGTTTATCGAGATAATGAGATTACATTAAACGGTATACGTTTATAGGTGTTGGAACGACATTGCAACGTTAATTTATTTTTCATTGGGTTCCTTGTCATGCTTCTAGATGTTAAGCATGGAATATTTGTTGGGTTTTCCTAATGCCACTGGGAAAGATTCCTAGATGGTCACACACTAGGTGTTTCCATGTATCTCTATTAAATATTCATTTAACAAGATGAATAAAGATTACTCTCGATTGTGGTTTAAAAATTAGTCAATTATTCCTCATTTAATTTATTTTGACATTAGTTATTTGAGAGAATATATTGTGGGTGAGATAAAAAATTTATTACCAACTAATGTATTGATATTGATTTAAGAAATAAATAGAAATTATTTACGGTCTAATAAATGTGGGGGAGGAAATAATGAAAATAAAATACCAAAGTACACACCATGTATATTAATAAATACAATCCTTATAGTTTTTATTTGGATTTGTGAGAAATAATATTATTTATTTAATTAAATAATATTAGGTCTAATTCATTGGGTACATGACATGTGATAATAATAAAAGTCAAATATTATTATTAGACATGGGGTATTACGAAGAATTAAATGAAATGAAATGTTTCCTGTGAGTGTCTAACTAATTTTGTTATAATATGTATTATAAATCACAATAACATTATTATAATTAAGCCGAGACATTCATTGTGTATTTGGAAAATAGATCTAGAGAAGTATATCATGAAAAGAGATAGATCTTTTCTTCTATGAATTATCTTATGTTGCGAGAGAGATCCTCTTACATCGAATCAATGAGAGCACTTTAGAAGTGTCTCTCATTGTGATCAAAGGAAGAGATCACAAGCAATGGATATTCTACGCTAGCACCTGGATATCCCTTTAGGGATGTCAAGATATTCCCGGAGTACATGTGGATAACTACAAGGGGAAGCCTACACATGTCTTATATGATGTAATGATAGATCACATCATACTTCGACTTAGAACGTCCGTAGAGAGAGATTTCAATCATGGTAATTCTTGTATTTTAATTAAATTAATTTTAACCAACATATGATGATCTTATCTAGGGTTCTGGAACTCCCCTCTTTTCTTTCATTCATCATTCTATTCTGAAGATCTGGTGTTTTATCATCGTGATGGATCTCATAATGATCAATGTTAATGGAAAAAATAATGTTTGGTACAACCAACACCCTCATTAAATGCACCCGAATCCTATAATTTGTATCAGTGGGGCCATATCTCTAATTAAAATTATTTAGTTTTTTCGTTGATGATTTACACATTTAAATGTTTATTTATTTCAATTAATTCATAGGATTCTCCAAATCTGAATCTCAAGATATATTCCACATATTTTTTTTCTTGTTCACCATACTGAAATGATATATTCATTTATCTTTGGTAAAAATAAAACAGAGGATCTTATTCAGAGGATCCAAAACATCCTTGTCAAAAAACACTAGAGTACATGGCATGCATTCTGCATTACACACCCTATAGTTAGGATTCGATGAATCAGACTGGTCAACCAAACAAATCCATGTGTTAGAGACTTTCTAAGTCATAAATGGCTATGTGTGTTGAACAATAATATTTGGAACATGGTTTTTGGATTTTATTCCATGTGGGCCACTAGACACGGTGTGTAGTCCCTTTGGGATAGGGTTCAACCGTATACCCCATACACAGCTTGCCCGACCATAGACCATGTAACATAGACATTACATGGAGTGTGGCCAATTGGAAACATTGTGTACTACTAGGATTTCTAAAGTACATATACATTTCATGTCCCCAAGTGTGTACTTTGGATAGATGATGATCAATAGTATACTTCTTGTAGTTGGAACGACACGCTATATACTCTTCCAGATTACACAGATTTATTAAAAATTAATATTACTACACAAACCCTTGAGATGTGTACCATGCTACGGGCTTAAAGATAAAGCACCACACATGATAAGATTTCTATATATATGTGTGTATCTTTAATATAACGTCTGTGTAATGATCATTTCTACTCATTGGGTAGTTATATATTAGAATTCACTAGGTTTCAATCATTGTACTGGTTATGTTAAAAGATAAATATATATGACTTTATATGATTAAAATTATAAGGGATAAGAATCTCAAGGAAATTAGGAAAAAGGGTTGACTGAATAAAGATAACTAATTTTTTGTGAATGATTTATCTTATAAAACAATGATATAATAACTAAATTTTAGTTTTATTTATGCGTAAATATCGTCTCATGAATAAATTATCACCAGATATACTAAGTCCTTTATATGTGGATAGTTTCATTTTATATATTTATTTAAATAAATTTTATTTGGCAAGTGATACATCTAATCAATAATATGTAGGGAATGTGTTTCCAAGGTTTATTTTATGTAAAACAACATTTTACCCCTCACCTACAAGTGAGATAACATATTTTTTAATTGATGTAGCTCTGAATCATGTAGAGGAAGCTGAAGTTAGTATCCAAGGTTAAACCAATCCATGGTGACTGAAAAGTGCAAATGTAGAAAGCTATAAACACAAAACCTGATAGATCATGGTGTCTCTCCCCTAGATCATGGGTTAGTTTATTAACTACTAGAAGAAATTTCCAATAGATAAATATCATGATCATACCATTTATTTTATTTCTGTTAGATTCAGTGTTTATTTGTTGTCAGTGTGTTGTCACAATCACTCAATTAATGAATTAAACAAGCATTCAATATTGAACTAAAATAAGATCATCTTATGCATATATATTATCTTAGACATGATTAATCACTTATGTATACCCCACTTAATATTATCATTCATGTAATAAAGATAATAAAATGGAAATTAATGTATATGGATAAAATCCCACAATGAAATATTATGTTGGTAAATCCTTCCATAATATTGGTTAGAATCGTACCATAATTCAGAGTGCATGACTTTCCCAAGTTGTGTTGGATTCAATTAACAAGGAATTATAATCCATGGTTTTGGTTTGACAATACTTGGTTCACATAAAGGTCTAACTACCAAATCAGTACTTCTTGTGACTAAGATGAAAAGGATGAGGAAATAAAAAACGGTTTTGATTTTTGGGGAATCCACTCATTAGATCAAAGAGATGTGAGTTAATACAGATTGCATTTGTAATGCCTACCAAAAATTATTCATGTTTCTCTACCAAAAATAGTTTTGGTAATGTGAATGGAAATATGGATCCTTACTGCTAGAATATTCAAGAAATAGAATATTCCAAATTTAACTGTGAGGGCTATTGGATTTGGATAAAATAGTGGGAGGCTAACAAGTATTACTTTATTTATTTGTCTCAGTTTTATCATAATAATGTACTAATCATTTTCTCATCTTTATTTTTAAATATAAAATGATAAATTAAATCAAACATATCATTTCCAACCAAAAATGAGAAATATATCTTTCTCATAGGCACTTATATCCTTGAATGGGAGAGGTTCTTATGCATCATCCTTTACCACAACAAGAAATTGTATGTGCTAAAATAGCCTATTCTAGTTGTGCCTGGAAATGAGGCATGATATGAGGAACAATCTCTATATATGTAACATATGGATGAGGCCATAGATGTACAGAGTTACATGAAATCATCCATGTCTAATGAGATCATAAAGAAATACGAAAACATATATGTGTATAGCCAGATTTCTATCCTTAAGGATATCTATAAATAGAAGGCGAGACATGAGAGTTATGAAATCTCCATAACATTACTTACAACTAATCACAAAGAGTATTCACCAATTGGCCCTAATGTAGTCAATATTTTTGGATACATTGAATGCCTCGACATATTAGGGATTATTTTCTTGAATGAGTTCCATACATATCTCAGGAAATCATTACCTCCTTGGACCTCCCCTATGTTTATTATCAACTAAAACATGTGAAATAATGAAAAGAGTCTATCAGAAAATTTGACCATAATTTGTGAGGTAGATAAGACCATGGGGCATGAAAAAATCATATTCCTTATGGTGAATAAGAAAAGAAAGGACATGGAAAAGTGGAAATGGACTTATAAATGTTTTGAAGACCCTGAGAACCATCCCTACAAGAAAGGTAAAATCCAAAAGTAGGGCAAGGAACACGAGGTATTAATTTTTTTACATGGAAAGCTAGTACAATAGATGGGGAATTGTAACCATAAGCATGGGGACCAAAAATGTGAATTTTTAATTGATTATAATAGTTATATTTATAACCTTTGGGTATTAGATATAGCTTGTGGTGCTCACATATGTATTCAAATATAGGAACCATGTATATTTAAAAATATTTTTATATGAGAGGTCGATCCTTGAGCTGCAAATGGTGTGAGTCTTGCCACGTTTTCCATTGGTGATTACCATCTCTCATTGCCATCTATGATGATTTTGGTTTTACATAATTTTTGTTATGTACGTAGTGTTACCAAGAACATAATTTATGTATCCTGTTTTGATATAGATGGAATTATTTTTATGTTTGGAAATAAGGGTTGTTTCATTTATAAGAACAATATATTTTATGGTTTGGTGCATTTAAATAATGAGTTGAATTTATTAAATTACAGAAAACTAACTGTTAAAAATTAGTAATGAAACAAAATCACAAGACTCATACAACACCCAATTGTGGAATCACCATCTTCGTCATGTAAATGAGAATCATTGTCAGAGCTCTGTAAAGATGGTTATTTATACTCTAATGAGATGAATCCACTTGATAAATGTCACACTTGTTTACAAGGTAAAATGGCCAAGACCCCTTTCAGTGGACAGGTTGAATGGTCTACAAGGCTTATAGGATTGGTCCATAGGAATGTCTATGCTCCATTTCTATTAAAATCTAGATGTGGATATTATTACATCACTACATTTTGTGACAAATTGAGAAGATATGGATATATCTAAAAAATTATTTATAATTAATATGACTTGTAGATATTAATGGAATTCAAGAATACCATAGAGAATTATCTTGGAAATATGATAAAGAAGGTTCGATCAAATCGAGATTGAGAATATTTGAACTAAGAATTTATTGATATTTTATTAGTGTCTGGGATTCTATCTCAACTCACTCCAACATATACACCATAGAAAAATTGTGTTTGTGAAAGGATTAAATGAATCTTGTTGTACATGGTGAGGTCGATGATGATTCATGAAGATCTTCCATTATCCTTTTGGAGTTCTGCACTAAAACTGCAGTATACACATTACACCGAGTAGAAAATTTGGAAGAAAATGGAATTACCTCTATATTATGGAATGTAAAGAAACACATTTTTTCACACACACATGTATGGGGATGTGGGGTATTGGTTATGGCCTTATGAGGAAAAAAATAGCATCCCAGGGAATGAGGTGTATATTTTTAGGATATAAAACGAAATTGATAAGATATTACCTATATAACCCTTCAGAAAAGAAATAGATTGTCACCCAACAGGCCATATTTCCTAAGAGGGAAAACATTCTAAAAATGGATAGTGGGATCATGATTGAATTCGACATATTTGATGCTCATGATACACATGATTTGGTATAGGAACAAGATCTACATGTCCCTATGGAAGAGGTTCTAGAAACACAAGTATTTCATAGGATCTCAAAAGAGATAATGTAACCAGAGAGATTTGGATTACTAGTCACTGAGGATGGTGAATAGTTATTATTGGAAAATGATGAACTTCTATTCATCAAGGAAGAAGTAGTGATCTTAGAATATTTAAGATGGATTGATGATATGAAATCTGGGATGGATTCGATGTATTTGTAGCATGTTTGGGATCTTATCGATGAGCCACTGGATGTAAATACTGTGGGATGCTAATGGATATTAAAGAGATATTTGGACCTGGTAGGTCATGTAAGCACCTATAAAGTAAGGGAAGTGGCTATTGGATTCAGAGAGTGTAAAGTAATTGAATAGTATGAAACCGCCTTGGCAGTTTTCATATTCAAATCTGTAAGAATCATACATTGAATAAATTATTTCCATGACATTGAATGTTTGAAGATAGATTTCAAAACAACATTCCATAATGGGACCCTTTAGGAAGACTTCTATATTACATAGCTATAAGGGTTTGTTACTCTAGGTGAAGCCCAATGAGTTTTCAAGTTACAAAAATCCATTAATTGATTAATGGAAAAATTTATGTCATGAATCATGAAATTTTATGAGTCATTAATAGAATTCAGTTTCATTAAAAACATATATGAGCCATTTGTTTATAAGAAATTTAATGGGAATGTGGTCATTATCCTAGTAGTATATGTTGATAAAATATAACATATTTAAATGATGTACCAATATTAAAGAAAGTTGAGGACATGTCAAACATTTCTTTCGCCTTGTAGGACATATGTAAAGAAACCTACATTATGGGGATCAAGATCATTCGTGATAGATCAAAGAGGCTACATGGACATTGGAAGGGTACATACATTGACTAGGAAATAAGGATATTTAGTATAGAATAGTTCAAGAGGGGATTACGTCTAGTGTCACATGGGTAACATCTTTATAAGAAAATGTGTCCTCCGACACAATAGGAGAAAGATAGAATGAGTAATATCTTATACGCTTCAGATATATGATAAATCATGTATTCTATGTCATGTACTATGCTTAATGTTTCCTACACAATGAGCATGATAGGAAGATATCAAGATGATATAGGAGAATAGAATTAGACTACTGTTATGACTATCCTTAAGTATCCAAGAAAATCTAAGGATATGTTCATATTGTATGGTGGAGATGAGGAGCATATCGTTAGAGGGTATGTTTATGATGTATTTTAGACCGATCATAATAATATGAAGTCCTAATCTGGATATTTCTTTTTCAATGGAGGAGCTGTGAGCTGGATGAGTTCAACGAAGCCAATTGGGGCTGATTCCACAGCGAATTCTGAATATATAGTAGATTTTGACACATCCAAGGAAGTCTTATGGATTCAGAACATTGTCCACAGTATTATATGGAGCCTAGTAGTAGAGACTCTATCACATTGTATTGTGAAAATACTATAGTAGTGGATCTATTAAAAGAACCAAGGTCTCATCCATGGAAAAATCACATTCTCCGGATGTATCACCACTTGAGGGATTTCATTCAATGGCATGAAGTTACAATGGGCAGAGTTTCCACTGAAGAGAACATAGTAGAACCCATGACTAAAGTCATATCAGAGTTGATGCATGGATTTCATGTGTGAGCTAGTGGTTTAATGGTTTTTAGAATTTGGATCTAGTCCATATGGGTGTATGTTAGAGTTTGGGGTCTAGAACAATCTATTATTTAATTTATTCATTAATAAATACCTTATCACATCATTATTGTTCTTCTGCATTACAATGCATGTGATAATGTCCTAATGATAGTTGTTTCACCAAATGGTCATAGAGGATTCCAGCTATTATGAGAGTGTAGACGTTCCACAACAATATTCATAGATATATGTTAGATGTCCGGATGATGTTATTTTAGGGACCTAAATAATACATACCATTTGGGGAGAGGACACATAAAACATTGAGGCACCTTCTCATGGTGTGGGACCGTGATAATATGCAAGAGGATATTATGTGAACGAGACACCCTAATATGAAATCCACATTTCATAGTTTTATTGGATGTTCCTATATGCAGACTTTTGTCTTTGTCTATAGACATTGAGATTATTTTTTAGGGTTATTATAACTCACACACATAGATTTATTGTTGAAAACTGTGATGACACACTATTCGTAGCGAGGTAAGATATGTTGGTTGTTTCATGAGTAATATTAAATTAATTGATAATTCGAGAACTTATTTTCCCATTCTGTTCCATAATGGAAGTTGATATCTCAATGCCTTTTATAGAATTGATATAACCTAAATAAATCCATGCCTATGTTGAGTAATGAGAAACATAAAATCCAGAATGTCAAAGAAAGAATAATTGAGCACATGGTTTAATGTCACTAACATGAAACCCTCTTGATTTGAGGTATCAAGACAATGGATTACATTACATGGTATTCATTCTTAGGAGGTGACATGTCATTTCGGCGTTAACTTCATTCTCTTTGGGTGCCTTGGCCTTTTTCTTGTCAATAATGATGGTCATTATGTAGGCTCCACCTAATGCACTAAAATTGGGGACTACAAGGTAACAAAATATCTTTGTCAAAGTATCTTAGTTAAATATTCAATTAACAAGGTGAATAATGATTATTCTCGTTTGTTGTTTAATAATTATTCAAGTATGCCTGATTGCATTTATTTTGAAACTATTTATTCAATAGAATACATTTGTGGAAAATATTATGTTTTTTACAGAGTATTGTAGTGATATTTATTTATGAAATAAATCGTCATTATTCAATGTCTAATAAATGTGGTGGATGAAATAAAGAAAAAGAAAAACAAATATACATGTCATGTATATTAATAAACACAGTTGGTGTAGTTTTTTGGGATTTGTGAGAAATAATATATTTTATTTAACTATTTTTTGGGAGTTTCTATATTGGTCTTGACAATAATAAAATAATACCCCTTATTCAGACATAAGGGTCAGACCTTTATAGGGATACATTTCTCCGCATTCTTGATAATTACTATAATGAACGATCCTTGCATTTCCACTCAAAAAACTAAGTCTATGTCTAGGGAAATATGATTCCCTATAAAGATCTTCAATACATGAGTAATATATTTTTATTCTCATTGAGACACCTTTTTCTGATAGTAATGTAACACACCCCATTTGGCTTCACATAACTCACTCACTGAAGTGATTGTTTATCAGAGGATAACATCATTTGAATATACATTAACTCTCTTATTTTGGAATTTCCTAAATCACAAACCAAAAGGGTCTATCAGTAAAATAAAAATTATTCATAAGGATTTTCCTCCCCTATATCATTTTGCTTCAACATCATTATGCTGGGATCCTTCATTTCACTCTTTGGTCTACGGTCAACCATTTCATACTGTTTTTGCATCAACTTATGGATAAAAATTTATCTATATTATATCATACATCCACCCTACTTCATGGATGAAAATTTTAAAACACTTTTGGATATATTATAATGAGTGATAAAATCATTAATCTTGCAGTAAAATATAAATGTCCTTAAACTATATCCCTTTTTATCCATGTCGTAAGACATTAAATTTCATAGTCTATATACCAGTTACGTGAAATTTAAATACATGATGCTTCAAAAATAATTAAGGGGTGTCATTTCCTCTTGATCATTGTAACATAATATAATTCTTCCTACTATGAACAAGAAAAATTAGTGTAAGAGTGGCTTCCCAGTCATGGAGAAAAGAAACAAAAATTCTTTCTTCATTCTCTAACACATTAGATTCACATATCACTTTTTTTGTTCTTGAGAAATATATATCATTCATAAGTACCCAAACATAAAAAATTTAATATATGTTCTATAAAAATATATGTTTATGAAAACGTATTAATATGACATAGTATTCATTACATGAGTCACCACCAAAAAGTCATGTCTATTTAAGGTACATTAAATCTTAGGATTGGCATTTTATATCTATATAATTATTAATGAAAAAATTTCACAAAAAATGTTCTATAAAATATGGTTAACATTCAATCCATGTATTCTTGTATCACATTATGTATTATAACATGAAAACATAAAATCAAGACTCAAATCCCCTCGTTCAGATAAATGAAAAATGTCAAAACATTCCCATCTTGTAATCCATTCATGGGTTATCACTCCATAACTCATGGCCATAGTTGTCTGACCTAAAACACTATTAATATTATTCCAGACTAAAATAAGATAAACTTACCACTAAAATAGACATATAACTCAATAGGTTGGAATCTTAAAAAAGTTCAACACTTTGTAAACATCATGTCTCAGGTCACACGACTTTCACACATCATGGATTAATAAAAATTCACCAATTAAAAGAAAAATTCCCAATAATAGTTATATCTAAAAACTAAATAGGGTGACGTAAGAAAATTTATAATATCTCTCTATATACAAAATTTATTTTGAATTAGGTACGAAATAATGCAATGAATAAAGACACAATATTTTTATAGTCTTACATATAACTCTAGTAATAATTTAAGTGTGCTCTCTACGTCTAAAAACATAATAAAAAATCATAACACCTCATCATCCCTATAATTCCTATTGAGTCTCTTGGTTGCAAGGTTGTTTTGATATAAAAATAAGAGTTAGTATTATTTAATAGTTATAGATTACATCATGGATAAAGAAAAATATGATTTTGAACCAAGATCAAATTCATTTTGGGAAAATAATTTTTAGAATATCAATAAAATAAAACTCCATATTATATACTACAAAATGCTGTAAATATGAATTTTCAATTGTTAAAGGGTATCATGATCCCCATCAATGTCCTATGAAATATTTTCCAATTAAATATACTTTGTCTCCACATATTGGTAGAGTCCTTCACTAAATATGCAATAAAATCCATCCCCTATGCTTTAACTCCATCTAGAAAATTATGATGTGGTGTATGGTCCCTTTTACTAGAATCCATCTCTTGTGGAGGAGTAATATTATGGAATATTTATTATAAGCATTTTTACTACGGAAAATAAATTTTTAGGATTATGTTAGATAATCTAGGGGTAGTTCATCATTAATTTAATTAGTATTGATACACAGTTTGGCTTTGATAAGTCATTGATTCGACTGATTCCCTTAATCCCATAAAGAAAGAATTAAATCATGGATTTTTGAACAACAAAATTTTCAAACCCACCATACGCTAACATACAAAACTTTTTCTAGAGTTTAAGGTGTCTAGAAAGAAAATATTCAATTGATTTTGTTGAAACTAGCCCCTACATATCCTTCCATATGATCCAAAGGTATTATGAGAATGTATCCTCAGGTTCTAGACTCACCATGGAGCAATTCATGATGGGAGAAGTATACTGAAATATATTTTCATTAATAGAAGTAACATGTTTTTTCTTATATAAGTGACCACAAACTCTTCTGGATTAATGAATTGAATTAGGGTAGATACATCCAATTCAAATCCACTAGTTGGGACATCCAGTGCAGAAAGATGAATCAAATTAGTCATCCATTTTTTAAGATATATAACATAATGATAAAATAAAAATCAAGGAATTTTATGGACCTCATTCATTAAAGGATAATATATTTTTTATTATGTTCCTATTTTATAACCTCTATCTCAACACATTGTATGTGGATTTCATGATTAATGACATTCCAATGCATTTTCCCAGGGACTGGGAGGGGAGGATCATGATAATGCCCCTCATCGTCAACCATTACTATTATTAAATTATTAGTATTGTAATGATATATCTCCACACCTTGGTTATAGATTTATTGGGTATTCATTTATATAAATAAGGCTAAAAAAGTCCTGCTTGTTGATTCATCTTATAAAAAATATAGTCATCCATGGGGGAAAATTAAAAAAGGGATACTAACATCCACCTAAATATATATTAAATTCCCTAAAATCCTCCATGTGGAATGAAATATCAATATATGAATTATGTTTGTCCATTATTTCATTATACATGGAATAATGTCCAATATCTCAGTCACTTGTAAGGGTGCCTATAATGCTAGGATATGCACCCAACTCATCTCCTTTCTCAACATCATCTGATTTCCTTTCAGTAGGTGATATCCATTAAGTCCATGCTAGATCAATATTATAATGACCATGATTAGATAATATTGGAACTTTGAGAGCCTGTTTTTAAGTATTGATAGAATCAACAGTGGATATTTTTTGGGTCCTCCAGTATATGCGGTTAATTAGAAAAATATATATTAGAAGAACTCATTTATTATAACATGACTCCTTATGTTGAGAACATGGAATTACCATGATCTTAATACCTCTATTTCTTGTTCAGAGTTGATGTGGTCTTAAAAATTTATGTTTCTTATACTAAAAGAATATTCTAACGAATTGGTATATGTTCCTCATTTGAGATTTCATCCACAGCTCATTGTAGATAATCTCTAGTCCCCATTATGGAGGAGATGGAGTGGATAATGAAACCCATAAACATAATTTACCATTAATCCTAAAAATTAAATAATAAATAATTCCATGAAGAGTAACCATGAATAATGATTCACATTGTCATAATAATTACTATAAATCATTACTTTAACTTCAATAAAGGATGAAAATAAATTTCCTTTGTATATATTGTTATTTGATATAGAAATTTAAAGGGATTTCTCACTATATCTACATATATCATGCTAAAGATGGATGAATGTTCCTCTAAATTATTATCTAATTACTCATCCGGTATAGGGGACCCTATTAGAAAATACCCTAGCAATGTCATCCTGAACAATTCTCCCTTGGCCAACTAAAAATCCGAAACACCAATTCCTTTGTAAATATATATTTTTTAAAAATAATGAACACGAAATCTGAGGAAAGTATGATAATGGAAAACAATTTAAATGATAAAAAAAGTCATATCATTAATCCTATGATGTCTCATCAACTCCTTTTGTGGCCCCCATCCCAACATGTAATTTTTCCAAATAATGTTAAGAATTACATTATTTATGGATTAAATTTGAATCTAGAGCACCTATATAATTTATCCCTCCTTGATTGGGTTAGATTCATAGTGGAGGACTTGCGAGGCATGAACATACAGAATATATGGAATTTGTAACCCTGAGAGAATAAATGACCACATGTCCTTGGAATCATAACTCATGTTATTAAAAAATTTAATTTCCTATGGTCATATAAAATTCCCTATTGTTCTAGCCTTCTTTGAAGAATATATGACACTCCTCAACATGTAAGGTTTTCTAGATGTTTCTTTTTCTGTTGAGGGGTGGGAAATAAAACCTATGAATTCCACATTGCATTGTTTGTTAGAGATTCTAGTCCCAATATCTACTATTGAATCCCTACTAATGTATACTGCTGGGAAAATGTTTTTGACATTGTTTTTTGGTAATGGGGAATCACCATTGTCATTCATTGGAATGAGTGGATCCTTTCCACTACACATTCACTATAAATTATAAATTATGGTCATTTTTTGGGGAACAAATATTGTAAATATCTGTTGGAGATAAAATAAAATTAAAGCCTCAATATACTAGAATGTCAAACAATTAGACACACCCACTAGAGGTAGATTTAGTACCACTTGAGTTACCTCCAACGCTTTGATAATCTAGAGTTATCGGGCCACCATTGGTTCCATCTCTAATAAATGTTTCACATGAGGGGATATAGTTTTTTTAATATGTATTCTAATTGTAGAGAAAAACTATATAGATAATTTTCATCACAAATAGATTCATCATAAATATGCACCATTAAAAAATTATTTCATTAGGATATCATATATGAACAAAACTCATCACTTGATTTTTCTCTTTCAATGAATACCCATTTGGGAGAATCAGAACAGGTTTTCATGAAACATAAAATTGAATATGTTTTTATAGTTTATTATTTTGTAAATTCAGTACCTAGGTCATATCACAAAGAGTTTTTTATGTTTAATTTGTTAAATTTTCATAAATATTACTAAATTATGTAGAGGGTTTGAAAATAGTTTTAAAAAAAATTACTTAATCCCATAGTTTAATAGTTGACAAAAAAGTAGATTTTAAAATATATAGGATATGTAGGTTAACATCTCTATGTTACTACACTACATTAATATTTTCTCATTCATAATTGATTATTTGGACTTCGTGTAATACATTGGTTAAGGGTTAACCAATATCTCAAGTACCCGTAATCCTCTAAAACGATAAAAATTGGACTAAATATTGACAAAAACATCATGTAGTCTTGTTCAAGACCCATATCATGCATTAAAAATTGTCATGGAACAATAAAATCTCAAAATTTTTGGAAATAAGAGGATTCTTATGTTGTCCAATTATAAAAACACAAGTCACACACATAAACTTACACATAAATATATTGTGAAATAAAAAGTGTTTCAATTAAATGCATACCAAAATTATAATATAATTCTAAAATAATTATTCAAAAATAAAATATTTTTAAAACTAGTAGATAATTATGTTTCAAAACACCCTCATCTTGTTTGTAGATCCCTCATAATGATCAGACACTATTTTTCCCAACATCAGTTGGAGAAGGAATCTCAGGTGCATAACCTTTTTAATCATTTACTCCCCTATGAGTATAGGGGCCTCTATAACTTCTAGGATGAGTAGATGACACATCTAGCAATCCAAGTTGAAATAACTTCAATCTATGGTCGTACTTCAAAATGAGGTTCCCAAGGTTACCTTTGATTTCGAAACATAGATGATGTTTTTGGAACCTATATTTTCACATACCCCTTGTAACTCAGTTTTAGAATGGTGGATGGCCATATATCGACCTGGAAAATAGTGGAGTGTTTTTTCCTGTCCACTCTACTATATCCATGTAAAATTTGTTTGAAATTGGGAATTTATAATTTGATATGTTTTTTAAATTCTGATCCTAAATTTGGAATTCATGTAGTTTTGGTTCCCTGGAATGAACTTTTAGGATGAGCCAACATATTGGAGATTTTTCATTGAGTTTCATGAGATTATTTGTATCGCATTGACTTTTGGGTCTATCCAAAAAAGTATATCACATTTAGACAAATATATTTCTCAACATTTAAAAAATAGTTGACATATATCTTTGGGATTCCTTGTAATTTGCACCATTTTTCTTCTGCATCATCTCCAACCCTCCAAATCACATACTCCTGTAATATAATAAAAAATATACACAATTTACATTTTAACAGTGATAAAAATTAAATATTTAAATCAAATTTGTTGTTAAAATGGTAATTATTTTTGTATTCTTTAAAACATAAGTACTTAAACATATTTAATTAAGGGTGAAATAAAATAGTGAATCACAGTGCAATCAGACCCCCACACATAAAAATTTTCACTCTTGGGAAAACTAAAATTTCAAAAACTTATGCATGGTGATATTCCCAAATTCATTAATATTTGACATTAAATGAAAATGGAATCCTTTATTTCAATGTGACCAATTAAAAAATACCATCAAGGAATGCGTATTAGTTATAATGGAAAATAATTTCTCAAAATATTTATCAAAAAAAATTCTAAGAGATGAATGATACCAATTTGGGAAAATACTTCAAAAGATTACCATGTCACAAATTCTCCATGTTTGTGTGTGAAAAAAATATCATGTTATTCATTACACTTTATAGGAATTAAATATATGTTATTTAAAAAAATGTATATTTAAATTATTCTTGCAATTTGACATTTCCTACATCAGTCACAATCAAATTTCATGAACCACACACATAAAATTCTTTGAAGTCAAAATTTCAGCTCCAGGCCTAGATATCTTAACATTTATCACTTCTATCATTTATAAATTTTTATTAAAAACATTTTACATGGATAAATTCTGACACTCATCTATAAAATATTGTTTAATCTCCTCATTAAATTAATTTTAATAGTTTTAATAAGATCAATGGTCAAATAAGAGTGAATTTTGAAATTACTAAGGCAGAACCCATGTTTTTTTTGATTTTTAGTTTTTTTTTATTTTAATTTTTTTGAGCACGTACAAAAATCGGATAATAGGTACAAAACACATAGGTAAATATAGAATAATAATGGAATATATTGGATAAGGATATAAAAAACTCATTTTTTTGAAATGTATATAAATATTAACCAAACTTATATATACAATTTATTAATAATGAAATAATAACACTTCAAGGGTGGGTGCAATGATTCATGGAGATATTTAGTGACACAATTGTCCCATTAATTACTCACAAAAAGGGTATAATTCATGAATTTTTTTTTAAAAATGATTCAACCATTTATATCATTAAAAACATACCATTTTATATAAAAACTCACACATTAATTTTAAATTCATTCCAAAAAATGCATTATATAAATGAATTATTAAAAATTTAAAAAAAATGAAATAGAGAAATTCCTGATTCATTTTCAGTAACATATTTGATGAATTAAGAACTATATTCAATGAATAAGTGGGAATAATATTCCATGATTAACTGTCCGAAAAATAAATTTTGTAACACAAAATTGACGTGGAAAAGAGGGGGGATTAGAAATACCATTCAACAAAAAAATTAAATATAAAAAAAATTATGAAAATTCCTAAATGAACAAAGAATGCACCCATCCCCACACACAAAGAGAATGTTTTGTATGAACTATAACAAAACTGAATTTGTGTAGGAATGATAAACCCTGATTGGTGTCATTGGTCGTTTTCTTATTGAACATGGAGTTCCTCCACCAGGGACTCTGGAATGGCTTTGTGAATGTTCTTCTCATTTACTTCCCATTGATAATGATGGTTTTATTGTTTTTGTATTTTTATCCTAAAAATTAGAGAATGGATAAACATTAGTTACTGTTTATGGACAAAATGAATGGGAACAATGATTACATAGATGAAACTTCATCTTTGATTTCTATAAGAGGACCTTCTTACCAATTTGGAATTGATGATGAAGGATGGGATGATCATGGGAAGTCTTAGTATTTATCCTTATAGAGAAATGATTTCTCATATGAATCAATAATAATTTTTTCTATCTCAAGAATATATAACATAATTTTATCACCAACACATGGAATATTATAATTTATTTGTTTATTTAATTAGTAGGTTATATTCTTTCTATAGAAAGTTAGGTGAAAACACTTTCAAAAAAACCGGTCGATAAGGTGACTTTCCATTTGATGTTTTGGAAGTAGTACATTAAGACCATAATTAATCATAGAGTGTATGAATAATATCTTTTGTGTTTGTCTGAAACATTTTTTTAATATTTTTTATTACCTTTAATTTGAGCCCCATACTGAACTTTTATTTATAGTTGATATGCATTAGACAATCGATGTCGGACCCCACACAAACACAAAAATTATTTTATTGACCGGTTATAAAAAATAAAACTATAGTTACTAATGACAAACATATGTAATCCAAATGTACATAAAATTTAGGTTCTCAAAAGTTAAACAACTATATTTGAATCATGTGTCCTTAGGGATAGCGCCTTTAGCCATTTTGAAACGTAATCCCTAGCTAAAAAAAATATATATTTTTCCAACTAAATATAGGAATGGTCCTATAATTTCAATGCCCCCAACATTGAATATTAAATGAAGGAATATGTTTTTTGTGGAATTTAATTTCTTTTATAATAATTCCCCATTCTTTGACACTAGGGAAATGATTTATAGAAATCAAAGGAATCCCAATATAGTGTCAACCTATAGAGACAAGAATTAAGGACATTGTGAGTAGTCCACTGCGTACCAGAGTGGATCCCACAAGAATGACTGTAGAAGAACCATCGTATTGACTGAAACTCAATATCATGAACACAAATCCAAATGGACATGATCACTACATCGGATCCAATGATAGGGTCCATCATAAATGTACCAATGAGACTTATGTTTTAGATGATCATCTTGTTTCTTTTTTGAAATAAGAATGATTACAAGATACTACCTAATAATTTACAATTTTTTAACACCAAGGACTCTAATCTTGAACTCAATACAATTTTTCATCAGGAATCATATCACTTATACGAATATATTGGGATGACTCAATGTCTGGGGATGAGAGTATCCTTCAAATATAGAAAACCACCATATCATATGCTCCATTTTTATCTCTTACTTTTTTATAAAATTATTAAAGGATATGAATCATGTGAATGAGATGTGGTTAGTATTTTAATTTCTTAAGGAGATACCTGATGGATGCATGGTTTGAGAACATAATGTTTATGGACCCTAAAAGGAATGACTTGAATATTTTGAAAGTTAACAAAAATAAAATGAATAATATTTCAATTAGGGTGTCTTTTTTTGGATTGGGAATAGTCTTCATGAGGCATAGGTTATGTCTGGAGGAGCATGATCAACCATTTATAAAAATACTACCCCATAAAGATTTTTTGAGGCATCACACATGAGATCATATGGTAAATCCCAGTGAGGTGGTTTGGATTACCTAGTGTGATATGAGACTCAATTCAATTTTTTAAAAATATCCTCAAATTTATTTTGAAAAAAATAATTTTCTTTTATGAATAATAAGGAGTGGGGGAGTGAAATATTACTAAAATCATGAATGAAATTATAGTAATATCCAACATGACCAAATAAATAAGGCACATAACACACATATTTGGGGATAATACAGAATAAATGACATCCACTTCTGATTTATCAACCTGGATACCATCCCCAAAAATGACATTCCCATGTACTATACCTTGTTACTTAATGAAATGGAATTTCTCATAATTTAATTCGATAATATTTTCAATACAGATATATTGGAAAAACCCAATAATACTCATATATTCATCAAGCGAGGATACATAAAAAATGAAATCATCAATGAAAAATTCCATGCAATTCCTTTGGTAATCTGAAAAAATAATAACCATTCATCAATTGAAATTACCTAGAGCATTAATCTGACTAAATGGAATCCTCCTATTAGATAATATGAAAAAGGGGAAGGTGAATGTTATCACTTGTTGATGCTAAGGGGAAATATGAATATTAATGTATAAATAATACCCATTAGGAAAACTGTAATTGGACTTTCCCACAAGCCCCTCTAGCATTTAGACAATGAAAAAAATGGGAAATGGTACTACATAGTGTTTTTCTTCAATCATGAATAATAAATGGATACACACCAATTATTTTGAACATGGGTTGGAACCAATTCATTATTCTCATTTTAATTATAGTAATCCATATTTTTATGAGAACTACCCATACTAGACTGACCCATTTGCTATATGATATCTCGTAAATTATTCCAGAATCTAGTAAATTAGTTACCTACCTTTTAGGAACATATAAAAGGGTTGGGATTAGTTGAAATTATTGATCACTCACTGTTTTATCCCCATAATTTAAAAATAAATAATGTGTGAAAATTTAGGGGCTAATACAAAGAATATCTACAAGTGTCCATCCCAACTCATTATTATACTCCCTCAAAATGTTAGGTAGTCAAAATTAATACTCTCGATAGAATTAACTAGAAATTATGATAGGTATCTTGTTTCAATTCTTGAGATAAAGATAATAAATATTTTAAGGCATATGTATATATTAAACATTAGGGGGATTTTGGATTGATGGGATTTAATGTTATAGTAAAGGGACAATGATATCATTTAACTGTTGTATGGTAACGTTCACATATGCGTAATTATCCTTTACAAGCATTGGAGTATAATAGATGGTCATGGTATCCTTAGTGCCCATGAAATCTTCAATTAATGATGAATGATGACATTTTTATAAACTAGTACCACATTAAATGCCTTAATCATTACAATGAATTTCTATTAATGATCAAAAATCATAAAAGGTGTTAAGGGAAATAAAAAGGTGGTACGTTAATAAAAGTAACTAGAAGAGTGGAATGTTCATTTGAGGGTTTCTTAATGGAAAGAAGGATGATGAAGTGGAAATTTTTACCACAAAAATCCATAATAAATTTACCATTATAGAGATTAATTTTAATTTTGGACAATTTCATGAGAGTCCTCATTAATTTAAATGTGGTATTTCAATTTATCCTATCATCACCCATTTTAAGCACATAAAATCAATAAGAAAAATTAAAATTTCAACTCACACAAGAACATCCTCTAACATAGAAATGGGTGTGTGTCACTCTATTTTTCCAGATGAACAACAATTCATGTAGTGTTTAAT
Source organism: Viscum album (assembly GCA_963277665.1). Taxonomy (NCBI): domain Eukaryota; kingdom Viridiplantae; phylum Streptophyta; class Magnoliopsida; order Santalales; family Viscaceae; genus Viscum; species Viscum album. The sequence goes on from OY728139.1 coordinate 138,138,624, forward strand.
TCCCAAACACTAAATGAAGAAAAAATGGTAAGACGCATAACATTTATATAATCACCCAAATCTATAGAATTGGAAAAGGAGTACTCCACAATAGTGCACTGAATCGATAATGTCTCAGGATCAATACATTTGATGGGATGTGATGGATCTATAAATTATGATATGTTTCTCCCCAATATCTCCTTCTCATAACCATAATGTCACCTTTTTTGGTTACACATCTCTTTCAGAAACATAGATATCACTGAATTTTATTCATGAATCAAGTCAATGGGATATTAACAAGCCTTTTTTAAAAAACAATTATGATTTATTTACAATGTTTGATTTATTTTTTTTTCATATTTTAATGGCCCTTTTGGAAAATTGAATAGTAATATATTTTCTATTTGACTCATTGGATAACATAATATTTCCTTTTGTCGTATTTTTTTGAGGAAAATTATTTTATTCTTTTGGGAAATTTTTATTTGTTGGTATTGTGTTTTCATCTGGAGGGTATGAATATAATAGAGGATTGATTTTTATTTTAATTTTTCTTCCACTACTAAGGGTTATTTCACTGACATTTTCTTTATCCCTAGGTTTGACTAGTGGTTGATAGAAAAGTTTACTCATCCCATGTATTTGTATTTTACCCACCATGTTGGCGAGTTTTCAAAACTGAATTTATAGGTCTTGAATTTTTTCTGGAGTGGTTTTATGGAACTGGAGTTTATTAGAAGACATTTGTTTCATTGTTACCTCAAGGGTTGTCTCTCATTTTGGATGGGGTGGTTAAGAATCTATTTTTACTGGTTGGGTATTTTTGGGTGGAGGCAGTGGATGAATACTCTACCATGATTAGTTCCATGGTTTTGTGTTTGAATTACTTCTTTCATAGAGGACTGGTTAGATATGTACCTATGTATTGATTGATGTTATCTATTTTTTTTATCATGGTTAGTTATAGGGGTGGTCTAGGAAGATTTCCTCACAACCCACAAAAGCTTCTCATAATTGACTGTATTAGTCAGAATAATGGGTTTCAATGGAATATATACCATAAGGAATTAGAGGAAGAGATTGAGATTTCATTTGGTAAAGAGAAATTTTCTAGATAATCTTACATTCCACTCGATAATTTATTTCCATCTTATTCTTAAAAACATAATTCTTCACTTCATAGAAACCTAATATTGTTACACTAGACATTGAAAAAATAATTTTTGTGTTATGTCCCGTGATTTTTTGAGGGACCCTAATTTGATTGGGGGTTTACGAACTAGTGAACCACCTATAGAAAATTCAATTATATTTTGATTTATTGGAATCAATATATCATATAATTATTGTATTAAAAGTTGATAACTTATATGGTGGTTTGGGAAGCTTGATCATAACATTGAAAATCATCTACAATATTCATGTAGTGTTTCCATTTAGTATTACATTATTCCGTAAGTTTCATTCCTTATAATCTTAGTTTTATAGGATGTGAAGTATTTTTCAAGAAAAATACATTTCAGGGATGCCAAACCTCTAATAGGGGAATTAACATAATATAACAAATTTTTTAGTGTCTTGAATGTAAAATTTAATTTTTGATTCTTTACTTATTTTTCATCAACATTAAGACTTGTTAATTTAGAAAACAATGTATGAAATTATTTTATGTTCTTGTGTGAATCATCTCCTATGAGTCCATGTACTCTTGGTAATAATTGAATTAAACCATGTTTAATTTCATAATCGAGTGTCTCACCTTGTTCTTGAATACGTTCAGGTTGAATATCAACATTATGAGAGGTTATTTATTTTTGTTTTTTATTATTTTTTGACATGTTATACATGTTATGTTTCATTTCTTGTCTTGTTTTTGATGAAGAGGGGTTAGGAAATGTAGAAATATGTGGTGTGTACTCTGTAAAAGCGTTGTCTTGTGTGTCTCAATATAATTAATATAGAATAATCTCTTGTATGTGTTCAAAAGGAGGTCAATATCCTAGAGTAGAATTCCTCTTACACAAAGATTACACAGGAAATAAATAACAACAAATATGAATATATGTAAAGGTAAAAAATAAAATTAAAAATTATCACAAAATATACAAACAACATATCAAAACCATTCACTAAAATCGAAGTCCTCCCTAGAAAAAAAAAATTTGATCATGTTAGCATGCCATATAAAATTCATTATGTTTTTAATATTTATTTGAAGAAAATGTGAGAACCAACATCATATATCAAAGACTGTTGAATGTTTAAAGTGTTTATTTTTAATAAATATTACTTAAAGAGGGGTGGTATTTTAATAAAAATTAAAACTAAAATGACATAATTAAGGACATTAATATTTAAAAAAATGTGGATTTTGAAATTTTTTTCATAAATATGTGATCATTGATAAGTTAATATAATGCCTGAAATGTTCCTTATTCATAATTAATTTTTTAGGTGTAATCCATTGATTGATGGATAAACCTGATCTTGGGTACCCATAAGCCTTCAAAAAATGAATACAATACTAATTATTGACATAAGAATCTTGTAGTCAATGTCTATACCAGCATAATTATCTATGGTTTGTCATAGAATAATGAAATCACAAATGATTGGGAAAGAAGGGGATTCATGTGTTGTCCAATTAGAATAACATAAGTCGCACATTAAAATTACTCAGTAGACTGTTATGAAAAAAACCGTTTCAATTAAATGCATAATAATACATTTAGATACATACAAAAGATAAATTCAAAACAACAATATACACCAAAATAATAGATAATTGTGTTCAATAACTCCCTCTTCAAGTGTGTATCTCTCTTTAAATGATCACCCACCATTTCACCATACAATGGGAAGAGGAAGCCCACGTGGATATCCTTCTCACTCATTGACCCCGCTATGAGGATAGGTGCATCTATAGCTTCTACTATGGGGATAAGACTCCACTAGTAATCCACAATGGTATCACTTCACTCTTTGGTCATGCATGAAAATTAGGTTCCTAAGGTATTCTTTTATATCCAAAATGGGTTGTGTTTTTCCACCCCAAGATTTGTGCATATAACTTGTATATCAGTTTTGGACATGTAAAGGACCATATATTTTCTTGGAAAAATTTTGAGTGTTTTTTTCGGCCCCAGAGATATCTCCATGAAAATTTTGTCACCCATTAGTCATTTAGGATTAATTATATCGTCAAACTACAGATTCAATATTTTGAATTAATTTAGTTTCAGTTCCATGGATTGATCAGTTTGAATATTCCAAAAGACTGATGAATTTTTATTGGGTGACATGAGATGAGTTTTATCCCACTGAATTTTGGGTCTTCCAGTAATATTTCATCAAATTTAGATGCATTCATTTCTCTTAATGTTCAAAATTGGGGGACTGTGTTCTTGGAATTACATGTAGTTCGACCCATTTCCATTAATCATCATATATGTACCACTAAATCACACCTCTGAAAATGAAATCATAATAATATATAATTTATCTATCCAAAAGTGACAAAAATGAATAATTGAATAAAATTTAAATCCATTTTTATTATTTTTGAAATCTTAGATATAAAAATAGTTTAAGATGATGGTGTAAGGGTGAATTAAAATAGTGAATTACAGTGCTCTTAAGAACCCCATATGCAATCAATTGTAACTTCCTAAGAATATTGAATATTATTATGAATCTTTTGTGCATAAGGGAAAACTATTGGATGCTATAAATTACATAAAAACCCGTCAAATCGGCGTAATGATATTGGATTCCTATAAACACTGAGTAAAAACAAAATTTATCTACAATCCATCCAAAAAATAGTTAAAATTAACCCAATATTATAAAGGGGTCCTTCCCTATGTGTATATGTTGAAATATCTAAACGATATTTGATAAGATATAAGATTGCAACCCTATATGATTCCATATTTCTAACATTCCTGCTATGACGAATGATCCTTACATTATGATACCATTTGATTCATAGATTTGAAATATATTGATTCTAAGAAACTTTTCTATGTGTCCTAAAAACATGTATTGGTGGGTATGTTAGACATTATTTTTTACCCCACTGATTTTACTAATCATACTCCAACTGAGCTAGAATTTACATAAAATTCCCAACCATTCCATTAGAGGACATATAATGTGAGATGTTCTTGTAGGGACTTTTTCATTTTATCTATACAATCATTAATCCATTATTCACGATAAATATCCTCTTTAAGACCTTGTATTCTTTCATGATATATGATCTATATTTAGCACCTTGTGATTCATAATATTTTTAGTTCCTACATCATTCCATTTTGGATTTTGGTGGAATAAATTCATCATATAGATCTCTATGGTTAGGAGATCTGAAGATCAAACTGAAAACATAAAAACTCATGTTGAAAACCTTGTACACCCTATATAGGAAATTTGTACATCGTATTTATCATCTCAACTGGATTGGGAATGATATTTTTATTGTTGTATATATACTTATAGGCTACTCATATAGTTTCGTATAGACAAATGAACATTATCTCAGTTAGGAAATCCACATTGGTCTGGCACACCCTATACATTCACATACACATGATCCTAACACCCCTCCAGGATGAAGGTCTTGATCTTCCATTAATTTATTCAATTGATCCATATTTGAATTATTGATGATAAATGAGTAGAAATGAGGCATTAAATCCTGGGTATAAGGATTGATATCTAATGAATTACTATTTTGATGCATAGAACATGTCGTGAATGTGGATCCCAAAATAATTTTTGCACACAATAATGATATATTAGTAATAGGGAAGCTATTTCATTCTTTAATTATGGAAAGTGAAACATAGTTATTCAAAATCAGGTTGAATATATCCTTTTCACTTTCATTACAAAAATGTGGCTTATATTTACATTTTGGATATTCAAAATGATGATTCTCCATGTCCTTCACCATTTCCAAAAGAGTAGTGTCACATACAGGATAATAATCTAGTATGAAGATATTGAAAATCACATTGATATGATTACCATATTGTTCATTAGAGGTGTTATCCTTATAAGAATCCATTGGTAAACTACATGTTTTCACATTTCATTAAGAATAATTTTTTATAAAAAACAAGTATAAATTTATTGTTTTTTCAAGTGCATGGACTCGTGCTGGTCACCATCCCCGGTGACCTAGCGTGGGTCACCCACTCAGGTGGCCTCATATAGTGCACTATCATAGGTGATTATATCATTATGATAACTTAATTATAAGGGTTAAAGAGTGGAGATTCATAATAATTACAAGAAAAAATAGAAGAATAGTGCATTGAAAGAAACAATTATATGTGATTCATGAATGATGAATCATTGGAACACTTAGATCTAGTTAGAAACAATACGATACTTTTAGGGGATGAACATGATGAACCCCTATAGGATTGTCTTGTGCAATCTATTAATTCGTCAAGATTATGAAACATTCCTCCTCACATATCCCTAAGTGGAAATAAAATTCCCATGTTTATCGTTCTGTAATCATAAATTCACATGAACAGATGGAGGCTAATGAATGAAAGATCAAGAAACATGATTTCACTCTAACATTAGATCATACACAATTATTCTAATCAGATACAATCCTAATGAGTGGTTTTTATGAACACTCACTATAGTCATGTGAAAATGATCTGTTTCAAAGGTAATAATTCAAGGAAATTTTGTGCGGATAATTCCAAGGGTCACACAATTTGAGGAATATCTATCCCATATGGCCTATAATAGCGATGCCACGCAGGTGACACCTATAGGACAGTTCCACTAAACAAAACCTCAAAAGGTACATCCTAGAGAACCGTTCTAGTCATGAATGTGTGATGACCAACACTAAGAACCTTTGTGATCCTCCACCTTTACCCACAGTCCCATAATTACATATTAATACATTTTTTCAGCTCCTTATTTTGAAAAAAAAACTCATATATTTTACGACGATCATTTTTCACTTGTTTTTTTCCCAGACCCTCAAAACCATAAAAGTACCTCTCCAAAACCTAAGAGAAGAGGTTATTAATGGGAATAGTGTTATAAAATTCTAACTAGAGTTTTAAATAAAAAGTACTTGCATAAAGATACAAACCCCTCTAATTGAAATGATTTATGGAAATGTCCCCTTATCAAACCATGGGACTTACACGAGACCCTCCTAGGATTCATGAGGAAAACAAAAGTGAAAAAAAATGGTCTATACCATGTGTTTTTACACAAGTTATTTGTATTATAGGAATCATATATATCTCACACATGCTTTATCTTTATGAATTATTTATGATAAATTCATTCCTTCCATTTTGTAAGATTTATCTATCCTACTCATCTATCACTTACATGATCCCACTTTTTCTAACCAAGGCATAACCTGCATAAGGAGCCTTTGATTTCAATATTAATTCCACTAATGGATGGGAATATAATTTATCGGTACTCCATTATGTGGGATTACAAATAAAATCCTTGATAAAATCTAAGACATTGAAAACCATGTTGGAAGACAAACACATTTTTTTACAACATAGTTAAACAATCCATCGGGAATAGGCATCTCACATTTTTCCTAAATTATAGGAAAGGTAATGTGGTGATTTCAATTGGGTATTACATTGATAATGATGAATCCGAAATGGGGTGATTTATAGGGACCTAATTATCTCATACACAAGTGTAAGATATTTGTCCTCACCTACTCTAATTTGAGACCATGGAATTCCAATTTTAGATGGTATGTAGGGGTCATTATTTTATTTCCCCTCATGGGTTTGTGGATTATCATCTTATTTTCCCAGTAAAATGGAGATATGTAATCAATCATTGATTTAACCCTTTTATATTCTAATTATCCATAGGTAGATCAATATCTATATATGACAATCATGATTATGAAACAAAATACGAGACAAAAAAATCAAATCCCATTATTCTTCTATCGTATCCACAACCTATTCCACTAGTAGAAGATGTATTTTTCGTTTTACATAACATTTTATTCTTCATGTTTCTTATACAATGTATGAATTATGTAGAATTAGAGGATAGTTAAAATCAAGACTTTTCCACTAAAAAATTCATGTCTGAATGAATTATATTATTCATGACCTTCTTTAACATTCATTTAGAGGTAATATAAAGGAATGGGTCATAAAATATATCCATTCATCCCTCATGGAATCAACTGATTCTATCTAATCCCTAAATATACCTACTTAAATGGGAATCCTCCTCTGTGAAATCCCCAACCATGCCTCTAAATCACCTTGATCCGAGTTATTTTCCATAGCCCCATTAAAATTAGACTCTTATCTAGTATAATACTCTACCATGTTTTCACCATATCAATGGTTATTAAACACAAGGAGACCAACCATCAAGAAACCTCCACATCAATGAGTGTTCAAAAAATGAAACCTCATGTACCTTTTTTATCATCTGAAGAGATATGTATGATGCATCCATGAGGTTTAAACACAACTCAAAAAATTGACACTAATCATATCTAGTCCATATTCTCATTATGAACATGTCCAGCATGTGTGACCAAATCCCTTAAAATTTACCTAGGCCTCATCATCATAATTAAACAAAAAAAATTTTATAAGGACCATCCATCTACTTTTCATAACATCACGATGTCAAACATAACAGTTTGTCCCTCTTCACATGACCTTAAAATGTAGGATGTGTCCCATTAATTAGAATAAAAATAAATGGGTTATAATTCCATTAACATGGATACATAGGAATCCCATTTCATGTGAACAATCACAATTCCAAAACAAATTCTATATACACACAAAATGATAAATTCTAGAGTTCCCAATTGTGTGGATGAGAATAGAAAATGATGTAATAAATGAGTGAAGAATATTTAAAATGAATGTATTATGGTAACATTGATAGAGAAAATTGGAAATATATATATTAATATATCGATTAAGAACCATAGATATATACATTTTTTTATTTTCACATAGGATACAAATTTATTGTTAGTTTATAGGAAAAATGATTCATACATTGTATTTAATAAAGTATTCATGATCATGTATTAAATAATTAAGTTTTTCCGGATATAGGAAGTAATTAACCACATATTTATTTGATGAGTCAAACCTCATATAACCTCTACCAATGTGTGTATCCAAGATTCATTAGAGCCATTACCAAGGTATATACACCATGTGGATAAGGGAATACTGGGATTACATGAATGAAACATTATCAGAAAAAATAGATCAATGTGATCACTAGATAATTGAATGAAATGGTTAAAAAGAGATAGTATAATAAATAATTAGTGGGGTTTTGTATTAAACATATAGAAATATGTACCCCTACATTGGATGTGAAATTGAAACACCTATATGATCAACTAGCACAATATACCATCATGAAATAACATTGTGATTTTCCCTCCCACATATCCTTGTCTAGGAACTCAAATCACAATTACTGTTAATCCATAATAATGAAGAAAATCAATCAAATATAATCCAAAAAAATCATGATCCATAAATCGTTTTTTTCTATATCTTAGGATGAAAACAAGTTCATCCAATTAGATCCAATCATATTTGATGCTTTTTTGAGACACCCTTTTTTTCCTGAAAATTAGATTTTTCATGGGAAAATATTTTGAGGAAATGATAAGTGAATAATTTAAATGGCCTCATGCTTTAAATAGATCTCATATCATAAGTCCCAAATCAGTATTTCCTATCAGCTCAAACATTTTATCCAGTAATAATGAGCAATCCCAAAATATAAGTGCACTAGATAATCACTCTAGTCATACCTATTCACTGACCAAAGAAAAGTAACAGAATTAGACTACTCCTTCACCCTATAACCTAAAATTGGAAATAAAATGAACCATGTGGATCTGAATTTAGATGAAGAAAATTTTTAGAGAAGTCTTGAATCCTTTCTTGACCTATTACATCACCCATACCATCAAAAACCATACAGGGAGAACTCCAAATCCATGAGATTAGGTAATTAATGGTAATAATGGAATCAATGTCCCACTAGTGTGTGAAATAAAAAAAACCTATACATTGATCCACTGTAACACCCCAATATTTTATGAGATATATTTAATTTTTATTTCATTTATGTCTTGTGTGGTATGCTACACCAATATTATCTTGTTCTATACGCAAAAACATACTAACATGTAGTATACACAATGCTATGGTCGGATTGTGTTACACACAAGTTTATTTCACGCAGGATCTAGTGAACAACTAAAAAATATTATGGTAGTTATCACCAAGCCATTAGAATGAATGGAATGAATATTATAATCATAATTATGAAAATATGGTTCAGATATGATTGTATAATGATTCATTGATTACAAAATTAAGTATGAAATTAAATAAAAACCAATTGAATATAAAGGATTTGTTTTTTTTGAAAAAAATATTTAAATTAAAATAAGTATCTCTAAAAAAAATCAAATCATACATTATAAACTATATTTGTGAAATATATATATATATATAATATTCCAAATATGGTTTTATATTCATCATATATGTTGCATAAATATATTATAAGAAGAAATTCATTTTGGGGATAAAAGAAATATTTTTCAAAAAACTATAGTCTTACCACCTTTTAATGGGGAATCATTTTTAAATACTTTTAAGACAATTATATAAGTTTTATTTGACCTAATGAACTTATTATTTAGAAAAGGGACATAAAAATTTACCTTGTATATTTTTTATGATGAAATTTATATTTTAATGAGTATTGTAAAATACAACATTTTAAATCAAATATGCCCTTTTTTTAATTTTTTTATATAGATAGATTGTATATTTTTTTGTTTTAAAAAGTAATTGGAATTTTTTTATCATTTAATCCATTTTTTGTCATTGGAAGTAATTTTATATTTAAATTTGACATAAACACATGACAATCGTTTGATACGTTTTTACTTCTTAAAAACATGCGTTTAGGCTTTTGACAGTGAAAATTTATTTTAAATTTATTTATACCAATCCTTTTTTTTGAATTATGAAAAATTGATTCCATATATATATAATATTTGGGAAAAAATTATGTTAATATTTTACTTAGTTATGATATTATGAATAGTTACTATGATAATTTTTATTTAACACGGTTAAAGATGAATCTGGAAAATTAGTGTAAAAAATAATATGATAAGGAGAATAAAATTATGTTAAACCTACCAAAATATTTTTTTATGAATATATTTCTACTCTAGAAATATTATGTTCGAAACATAGTAATTTAATAGACTTTTTATAATCAAAATGAAACATATATGAATAAAACCAACGAATGTTAACCAATGTCAAACACTAATTTCATATTAATATAATAAATTCAATATAGGGATAACCAAGTCATATCTTCAAAAATAAATAGTCCACGGAAATATTATAAAATTACCTAAATCATGGAAATTTATTTTTAAATTTTAGGAAATAAATAAATACCTTAATGTATTATACTTTTAAGATGTAAAAATTAATTAATTGATGAGAAATCAAAAATACAATTTTTATTATAATACTAATACCTATCAAATGGACAAAACACGTGACAAAATAATGTTGGTTGAGAATTTATCAACCATAATTATCCATGTGCTATAAAAAATACAATATGGACCTTTATAGAAGAGAGTATGAATTTTATTTTTTTTATTCAAAGTAATGTTAGTGATGTCACATTCATACTTTAACAAGTATATCATTATTAATGTTGGATTTTCCAGAAGATAAATTCAACTAAATATATTATAATAAAATATTGTAAATTTTATTTCATATTTTCATTTAATAAATAATTATACTAAATGATCACACAATTTTTATTTAGTTATTATCTTAATAATGGAGAGACTAAATTAATAGTATTAAAAATATTAAAATAATAATAATATGGGTAATTAATTTTTATAATGAATTTAATTGATGACTTTGAAAAATTAAAGATATAATAAAATATCTAGTTCAAGGATAAAACCTTATCTTGATATTTCTAAAATCAATGAAATGAATAGTTGAAAAATTGACACAATTGAGATTTTGTTATAATATTGTTTTATAAAATTATTTAAATATAATAATTTTTTTTCAAATATAGAATAATTATTATATGGTCTAGAATGTTAAAAATTATTCATTTATGGTATAATTTAAATCCAATTAGTAAATAATTCACGCTTTTAATATTGAGACAATTTATTAATCTTAATTGAAGTGAAATAGAGTCACTAATTGTCAATTAAAATGAAAATGATTAAATTGAAATCAAAACATGTATAAATTTTATTAGTTGATTATATTAAAATATTATCATATCTATTATTCTAATATATCTCAATTTTGTGGTATTGGAAATGATTTTAAAAGTATTGTAAATAAATATTTTTGAGGATTCCAAAAGTGCCCCTCATTTCAATTATAAAATGGAATTTTCTCCCTCAACTATCCACATTATTTTGATCCATCCGTATTGACCATAAACAACAAATTTATCTTATAAAAATTATTAGAACCTTTATAGCAGTCCTAGTATTCTTAATAGACAATCTCTAGTGCTCTAAGACAAGATTTAGAGTAATCACACTGAAGAGGAGGTTAAATCATTTGATGATTCCTTGAAACTTATTTTTTCTTATACATACACCTCATTTATTATTACATTATAAAGTAATAACTCTATATTACATATATAATGTGTATTTGTTATTATTATTAAAAAACCATAGTAAACCATCTACCCATCCTATGAAAAATAAAATCACCGCGCTAGCGTACGTGTGGTTTACTTTCTCCACACTAGGGTGGAATCTATTTTTCACCATCATATTAAATGGATTTGTATAATGATATAATAAATAAGTATATATATTATTAATATAAAATTATATTAATTATGTTATAATATGAACTGTCTACATCAATACCATTCAATAATTATTGGATTGATATCGTCGCTCATGCCTACATATGACTTACCATCTCCACTGTGCGATGAGATTCGTTCTATAAAATACTCAAAAAAGCATGATTATGTGTATGATCTTAATGAATAAATATGATATATATTATACTAATAACATGTTATATATGATATAACTATAACAAAAAAATATTAATATGAACTTATCCGACAAAACATGCATGATAACATGAAGTAGTTAACGCATGAATAACGAGTAACAATGAAATGTTACAAACAAAAAGATGAAAATATGATAATTAAATTTATCCTAATAATAATTACTAATTTTTAATAAATCATTATCATTATTTAAATTATTATACAGGAGGTTTATAAATAAAAAATCATATTATACCAAAGCTATGGGATGCTTTTTAAATCATATTTGTTATCTGAGATTGTTTATACGTAAGTATTTACTCGGGATATATTTATCATCCACGTCCATGTTTCCTTAAAATGTTTTCAACTTTTTTTACTCTCCTAATATGTATTTTTAATGACATTTTTACCCTTTTTTACTTTTACTACATGGTATAAAAATAATAAATCTATTGTTTACCAAACATGTTACTTTTTGACATTTCCAGTAAAAGTACGAGGATATGTTTTCATACATATATGCCGTGAACATATTTTTACATATTCATGATGTGGTATTTCCATGAATCATCCCCTAAATGTTTTTATTTTTATTTTCAACAAAATTATTTCCTTTTAAAATTGCGTGCCATTTTGAGAATAGAAATAAAAATTGAAGAAGAAAAGCTATTATCTTCACAAATTAAGTTCAACTATTTTATAGAAATTATTTTCCATCTTAGATGGAATAAGGTTTTGTTTCTATCCCTATTAAAACTTTTATTTGATTTTGTTTATGATGGAATTTATTTTTATAAAATATCTTTATTTTATATGGATTATGTAATGTTGGAATGATGTTTAAGAAACCCATTTTATTTTATGGGTTATGTAATGATCAATGATTTATGTTTTTTTGGAACATGTATGAATGATTTAATTATGAGATGAGGGAGATTGATATCTACTTATATTTAATTGTGTAAATATTTTTAACTCATGATATAGACAAAAATAGAAAGCCAAATTAATCCAGTTCAGTAACAGTGGGCTGGAATGACATGTAAACTCAGTCCAGTTATTATCTTTTTTCACTATGATGGTTTTGGAAGCAATGTATTGGATACTATGTAAATCATATTATGTGCTTATTTATTTGACAGAAGTACTAGTTTTATGACAATGTAATTCTATTATCGGTAATTTCCTTTTTGATCTATGCCATTCATACTACCAATATTATGTTCATGACTCATGATTTTGTGGTTTAAAAATTATATTCAGGTTTTTATATTATATTTTTTATGTTTTTTATTCTATCCATGTTTACCCTTAATGAGAATTTGAGCTCAACATTTTTATGTTTTTTCCCTTAGATATAAATAAATGTTTTAGGTAGGAAAAAAGGGGAATATCTTTGTAGGGGATGTTAAAGATATTTCAAAATGTCTCCATGCTTCCAAATAAACAAAAGTAATTTGGTATTTGGCCATATTTTGTGTAATGTATTATGTATTTCGAAAAATAAATGTAATTTCCATGTACTTCTTGTTTGTTTCATTATAGTTGGTATCTGATAGAAGGCTTAGTTAACCATTTGAAACTATAATGTGAAAACATTAGTGATTTCCCCAAATATATTTTAATGGTATGTTTAGGGATTTCCCTAAGGTTATGTCTAACTATAGGTTAAATTCCTAGAATTGTGATAATGACCATAAAAAACCTAGTATTAAAACTAAGGTGTTAGATATTGAATATTCCCATCTTGATTATGTGGTCTTCATAGTATGAGGTTTTTCTTCTCACATTATTTTTTTGGGAATTAGACAACGGAAGAAAATAGGAACATTCATCTTAATGGAGAATATGTTGGACACTGGAATGATAGTATTCATGAAAAACCAAATGAAATGGGAGTTAGAAGACAAAACATCATTATAATACCCAATAAGAAATCTCATAATATGATCAATAATCTCAATATTGGATCATTTCTGACCCACCTAACAAGAGAATGGTGTAGTTTCGTTCTGATCATATTGCAAAGAATGTTCAATTTCCATAAGTAAATCATGTGGGATGAGGCATTAAGGAGAATTTTTTAAAGGTACTGGATGGTGTATCGAGTGTGGGAAAATAGGATAAAAATCAATTAATTGTAAAGGATAATGATCAATTTACATAATTGATAAGGATAATGGTATTACAATGATATCAAGGAAGGTTAAATGATTTAAATCTGGAATGTATGAGCATTATACAAATCCATTCCATAAGGGAATAAATTATAAAGAGAATTAGCATGGTCACCTGGGTAGTATTTATGTTGATGATGATGATGTGACTAAAATGATATATGATATAAATGTCCGAAGGAATAAAATGATGAAGCCCAGTCAATGGTTTATGAAAATAGTGTAATGGTTCTTGTTTATCATGAACAATGTTGAAAAAGTAATTTTATGGTACAATGGAATAAATAATCATCTACATATTTTAAAACTATTTTTTTTACTTAAGTATTTGATTGTATATATTAAATGGTACCAGTAGCCATGAAAAGTTATTCATGGATATTTGGAAAGCACATGATATGCACTCTTTGATTGGATATAGAGGAAATGATATGTTTGACAGTTTCAATGAACTCATGACTAATATAAAGACAAAGTGACATAATGTTTTCAGTATATATAATTTATGGTATCTCTAGTGTCTAGAAGGATTTATGCATGACCCAATGCATGTCTTCACTATGGTTCTATAGTAATTATTGTTATTATAATTTTTCAAGAGAATAAATGATTAAGGTATTCACATGTTTGGAATGCGACCACCACGAACTACCTTATGAGATATGGAATATAAACTTTAAGTTAATATAGGTCACACATTTCAAAAGATCTATATTTTTAGTTTTTGAAGTATTGTAAAGTTATAAATTTATAGATATTGTAAGTTATATTCTGATTGAATTTCATTATATTAGTGTATTATCTAACTATAGGTGACCTTATTCATATTTGATTACCTTTGCTAACATTTCTTTGTGATAGATGTATTGACCAATCATTTATCAGAAGATCTCCTAACACTTCATTAATGAATCATTAAAATTAATTTTTTAAAAGAATGATGAATTTGAAATTGTTCAAGGCACAAACAATCCAGATATTGAACCCAAATCAAGTAAGTATTTATTCTCATGAAAAAATGTTCAACAGTATAAAAATGATCCGGAAAAGAAATTATCACAGCCTCTTCAAATACAATGATTTAGATGGTCCCTTATATCATTGCATATTTATGTCTCTCTGGTAGATTAAATTCACCAAACATTATTCTCTTCACCAATCCATCAGAACATAACAGTTAGATTTATCTTTTATATCTAGGATTTCCTTACAAACCCACTATCTACTATGTGGAAATGTAGTGACGATTTACATTGGGTAACCATTATGTTTGGAACATTCCTTTTTATTATAATGTTTTAGTATTTCTTTTTTACTATATGGGATTCAATGAATTAAACTTTCAAGTAGTATGTCATTTATAACCTCGACAAATTTCGAGGATGAAATTAATTTTATGGAGGGTAGAATGTAACACCATAATATTTTATTTGATAGTATTATTTTTAATTTCAATGATGTATTCTATTCTATGCTACACCAATATTCTCTTTTTATATATTTAACACCATATTATCTTGTAGTATAATGAAAACTATGCTTCACTTCTATTATACAGACTTTCATTTGATGCAGGACTGATTGAACAACTGAATATTATTATGGCCGTTATAACCTAGCCATTAGAATGGGTGTAATTAATAGTGTTAAATGAATTAAGAAATAATGTTTTACATATGTTTATATAATGATTAAATGGTTAAAAATTGAATTAGTGAATTAAAATAAAACCTATTGAATATAAAGGATTTGTTTTTATGAAAAATAAAATATTTAATTTAAAATATGCGAGACTATGAAATTATAAAATTACAAATTTTGGATTTTATTAGTGAAATATATATGTATTATATATAATATAATATTTTCGATTTATATTATATTTTTTCCAGATATGATATAAGAACAAATTCATTTTTTGGATAAAAGAGTTATTTTTCAAAAAAAATCCATTCTACAACCATTTTATAGAGAAATGTTTTAAATATAGTTTTGATAATTTCATAAGATATAATTTACATAAAAAATTTCTTATTTTTAATTGGGAAATTAAAATTTAACTTTTATGAAATTGAGTTATTTTTATGATGAAATTCATATTTTAACGAATTGTGAAAACATACTTTATTTTAATTCAAAACTTCTATTTTGTCTTCTTTACATAAAAAGATAGTTTATTTTTTCAATTGGGTTTAAATAGTAATTATAATATATTTTTATAATATTATAAAATTTTGGTTATTTGAAGTAATTTCACATTTAAATTGGACATAAAAACATGAAAATATTTTGATATTTTTTAACTTTTTAAAAACCCCATTTTTGGTTTTTGACAACAAGATTTAATTTTAAATTTCTTTCATCCAATTCAGTGTTTTTAATATTAAAAAATAAATTTCAAATTTGAAATCAGGGGTCCCAAATTATGTCAATAGGTAACTTTTCTTGATATTATGAATAGTAACTATGATAATTTCTCTTTAGTGTGGTTAATGGTAAATCGAGAAAATTAGTGTAACAAATAATATGATAAAGAGAATAAAATGATCCAAAAACCTACCAAATAATTTCGTAAGAAAACAAATTTACCCTTAACATATTAGGATATAAATATAGTAATTTAAGGGCCACATGACAATGAAAATGACATATATATTAATAAAACAAATGAAAGTGACAAAATGTCAAACTCAAATTTCCTATAAATAAAAATAATTTAATGTATAGATAACTATGTGATATCTTGGAACATAAATATTCCATATAAATATAAAATAATTACTACATACAATTAATATATTTTTAATTTTTTTGAAATTAATAATTATCTTAATGTATTATACTTTGATGATGTAAAAATTAATTAATTGATGAGAAATCCATAAAACAATTTTTATTAAATTAATAATAATAATAATTAAAAGGAATAAACACATGCCCAAATAATATTGGTCAGGTATATCTCATCCCCAAGAATCAATTTACAGATAATATAACCATTTAGATATTTATTGAAGAGACTATGATATTTAAATTATTTTATTTAAAGTTTTATTAAATTTGTCACATTCATACATTAATAAGTATAAAATTTTTAATGTTCTATTTTACAAAAGATAAATTATAATACATATATTATTATTATATCTAGTAAATATATTTTCGTCATAGTATTTTATTATTAAATATTATTTTATAATTATATTTATTAAATAATTACACAATATTGATGTAGTGATTATTTTAATAATGTTAATATCAAATAAATGTAATAAAAAATATTAAAATAATTTTAATTTGGGAAAATTAATTTTTAAAATGAATTTTTTTGATGAATTTAATAAATTATAAATATAATAAATTATTTTTTATTTGGTAACACACTTTCTTGACATTTCTAAAAATCCATTAAATGAATAGTGTCAAAATTGACACAATTGAGATTTTGTTAAAATAATGCTTTATAAATTTATTTAAAAATCATAAAACTATTTAACAAATGTAGAAAAATTATGATATCATCTATATTTTTCTAAATTATTCATATATGGTATAATATAAATCAAATAAGTAAAAATTTCACCCTTTTAATATATAAATATATTTCTTATCTTATTTAAAATTAAATAAAATAACTAATTGTCAAATAAAATTATAATGTTTAAATTGACCTCAAAAAATGAATAAGTTTTATTTTGTGATGATATTCAAATATTTTCATATCATGTATTTGAATATATTTCATTTTTGTGGTATTCGGATTTATTTTAAAATTATTATAAATTAATGTCTTTTTGGTTTTCAAAAGTGCCCTCATCTCAATTCTAAAAGGGAACTTCCTCCCTCATCACTCCACATCATTTTTATCCTTCATTCTCGACCATACCCTAACAATTTCACTTATAAAATTTCATAGAAACATTACATAGGTTATCGTATTCCTAAAAAACAACTGGAGTGCTCCAAGAAGAGATTTATATGAGGCAAGACAAAGAAGAAGTAACATCATTAAATTATTATTTCAAACTTCTTTCTTCTTGTATTTTAACATCATGATTTGTTTCTAATAAATTAATAAATTTAGTAATAATTATAAACAAATATATTATTATAATTATAAATCAACCATATTCCACAATCTTCCAAACCCATGAAAAATGAAATCACCACGCTTGTGTACCTACAACTTACCATCTCCATGCTATGGTGTAATCTATTTTCACCACCACCTGACATGGATGGTTATAATGATTGAATTAATAAATAATTATATAATTAATTGACAATTAAATTGATTACTATATACTATTCGCCATCAATATCAATTGGATTCAACAATTATGGGAACAATATCATCAATCGTGTGTACGTATGACTTACGATCTCTACGGTGCAATGTGATTCATTATACATAATACTCAATAATTCATGATTATATTAATGAAAATAATGAATATTTTTTTATATAATACTAATAACAAACTATAAATTATGTAACTACAACCTAAAAATATTAATATGAACATATCCGAAAAAATGTGCATGATATCATACAGTAGTTAATACACAAATAATGAGTAACAATGAAAAGTTACTAACAAATGGATAATAAAATATAGTATATTTTAACATAATAATAATAATTAATATTTAATAAATCAGTACCACTACTTATATAATTATACAAGAAATTTTTACACATAGGAGGTATATGAGATCTATGGTAAGGTATAATTTTGCAATCTTATTTTTTATCAATGATTGATTATACGTAATTATTTACTGGGGATATATATATCATCCATTTACATGTTTTATAAAAATGTTTCCATAAATTTATTATTATTATTATATATATGTTTAAAGTCATTTTTACTTGTTTATTACTTTTACTACATGCTATGTAAGTAATCTTTCTTTTTCATTACCATATGAGATACTTTTTTACTTTTCCAGTAAAAATATGAGGAGAAATGTTTTTTAACTAATATAGAATGAACAGATTTTTACATATTCATAATTATTTATTTACATTGAGCTTCCCCAATATGTTTTTATTTTTATTTTAAACAAAATATTTTTTTTATAATTGCATGAAATTTTGAGAAAATAAAATGATTTTGAAGAAGAAAATATATTTTCTCCCAGAATTATGTTTTAGTGTCTTATCAAAATAATTTTCCATTTAAGATGCCATTAGATAATGTTTATATCCCTATTATTAGTTTATTATTATTTTTTTATGGATTTTATTTTTTTGAAATCCATTTATTTTATTTGTATTATGTTATGATGGAATGATGTTTAAGAAATCCATTTTATTTCATGGGTTATTATACAATTAATGATTTATGTTTTTATAGAACATGTAATAATGATTCTATTATGGGATGTGGGGACCATAATATCTTTCCAATGAATTGTGTAATGATTTATAACTCAATAGGTAGACATCACTGGAATAAAAATTAAATCAGGTTTAGTTATATTGGGTTGTAATGACAAATAGGCCCGGTTCAGTAATTGAATTTTTACACTATGATGTTTTGGGAAGAAATGCCTTGGATACTATAGATATTATATTATGTGCATGTTTTTTTACCACAAATCCATTTTGTATGACAATTTTATTCTATCATTGACAATTTTCCCTTTTCATTTATTCATTTCATACTTCTATGATTTATTTTATGACTCATGATTTTGATGTTTTGTCATTATATTCTTGTTTTTTACATTAAAATTTTTATGGTTTGTTTCATGTTCTATATTTTTACCCATAATGATCAATGTAACTCACCATTTTTATGTTTTATTTTCCCCTATGATATAAATAAGGGTTTTAGGTATGAAAAACAATGGGGAAGATCATTATGGGAGATGTTGATGAACATTGACAATGTTAGAAAAAATGATCCATGTTTTCAAAGACGCTGAACTAATAATATATTTGGAAATATATTTGTGTAATGTATTATGTATTCTGGAAATGAAATTTAATTTCCATGTATGTCATGTTTGGGTCATTATAGTTGGTATCTGAGCGAAGGATTAGATTACCATTAGAAACTAGGATGCAAACACATTAGTGTGATACCCAATGAAATTTCTCAAATACATATAAGGTTGTACCTAAGTGTATGTATAAATATAGGTTGGAGTCATTTATTTATGGTAATGATCATGAATTACCACGCATTAAACCTAAGGTGTTACATATTGAATATACCCCCTTGATTCGGTTTTTTTTCAAATTCTTATTTTTTCATGTCACACTGTTCTTTTTGGGTTTTAAAAAGTAGTTGAAAAAGGGAGGGTTCATGTTAATGTTGAATATAATTGTAAATGTAATGATATTATTAATTAGAAACAAAATTAAATAGGATTTGGTAGGCCAGACATCATTATTATTCCTAATTTAAAATCTCATTATGTGATCAATAATCTCAACGTTGGTGAGTTTTTGGACCCAACTAATAATTGAAATATCGAGTTTCATGTAGATCATTGTGGAAATAAATTGAATTTTTACTTAGGTAAATCATGTTGAAAATGTAATCAAGGAGAATGTTAAAAAAGAAATAGATTATTCTTTTAGTGTGGAGAATAAGGAGACAAATTTAGTTATTGCAAAAGAAATTGTTTAGTTAACACATTGGACAAGGATAATGGTATTACAAAGACATAAACCGTGGTTAAATGTTTAACATTAGTAATGTATGGGAATAATGAAAATATATGACACATGGGTGAATATCATTAATAAAATTTTCATGGTTACATGTTTAATATTTTCTTTGATGATAACGAAGTGACTACAAGTGATATATGAGTTGAAATAGGTGTTAATGAAACAAAACGACGATGCACGGTCAATGTTTTAAGAATATTGTGTAATGATTTCATGAATATCATGAATAATGTAGTATAGGTATTTTTAGTTTACTATGGAAAAAATATTCATTTAAGGATTGTTTTTCAGTTTTTTTCCATTTTGTATTTTAATATATATGTTGAATGGTATCAGTAATCACAAAAAGTTCTTCAATTAATTCTCCAAAGAACATGATATGCTCATAATGGTGGGATAAGGAAAGAAAGAGATTATTGATATTATTAATCACTTCATTACTAATATAAGGATAATGTTATAAAATGGTTTGGGTATGCAGAATTTTTTGTATTATGTTGTGTTAAAGGAGTAAATAGTGACAGAATACATTTTTTTCATAAGGTTAAATCATAATTATTAATATTACAGTGTTTCATGAGAATAATGGATTAAGTTATTCAGATTATTGGTTTGAGAAAACCAAGAAATACTTTATGAGAAATGAAAGATAGATGTTAAGTCAATTTAGTTAACCTCATTATAAAGGATTATATTTTTTTAGGTTTTGGAATGATTGTAATGTTATCGATTTATGGATAGTATAATTTTTATTTTGGTCGATGTTTGGTAGATTAATGTATTATGTCACAATTGGTGTCCTTATACATTATTGATTGAATGTGCTATAATTTTTTTGTGATAGATGGAATTACATGCCATTCTATCACATGTTATTCTAACTCTCCATGAATGGAAAATTTAACTTCATTTCATTAAAAATATATGAAGTATAAATTTTTCAATGAACAAATAACAGTGATATTATACCAAAATAATGTAAGTATTTAATCTCATGAAAATTTATTCAACTTTAGGAAAAGGATCTCAAAAAATAAAAATTTTATCCTCAAACCTTCTTATCGGATGAATCAGATGTTCCCGTAAATCATCACATATTTATGGATTTCCTGATGTTAACATTCTCTATACATTATTCTCCATCCCTATCTATCAGAACATAATTATTAGATTTTTCATTCATATCCATGTTTTACCTTCCCACATATATATTACTATGTAGAAATATAGTGATGAGTTAATATGGGTAAACCTTATATTTATAAATTTACTATTTAAATTGATGTTTTAGTGTTTTTTTACGATGTTAGTTTCCCTGAATGAAAAATTCAAGTAGTAAAACTTTTATAACCCTGACGAATCATGAGGAAAAAATTAATTTTATTGGGGATATAATGTAACACCCCAATATTTTATGTGATTGATTTATTTCTTAATTCATTTATGTATTTTGTTGTATGCAACACAACACTATATTTTCTTGTGGTATAAACTCTATGATTTGCTATTGTTATACACACATTCATTTAATGCCATGATGATTGAACAACTAAATATCATTGTGGTATTTAAAACCTAGTCATTAGAATTTATTAAATGAAAAATGTTGATTTAATTATTAAATAATGGATTCCATGTTTTTATATTATGTTTAGTTGGTTACTAAAGGATTAGTAACTTAAATAAAAAAAATTAATATACATGATGTATTTTTCTACAAATAATATTTAATTTAAAATAAGTTAGTCTATAAATTTATAAAATCAGTTATTATAGAATTTTATAAGTGATTTATATATTGAATATATTAAACATTAATTTTATGATTCATCTAATATGATTTCTATACAAGATATAAGAAAAATTTTATTTTTTGGATAAAAGAAGTATTAATGAATATTTTTACCACCTTTTGATGGAGGACCAAGATTAAATCTATTTTTTCGAAATTTTATAAGTCTTATTTATCATTATAAACTTATTATTTGGTAAAGAAAATTTAAAATTGTCCTTGGATAAAATTGTGTTATTTTTATGACAAAATTCATATTATAAAGAAATGTGAAAAATACTGCATTTTAATTAAAAATTAAATTATAATTTATATTATATATATAGGTAGATTATATTTTTAATTTGTTTAAAGATTATTTGGAAAATATTTTCGTTATTTAATAAAATTTTGGGCATTGGATGTAATTTCACAATTAAATTGGATGTAAACACATGACAATATTTTGATAATTTTTAACATTTTAAAATCTACCATTTTGGTTGTTGACAACGAGAATTAATTTCAAATAAATTTATACCAATTACCCCTTTTGAATTTTGAAAAATGGATTCAATATTTGTAATAAGTTCGTTAATATTTGGTTAATAGGTTACTATTTTTGATATTAGGAAAAGTAACTATGTTAATGTTTATTTGAAGGGGTTAATGGTAAATCTGAAAATTAGTGTAACATATAATATGATAAAGAGAATAAAATGATCCTAAAACCTACCAAAATCCATTTGAATGAATATATTAAATCCCAATAAATAAAAGGTTCTAAATATACCCATTTAAGGGCCCCATGAAAATGAAAATGTCATATCTATTAATAAATCCAATTAAAGTGACAAAATATCAAAATAACATTTCTTATAAGTATAAAAATATTAATATAGAAATAAGTAAGTGATATCTATTAATATAATCTTTTCAGTGATATAAAAAAAATTACCTACATATTGTTAGTTTATTTATATTTTTTTGTAAATTAGTAATTCCTTTCATGTCTTATACATTGATGAAGTAAAAATTAAATAATTGATGAGAAATGAACAGAATAATTTTTATTAAAATACAAATAACCCTTAAAAGGAATAAACACATGAACAACCAATATTGGTTGAGTATATCAAGCTTATAATTATCCATGTAAGTATAATGTGTCCATTTTGAGCCTTATAGAATAAATTATGTCATTTAATTTATTTTATCTAAAGTAATGTAAATAATGTCACATTTATTCTTCAATAAGTATAACATTTTTAAGGATGGATTTCCTAGAAAATAAATTATAATACATATATTATTAAAAAATATTGTAAATTTATGTTCATCGTAGGATTTTATATAAAAACTTTATTTTACAAATAAGTGTATTTAATAATTAGGCAATATTGATGTAGTGAGTATTTATATAATGGAGATATCAAATAAATGTTAATAAAAATTTATTAATAATTATAATTTTGGTTTCTTAATTTGTCCAATTAATTTTAAAGATTTCCTTGTCAAATTGGGGATATAATAAAATATTTGGTTTGAGTATAACTCAATATATTGATATATCTAAAAATCCATGAAATAAATAGTATCTAAATTGGTACAATTTATATTTTGTTAAAAGGATGTTTTAAAAAATTATTTAAAAATAATAAAACAATTTTAAAAACATATAATAGTTATTCTATGTTATAAAATTTTCTAAATTATTGATTTATTATATAATTTAAATCAAATAATTAAATATTTCAATGATTTAATATTTAAACACTTTTATATATTAAATAAAATTAAATAGAATAACTAATTGTCAATTAAAATCATATTGAATAAATTGAAATCAAAAAAATAAGAAATTTTATTGGTTGATGGGATTTCAATTTTATCAAATCATATAATAAAATATATCTCATTTTTGTGGAATATGTATTGATTTTTAAATTATTATAAATTATTAATTTTGATGATTCCAAAAGTGTCCATCAAATCAATTATAAAAAGATACTTCCTCCGTCAACACTCCACTCTATTTTTCTCCTTCATGATCAAACATACTCTACCCATTTCACTTTTAATGTTATGTAGAATCATTTTATAGGTCATGGAATTTTTAAACGATTAACTCTAGTGCTCTAAGTAGAGATTTCAAAGAGGTACGTCGAAAAAGATGTAATATTATTTACTAATTCTTTCAAACTTATTTCTTCTTACACATCTACCTCATACGTTGTTTCATTATAATGAATTTAACAAATTAGTAATTATATAATGAGATGTTTTATGATTATTAGTGAACCATAGTTTATCCACTACCCATCCAATGAAAACTAAATCACTATGCATGCATACATACGACTTACTGTCTCCACGCCTTGGTGTAATATGTTTTCACCACCTCCTTACATGAATATATATAATAATGGAATTAATAAATATATATTTGATAAATATAAAATTATTTTTACTTTTATATACTATACACCTCCCTCTTCAATACCATTCATCAAATATGGTAGCAATATCATCTATCCTGCATACATACAGCATACCGTCTCCACGGTGCGATGTGATTAGTTCTACATAATTTATATTAAAGAATGATTATATAAAATAATTGAATGAATAAATATGATATATATTATATTTATATCATGTTTTAAATGATATAAATACAACCTAAAAATAAGAATAATAACTTATCCAATGAAACATGCATGAGAACATAAAGCAGTTATTACAGGAATAACAAAAAACAATATAATGTTAATAAAAAATAGATAAAGCTATTGTCATAAATTTTATCATAAATATGATTATTATTCTTTAATAAATCACTAAAATTATTTAAATCATTATACAAGAGGTACAAATACGAAAAAAACACATCATACCTATAGTAAGGGATTATTTTTGCATTCTCATTTTATCCAAGATTGTTTATACATAAGTATTTATTTGGGATATATTTATCATCCATTTACATTATTTCAAAAAATGTTTTAATTTTTTAAAATATTATAAAATGTACGTTTTATATAATTTTTACCTATTTTGGTTTTTTCCTATATGGTATAGAAGGAATCATTCTTTTTTAACCATACGAGTTTCTTTTTGAATTTTCCTGTAAAAGTACGATGGGAATGTTTTTTTTAATTTATAAGGCATAAATTTATTTATATATATATATATAATTATTTAGATTAATCTTCATTTACATGTTTTCATGTTTACTTTCAACAAAATTCTTGTCTTTTAAAATTTCAGTAAATTTTGTAAAAAAAAATCATTTTCGAAGAAGAACGGATATTTTTTTATGATTTATGTTAATGTGTTTAATCAAAATTATTTTCCATATAAGATGAAATACTATTATGTTTCTATCCCTATCATCACATTGGAATTATTTTGTTTATCATGTAATTTATATATTTTAAATTCAATTATATTATATGGATTATCATACGATGGAATGATGTTTAAGAATCCCATTTTATTTCATGTGTTATTAAATGATGAATGATTTATGTTTTTGTGTAAAATTTTAGAATGATTTCAATATGAAATTGATGGGATATATATCTCAGTACAATGCATTGGGCAAATACATTAACTCATGATATCGACATTGCTGGAATGACTAGAAAATATGGTTCATTAATAAAGGGCTAGAATGACAAAGAAACTAGGTTCATTAATAGAATTTTTCTACAATGATTGTCTAATAAGAAATGACTTAGATTCTATGGAAAATCTATTATGTTCATATTTTTTTTCAATAAATCCATGTTTAATGTAAATTCTATTCTATCATGGTTAATGTTCAATTTTGATATATGTCTTACATAATTGTAATTTGTTTTAACTACCACCCGACATGGATGGGTATAGTTATGGAATTAATAAATAATTATATTATTAATTGAAAATTTTATCAATTCATATATACTAATAATCATCAATATCAATTAGATTCAATATTTATGGAAAAAAAATATGGTCGCTCGTGCGTATGTATGGCTTACAGTATCTACGGTTTGATGTGATTCATTCTACATAATACTCAGTAATTCATGATTATTTTAATGAATTTAATAAATAAATATGATTTATATAATACTAACACCATACTATAAATTATGTATCAATAACCTAAATATATGAATATGAACTTATTTTAAATAATGTGCATGAGAACATAATGTTGTAATACCCTAAAAATGAGTAGCAATGATAAGTTACGAAAAAATCATAGAAAATATGATAATAAATTATATCATAATAGTGATTAAGAATATGGAATAAATCAGTGAAATTATTTATATCATTATACATGAGTTTTGAACACATAGGAAGTATATCAGACCTTTTGTAATGTATAATTTTTCAACCTATTTTTTATCCGTCATTGATTATATATAAGTATTTACGGGTGATATATTTATCATCCATTTACATGTTTTTTTTAAATGTTTCCAATAAATGATTATTATTCTTATATATATTTTTAATATCATTTTTACCCATGTTTTACTTTTAATACATGGTATGGAATTAATAATTCTTTTGTTTATAGTATGAGGTACTTTATTGACTTTTCCAGTAAAAGTACGAGGAGAATGTAATTTTTATCTTATCTGGAATGAATGGATTTTTACATATTCATAATTCCTTATTTATATTTAGCTTCCTCGAGAATTTTTTTTATTTTAAACTAAATTATTTTATTTTAAAATTGCATGACATTTTGAGAGAAGAAAAGGTTTTTGAAAAAGAAATGATATTTTTCTCCGGTATTAAGTTTAAGTGTTTTATCAAAAAGATTTTCCATTTAAGATGCCATGGGGTTCTTTTTATATCCTTATTATTAGTTTAATTTTATTGTTTGTATTATGGGAATTTTTTATGAAATCAATTTATTTTGTATGTATTATTTTTTAATGGAATTATGTTTAAGAAACCCATTTCATTTAATGGGTTATGCTATGATTAATGATTTATGTTTTTGTAGAACATGTAAGAATG
This sequence comes from Viscum album, assembly GCA_963277665.1. NCBI lineage: Eukaryota > Viridiplantae > Streptophyta > Magnoliopsida > Santalales > Viscaceae > Viscum > Viscum album. Next base: position 138,166,414 of record OY728139.1, read on the forward strand.
ATTTCATTTTGAGATTTTTGGGACCAATATTTCCTACCAATTAATTGGGTAATGATTCATAACTCATGAGATATAAATGACTAGAATAACAAGTTAATATGGTTTAGTAATACAAGGTTGTAATGTCAAAGAGGCCTCCTTCATTAATTAAAATTTTCCACTATGATGTTTTTGAAATCAATGCCTTGAATACTTTGGAAATTATATTATGTGAATATTTTTAAACCAAAAATCCATTTTTTGGACAATTTTATTCTATCGTTTTCATTTTTCCATTTTCATTTATTCATTTAATACTATTTGGATTTATTTTATGACTCATGATTTAGATGTTTAATCAATATATTCTTGTTTTTAAATAAAAATGTTGATGGTTTATTTTATGTTATACATTTTTACACATACTAATCATTTGAACAAACCATTTTTATGTTTTATTTTACCCAGGATATAAATAAGGGTTTTAGGTATGAAAACCAAAGTGGAATATAATTATGGGAGATTTTGATGATCTTTTACCAAGTTATAAAACTATGCTCCATGTTTTCAATGACGTTAACCAAATACTCTATTTGGAAATATATTTGTTTAATGTATTAATTATTCTACAATTAAAATGTAATTTCCTTGTACATCTTGTTTGGGTCATTTTAGTTGGTATCAGAGTGAATGATTAGTTATTCTTTAGAAACTAGGATGAAAAACCTTTAGTGATATCCCCAAAGAAATTTCTAACGTATGTTTAGTGTGGTACCTAAGGGTATTTCTAACTATTGGTTGCATATCTATAATTATGTTAATGATCATTAATAACGAAATATTAATCTAAAGGTGATACATATTAAATATACCATCTTCCTTATGTTGTTTTTAGAGTATGATTTTTTCATGTCACACTATTATTTTTGGGTTTCAAAAAATAGCTAGAAATGAGGGGGTAACGTAAATGGAGAATAAAATTGTCAATGGAATTATATTGTTCATAAGAATCCAAATTAAATGGGAGTTGTTTGATGAAACATCGCCATTACGCCTAATAATAAAATCTCATTACATGATCAATAATCTCAACAATGGTGAGTTTTTGGACCCATATTATAATAGAAATAAAGAGTTTTATGTAGATCAAAGAGGAAATAATGTAAAAAAATTCAGGATAATAATGTTGGAAGAGGAATGAAGGAGAATGTTTCAAAGGAACTGGATGATTTAGTGTGTGTGGAAAAGAAGGAGACAAATCTAGTTATTGTAATATAAATGGTTTAGTTTACAAAATAGACAAGGATAATGGTAATACTAAGACATGAACCATGTTGAAATGTTTATAATTTTTAATGTATGCACATTATGAAAATTGATTCCATATAGGAAAATATAATGAATATAATTCTCATGGTTATATTTTTATTATTTGTTTTGATGATGATGATGTGACTACAAATGATATATGAGTTGAAAAAAGTGTTAAGGAAAAAACGATGGTGCTAGGTCAATGTATTATGGAGACAGTTGAATGATTTAATGATTATCTTAAATAATATTGTATTGGTGTTTTTATTTTACTATGTAATAAATATACATTTAAGGATTTTTTTCCCAATTTTTTTCATTATGTATTTGAAAGTTTATGTTGAATTATACTGGTAAACACGAATGTTTTTCAATTATTTTTGGAAATCACATGATATGCTCATAATAATGGGAGAATGAGAGAATGATATTTTTTATAGTATTAATTAAATCATTACTGATATAAGGAAAAGTGGATATAATGGTTTGGGTATATAGAATTTTTGGTATTTTTGTGTGTTTAAGGATTTAATCTTGACAGAATGCATGTTTTCTATAATTTTCTATGGTAAATATTGTTATTAACATATTTTAAGAGAATACATGATTAAGATATTCACATGATTGGAATGTGATATCATGAACTACCTTATGAGATATGGATGATATATGTAAAGTCTATTTAGTTCACCTCTTTCTAATGGTTTATATTTTTAGTTTTTTTAAAGATTGTAATGTTATCCATTTATGGATATTATAAGTTATATTCTGGATCATGTTTGTTAGATTAATGTATTATCTGACAATAGGTTCCCTTATACATATTTGATTACATGTGCAATCATTTTTTTGTGATATATGGTATGAAATGTCAATATATCACATGTTATTATAACTCTCCATTAATGACAAATTCAACTTTATTTCTTAAAAAAATAGATGATGTTTAAATTTTTCAAGGCACAAACAATGATGAGATTATACTGAAATCCTGTGAGTATTTAATATCATGAAAAATTATTCAAATTTTGGAAAAGGATCTCAGAAACTAAAAATTTTATCCCAGTACCTTCTTATCTTATGAATCATATGATCCCTTAAATCATCACAGATTTATTGACATCTGGATGTTAACATTCTCAATACCATATTCTCTATCCCTATACATCCAAACTTAATTGTTATATTTCTATTTCATATCCATGTATTAACATCCAACATATATTTTACTATGTAGAAATATAATAATTAGTTACTATGGGTAACCCTTATGATTCAAAATTTACTTTTTTTAAAAAATGTTTTTGTATTTTTTACGATGACAGTTTCCATGAAAGAGACTTTCCAGTAGTAAACCTTTAATAAACCTAATTAATCATGAAGGAGATATTCATTTTAAGGGTGGTTAAAATGTAATACCACAATATAATATGAGTTAGATTTATTTTTAATTTCATTGATGTCTTTTTTGGTATTCTACACAACACCATATTCTCTTGTGGTATATGCAACGTTATGCTTGGATTGTCTTATAATCATGACCATTTCATGCTAGACAGACTGAATAACTATATATTATAATACTAGTTATAACCTTGTCTTGAGAATAGATGGAATGAAAAATACTAATTTAATTATTAAATATTTGTTCACATATGTTTATATAATGAGTAATTGTTTACCAAAGGAATTAATAATTTAAATAAAAACAAATTTAATATAAAGGATGTGTTTTTCTAAAAAAACATTTAATAGAAAATAATTGAGTCTATGAATTTATAAAATAACATATTATGGATTTTATTAGTGATATATATATGTAATATATGAACATATTTTTAGATTTTTTTAATATGTTTTCTAGATATGATATAAGAAATAATTCATTTTTCTGATAAATGATTTATTAAAAACAGTATTACCAATTTTTTAGGAAGAACACGTTTTTAAATATACTTTTAAGAAATTTTATAATTAATATTTAACTTTATAAACTTATTATTTGGAAAATAGACATAAAAATTTACCTTGGATGGTATTTTGGTATTTTTATAATGAAATCCATATTATAATGAATTTTAAAAAATACTGCATTTTAATTCAAAATTTCATTATCGACTAATATATTTATATAGATATATTATATTTTTAATTGGATTTAAAAATTAATTAGAATATATTATCATAATTCAATAAAATTTTGGTCATTAAAGTAATTTATCATTTAAATTTTACATAAACAGGTTACAATCTTTTGAGATGTTTATACTTTTTAAAAACTAGCTTTTTGGTTTATGATAATGAGAATTAATTTAAAATTAATTTCTGCCAATTGATTGAATTGAATTTTGAAAATTTTATTCAATATTTGTAATAACTATGTTCATATTATTTTAATAGGTTAATTTTTTTGATATTATCAATATTAACTATAATATTTTTTATTTGACACGGTTAATGGTAAATCTGGAAAATTAGAGTGACAAATAATATGAGAAAGAGAATAAAATGATCCAAAAAACAACCAAAATCCTTTAATATGAATAAAATTATACCTTTTTAATAATAGGTTCTATACTCACCCATTTATGGGCCACTTGACAATGAAAATGTCCTAGAAATTAATAAATCCTGTGAAAGTGAAAAAATGTCAAACTTGAATTTCTTTTAAGTATAATAATTTTAATATAGTGATAAGAAAATGACATCTATTAATGTAAAAAGTCTATATAAATATAAAATAATTTCTTAAATCATGTTTATTTATTTTTAATATTTATAAAATTACTAATTACTTCCACGTCTTATACATTGATAATGTAAAAATTATTTCATTGATGAAAAATAATATACAAATTTATTAATATACTAATAACCATTAAAAGGACTAAATACATGATCAACTAATATTGGTTTAGTATATCTCGACCAGAAGTATCCATTTAACAAGAATGTGTCCATTTTTATCATTATAAAACAGATTATGTTATTTATTATATTTTATATAAAGTTATGTTAAAGTTTTCACATTTATACTTTAATAAGTATAACATTTTTAATCATGGATTTCCAAAAGATAAAGTATACTACATATATTATTATAGAATATACTACATTTATGTTCAACACATTATTTTATTTAAAATATTAATTCTACAAATAAGTATATTTAGTAATTACACAATATTGATGTGGTGAGTATTTTAATATTGGAGATATCAAATAAATGTTAATAAAAATATTAATATAATTATAATTTGGGTTACTTAATTTTCCCAATGAATTTTATAGATTACGTTGTCCAATTCGTTATATAATTAAATATTTGGTCATAGTATAACTCAATATATTTATATTTATAAAAAACTATGAAATTAATTGTATCAAAATTGACAAAACTTATATTTTGTTAAAATAATTTTTTATAAAAGTATTTAAAAATTAAAAAAATTAAAAAAAATTATTAATTTTGATGTGTTCTAAAATGATCTAAATTATTAATTTATAGTATAATTTATATCAAATTAGTAAATATTTCAACCATTTAATATTTAAACAATTATTTATAATAATTAAAATTTAATAGAATAACTAATTGTCAATTAAAATCATAATGAATATATTTAAATAAAAACATTTATATATTTTATTGGTTGATAATATTTCAATATTATCATGACATATATAAAAATATATCTTATTTTTGTAGAATTTGTATTGATTTTCAAATTAGTATAAATTAATATTTTTGAGGTTTCCAAAAGTGCCCATCGTTTCAATTATAAAAGGAAACTACCTCCCTTAACACTCCACTCCATTTTGCAACTTCATTATAAAATATAATCTTCCCATGTCACATGTAAACTTCTTTAGAATTATTTTATAGCTCATTGAATTTTTAAAAGATGAAATCCAGTGCTCTAAGTAGAGATTTAGAAGAGGCATGTCGAAGAAGATGTAATATTATTTACCCATTCATCCAAACTTCTTTCTTCTTTGACATCCACCTCATGAGTTGTTTCAATATAATGTAAAAATAAATTAGTAATTATATAATGAATTGTTTTTATGATTATTAATGAACCATAGTCCTCCTTCAACCCATCGAATGAAAAACTAAATCACCATGCGTGCGTATGTTCGACATACTATCTCCACGCCTTGGTGTAATATGTTTTTCACCACCTCCTTTCATGAATGGATATAAGGATGGAATTAATAAATATATATTTGATTAATATAAAATAATATTTACATTCAGACACTATACATCACCCTCTTCAATACCATTCAACAATTATGGTAAAGATATCGTCTATCATGCGTACATTAGGCTTACCGTCTCCACGATGCGATGTAATTCATTCTACATAAATTTCATTAATGCATTATTATATAAAATAATCGAATGAATAAATATGAAATATATTAGACTAATATCAACTATTAATTGATATAATTATACCCTAATAATAATAATAATAACTTATCCAACGAAACATTCATGAATACATGAAGAAGTTATTATAGGAATAAAGAAAAACAATAGAATGTTACTAATAAACTGATGAAAATATTGTCATAAATGTTATCATAAATATTATTATGATTCTATAATAAATAAATAAAATTATTTAAATCATTATAATGAGGTTCAAATACAAACAAACACATTTTACCAATGTTAAGGGATAATTTTGGGAATCTCATTTTTTCTGAGATTTTTAAACGTAAGTATTCATTGGTGATATATTTATCATCATTTTCCATGATTTAAAAAATGTTTTACTTTTTTTAATATTATTAAATGTACGATTAATGTAATTTTTAACTATTTTGTGCTTTTACTATATGGTATGGAAGGAATCATTCTTTTTTTAACCATATGAGATTTTTTTTTGAATTTTCGTGTAAAAGTATGATGGGAATGTTTTTTTAAATTTATACGGCATGAATGTATTTTTAAATATATTTAACAAATTATTTATATGAATCTTATTTTACATGTTTTTGAAGTTTACTTTCAACAAATTTCTTCTCTTTTAAATTTCATTGCATTTTTTGAAAAGAAATTATTTTTGAAGAAGAAAGTTTATATTCCTTAAGAATTATGTTAAAGTGTTCAATCAAAATTATATTCTATATAAGATGAAACAATTTTATGTTTCTATCCCTATCATAACATTGAATTTATTTTATTTGTGATGGAATATATTTATATTATATTAAATTTGTTTATATGGATTATCCTATGATGGAATGGTGTTTAAGAAGCCCATTTTATTTCATGGGTTAATCAATGATGAATGATTTATGTTTTTGTGTAACATTTAAGAATGATTTCAATATGAGGTTGGTGGGATGTATATCTTCCAAAAATGCATTGGGAAAATACATTAAGTAATGATATAGACATGGTTGGAATGGAAAATAAATGTGGTTCAATAATAATAGGCTAGAATGACAAAGAAACCCAGTTCATTAATTGAATTTGTCCACAATGATTTTTTAATAAAAAATTCCATGGATAATATGGGAAATATATTATGTTAGTATTTGATTTCCACAAATCCATGTCTTATTCCAATTATATTCTATCATGGTTAATGCTCATTTTTGATCTATTTCTTGGATAATTGTAGTCTGTTTTCACTACCATCCGACACGGATGGGTATAGTTATAGAATTAATAAATAATTATATTATTAATTGAAAATTAAATCTATTCATAGATACTAATAACCATCAATATTAATTACATTCAACAATTATGGAAAAAAATACGGTCGCTCGTGCGTATGTACGACTTACGGTCTCTACAATGCGATGTGATTCCTTCTACATAATACTCAATAATTCATGATTAATTAAATGAATTTATTGAATAAATATGATTTTTATAATACTAAAACCATACTATAAATGATGTATCAATAAACTAAAAATTTAAATATTAACTTATCCAACATAATGTGCATGAGAACATAAAGTTGTTAATACCCTAAAAATGAGTAACAATGAAAAGTTACTACGAAATGGATGAAAATATGATCATAAATTTTTTCATAATAATGATTATGAATATAGAATAAATCAGTGTCATTATGTATATCTTTATTCAGGAGTTTTGGACACATAAGAAGTATATCAGACCTATGGTAAGTTATTATTTTTCAATATAATTTTTTATCCAATATTGTTTATAAGTAAGTATTTACTGGGGATATATTGATCATCCATTTACATGTTTTCTAAAAAATTTACAGTATGTTATTATTATTCTTTGTATATTTTTAATGTCAATTTTACCCATTATTTAAAATTAATACATAGTATTGAAGTTATCATTCTTTTGTTTAGGGTATGAGGTACTTTTTCACATTTCTAGTAAAAGTATGAGGAGAATGAATTTTTTAATTTATATGGAATGAACGGATTTTTAAATGTCCACAATGCTTTATTTCCATGGAGAACCCTCAAATTTTTTTTTTATTTTAAACAAAATTATTTTATTTTAAAATATCATGTTATTTTCAGAAAAGAATATTTTTGTGAAGAAGAAATGATATTTTACTATGGTATTAAGATTAATTGTTTTTTTGAAATAATTTTCCATTTCAAATTCCATAGTGTTATGTTTATATATCTATTATTAATTTATTTTTATTGTGTCTATTATGGAATTTATTTTTTTGAAATCAGTTTACTTTATATGTATTATGTTGTTATGGAATGAGGTTTAAGAAACAAATTTCTTTTCATGGGTTATTCTTTGATAAATGATTTATGTATTTGTGGAAAATGTAAGAATGATTTCATTATGAGATGGGTGGGACTGATATTTCCTTCCAATGAATTGGGTAATGATTCCTAACTCATGAGATAGAGATGAATAGAATAATAAGTAAATTTGGTTTAGTAATACTGGATTAGAATGACAAAGAGGCATAGTTCATTAATTAGCTTTTTCCACTATGATATTTTTGGAAGCAATGCCTTGGATACTATAGAAATTATATTATGTGCATATTGTTAAGACAAAAATTCATTTTTAATACAATTTTATTCTATCATTGTTAATTTTTCCTTTTCATTTATTCATTTAATACTGCTATGATTTATTTTATGACTCATGATTTTGATGTTTATTCAATATATTATTGTTTTTAAATTTAAACGTTGATGGTTTGTTTTATGTTCTCCATTTTTACCCATACTGATCAATTGAATAAATCATTTTTATGTTTTGTTTTCCCGAGGATATAAATAATGGTTTTTGGTAGGAAAACATTAGGGTAAGATCATTATGTGAGATGTTGATTATCTTTCACCAAGTTAGAATATTATGCTCTATGTTTTCAAATACACTGAAATAATATTCTCTTTGGAAATATATTTGTGTAATTTGTTAATTATTCTTCAAATGAAATGTAGTTTTGATGCACGTCAAGTTTGTGTCATTTTAGTTGGTATCATAGTAAAGGATTAGTTAATCTTTATAAACTAGGATGCAAAAACATAAGTGAGATCCCAAATTATATTTCTAAGGTATGTATAGTGTTGTACCTATGAGTATGTCTAACTATTGTTTTCTTTTCTATAATTATGTTGATGATCATGAATAACCAAGGATTAATCATATAGTTGTACATATTGAATGTACCCCCTGATTATGTTATTTTCAAAGTATGATTTTTCATGTCACACTAATATTTTTGTGATTTAGAAAATAGTTGGAAATGATCAAGATCATGTTAATGGAGAATATGATTGTCAATGGAATGATATTATTCCGGAAAAACAAATTAATTGGGAGTTGGCAGGTGAAACATCATTATTATGGATAATAAAAAATCTCATCATATGATCAATAATCTCAACTTTGGCGAGTTTTTGGACCTAGATTATAAGAGAAATAAAGAGTTTCATATAGATCGTAGAGGAAATAATGTAAAATTTTTGTCATGTTAATCATGCTGGAAGAGGAATCAAGGAGAATAATTAAATGGAACTGGATGATTCAATGTGTGTGGAAAAGAAAGATACAAATCTAGTTATTTCAAAGGAAATGGTTTAGTTAACACAATGGACATGGATAACGGTAATACTATGACATGAACCATGGTTAAATGTTTAAAATTTGCAATGTATGCGCATTATGAAAAATGATTACATATGGGTAAATATCATGGATAGAATTCACATGGTTAGATGGGTTATATTTGGGTTGATGATGATTATATGACTACAAATGATATATGAGTTGAATGAAGTGTTTAGAAACTAACGATGGTGCTCTGTCAATGTATTATGAAGAAAGTGGAATGATTTCAAGATTATCATATATAATTTTATATAGGTTGTTTTATGTTACTGTGTAACAAATATACATTTAAGGATTGATTCACAATGTTTTTTCATTATGTATTTGAAATTATATGTTGAATTATACTGGTAAACATGAAAATATTTTCAATTGTTTTTGGAAAGCACATTATATGCTCAAAATGATGTGATAAAAAGTGAATGATATTTTTGATAGTATTAATGACTTTATGAGTGATACAAGGAAAAGCAGATATAAAGGTTTGGGTATATAGAATGTTTGGTATTTTGGTGTGTATAAGGAGTTAATCTTGACATAATACAAGTTTTCCATAATTTTATATGGTAAATATTGTTATTAATGTGTTTCAAGAGAATACATTATTAAGATATTCACATGATTGGAATGTGACAACCAAGAAATACCTTATGATATATAGAAGATATATGTTAAGATGATTTAGTTCACCTCTTTCTAATGGTTTATATATTTAGTTTTGATAAGGATTTTAATGTTATCCATTTATGGATAGTATAAGTTATATTCTGGATTATTTTTGTTAGATTAATGTATTATCTGACAATAGGTGACCTTATAATATTTTATTACATGTGTAATAATTTTTTCTGGGATAAATGGAATGAAATTTCATTATATAGCATCTTATTCTAACTCCCCATGATTGATAAATTCAACATCATTTCTTTAAAAAATAGATGATGTAGAAATTGTTCAAGGAACAAAAAATGCTGAGATTGTACCAAAATCATGTATGTATTTAATATCATAAAATTTTATTCAACTTTAGGAAAAGTATCTCAAAAAATAAAAATTTTATTCAGGTACCTTCTTATCTGATGAATCGGATAGTCCCTTAAATCATCATTGATTTATGGAATTTTGGATGTTAACATTCTCAATACCATATTCCATATCCATATCCATCCGAACATAATTGTTATATTTCTGTTTCATATCAATGTTTTAACTTCCAATATATATTTTACTAGGTAGAATCATAGTTATGAGTTACTATGGGTAACCCTTATGTTTCTAAATTTATTATTTAAATTGATGTTTTAGTATTTTTTATTTTTATAGTTTCCATGAATGAACCAATCCTGTAGTAATCCTTTAATAACCCCAATGAATCATGAGGGATAAATACATTTTATGGGGGTAAAATGTAAGACCCCAATATTTTATGAGATTCATTTATTTTAAATTTCATTTATGTCTTTTTTGGTAATCTACGCAACACCATATTATCTTATGGTATACGCAACGCTAAACATGGTTTGCCTTATAAACATAGTCATTTCATGCTAGACTGATTGAGTAAACAAAATACTGAAATAGAAGTTATAACCTAGTCATTGGAATATATGGAATGAAAAATGCTATTTTAATTATGAAATATTGGTATACATATATTTTTATAATGATTAATTGATTACCAAAGGAATTATAAATTTAAATAAAAACAAATTTAATATAAAGGATGTGTTTTTATAAAAAAATATTTAGTTGAAAATAAGTGAATCTATAAATTTAAAAATTCAGATATTATGAATTTTATTAATTAAATATATATGTAATATATTGAAAATTATTTTTTAGATTCATTTAATATTTTTTCTAGATATGATATAGGAACTAATTCATTTTTTTATATAAAAGATGTATTAAACAAATATTTTTACCTACTTTTGATGGATAACCCTTTTAAAATCAACTATTTTAAATTTTGAAAGTTATATTTAATATTTTAGACTTCTTCATTGGAAGAGAGACATATAAATTAACCATGGTTGAAATTTTGGCATTTTAATGATGAAATTAATATTATAAAAAATAGTGAGAAATTATGCATTTTAATTCAAAATTTCTTTGTCGTCTAATATATGTATATAGACGGATTATATTTTTAATTGGATTTAAGATTAATTGGAATATATTTTCATAATTCAATAAAATATTTGTCATTATTTTTAATTTCAAATTTAAATGCGACGTAAACTTGTTATAATCTTTTGATAAGTTTTTCCTTTTTAAAAACATCTTTTTGGTTTTTGACAAAAAGAAATAATTTTTTCCAATTAATTGAATTTATTTATATGAAAAATTGATTACATATTTTTAATAATTGTGTCCATATTATGTTAATAGGTAATTTTTTTTGATATTATGAATAGTATATATGATAATTTTTATTTTAAGTGGTCAATGGTAAATCTGGAAAATTAAAGTACAAATAATATAATAGAGAGAATATAATGATCCTAAAACCTACCAAAATTCTTTAATATGAATAAAATTATACGGTTGAAATATTATGTTCTAAACTCATCCATTTAAGGTCCACCTGACAACGAAAATGTCATAGCTATTAATAAATCCAATGAAAGTAACAAAATGTCGAACTCACATTTATTATAAGTATAATAATTTTAATATAGTGATAAGCTAGTGATATATATTAAAATAAACAATATATTGAAATATATAATAATTACATATATCAGGTTAATTTATTTTAAATTTTTACAAAATTACTAATTACTTCCATGTCTTATACATTGATGATGTAAATATTAATTAATTGATGAGAAATGAAATAAAAATTTATTAAAATACTAATAACCATTAAAAGGTATAAAAACATGAACAAATAATATTGGTTGAGTATATATATACCATAAGAATCCATTGAACTAGAATGTGTCCATTTTGAGCCTTATAAAATAGATTATGTCATTTATATTATTTTATCTAAAGTAATGTTAAAGTTGTCACATTTATAATTTAATAAGTATAACTTTTTTAATGATGGATTTCCTATATGATAAAGTAGAATACATATATTATTATAAAATATAGAAATTTTATGATCATTGTAGTATTTATTTTTAATAATTTATTCTACAAATAAGTATATTTAATAATTACACAATATTTATGTAGTGAGTATTTTAATAATGGTGATATCAAATAAATGTTAATAAAAATATAAAAATAAATAATAATATGGGATACTTAATATCTCCAATGAATATTTTATATTACCATGTCAAATTGGGGATATAATAAAATATTTGGTTGGTGTATAACTCAATATATTAATATTTCTAAAAATCCATGAAATGAATAATATGAAAATTTGCAGAATTTATATTTTGTTATAATAATGTTTTGTAAAATTATTTAAAAATAATAAAACAATTTTAAAACTATAAAATGATTATTATATTTTCAAAAATTATCTAAATTATTTATTTATTGTTTAATTGAAATAAAATAAGTAAATATTGCAACATTTTAATATGTAAACAATTTTTTATATTACTTGTAATTAAATAGAATATCTAATTTTCAATTAAAATGATAATGAATAAATTGAAATAAAAAAATTTATAAATGTTATTGGTTAATGATATTTCAATATTATAAAATAATATATTAAAATATATATCATTTTTTTGGAATTTTTATTTATTTTCAAATTATTATTAATTAATATTTTCGAGGTTTCCATAAGTTCCCATTAATTCATTTATAAAAGGACACTTCCTCCCTCAACTCTACACTCAATTTTTTGTATTCATGATTGAAAATAATCTGCCCATTTCACTTTTAAAAAACTATAGAATTATTTTATATGTCATTTAGTTTTTAAAAGATGAACTCTGGTGCTCTAAGTGGTTATTTAGAAGAGGCATGTCGAAGAAGATGTAATATGATTTACCGATTCTTTCAAAATTATTTCTTCTTCCACTTCATCTTCCTCAGTTGTTTCATTATAATGGAATAAATATATAGTTAATTATATACTAAGAAGTTTTTATGATTATTAATTAACCATATCCCACCTTCTATCCATCCAATGAAAAATTAAATCACCATGCATGAATACGTACGACCTACCATCTCCACGACTTTGTGTAATCTGTTTCTCACCACCTCTGTACATGAATGAATATACTAATGGAATTAATAAATACGTATATGATTAATATAAAACGATATTTATTTTGAGATACTATACACCACCCTCTTCAATATAATTCAACAATTATGGTAATGATATCGTCTATCCTGCGTACGTACTACTTACAGTGTCCATAGTGTGATGTGATTCGTTATACATAATTTTTATTAAAGAATGATTATATAAATTATTTGAATGAATTAATATGATATATATTATACTAATACCACGTTTTAAATGATATAAATATAACATAAAAATATGAATAATAAATTATCCAATGAAATATGCATGAGTACATAATGTAGTTATTACATGAATAACGAGAAACAGAAAAATGTTACTAACAAAGAGAATAAAATATGGTCATAAATTTTTTTTTAATATTATTGTGCTTCGTGAATAAATCATTGAAATTGTTTAATTCATTATACATGACGATCAAATCCAAATGAAACACATCATACCGAAGGTAAAGGATAATTTTTTAATCTCATTTTTATCCGAGATTATTTATATATAAGTATTTATTGGTGATATATTTAGCATCACAATCCATGTTTTAAAAAATTATTTAACAATATTTTTAATATTAGAAATTTTTAGTTTAATGTAATTTTTATCCATTTTGGGAATTTTCTACTTGGTATGGAAGGAATCATTCTTTTGTTAACCATATGAGGTTGTTTTTGACATTTCAAGTAAAATTACGAGGGGAATGTTTATTTAATTTATACAGAATGAATGGATTTTTACATATAAAACACATTATTTTCATGAATCCTTTGTTCATTTTTTCAATTTTATTTTCAACTGATTTTTTTTAAAATATTTCGTGTCATTTTGTGAAGCGAAGTCACTTTTTAAGAAGAAATGATATTTTTCTTAAGAATTATGATAAAGTGTTTTATCTAAAAAAAAATCCATATTGGATAAAATAGTGTTATGTTTATATCTATATTATTACATTTATTTTAATTTTTTGTGATTGATTTTATTTATATGAAATTAATATATTTTATATGGATTATCTTATGTTGGAATGATGTTTAAGAAACCCATTTTATTTCATATCTTATTCAATGATGAATGATTTATTTTTTGTGTAACATGTAAGAATGACTTCATTGTTATATTGGTGGGACATATATATCACTAAAATGCATTGGGTGAATATTTTAACTCATGATATTGATATAACAAGAATGGAAATTAAATCATGTTCAGTAAAACATGGCTAGATCAACAAATAAATTCAGTTCCATAATGGACTTTCTCCACAATAACTGTCTTGGAAGAAATTCCTAGGATATTATGGAAAACATATTATGTTCATATTTTTATTACACAAATCTATGTTTTATTCTAATTCAATTCTATCATGGTTAATGTTCATTTGTGATCTATGTCATACATACTTTGAATATTTAATTCATCACACATGATTTTGATGTTTATTCTTATATTGATGTTTTTACATTCAAATTTTTAATATTTTTTTTTGTTCTCCTTGTTTACCATTACATAGAATTTGATATCACTATTAGTATGTTTTCTTTTTCATAAGAAATAATGACATGTTATAGGTAGGAAAATAGGAGGGGATGATCTTTATTAAAGATGATAAATATCCTTCAATATGTTAGAATATTATATTTCATGTTTCCAAAGACACACAACTAATATTGTATTTAGTTATATATTTGTGAATTGTATTATTTATTTTATTTATAAAATTTATTTTCCATGTAGTTCAATAATGATTCTATATATCCACTCCAATTTAACAAAAAATAACAACTGTAATGGCCCCTTCACAAACCCTAAACTAGTGTATGACCCCTCTAGGGGCACCTGAGGAAACCCTTGAGTCTTAATGCATGGGCCTAACCAAGTGTTATTTCATAAGTTATCCATCTTATAGAAGTAATATAAAGATCATATATGCCTCATATTTGGGAATAAATTTTCCTCTATATAAAAAATTCTTTATATGTGACATCTCTTATTTTCCCATCTTCCACCTTAATCATTCCTACTCATACACGCCCAATAATCACTTGTGTGAGAATCCTTCAAGCCCTATCTTCATGATACCAATGGTATAGAACATTCACCAATGGAACTCACTTCAGAGTGATATATAATAAAATCCCTAAATGAAGCCTCTCGACATTCATATTAATTGAGAAAGCCACACGAACTTGTCTCTAATTATGTTATGAATTCTGTCTAAAAGAAGTGTCCCACACATTCCCAACCCAATGGGTAGTGTCCTCAGGATGTGTAAATTTATGCATCCCTTTGGTAATGATGAGCCCAACCATATGGGATGTTTCAGAGACCCCCATATCTCAGTCACATAGGTTATGAATTTTTCCTCCTCTTCTCATTTAAGTAACCATGAACCTCTCCTATCATATTTTATGTGTTGGTGGATCACAATTTCAAATCTGTTTGAGGATTAGTGTGTTATACTCTTATATTATACGGAACAATGATTTTTATCATTCATTATGTAATAATCACCTAGCCTTAATATTGTTTCGTTTCTAAATGGGTAGCCGTATATGACTATCCTAGTTACAAAATATGATAAGATGTAAGACATAAAATACATCTCTTCTTCTCACATATCCTCATCATCTTCCAACCTCAAATTAATGATTGTATAGTTTTCAAAACAATGCACTTCATATTGTTTCTCACAGAAAGAATGACCTTTCTTGTTTTATTGTTTAGTTACAACCATGAAATATTCAAAATAAAATGAATGTACTAATGGGGAATCATTTTTTAGATCATCCACTTACCTTAATACTGAGGGAATCCATAATTGGGGGTCCTCAAAGGAAGATACACAACCCATCAGGTAGCCTCATATTTGTATTAATCCCCAAACATACATTCTCATAGGGGATTTCTACTACATGTATTTTGCAACAAAACAACTAAATCAAAATTAATCCAGGCGTTCCACATGGACTCATTCAAATGTGACACCTATACGGTATAATCCCCATACACATTAACAAAGAATTCCAAAGATTTATATAATAATGGGTGAGTGGGAAATGTTGTTCTTTCTTCCCTACTAGAAAGTGAATTTCGGTGTTATAAATAAATACTGATAACTAATGAAATTTAGGACAAGATTGGGATCATTTATGAAGAAAATAAAAAATTCAGTAAAAATATCCTATAGATATAAATATAAAATAATTACAATTATAGAATGTAATATGATTAATCTATTAGGGACATGTATATAATGGATAGTTGTATTATAAAAACCATAATATCATTTGGAGAGGAATTGTAAAATTTAACTATTACTATGAAGATTCTATGAAAGAATCCTATAATATTTTACACCAATGAATGATCTTTAGATTATTTTGATCTTAAATCTATTTATCTGGATTATTTATATATCATCATTATAAATTATTAAATGAGAAAAGAACAGATTCTCATGAATAATAAAATGGTTTATCATGATATTTCATTCAATGAATAATTGATTCCTTAGAGATCATAAAACCACGTGGGATATCATAGAGAATACATAATGAATATGGTGAGCTTAAAATATAGTATTAAAGTAAACATGATAATGAATGATAACATAAATATTATATTATTAATAATATATCTTCATATATATGGCTCATGAGTAATTTCATGAAATCATATCATAAATATGATTGTATTATATGATCATGTAATCATTTGAAATATGGAAAAATCACATAACAGGATATAAAGAGGAGTCAAGGACAACTACTTATAAAATATCACATGATGGAAAATGTCCAATAATTGATCAGGTTTACTCTATAATAACATAAAATGCCTCTAATGTGACTAATTAATTA
Organism: Viscum album; assembly: GCA_963277665.1. NCBI lineage: Eukaryota > Viridiplantae > Streptophyta > Magnoliopsida > Santalales > Viscaceae > Viscum > Viscum album. The sequence continues at coordinate 138,183,896 of OY728139.1, forward strand.
TTCAATTTATTGGACTCCTATCCCGGATCATCCATCAATACTTATTCATGATATATGTGGTCAACAAAAGGGAATCAGTTATAATAAATTACATAAAAATTTCCCATGTAATGAAATTGGATACATAATGAATCATCATATGATATCTAATGGATATTTCATAATGGGAACATTTTAGAAATGAACAGAAGTCTTATAGTACCCCATCAATGTATTATTGGATAAACATAGAATATATGTGACATACATATGTACATAATTTATAATAAATGAATATGTTTTATTTATTAATGAAAATACATTTAAAAATAAAAAAGATATTTAGAAAAAAATCATTTTCACATTGTGAATCATCATAGGATGTTATGTTAGATAAATAATTATTTTTTAGGATCAGATTGAATAATTCATTAGTAAAATATCCATTGCATTTTGAATACATGTATTTCAAATGTAAAAAATATCTCAAATATAAAAAAACCTTTTTAAAAAAATAATATTTTAAACGTAAAAAACAATCAATAATTAATTTAGTTTTCATGATGTTATAATAGATCCATTATTTTATAATATGTTTAAAAACAGTGATTCCTTGAAAAATGTTGTAAACAAAGTTCAAAATTACCTTTTTCAAGAAAAATTAATAATATACCTATTTCTAAATTTTTTAAAGTCCAGTAATGTAAAAATTCAGTTTAAAGATTCATAAAAAACGCTTTCTAAATTTTATTTAGAAAACATGGATTTTAAAGGAAAAATATTTTCACTCGAAGAGAGATATGACGTCAAAATTTAAAATAAATTATCTTCAACTTATGAGAAAATAAATATAATAAAAATTAATACAAAATGTCTTCTTATGACATAACTAGTGGATAATAGGAATCATGTGATTCATGATATATGGATATATATGGTTTCATCATGATATGTATTATAATATAAAATCACAGATAATTATGTGATTGTACTTTAAAAAAATAACAACTTCAGTACCATTGAATCTTATGCCCAATGAAATAATAAAATTAAATCACAATTAAAATGTCATATAAATAATCAAATACATGATTATATATATCAATGTGGTTGTATACAAAAATGAAATAATTATATAGGTTCTTAACTTGACATATGTTTAAAATAAGGGATACTGTGACAAAATTCCAATGCAAAGTTCATCTCATTGAGGTAAAATTTAATTAATGTAGTGATTATGAGTAACAAATTTATATCCCAAAAATAAATGTGTAAATGAAATAAATAAATAAATAAATATTCATTTAAAAAATAATCATGGGAAAATATAACCAAACAACAATAAATATATGTTTTTATTCAGACATTTTAATTTTAAGCAATATTAGGAAACCAGGCAAGTACCCAAAGGATAATCGCCAAAATGAAATCATTATATCCAAATATATTAATTGTAATTTTATCCTTTTAGAAATTTTACCTACTGAGAGAATACATTATATAATGGTACCCTTATCATATATATCATCATTGAGGATGTTTTAAATGTTTCTTATTATCCTGTTTAATGTTTTAATGATCTCTTCCAAGAAAATCTCCATCCTGTTCAATCCATGTGCCATTATGGATAGTTGATTTTGGATCCAGGCACCTTGATATTTGGTAATTCTTACCTGAATACACCTTCCAACCATCCATTCAGACTCCTAATATCTAGTAATGACTTCTATTCCCTTTTAAAATAAATCATCATTATAATGGATGATGCTTTCCAACTAATCAGACACCAACAATTACTTTCGGCTTGGTTGGAAATCTAATATTGCAACCTCCATATCAAAATTCACTAGGTAGGATATATATGATTTCCCTACTAGATATTATAGATCATCTGTATAATTTCCTCTCCTATCATGGAATCATTTATAGTAAGCTTTCTTTTAGTTGAGGACAAATTAATAGTAGGACTAACTATGTAAGAATAATCTTTCCTTCTTCACAGCCTTGAGAGTGCTTGATAAAACCATCTGAATCAATGATAGTTTTATTTTACTTTATAAAAAAGGATCAAATTTTTTATTATATATTTTCCACATCCTTTTAATTGACAATGGATTTTTAATAAGAATCTATATCTACTTCAGAAGCCTTAACTTAATTCCATTCCTAAAAAATAGAACAAATTTCTTCTCCAAAAACTGTAAAATTATTTTGAGAATTTATAAAAATTAATCTTCACATAACCATATCACATATGATGGCCTAGCCAAAAAATCATGAATTAGAATATCTAAATGAAATAGCAACACTTTTAAGGTGTTAATCTACCATACACACTAGTTATATTATCACACTCTATACAAAATGGTGAGTAAGAATGTTTATATGATATTTTAATTAAATAAATAAAATAACATCATAAATAAAATATATTAACAATAGATAATTCATTTTATCAATCCTAGATAATATGTTATGGGAAAAATATTACATTGGTTATAATGGAAGTGGGATGCCTTACACATGATCATCAATTTCATACACCATTATGAAATAGGAGGAGATGGTTGTACGTAATTACCATATCATAATAAATAAATGATAAAATAATATACTAAGATCAATAAATAATCATTTTTTATTGATAAATGTTGAATTTTGATGATGAAATAAAATGAGACAGCATCTTAAAAGACTATACCGACTATTCTAGGAACTTCATTAGATTTACCCCTAAATCATTATGCAGAGAGATTCTTAATATATCTTAAGACTCTATCAGCTTAGAAGGTAAGTGTGGAACTATTTTTTTGAAGTAAATTTCCAATAAATATCATATATTATTTATTATAGTGGTGGGAAACTTCCTCATATATGTGTTTAATGTATCCAAATTGGGAAATACTTGTATATTTTTTAAAATATTTCAAAATAATATATTATTACCACTAAAAATCAAAAAAAATCACCAAATATTTTATATTGGAATAGGTAATATTTATATATGAACTAAAATTGTAATTATATATGTGTTTTTCATTTTAAACCCATACCAATTTTTGTTATACCCTTGTGAAGACATATCCATCATAATTACAATATATAATAACGCTATTTTTAGTATTCATTATTGTAAAAAATAAAGTCAAAATTGTTATATAATTTAAATTATTTTGAATGTATATATTGAAACAATTATAAAAAATTCAATTCATTAAATTTTAAATTTTATTCTTAATTTTTAATCCCATAAATAAGATGGAAAAGGCGGATATCAACATGTTTATTTTTCAGGAACAAGATGATTTTATATTACTTCAAAAAATTATAATATTAATATTATGAAGAAAAAATAATATATTTTGATAATTAATTTATATATTTTTATTTTATGTAACTACTAATTTTGGGTTGTTTTATGAAATTACAATGTATAACAGTTATGCATATTAAATCATTTTTCAAAAAAATTTATAAACAAAAAAAATTATACGAATACAAAATATGAAATGCATTAAAATAATTAATGATTATTGCACATGAGAAAATAATTCTTATGTCAAATTATATCAGATTAAAAAAATTATTTTAATTTTAAATTACATTAATTATTGAATAATAATTATAGGTTTTTCAATATGGAAATTTTTCACAATTTCAGAAAATATTTTACAAAGAATACCAAATAATTTACGTAAATAAATTTTTATTTGTTGATTTAAAAAATAATGGTTATTTTTGAAAATCTGTTTTATATATCATGTAAAAAAATATTATACATTATGTGTATAATGTGAGACTAACCCTCCTTTTAGAAAAATACTATTTTTTTAAGAAAATTCAATTTCACAAAAATGGTTCTAATTTTATATATAATTATTAGATAACCATTGAACTTATTTTTTATAATTTTTAAATTTATAATTATTATATCTTGGTATGTTCTATTCATGACAAATAACTCAAAATCTAGTTTATATAAGTCATTATTAAATAAAAATATTTTTATAGTGTGTCTTGTTTTTTATAAACCAGTTCTTTAATGCATTGAAATATATCAATGATATTGAATTTTGATAAAAATAAATATATATTAATTTTTGTGTGTGTATAATATCTTTTAATCATGGTATATTGTGTCATATAATATATTTATCTTCACCAACCTCTTATAAAATTAATTGTTTTTACATTCTATTTCCTTAAATAAAATGTATAATCACAATTTAATATACACCTCACTAATCAATTGATTGAAATTTGAAAATTTTATTATCTTAAACCAACATCATAAAGATGATTAATAAAACCTTTTCATGATTTCATCAATAGGGATGTGTAAATGGAATTTGGAATAACGCGTATATTGTTTCAAAATCCAAGAACATAGGTGGTAATTTATGAGTTAGACATTAAAGAAATGAATAATGTCCAAATTACGCTATAAAGTGATATAGATCATTGATCACATTAACTGTTATAATGATGATAAAATCAATATCCAAAATACCTTATACCAAATTGGTGTGAAAAAGGATTGTTTAATCATAAAAAATTGTGGTAATAGAACTATGTTTTATTTCAATATTCCTTTCCTAACCATAATGTGTTATTTTCTATCTATGTATATTTGTTAATATACATTCATGAAATTTTTATATTTTATAAGAACAATTTCATCCATTGGTTAATCATTGATCATTTTTCACTTTATCTCATGCTCTAAAGAAATTTATATCCATTAAAAATTGGTATCTATTAATCTCAAAAATTCTATAAGAATCTAGTTGTTTGAAATATAAAATATCATAAATAAATTACCTTATTTGGTATATAAAATCAATATAATCAATATTAATAATATATATAAAATTATATTTTCCTCAATTATGTGTTTCATATACTGAGTATCACATTACCACTAAATTACATTTGTAATTCATAAGTATCATTCAACATATACTTGAAATTATTTTAATAAAATGGACTACTTAAATATATATATATATATCATGATTAATATAATTATTGAATTATAATACATGAACATTTTAATCATTCCTCATCATTCTTAAACCAATAACTATGCTTCATCATCTTATTCCTTAATTATAATTTCCTTTTAAATGTTATTTTTAGTCTCTAAATCATCAACATCAAATCCATTACTCATAAAACATTATTAATCATCTCCTTGAGATTCCCCCATTGGATATTGATTTTCATTATTTTAATACTTTTCAAATTTAAAACATTAAATCTTTGAATATTTCTTTGGGAAACCATTATTCCCACAAATTTCACTAACATTACATTCCATTTTTCATTGGAAAATTCAGTATTTTTTCCATTCTTATCCATATGTAAAATAACTACTTCTTCTATTGAGATATTAAATTGAGTTGTTATTCTTGCTTTCCAGAAATAAAAAAATATGAGCATTGTTTCTTCTATGTTCCCCACCATCTGAAAAATTGGTGAACCATATCCATCTCATCATTGGAGAGTCCTAGTATTGGTTAAGGTGTATAATGTTAACCATATATCATGATAAATGATTATGCATAACCGAAATATCGTGTAATCATGTCATCATATCATTTGGTATATCATAAATACATGGAATATAACATTAAAAACTATTCATGTTACTTCTAGATCCCAAAAGTGACTAAAATAAATAATAACTCAAGATGATCAAGCATTAATAAGAAAATGTGAAACATATAATCCCTAATGTAAAAAATCATGAATTATTCATATGTGTTGCCTTGTTGTATAGTAGTTTTTAACCTACAATACCAATGTTAAAGTTTTCAATTATGTTTTTATGCCAATAATTAATTCATATCATTCATAATTGTTTATATATAGTTTGTAAATTTAAAATGTACACCCCTATTAGTGTCAAAAATTTAGTTCATCAAGGAATGTATTTATAAACTAGGTGAATATATATTCCAGATCAATGCACTCATTTTGAGGTTATTTCTCTAAGAAACCTATGTTCTTGGCTCACATATAGTTGTAGTAACCATACATTGGTGTGTTTTCATGAAATCCACTTTATTTATAATGGTATAATATTTCATGATATTTTGTTATATGTATAATTATCCTTATATTAATCAATATACATTACCCTAGTACTCTCATTAATGTATTTTAATCTAGTAAAAGTGTTTATGTAATCATTTCCCTCATATACCTTATATCCAACCTAGTACTTTATCACATATTATTACATGTTTCATAAAAATATATATCTATTAATACAGGACTATGATCTCAATAAACAAGTGTCTTTGGAAGACATGGTTAATAATATATTAAAATTAACATTAAAACATAACATATTTATTATATGTCAATAATTAGATCCCTAAATAAATTTGGGCTACTAAAATGAATGGGATAACATACAGAATTAATAAATAAAGGGGTGAGATAAAAACACTAGTAAGTGTATAAACATGAAACAGTTACATAATATGAGATTAAAAGTAATATAATTATATAATAAATTAGAAAGATGATGAGAAATGTCATTGAATAATATACTAATGATCATGATATCAAAATATACTATAATTATATGAATTGAGGTAATAATATATAAATTTAACAAAAATTAGTTAATTATATGTTCTTATAAAATATCACTTTTTGAAAAAAGTAACATAATTAAATAGGTTTGCACCATATTCCCATACATGATGTCTCATTAGACTAATTGTTTACCCTATGAAAATGGAGTTATATTTGGGTTAACCCATCATAATTTTTTGTTATATATGTGTTCTATGAAATAATCCAATCATAATTCACAATATAAAAGTATCCCATCCAAATAAAATTTCATCCATAATCATGTTTAATAATATATTCAAATGATATGTCATAGTGAAGGAATTAGAGAATTAAATAGATGGAATGTACTACCACATCATAAGATGTGAGAATATACTATATATAAGTGAAATGAATATTTTATTTATAAGAAATACATTACTCAATTTTTTATTATTAATGATGAAAATAATTTTAGAAATATTATGAACAATATTGAGTAAAATAAAAGATTCACTTTTAGAAATATAATTTTTTTTAACATAGATGGTAAATTATTTTCAATGATCACATTGAATATTTATTAAGGAGTAATTATATTCCAATTGGAACAAAATAAAAATATAATAACTTCACATACATTGTAGATTTTATTTTTTGAAAATAAATTTTCTTATATATAAAAAGTAACTTTAAAACATTTATTGGTCATGATAGAGGTGGATTTCTGTTCAGGATGAATATTTTGTAAAATATAATAATTCATTCTACACTTTAGTAATAGATGTCCAAAAATTCCATAATTACAAAAAGAACTGAATATTAATATTATAATGTTTTATAAAAAAAATAGGTTTAAATGACTTAATAAACAAATATAAATAAAATTTTAAATCAACTTTGAAAAAAACATTGATTTGGAAGAATATGAATTTTCTAAAGAAGATAGAAATGGAGTAATATTTTGTTAAAAACATTATTTTGAACTCCTATGTATATAATGAGAGAAAATTTTAGAGAAATCATATATCTTAATGACATAACCATATTAGAAGAAAATTTATCACATTTTTTTTGGAATGTATAATTTTCTTTCATCATTTGAATAATGAACATATAAATGGTAATAAATAGTGTTGTTGTCGCATAAAACCATTATCACTTTAGCAACATTGAATCATAATCCCTATAATAGTGAAAAGGTAAAATAATTTTTTTATATTATTATAATTAAAATATTAAAGATATTATATAATAATGGGGGTTTATATAAAAATCATAATCTATGATAGGTTCATAACATGTCATATTTCACAAAGACTGAATGATGAAATATATACCCTACATTTTACATATAATTGATGTGAGTGTTAATAAATGGAGATTTTACATGAAAAAAATTATATATCCATAGAAAATATATATTCAATAAAACACAACTAAATCCAAATTCATTTCACAAATAGTATTTTCCTAATATGACAAATAAATTAGACATATAATCTCATGAATGAATATTTTTTTAAGAAAACACTTAAATATTTAATCCCTTTGGTTGAGTGCACATTTACACCATATATATTGGTTTGAAACTGGTTATTAACATACACCATAATAATTTAATTATTTGTAACGTCATATAAGATTATTTTATACCATCTCATTATGTGATATTTAATAATCATTCAGTATCTCTATTGTAATGGGTTTTAATTTCCATGTTTTCTCCCACATGTTTCATCATAAATGAAACAGATCCTGAACATAGGATATATTTCAATAATATCCATAATTATATTCATGTTATAGTTATTTATTTTCTCATTACGTAATTTTTATTATCATTATGAAATGTTGTACAGGGAGAATTAGTTACAGTACTTTGAGGAGATGGTAAGTCATACTTTTTCGAGAAAAACTTTATTATTTACATATTGTGTGAAAGGGAAACGAATAGTATTTTATATTAATTCTTAATAATAATTAATATTTGTTAATTATAATATATATAAACATCAAATTAATCCTTATAAACTTCAATCTAAGTTGCTTGTGAAAAATCAATCATATCTTTTCATAAGGTGGTTGTCCAAAGTACACTCAAAAGACGTTATAACATTCTCTAAAAAATGAACAGTAAAAAAGGTATAAATGATGTTATAATTACAGAAGTATAATGATTTAATTGATATAATATATAATCATAATATAAAGAACTATAAGTATCCTTTATATGTAATTATGGAACACAAATTATATCTATTCTCAAGGGGTAATCTGTTTTACACATGATCAATATGTTGGTTTCCATTTGAGGTAAGATGATATTTTGATAGGTTATAGTACCCACATATTCTAGTATTTACCCTTTTCATTATGATTTTGATGTGTATAAAGTATAATGGAGACTTTTGAGAGATTTTGGTGATCTTTATCTGTGTTTTAGGGGCTATGTGTGTGGCGCATGGGTGGTACATGGTTTATCAAAAATGTGAGATAGTGTAGGAAATTTGGGATGATTTAGGTAGTGTCTTGGGAATGGTTGGAGAATTGATTGGGGTACTGTTTATGTAGTCCATGAAAAGAATCATCATTAAGGTAGTAACTAACATTGTGTTTGTCTAACTGTGCGAGTAAACAATGTTCTTGTCAAAACCATATCATAAAAAACTAGATCTTGATTGGCCATAATGTTTAATGCCCAATTAATCCTCTTATATTGACATAACTCGTTATTTTTCTTCCCAAATGTCCATGGAAGTATCTCAAATCAATTTGATGGTGATCTAAAAGATTCCCTTGGTAATCAGAAGCTAATTCCTTGCGGTAAGTCATCGTTCCTGATCATTCTTGATGATTTTCATAGATATAATACATTAGTTATATCATTTTTTAGATCTATGTCTGTTTTGGATTGATATATGGGTTTAGATCTGTATTGACCCATACTTTACATACTTTGTTATTACTTCAGAAATGAAGCATACTTATTAAAACGTATAACAAAACCATGAAATGAATGTATATGTTTAGTGTCTTTAGAAACTAGGAAACATAAACAACTTGTTCATAAATAATCACCACTATCTCTCATTTATTTTATTATATATAGAGTCCCTTTTGGTATATATTACTTAATATCCTTCTTCCTGACCTGGGGAAATGAAAGCATACAGAATGATTCGCTCAAATGCTTAGTAAGGGGTAACAAAATAAATATCAATTACATCATATTCCTAAGAACATAACATTTTGGATATCTTAAACTGCAAAAGAGATCATAATTTAATATCATTGGATAAAACATAGTAGTGAAAGGTATTCCTATCATGAACCATCCTCGGGGCCCATGCCATGACCACCCCAAGCCTGCCTTCTATAGGACAGGGGCTGGCGACTAGAACCAAAGGTGTAAATCTCGATAAAAAGGGAAGGCATTGCCTTTATAAGGTAAACAAACACCACAGAGTACGCAAGCTGAGTAAACACTATGTAAACTGAGTAAAAAAGTATGTGCTTGAATGTAAGTGGGCCAGAATACAAATCCAACTGAAGTAAAGTACAACTGAAAACAAAGTACAGCAGCAGAAAAGTAAAGTAGCAACTCTGAGCCGTCCTCTAAAAATCCCATCTAAAGGGTGGGTACAGATAGTCACCTCTACTCCATGGCTCCAGCCATCCGCTCTGTGTATGTATCATCCAGTGATCTACCTCCTGGTACCGTCCAGCTCCACGAGCCTCCATATCGAGCAGTTCTGTCCATCGTCTGTATCCAACACAATTTAGTGCGGGCATAACATGTGTAGGGGTGAGTATACACTACTCAGTAGGGATGCCGAGACCCCCGAAGGTCTCCCAGAATCCACGAAGGATAAAACACAAAGGAAAGTTACAATCTGGAAGTAACAAACAACTCTACTTAGGTATATTCCCATACATATACCTAAGTCATCAATTCCAGCTCGACTTCAGCACACGAGCCCAAAATACAACCCAGTCCACACAAGAAAAAACATAACACATTCCACATGGGAAATCACAACCCAATCCACACAGGATAGCACGAAAATCATATCGATGATATTGATTGTAAGTTATGACTCTGTTCACAAAGATATACACATCATAAGGTGATAGAGATGATCATATGTAGCCACTGATTCATCTACTCTACTGGACACACATAGGATACAAGACCTGCTAAGCTATCAGACACACAATGGATACAAGACTAGCAACTCTATTGAACACACATAGGACACAAGTACATAGTCAAATAATGTCAGACCCATATAGGATACAAGAAAAATATTCAAGTACTGCTATACCCACATAGGACACAAGAACAGTAGTCATTTCCATCGAACCCACGGAGGATTCCAGTATGGTCGTCGTCGATGCCGAACCCACGGAGGATCCCAGTAAAATTGTCGTCGTCGTCACATACACAACAAGCACAAGGGTTCCCGCACATAGCATGCTTGTTTCTAGGAGGGTCCACACCACAATGAAAGGGGGGCGATACATCAACTGACATGAAGTCTAGAGTAGATGTATCCCAAGGTTCTGTCTCGATAGAAGGAACTCAATGCGACAGACGGCGCGTCGATCGGACGTCCGGTCTGAGAGTTATTAACTTTTTCATCCCAGGTGCCCGGTTGGGTTTTAATCTAAAACCAACCCGACCATACTCCAGCTATTTCCAAAATTCATGCGGAGTAAGCCAGAAGAATTTTCTCACTAATAGGAATCCAACAATATTGATGGCACGTCATTCGGACGTCCGGAGCTCAAGTTAGAAGTGTTTCCGCTCCGAGGGCCCTGATGGTTTCGGGTTCGAACCAACCCTTCCATACCCAATGTTATTGGAAACCTTGAGTGTAATATACCAAAACGACCATCTCATTCGATGTATCAATACAAAACTGACGGTGCATCGATCGGGGGTCCGTAGCCAATGTTATATGTGTTTGAACGGATCTATCCGGAAAGTAGGGGGTTCGGGCCCGGTCCGACCCAGCCCGATACCCCATGGGTCGACCCGACATGGGTCTGGGTCAGGCCCGATTGGGAACGGCCCAGCCCGGCTGGAGCGGGTCCCGCCGAGCCGGTGTGGCCCGGCCCGGAGCGGGGGTCCGGCCCAGCGCAGGCGGCCTGGCCCGGCGTGGCCGGTCCGGTCCTGTGTGGGCACCCTCGCCCTGAAAGGACACGTAGGGGGGGGGGGGCTGGCCCCACTTTTTTGAATGGCGGCCCCCACATGGAGGGGCCTGCCCATGCCTGCCTCCAAGGGTTACAACCCTCGGACTTTTCGAAATGGCCGGCCACGTTGGCCGCCCGGTGTGACTGCCGCGGGACCAGCCTGTCCCGCCTCCTGCTGGTGTCAACGGCCGGTCGAGCCCGACCGCGTCTGTCGAACCGCCAGGGCTATAGCCGCTACTCCTCTTTGGCCAGCGTGGCACGATGGTGTCATGCCCCTCCGCCATAGCCTGCCCCGACTGTAGCCTCATGGTGCTCAGGCACGGAGTGACGACGCCGCGCTCCTCCGCCGTGGCTGGGCTTCGGCCGCGGCCACATTCAGCCTCCCGGCACTGCGCGGCGGCGGCGCACTCATTTTTCACGGTTTCCCTCATTCCCGCGTTGTTCCATTTCACTCCACCACCTCCATTCCAAACCATGACAGAGATAAACAACAAAGGAGAGGAGTATCGACCGTGTTTGTGCGGTCTGACCTCCTCCTGTTAAATTGATAACAGGCAGCCAATTTATTAATGATGAATGTCAAAATAAAACAAGAAAGACAATACAACCCCTACCTCGATGATGTTCGCGGAATCATGCATCGCGGAAGATGGCGTCATGGGGTGAGGCTCCGTATGCGTTGATGGAGAAAGTCTAATGTAAAAGTGGCGTCTCCCTTCTTTGACGTGGAGAGAAGATGGAATGGAATTCTTCGTTGAGGTATCGGTGTTCTTCAACATAGAATATGAATATCTTCAAGACTTTGAGTATACTCTCCCATGACTTCACACAACGATACAACCAAAAATAAATTAAGGCTTTTGCCTTATTTTATTTCTCATGCCAACACTTTTCAAACATTCAAAATCCTTAACTCACATAATTAATTAGTCTTAAATTGACAAAATTAATTGTGAGATAGGTTGTCATGAATTCATGAGGGAGAGGGGTATCCACAACATTTAGTATAGGGTCGGTTTAAAGGGGTTAGGGAATTTGAAGGGGTGGGGCTCTTGTGGGCCCGACCTAACTAATATCCTTACAAGAGTCGAGTTTGTCCCACCCCAACTCCCATACATGGGAGATAATACTTAGAAAGGAGAAATAAAATTTAGCACAATTTTATTTCACTTACACTTAAACCACAATTTTAAACAACTCTTCCCGAGAAAACGAAACCCTAGTAAAAGTCATCTTAAGCAATTATCGGAGCTGTGGTTTCATTGGTTCCTCAGATTTTTATTTTGAGCACCGGTTCAAAAGTTATAAAAACCCAATCATTTTTTCACTGAAAGTACCCGAGCTAAACTTCATAAATTGATTCCGGGAACACCGGGCCTCGGAATCAGGTGCCATTAGAAACTGCGTACTCATAAAATCCCAAAGAAATTAAGAAAAAGTATTCCTTGAAATTTATGGGACTTTAAATTTCTCCCACCTCTAGGCTTTACCTCCCCGTAAAGATACATCACAAACTAGGAAAACAAATGAGGGTACTGAGCACGCATCTGAGCCTCCCGCTTCCATGTGCTCTCCTGGAGGTTCATGTGATGCCACTTGATGCACACAAGAGGAATCAACCACCCATGTAGGAAACACACTTATTGATCCTCGATCTCCACCAGAAGCTCCACAAAAGTCGCCTTGTCATCGATGTCCATCTCCCAATGGTCGATGATATGTGTCGGTTCGTGCACATATCTCCTCAGCTGAGATACTTGGAAGACGTCGTCCACCCAGTTCAAATGAGGTGGAAGTGCCAAGCAATAAGCCACCTCACCTATCTTGCCGAGAACCTGGAATGGTCCTATAAAGAGTGAAGAAAACTTGCCGCCCTGGCCAAATCTCTGTAATCCACGTCGAGGTGAGACCCGTAAGAAAACATGGTCACCATCCACGAACTGTAGTGGTCTCCACCTCATGTTAGAATAAGACTTCGGTCGGCTCTGATCTGTCCTCATCCGCTCCTGGATGACTTGGACCTTCTCTGTCATGACCTGGTCAATCTTTGGTCCCACAAGTGGTAACTCCCCAGGGTCTGTCCAACACAGAAGTGATCTGCAAGGTCTGTCGTAGAATGCCTTGTATGGTGCCATCACGATGGTGGAGTGGTATATGTTGTTGTATGGAAACTCTACAAAGGGTAGTTGATTCTCCCAGCTGCAACTAAAGTCCAGGACACATGCATGGAGCATGTCCTTGAGAGTCGGAATTGTCCTCTTCGTCTGACCATCCGTCTGAGGGTGAAAGGCGGTTCTTAGGCGTAGTTGTGTCCCAAAAGCCTTCAGCAACCCCTTCCAAAGCCGGGATGTAAAGAGAGTATCTCAATCAGATATGATAGATGATGGAACACCCTAAAGTCGTATGATCTCCTGAACATGGAGGCGTCCCAAGATCTCCATTGACCCTTGCTCTCTGATGGGTAAGAAGTGGGCCGACCTGGTGAGTCTGTCGACAATCACCCAAATGGAGTTGTGTCCTCTGAATGTATGTGGATGTACAGTCCCGAAATCTATAGTTATCCCTTCCCACTTCCACTCCGGGACCTCCATGGGCATTACCAAACCTGATGGTACCTTGTAGAGACCCAGAGCTTGATGTACATGGACATTACATTTACTTCTGTGGAATACATAATACATAACAAAAATAGACACACAAATATCGTAATAGTTTAGTGTCTTTGGAAACTTGGAATATAAACTTCTAATCATGTTGAATGATCGTCAACAACTCCCATAACGATCTTCCGCTTTTTGTTTCCTTACCTAAAACCTTTCATAATTTCCTGGGGAAAATAAAACATAAAAAGGTTGAGCTCAAATGATCAGTATGGGCAAACATAGAGAACATAAAACAATCTATAGTCATTTGAAAGCAAAAACTTGAACATGAAATTTAAACATCAAAATCTTGAGCAAAGACATAAATCATGGAAGTACGCAATACATATATCATAATAGAACATCAACCATGATAAAATAAAATGGGAAAAAACATGTAATTGTGGAAACCATTCAGTACATGTTATGATTTCCATAGTATCCAAGGCATTGCTGCCAAGACCATCTTAGTGGATAATGTCCCTTTCTAAATCGAGTTCACTCCTCCTTTCAGTCCTGTAACACAGAACCGGATTAACTTGTCGTTCCAGCAAAGTATATATCATGAGATATAAATCATTACCTAATGCATTTGAGGAACATATAGGTCCCACCCATCTCATAATTAAATCATTATTACTTGTTCCACAAAATAAACATACATCATTCATAATAACCCAACGAATAAAATGGGTTTCATAAACATCATCCCATCATCACATAATCCATATAAAAGAAATGGTTATCATTTCATAATAAGAAAAGTGAATCCAGGTAAATCATAGATACTTTATACTTGAAACATAAACATATGAAATAATGTCATCATAGATGTAAAATGGTTTTGATAAAACACTTGAATTAAATTCTTGAGGAAAATATCCTTTCTTCTTCAAAATCAATTTATTTTCACAAAACGTCATGCAATTTTAAAAGAAAGAGATTTTGTTGAAAATAGTCCTGAAATATTTTGGAGGACGCTTCATGTAAATAAGGCATTATAAAACCATGAAAATCCTTTCATGCCGTATAAGTTAAAAAAACATTATCCTCATACTTTTGTCAGAAAAGTCAATAAGTACCTCGTAACGTAAACAAAAGAAAGATTCCTTACATACCATGATGTAAAAGTAAAAATGGGTAAAAAGGACATTAAACAAACATAAAAACACTTTTATAAAACATGTACTTGGATGATAACAATAAACCCAGTAATTACTTAAGAATAAACAATCTCGGATAAGAACAAAATTGGAAATGGTATCCCTTACCTTAGGTATGATATGCTTCGTATGGATCTGAACCTCATGTATAATGATTTAAATAATGTCATTGACTTATTACATAATCATATTCATTGTTATGATATCATATATGTTTCACTTATGACTTTATATTACTCGTTCTTTTGTAAATTCAATGTAAAAGAAGCATTTTTTGGTAAAATCATTTAATTTATCGTATGTGTTTCGACTTTTCATTCTTGATATTATTACTTATATCCTGATTTAAAAATTTCCAGAATTTAAAACATTATTTATATATAAGATATTTTCCTCATATAAATATATATTATATATTGATAAAAGGAATGAAATACACCGTTCATGGAGATGGTAGGTCGTACGTACGCATGAATGTTGTTTTCGTTTCCTTATTGAATTGAATGAAATTAAATAGATGACATACATATATATACACATAAATCCAGTAGCATTATTATGTCATATATTTCATTATTATTTATTATATATACATTATAATCATTCTTGAATGGTTAATCATGGAAAATGAATCTCATCGCGTTTGTGGAGATAGTAGTCCGTACGTACGCACGAGCGATGATATAATTACCATGAGCGTGGAATTGTATTAGAGTGTATGTATTCTAATTCAGAATCAGTATCACTTTACAATAATCATATATAGTCATTATTTACACCATTATACCCATCCAAGTAAGGTGGTGGTGGAAAATAGATTACACCACAGTGTGGTGACGGTCTTCCATACGTACACACACTCGATGATTTCGTTTTCCGTAGGATGGATAGATGGTGAAATAGGTTTGTTTCATACTTATAATAACATATCAGTATATTTGTTATACTGATGTTATTACTTCTTAATGTAACAACTAAATAAGAAGAATTAGAAGAATAAATAAAGTTGAATGAATCGGTAACGGACATTACCTCTTCTTTGAAGCGCCCCTTTGAGACCTCCTCTTAGGGAACTAAAATTGATCTTGGAAGAAGACAAGGACCTCTAGGATGTTTCTATGGAAGTGGGGAAGTGAAATGGAAAGAGTTTGGACGAGCTTCAAGGCTCAAAAAGGTATGAGGAAGAGAGGTAGGAGGAGCCCTTTTATAAGGGAGGAGAGGGGCTCCTATGGAATCCTAAAAAATATTAGTTTAATATAAATTCAAACCCCACATGAAAACCTCAAAAATGACTCAATTCGAAGCATAAGTTATATAGGGTTGTAATATCATCAACCAATAAAATTTAGTCATTTTTATCTTATTTAAAACCTTATCATTTTGATTTATCTTTATTTAATCTATTTAAGTTTATTTGTGGTAATAAACTTCTAAATTTTAAATGGTTATAAATACTCACTTATGTGTTGTTAATTATCCATAATTGGATTCTTTATGACAGTTTAGACTATATAAATTTCAATTTATAATTTTTAAATAATTTTGTGACTTTTAATCAATATAATAATATGTTATTTTTATTAAATAACAATAGTGTCGATTTTGACACTATTCAATTATTTGAATTTAAATAAAATCTAAAAAAAGGATATATTCAAAATAAAATATTTAATTGATTCCTATAATGTCATATATATCTATAAAATTATTTTAGCACATTAAATAGTTCATATAATATTTATTTTATTATTTTTAAAACAATTAATTTGATATTTCTCTTAATAAAATAATTTCAACATCACTATTATGTCACCATTAAGGATAATTATTTAGTCCCTAAAAATTCTAAATAAATTAATATGTTGTAGATAATTTTATTATATTTCTGGAGACTATTTATATTTGTAGTTTTATGAAGTTTATCACTAAACTAAAATTATTATACTTATAAGATTTAAGAAAGTGACATGTTGTCACTTTCATTGGTTTTAATAATAATTAAATTCTTTTCATGGAAAAAATCCCATTAAATGAATCTAATCTTACCCTTAGGTGATATGGTTCGACTTTGAGTCATCCAATAGGATTTTGGTAGGTGTTATGATAATTTTATAATCTTATATTTACCCTTAATTACCCGATTTATCTTTAACTATGGTAAATAAAATTAACCGTAGATACTATTCATAATGCCCAAAAATAAAAAGCAGCCTATTAACATAATTTGGACCCACTGATTCCGAATATGGAATCAATTTTTCAATATTCAAAACACAGAAGTTTCAGAAATTAAATTAATATTAATCCTGTGTTCGAAAGAAAACGGGTTTTTGTTTAAAATATTGCAAAAGATTGAATTGATTTAACCTACTAATTCAAGGTAAAATCAATGCTAATGACATAAATTGTATTTAATGGTAAAAATATATTCTATTTATACTTTAAAACCATTCAATATTATAATTTAACCATATAAATTATTATGATGAAAATCGTTGTTTTTAATTAAAATATATCGTGTTTTTACTATTCATTAAAATTTGAAAGTTATCAGAAAAATATCAAAACATTATCCAATGTAAATTTTTATATCATGATTCAAAAGAATAATTTTATTTTGTAAAATTTAACTTATAAACATGTCAAAAAATAGATTTAATGTGGGTGTGCTATCAAAAGGCGGCAAAACTGCATTTTTTGAAAAATACTTATTTCACCTGATAAATTTATTTTGTTCTCATACCATGTTCTAGAAAATTTTAATGATGAATAATAATGTTATAAAATTCAAAATGTAGTTAATACTATTCATTTTTTAGGTAGTTTCTGGTCAAAAGACCAGAACCAAGAAATTTATTCAAAATAGAACGTCACAAGCGAATTACAGCAGACGAAAAGAGGGCAATTTTCTAGAATCCTTAAAAAAAGCAGGAAAAAATGCTGGCGGGAGATCATTCATCCAAGTGATCTCCTGAGAGACACCCATGTTGGCAAGCCCATTTGCGACCATATTAGCCTCCCGAAAGGTGTGTGTGGAAATAAAGTTGAGGTCACTGTGCATAGCGAGGCAATCCATCCATCTGGGGGTGAGAGGCCATGCCAGATGAATATCACCCTTCCAGATGGCTAGCACAATCGTAGTGGAATCTCTCTAGATCCAGATATTCTTCCAGTTGAAATGCTTTGCATAGGAGACATCATGAATAGTGGCAAGCATCTCCGCCTCCAACACAGAAGCAATTCCGCAACTTCCATAGAAACATCCGAGGATCCGGTCTTGATGATCTCTAAAAATTCCCCCGCATCTGGAAAGACCAGGATTGCCCTTGGAAGCTCCGTCCACATTTAATTTAATCTATCCAGGAGAAGGATCCTGCCAAAAAACTTCGATAGTGTATCGAGGTTTTGGGAAATTACCTTTGACACCATTTCGGCAGAGGGTTTCAAAATCTATGACAGAATTGTCACAACAATCCTTTTGGATCGTAGCCGCTTCCCTCATAGCCAGTAGATTCCGCATTTTCCCTGCATTTATATTAATGGGATTATTGTTGAAAACAGAATCATTTCTACCATACCATTGAATATGCATAAGCTCCGCAACAGCCGTTAGAAAGAGATTCTTGATTTGAGGAGATCTTTGGAGTTCCAACGATCTTTTCAGCTGAGAGAGAATAATAGTATCTAAATGCCATCTGCAATCAAAAAGGTCAAAAATGTAATGCCAAAGGGACATAGCAGTATCACAGGATAAAAAAAGATGATTTATGTCCTCGCGATGTTGGTTGCATAATCTACATTTGGAGAAAAGGTTAAAGCCGTAAGATTGCAGGCAGATATCAGTTGGAATTTTTTTATGAGCAATGCGCCACATAAGGGTAAGGCGAGAAGGCTTAATCCAAGCTTTGTTGAAGTTAGAAACCCAATGAAAATGTTCATCTTCAATAGGTAATTGATAGCGATAGAACTTTTTAGAGTCTAACAAACCATTATGAGCAGGTTCCCAAACAAGAAGATCCTCATTGGAGGTGAAATAATAATTATCCACAATCCCCTTGATATGATCCGGAAGTTGAGAATTAGGGGAATTGATCATCTCCCTAATGGAGCAATTAGAAATATTCTGGGCAGAGGTATTAGGAATATCAGAAATTAGAGGGTGGCCATTCCAGTTATCAAACCGAAAGATTAAAGAAGAATTTTTACTAAAAAGCCATCTAGAATTTTCCATAATAGAGTGAAAAGAAACTTTGATCGATGGCCAAATAGAGGAGGTCATATAATTAGAGGAGCTAGACTTAAGCTTATCAATAAAGCAATTTTTGAGAAAAATCATGGAGAGGGAGTTATTATGAATGAGGGAACATGTGAGTTTGTCTTGGAGGGCCTGATTAAAAATTTTAAGATTCTTAATGCTGATTCCTCCATTTTCAATTGGTTTACAGAAAGTGGCCCAAGAAACCGTAACTAATTTCTTCTCCAGAGTACTTCCACTCCAGATGAAATTCCTGATAGCTGTATTAAGTCTTTTTATCAGCCCCAAAGGCCATTTGTAGACCATCATGGAATAGACAAGCTTAGAGACAATAGTGGATTTCACAAGACAAATTCTTCCAGCCATAGAGAGGGATTTACCTTTCCAGGAAGAAAAATGATTTAGCGTTTGATCAACAAGGCTAAGAAAATGGCAAGCTTTAGGCTGACCCCAGAACAGGGGAACACCAAGATAAGTAAAAGGGAAGGATCCTTCCTTTATCCCTAAAGCATTGGTGATATGAGTTTTCCTATTAGCGGGGAAGTTTTTACCAAAGTATATGAAAGATTTTTGTCAGTTAATACATTGACCAGAGATCTCCTCGTAATGAGCAATGATGGATTTAAGGTTATTGACATTTCTTTTATCTCCCTGAAGCAAAAGGATAATATCATCGGCATACAACTGTCAAGAGGGAGAATGAAGATTCTTGGAAGCAATGATAGGTTTGAGTCTGCCTCCCTCAACATTGAGGGAGAGATGTCTACTAAGATAATCTTCGGCGATAGTAAAAATAATAGCAGAAAGAGGATCACCTTTCCTAACACCTTTAGAGAATTTGAAATAACCCCTAGGAGAGCCGTTAATAAGCACTGAGATTGTGTGTAATGCCAACCAAGTCAGGGTTGCGTGTAGTGCATGACACCTTTGTTGTTGCGTATAACAAAATAAATTGAATATAAATATATACACAATGTTTCGTAGAATAACTACTATCAAACAAACATGAAATTGTCTGTAACATGATCCAAGATTAGTGTTGTGTATACTGTAAGCTAATACGGTATTGTGTATACCGCAATATAATCTTGGTGTCGCGTACAAAAGAAGATATGAAATAAATTAAAAAGAATATATCTTATAAAATCTCGGGTTGTTACATTCTACCCCCCTTAAAATGAATTTCTCTCTCGAAATTCTTCGGGGTTATAAATCATTTACTATTCATAGAAACCCACATCGTAAAAAGAAATACTAAAACTTAATTTTAAAAACTAAAGTATGAAACGTAATGATTACCCAAAGTAACTCATCATTGGGTTTCCATATATGAGAACATAGATGAAAAATGGATATGGAAGAAAAATCTAACCATCATGTTCTGATGGAGAGTGGTAAAAAACATTGCTATGAAAAATCCAACAATCACAAAGCCATAGATTTGTGTTGATATAAGGTACCATCTGATTCATCGGATATAAGATCACTAGGAAAACATTTTTGGCTTTCAAGGTAATTTCCCTAATGTTGAAGAATATTTGAATTAAAATAAATTCTTACTTTATTTTGGTACAATCTCACCATTTCTCATTCCTCGAAAAATTTCCACATCATATCTTAAACAAATGAAGTTGAATTTGTCTTCTGTGAAGTGTTAGAAAATTATGTGATAGAATGATAGGCCATCCATCTATTTCTATCGCAAAATGTTTAGCACAATTTATTAAATATATATAAATCCATCTATGCTGAGATTATTCGTATATGGTTTCTAAAATGGACTTACACTTCAGCTATCATAGTGCTTAGTAATGTAAAACTAGTTTCTACTAACCAAGGACTTCATGTCGGCTAGGGGTAGGCCATAAAGGCCAGTCACACTTCGGTTACGGGTTCGATTCTCACAGCCTTGTCTGACGTGATGGATTTTTGCCCGTTCTGTAGGTTGTCCTTTTTCTAAAACTACATTACTATAACATTCCATTAATAATATCGAAAAAGTTATAGCCTTAATTAATACTAACTTATGTCCAACTTAATCCATTCGAATCTTTAGGCATACCCAAAATACTTCTTTCCAAACTTATAGTATAAAGAGAACTATTACTAAAAAGGTCATATAACAAGCATGTGAATACCATCATTTATCCCTCATATATCTTATTGGTCACATTCCAATCATGTGAATACCTTGATCGTGTATTCTCTTGAAAAATAAATACCCATTGATCCTTAGTGAATACATGAATGCTGTTAAAAGTTAACACTTTCCACATACCAAAATACTCAAAATTCTATATACTCAAACCATGATATCACTTAGTCCTCATATCAATTATGAGAACATTAATACTGGAAAACATTTCATTTTATCTTTATCCCTTCATTATGTGCATATAATCTGCTTTCCAAAATATTTGAATCACTTTTCATGGTTACCGGTACCATAAAATTATTGAAAACCAAATAGACTTATAAAAAATATTTTAATACACCATAAAAGTACCTCAACAACATTATTCATGAATACCAATATATAAACACTTCAATCCATCCTCTTCAATGATTGTCCTGGAATAAGTCCTTCCTTGATTTAGAAGTAAATTTTTATGTCAGATCATTGAGTTGGGTAATGCCCATGTTCTCCACAAATAAGACATTGAACTCCATAACAGTCTATCAATCTATGACCCTTTTCTCCACACAGATAACATTTGTCCCTCCATTTTAGGTATTCCTCATGTTCTTTTTCCCTTCTTTATAAATCTCAATCTTTCTTTCTTTCTGCTCCTCAACATGCGAACATGCATAAAAGTCTATCTTACTCTTATTTGATGAATTAGGCATACAACTAAATTTCACCTTGTTAATAATATATCATGATGAATGATTAGGCATAATCACAATATCTTTCTCCCTAGTAATTACTCTATTTTGTTACTCATAGTAACTAATTTGTCCATTAGATTCAATGTTAGCCGAATTCTTTCTGGTTCCCTCCATTGACTAAAACACAAAAATAATTCTGTGAGAGGAAAAAATCATACAAGGAAAATAACATAATCAAGGGGGAGTACCTTTGACATATAACATCTTAGGATTAATTCTAATATTGTTACTGTAATTCTAGGACTATAACTTATATGTATACATAACCTTAGGTACATACCTAGACATACCCTAGAAATATCTCTAGGTATCTCACTAACGTTTTCACATCCTAGTTTCCAAAGGTTGACTAAACCTTTCCTCTGATACCAACTATAGAGACCTGAAGCTTGACGTACATGGACATTACATTACTTTTATGGAATACTTAATACATAACAAAAACATACACACAAGGATCGTAATTGTTTAGTGTCTTTGGATACTTGGAATATAAACTTCTAATAATGTTGAAAGATCTTCAACAACTCCCATAACGATCTTCCAATTTTTGTTTCCTTACCAAAACCTTTCATTATTTCCTGGGGAAAATAAAACATAAAAAGGGTGAGCTTAAATTCTCAGTAAGGGAAAACATAGAGAACATAAAACAATCCATAAACATTTTAAGGCAAAAACATGAACATGAAATTTAAACATCAAAATCTTGAGCAAGGACATAAATCATGGAAGTACGTAAGGCATATATCACAATGGAACATCAAACAGGATAAAATATAATGGGAAAGAACATGTAATTGTGGCAACCATTTAGCACCTGTTATGATTTCCATATTAGCCAAGGCATTGCTGCCAAGACCATCTTAGTGGATAATGTCCCTAACAGAATCGAGTTCACTCCTCATTTTAGTCCTGTAACACTGAACCAGATTAACTTTTTGTTCCATCCATGTCTATCTCATGAGATATAAATCATCACCCAATGCATTGGAGGGAGATATATGTCCCACCCATCTCATAATGAAATCATTCCTAATTGTTCCACAAAATAAACATACACCATTCATAAAAACCCAACGAATAAAATGGGTTTCATAAACATAATCCCATCATCACATAATCCATATAAAATAAATAGATATAATTTCATAATAGGAAAAGTGAATCCATGTAAATCATAGAGACTTTATACTTGAAACATACACATATGAAGTACTTTCATCTTAGATGTAAAATGGTCTTGATAAAGCACTTGAAATGAATTCTTGAAGAAAATATCCTTTCTTCATCAAAATCAATTTCTTTTCACAAAACGTCATGGAATTTTAAATGAAAATTATTTTGTTGAAAATATTCATAAAATCATGTCAAGTAATCTTCATGAAAATAATGTGTTACGAAATCGAAAAAATCCTTTCACGCCGTATAAGTTAAAAAAACATTCTCCTCATACTTTTGTCAGAAAAGTCAAAAAGTACCTCGTAATGTAAACAAAAGAAATATTCCTTACATACCATGTAGTAAAAGTAAAAATGGGTAAAAAGGACATTAAATATATATAAAAACACTTTTATAAAACATGGACTTGGATGATAATAATAACCCTCAGTAATTACTTACGAATAGACAATCTAGGATAATAACGAGATTGGAAAAGTTATCCCTTACCTTAGGTCCGATATGCTTTGTATGGATCCAAACCTACTATATAATGATTTAAATAATATCATTGACTTATTAAACAATCATATTTATTGTTATGATATCATATATGTTTCACTTATGACTTTATATTACTCGTTCTTTTGTAAATTCCATGTAAAATCAGCGTTTTTGGGGAAAATCATTTTATTTATCGTATGTGTTTCGACTTGTCATTCTGGATATTATTACTTATATCCTGATTTACATAATTATAGAATAGAAAACATGATTTATATATAATATATATTCATCATATACATATATATTATATATTGATAAATGGAATGAAATACACCGTTCATGGAGACGGTAGGCTGTACATACGCATGAACGCTGTTTTTGTTTCATTATTGAATTGTATGAAATTAAATATATGACATACATATATATATATACATAAATACAGTAGCATTATTATGTCATATATTTCATTATTATTTATTATATATATTTTATAATCATTATTGAATGGTTAATCATAGAAAATGAATCTCATCATGTTCGTGGAGACGGTAGTCTGTACGTACGCACGAGCAATGATATCATTCCCATGATCATGGAATTGTATTTGAGTGTATGTATACTATTTCAGAATAAATATCACATTACAATAATCATATATAGTCATTATTTACAACATTATACCCATCCTTGTAAGGTGGTGGTGGAAAACAGATTACACCACGGTGTGGAGACGATATTCCGTATGTACGCATGCACGGTGATTTCGTTTTCCATAGGATGGATAGATGGTGAAATAGGTTTGTTTCATAATTATAATAACATTTCAGTATATTAGTGATACTGATGTTATTACTTCATAATTAAACAACTAAATAAGATGATTTAGAAGAAGAAATAATGTTGAAAGAATCGGTAACGGACATTGCCTCTTCTTCAAAGCGCCCCTTTAAGACCTCCTATTAGGGCACTAAAATTTGTCTTTGAAGAGGACCAGGACCTATAAGATGTTTCTAGGGAAGTGGGTAAGTGAAATGGGCAGAGGTTGGCCGAGATTCAAGTCTTAAAATGGTGTGAGGAAGAGAAGTATGAGGTGCCCGTTTATAAGGGAGGAGAGGGGCACCTTTGGAATCCTCAAAAATATTAGTTTAATATAAATTCAAACCCCACATGAAAAACTCCAAAAATGACCCAATTAGAAGATTAGATGAGATAGGGTTGTAATCTTATCAACCAATAAAATTTAGACATGTTTTTATCTTATTTTAATCGTTATCATTTTGATTTATCCTTATTTAATCAATTTAAGTTTATTTGTGGTAATAAAATTCTAAATTTTAAATGGTTATAAATAATCACTTATGTGTTGTTAATTTTCCATGATTGGATAATGTATGACATTTTAGTCTATATAATTTTCAATTTTTAATTTTTAATTTTTTTTAATCAATTTAATAATATGTTATTTTTATAAAATAACAATAGTGTCAATATTGACACTATTCAGTTATTTGAATTTAAATAAAATCTACAGAAAGGATATATTTGAACTAAAATATTTAATAGATTCCTATAATGTCATATTTATCTATAAAATTAGTGGATCACATTAAATATTTCATATAATATTTATTTAAATTTTTATAAAACCATTTATTTTATATTTCTCTTAATAAAATGATTTTAACATCACTATTATATCACCTTTAAAGATAATTATTTAAACATTAAAAATAAAAATAAATTCATATGATGTAGATAATTTTATTAGATATCTGGAAACTATTTATATCCGATGTTTCATGAAGTTTATCACTAAACTAAAATTATTATACTTATAATATTTAAGAAAGTGACATGTTGTCACTTTCTTTGGTATTAATAATAATTAACTTATTTTCATGGAAAAAAAGTCCATTAAATGAATCTAATCGAACCCATAAGTGATATGGGTCGACTTTTAGTCATCCAATAGGATTTTGACACGTGTTATCATAATGTTATAATCTTATATTCTCCTTTAATTACCCGATTTACCTTTAACTATGGTAAATAAAATTTACCATAGTTACTATTCATAATGCCCAAAAATAAAAAGTAGCCAATTAACATAATTTGGACCCACTGATTCCATATATGGAATCCATTTTTAAAAATTTAAATCACAGAAGTTGCAGAAATTAAATTAAAATTAATCCCACTGTCGAAAGAAAACGAATTTTTGTTTAAAACATTGCAAATTATTGAATTGATTTAACCTACCAATTCAAGGAAAAATAAATGATAATGACATAAATTGTATTAAATGGTAAAAATATATTCTATTTATACTTTTAAACCATTAAATATTATAATTTAACCATATAAATTATTACGATGAAAAAAGTGTTTTTTTAATTAAAATATAGCGTGTTTTTACTATTCATTAAAATATGAATGTTATCTGAAAAATATCAAAACTTTATCCAATGTAAATTTTTATATCCTGATTCAAAATAAGAAGTTTATTTTGTAAAATTGAACTTATTAACATGTCAAAAACTAAATTTAATGTTGTTGCACTATCAAAAGGTGGCAAAACTGCATTTTTTGAAAAATACTTATTTCACCTGAAAAATTTATTTTGTTCTCATAACATGTCCTAGGAAATGTGTATGATGAATAATAATGTTATAAAATTTAAAATTTAGTTAATAATATTCATAACGGGTAGTTCGTGATAATATTATAACCATATATCGTTGTTTAGTGAAACCCAGTATTGCGTACAACACACGCAATCGAGGAAGGTTATGATTCCGTGTAATGGAAGCCATGTTAGGGTTGTGTGTAGTGCACAACTCATTTGTTGTTGTGTATAACAAAATAAATTGAATATATATATACTCAATGTTTTGTAGAATAACTACTATCAAACAAACATGAAATTGTGTGTAACACGATCCAAGATTAGTGTTGCATATACTGCAAACTAATACGGTGTTGTGTATAGTGCAAGATAATATTGGTGTAGCATACAACAAAAGATATGAATGAAATTAAATAGAATATATCTTATAAAATCTTGGGTTGTTACATTCCTGGTGCTCTTCCTTCACCTTCCGGAAGGTGAGGCATTGAGAAACGAACTCTGCTACAACCTTCTTCATATTCGACCACCAGTGTTGTCGTACGAGAACCGGGTACATATTCACCACTCCTGGATTTACCGCTAATGGGAATGTTTTAAACTCTCTCATCACCTCCTCATGTAAAGCATCTGGTACCATAGTACGTCCTCTGAAAAGAATGACGTGCTCTCCTCCAATAGAGAATCCATCAGGTGCCTGTCCTGAGGAAATTTGTGCACCCCGCGTCTCACATTCAACGTCCCAACGTTGTGCCTCTCTAACCCACTAAGGAAGTGGAGGAGTGACTATGAGTGACTGAAGAAAGACTTTTCCATCTCTATCTATGAAGGAAATATGTAAAGTGGTTAGCTGCTCTATCGCCTCTCCAAGTAGTTGTATGCCCGTCCTCCTACTGAGAGCATCAACTACTACGTTCCAATTCTTATGAGTATAGACTATCTCAGAGTCATTGTCCTAGAAGAAATCAATCCATCACTGTTGTCTCAGGTTCAAGTCCTTCTGTGATAAGATATACCTGAGACTCTGGTGGTCATAATAGACTGTAAAGCGCTCACCCATCCGATAGTGTCACCACATCTTCATATCAAAGACAACTACTGCTAACTCCAGGACATGGGTAGCGTAGTTCTACTAATGTTGCGTCAACTATTGTGATCCGTAGGTGATCACTTCCCGCTCCTGCATCAACACCCACTTGAGTTCGGTCCCTGATGCTTCACAATAAACTATGTAACCTACTCCCTCCTATGGTAGACTCAAGATGGGTGCACTAGTCAATCTATATCTAAACTTCTGGAAGCTCTTCTAACATCTATCTGACCACACGAAGGGTCTCCCCTTCTTTTCAATGTTGTAAGCAGTGCTGCAACTCTGGAAAAGTCTGGCACAAATCTCCAATAGTACCCAGCCAGACCTAAGAAACTTTGCACCTCCGTCACGCTCCTAGGTGCCTCCCAAGCTAGCACTACCTTGATCTTCACAGGATCCACTAGAAATCCTACCTCAAAGATGACGTGTCCCAATAAGTGGACCTCACATATCAATAACTGACACTTCGAGAGATTACCATAATGTTGGTGCTCTCGGAGTGTGTCCAGTACAACCCGCAAGTGGTAGGTGTGCTCCTCCTCAGTGGTCGAGTAAATCAATATGTTTTCAATGAAGAACATGAAAAATCAATCAAGGTAAGGCTGGAAGATCCTATTCATGATAATTATGAACACTACTGGAGAGTTGGTTACGCCAAATGTCATAACCAAGAACTCATAGTGGCTATACCGACACCTGATGTCCGTCTTCTGCACATCCTCATCTCGAACTCTGAGCTGATGATAACCTGTCCTGAGGTCTATCTTTGAGAACCACTGTGCTCCCGTGAGCTGATCGAAGAGGGAGTCAATCTTCAGAATATGATACTTGTTCTTCACAGTCTCCTAGTTCAGGAGACTGTAATCGACACACAGTCACAAGCTCCCATCCGTCTTCTTGCCGAACAATATCGGGGAAGCCCAGGGTGAAACACAGGGTCGAATAAATCCCTTTCCCTGCAATTCCTCGAGCTGTACCTGTAGATCTCAAAGCTCAGCAGGAGCCATCCGATATGCTGGGGTATATATAGGGGTTGTCCTGAGGTACATGTCAATATAGAATTCTTCTTCTATATAAGGAGGTAGTCCTAGAACGTCGTTAGGAAAAACTTCCACATACAGATCCACCACTACAAGAAAACTCAGACTCTGAACGTCAACTCCTCCTAGGATGTGACTAGCCATCTGATGAGTGATCGGCTATCCTCTACTCTGTGTGAGTCCTTCCAATGATGAAAAGGCTCCATTATCACCGGTAAAGGTAAACATGTTCCCATCGATGTAGATGCACCACACCTTGCGCCTAATACAGTCAATCTGAGCATGGTCCGTAGATAACCAATCCATGCCCAAGATGGCATCATAAGGCCTCGATGCCACTACAAGAAGATCCCAACCGATTCTTTCGCCTCCTAGAGTTAGCTCACACTACCGACACCAGTGCGTAATCATCGAGTCTGCTCCCGTAGGAGTCTCTAGCCATAAGGATCGATCCAACGACTCTATCAGAATATTTGAGCTCCGAACAAGGGCAGCAGCAATAAGATAATGACTCGCTCCTGTGTCTATAAGAACTGCAACAAGGTTAGAGTAGACACAGATAGTAACTCGAATAATCATTGGTGAGCCATGGTCGTAGGCCTCCACTGCCTAGAGCTGGGCCTGCCACTGTCCACCAGCTCCCTATGGTCGAGGTGGACCTCCTGGTGTCGGGGGTGGTAGAGCCACAAAGCGTCGCCCACCACCTGCTGCTCGGCCAGCTCCACTGCCTCATCCACCGTCTCCCTGCGGACCGCCATGGTCGAACCTAGGCCTCTACCTGGGTGGTCCCCCAACTGTCTGCTGCTCCTCTGCATGGCGGGTCGGGCAGTCACGAGCCATGTGGCCCTGCCCGCCGCATGCGTAGCACTATCTACTCCTCGTAAGGCTGGATTTGTGTCGTGTGCCCCCCCACCTTTGAGCCAATATCCTGAGGTCGTCTTCCAGATGGTTTGGTCCTCTTGGACCCCTATGACATCTGTCGACTGCTACCTGCATAAGACTCTGCTACGTTCTTCCATGCGGTAGGTCTCACTTCTGGTGTAGGCTCAGCAAGAATGCTCTCTGCAAGAATGGATCTCTCCAGTACACCAGCATCCGTCAGAATGCTGAGGGAGATCATCGATGCCCTGATCTCATGCCTCAGTCCTTGCTCGAAGGCCCGGGCCTGGAAGAATAGGGCTCGTACCATGTCCGCGGAGTAGCGCTAGAGATCAGCAAATCTCACCGAGTACTAGGCTACCGTCATGCTGCCCTACCGCAGCTGCAGTAACTCCTGAATGTGCACCGCACGGAGGGTGGATATAATGAACTCCGAGCAGAAGAGGATCTCGAAGTCTGACCAAAGGAGAGAATCCTCTTCGTGCACATAGAGCATCAGGCTCCACCATCTACCTGTTTCCGCATGCATGAGACGTGCTGCAAGGATCCCCATGAGGTCTGCTGGTGTTCTTACTAACCTGAAAACACATACAACAACCACCATCCAATCTTCGGCTGCCTGAGGGTCCGTCTCCCCGAAGAAACTGGGAGGTCTCTAATGCTGAAACTCATGCAGTCCACTAAGGCGACGTTCACTCTCAGCTGTTGGGGCTGGTGGCATCAGTGGCTCGGCAGGTAGAGGTATCACCGGTGCCTCTGCCTTAATAGAGCCCTGCACCGAGGCCTCGTCGCTCGGTGGGCTGTCGTCTCGTACAAAGTTTGGAACCCTAGATAGATGTCATCGTGGAGCCATCTTGAAAAGAATCAGGTGTTCCACGATCAATACAGTATACC
The DNA here is from genome assembly GCA_963277665.1 of Viscum album. Lineage (NCBI taxonomy): Eukaryota > Viridiplantae > Streptophyta > Magnoliopsida > Santalales > Viscaceae > Viscum > Viscum album. The sequence continues at coordinate 138,214,790 of OY728139.1, forward strand.
TGGTGTGATGACATAAAGTAATCACAAAGAAAACTTTTGAAACACACATGCAATCAATGTTTTCGTGCACTAAGTCGGAAATCAGAAGTAGGGGACCTGGTATATGGATACGTCGGCTTACGCACCAACACTAGACTCCCTAAACCGATAACCACACTCAATACCCTTAACAGAATTTCTTCACATAGAAGAAAGATCAGAGTCCTGAGTTCTGTGGTAGAACTGAACTCTTCTGATACCAATTAGGCAGGACCCATCCTTGGGGCCCATGCCATTACTACCCCAAGCCCACCTTCCATAGGCTAGGGATGGCGACTAGAACCAAAGGGGTAAATCCTGATAAAAGTTAAGGAATTTCCATTATAATGTAAGAAAAACAACAGTGTATGCAAGCTGAGTAAACACTAAGTAAACTGAGTACCAAAGTAATTGCTGGAACGTAAGTGGGCTAGAATACAAACCCAATTGAAGTAAAGTACAACTGAAAAGAAAGTACATCAGTAGAAAAGTAAATCAACAACTACGAGCTGTCCTCTGGAAATCCCTCCTGAAGGGTGGGTATAAATAGTCAACTCTGCTCCACGGATCCAGCCATCCGCTCCATGTACGTCTCTTCTAGTGATCTACCTCCTAGAACCGTCCAGCTCCATGAGCCTCCACCTCGATCAGCATTGTCCGTCGTCTGCATCCAACACAACGTAGTGCGGGCATAGCCCATGCAGGGGTGAGTATATGGTACTCAGTAGGGACCCCGAGACCCCCAATGGTATCCTAGAATCCATGAAGGATAAAACACAAAATAAAGTAACAATCCCGAAGTAACAACCAACTCTACTTAGGTATATTCCCATACATATACCTATGTGATCAATTCTAGCTCGGATCCGGCACACGAGCCCAAAATACAACCCATTCCACACAGGAAAAACATAACCCACTCCACAAAGGAATTCAAAACCAAATCCACAAAGGAAAGCACAACAATCATATCGATGATATTGATTGTATGTTATGACTCAGGTCACACAGGTATACACTTCGTAAGGTGATAGAGATGATCAGATGTTGCCACTAATTCATCTAAGCTGTCGGACCCACATAGGATACAAGACCAGCTAAGTTGTCGGACCCACAAAGCTTACAACACCGGCTACTCTGTCGGACCCACATATGATACAAGTACAGAGTCAAATACTACTGGACCCACATAGGATACAATAAGAGTAGTCAAGTAAAGCCAAACCCACATAGGATACAAGAACAGTAGTTGTCACCGTCGAACCCATGGAGGATTCCAGTGTGGTCGTCGCCAATGCCAAACCCATGGAGGATCCCTGTATTGTCTTAATTGTCATCATAGTCGTAGCCAGCTCTATGGTTCCTGCACACAGAATACTCATTTCAAGGAGGGTCCCCTCCACGAGCCAAGGGGGGTCGATACATCAACTGACCTGAAGCCCGGAGTTGATGTATCCCAATGTTCTGTCTCGACATATGTTACCCAATGTGATAGACGGCGTGCCGATCGGACGCCATGTTTGAGAGTTATTGGCTTTTTCATCCTAGGGGCCCGGTTTGTTTTTAAGCTAAAACCAACCCGAACATACTCTAGCTATGTCGAAACCTCAAGCGGAGTAATCCAAAATAACCGTCTCGCTAAGACGAATCCAAAAAGTCGACCGCATATCATTCGGACGTCCGTAGCTCACGTTATAAGCGTTTCGGCTCCGAGGGACTGATTGGTTTCGTGTTCGAACCAACCATGTTGTACCCAAGGTTCTCTAAAACATTTAGTGTAATATATCAAAACGACCATCTCAATCGAAGGATATGAAACTGACGATGTGTCGATCGGAGTTTCGTAGCCCATGTTATGGGTGTTTGAACGGATCTGTCTAGAAAGTAGGGGGTTCGGGCCCGGTCCGACCCAACCCGATACACCCTGGGGCGGCCCGAACCAGGTCCACCCGACCCGGGTCCGGGTCCGGCCCGGTTGGGCGTGACTCGGCCCGAATGGCACGGGTTCGGCCCAGCTGGCGCGGCCCGGCCTGCCGCGGGTGTCCGGCCCTGTGCGGGCGGCCCGACCCGGCACGGGCGGTCCCGGTCCGCTATGGGCAGTCTGGTCCAGCGTGGGCGGTCGGGTCCGGTGTAGCCAGTCTGGTCCTGTGTGGGCGCTTGCGCGCTGAGCGGACGCAGAAGGTGGGTAGGTGCTAACCCCTCATTTTTGAACAGCGGCCCCCACATGGAGGGGCCCACCCTTGCCTGCCACCGGGGGTTACAACCCCTGGACTTCCAAAAACGGCCGGCTGGGGTGGCTGCCGCGATACCCACCTATCCCAACTTCTACTGGTGTCAGTGGCCGGCTGAGCCAGGCTGCCTCTATCGAACAGCTGCGGGCATAGTCGTGGCTCCTTTTCAGCCGGTGTGACGCAACGACACTACGTCCCTCCGTCGCGGCCCGCCCCAGCTGCGGTGTCCTGGTGCTCCGGCATTGCACGCCAGCACCGCGCTCCTCCGCCGCGGCCCATCTTTGGTCGTGGTTTTCCTCATTCCCGCGTGGTTCCGTTGCACTGCGCCGCCTCCGTTCCAAACCACAACGGTGATCAACAACAAAGTGGAGGAGGATCAGTCGTGTTTGTGCGGTCTGACCTCCTCCCATTAAATTGACAACAGGAAACCAATTTATTAATGGTGAACGTGAAAATAAAATTAGAATGACGATAAAACCCCTACCCCCAAGAATTTCATGGAAGCTTGCATCACAGAAGTTGGCGTCCCAGGGTGAGGCTCTGTATGCGTCGATGGGGAACGTCCGAGGAGAAAGCGGCGTCTCCCTTCTTTGACATGGAGAGAAGATAGAACAACGTTCTTCCTTGAAGCCTCAGTGTTCTTCAACTTAGAAGATAAAGATCTTCAAGACTTTGAGTATTCTCTCCTAAGAAATAACACAAGGAAACAACCAAAAATAAAATAATGCTTTTTCCTTATTTTATTACTCATTCCAAAACTTTTCAAAAATTCAAAAGCCAAACTCACTTAATTAATTAGTCTTGAATTGAAAAAATTAATGGTGAGATAGGTTGGCATGCATTCATGAGGGAGAGGGGTAGCCACAACATTTAATACAAGGGAGGTTTAGAGGGGTTAGGGAATTTGAAGGGGTGGGACTCATGTGGACCCCACCTCACTAATATTCTAACTAAAGTCGAGTGGGTCCCACCCCAACTCCCACACATGGGAGAGAATACATAGAAAAGAGAAATAAAATTTAGCACAATTTTATTTCACTTACACTAAAACCACAATTTTAAACAACTCTTCCCGAGCAAATGCAACCCCATAAAAAGTCATCTTAAGCAATTACCGGCACTGTGGTTTCATTGCTGCCCTCGGATTTTGATTCCGTGCAACGGTTCAAAAGATAGAAAAACCCGCTCATTCGTTCACTGAACGTACCCGAGCTAAACTTCGATAATTGATTCCGGGCACACCGGGCCTCAGAATCAGGTGCCGTCAAAAACTGCGTACTCGTAAATTCCTAATGAAATTAAGAAAAAAATTTCCTTGAAATTTATGGGTCTATAAAATTCCAAATAATCATTACATAAAACGTAAAAATTTGTGGAATACACACATAATAATAGGGAATCATTTCCTGTAGTCAAGACTCATTTCCAAGACTATCTTAGCGAAAAAAGTCCATTTCTGAATCGAGTTCACTCCCCATTTCAGTCCTGTATCACTGAACCAAATTAACCTGCCATTCCAGCCATGTATATCTCATGAGATAAAAATCTTTACCCAATGCATTTGTGGGATATATAGGTCCCATACATCTCATTATGATACCATTCTTATGTGTGCCACAAGATCTTAAATCATACCATAACCCATGTAATAAAAATGGGATTCTTAAACATCATACGATCATACCATATTCCATAAAAGGACATCATAAAAGAAATTACATCATAAAATAATAAAATCAATGTAAAAATAGGGGTAGAAACAGAACACTATATTATCTTAGATGGAAAATAATTTTGAAAAAACGCTTGAACTCCATTCTTGAGAAAAATATCCTTTCTTCTTCAAAAACAATTTTCCTTACTAAACATGTCATATAATTTTAACTAAAATATCTGATTTAAAATAAACATTAATACTTGTAAAGGAAGCTTCATGGAAATAATTTTCTAAAAATCCATTCATTCCCTATCAGTTAAAGAAAAACATTCTTCTCGTACATTGGCCGAAAAAGTCAAAAAGTACCTCGTACTAAAAACGACAAAAGATTCCTTTCATATCTTTTACTAAAAACTAACCAATGAGTATAATTGTATTTAAACAATTTTATGAGGATATAAATAATATTACATATTTAGGAAACATGGATGTGGATGATAAATATTCCCCAGAAATAACCGAAGTATAAACAATCTCGGATAAAAATTGAGACTGCGAGATTTTCCCTTACCTTAGGTCTGTTTTGCATCGTACATATCCGATACTCCTGTGTAATTATTTAAAAAATGTTATTGACGTATTACATAATCTTACTTATTGTTATGATATCATATATGGTCATATTCTTAGCATCGTATTAGTAATAATTCATTGATACTTGTTATTCTGGTGTTTATTGCTTTTTGTTCTTATGCGTGTTTTGTCGAATAAATTCTTATTCTTCTTTTTAGGTTATAGATACCTCATTTACAGAATTTTATTAGTGTAATATATATCATATTTATTCATTCAATTCATTTATATAATCATTATGCATTGAAGATCATGTAGAACGAGTTGCATCACATCGTGGAGACGGTAGGTCGTACGTACGCATGAGCAATGATATCGTTCCCATGATCGTGGAATTGTACTGAAGTGTATTTATATTATTTCAGAATCAATATCACTTTAAAATAATCATATATAGTTATTCATTGTACCATTACACCCATCAATGTAAGGTGGTGGTGGAAAACAGATTACACCACTGCGTGGAGACGGTATTCCGTACGTACGCACGCGCAGTGATTTCGTTTTCTGTAAGATGGATAAAATGTTAAATAGGGTTGATTCATATTTATAATAACATATAATTATATGAGTGATACTGATGTTATTACTTCATAATGAAACAACTAAATAAGAAGAAGTATAAGGAGAAATAACGTTGAAAGAATTGGTAACAGACATTACCCCTTCTTTAAAGCGCCTCTTCTTAACCACCAATTAGAGCACTAATGATGGTCTTTGAAGAAGACCAGGACCTCTAGAATATTAATTGGGAAGTGTAGAAGAGAAATATTTAGGGGCTGTCCGATTTTGAAGGCTCAATGTGGTGTGAGGAGGAGAGGGAGGAGGTTCCCTTTTTTAAGAGAGGAGGGGGGAACTTTAGAAAAAACTGAAAATATTATTTTATAATAAAGTCATATTCAGTTTTTTATAGCTAAAAATTGATTTATTTAGATTCTAAGGGGGTTATGGGTCTAAATCCTCTAAAAATATAGGTTTTATACAAGTTTAGGTTACTATTTTAACCTTATCATTTAGATATAACTCAAAGTTAACGAACTTAACATTTACCGTGTCTTCTTGTTTTCTTACACTATATGGTTAATAAACTTACTATAACAAGAAACAATAACCCCAAGTGGTTCATTAGTAATATATATAGCCTTATATATGTTATTTTGTCGAACAATAGATTTTTAGGAATAAAATAACAATCAATAATATAATATTTGTTTTAAAAACTATATTATGTCAATTTTGACTTTATTTGGTAATTGATTTTTGTGAAGATCATAACAGCATGATTAGTTAGAAAAAATTTAATTAAATCAATAATCATATGTAATATTAACCTATTCAATTAGTCTAATTCATTAAATTTCTCAAATTACATTTCTTTGGGTATTTATAATATCAATTATGATAATATTTCTTTATTAAGGTAATAATTGCATCATCATTGTTCATAAATAAATTAAATTATTTAAAGTCTAAAAATTATAAATAAAATAAAATTATGTAGGAAATATCTTTATAATTCTAATGAATATTTATAGTCGAATTTATCATATTTATAACCATATATTAAAAATGTTTTATGTTATTAAACATTGATTTTAACTATTTTAACTCTTCTTTAAAAAATATAATATTAAATGTCCTAATGTAATCGAAGTGGACCTAAACGGTCATATGTTATTACTAAGGTTTTTTTTTGGTCAAATTAACTTATCCAATGGAATTAGGTCATGTGTTAGTGTAATAAAAATACCATTTTTACCCTTAATTACCCTATTTACTTTTAACCGTGGTAAATAAAAGTAAAAAGTTACTAATCACCATAAATTATTTTTATCTTATTGAACCACTTTTTACACCGTTATATTAACCATGTCTCTTGGATTTTCTAAATTACTCTCATAGAAGCGGTAAAATAATGTTTTATGTAAATTTTCAAACTCTCTTAAGAGGTGGGTAAAAGACGGTGAGAAGTTTAATAATTTTTTTTATATAACTAAAGTTAATATAAAATGAATCCAATGAATTACATTGAACATATATAGGTATTATGTGTCAATGATTACCTAAAATAAATTTAAATAAAATAAATAATCATTTAAATAAAAAGTCTATTTTTAAATAGGAACTCAGTGTTTTAAAAAATGGATCGTTTTCAGAAAAATACAAAAAATTCACCGTTGGCTAATTTTGATATTCCGAATCCAAAAATGAAGTCCATTCGAAAATAATTTTTTTTAAAATATCAAAAATTGGGTATTAATATTCATAATGGCTAGTTTTAATAATATTTTAATAGCATATCATTGTTTAGTTAAACTCGGTATTGCGTACAATATAAGCTATCAAGGAAGGTCGTGATTGTGTGTAAAGCAAGCCAAACTAGTGTTGTGTGTAGTGAAAGATTCCTTTGATGATGTATATAACATAAAAACAAAATATTTCACATAAAAATCCCGGGTGTTACAAGATCCCAAATAAATATAGATATGGGGTTTTAAAGGAAGTGGAAGAGATACGTGGTGAGTTTGTAAAAGTTTCAACATGTTTTAACATTCTTTATTCTTTTATCATTATCAAAAAAAATCTTTATGTAGGTGGCCTCAATCATGACTCCACTTTCCAGAATAAATTATATCAGTTTCAAATTAACTGAGTTTCATGAATTTTATTATTAACATTATGTGGAAATAATTGTATAAAATCACTTTAGTGATGATTTATGGTTTTTGGTGAAATTGTAAAGTTGTGTAGTGTGATTTTGTTTCATGGATATAAAACTGTTATTTTAAATTATTGATGGTATAGATTTGTGAAATCTTTTTTGTAAAATGGTTTTTCAATAATATGTAATTTTATTGTAATGATTTTGGAATGTTTTATTTGGAAACATTTTTGGGAATATTTGATTGTGTATTTATTTTTGAATTTACGTTTCCTAGACGAAAAATATTCTTGTGCACAGTGCTAGTAGTGCAATAAACATGGGAAATAATTATCCTGTGATGATATGGTAAATCCATAATAGACCAATCAAAATTATGTAACCATCATAAATAATCACGCATGGTTGGTATTGTGGATATGTAGAATTAAAGGGGTTTTGTCAATGGAATAAGTGAAATGGTTTTAAAGCATGATTTAGTTATTTATATGGAATATAGATTTTTATAAAACATTAATTTATGGGTCACTTATTTATATTTAGTTATAAACAATTTTCAATGTTTTTTATATTTAATTATAAAATTTTGGAAATTGTTTTATATAATTTTTTTTGTATAAATGTTGCTAACTCATCTATCCTTATGGAATTAGTAGAGATGTCATTTGGGAAAAACCTACTGAGTTTTAGTACTCCCCCATTCTTTGTAACATTGGGGATTCATTGTTATTCATCTTCCAGGAAATGGTAAAAATGTAATGTTTTACATATTGAGCACTAATTCATTATACATGGGCTGTTTAGTAATGTTAGAGCACTGAGAAAGTGGAGAATAGAGTCTTGTGGTCGTCTTGGTGTTTTATTAGTTTATCATCCATTGTTTAAATTGATGTTTTTGTCTTCCTTTGTGGATCATTATTTGAGTATGTCTTTGATAATAGGAATGTTGATTTCTCTTCCATGGTTTTCATGCATCCTGTAGTGGTTCTTATAGTTATGTTTTTATTGCTTGTTGTGTTATTATTAATTGGAAAATCCTCCCCACACATATTATAACCCTTAAGTATTTATTTATAGCCTTTTGTGTATTCAAAAAGTTTCTTATGTCCATGTAACATTCCCCCACCTTCTCAATCCAATGAGGAAAAGGTGGGATGTTATATGTGATAACATTTTGGTTTGATCTGAAATCTGTTTTGGACTAGTTGTCATTAGTTATGTCAGTCTTGCAGTTGAATTCAATAATATCTATTCCTTGTGTCTAGTTAGTAGAGAAGAATATGATTATTGATACATAAAATGTAGATAAAAAATATGCATCTCATTTTTTATGTTTAACTTCTAGTTACTAGGGTGTAAGGTATATATGTATTTCGTAGACACTTATTGGATATTTGAATCTCAATTTTAGGGGATTATCCAATGATACCATTATGATATGATTTAGAGAAATAACAACCCACTAAAATGTAATATATCATTATTAATGGTGATATATTACTTGATACACGATATTGATTTTTGAAAATTGTTTCTTTTTATTTCAAAATATAGACATTGAAAAGATCATAGTTGGTGTATTTTTAAATGGTTTTATTTTCAAAATAGAGTTCATTGTTTCCAATAGGTTTTGAATGTTAAAAGGGTATATTTTTAGAAAGAGATTTTATGATAGTTAGTGTTGTATAATTAAAATTCTATGCATTATGTTTTAGGAGAACATGACATATAGACAATGAGGATTGTTTAGGAAATCTCACCCGGTAGGATTCGATGAAACCAGTTGGAAGAAGCTGTGAAGAATGTGGTTTTACTGGAGTGACAGTTGAACCGATAGATTTTTTAGAGTAACATCCACGAATTTCAAGATATGAACATAGGGAACCAGAGTGATACAAAAAGACCAGTGGATCATTCTATATAGTTCTAGAAACATAATCAATCCATCCTTTGTGGATATTCAAGACCAAAAAAGGATGAGGTGTGGTGGAATTGTATGAATCATATCTTCCATTTAATCGGCACACCTACCTAGTTAAATGTCAATTTGGAAACGTATATGCCTAAGGATATTGTATTCCAATGGTGGGATCTAGTGGTGTAGGATTGAGTAGATCAAGGACATAGTTGGGTGGATTTTGAGGAATTTTTCCGCAAAATATTTTATCCTCACATGTTCTAGAATTAAAGGATGGCATACTTCTTTAGTTTGAAGTACGAAATTATCAATGCCACCTATTATGCTGCTAAATTCATGAATTTAGTTTGATTTTCCACTCAGATTTCTACTAGTGTGGCCATTAAGTAACTCATATTTTAATCACAGCTGGGACGGGAGATTCACTTGATGATAGGTATGATCTGTATTACAGACTTCATATAAATGATGAATAAATTGACAGAGGTTTAACGAGATATATCATGAGAAATGGGAGGAAGATGTCTCTTGATACCAAAAAATGGTGGAAACTACAATGTTAAAAGTATGTAGAAGTGGGACACCTTCTTTTAGCAAGGGAGGGGAAATTGGAATCCAACAACTACATCAACAATCCATCTTCCATGACAAATGATCCAAATAAGGATGTTTCCATTGTGGTTCCATCGACCATATTATGTGAGAGTGTACAACACCACTAAAATAATTCCATAACAACAACATGATGTGACATATTAAGTGTTATTATTGTAGTTCACTGATGTATGGTTCTTGATAAAACTCTCCGGTGTTGCAATAATCACATGATTCCACGGGGCGAGGACAAAATAATCAATCTCTTCAGTACAATAGAGTTTTCCATGATGATTTTTGGAATACCATAACTCCTTAATAAGGTCACTCTCAGTAAGGAAAAAGGAGTAGAGTGAAAAATTGATGAAATTATATAGAGTATAGAAGATGATTGTAGATAATCAGTTTGGACCTTTTATGGTGGGAGGTATGATTTTTTTGAATTCTACCATTATACAAGTGATGTTTGATACTGGTTCATCACATTTATTTTTTATTCTTGTGCTATTGATTTTACAAGTGTATATTGTGTGATGATGCCTTCTATGATAAATCTTCAAAAATGTCTTAGACTAAGAGAATTCCTAGACTTGTGTGTTGAGAATGATATATTACTATTTATGGAGATGAATAGAAATGAGACATCATGGTGTTATAGATGGACTTCTAAATGTAATATTGGGTATCAATTCATTGAAAACATTCAAGGATCACATATACTATTATAGGAAAAAAATAGTTTCAGAAATGTGGATGGAATTGAGCATATGTTCAGAGGAGAAATAGATGGAATGAAAAGTTAAATGGATTTTTTAAAACCAATAGTGAGAAAAATCTCTTACTAGTTGGTGGTGTTGAATTTGTTATCGATGGAATAGATGAAGGACAATATTTTTCTAGCTGTCATGGATAAATTTCCCATTGTTTTTCATAATATGGTCTTGGGGTAACCACATATAAGGGAAATATAGTTTAAAATTTATACCTTTTGGGGACTGATACCATTTTCCTTCCATCTTATAAGATGACCCCAGCAGAATTAAGGGAGCTAAAAGTGAAGTTGTAAGAGTATGGAACCAAGGGTTTCATATGTCCAAGCATATCTATGTGGGCAACACCAGTATTATTTGTATGGAAAGCAGATAGAACTATAAGGATGTGTATTGATTATCATAAGCTTATCCAAGTAATAATAAAGAATAAATATCCACTTCCACAAATTGATGTTCTATTTTATCAATTGAGGGGATATCAATGGTTTTAAAAAAAATTCTTCCAACCACGATATCACCAATTTCATGTTTGGAAGTAGGATATTGAGAAAATATCATTTATAAGCATTTATGTCCATTATAAATATGTTTTAAATCCTTTTTGTCTTATAATTAAAAAAAATCATTATGGAAGTGATGAATTATATATCTCAGAGTTGTCTAGATTCATTTGTTTTGGTGTTTTTAGATGATATACTAGTGTATTAAATGATAATTTCCCAACATGTGCAACACATCGAAACCATGGTGGAATCTATGGAGATCATCACTTGTATTCAAAACTATGTGTGATTTTTGGATATAAAAATTATGATTTCTAGGTTGTGTAATATATTAAGGAGATGTTTCAATGGATGAAGAAAAGATAAATGTGGTTATCTCTTATCTACCACTGAATAAAATCATTTAGATACAATGTTTTTTATGTCTTGATGGCTATTATAGATGAATTTTTTGATATATCATTACTAAAATCACCTATAAAGACATAATAAAAGAATATGGTTCCATTATAATTGACTAAGGAATTCAGAAAAACATTCATAGAGTTGAAATGTCTCCTAAAATAAACTCATATCTTGATAGTTCCTGACATAAGAATGGGGTATGTGGTGTATTGTGATACTTTAGGATATAGGTCGGTAGTCATTCTCAAGAAAAAAGACCATGTTCTTTACTATGTCTCAAGGAAGTTGAGAGTGCATGATAAGAATTACAAAACACATGATTATATTTAGATGAAGTCATCCATTATTTTAAGATGCCACATCATTATCTCATTGGTGAGAAGTTCCCTATGTTCACGGATAATAAGATCATGAAGCATATTTTATCACAATGGTAATTGAATCTGTGTCAACAGAGACGGTTGGAGTTTCTCTTAATGTGGGAATCTGTCTTATTGAAGACATATGGAGAAAAATTTAGTGGCCGATACATTGTGCAAGAATTCATATCATCTGTTGTAAAAACAAGCTTGAGATGATTTGAAGAAAATGTTAGTCCTAGTGTACAAACATATGGAATGTGAGGCCTAGGAAATGTTATGGTTTTGTTTTTAGTTTCCATGGTTCCTGATTTAGTAAATATGGTAAAAGTGGCATAAATGTCGGATGTATAATGAGTTGCAATTAATTAAAAGCTCATGCTTTGGGACACCATTGGGGGATTGGAATGTGATTGTAGTTCCTTTCTCTAGTTTATAAATCTGATATTCTCCCCTATGTAATTTTAAGAACAAATCCTTCATTATTACCACTAATAATAATGGACCACTTATCATGGAATAAAAAAATGTATAATGCTTTGAAAGAACAGTTCCTATGGAACAATATAAATCCAAAGGATCATGATTTCATTTCAATGTTATTAACATATCTGTATGTTAAGGAAAAGCATCAATGACTCCCATGTATGTTGTAGTCGTTACCTATCCCTATGCAGAAATCAGAGAATATACGAGTGGATGATGTTACAGGTTTCCTGAGAATGGTTTTGAAACATGATTCTATATGGTTGATAGTGGATCAACTCACAATGATCGATCATTTAATCCCTATTCATAACACACAAAAGATGGAGTATTTGTCCAAAATCTTAATCTAAGAAGTGGTAAAGAGACATGGAATACAAGTTTCAATAGTGTGAGACAGAGTTCCAAGGATCACATATTATTTCTAAAAATCCTTACATAAATCCTTGGGTATAAATTGGCTTTCAGAACAATATATTATCAAGAAACAGATGGAAAATCCAAAAGTAATATACAAACATTGTAATACATATTTCGGGCTTCTGTAATTTATTTTGGTGTCTCATGGGAAGATCATGTTTTATTAGTGGAGTTATTATATAATATAAAACTATCGTTATGATACACACCCCATTTTAAGGAATCAGAACAGGTTGTAGAGTTTGAATATCAGTTTTAATTTCAACCATGGTTTAGTGTGGTGCATAATTTGTTTCATGTATCATAGTATAAAAAGATTCAACCTAACCATGACCAGGTGTTCAGATGGGAACACATTGTCCTATAGCCGGGTTCTTCATTCGTACATATCTCTATGATGATTTTAGATAAGAAACACAAAACATTGGGTGTAAAAAGAATTAGTCTGGTATAGTTTTTATGGAAACATTTTCAAATTCAATAAGATACTAGGGAATGCGAGAAATAATTGAAAGAGCGATGGTCGAAACTTATTCAGGGAAATATTATTATTTTACTATATTGTGATGCAGAGGCCAATGGTGGGGAGAATTTAGCATCCGTAATTTCTAGTATGTAACCCTTTCCATATGATTTTGATGTATATAAACTATATGGGGGAATATTGAGAGTGTTTTGATATCTTTATTTCTCTTTTTGGGGATAAAGGGACAGTACACGAGAGGCACAAAATTTGTCCAAACTGTACGACAACGAATGATAAACAGTGTTTTAGAATGTTTGAGGTAGTGAATATGGCATGTATGGAAGAAAATTCTAGAGACCATGTATATTGATATATTTAATGAAATATAAACAGAACAATTAGAACATGGTTTGTCTAACTATGCGATTTAACTACGCGCATGTTGAAATGGCCTCCATTAAAAGTGGATCTAATTTGGCCTTAATGTTTAATGCCTAATTCCTCCTATTATATAGCCATAACTCATGATTTTTCTTTATCAAATGCTATGGAAGGTTCTTCCTTCAATACCGAGGAAATGTAAAGGCTTCCCTTGTTGATTATTAAATTAAATCTTGTAGCAAGTCATCTTTCTTGGTCATTCTGATTATTTCCTTAGATCTATATCTTTCATTCTATCTTTTTCTTAGATCAAAACCATATGATGGTATATATAATGTTTCGGATCCCAAATAAGTACATATTTGTTTTTTAATGAATGGGGATGTTATATTAGGATAGATTTGGATGTTTCAACTAGTTTTTTTGGTAACATTCATTGTTTCCTTGTCGTTTCCTCCAAAACTCTTGAAGTAGGTGGATTCAATGTCAAAACATATTTCTAGAACTAATTTGTTTATTTTCAAATGAAACGAATTTCAGGAAATTTATTATTAAACAGTTGGGAAAATCATAGTATAAATTATCTTTAGGGATGATTTATGGTTTCTGGTGAAGTTGTGAAACATTGGTGAATTGTTTAGTAATTCGATTTAGTTTCCAGATTTAAAAATGGTGATATTAAAATATATATATTTATATGATGTATTTGTGAAATGTGTTTTTGGAAAATGGGTTTTCAATAAAAAGATGTTTTATTAGAATGATTTTGGGATATTTGTTTTGGAAATGGCATTGAGGATACTTTTATGTTTATTCATATTTTATTTACGAGGCTTGATTGAAATATGGGATTGTGTTCGATGTAGAATGTGTAATAGAACATGGGACATAATTTTCAATTGAAAACAGAGTATATCCAAGAGATACCTCCGCTGAGTATGGAACTATAGTAATGAAGAATTCATTGTTGGTATTTTGGATATGTGTAATGAAATTGGTTATGCCAATGGATCTTGTGAAATTGTTTTAAAGCAAGATTTGGATGTTTCCATGGAATATATCTATTTAAGGAAAATTTATTTATGTATAAGATTATGATATTTAGTTATAAATGGTAATAATGGTTGTTTATTTTTAGATATATTGTGTTTTGGGAATCATTTTTTATAAAATGTTTTATATAAGTGTTACTAACTCTCTTATCCTAGTGTCATGAGTAGCGATGTCATTGGAGAAAACCTATCGAGTTTTGTACTAACAGAAACAATATAACATTGGTTCTATTTTATATATAAACTACTAGGACATGTGAAATGGTAATGTATCACATGTTTAGAACTACTTTGGGATACTTGTCTGGTTTGGAGAATTTGGAGCATGGTGTTTGTGGTGAAAGGATTCGTGTGGTCATCTTGGAGTTTTATTTCTTTAAATTATTTTGTTTACATTGATTTCATGGTTTTCTATTGTTAAATTTTATTTGATTATGATTATATATAAGGAATGTTGAGTAATATTCCATGGTTTTCATGCATCATATAGAGGTATTTTGGGTTCTGTTTTGTTGGTTAGTTTTTTATTTATAATGTGTATATCATGTCCACTTGTATTGAAACCCTTCATCATTATTTCCATCATTTTGTGTCTTGAGGATGTCACATAAGACCATTTAGAAATCCCCCACCTTATAAAACCAATAATGAGAAGGGGGATGTTGCATAGTTAATTACCATACCATTATAAAATATTAATATTTACACTACACTAATGATATTATATAATAATGTGATAATATTATTTTAATGTGATAGAGGAATAATTAAATTGAAATTTCATAGTTGAGGATCATACCTCTTCTTTAGGGAACTCTTTTAGAATTATACCTATACCCTTATAATGACATATTATTAATCAAAATTATGCCATTATTAGGTGAAAATGGGGGTTATGAAGTGTTATTTGAAGTTATTCGAGTATCCTAACGATCATGGAGTGTGGAGAGTAGATGAAGAGAGATATATTTTTTAATTTATGGAAAAGAATCCAGATTAAAAAAACATTAAAATTTCTCAAAATAATGAAAAAATGTTAAAGTATTTCATTTGGAAAGAATATTAAAAACAACTATATATTTATTTTTTGCATTTATAACATTGATATGCGTAATTATAATTTTATGTTTACATGTTTTTTTAAACTATTAATCATTAACATTTTTAACACACATAGTACCTTTTTTACCATAACCACAATGAATTATTATTTTTCGGGAATAATGATTCATAAAGGGAAAATTTAATTTGACATTATTAGATAATATTAATTATTATGATTCATTATATAGAATATATTTTACCAAATTAAATTTACATAAATGGAAAATATAAATTTAAAAAATAAAACCACATATGGGATGAAAATTGGAGTTTTCAAAAGGTGGTTTTTAAAAGAAAAATATGATTTAATATTAACTCCTTTAAAAATAATTGTTTGAATAATAATTAATATTTTATTATATATAATCAACAAATTTTAAATTTCTGTTATTTAATTAATTATTAATGAGACCCATTATGGACATTAAAATATATTCTTAATAAAATATTTTATAATCCAAAATGATAAAATTATAGAAAAATAGAATATATGGATTATAAAAAATAATTTTGTTTGTTAAATATAACAAATTAATAATTTTGTTACATGAAATCATATTAATAACTTATTGATTATTTTTAGATAAGTAATTTATCAAAAAATGATAGTTTTATAAATATCTATTTCATTAACAATGTATGGGATAATAAATAATAACCAAAAAATCAAAAATATTTACTAATTTTTTCATTATTACATTAAAAATATATTTTTTGTCAGTTAATGTTTTTTAATGTAAAAAAATTTATTTAAATTATTTATTCAAAGAGCACCTGATCATCCTTCTAGAGAAATAATTTTTTATGAATGTATTTATTTTTCTATGAAATGTTTATTATATTTATCTAATGATTAGATAACCATTGAATTTATTTTTTTTACATAATTGATGTAATGACCATGCACTTCTATACATAGAATTTCATTATTTTATTATAAATATTCCTCAAATGTCTGAAAAACATATCCAAGGATTGTAAAGGTTTAACAAATTTGAAATCATGGGGACACGTAAAATTAGAACATATGTAAACTAAATCACATCAAAATATGTTATTTATTACTCGAACCATTTGTTTTTGTATAATAAATAATACATTTCATGATAACATCTGTGTATGAATAAAAACAAATGGTTAGCTGAGATACTCAGTAAGGGAAATCAAGATATATTAGTAAGCCTAACACGAGTACAGCGGTATGAGAACATGAACATATCATTTGAAAATCAATACTTATATATCCAAGATCATAATTAGGTTTAACGAAATACATTATTTAAGTTAAAAAGGCAATAATCATAATAGAAAAAAATTAATAATGAGATAATAACATTGGATTAAGACATAGATTTATTACATATACATAAGCATATAAAATCATTTACATAGAAGTCAATACCCACTTCCATGTTTATAATAGTGTAATGGGTTCAATTCCCACCCTATTATAGTATTCATGATTCAACCCAAAGACAATCGTAGAAGAAATAGTCACCTACTAAATAATGTCCACTCCCGATTAAAATCATACATATCTAATGATATAAAAATATTTTTCCAATTCATTGGATGGTAATATATGTCCCACCCATCACATAGATAAAACAATAAATATGTTTTATAAAATATCATAAAACATTTTTCATATCATAACCATTGAAATGAGTTTGGTTTTATAAATATGTCATCATATCATAGCCAACGAAAAAGATACATGTTTCATAACCATTTAATAATTTCATCATTGCATAACACATGAAAAAAGAATTGTGTTTCATAAATTTTTTAATCATTTTATACACTCTAGAAAATAAATGGGTTTCATAGACGTAATAGTATCATAAAAAATTGAGATAAAGAATAATAAATGTATACTAAGATATTATCCCCAAAAAATAATAAGTTTTATCAAATAATATCATCAAAGATAGTGAATTATTTGAATTAATAAATCACATAGAACATACCTAAAGGAAGATAAATATACATTGAAATTCATGTTTTAAAACAATTAATTCCAAATATATTTTTGGAATCCTTTTCATTGAAAATAAATATGAAGAAAATATACGGTAATCTTAAAAAATAATTTAGAAATTTTATTTGGTGAAATATCATTTTCTCATTGAAGAAATCTATATAAAACATTATATTTATTTAAAATAATTTTCATTGGAAATAAATATGAAAAAAATATAAATGAACAAATAAATGTTTTTCGGTAATTATGTAAAAAAATTATATACTTTTCAAACATGTTAAAATTAATATTTTGATAATATTTTTAGTAAAATCCAAACATCCAATATTAGGAAAGGGACATGAAGAATTATTTTTAATATATTTTTTAAATAGTAAATTATCGGTCGAAAATCATTTGATGAATCATTTGAAGAGATTTTATAATATTTTTTAAATCATTTTTTTAATACGTGGATTTTTATGAAAAAGAGTTTTCGAAAAAAATGATTATTTTTATTAAAAAGTTTAATTTTCAAAACATAATTATATACAGAGAGGACAGTATTGGAAAACAATAAATCTTATAATAAACAATAATAGATGATATTTTGTTATTTTCATTATTAATGTATCATAATTATTCAAAAATTGATAATTAATCATAAACCCTAACGATAAACAATGAGATTGTAACGTAAAGAACTTATCTGTTTGGTAAAATTAAATTTGAGGCCTAGAGAAATAATTAAATCAAGTTATAATTAAAATGTTATATAAATAATAATATTAATGATATTAAATTTAAATGTCAAAGTATATACACCTCGTACAATAGTATAGGTTCATAACATAACTTATGTCATAATGAATGTAATTTTAGAAAACAATCCCAAATCACCTTGGTATCATTTGAAATATAAATCCCATGAAATATGGATACTAAAATGGATATGTTAAAATTATTATTTTCATGAGGATAATCCTAAAAAAAATTCATCTAATTAATATAAAACAAATTAAATAAATATATTAATATTTGGTAAATATGGAATTTGTTTTAAAGAAAATAAAAGTTAAACAAAAAACCCTTACCAATAGAGTCACGAATTCTATCATTCTTGTTTGAACATCCGATGTAATTAACATAGAATTATTATAAATATACTATAGTATAATAACCGTACATATAATATGATACCTGATCCCCTTATAACGTTTCAAGGCATATTTTTTCAATAATAATTATTAAAATCACCATTTTTGGGTTTTAAATGATTCATTTTTCTATTATAGTTTTTAATAAATAGTTTTGGTTATTTTAATTTGATAGTATATCCATCATATAAGTAAAATTAAATATGGTATGAATATAGTATATTTTAATTATATACATATTTATATCAATTCACAATCACTATAGATAAAAACATGAAATACATTATTCATTGATGTGGCAGCCTGTAAGTATGCATGAAAACTATCTATATAATTTGATGAATTAATAAAATAAGAATAAATAATTATTAACAATGAATGAAAAATTATGACATAATATATATCAAAAAATTTCATTTTCAAAATCTTTATTACATCCTTGTAATTCATTAATGATAATGAGTTACAACCCTTTATGAAGTGGTAGTTCTCCATACACATGTGTGACATTAACAAATTCCCCATTGAATGGAATAAAAAGTGTAAACATGTCATTTTATATAAAAAGAAAAATAATTTTTAAAATATCATATAAAAGTACAAAATAAATCATCATACCCAACTATTATAGTTGGTGATGGAAACATATACTTATTATTTTGTGAGGAGGCAATCATTCATACCCATCATGAACTACTTCTATTCGCATTTGATTGAAGTGAGTACATATATATGTTATTAAATCAACATAATAACTTTTAAAATTATATGATTTAGAAGTTTTATAATACTTTATGTATTAATAAATTATTAAGGGTGGAAAATAAGGATGAAAAAAGAATGATCTTAGTGGAGATAATTCCCATTTCTTGGAAGAGGCTCATTTCAATATCATATAAAGGACCCGAGTGGTAGAATTTTAGGAAGAACAGGAGCTCTAGAAACTATACAAGACTGTTGGGGTAGAAATTTTATAGGTTTTAAATGATCGATATTTATTTATGTTTGTGAATATGTTGACAATGATGATGGCATTTTATAAGCGGGGGAAATTGACCCTTTTATTAACTACCTTGAAATTTTCCAAAAGAATCCAAAATAAAAAGTTCATTCCTATGAAACAAGATTCTTAAATACCATATATAAAAACATGGGGAATATAATATATAAATATGTTCATAAAATGGTGAGTTTTATAGTGTTATATTCATTTAACTGTTATATTATTGTTTTTACCCCTGATAAACCCATTTTTCCTTAACCCAAAATCTTCATTTTTAATACTACCACTATTCATTTTTTTCAAAAATTATACTAGAAAGATTAGGGCAGAGCTGTTTTATTAAGAAAAAGAAAATACATAAGGTAGAAGTCCAGGGTAATATAAGAATTCATGCCGTCATGCAAATTCCAAAATCATACTCATATTGATATGAGTCATCATCACAATACTAATCAGAATCAAAATCAACAGGACCATTAGACCGGGTAACCATAGTCGGCTTCAGGTAGGGGTAATCTTTTCTATGTCCCACTTTCCTAGGAGGAACAGGTTGAAAACCTCCATCATCTACAACAACATGTTTCCCTTTGGACAATACCTGACTATACGATGATTTTTTGGGGAGTCATCCTCAATATCATCCCATTTTCCAAGAATTACCTGATATTTCCTTGACTTATTGATTTCCTCTTGGATCCTTGAATGATTCCCATCACTACTCGGATTTTTTTGGCCCTCAATTATGGGGGCGGATCCTGGTATGGGGTCACCCTCAGTCGCTCCTGGCATTAACATATCATCCATCTCCCCTGACCCATGGGTCTCTTATGATAATCCTTTACCCACATTGGCATTGGGATGATGTACATCACAAGGCGGGACCACATTGGTTTGTGAGGTATGATTCTTCATTTTATTCATACATGATGATTCATGGTGCCCTTTAATGCAAAAAAAGGAGAAAACACATTCCTGTGAAATTTATCTTTAACATGACCAATTTTTTGGCACTCTGCAAAAAATCATGAAGTCTTTCATACTCAACATTTAAAGGAATAATATCATCTAATTCTAATAAAACAACATGATAGATCAAGCTAGAGCTAAAATCAAAATCCACTAGTACCGTAGAATAATGCTAAAATTTTGAAATCTCAGTATTCCCGTCCATTTTGATCGGAATTCCCACAGAAGAGGTGATATCAAATAAGATCTTAGGGTGCCAAAAAATCCAATTAAGGCCAATAATTTTGATCCATACATGAACCCTAGTATTCTTTATTTAAAAAGGATTAATACAAAAATACCACTCTTGAAAACAAATCATTCCTAGTTTCAAGGCAATTGAGCCGCACCTCCATGCCCTTCGCTTTTGGTCATCGGATGGGAAAATGATGTGAAAGAAACCACAACCCAAGGGAAAACATCTCCAACCAGAAAACCCCCAAATAGAGACCAACTTCCGAACTAAATCAAAAAGTTTCCAAGACTTACTTCAAATGGGATGAACAATCCTAGAGATTATGGAGAATTAACAGATTTTAAATTTGTCAAGAATCGCTGCTCGATTTGCAGTCACACATGCAATGTTACTTTTATTGAAAATTCGCTCCAGAGCAACATCCTTTACCTCTGGAAAATACCTCTAGTTGATAGTGCTGAATTGGGACATTCTAGTCCTTAGATTTCAAAAACATTCAGGGAACACCCTCAGGTGGGTGTGTTGATGTATCTCCGGCAATAACTCTAGGAGTGCAAGCACTAGCCCAAACTGGTTTCTCAACCCCTAATTTCCCTGCAGAAGTAACATTTAAATTGTTATCCGCTTCAAAAGCACGCTCTGCTTCATCCACCATCCGAGCCACAACACCGATGCCGCCAACATCAGTCACCAACAAAAGACATGCTCCATCTACACCTCCAGCACCAGCCACCAGTGTGGATATAACTGGACGACTCGCTTCGCCATATTCAGTCAGCACTATATAGCTCGCCGCTACGACGATCGCCTCTTTAACACCACCAACATCGATCAACGATGTTTTATTCACATCGGGAACCAACATTAAGGAACCGCCAGTAACACCATTCTTATCCTCCATGAAACGACGATCTGCGGTTGATCTGGGCAACACCGCTTGACGCGCACTATTGGAATCGAGAGCCCAACTGCCGCTATATCGGTAGAAATCAAAACAACCAGGAGGAAGATCGCACTCCATCAAACCGTAATCCACAAAAATAAATAAGTGAGAGAAAATCTCACCCATCCCGCCTCCTTCAAAAATTATATTTAAACCATTATATAATATTATTTATATATTTTTTTCATATATTTGATGTTTTTTTCATTATAAAATTAATATATTTTGGGAAATATAATTTAAAATTAATCATACTAACATGATGATATTCAAGGGTATCAATGAGAAAAAATTCAAAATACTATTATGTTTTTATTTAAAAAAATAATATAGTAATAAAATCAAATATAAATTTTTTTAAAAATTTCTTAAGTAGACTAAAAATAACCAAATAATAATTATTTTATTTTTAAAATATAAATTTTCATTTATATTTATTTAATATAAATTATAGTTTTATAAATAATATTACTTTTCACTATTCAGTGATAAATATATATTTTCCAAAACATTCCCAAAATTACTTCATATTCCATTTCAATAAGATATATTACAAATATTCGTTTTTTTGTTTAATAAATTATATAAAGTATTTGTAAATTGACAATATTATTATTTCCATAATTATAAATAAAATCAAATTTAATGAAAATATTTTTTTGAACAATATAATTATGTTAGAAAAAATTGTTTGATTATTTACAATGCTATTTTTAAATAAAATGATATTAAGTAGGGAATTAAAATATATATTTTATAATGTAGTAAATTTTATTCAAACCATCCTATTTAATGGAAATATTATAACATTCATATATAAAATACTATTTATTGAACGTTTAATTAATCTCGGTGTCACGTATCATGCATGCTATCAAAGAAACACTTTGTTGAGTGTAATATATGATAAAACATGGTGCTATGTACCATAAATGATAATAAAATATTATAATTAATTTGAAAAAAATTCATAAAATTCTAGTATGTATCATTCAACCCCCCCCCCAATGAATTTCCTCCTCCACATCAATCATAGTCACTGATGGCTAAACATTTAAAAATTATTTCATAGAATCATGCGTCATACAAGTGAATACTAAAACTTCCCTAAAAAAATAAATTCTTGAATCATAAGTGTTACCTAATATATCACATTACTTGGTTCACATATAGGGGAACATATAATAGAAAATATGATTTGGATATGATAGAATATAGAAAATAATTATAAAGTGTAATAGAGACCATTTATCATTGGAATGTGAGTGATCTAGAGAAGGTTATTGATTAGGAAATCATATACCAATGCAGAGTGAAATATGTAATTGATATCATCAAAATTGGTTAGAGCATGTTATGCATAAATAATTATATAAGGAAACAATAAGTCCATTTATAAAAGATCATCTAATACTAAACATAAAAAATTACAAAAAATGT
Organism: Viscum album; assembly: GCA_963277665.1. NCBI lineage: Eukaryota > Viridiplantae > Streptophyta > Magnoliopsida > Santalales > Viscaceae > Viscum > Viscum album. Next base: position 138,238,159 of record OY728139.1, read on the forward strand.
TAAACATAAAACTGTTAAGAAATTATAATGAATGAAACTAAATTTCCCCTAATCAACATATCAATTTACCCCCAATATCATAACATATCCCTTGATTGTCACATTGATAATTTTTTAATATTTTAGTCATATTATTTCATTTATTAATGGTAATAACTAGAATTACACTATAACCATAATGAAAACATCCATACATACTCATTCTATTAATAAAACAGTGAAATACTGAATATATTATTTAAATCTAATAATTCTATAAATCACACCAATGAAAACACAAACCAAATTTTCAAAAAATCATGAATCATTCCAAAGGTCAAAAATATAATACAAATTAGTTTATTCATATCAATTATCTGTTTATCCAGAAATAATTATTAATAAAATATAAAGTTTTATCTTTCTATCAGTCATGATTCTTACTTGAATATCACATTTCCTATAAATATATTTTTTAGGTCATCCTCACCATTTAACATATTCTTTAACATCCTTAATGAAAATGTTGTAATTAGTAATACACACACACACACACACACAGATATATATATATATCAATTATTTAATCCTAATACCTGAATAAATCATTCATCAAACTTCATTATAAAACCATTAACTCATATTCATCATCGTATTCTTTAATACCTTCTTCCATTAAGATATCTTCCATAATATACTCATCATAAAAAGAAATTCATGTATATCCATGCTAATTTTCCTTATGAGATTACCCCTTCATAAATTGATTTTATAATTCACATTATTTCCCCATTTGAATAAATCAACTATCAATGATATCATATGGAAACAATTATAATCATCGAATATGTCAATTGAAATTTTCATTAATATTCTTTACATAATTTATATATTTCATTAATTTAAAAATATAGAATATCTTCTCATCTATCTATGGAATTCCATTGAGTAGTTATTCATATATTAACAATATATAGAAAAATGAATCAACCTTCATCTGTTGATTTCATTTCCCACACTATCTGTGGACCCCATCCTTCTCTTATTTGGTGAGTTTGAGAGTTAGTCAATGTTTACATTGTTAATCAAATATCCTGATAACATAGAAGGTATAATACTAATAGTCATTACTATATTCTATATTTAATTTGGATGATCATATGTAAAATATCCATCATATTAAGTGTTCTCCTAGTTACATCATGTTCTCTCTATATAGAAAACCATATATAGTAGTGAAATATCTAATAAACATAGTGTTGTACCACAAAATCAAGAAAAATCACCTTAGGATTACTGGATCTGGACACTATCTTTTTAATCCATAATACCTTTTTTTTAACCTAGTTCAACCATGTTATTCATCTAAATGACTTATTATTATTTATAAAATTTTTATATATTTACAGAGAATATCACCCTAGGGTGTCAAACTAGAAGTGCTTCAAGTATATTTACAATCCACCATGTGATGATTGAGTCTGGATTAATTATTTCTTTTCTGATTTATTTCACTTATGTACCATTGTGTTAGAGCCATGACCACTTTTATTATCGAGGTAAGAATTTAATTTCATGGAAATCACTTGAACTTTATTTTACCAAAATAACAATACATTTTTCTAATACATTGACAGATACATATTCTTATCCTAAGATACATGACTAGTCATATCCATATAAAAATCACTTGGGATATAATTAATATTTTTATCCTATTTTGAAGATGTTATATAAACTATTCCTTATAATCCAACTGTAACATCACTGGATATTCATAAAAAAATTATTACATTATTTTTTAGGTATCTAATTACAGAACACAAACACAATCATGATGATAATAATGATATATTCCCTTTGGAAGCATGAAAACAGTAATAAGATATTCATATATAAGCTAGACCAAACCCCACAATGTTCTTCAGAACTAGAAATATCTTTTCACATATCATAAATAATACATTTATTTATAAACTATGTAAATAAATACAAATAAAGGGTGACCTCAGATGCTTTGTAAGGGTAACTAATGGAGATATATAATCATAACAAAAATAATGTTCTAAAATAATGATCATAACATTTTAAAACCACACCCTTTAAATCAATGACTATAATCCTTATTCTGGAAATAATTATTGGAAGGTCATAAGGATTTATTCATAAAGGAATCAAATAACATGTGTCAAGAGAGAATAAAAATTTAATAATTAGTAGATTATGGAATAAACCATTGAATAAAAAATCATTTCCATAATTTTCGTGGCTTTCTAACAGGACTGTCATGGGGTAATGAGTTCACTCTTAAGATCGTCATAGTAGTCATGGTTAAATCCCAAGAAAATAATTGCTGATAAAGATCCTTACTAATCGGGGTTCCTAACATATTACATTCCTTCTTTTCGCAAGAGATATGAATCATTAATAAACGGATTTGTGAGAGATATAGGCAGAAGACATCACGTACTGAAAAGAATAAATAATTGTCCAAAATACCATATAACATTCATCATATCATGACTCAATTCATATCATATTATTTCATCATAATATCACCCATATAAAATGAGTATATTTCATAATCATTTCATCATTTTTTCGTAGAATAACCTATTTTAAATGATATAGGTTCATAGGAATTGTATCAAAGTATAAAACATGTAACAAAAATGTTTTTCATAAATCTGTTTTCAGCAAAAAAAAATATTGAGATAATAAGAATAGATTCCTAGGATGAAATCATTAGATATGAATATGTAACATCAATTCTATAATAATAGATCAGAGAACAATAAATAATGGTAAATAACATGAAATATTTATCGAAGTGCATTCTTTTTCCTTGAAAAGATATTTTCAAAAATATAAATTCATAAATTTTTTTTTAATTCCTATTCATTGTAAATAATCCTGAATCTTATTAATGAATCCAAAAGCATCATTCAGAACATTTATGATGAAAATATACTTGATTTTTTAAATTTATTTATGTAATCAGAAATCATGAAAATAATTTTAATTTAAAATAACTTAAAAAAAAATGGAATAAATAATGAATTGTGACTTCATGACAATATAATATTATGTACAGGTCGTACATTTTAAAATAAAGAATATTTTACCATTTTAGGTAAAGGATGAATCATCATAATTTTGATCAGAATATAAAGATTAATTTTTAATACACATTATGTTAAGTAAAAAAATTGTTAAATTTTTTCTAAAAAATAGTTGAAATATATAAGATATATTTTTAAAAACAATTAAATAAAAAATGTTATTGGATGAAATATGGACTTTGAAAGAAAAAACATTTTTTATAAATAAATTTTTTTCAAGACATATTTTTGTAAATATTAGAAAATTAATGAAAATATTGAATCCTAATTATATACCATAATAGATTATAATTAGTGTGTTTCATGAGGTATGAATCCTATGATTTCAAAATTGAAAATATAATCATAAGTAATCTTGATAAAGGATGAGATTAGAATTTAAAAACCTTACAACATTCATAACATCAATTCATATGCCCCGCAAAAGAATTTCATCAAATAAAACTATAAATATCATCAAAATATGGACTTTCGTGACATTACATGTAAAAGGGTATATAAATACACCTCATAGAATAATATAGGTTCATAAAATAAATTATGTTCCCTAAAAGTTAATTTTAGGCAAAAATATCGTAATTCATATATAACATTTGAACAATATGTCCCATGAAATCTATATACTAAAATATTTAATTAAAAATAATAATTAATAGGATAAAAATAAAAAAACATTTATGGTATGATTATATATTAAATAAAAGAAACATGAGGTGAATGTGGCCTTTGGGTCATAAGAAATATCAGTGAGATGATGAATCGTTAATACATAATTATTGAGTTCCATCAAAAATTTGTCAAACTACTCAATAATAAATCTATTATTTAATAGATATATTGTAAAATGAAAACATATAATATAATATGTGATCCTATTATATTATTTCAACACCCATTTATTAATATATCCTTTTTAAAATCACTACTTCAATGTGTTAAATGTTTTACTTTTTCATTTGTGTTTTGGTTATGTGGTTCTTTTTCATGTTTTTCAGTCACCATTACATCATGCAAATAACGATTAACAAAAAATTTAAATACAAAAATTAAATTTATACCAATTTTTTTCATTTGTGAAAGGTAGATATAGAACGATAAAATTCATCTTCCTTGGATACGGTAATCTATACATACATATGAATTATGATTACATCATTTATCAAAATAATAGACTGTAGATTTTATAATTCTTAAACAATAAATAACAATTATAATTTAAAATATAACAAATATATTTGTTAACATAATATTTATTTTCTTTCAATCTTAGTGAGAACGAATCACTGTTCATTGCCAGGAGATAGTATGTCCAACACCCATGCGATGATAGTGTATCCCGCACGAATGGAAATTATATACTCTCTCTGTGACATAAAATTTCTAAAAGTTAAATTATTTTAAAAATAGCCCATAATATAATAAATATATCATTACACCCAACCGTGAGAGGTGGTTATGGAAGACAAATAATGTTGGTTTGTGAGGTGGTAATGTTTAATATATAAAATTAATTATTTAGTTTCCCATTTAATAGAAGTGGTGATGGTTATAGAATATTAAAATAAAATAATGAAATATAAGAATATGTGAAATAAATATTTTATTACCTTTTAAAAATTAATAAATATTTAAATTTGGAAAAAGACGATATACAAATGGAGGATGTTAGTGAAAATGATAAGGTTCACTTACAAGCACCTCATTTGGATATATTATTTTGGAAATATGTGTTTGTCTTATAGGAGGATAAATGGATATATATAAAGGATAAGGTTGTTGATGAGGTATTTTTTAAGGGGATGGATGAACAATTTGCATTTATCGGTTTGAATATGTTATTGTTGTTGGTGGCCTTTTATAGGTGTAGGGAAGTAACCCATTTAAAAACTACATGTAAATTTCACAAAATAATCAAAAAAAGATTCTTAGTTCACAAGGAAGACCATAAAAATAGACATATATTCTAACATAGGAAGATTAAAATTTAAATATTACCATAAAATTGAATTTTACAGGTGTTATTCTCATTTAATCTTTTATCTTTATATATTAACCCTAAGGAAACAAATTATTACATTAAATTTGGTAATTATGTTGTATTATTATAACTATTCATTATGGAAAATAGTAATATTGTAATTTTTAAATAATATTAATTTTTTGGTTTCCAAATATGCAAAAAAAATTCAGAAATAAATTCTTTGAACTGGAAAATGTTAATTTAAAATTAATCCCATAGACATGATCAAAAATCTTATTTTCAAAGAAGAAATATTCAATAGTTTACAATATTTTTATATTCAAATTCATTAATAAATTTATAAAAATGAAATTAATTAAATATAGATATATATATATATATAATTTTACTTATTTTTATTTTAAACTAATTTAAAATATATGTTAACTTCATAAATAATTTAAATGAAATGTTTAGTTTTCCAATAAAATTTAGTATTTTTCACTCTTCATTATCAAAATAAGTTTTTAAAAAAAATTATTTGAATATGAAAATTTATAAAATTTATTATATTTTTTAAAATAATGTTCATGAATTATGTTAAAATTTAATTTAATACAAAACACATTGACCATATTATAATGTATGCTTTCAAGAAGTCTACTTTTTCACGATCAAGTCCCTTTGATATTAATACTACAATGAATAATATTCATTGTGTGAATATATAAATTTTTTTAAAATATATCATCTATAAATTTATATAATTAATTATATATTGTGTTATATTTAATTACATAATATAGAGAAACATTTTTCACATTAAATCCATTTTTCATAAAAATACATTTTCATCAATAAAAAAATAACGTTATAATAAAATCCAAAATAATGATTATTCCAATGTCTTTAAGTGTAATAAATATAAGTCAATAATATTATTTTATATTAAATCATAATAAGGAATATAAATTTCTTAATTTATTGAATTAAATGATTGTTTTAAAAAAAATGGAATTTCCACTATTCATAAAGAAAACAAATATTTTTCAAACAATCCAAAAAATTTATCATAATTTAATAATAATATGATGATTTCAAAAAATAATGTTCAATGTAGAATTTAAATTATAAAAAATCACAATAAATTAATTATAATTGTTTTTTGAAATAAAATAAAACAATTTTGATGTAAAAATATTTATGATGAATTTAATTAATCAACGATATATTTAATACTAAGAATTTATAAACAAAATTATATTTAGTAAGTCACTTATACGTATATTTATATAAATACATAATATATTCATTCCATATATTTTCATAGCCACATTAAAATATTCATATTAGAAATAAAATTATTTAATGGTTCATTAATGCTCTTAGATCCATGTCATGCATGCTTTCGAAAAAAACATGTTGTTTAATGTAACAAAATATATAAACCACTATTCCATATAACACTAGATATCTAAATATGTAAATTAGTTTATAAGAAAAATACTTGATATGTTACATGTGAACAATATAATTTTCGTAATTTATTTAGTCATATTCATATCTACCAATGTAATAGATAATTTATGATGATCTTCTTTAAATAATAATATTTTAAAAGAGTACCCTATTTTGTTTTAACCAGGTGTCACATGGATTCCATGATTTTGAACAAAAAAAATTTTCTAAATTAAATATTTTTAATGTAATATGGTGTTACATACTCTTCTTGGATTGGTGTCGCGTTTCATTGATAACATTGATCATGATGTTCCTATTTTAAAATCATAGTATTTTACAACACTAAAACATGGGAAATATATATTTGGTTGGATATGTATATATTTCAAGCTATCTCAAAATGATAGTAGATAATTACTAATGGCATAAAATTATTTGACTTATATTATAAAGGAAAATAAAAAACATGATTAGGATTTGAGATGTATGTTATATTCCTGACATGGGAATGATAAGAGATTAGTGTTTTTTGATACACTAATAGGGGGGATTACAATTGTTTTCATAAAATTGTTGATATTCCTTCAGATCATCAAATATAGAGTTTCTAATATGACATATGTGGGAATATTAGGATGAAATAAATAAATTTAGATAAGTATTTTATTCCTTCAATTGATGAATTTACAGGTATTTCACATATTATTTTTTTTAAATATAAATCATAGTGTCTTATAATATTTAAGTGTTAAACAAAAACTGTTAAGAATGAATGTGGATATTCTACAAAAAATATTTGAATATATAATGGTTCTAAATATAAAAAATGGGATATTAAATTAGTATATTAAAAGAAATTATATTTTTAATTAATTCAAGAAACCATTAAAACCACAATATAATGGAATTACTAAATTATTAAATAAATAATTCATTAAGAGATCTATAATTATTCCAATCAAAAATAATATATCAGGATTCTTTTGGGTAAATGATATTAAAAAATTTAGTCATAGTAAAAACATTTTATATACTAGGAAAACTATTATATCAAAAAATACATGATTGTTTATAAAAGATACATCATTTTGAAATACATACTGTTGTTCGATATGAATTTGATACCAAATGTCAATGGTGAAATTAATAGGAAATATGGTAAAAGGTGAATTGATGTTATCGTTCAAGGAAAACATCCAAATTGAAGAGGGTATAGATTCTATAAATATGAAACAAGAAATATTATTGATCATATAGATGTGAACATGATGGGACAATCTGATAGAAATTATTCAAATATTGGTTGAAAGTAAGAGAGGATGTGAATATGAATATTTTAGGGAAGAAAACAGAAAAAAATTCTTTATGGAGTACAAATTATGATTATTTAAATTTAAAATATTTAGACTAGTTTATTCCATTTTTTAATATAAAATTACATTCATATAATCTAATTATGAGGAATTATATGGACAACCAAAATATCTATAATGTTCTTAAACAATGTGTTCAAATGAGAAATGTATCACGCTCAGTTTCACATACATTATTGTTCTCATATTTTGAACTAATAGTTTTTGATGAAAATATAGATAATAGATAGTGGATTTATTCAATTATTGGTTAATTTAATCAAATTGAGAATATTAGGACAAGAGAAAATTATTAAAAAAATTTATAAAAAAATGTAATTATGTCAATGTAGGTATTTTGAGTCAAGATGAATGAATGACGTGAATTGATATGAAAGTGAAGAATTTAATGTTTGTAATGGATACTATAATGTTTAAGTTGTTGAATATTATGAGACCTTATTCCTCAGCATATAGACTTGAAACCATTAGAATATTTATTTCGAATTTTGATCATTAGAAGATAGACATATTGCAATTAGACGTTATGTTTTCATTTAATCACGGAGAGTTGGATATTAAAGTTCATATTGAGAAAACATGTTGGATATTTCATGATCACAATAAAATATAATTTTTCATGTTGAAAATGTAATTTTATGGGTTGAAATAATCCCCATGAGAATGATATTCCAAAGTAGAAACATTCATGATGAAGTTTAATTTTAGAAAATGAATAGTTTATAACTAGATCATCATAAATCTTAATACAGAGGGTTCGCACGTTATGTTAATTTATGTTGATGATAATAAATTCATAGTTCAATATGAATAAATGTGTAAAACTTTTTTTGGGAAGATGTATAAGTTATTGAGATATCTAGGAAAAGAGAATTTTTATAAATTTTGGAATTTTGAATCAATTAAAATAAAAATTCGATTTTTTGATCTTAATATAAGAATGATTTGGATCTTATTAAAATAAATCCAATGAAATATATGAATGTTATTTAATAAAACATTTATTTATAAAATTTCTTTGTAAAATTACGGTGTTCAAATGATGTTGATCTAATATATTTTAGAAAATTGATTAAAATATTGTTATATGTAACACTATAATGGATAGATACATTGTTTTTATTTTACATTGATCAAATAATCAAAAAGATAAAATTGAGTGTAATATTGTGGAAGAAAAAATAATTCATTGATATATTTTTCAATAAAATAGTTCAGGATTAAATATGGTATTGTGGGATATAATTATTAGTTTTGTTACACATTCATTTATTTACAATAATGTGTTAATGAAAGGATTTCAAAAAACTATTCATTATTCCTTTTTTTAAAAATATATGTTAGTTGGTACAAAAAAATAATTCAGTCAATCAAAACAAAATTTAAAATGGTAATGTTGTTTCCACTAATGATAGAGCATAATTTGAAATTATTAGGGCATAACTAGAACAATTTTGGGTTTCTATGAAGATAAATCATATCATCAGTTGTGAAAACTGATGTGAAATATATCTTAATGATTATAATAATAATAATTCTTGATATACAAAAATTGAAATAAAATATCACATCATCTATGTTTATATAGAATTAAATTAACTATATATAGAGTCTATTACTATAGTGGAAAAAGATGGAAACGTTTTTACTAACCAATTACTATTAAAACTATTTTAGATATGAATTTGATTATTGGTTTTCACCCACTATTTCTATAAGTAAATTTAATGTGATATTTTTCATCGATATCATAATATGATTAGTTTTTTCTATTAGAGGATGATAATTTTTTCAATATAAACATATCCGTTGATATTTTTTTAACAATTTTTTAGAGAGAATATTTTCAAGGGAAGTATTTTAAAATGATAAGAAATGATTTTGATATGATTTAAATGTTGTAACAACTTATTTGATGTGGATTCATAAAAAAATTAATATCATTTTTTGAAAATGTAATTTTTTTATAGGATGTATGTTTTGGAATTTTTAAGAAAAAAATTATAATGGGTTTTAAAATAACATCGTGATTGAAAACATGGTATTTCATTAATTGATTCTTATTTTATACATATACTTCACTCGTGTAGTATTATATTTTTAAATAAATAATTACTTTATTGATTTTTAGTGTTTTAGTTACTTTTGATCCTTAGTTGGAATCATAGTCCAATGGTGAATATTTTCATGACTAAGATGTTTATAGATATTGCGAATAAGCTAGTTTTCCATAAAAGTGTCTTCCTTAGATATTTTATATTATTGTAATAAATAAATAAAATATCAATAATAGAAATTTCATATACTATTTTTGAATAAAGATTTATTATTTGGGGAAATAAATTTTGAATTGCCAGAGATTAATTAATAATGTCCATCAAACAGAGTCCAATAGACAATGAAAATAAGATTAAGGTTTATGAAATTAATTATTATTAAAATTTAATCCATTTACATTTTATATATTATTTTTAACATTTAAAATTATATGGTTCTATGTTGATATTAAATTTTAAAAAATTCATTATTCTACATAGATAATCAATATTCTATATTAAGGTGTTTGGAGGATGAGGATGATGGATCTTTGGATTCATGAAAAAGATTCTGAAATAGAATAATGTATTATGGTTGTTTTCTCCAAGAGAAAATTCATAAAATAACTATTTTAATAATCCCTATAATGTTTCATCAAACTTATCATTCTAATAAATTCTATTTGATAGAGTTATCCAAACATTATCCACAATACAAAATGAATTTTTATGAGTTTTCCAATCATAGTCGACAAAAATAAAATCTAAATGAAGTTTAAATAGGGAAATATGACTATTAATTCAGGATAAGCATTGATGATTTCATTGGAAGGTGGATTTTTAACAAACATTATGATCTCATCATATAATGTACCATTATATAAAATAACATTATAAATGTAATGGTCATGTTTAAGAAAATTTGTATTTTAATATAGACATCAAAATTTGATGATGATTATCTGGATGGTTTATATTTTAATAAATAATTATGTCAGAAAATGATTCAATATATTATTTATGAGGTTTTTATGATTTTATTGAAACTGAGTTTAAATTAATGTTCAGAAATTTTAAGTTGGTTTATGGTGTTCAAGTGATGATTTTATAGATTGGTAACCTCATAACATGATTGAAATTTTTAAATGTTTTTCCCACACTTCACTATAAATTATCAGTGGAACATATCCTATAAAAAGGAATGTTGATGATTCATGTGAAGATATAATAGAAATTGTGAAAAATTGCCTCTATGATTGTTATTGGAATTTTATGTATTATTTGTTGTTTTATTAGATTCATCGACACCTGCTAAGGGATACTAGAAAGATTACTCCTATCATTTGGAATCAGATGAAATGTTTAATGAATTAATATTAAAAATAGGGTAAATTAAATAAACAAGGTATTAGACTGAGGGAATCAGTCCATGAGTACTAGATGGACATGTTTGTATAGATATGTTCAAAAAGAGTATATTCTATAGTGTTTTGAATGGAATTTTACTGCAGAATAACATGTATAAACGAATTAGTGAATAAATAACAAGAAACACAATGAAAACATATAGATAATAGGATTAGATGATCCTTTTTGATACAATGTTAATTATATAATAGTCTATGTGGATAACTTCATCTATCATGGGACTACATTGTAATTCTTGTGATATATATTCATTGTGTTTTTATAACAAATATAATTTAATTTTTGTAAAAGTTTTCTATTTAAATATTTCCAATCTATAGTAAGGACTAGACACAATTATTTATTAATGAATCTTAAAATTAATTATTTTATTTTTTAGTTTTTAATTTTTTATCTATATATTCATTAGATATTAGGAATATGTGAATATTGTTTTTATGTATGGAGAAAAAATTAAATTATTGATAATAGATTAAACCCCCCCAGTGATCATACATATCAACACTTATCCTTCCATATCATGAATATTATTAAGGTTTTATGAATTAAAAATGATTTCTGCCTTGTGTGTCATTATTTACATATTTAATGAGTCGTAGTGGTTTGTGAAGATGATTAAAAATTATGGAATGTCCTTAGGTAGTAGATTATGTTAGTTTCTATTGGGAATAATGGGGCAGTTTAATGGTTATATCCATGGATATTAAATTCATTTGAATAATTTCTAATGTGTTTAGTGAGAATGGGTTTAACAAATGGACCATGGAGAATGGAGGAAGGATGGTCTCCCTAGTATTTCCACTTCCATTTATATGGATTTCAAGTGGATTTTATTCTTGGTCATGTATCAAATGAATAGTTGTGTTATGGATTGTGTGTTGGAGTAATTCATCAAAATGAGTATGGGTATTACCAAAGGATATGGATTATTTCATTCATGGATGTTGTTCATGAAATGTTAATATTTTTAATAATATTTTTCATGCATGAGTGACTTCATTATGAGAATGGTTGTGTTTTAATGAATTGTTTGATGTGTGGCTATAGATAATAGAGTTTTAGCAGTCAGATATATTCAGGTAACACAGTGTTAATTATGTATATGTATCTAGAAAGTTGATATCGAATGTGATTTGTTTATCATGTTTTCTTTATGTGAAATATCATGTCAAGGAAACATGTATTTTTTGAACCTCACCATCAGTGATATCGTGTTGGAGGGTAATATACTATGAGATATGGTATGTGATTTTATTCTTCATGATAGAGTAGTTTGAGGATATATGGTATATAACATGCTATGATTAAGGAGCATTAGTAAGAGGGAGGTGACATGAGATGTGGTTTGGGACATCATATGATGTCTCACCCCAAGTGAGAGGATAGTGTTATGAGACGTGCCATGTGACTTGTTATGGTTCCTTAATACGACTGACTGGATTTTAGTATGATATTTGTTTGTGATGTTGTACGAGGCCTCACACCATGTGAGATGTTAATTGTATGAGACACATTATGGAATCTCACATAGATTGCTAGGGCAGGGTTAAGATATGTGGTAGCTGATGTTGAGAAATACTCCAACATTATTTAATGTGTGATGACAATATATGAGAATTAATGTTAGTATATGGTGTTGGAATTAATGCTCTGTGATACTTCTAGGATAAAGGATTAGTATTGATTCATTTAATTATGTGACACGACATTTTTCTAGGATGTGTTGTCATATTAAAACCCATTCTTTTAGAATTAACTAAAGCATTTGAAGTCAAGATTCATTATTTTATAGTTTACACCAGATGAATTTAACCATTTTATTATGTACACCCCTATTTTATATTTTAAATTTATTCTAAAACATAATAGTATATATAAGGAGAATATAATTTGAATTTATATTTTTTTTGAATAGTACTATCATAAATATATTTTTGCACATATAGACTCATATATAACACTATCATGTCAAGGGATGTATGGGTCTCTAGCGAGAGTATATGGGAAGAATTTACTATACATAATATTTGAGGTACTTGAGACTATAGGGTGGTGTTTTCACTTCTTGATGGGTATTTTTATTATTTTATACTTGTTTATTCTTGGTGTGTAACTTGGTTTGTAATCTATTAAATCATTCCACATTAGTTAAATTTTTATTAATTCATGTTGATATTATCTATCACTGATGGATATCAATTGTCTATGTTTCACTATTTATATTACATAGTTTTTTTGGTTATGATATTTATTTAATTTTATGTGATTAAACAAATATTATTGTCTCCCATCATTGTTTCTAGAGGCTCACAATCAGTAATAAAACTATTTAATATGTCTAGGGAGGCCTATGGTGATGTTGAACCATGTTAGGGGCTAGTAGATTGTTTTTTATATTTGGAATTACAAAATAGAATCAAATAATTATTTGTTTTTTCATGAAATTTGGATATTATTTTTTGGAGTTCAACATGTGTCAATTATTTTATAGTACGTTAAACATGAGCATAGTGAAATAAATTTCCAAACAAAAAACCCATGTTGATTGGGGTGTGCATTTTTTTAAAATTATATTTGTTGTTCATGTTAATATATTTATGGAATTACTTTTTATTATGATCAAAATAATATAAACTTGTCCAAAAATTTTCATATATATAAATAAATTATGTGTTCATAAATTATATCAAGTTTTCAAGATTATAATTACATGTGAATGAAAAAATGTCCACGAAAAATTTATTTCAATAATTAGAAATTGATAATGAAAATGAAAAAATTAAATAAATTATTGATAAACTATGGATAAATGGGCTTTTATTAATTTTAAAATCGATAACAAAATAATATTTTTTCCCCAAATAACATATTCATCAAATATTAATTAATAGAAATAGGGATATTGTTTTATTGGTATTACCTGATTTGATGATTTTGATCATGATAATGGTGTATAAAATACCCATAGTGGGTATACATAGGTATTGATTTCTTTGTACAGGTGGCATAGATGGTGTTCGTAATGTGTGACTAGTTTTCGATCTTGATGTTTTAGCTGATGACCAATCCATAACGGGGTTGTGTTCATTGCTGATTTTCATCAAGATAGATATGAAAACCAATATAAATTTAGTATATAGTGGTATATGTTTGATATAGAAGATTATATTAATGAATTTTTGGTATCATGTTTTTGGTATATAGGTGAGGTGGTCCATAGTTTTTTGAGAGGTGTGTGGTTGAGTTCTCTAATTCGGTGGATGGTTTATGGGCTATGTGTATAAAGATTTTTTGAGTTATTTCAATGCCACTAGGGTTTGGTCTAATAGGGTGGTGTGGTGGGTATGAACCGATCCGTTTGAAGGGTGGTAGTGTTTTATTTCCCATGGATTAAGATATATAACAAATTCTTTGAGATTTAGTAAAGTAGTAAAAAACCAATGATTTTTCTCGATATAAGATGATTCAATGTAGGTTTTCATGTTTTATATTGGTGCCTCACACACCTTTATGGGAATGGAACTGGGCTACTTATGGATTCTATGTGTGTGAGAGGAATGGAAATGGGATTAGAGAAGCATCAATAGAATAGTGAGTTACTTATTGAAAATGTTAAATTTTTTATTGATTATTTTGATTTATCTATGTGTTACTATGTTTTTGATAGAATGAATTTTTTTAATATAATAGGGGTGGAATGGAATTATAATAGTCAGTATGGTGAATGGTTATGCTTGTATTTTTGTCCCATAACCTAAATTCTTGAAGTATATTTGGTTATGTTTAGAACATTGCCACCAAATTAGTGAACAGATTATGATACATGATGGTCTTATAAATTTTTTCGGTGTAATATTATTATAAAATATAATTTCTCAATTAATTTATGATTATTTCAATAATGGCGGATGAATTGGGAGGATTTGGATCAGTCATGAAGTGTTACCTTTTTTCGACTGGGCTATAATGAGTAAGAAATTTTTTATAGATATTCCATTAGAGAATATTGTTTTTGGGTAGTTCCCATATAAACTACCCAGATATGATTGTTTATGTGAATATTTTATGCTCTCATCAGTGATTTCACATTAGGATGAATAGTTTAATGTGTATATGGTTAGATAACATTATAAAATAATGATTTTTTCTAAGAGGGTTACCTCATATTACCCTAAAATGATTTTTTTGGGTTTATGATGATTTATTTAGTTGACAAATATTCTATTTGTTAAATTTTTATATATTTTTTTAAATTTATAAGGAGGATATTAAAGAAATTATAATATTATTAATCCATTAATGGGGTAAAACCTACTTATTATATGGTTATTGAAACATATTCCACTTGGATTATGAACATAATTAGTTCATGGGATGTGGAACATGAAAAGAAAGTAAAGTAGTGTCAATCCTAATGAAGATTTTGCATGATAAATCATTTAAAGCTACAGTCGAATGTTGGGATTTATTTTTCATTAGTGTATTTTGATGTTATTATTGTGTCCAAATACATATGAATATTTGAACCAAGATTCAAGGATTTGTGGGGATTGTGTGTTGATTATGTTGATACAAGTAAGAAATTAGGACACAAATATTTAAGAGTCAAGAATGATGTAATCATGGGATCATGTTATTTGAAGTTAATTATTTTGGATATTTCACGAATGATACTAAAATAATTTTAATCAATACATTTTTTTATGAAAGGGTTGGTTGGAGTACCTTGGTTTCTATATTTTCTCTGGGCTTGATGCATAACATTTGGTATAAGATTTAACATCATAGTAGAAAAATAATGTTGTGATGAAATCAAATCTAGTGAGAATTATCCATTATTTTCACATGTTTATGTAATAGAATGATGTGTTACATATAATATACGTCACATGAGAAATTAATGATGTCTATAGTGAATCAAATTAGTAGTTTTTTAGAGGAAACAAGTGTGGTAAGATTAGGTTGATGGATGGTTTTATGGAATCTAATATCAATCCTGGATCGAGTCGTTGAATCAAGTTATGATGGATTGATCGGGTATCATGGAACAATTATGGATGTTTCTCATAGATGAGGATTCATATATTAAGGATTTCATATGTAATGTTAGATTTTTTATGTATGTGAATTTAACATAATTTTTTTTGATAATTGAATGATATTGTAAATTTAAATTTAAATTTTTTAATATTTAGATCACCTTTAGATGGTGTTTGTGGACGATATTTATTATTTTGGGATGATTTTATAGAGCATTGGGTGATCGAGTGTTGAATGGGTTGGTGATGAAATTGAAACATTACCATTATTACCACATGTTTCTCGATGGCATAAAATTGGATTATGATGGCTAAGGTAGAGGGAATCTATCCCATAGTGTTCTAATATGTGTTTGGTTCCTCTCTAGATACACAGTAGAGAATGGTTGGGTACTTTATGGATCATGTATGTGTCTCTAATAGAGTAATAATGACTAATTTCATGTTGGAACACATTATATCTTTAGCATTAAGTATATTGGTGAAGGCTATTTTTCTTTGATCTAATGCAATACACCATACCTCATTCCCCATTTAAATTTCCCCTAAAAGGTTTAGATAATTGGGGTGATTCATGGTGATTTGAAAAAAAAATAACTTCACATCCCTCTTCATTGTACCCTATTTTATAAGCTCAAGGTTTTGTATTTCAATGTTTTTCACTATATTATGGTGAAATAAAATCAAAATAGCTTGAAATCATTATGTTATTGAAATATGGCCTCAAAATAGGGGAAAATTCATGTTTCCTATCATTTTAAAAGTGGTATGTAATAAATTATTTTATTGGGAGTTTAGAAATATAGAGTTCAATTATATACTGAGTAGTGTAAAATAATATAGATTATTATAATAGGAAAATAAAAGGAATTCCGAATGTTATTTTTTTCTATATATTCATTTTCCTTCACGCTCTGGCTTCTTGATGTGAATGATCTTGGAATTGATATGGGGTAATTCAGGTCGTATATCAGACTGAATGAGTGAATATTGACCCTATGAAGATGTTAGGGTTGTTGATGTAAGGTGGGGTTGATTTTGAGATGTGATCCTTGAATAACATGTTAACATATGAGACGTTATAGAGATTCTATACTTTCAATCTATTTATTTTCCTGATTCAGAATGCATGGTGGAAATATGTAATTATTTTTTTGGTGTATTTTGTTGCATCAAAATTGCTTAAAATTTCATTATTATCACAAATAAGGGTATATTGATGAATATTTTTAATGGTTGTATTATATAATAATATTGGATGAGTTAATAATATTTTTAACATGTATAATGTAGACTGTGTCATGGTAAAAAAATTTCTATGTGTTGGATGTCTGAATGACATATTATGGTAAGACATCTATGGGTTGATTCCTAAACTATAATTTGTTAGGGTGACTATGGATAATGGTTCCTGGTGTTAGTTAAAAAATCAATTTCACAAAATCAATTGTGATTTGTATGTGTAATTTCTTCATATTTATGGGTATCACTATACATAAGGGTTAGTCATTATTTAAAAATTTATAAATTATGGGATGCAGAAGGGTTGATTGTGGATACATAAGGGTACAAAAATAGAAAATTCATGCAAGTGAAATGGTTAGGTAAATAAAAAATTATTTACCTATGGTAAATGGGAGGTGAAACAGTTTTAAGGATCATACGTATCGGTCAATGGTTCTATATATAATAGTTAATTTTAAATACAAATGTAATTAATTTTTTTACAGTGATGAACATTTTCCGGATTTGTAATGATAAATAAATAATTTAATTAATTAATTAATTATATAAATTTATTATATTATATCTTATTTCTTGTTTCCATATTAATAAAAATTTAATATATTTCATTTTTAATTTCTCATTGACGATATTCATGTATGATTTAGGTTTGTGGTTACTAGACATTTTTTTCTCTACATGTGTTTATGTATTTTATGGTAATAAATTTTGTACGTGTTGAAATAAATAATAAGAAAACAACCCATTGAGAATTATATTTTTTATAATATATTTCTATTGTTTTTTTCATAGAGGGTATAAAGGATTTATATTGGTATAGAATGCGTTGGTTAGATATAATTTTCATGGTTATGATGTTCATGGTGGTTCAATGTGGAATCATGTAACATAAATAACCCTTAATTATATGATATATCACAATGGTATCATAATCATAGATACAATGATAATATAGGTTTAATGTTTTATATCATTCGGAAAACCATTTCATTACATAAGTATAATTGACCAAGAAGGTTTACTTTGACCTAAAATACAAAATTATGACGCTTGAAGGCATGTTTCACTAATGACTATAATTTATCATTCATACCTAATTTCCACTAATTATATATATATTAAAAAAATTAAATTCCGCTCATCCTTATTCCATGTAAAATGTTTTTGATAACATGGAATGAGAAAAAATGTTTTCTATAAGTGATATAAAAAAGTAAACTTATTTAATCCATTTAAAATTCATGAAGATCTATAAAGTTTTTTACCTTTCTCATAATAAACATTGATAATAAAATAACTAAATACTATTGAAATAATAATTTTTATAATTTTATTAAAAATTATAAGAACTCATTATTTTTAAATCATAATTAATGGAGTTTTATTGAAAATAATTAAATAATTTCCATGACGACAAAAAATTTACCCATATGATATAGTCAACATTCATTTAAATCAACATTCATATTTTATAAAAAAAATATATTTTTCATTAAAAATATTAATGAATTAGAAAATTATATATATATATATATAGTGATAAATAAAAAAATATTAATAAATATTATAATAAATTATTTCACAATCATGTAATATGTAATTTCAAACAACAAAATAACAATTCCTATGTTTTATGCTATGATATCATAAATAATTAGGTAGGGATACCTCAAATTCCCTGGATTGTTAGCCTGATCGTACTTAAAAATGAATCAAGTTGTTATATTGGTCCCCACCCATCAGTTAAAATTAAAAATTGATTTGTCATATAATTTAAGTGAATACAAATTCAGTACATATTCAATATAAACAATCATTTTAGAAATATTTTATTTGAAATGTTAATAGTTTTCAAAGTCAACAAATAAAACAACATTATACAAATCCATACAAGTGAATATCGACTATGAAATTTGATTATTTACCTAGTAAATCCTAAGATTCATCAAATGAACTTCACTGGTGTAAAATACATTTAAAAACATTAAAACCTTCTATTTATAACTTGAAAAAAAATTCATATTTTGATAAAAATTTTAAAATTAATTTAAAAATTCATGAGAAAATTCTAGTATTTAAATAAATAAATTTAAAATTTTAAGGGAATATCCAATTAATAGAATTTTCATTAAATCCATAAAATAAATTTATTTTATAAGCATGAAAATGCCACCTTCTTCTAACACTATGGTAAAAAGTAAAGATTGAATCATACATAAATTTGTTAAATTTTTTTTTATCATTTGTATTGAACATCCAAATTTATTAAAAATAACCATTAAAACATTGAAAAATATATAAGATCATTCAATAAACATATTATTATCATATACATAGAGGATATAGAAATTTAAATGAATAACTAATTAAATGATTTAATGAAAAATATGTTTCCACTATCATATCCTCTAAATCCAAAAGATAATTAAAGAAGTGAATGTTAATTGCATTTTTAAACCAATTGAATATCATTATATAAATATTAAATATATTCATTATGGTATTATATTCAAAAAAATTAATAAATGTTTTGAAAATAAAATAAGTATAAAAATTGATATTAGGATCAGAAATCACATACCTCAAGTTAGACTCATGATGTATGTTCTTTTACTCATGTACGTTGAGATAATATTTATTATATACATTCATAATAGTAGTTTTAATATTTATTCATAGGTTATAATACATTTTATTTTATTTACTGCCCTATCTTATGTTGTTATTAATTCAATTATGTTCACATAGGACGTATTGATGATGATTAATTTAATATCTCAAATCAAGTTTGGTATGATGAAAAAGGTAAAATTAATTTTGGTTTAACAATATAGATAATATTATTCATGAAATAATTTACATCCTACATATTAAATTATATTTTATAACCATCCATTAAATGTGGAAATTATAATCAAATTACATTATTGTGTGGATATGGTTGTCCACACGTACACACACACAATGATATCATTTTTTAACATGAGGTAGGGATAGAATATATGAAATTATATATTTTTAAAATATAATAATTATGTTGTTAATATCAAATATAAATTATAAATCTACGATAATATTTATCCTTTTTAGGTGGTAATAAAAAATAGAACACATTGATTTGAGGAGGTGGTCATGCACATGTATACAAGAGCAATTATTCAATTTCATATAAGATGAAAATGATGGTTAATAATGGTTTTTAAATGATAATAATAGAATATTGGTATATGTGTGATATATATTCAATTAATAAATCAATATTATAACATAATTTAATGATCTATAAGATTAAATGAAATGATAGAACTGAATTAAGAGTTATACGTCTTATTTAGAATTATATTGTTTTCTTACACCTGAATTCGTCTTGGGATGTTATTAGGGATGAATACAACCCTCGAGAAGTGCTTATTTAATTTAATAAGATGTTTTGTAGATATTTTATTATATAAAATAATAATTATTTGTTATGTGGATATGAGATCTTGTCCCATTTTTATAGGAGGCGAGTGGAAATGATATAAATACTTAAAATAATAATATATAATATGAGTATAATTCTTTTAAAATGGATCGAAAGTGACCTAAAAAAATATAAATGTTTTAAAATTTATATATGATCCACCAATATAATTTTCATAAGTTTATAGGTCATTTTAAGACATATATTTTCTGTTAACCCCTTTATTAACAACCATTAACCTTAATATTGGAAACAAATTCTTCAATAATTATGAGTCATGGGAGTGATATTAAAATTTTCAAGTGGAACATTAAAAAATGATTACTAATAATATAATAATTTTACAATATACATAAGTGATTATATTATTTAAAAAATTTAAGATAAATTAGAAAAAAATTATCATTAAATAATGTATAGTGATATTTTGAGGACTATTGACTATTCCTTATTTTAAAGGAATCATGGAGTCAATTGAATTAGAATATAAAATAGATCTCAAATATTTAGACATTATAATTATCTATTAAATTCATGGGCCATAATAAATCAACCAAAATATATTACTAATATTGCTTTCATAAAAATTACTTATTTCTACTACTCCTTCCCCAAGAATTACATTGATGTGGCATAATAATTCAAGGTAACAATACAATATAAAAATTTAAAAATAATTTATCATAATAAAACTGATTTATTAAAACTCAAAATATCAAATGAAAACCATTATAATTTTCTTTTTAATTATAAAAAACAAATTAGTGATATTAAATCATTCATTATGAAATTTTGTAATTAACCTTAAACTAAAATAACATAAAATACATTATCAAAGGAAAATGATTCCAAATAAATATTAATATAATAGAGTTGAGGTTTAAAAAAATTCATATAATTAATGAAATTATTGTGTTAGTCGAATTCTTTTACTTTATCAGATTTTAATTTAACCTATTTTATCATTAACCATGGGTAAATTGTTTTACCATAGTTATTATAAATGATAAAAATAATTAAATTCTCATAATTAATAAATTTAATATCAGAATTTTAAATTTTAAATTCATATTTCATGATTCCATTTCATGATAATCACGTAAAAAGTATTTAATATTCTCTGGAAAATTTCAATGGAAACGTGTTTTTAGAAAAAACAAATTGAGCATAAAAAAGATAATATACTCAAAACAAATATAAGATGATCCAAAAGAATTAATTATATTATCATTAAAAAAATATATATTCTATTAATATAATGTAATATCCAAAATACAAGGAGACATCAAAAGATTATTATATAACTAAATAAATTAAGCATTTTTTATAAATAAGAATTTTTCACCATTCACTGAAAAGTAAATCATTTTAAAAAAAATATGAAAAATTATATTACACACTAGTTTAAATACCACCTAATAAGATTACCATGTTTTCCATTATAATTAATATATAGCACCTTCCCGTATTTCATATTATGTCAACAAGTATCAATGGTCTAGGGTAGTGCTATAGTGAGAATATACCCTATGATTAATGTAACCAGTTATAGCTAAAATAACTATGAATTGTATCACCACAATACGAATAATAATATCCAATATAAATAAAAAAATGATCTAGTAATTGTATTTATTGAAGAAAAAGTAAATTCATATGAAGAATATTTCCATCTGAATTGAACACATTCATAAATAAATACATATATATATAACATGATAAAATTACATTAGGCTCAACTGCATCCATAAACCATAACTCATATTGATCATTAATTTTACCACATATTCCTATATGAGAAAACCATCATAAAAAGAATCTAAAATTATGATTTTAAAAAGTGTGAAGTCCTCTTAGTTACACATGTTTAATAAAAAATAGTGTATGTTTTGAGTACAAAACATAGTAGTGAACCACCCATGTGGTCCCATGCATAACAAATATAAGTAGTCTATGGGGTCCCAGAAATCATACAATAAGAAAGAAATAAATTTAAAAAAACAAATGAAAACCATACTACATTTATTGGAAAATTTCACGGATTTTATGACCATATCATGATGACTGTGGAAACCATAACCATTTAGGGGGACAAGGTGCTACCTTAGATATCATTACCAATTTCAATCCTAATGCTCATGAAAATGATCAATAATTTAAAATTTAACTTCTTTATTTATGTATATGAAAACAACGTGAAATTATTCCATCAATATATGTACATGATCTAATGTATAATATATATCCATCACCTATATTATTGGTGGTGAAAAAACATTGATAAATTTCATGAAAACTTGAACAGATTTGTCATCCACTTTATCTAAAACATTGATATGAATAATGGATTTATTTTGATTATTTAGCATCCTAATAAATCATTGAATCAAAATATAATTCTTCTAACATGCCAAAATCTCCAATCCTAGGCATCATATAATTCTTAATGAGGAACATGTAACATTAGTAGACATAAATGGCTAGATTATAGGGATTACATTGGAATCACATCATAATGAATATGATCATAAAAAAACCTAAAATATTTAGTGGAAATTCCATAGAGATAATAATTATCCTATGGAGTTGAGGCATTGATGACATGGTATATATATAGAATTTATAATATCTTATTCATGGGAATTTTCATTTGCATCAACAATTGTATCTTAGGAAGATCATTTGTGAATCCTTGATTATGTCATCCCATATAGGTTATATAACACCAATATGACATAAAGATCAATATCAATACCCTAGGAATTACATATGGGAATACCCAGTAGCACAATCACATATCTCTAGGCCCTTTAGCGAGGTTCTAATAACCACCTCTAGGAATCCGTAACTTCATCGTTATTAGATTATTGAAAGTGTATATAAACGGTATGATTTGTAAGAATTCCTAAAATCCCCATCAATAACTACATCCACTCATGAACATATTTTTGATAATGTTTATAATGTTAGAGAGTGTACTATCTTTACAAGTTCATAAGTATTATATATCTCAAGAGTGAAAATTCACTAGTGAACTTACATGGGTTAACCACTTATACCATGGAGGTATCTATATATTACTTGGATAACCAAAATACAAAGATTACAATTAAAAAATTTCATTTTCCCAAGAATCACTTGTCAGCTCAAACAACAGGCCACTATACCCATAACCACATTATAACTATCATGGCCAATAACTATTATACACATCACATTTAATCAACCCTACCGGTCACTATGTATATTTACATTAAGGAAACATTAACCAAATCAATTTAATTTAATTATATAATACCACTCACTATGTTTCATTATCTCAAAGTCCAAGCTACAATTTATAACCATTTCCATATTAGTTTATCATGTCTAGGCTTTACATGATGGATAATCAACACATCAACACTTTTTGCAATTTAATAATTCCTTTTTTTTAGTAAAACAAATAAAAATGGGACCACCACCTATGTAGTACGTACTAATAGACAACATATATATATAATATAAAAAATAGCAGATTCATAAGGGCCACCTACCCACATTGAATCCTTCATATTTTATTTTATCTGGTTGTAAACCACTGCCATGGACCAATAAGATCATTTCATGCCCAATGAATCATGTAAAAATGACTTGAGACCCTTTCTTAAAACAAAACCAACTAAAATCATTAATATATTCAAATTTTAATTAATTAAGAACACTCAAACAATTAATTGTAAATCAAATTTTCATAAATTCCTAGAATCTCATAAGTAAACCTATTTTCAGAGAAACGACATCCTTCCACTCTCATACACCTTGTGATACACTCCCGACCTCAAAAATAGTATAATACCTAATTTTGGACAAATAAAAGATTAATATATTTTAACATTATCAATAAATTATTCTAGAATAACCATTTTTTCATACCTCAATAAAACAAAAAATATAGTCATTATGAAATAATTTTGGGAGGCTCTCTTCATTGGCAGTACAAATTCCCCATTAGAAGTGGTAGATTGCACAATTATTAAGTTGAATATGAAAAACAACATAATAAAGAAAACCTTTTTTGGATGAAAATTGTTGAAATGAAACCAAAAAAACTAATAAAATTCATATGGAATCATCCCCAACGAAGTCTATATGTTGGAAAAAGTATGAACAACTGGATGGTCATCCGTGTGATAGAGAGGGTAGAATATAGGGGAGAAATCCTCAAATATTTAGGCCTAATATCTCTTATTTGACACTTTAAAATATTTTTTTTACTAAATAGTCAGAAAACCAGGAATTATTAACTATCAAACATAAGGTATCTCACATAATATTTCCACGAAGATAGAAAAATCATTTACTGACTATGTAAAACATTGTTGCAATAATATAAATAATTTGTCTGAAACCATTAACAAGATGTGTTCAATAAATGAACCCCTACTAATAATGTGATTTCCTTTACACCCCCCAAAGATTATCAATAAAAAGTATCCGTCTATGAAATATAAAAGTGATTCATATGAAAATAATTAAATGTTCATTGATGTTAATTATGTTATATGGTCTCCTTTTAAATATTCACTATAGACCATGTTCCTAGGTAAGATACATCTGAAACCATATAAAAAACCCTTAAGCTAACATGGTCCACCCAAGCTCCCAAGATACAATCTAAACAACTTTTTATTTATAAAAAACATATCATGATTTACCAACACTAAGAATTGAATTATGAAGAATTATTGAAAATCAAATACATCCACCAATTAATAAATTAAATTTACTTCAGGAACATAAAACATTATTGATTACAGGAATACATTATCTCCCCACCATAACAATTTTGATTCTTTATATGTCTCATAAGGAAATACATAACTTCTCATGACAAACCTAATGTCATAAAGTTACATTAATAAGTCATTTTATATTATAGAATACCCAAATTGAATTAATGATTCAATTATAATATGAGGAACTCAAATTCTATAACATCTTCCATAACTGTATTAATTCTCAAATCACTAGGTTTATGTTCAATGATTTATATACATCCCATGGACTAAAAAAATTCCTTTTCTAACTAATAATGTATCCTATGGTTCTCAATAAACGTGAAATTTTCTAGTAATGTCATATTCTATTCCACTACACACTCTATAGACATAACCACATATCTTAATATAATTTACATGTCCCCATGATTTAGTAATTATAATTATCAATTCACTACTACAATTTTTATTTAAAAACACTAGGCTAATATTCTATATCCATCCCTTCTCAAAATTTTATAAACATCCACTACTAATGTGATTCAAAAAATGTTCTCAATGACCCTGCTCAAGGAGATTTCCATTGATCATTCATACATTTTCACTAGAGTATACACTTGAGATTCATTTTAACTACATAGTTGTATAACTATTATGATAAAGCAGGATTGGGTCATATGTAACGTGTCGATGAATTCCCATTATGAAACCATCTTAGATTATCAGAATCCACCCTTGCCTAATGCCCATGATCAAGCTCATTCTAATTAAACATATGATGGTATACCTAAAATTTACAAAGATTTATAGAAAAATCCATATTCATTATCCACTAGAATCACATACAATAATGATAGTCTAATGACCAATCCTATCGTATTATTTTACGATACCCTGTAAGGGTCATAGTTACACAACCAATGATCTTTCAACTACAATCATAAATAAAGGGTTTCATTTTTCACCCACATAAATGATCACTGATTATAAAAAACATTTCCTTTTTTAAAATATAAAAAAACATTCTCGACACCCACATATTTTTATATAGAATGTGGCATGAATCCTTGAGGGAATATGGTGGGATTCCAATTACATGACATACGTAATAACACAACTCAAGCAGCACCACAATATATCCATTTAATTTTAAAAAATGTTGTACCATTGGATCCATGAAAACCTCATGTTGGCAAACCATTTAAGTTTACCAACACATATAATAAACATTTCACCACACCACATACATCCCCTAATACATTATTCTTTAATCCATATGTCATTAGACAATAATAGCATTTCTCTATTAAACACTTATCTCTTTATAGAGGGATCCCCAATTTGAATCCCCTCAAATATTGGATAATAGACCATTTCCATGTATACTCACATGATCGACTACCATATTAAGTCATTCCAGTACCATTGGATCCCTTATTTTTCCAAGGTCTTATCTAGCCTATACTCATGATTTTCCTCCATAAGGTTCTACATTAATCTGGACTATCCATATTTTCCCTTCCATCAATAATTTGAATATAAAATTAATTAAAAAATGGCATCACCATGACAATTTCCATTAAACCAAAAATTGATTCCTAAGGGACTAAGATTTATTTTGTTTTAACACGTGATACCTTTAGGCATTATCATTCCTAGGTCACCCACACATAAATACCAAACTTCCATCGATATATCTATACAAAAATAACTATTATAAATTACCCTAATGTACATATAAATATATGATATCTCATATGATTGTTTTCATCAATGAATAATAAATATGTATTATCATGTTACCTATCCCAAACTAATGACATATTTCTATCATATTTATCCAAACTATATGATGAAGGGGGGCACCACTAATGGTGTATCATCCATCATTCAGTATTAGAACCCGAAGGGGGATAATTTGATAACATCTATATATAGGCCTCAACATATAGTACTAATCAAATTCCAACTCATCTTCAAATAACATCGAACATATTCCCTCAAGTAACCCTTTAAAATACTACTAGAAGGGAATCAAAAATCACTAGTCAGTAGGTGTACAAAAAACAATGGAATCCTATACAAAACACCAAATAGGACACACATGAAATATTGTTATTATGAAGAATTTCATTCAATATATTGATTCAAAATTATTTATATATTGTCACTATATCATTAAACAACAAAAAAATACTAAAATTACACTAGGAGTTAACAGTTCAGCATACAATTCCATACTCACCCACCAAGGCCACTTCACCTTGTGTGCATGTAGAATTTTTCAACATATCTATTGTCGAGTGTTTCAATATAGATTCACATAAAATTATATTATAAGAAATATTAATACAGTTCATCCTAATTAGGTAGAATTTTACTAAATAAATATTTTGGATAAATATGTATCAAATGTTTGTAACACATGTCCTATATAAAATGTCGATCCTACTGGTAAAATATGACTCACAAACTTCGAACTCTTTTTAATATTAATATAGGTAAAAAACATAAAATAAATCCAGAATAAGAATCAATTGTATGGGAAAATTACCATGAGGATCAAATTCAATTGTAACATTATAAAGAAAAAACATCAATCTCATTTCCACAATCACATTGACTTCATACAATATCAATTGTTTTTAATGAAACGGTTAGATATAGATCAAATTATCTATCACATTCCCTTGTCTCTGTTATTCCAAATCCTCAAAATATTAAGATAAAATAAAAGGATTAGATACCAAATTGAATACTTTTGATCAAGATGCCACTAGACTATTGCTGCAAACTAGACAACCAAAATTCCTTAGTCTTACAACATGTATGATAGAGACTACCAATTAGGAGTAGAGATATATGGTAGTACATTAGAAGACTATAATCTCTCCAAAGAGTGTTTAGTAAATTCTAAAATAAAAATATCATTTACAGATAACATGAATAATAATAAGTATGATTAATATTTAAAATAAAAAGTTATAAGATGAAATGAAAAATTAGTGCTTCCATAAAAAGATTTTCACTTAGTTAGAAAATAATACATATAAATAAATATTTATTTTAATCTAGAATAACAAAACAGTATTTTATGAAAAAATATATTTTCGATATTTATCTCGTCGGAATCACTAATAAAACAATAGTTTTCTACTCAAAAAATCTAATATATACATATTTATAACTTTTTCTTCCAACAAGGGAGATATTTTCTTACGTACTAAAGTGTCTGGGATGCCTGTGTAGGTTGTGAGTAAAAACCCCTATAGGGATTCACAAAAATGGTCTAATATAGAACTAGTATAAGAAATTTTTGTGAATGTGAAATCATGAGACTAAAAAAATAAATAAACATTAGTATATGAATAAAACACATGTTAAATAAATTGGATACTGTTGGGGGAAATTTTATCATGTACTGATGATAATGTTCTGCACATTTATTACATTCGTGAGGGAGAGATGTTTAATGGTAAGTTTAGTTAAGACTCTTGTATATGTGAGGGGAACAAAGAATGAATGAGGTATATAAGACTTCATCAAGAATTTTTCCAAATATGGGGGGGGTTGTGTGAGAAGTCATGAATGTGATTTGAGAATACGAAATCTGGTGAGGACACTCCATATTTTCCCCTGATTGACATCCACTTTTGTGGGAAATATATGCAGATCCACCAGGGCCTGATATGCCTTGTCACATAAAGGTGCTCATAGGACACATTCCTCCTATCTCTGATGGCCTTTGAGGATTATGGAGATTGGGAATTTTATGAATACAATACATGACCTTCATGCATGGGTACACCTGAACACAAAATGAGGAATTTTAACAAATTCTCCATGGGTAAATCATGAAAAAAGTGGGGGAACTCTTATTTTTCTTGCTGTTTAGGTTCACACATACAGACTAGATAACACTAGAAACAATAAAATAGACCGGAGATGAATCAAGTATGCATGTTCTGATACATCATGGATATGTGTAAAGAGGAATGTGTAATGCATGACTTTTAAGGAACATGAATCAGGAGATATGGGATGAGGTATGGAAGCTGTTGGGAATACTGAGATAACACAAGACTTTCCTAGATAAGATTTTTCCGTTCATTGACGATCATTTTTGTGGAAACATATGTAGATAAACTTGGTAATAACGTGCATGGTCATGAAAAGGTGTCTATAAGACACTGGTCTTCCATATCTAATAGACTTTTAGGGTTATGGGGATTCATGATAACTAAATGGACAGAGTTTAGAATATGGTAGGAGTGTATCTGGAAATATTGGGTACATTTGGGCTTCGATTTACAATTAGAATTGGGTATCCTTGAGTTAGATCTGACTCATACTAAGGTGGAGGAATTTATTCTATCATTGGGATACCAAGTTCCTTAAAATAACATTCCCAAGACAAGGGGTTCCTCTCACGAGAGGAAATAATGACATGCCTTTTAGGGTCATGATGCTTGGTCCAAATTCTTGGACTGTTTTTACATAACACCGTGTTGGATATCTCAACAAAATACCTAATTTCATGATAACTATTCTTGGTGGAAAAACAATGGAATTTTCATATTTTGTGTCATTTTTTAGGAATAAAGAAATCAATATTAGAGGTCACTTTTGAGATTAAACCATTATTATATAGTTTAACGTCATAAAGCATGGATGATTTTGGCCATGCAGTTTAATGTCATTTGATGAGGATGTGATTCTATGAAGTTTAGAGGCATGAAGTAAGGACTATTATGTTGTCATAATGATCATTAATATATTTATTTTAATTTTAATCTAGATGATCCGGGGTTCCATAGAATTGAATTATAATAGAATGTGTAAACCATAGATCTAAGAGAAAATCGAATCAATAGGGATTACATTGTGTTTGGTAGTCGTTGGGTGTACTAGGATTGTAGAGGACTCTCCTACGGATGAACTTTTATTTGATTTTTGGCCATTTTGTTGGAAACATATTCTGATCCACTATGACATGATAGGCATAGTCAAGAAAATGTGTCCATATGACACTATCCTTCCATCTTCGATGGCCTTGAATGATAATGGGGATCTATTTTATCAAGAGTTATGGAGTGTGACAAACATGAAAGGTGTGCCTGGGAATGTGAGATTAACTAGACCATGATTAACTATTAACAACTTGGAGATTACACATATGTATATCCAATATGTATAAAGGAATGTAGGATCTTTCGACATCTCATGAATGAGTGGAGTGTGTAGAATCAAATATTGTCGAGGACTAAGACACACATAACTCCTGAATAATTTCACTATTTTATTATCAAGAAATTGGACCTTTCCTGGACTCCCTATACAAGTCTGACATAAGAATTGGGGAAAGGGATTTTTTCCTGTGGCTGGGCCAGATTGCTGAATATATGCGCCACTACTTATCCTGCGAGGGAAATATTCAAACAACATGTTGTTCTGAATATTCCCTACAAGAATTTGATCGATGTGTTAGGGGCTCATGTGTGGATTTTATTTTCACATGATATGGGTTCCAAGCCTACCATATTCCCTACTGATTTACATTCATAAGTCTATCCCTACCACTATTCATAAGCTTATGTGAGTTACACTCGATGTGAGTAACAATGAGTTGACAAAGATTTTCTCATGCATGTGCAAGGAGGTAGAGAATATAGTAGGGGAATTATGTTTTCCATTCCTCGTTGGGATATTCCAATATCAATGATATATGTATCGCTACCTATCATGTGAGGGTAGGAATCAAGTCGTACATAGTTTTGTAAGTACCATGTATAGATTTGACTAAGTTCATGGGGTATAGGAATATTGGTTATATCCATTATAGTTGATAGTTCTATGATGTAACTCTATAATTATATTTTGTAAGGTAATATTCTCCACTAATCCTATGTTTAGGGGAGTCATACTTGATGTGAGAAACAAAGACTGATAAGGGTTTCCCATACCATGTGTGTAGATAGGGCGAATGATTGACGAATTCTTTTAGGTGGTTGGGCCGGGATCGAGGCTCGAGGATTCTGTACATACCCCATGAGGGTAGGAATCAAGCCGCACATATTTTGGGGAGAGATCATGTTGTTTATTGTCATGTGATTAGGATGTTTTGTGCCATGTAGTATAACATCTAATTGAGTGGAAATGAGTCACAGTTTAATACCATGTTTCACTAGTTAGGTTCACAATTCTATTATTATTATTTAATTCCACCATTTTATCGTTTACACTTGGCAATACCTAATGTGGGAGTGGTTCGTGGTTCTCACTTCGCTGATGAAACAAGATAGAAGTCGTAGTGCAACCTTTACGTCTCCCCTAATCTTTTATAATTCTTCCTTCTCTCTATATGTTTCCCACTATGAGATTCACATACTTCTATTATGCTCAATTTACTATGTATTTGAGAAATTGTAGCGATTGGGCACATGAAAACTTTTACAGAGGCCCATTAAATAAAAATCTTGACCCACTGAAGACAGGGTCAACCCGGGTTTGCAGGAATATTGGTTTCTAAAAATGGTTCATAGATCCCAACCCATTTGTTTCATCTGCAATCTTGTGGGTTCATTGTTTGGTACATGGATTGACTTCACATGCACAACTCCTTTGGCAACATGCTTTGTGACTAGCCTTGTTCAATGGATATCACCCTATGGGCTAGCGTTCTTCGGTCCATCCACTCTATTTACCATTCCCTGTGATGGTACATGATCAACTTAAAAACCCTTGAATATTCGATTTCCATCATGTTCATTCAAATAATTTATACTAAATTTCAGTCCATACATCAGGAATTACTTATAGATGTTCATTATTTGTTCTATGATGGATTATTGGAGGTATTTTCTTCCCATGGTCAAATTTTTAGGACCCTTGGGGAATGAAGATGTCAAAATTTTTCAAACAGGTCCCTTTTATTTTTTATCAATATCAATAGTACAACGATTAGTTTTTATCAACACATTAAAAGTAAAATGTGTTAATTTTGTTCATAAATAATGTGATATAGAGTAAAACCCATTAAAAATGAAATTATTTAATTTTAAGTCTTAATTTCATCTAAAATCCTCGAATATTAGTATTATGTAGTTTGTTTTAATTTTACATTTCAATTTATCTTTATAATCATTCTACAAAAGAAAAAGTCAAAATTAACACTAATAATATTTTAATATAATTTTTTTTAATAGGTAAGAGAAAAACATATTCTCATTTGTTAATGATTATATAAAGTATGAATGAATTTAATCATAATAAAAAATTATTTTTTAATTTTATTGGTAAAAATGTTACATTAAATTCTTACTCAATACTGTCACTGTCCTTGCACAAACAACATAATAAATCTAGATATATTTTTAAAAAACAATATAAGAAATGCTTTTTTGGTGAGTTATAGTGTTCCATGAATTATATATATATAAATGTCATATTATAAATGTGTGAAAAGAATATAATCAAATTCCACAACTATAATTTTGTATTCAATGTCTAATTAAATGATTATTTCAAAAATGTCATTAAAGTGGTGTTATAATAAATAATAATTCATTAAATTATTTATAATTAATGTAATTACTAACATGGTGATTTTTAATGGTGTATTTTTGAAAATATAATCCATTACCCATTTATCAGCTACATTTCTTTTTAATGTAACATTAATTACCCTTAGTGTGTATTATACTTTGATTTTGTGATAATTGTCCAAATGATTCATAATTGTAATAACTAACAGATCTTGATTAAATAATTAATTAAAAATGACTAAATATTTTTGGATGACAGGAATTAAAAATTCATACAACCAAAATTATATGAATAACAATTTATTTTCATATTATAAGAAAAATTAATTATCATTAATTTTATACTTTATATAATTCAAATGGTTCCCTCCCCTATCTTATAAAAGGGGAAATTGTTTACAAAGTTATTCAAAATGTTTTAGACATATATATCATCAACTACATTCCATAATATCATAATTAATTCCATAGATACATTGCAGGTATTTTATTCATGCCAAAAGTCTATACTTTCAAAGCATAAGTTGTATGTCAAAATGAGTTTATGAATGTAGAGGTATAACTCTAAACAAATCATTTTAAATTATATTTCTTCTTATAACAACTCTAAATATATTCTATTAATTATAAAGCTATTAATTAGTAATATAACATATACATTAGTGATATCATGTTTAATTAAAACCTATTTATCACATTCGTCACATCAATTGGAGAATGATAACCTCAATAACATGTAGATGCGGACTACCGCATCCACAAAGTTACATGATTTTTGTTTCACATAAATGTTTAAATTTTTTAATAATAATAAATTTTTAGTTATATATTATGTATATGTTATAAAAATTATCATTGGGTGTTTAGTTATTACATAACGTTCTTATTTTCATCTATCAAAAAAGAAAAACTACATTTACTAATATGTACATCTTTCCTTCCCTATAATTTGGGTTGTCCATTTTGATATCTATCACTTATGGAAGAATGTAATTATATATACAATGAATATATATTAATAACATTTCATTAAAATTTTAGGAAACATAAGAACAATGATAATAGCATAAAGACCATATTTACTAAATAGAAATTTATAAGGAAAAAAACAATTTACACATAAATTTTTTACTTAACATTTATTAAAAATTATCAATTGAAATATTATAATTGGATAATATATTACATAATATGTTTTTATTTACTCTGGAATATAATTATAATAAATTTATTTATATGATACAATCATTTCTTTTACTTTCATTGAAATTTATACTATATGTAAGGAATTTATGTCAAAATCTCAATATGTAATGAAATGTTTTGTGATTACGTTTATGATGATAAACTTTTATGGTCTACCTCTCATGAAACTAATGGATTTTCAAATCCTCCATTAATTTTATATATTACATGTATTCCATTTATTTTATATTATTAATTAACTCAAAAGTG
Organism: Viscum album; assembly: GCA_963277665.1. Taxonomy (NCBI): domain Eukaryota; kingdom Viridiplantae; phylum Streptophyta; class Magnoliopsida; order Santalales; family Viscaceae; genus Viscum; species Viscum album. Next base: position 138,273,024 of record OY728139.1, read on the forward strand.
TGTAATAAATGTTTTTAGTAAACATTACCTTATATTTCACATTGTTCAATAATCCATTTTCATCCATGTCATTGTTTTATAAATGTGTTTACAAGAATTTTTATTAGTTTTCTAATATTATTTTATATTAATTATAAATCATGAATATAATATTTTAAAAAATTATTAAAGTATTCTATTCTTTTCATTATCTTATTGAGGTACTTCGGATTATTTTGTAAAAAATATGAGTAAAATATCTTTTTAAGCATAAAATACATGGATGAAATTTTCAACCATCATGTCTAATAAAATATTTTAAAATTTATTTATAGGATTCCAAAAATATTTTTTTTGAATCATTTTCCTTAATATATGGGGTATTTTTTGATTTATAATAAAACATTTCAATTAAAAAATGTTACTTTCTTCCTGATATGTTCCAATGATATTTTAATGGAATTTTTCATCGATTATAATTTCCTTTTAAAATAAATATTATTTACTATCATTAAGATCTCATGATATCATCCAAATTCATTATTTAAATTCCTTATTATAATTATGATGAAACGATGATCATATGAAACCCATTTATTTATAAATTGTTAATTAAGACATGAAAAATAATTTCTGAAACCTGTTTCTTTCATAAGAGTTATTATTTGACAAAATTAATAAATGTTTATGAATTTTCGATCCTTGGTATTGGTAATTAAATAATGATATTTTTTCGATCATTTGGTAGAAATATGAATAATTTTCATTTTGTGATTTGGGGGATAAGAATTATACAGACCTCAAATGTGTTGGGTATGATTGTTATCTAATAAGATAATAAAGACCTGAATGGGGCTGAGAATCCCATTTTTTCATGTTAAATTTTAAACTATTATATTCATGGAATATCCCTTGATTTAATATATGATGTAATGGTTTTTGAACCCAATCCAATATGATACTCATGGTGGTGAAAATTGAATAATTAAATGATTTATTTTGCTCATGTGTATTTCAAAAAATTAGGTCTTATGATACTATTATGCTATCATGCATCACATTATTTTTTAAAATTAAGATTAAGGTATTATAAAGTATATATATTTATTAAATGAATAAATATTTTGATCTATGATATGTAAGGTATAGATTTTAAAATGGTAAGCTTATATAATCAAACCCTCATTCCTTTTTTATGAATATGTGATAATTGATATCTCCCATTATTATAGATAATGATAATACGACCGCCCTATTTACATTGTATCCCTTCTTAGGATTTGAAGAACATTTTAAAATAGTGTATGGACAAAAAAACATTGTGGGTATTTCTAAGAGTTGGTGAGGTCATTCATGGAATAAGAATATTGTGTATTTATTCTTCAAAGAAACTACAAAATTGTTATCATATCAGGGATCATAATATTATTTAAAAAATATATATTTATTGACATGTAAAATCTATATATTAAAAGTATATTTTTCTATAAAGATTGTAAAAAATTGTATTTGTAACATTTAGAATGTATGATGAAAATGTAGTAGTGACAACCATATGAATATGTTTAATTATATTATAATATCCTAGTTTTTATGGAATAATGACATTATGTGGTTTTCTACTTTGATTATGCTTTTTCACACTATTATTTTTGTTTTAGTCAATGGATGGAAGCTAAAGTAAATTTGTTAATATATAATGTATTGAAAAATGTCATGATTTTCATTCCAAGAAATTAAATTTTATGGGAACATGAATACATAATCATATTGTTTTCATTACATCATAATATCAATATCTAAATCAGGATGATATTAAAAATAAAAAACATATGATATAATTTTCTTGTTGATTATTTAGGAGGATACAGACAACTTATTTTTTTAGTTTTATTAGGAACTATTTACTGAGCAATGTATCACATCCAGTAAAAAGTTATTTTACATTATCCATTGTTTGGAACCTAGAAAAGTTATTTTGGATGATTATCATTTGGAAGGAGAACTTTATCAATGATGGAATCTTATTAAGAATAACTATAAATTGTATTAAATTTACTCCAAAAAGTGGGATGAATTTAATAGTATAATTATTAATAATTACCGTTCAAATATTTTTCATACATAAACCGATGAGGAATTCTTTTACCTAAAGCATAAGGATGATAAATATTCTAGTACCTACTATGTTACTTTTAAAATACAAGTAAACAATTATTATATTATAATAATACATAAAAAATGTATTTATAATTAATTATTTATTTTTTTTAAACAAATAATCAGAATGGAATTAATGTAACTCCCTGAGATTTTAAAAAATAAGATTTTTGATTTCTTATAAAACACTCATTAGTGAGTTTAATGAAACTATGATATACTATTTAAATATGATTATTTTAATGTGTCACAAATAACCTATATATGTAATTGGTGGATATTAATGGGATTAAAATATTTATGAACATTATATAATGTCTTGAAAACGATAAATTTATTTTCATATTCCTAGGAAATAATAACTAAATTTGTAATATTGTCATTTTATTATATTAAAAATATTTTCCATTCAATAAATATTTTTATAAATATTTGTGATAAAATAATAGATTTCATTTATAAAAAATTTAGATATTTTTATGCATAAAATAATTTTTTTGAAATAATAATATAAACATTATCCTAGTGTGACATTTTAATAATTTTCAAAAAATATTTATTTTCTATTGATTATTGAATGTTTCTAATTTCTAAAATACAATCCTTTATTTTGATTAAATAAATTAATTTTAATGTTTTAATATATCTTTTATTTATTATCAAAGTTTCCAATGAAACATTATATATATATTATTTTACTTTTTTTCATTAATTTATATGATTTGATAACTATTTTTTTATTCTTAAAAACATGGTTTTTAGACCAATATTTATAACCATAAACTATATCAATTTTATTTTTTATAATAACCACTATTGATGGATGATTTAAATTAAATTCATATAATAAACATATAAATATGTCCATTTAAATTAATATAATGATGAACACTATTAATATATTATATATGTCATAAATATTTTTTAGAAAATTTAATTCATTAAAAACAAATTTTCCAATCATTTTATGAGATTAATTTTTAATAAAATTACTCATCTTATATTATTTGAATTTTAAAAATTGACATCAATATTTTAAATCCATAGAACTATAATTATATAACATGGTTAATTTAATTTTTACTCATAATTAATACTATAAATAGTAAAAAATTAATTACATTGGTGGAAAACTAAAATGTAAAATGTCTGTAATTATAGAGGTAAATGATATACCATATTGAAGAAATATTTGAGTATGAGTTGTAGATGTTTCCATTGACCATAAAACCCCAACAATTCATTTTATATTAATATTTTGGGAATATAGCTTAAAGGTGGATGTTAATTATTGAACAATTTTATATATTAATGAAATATGATTCCTTCTCACATATAAAAAATAATCATCAAATCATATCATTTTCAAACAGAAAAAAATAATTATTTATTGAAAACGAAACAAGAATAAATTTCATAATTACATAATCTTTTTTAATAGGTAATTTTTTATAATAATTCTAATCTATGATGGATTTATCTAAAATCCAGAATAAGTGTTCTGAAAAAGATGTAACATTCTTAAAAAATAATATTTAATTTATTTCTTCATACACATCATCAAAATATTACTCAACCATTTTTATTTTATAAAATTTAAATTCCCATTATACTAAATGTTATTATGTTAATGTAATAAACTAAATAAATTTCCACTTCTATTAAATGGGAATCAAAATCAATGTTTTGGTGTGAGGCAGACCACCCCTCATAAACTGATGTAATTAGGTCCCCATAATCTTATGTGAATGATTTTTTATTGTAATGGGTTTATTATAAAAATGTGATATGCAAGAAAAATGTATAATTATGTAAATTAAAATATCATAATTTTTTTAAAAATTATTTATAATTGAAAATTGTTATTGGTGTTTGTGTGTGTTGAAGAAAATAGACTCACGATGTGATTATGTTAATTTATAATCACTCCACCTTATATATCATAAATGTAAGTATATATAAATATCTTATATGATACTTATAAAATAATTATTACTATGTAATGATAAAATAAAAGTTTCCATCTTTACAACATGATCATTAATAAGTGGAGATATTTCATATGCGCACATACGACATAACTTCCCTATAACTGTAATGATGTTTATTTTTCATAACCATAATTGATATATATTATTTAAAATATAATTTATGTATATAAATTTGAAATATTTATTTATTATAATTAGGTAGATGATGGACCAGTGATCTATTTCACCCGGGAAAATAGATCGATGTTGTTATAAATTTGTAAATTAAACATAATTAAAAAAATATTAAAATTACTAATTATTTGATTTAATATAGGGTTATAATAAATATAGTAAATTCATTATGTATAATAGATTAAACTATAATAAGTTCTTAATAAAAAATTAATTTTCATATATTTTTTAAATAGTGGAAAGATGAGTTGCATTATAATTCAAGACTCAATGTAATGGGCTTCTAGTCTCACTTTATTTGAAAGAGACTTATACCATATTCACTACGTCATATGTTGTGTGGTGTATTTACATACCCTTTTACATTTTATGTAATGAAACTCTTTAGTTTCATTATATTTATGATTTTATTTCATGAAACAGTTTCATGAAGATAATGATTCAAATGTTACTAATGTTATAAAGTACATTCATTAAAAAAAATATTTGTTTATTATTTCCCTTAAAACATTCATTCCTCATATTGATATTCATTTAATCATTATAGAAAAATTCTAATTTATTTCCCAATGGTTTCTAAATTCCATTTTTTGCAATATTTTACATTTTTTATACTGTTTTGGATGTGAATATATTTATTGTTTTACATTAGAGATGCATTACTTTAAAAACCATATAAAAATATGTTAACGAGTTTCTTATGAATGTTTTCATCAAAATAATCATTATTAATAACATTTAATAGATTTATTTATATTTAAATAAATTAATTATAATGTAAATTTTGTGTAACTTTTTTTCTTTCTTTCAAATGATTCTCAAAAGAAAATTTCAATGTCTTTTCAACATAACATTTTTACTTTCATTAAAAAATTAAATGTTATATATTTAACAGATAAAAAAATGAAATTTCATGCCACCATGACATTATTAAATATTTGAATTTTGTTATAATATTTCTATATTTCTTATAATAAATATTATTCTATTTTAACTATAAATTTTAAAAAATGTTTTCTGTGGAATCGATATTATGATAACTAGAAATGATTTTCTTATGTGTATAAGATATCACTCTAAACAACCCATTTCATTCTTTAATGACCATTCCCTCACTAATTTAATATGCCTTTCAATTTATTATAATGGAATCACTCTATATTCTGTACATTTGTCTCTCATATATAAATATAAATATCATATTATTTTCTATTAATGGGGTAATACATGTTATATGTTCATTTATCAAGATCTCTATTATAAAAATAATATTAATTATAATATGAAAAAATATTATGAATCATATTTTATATTCATGGTTAATTATTACAGCTATTATTTTGGAATTAGTTTAATTTTACAACACAAGTAATGATGAACATATTATGATGGCTGCACCCAAATAGTGCTCAATTTAATTAGATAATGTTTTAATCTATATGGATTTCTTGTATCAAATTATGGAGTAAACCTATTAAATTATGACAGTTTCTCCACTATGTTATATTGCTTAAGTAGTAACACTATACATATGTTTATTTGTGTAATACATTTATTCAAAATTTCATATGAGTCCATGGTCTTATTATTTCAATTTCATAATTTTATTCTTCCATGTTGTTACTCATGTGCCTTATCATTTTTGATATAATGATACACCTTTGACACACATTATGATACCCTATAATTTTTATTTCCTCATTGTTATTTTTAGAAAAAAAAATTATTTTATATACTCCCTAGATTCTCCTATACAGTTTAATAGGTTTGTTATATTTATGATCACACTAATAAATCTATGTTTTAGTTTTATTTGACGTTTTTTGTACAATGACTTATGTATACAGGAGACCTCAATGTCATTATGTAGTAACTTATGAATGATTATATTAAATATTGTGTAATAATATTTATTAATGAATTGGAACTATATTTATGGTATTAGAGAATATAATAGTTATTTATGTTATTATTACAATAATTATATAGTGATAACTCCATGTATAAGTATAAATATAAAGATAATATTAGAAAAATTATGACATAATTTTTGTGATGTATAGAGAGATTGGTTTTAATGAAATTAAAAATCGTTCTACAAACTAATTGTTGTTATGGAATTGGAATAGTTATACATATTTATAAAAACTCTATAATGAATATTTGGACTGACATGATTATTACCCATTTCATGAAAAGATTCCATTATTAAAAAATGGCTTGACACTCCCATGGGATAATTTTTGGGTATTAAAACTCGCTTTTAAACCACAATAAATGAATAAAATATTGTTACATTGAAAAACATAATGGTCAAAATTACTCGGGATAATGTAAATGTAATCTTCATGGATCATAACATAGGATAAAACTATCATTTATATGTTATTCCTTCAATTTTTATTGGTTTCCCTTTTATATTTTAATTCATACTTGTTTTGTTTTTTTATTAAATTTGAGTTAATTGAGGGATATCGGAGAATGAATTTCAACATGAAATATGACGGAAAATATAATAATTTTTATATCAGGATGCTTATACTAATGGGAATAAAATATAGGTATATTGGTGTCTTTCTAAATTATCTACCTAAAATTATTGTCTAAAATGAAACATAATTTATTTCCCAAACACGTCAATGAAGAGAAGGATAGTTTAAGATCTGTGATTTTTCATAAGGTACTTTTTTTCTAATGTTCTAACATATGTACAATAATTTTGGTTAAATAGGTGTTCACTAAGTTCATGAGGAGGCTCGGGGGTGTTCAGGGGGTTCGTGGCATGGAAGATGAAGAAAAATAAATTTATTGGCATGTTGTATGATTTGTGCACAGGCAGCTTATATCACGGTGATCATCCCAGGTAAACATGTACCCTCAGATAGAGGATTACACACATTTACCACATGGTTAATCTAACCATGAGAAATTTCTCGGAAACTGTTCGAAGGGGTGATTACAGGACAATACCTACCTTACGATTTGAAAAATTATGGAAAGAAACCCAGGGTGGGTAATGCCAAGTATGTTTGGGCAGACCAAGGTTATTCAGTTGTAACACCCTCCAAACTACATTAGAGAATGTGGGCCATAGGTAGTAGTGCTCTGGATAAAGTCTATCCGGACATTTCGTGATCATAGAGAGACACCTCTCGTGAAGCGAGCCTTGTTAGAAACCTACATGCTAAGAGGGTAGGTCAAGATAAGGTTGGATATTATGGTTTAGATTAAAAAACTAAATAGAATGGCATGAATGGATATCTAGGAAATGTTTTGGGAACATTACTACCCAGAAAGCATGAGGTAAGGGAATGCTACAGTGTTTATTAATTAGAATTAGCGGGATTTGTTGTTTATGGATTATGCAAGTCGTTTCACAAGCATGTGAATTTTTTTCCTAATTATGGTTATAGATGAGAAAACTATGGAACAATTATTCTAGGTTTAGAATAGGCATGATATTATGTCCCAATTGAACATCTTCATTTGATGTTATTTTCCGAGGTAGTAGACCGATCCCTTATCTAAGAAGGGGACTATAAGGGATTTTCAAGTAGTGGACTTGTGGTACAATCTAGGATGACATGTGGTACAACCTCTTAGGTAAGGTGGTGTCCTTTTTTTAAATTTCAATATGGTGACATTGTGAAAATTATTCAAAAGAGTGGGTCAGCTTTTCATGGTTGTGATCCGGCGTTCTGTTATCATGTTCGAAGGCCAGAGAAAAATAGGGTATGGGTCCCCAACCACAAGCCATGTTCCAGTCCTCTAGTTCATTGGGACATATATAGAGGTTCTTCAAGAACCCTGAATAGCCAGGTCTGTATGGGAGTTAGGGACGGTTTTCAAGTTGGTATAGGATTGATCACCCCATACCAGGCAAGTATATGTAGATCCACTGGACATATCGATAAGTTTGGTAGACGTGGAACTCTGGGATGGGACCATATGTACCAGCATGGCAGTTCCATGTAGGGTACGCAGGATGGATCACAATGTAATGTTTTAGGTCATCATCACACAGTTTAGTCTACATGTGGAGGTGGTGAGGGAAGACCATATACTGCTCAAGGAATTATTTTGGTAGCATCCACACTCACTAATTCTTTATTTGACAAATGTTCCATACAAACTTTTATCTCTTCATAGTTCATGGTTGTTTTAGTCCAATCCTTGGAAAACATTATTGGGGTTAAGTCAATTGATACTTCATTTGGGGTGTAAGCTGAGGATATCAACTATTGTAGAGGTTGTGCGTTATTGGTTGGTGGTTATCATTTAATGTGGAATATAATTTTCTTAAATATGTTTCTTTTTCACCTGATCTTGGGTATCCACTATATAGTGCTATATTAGGTCCATGTCAATTGTTATAATCATCTGTTAACATTCACATCTACCAATGAAGAAACTTATTCATTTTGTGGTGAGTTAGATATACGAGTAAGATGTGCAGGGCCAGTTTTTATGTAGTTAGGGTAACTCACATACTAAATGGAATTCCATATTCTTGATGATAGAGATGTGTAGAATCATGTTTTTTCTACTATGGAAGATAAGTTTCATGATGTGTTTTATATGGGTTTCACAGCACTGCAGCCCAATAGGGATGTGGAGTTCGTGATCTTGTTTCTAATACGGGATGAACAAGTTTCTATTCTGCCATATCGAATGGCACATGGAGAACAATAATATCCTATATCATTTCTAGAATAGTTTGAATGAAATGGGATTATTCTACATAGTACATCTCCATGGGGATCACACATGCTACATTCTAAGAATGTTGATGGGTCGTTACAGTGAGGTATCGATTACAGAATGTGTAGTCAAATGATAGTTATGAACTGATACCCACTTCCCATAATAAATGCCATGATTCACCAACTGAGGGGTTCCTCGGTGTTCTCTATGATCGATTTTAGATCACGATACCATCCTTTGAGGTTGAGTCTTTCATACATATCTTGGAAACCATTTTGGGGTAGCTATAGGCTATATGAATTCTTGGTGATGTCGTTCGGGATGACCAATGCACTTATTATGATTGGGTCCCTAAAGAACAATATATTTTATCCTTATCTGGATTAATTTTTGGTTATTTGTGTCGATTACATATTGGTAGACTCATGAACTGTTGATGATCATTTCAAACATCTTTAAATCATTTTGATTACATTAAGAGTGCATAGGCTTTAAAAAATGTTATCAAAATGTTTATTCTTGATTGATAAATTTCATTTCATAGGACACATTATTTCTGAGTCAGGAGTGTTGGGGGATCAAGATAAGGATCGGGCTGTAGTGACTTGAGATAATCCCACAAATATTTTTGATGGTAATAATTTTTTAGGATTGTTTTTTTATTAAAAAAAATTGATTATGAAATTCTCCCATTTGGAAACACTACTCTCAATATAAACCAAGAAGGGTGTTATGAATGATCGGTTGGAGGCATGCAATACTTCTTTTCTAGAATAAGAGAAGTTGTTGACTACCACACTGATTTTGGTATTACCAAAACATGATAAGTCATTCACATTGTTCTTTGATGCATCTGGTGTTATACTGTGGGATGAGTTGATATAGGATGATCGATTTTTGGATTATGGATCATGATTATTGAGGCCTCAATAATGAAATTACGCTACCCATGAAATTTAGAAAGCTTATGTGGTTTATGTCGTACATTTTTTGAGGCACTAATTGTTGGGGGAATGAATCATGGATTCTGTTGATCACAAAAGTTTAAAGTATATATTCTCTTAGTGGGATTTTAATCTTCAACAGTGATGGCTGGCTGAGAACCTTCAATCCTTAAATTTTTAATTAGTTTCAACACTCGGGAAAGGGAATCGTTTTGAAGATGCTCTAGTAAAAATGTATTAGAATCAGGTTGTCCTGGAATCAAACTGTGAATGAAAAATGATGGATTTTTATAGAAAGATTCACCTAGAGGTTCCAGAATGGAACATAAAAATACTCATTTCTCCAAGAGAAATTGATTCTATGATATTGATCTGGGTCATGGAAAGTCATCATGAATATCTCTATCATTTTTATGTGATGTAATGTTTTAATGGTAGTGAGTCAACTTCTATATGATCTATTGGTACTAATTGAGTTTTCAATGATCAGGGTTCTGTTGTGGTACCAGTGGGAGAGCCTGATGCGTTGGTTCACGAGTTCCATTCATTGATGTGGTAAGTACATCCAATATTAAATAAAATGTATCGTGATATTCATAATTAGTTTTGGTGAATGAGAATGAATAATGAAGATATTGTTTTTTTGGCCGAATGTGTTACCCGTCAATAGGTGAAGACTGAGTATCAGCATCCAGGTAGGTTGTAACAGTCATTCCACATTCTATAATGGAAGTGGAATGACATAACATTAGAATTTTTAGTGGTTATTATGAGGAAACCTCAAAATATTGATGATGTGTGGGTCACTATGGATTGGTTCACTAAAGTGTCTATGTTCTTGTGGATATTGGAAAAATATACAGTAAACATGTTGGGTGAGTTATATTTTCGAGAGGTAGTTTGGTTTCATGGTTTTTCAAGAACTATAGTTTTCGTTCTTTTTCAATGTTTCACATCGTTATTTTGGTAGGGGCTACAGAAGTTGGTTGGAACCCAAGTATATTTTAGTACATCTTATCACCCACAGATAGTGCGGCAATGAGGGAACACAATTTAGGAATTGGAGGACATTTTGTGATCCTATTATTCGGATTCTGGTAGTTAATGCGAAAAGAACATTCTTCTTATTGAGTTTTCTTAGAGCAAGAGTTTACAGGGTACAAATTCGATTGCCCCATTTGATGAATTCTCTAGTAGGCCATATATAACTTCTTTGTGTTGGTCATTAGCTTGGAAGATTGAGCTCTTGGGACCAAGTATCATGCAGAAGGCATATAAGAATATTCAGTTAATTTAGATGCTAATTGAAATAGCATAGTGTATGCAGAAGTCGTATACATTTCAACATCATTAGCTTCTCCTTTTAATGGTGGGTGATAGTGTGTATCTTTAGGCGTACAAAATGTTTGGTCAACATCGATTTCCGATGTAGGTTATGATAGTACCCACATATCTTGGGTTGATAGATATTCTAGAGAGGATAAGACCAGTGGCCTACTGATTATCTCTTCCACAATGGTACTGTAGGATGAAAATTGATTTTCATGTTTCACAACATTGGCAGTATCAACCTTATCCATCACTTATGATAAATATTGAGGATTTTGAGATTGATCCTAATGCATCCGTCGAGGAGTATCTGGTACGTATTATGGACCCCATTAAGAAGGTTTTGAAGGGAATGGTTTTACCTTTGGTTCATGTTTAATGGATATATAGAAATGTTCAAGAAGAAACATTAGGGTGAGAATCAGATATGAGGGCCCAGTAGACAGAACACATTTCTTTATATGCTCAATGATGCTGAGGAAGAGAGGCTCAAGGATGAACCATCATAATGTGAGAATGTTTCAAGATCAAGGATTTATCAAAAGGTATGTTTTTTTTCATATTATGTCCCTTATATTAGTTAAATAATAGTTCCCTAATTTAATGAGAAGGATTGACGGTGTTTAGGGCGTTTGGGGCATGAATGTAGAGACCCGTATCCTGACGTACATGGACATTACATTACATTTGCGGAATACTTAGTACACACACAAGGATCGTAATAGTTTAGTGTCTTTGGAAACTCGGAACATAAACTTCTAATTGTGGTGGAAGATCTTCAACATCTCCCATAAAGATCTTCCTTTTTATACCTAAAACCATTGTTTATATCCTGGGGAAAATAAAACATAAAAGGGTGAGCTCAAATGCTCAGTAAGGGTAAACAAAAGAAATATCAATCACATCATATACATAAGAACATAGCTTTTGGAAATCTTAACCTGCAAAAGAGCTCATAATATCATAGCATGGGATAAATCATAGAAGTGAAAATGAAATCATAACTTAAAACATTACTCATTGTGGAATACACACATAATCATAGAGAATCATTTCTTGTTAGTCAAGACTCATTGCCAAGACTATCTTAGTGGACAAAGTCCCTTTCTGAATCGAGTAATCCTCGTTTCAGTCCTGTTTCACTGAACCGGTATAACCTACCATTCCAGCCATGTCTATCTCATGAGATATAAAATCTTTACCCAATGCATTGGAGGGAGATATAGGTCCCACCCATCTCTTAATGAATCCTTTCTTATGTGTGCCACAAAATCATAAATCATACATCATTGCATAACCCATGTAATAAAAATGGGATTCTTAAACAACATGACATCATAAAACCATTCATATAAGATAAAGGAATTCATAAACATAATTCCATCACAACATAGTCAAATCAATGTAAAAATATGGATATAAACAGAACCCTTTATTATCTTAGATGGAAAATAATTTTGATAAAACACTTGAATTGAATTCTTGAGGAAAATATCCTTTCTTCTTCAAAATCAATTTCTTTTCACAAAACATCATGCAATTTTTAAAGAAAGAGATTTTATTGAAAATTGTCATGAAATATTTTGGAGGAAGGTTCATGAAAATAAGGGTTTATAAAACAGTATAAATCCGTTCGTGCCGTATAAGTTAAAAAAAACATTCTTCGTACTTTTGTCAGAAAAGTCAAAAAGTACCTCGTACGACAAAAGATTCCTTTCATACATATTACTAAAAACTCACCGAAGGGTAAAAATGGTTTTAAACAATTGTAGGTGGATGGAAACAATATTACATTTTGATGAAACATGGATGTGGATGATAAAATACACCCCAGTAAATACTTACGAATAAACAATCTCGGATAAAAAAATGAGATTGTGATATTTCCCTTACCTTAGGTCCAATTTTCTTTGTTCGTGTCCGAAGCTCCTGTATAATGGTTTAAATAATGTTATTGACTTATTCCAGAATCATACATATTGATATGATATCATATATGGTCATATTATTAACTTCTTGTTAGTAATATTTCATTGTTACTTGTTACTCGGGTCTTTATAACTTTTTGTTCTTATGCGTGTTTTGTTGAATAAATTCTTATTCTTATCTTTAGGTTATAGATAATTCATTTCCAGAATGTTATTAGTGTAGTATATACCATATTCATTCATTCAATTCATTTATATAATCATTATGAAATGAAGATCATGTAGAACGAATCACATCACATCGTGGAGACGGTATTCCGTACGTACGCACGAGTGATGATATTGTTCCTATGATCGTGGAATTGTATTGGAGTATATATATATATTATTTCAGTATCAATATTACTTAATAATAATCATATATAGTTACTCATTACACCATTATACCCATCCTTGTAAGGTGATGGTGGAAAATAGATTACACCACGGCGTGGAGACGGTATTCCGTACGTACGCACGCGCGGTGATTTAATTTTTCCGTAGGATGGATAGAAGGTGAATTAGGGTTGTTTCATATTTATAATAACATATCAGTATGTAAGTAATACTGATGTTATTACTTTATCATGAAACAACTAAAGAAGAAGAAGTTGAAGAAGAAAGAAATTGAAAAGATCGGTAATGGATATTACCTCTTCTTTGGAACGCCTCTTTGAATCCTCCACTTAAGGAACTAAGATTAGTCTTTTGAGAAGACCAGGACCTCTAGGATGTTGCTAGGGAAGTGTAGAAGGGATTTTGGCAGGGGTTGGACGAGCTTGAGTGCTCAAATTGGTGTGAGGAGGAGGGGGAGGAGGTGTCCTTTTATAAGGGAGGAGAGGGGCACCTTAGGAATATCTCAAAATATTATTTTATATTAAAGTCAAAATCGGTTTATAATGGTTCCAAAGGGTCTTATTTCGAATCTAAAGTGGGGATGGGTCGAAATCCTATCAACCAATAGAATTTAGACAAGTTTAGGATATTATTTTAACCTTATCAATTAGATTTAACTCTAAGTTAAATAATTTAACTTTTACCATGTCTTTTTGTTTTCTTTCACTATATGGTTAATAAACTTACTATAACATGCCAAACGAACCCCAAATTGTTTATTATTAATATATATATCCTTATCTAAGTCATTTGGCAGAACCTTAGACTTTTAGGAATACAATAACAATTAATAATATAATATTTGATTTAAAAACTATTTTGTGTCAATTTTGACACTATTTGATATATGATTTTTGTGAAAGTCATAACAGAATTAAATGTTCGAAGCAAGTTGATTAAATCAACACTAATATATCATAGTAACCTAGAAAATTAGTGGAATTCATAAAAAGTTTCAAATTACATTTATTTTGGTGTTTATAACATCAATTATGTCAATATTTCATTATTAAGATAATTACTGCATCATCATTGTGTCATAAATAAATTAAATTATTTGATGTTTAAAAATTACAAATAAAATACCATCATGTAGGAAATATTTTTAGCTTTCTAATGAATATTTACAATCGAATTTATCTTATGTATAACCCCATATTAAAAGTGATTTACTTATTATACTTTGATTTTAACTATTTTAACCCTTCTTTAAATAAATTAATAATAAATGTCCTAATCTAATCCAAGTGGGCCTAAATGGTCATATTTTATTCCTAAGTTTGTTTTTGGTCGAATTACACTTGTCCAATAGAATTAGGACATGTGTTAGGGTAATATTAATATCATATTTACCCTTAGTTACCTTATTTACTATTAACCGTGGTAAAAAAAGTAAAAAGTTACTATTCACCAAAAAATTATTTTCATCTCATTGAACCACATTTTAGTCCTTGATATTAACCGTTTCTCTCGGATTTTCGAAATTCCATTCACAGAAGCGGTAAAATTATGTTTTATGCAAAATTCAGATTTTAACCTACCACTTAGTAGTTTCACTATTCATCAAAAATTGATGTTTTTCAGAACAATGCCAAAATTTCATCCCAAGCTATATTTCATATTCCGAATTCAAAAATGAAGTCTATTTTACCAAATTCATAACATAAAAGTTGCATTAATTAATTTTATAATTAAATCCCGCTGTTAAAACAAATAGCGTGTTTTTAAGAAACAATATCTATCAAAAGATTGACACTTGTTTATGTCTAGTTTAAATGTGAAACTACATCCAATGACCAACATTGTATTAAATTGTAAAAATATATTCTAAATATACTTTAAAACCACTCAAATTAATGATTTATCACTATTAATTATTTCGATTAAAAAAGTTGTTTTTAATTATAATTTAGTAATTTTCACTATTCATCAGAATATGAAAGTTATCCGAAAAGTACCAAAATTTCACCTTAGGCTAAATTCGATACTCCGAATCCAAAAATAAAGTTCATTTTGAAAAATAAGATTTACTGGATTTCAAAAAGTGGTTATTACTATTCATAACGGCTAGTTTTAATAATATTTTTATAGCATATCGTTGTTTAGTGAAACTCGGTATTGCGTACTACACACGCTATCGAGGAAGGTCGCGATTGCGTGTAATGCAAGTCAAGTCAAGGATGTGTGTTGTGCAAGCTTCTTTTGGTGTAGCGTACAACACAAGACATTAATAAAATTAAAAAGAATTTTTTTTATAAAATCTTGGGCTGTTACATTCTACCCCCCTTAAAATGAATTTCGCCCTCGAAATTCGTCGGGGTTATAAATGGTTTACTATTCGAAAGTTTCTTTAATAGAAACCCACATCGTAAAAAAAATACCAAAACTTGGCTTTAAAACTAAAGTATGAAATGTAACGATTACCTAAATAAACTAATCACTGGGTTTCCACATAGGTGAAAATATGGATATGGAAGAGAAATATAACCATCATGTTCTGATGGAGAGTGGTAGAGAACATGGATATGGAAAAGCCAACAATCACAAATCCATAGATTTGTGAAGATATAAGGTACCATCTGATTCATCAGGTATAAGATCACTAGGACAACATTTTTGGATTTCAAGATCATTTCCCTAAAGTTGAAAATTTGAATTAGAATAAATACTTACTTTATTTTGGTACAATCTCACTATTGTTCGTGCCTTGAACAATTTCCAATTCATCTCTTAAATAAATGAAGTTGAATTTGTTATTTGTGAAGTGTTATCAGATCATGTGATAGAATGACGGGTCATTCCATCTGTCTCAAACAAAAGGTTAGCAAAAATTATATACATAAGTCGATATATAGTGAGATTAATCATATATTATTCCTAAAATGGACTTATACTTCATATATCATACTGCTTAATATAATAAAACTAGTTTCTACTAAATAGGGACTTCATGTAGGTCAGTGGTAGGGGATAAAGGCCAGTCGCACTTCGGTTGTGGGTTCGATTCCTACAGCCTTGTCCGAAGCGATGGGCTGTCGCCCGTCCTGCAGGTTGTCCTTTTTCTAAAACTACGTTACTATAACATCCCATCAATAATATCGAAAATCTTCTATCCTTAAACAATACTAACTTATGTCCAACATAATCCAGTCTAATCTTTAGGCTTATACATAATACTGCAGTCCACTCTCATAATATAGTAACAACGATTACCAGAGATTTAAGTTGGTCACATTCCAAACATTCAAAGTCCTTAATCGTGTATTCTCTTGAATACCTTAGTGAAAACATGAGTGCAGTTAAAAGTTAACACTTTCCACATACCAAAATCTTCAAAATTCTATATACTCAAACCATGATATCACTTAGTCCTTATATCAATCATGAGCTCATGAATACTATTAAACATTTCATTTTCTCGTCTTCATTATGCGCATATCATCTTATTTCCAAAAAATATCTCAATCACTTTGAATACCACATCAGTAAATATTGCAATACTCAATGATACAACATTATTTTGGAATCCCATTACATAAACACTTAATCATTCCACCACATCGTTGTCATATTCAACATTTCCAATAGTGATCGCATGTGATTTCCCTTTGTCCTTTGCCTTCAGTGGTTGCTCATGTTGATCATCACTAACCCTTGGATTAGGGCAATTATTAGCATAATGCCCCATTTCCTTGCACTTGAAGCATTGAAGTGTTGGCGGTGCGTTCTCTGCAGTGTTTGCTTTATTCACATCATTAGAAACCCTTTTTCCATTACTTCGACACTCAGCTGCTCGATGACCTTCTTTTCCACACTTAAAACATTTTCTAGTCCCTTTTAGACAATCTCCACCATGCTTCTTTCCACACTTTGTGCATAAGGAAACATTCATCTTCTTTTCACCATTATTCTGAGATTTCTCCTTGAACTCCATCTTTCGTTTCTTGTCAAAACCATGAGATGGATATGTAACACCAACTTCCATTTCTACCTTGATAGCACAACGCACAATTTCTTCGTAGCTACTGAAGTCTCTTATAGCTAATGCCCTTCGAAGACTTGGTTTTAAGCCACTGAAAAATCGATCAACTTTACTTTCAGGTTGGATGATAATTCCAGAAGCATACCTTGCAAGTCTTGTAAAATTTGCTTCATAGGTACCAACAGATTCATCATCCCTTTGCTTTAGTTCAAGAAACTCTTTCTCCATCTTTGTTCGAAGAATACGAGGGAAGTACTTACTGAAAAAAAAGTTCTTGAACTCGTCCCATTCCATGGACTCAATTTCATCTCTTGTCCTCGTATTCTTGATAAGATTCCACCATTGATCAGCTTCACCTTCCAAACGATATACTGCTAAGATGACTTTATCATGTTCAGAACATTGAAGAACTGAAAATATCTTTTCAGTAGTACTAATCCATTGTTCAGCAACTAATGGATCAGTAGACCCACTGAAAGAAGGTGGACGTTGCCTCATGAAGGACTCAATAGAATATTGTTCCCTTCTCTGCTCATTTGGAAGTCCAGAATGATTCATAGCTTGTGTAAGTATAGCAATAAGATTTTGCACTCCATCTCCCATAACATTTGTTTGTTCAGGAGGGCAATCATTGCATTGTCCATTTCATTGATCAACACGGTTCCTTCGGGTTCCAGCCATCGTCTAAAACCCATAAAGAATAGTGTGAGAGGCAAAAATCATGCTAGGGAAAACAACATAATAAAGGGGGAGTACCTTCAATATCCAACATCTTAGGTTTAATTCTATGATCGTTAGCGTAATTCTATTACTATAACCTATACGTATACTTAACCTTAGAGACATCCCTAGACATACCTTAGAAATATCTCTAGGGATCTCACTAACATTTTCGCATCCTAGTTTCCAAAGGTTGACTAAACCTTTCCTCTGATACCAACTGTAGAGACCCGAAACCTGGCGTACATGGACTTTACATTACATTTGCGGAATACTTAGTACACACACAAGGATCGTAATAGTTTAGTGTCTTTGGAAACTCGGAACGTAAACTTCTAATTGTGGTGGAAGATCTTCAACATCTCCCATAAAGATCTTCCTTTTTATACCTAAAACCATTGTTTATATCCTGGGGAAAATAAAACATAAAAGGGTGAGCTCAAATGCTCAGTAAGGGTAAACAAAAGAAATATCAATCACATCATATACATAAGAACATAGCTTTTGGAAATCTTAACCTGCAAAAGAGCTCATAATATCATAGCATGGGATAAATCATAGAAGTGAAAATGAAATCATAACTTAAAACATTACTCATTGTGGCATACACACATAATCATAGAGAATCATTTCTTGTTAGTCAAGACTCATTGCCAAGACTATCTTAGTGGACAAAGTCCCTTTCTGAATCGAGTAATCCTCGTTTCAGTCCTGTTTCACTGGACCGGTATAACCTACCATTCCAGCCATGTCTATCTCATGAGATATAAAATCTTTACCCAATGCATTGGAGGGAGATATAGGTCCCACCCATCTCTTAATGAATCCTTTCTTATGTGTGCCACAAAATCATAAATCATACATCATTGCATAACCCATGTAATAAAAATGGGATTCTTAAACAACATGACATCATAAAACCATTCATATAAGATAAAGGAATTCATAAACATAATTCCATCACAACATAGTCAAATCAATGTAAAAATATGGATATAAACAGAACCCTTTATTATCTTAGATGGAAAATAATTTTGATAAAACACTTGAATTGAATTCTTGAGGAAAATATCCTTTCTTCTTCAAAATCAATTTCTTTTCACAAAACATCATGCAATTTTTAAAGAAAGAGATTTTATTGAAAATTGTCATGAAATATTTTGGAGGAAGGTTCATGAAAATAAGGGTTTATAAAACAGTATAAATCCGTTCGTGCCGTATAAGTTAAAAAAAACATTCTTCGTACTTTTGTCGGAAAAGTCAAAAAGTACCTCGTACGACAAAAGATTCCTTTCATACATATTACTAAAAACTCACCGAAGGGTAAAAATGGTTTTAAACAATTGTAGGTGGATGTAAACAATATTACATTTTGATGAAACATGGATGTGGATGATAAAATACACCCCAGTAAATACTTACG
This sequence comes from Viscum album, assembly GCA_963277665.1. Lineage (NCBI taxonomy): Eukaryota > Viridiplantae > Streptophyta > Magnoliopsida > Santalales > Viscaceae > Viscum > Viscum album. Next base: position 138,292,793 of record OY728139.1, read on the forward strand.
AATAAACAATCTCGGATAAAAAAATGAGATTGTGATATTTCCCTTACCTTAGGTCCAATTTGCTTTGTTCGTGTCCGAAGCTCCTGTATAATGGTTTAAATAATGTTATTGACTTATTCCAGAATCATACATATTGATATGAGATCATATATGGTCATATTATTAACTTCTTGTTAGTAATATTTCATTGTTACTTGTTACTCGGGTCTTTATAACTTTTTGTTCTTATGCGTGTTTTGTTGAATAAATTCTTATTCTTATCTTTAGGTTATAGATAATTCATTTCCAGAATGTTATTAGTGTAGTATATACCATATTCATTCATTCAATTCATTTATATAATCATTATGAAATGAAGATCATGTAGAACGAATCACATCACATCGTGGAGACGGTATTCCGTACGTACGCACGAGTGATGATATCGTTCCTATGATCGTGGAATTGTATTGGAGTATATATATATATTATTTCAGTATCAATATTACTTAATAATAATCATATATAGTTACTCATTACACCATTATACCCATCCTTGTAAGGTGATGGTGGAAAATAGATTACACCACGGCGTGGAGACGGTATTCCGTACGTACGCACGCGCGGTGATTTTATTTTTCCGTAGGATGGATAGAAGGTGAATTAGGGTTGTTTCATATTTATAATAACATATCAGTATGTAAGTAATACTGATGTTATTACTTTATCATGAAACAACTAAAGAAGAAGAAGTTGAAGAAGAAAGAAATTGAAAAGATCGGTAATGGATATTACCTCTTCTTTGGAACGCCTCTTTGAATCCTCCACTTAAGGAACTAAGATTGGTCTTTTGAGAAGACCAGGACCTCTAGGATGTTGCTAGGGAAGTGTAGAAGGGATTTTGGCAGGGGTTGGACGAGCTTGAGTGCTCAAATTGGTGTGAGGAGGAGGGGGAGGAGGTGTCCTTTTATAAGGGAGGAGAGGGGCACCTTAGGAATATCTCAAAATATTATTTTATATTAAAGTCAAAATCGGTTTATAATGGTTCCAAAGGGTCTTATTTCGAATCTAAAGTGGGGATGGGTCGAAATCCTATCAACCAATAGAATTTAGACAAGTTTAGGATATTATTTTAACCTTATCAATTAGATTTAACTCTAAGTTAAATAATTTAACTTTTACCATGTCTTTTTGTTTTCTTTCACTATATGGTTAATAAACTTACTATAACATGCCAAACGAACACCAAATTGTTTATTATTAATATATATATCCTTATCTAAGTCATTTGGCCGAACCTTAGATTTTTAGGAATACAATAACAATTAATAATATAATATTTGATTTAAAAACTATTTTGTGTCAATTTTGACACTATTTGATATATGATTTTTGTGAAAGTCATAACAGAATTAAATGTTCGAACCAAGTTGATTAAATCAACACTAATATATCATAGTAACCTAGAAAATTAGTGTAATTCATAAAAAGTTTCAAATTACATTTATTTTGGTGTTTATAACATCAATTATGTCAATATTTCATTAATAAGATAATTACTGCATCATCGTTGTGTCATAAATAAATTAAATTATTTGATGTCTACAAATTACAAATAAAATACCATCATGTAGGAAATCTTTTTAGCTTTCTAATGAATATTTACAATCGAATTTATCTTATGTATAACCCCATATTAAAAGTGATTTACTTATTATACTTTGATTTTAACTATTTTAACCCTTCTTTAAATAAATTAATAATAAATGTCCTAATCTAATCCAAGTGGGCCTAAATGGTCATATTTTATTCCTAAGTTTGTTTTTGGTCGAATTACACTTGTCCAATAGAATTAGGACATGTGTTAGGGTAATATTAATATCATATTTACCCTTAGTTACCTTATTTACTATTAACCGTGGTAAAAAAAGTAAAAAGTTACTATTCACCAAAAAATTATTTTCATCTCATTGAACCACATTTTAGTCCTTGATATTAACCGTTTCTCTCGGATTTTCGAAATTCCATTCACAGAAGCGGTAAAATTATGTTTTATGCAAAATTCAGTTTTTAACCTACCACTTAGTAGTTTCACTATTCATCAAAAATTGATGTTTTTCAGAACAATGCCAAAATTTCATCCCAAGCTATATTTCATATTCCGAATTCAAAAATGAAGTCTATTTTACCAAATTCATAACATAAAAGTTGCATTAATTAATTTTATAATTAAATCCCGCTGTTAAAACAAATAGCGTGTTTTTAAGAAACAATATCTATCAAAAGATTGACACTTGTTTATGTCTAGTTTAAATGTGAAACTACATCCAATGACCAACATTGTATTAAATTGTAAAAATATATTCTAAATATACTTTAAAACCACTCAAATTAATGATTTATCACTATTAATTATTTCGATTAAAAAAGTTGTTTTTAATTATAATTTAGTAATTTTCACTATTAATCAGAATATGAAAGTTATCCGAAAAGTACCAAAATTTCACCTTAGGCTAAATTCGATACTCCGAATCCAAAAATAAAGTTCATTTTGAAAAATAAGATTTACTGGATTTCAAAAAGTGGTTATTACTATTCATAACGGCTAGTTTTAATAATATTTTTATAGCATATCGTTGTTTAGTGAAACTTGGTATTGCGTACTACACACGCTATCGAGGAAGGTCGCGATTGCGTGTAATGCAAGTCAAGTCAAGGATGTGTGTTGTGCAAGCTTCTTTTGGTGTAGCGTACAACACAAGACATTAATAAAATTAAAAAGAATTTTTTTTTATAAAATCTTGGGCTGTTACAATGAATGTGGGGGGAAAGATTTTCTGGGCATATTTCATGGTTTTAGAATGATTATTGTAAACCATGTGGACCATCCGATGTAACCATTCATACATAAAATATGGATTGTGCACAGTAACCTCACAGTTAAGATAACCATGAAGAATTCACTAGATATCATGTATAGTAGTGATTTTTTTATAGTAGATCTCGCACATTTAGCAAACGGTTTGTAATACTGTGTAGGTAAACCGTGAAACCCAATAATGTTGGGTAATTTTAAAAAATTCCACTATAGTATTTTTCACCCCAACTCGGTATTTCCTCATTTATTCACCCTTACTACCCCATTTCCATGGAAAACTACCAAGAGCTTCCAATGGTGATTCTCAAACATATATTGGCTGTTTGGAGTGTCATCAGTTGGGAATTGAATATATGTGTATGTCTAATATACTCCTTGCTTTCACTATTTGATTATGGATTTCATATTCTTTGTTATTCTTATGAATCTCTAGATGATATTATTTTTGTGAGATATAGGTTGAGGCTTCATGCATTGGATGAATTGAGATATACAGATTTATTGACAAATAATTCATCAATAGATTCATCATAGATGGTTTACAAGTTATATCCCCCTGTTTTATTGAATATTCCGGAATGGCCGACATTTTTCATTGCCACTTGTTGATGTTATTTTCAAACCCTTGAATATATTTGGTTTTTGGGTGTCTAAATGATGAATTGAAACCTTCATTTTCCCAATGTAATTCACTGAAAACATTTTAAACTATATAAGGGAATCCATGGGGTGTGACGATATCTTCAGGACTGAGAATTTTTTATGTAAGATCCAGGTTATTGTGCAATCTTGTAGTACCATGTTGAAGATTTTGAAAAAAAATTAGGAAGTTAAAATGTGTAATTGGTAAATTGGGGTTGATTTAAGAAGCTTATAAAATATTTTATATATTTCTAAGTGAGTAAGTGAATGTGAAACAAAATTTTGTTAAATAGATAATTTTTTGTGGAATGAGATAAAAATTATAGGGGATTTTATAAAGAGATTAAGGAATTTGTTTAATGGGTTGACATAATTTAATAATTGAATATTCTTAGTGATCTAGGTTTGAGAATGGTAAATGATCTAAATGGGCTATGTTATGTAAATGAAAAAGTGTTAATGGTTATGGCACAATATATTTTACCTTGTAGGTTATTATAGATTATGATTGTTATACGTAGTGGTGGTGTTTCATTGTGATATAGTTTTTGTGTGGTGAATGGATGGATAAGAATTTGAACATGGATTAGGGTCTGGGATAAAGGACTTAGGCTCCTTCCACATGTCATGTTGGACCGATTCTCTAACTCCAACCACATTGAATTGGTTAGGGAAGGGGACATAGCTATATTCCCCTGATTGTTGTATTCCACTTGTACACCGGCATTGAGGTGAGGATATTTTGATGTTGGGATATATAATCCCTAGTGAGTTAGGTACTTACTTTTTTCCATATTCAAATGTAGAATACCATGAACATAATTTGATTTATAATGAACTATATATGAATAGACATAAGTAATTGCAGCTCTATTAGTAAAGCTATGTAGAGATTGCTAACTAATGGCCCCTAAATTGTTTTTCCATTGATTATTATTTATTTATACTTTCATGAACAAACTGTTATACTGGATATCTATATACACCATTGGTGATGGAATACATTGTTCTACTCAAACCCTACTAAAGTCGTTGTTTGGTACCCGAACAGATTTCATACTTAGAGGCTAAGACAATGGATAGGGCCCAAAGCTAGGGGTGGAGTTGGACATGGGAAATTCATAGATGTGGTCCTAGACATGGATTTGGAACAATCTTGTGGATTAATTAATCTTTCATTATTTTCAGGTTTTTTCATTTTCCATTGTAGCATGACATGACATATTTACTATTTCCTATGGACTATACCATGTTTGGGAGATGTTTGTCTTTGTATGTTATTGGTCATTTACAATTATTTTCACTATTTATATTTTTTTATTCTATATATTACTTTCGTAAATCGAGTATAGTATCATCATGTGAACTATTTGACAATTGATACTAGTCAGAATCCTCTTGAGAAAAGGGTGGTGAAATTGTGGCCATGTGACGACCTGGCTTGGGGAATCGATTTAGTGCCACCTAATTCAGGGATGTTATAGATAGTGTTATTTTTGATCAGCTGTTAAAAATTATAATTAAATGAAAATTATATTTTTTAAGACAAATATATTTGAATATGATCTATAGAAAATTTTATAATATGACCATAAGATGCTTTATATTTGGTAAATGAGGGAACATCATAAATAATTTCCAAAGAAAAATTATGAGAATATTTGATAAGACATAGGGAAAAAATAAAATATGTGGAATAAATCATAGTTCAATCTCATGTATTGGGGGAACATGGAAACTAAACATTTCATTTCTTTCATCCAAGGCATATTTACTAAGGAACTATTGTAAAACAATTAATAATGTTTAATGAATGAAGTTGAATTGCGTATATCCGTGTGAATAACTGGGAGGGGTGGGGTGAATTTGTTATCCCTTCAAATAATTTTACTAATTGATTATTATCAATTAAAAAACTATGGGTGTATAATGACTCAATTCACTCTTCATGTGTCTCTCAGCCTTACCTCGAATGATGATTTAATGTAATGGCACTGTACACAAGGATTTACCAGGTTCGGCTCAAAGACCTACACTTTACTATGGCATTTTTTCACCCCAAAATAGATTATCCTCTATAATATAGTTACTAATTACAATGGTTGATATAAAGTACCATTGTATCTCTCTTGAATATCACAATAGGTTCCTTATACTTCTTCATATATTATTACCAGGGTCCCATTAGCCCACATTAGAGTCCCACTACATACTTCTTGTCCTCCCTAAATCACACAGGGGTCTGATTGCTGCTATGTCACATGAGTAGCTTCATTGATTATGTTCTTATATGATTCACAGTATATGATCGTATAATCACCTCACATAGGCTTTCAGAATCATACATACCTATGTATCTCTTCAAGAATATTCAACTGCCTTTAGTAAGGTCAGTTGGCATTGCTTAATAATTCTGATACCTTCTTTGATCAGTACTCAGCCTCAACAATGATGAGGAAATTCTTTCTTCTTATTATGAAGACATGGCCTCACATAGATGTGTATAAGTGGTGCAAACATCTTCTTCAATAACATTAATATGCATGACTGATCTTGCACAATATCAACACTTTCGTTCTTCTTGAATTATCATATTGAAGAGCATCATTAATTAAATTTTGCATTAGTGTCAATTCTCATTCACAAAATGCATGGATTGCATGGGATCCAATACTTATTGTATTTAGATATCTCAATTTTTTCTTCCTTATTGAAATAGAATAATGCACTAAACCTTATACATTTTTTATTGGAATGAATCACATATTCTTATGTGATTATTCAATCATAGGGATAAACTCATTTTGAATCATCTGAATTGTTCATACCTCATGCATGAGTTTCCTGGCATTGAATCTTCTTTTTTACAAACATTCACTAATAATATTTATTATTCTTTTATGTTTCTTCATGTGTGAATGTGCATGCATACACAATTCTATTATTCATTGTGTGAAAACTACAAAGGATAAAACACTTTGAGCACCCACACGAACAATCTATTCTCTTTCTTCTTTTATCTTTCTCTTCCTTTGGGTCTTAACAAGAACACACTTTTTCTTTTTTAATTATGGTTCAAAGTGTGTGTATTATTTTTATTTCTTCCTCCTTTTGTACATGTGAACAGATACATTGTTCTTATGTTTTCATGAACATTAACTCCACCATGCATGTACCCACTTTCTTCTTTAAGAAAATAACACACACAACCTAAATGGGTGTGACCTAACCATTTTCATGTTCGGGTATCTCAACTCATGCATTGGCATGCATGAGTATCATGAATGCATTATCCTTATTATCTTGGTGAACATACCCAAATTGATGTGTGTGGTTTATTAATCCCCTCCAAGGGCAGTGTATGTATACACTATACCTTTCTTGTTATTACACAAAGGTTGTGCATGGGTTCCCTTCGAAAACATGGTTGGTTCGCGATCTTTCTCTTTGCAAACCACTAGTGGTGCAAAAATTGTTTTGTGAACCATGTAGATCCCTCTTATCCTTGGTTAAAGGGATACATATGACTCCATTACACAATATATGCATATAAATCTATTCTTATTCACATAGCAATGGGCTATGTGGGATTGCCCTTCGCGAACAAGGATGTGCTTCGTAGATCATTCATCACAAACCATATGGAAGATCTGCGATACCTCAATTTCTTCAGAGATGCGAGAGAACTCTTCAATGTGAAAGAGTGAAACATGCTTCATCTCGAGGGTACACTAATTTTAATCAAGGGATCTTCCTCGATTCTTCTTCAAACCCCCGAGAGATACGCTTCAAATAATTATATGAATTAATAGATATCTTGAGTTTTAATATTTTCAATCCCAGGAAAAGATTTTCTTCATATTATGGGATATAACTTCTTGACTTATCTTTCTTCTTCAGGGTGATTAGATCATGCGCTAGTGATATGGATCACATGAAACATATTTTCTCATTGATTTTAAATCCATGAAGTTTCTGGTCACCTTCAGTTGCATCAACTACGTTTAAGTTCTCTATCTCAATGAATGCTTGAAAAATTTAATTCAAGCATGTTTTTTGGTTCATCTGGACGATCACCATGCTCAGACGTTGAGATCCAATGGTGCTGGGGAGCTCGATCTCAGTGTATTAGCTTCATCTCTGTTGAGAAGCAAGGTGGGGATGAATGGAGGGTGAATATGTCCTTGGGTTCTCTCCTCTGCCATTGGATCAGCTCAGATCTACCATAGTTGGCGGGGATTATAACATATGACATAGGATGGATCGTATGGCTCAGATCAGATGTGGGATCATATGAATAGTGGAGATCAAATCCAAGTTTTTAAAATGGTGTCCCACATAAAAAAGTGTCATGGTATTCTCGCAGTTTAAATATCAATCTGTGGTGGCTTCAGCTCAGATTACACCTCATCCCTCCACAGTACTTCCCCGTACCGTGTTCACCCAACGGGCATTATCTTAGCACCCACTCTACTCCTCAGATGCACACCTAGCACAGACTATGCTATCTTGCATTCAATGGGTGGATCATCTTGAAACATCTGCAGGATTATACACTACATTCATGCAATTCTTGTGGGCTGTCTTCGAGGACTTCCCCTTGGGTGTGGCAGACCCTTGGGTCCTGCATATTCCATGGGAGAGGGATTTAGATAGAATTTATGATTTGGAATAATTTTTTTGGTAATGTAATATATTAAGTATTTAGTTTAAAAACCATGTATGAATCCCTCTTTAAAATGACAAAGCATACTTTTTAATTCAAGGCCCATGCATTCCTCCTTTCTCCTTATTTAGCATCAGTCCCCATCCATTAATTCCTTTTTACATCATAATTTCCTAATGATCTTAAATATTTTGTTTTGATCCAATCATGGATGAAACATTTATAATTTGTTAATCCATCATGCATTAAGGCATAACGGATGGCCTTCATTATTTTAATGAGTGATGGGTTCAACTTAAAACAAATGTATAATTCTTTCAGGATCAACACAAACAGTGGTATTATTTTATTCACAACCTTTACCCAATTATAATCCATTTGATATATTTTCGTTCTCCCAATTCAATTTATTATTTCATGGTGTTCAATGAGTGTTGTAACAAATTTTCACCATGATATAAGTCTTTTATCATAAGACGACTTCTATAATTGTCATAATTGTATCCTCTTGGAGAATAGTTCAATTGTATTATTCAATGAATCAAATCAACCAGAATTACCCAAGGATTCACCAACATCATTATCAATACCTTTCATTCACATATTTACTTCTCATTGAAAACAAATGCAACACTTATGCACCTAAATTTATATTTCCATCAAATGAAACTCTTAGGAAATTTAGTCCCACTTTGTACTTTAGTGACAATATTACTTACTAAAACTTCTAATGGGACAATATGTGGGATAGAGAACACATAAAATGGGTCATGATGTGTTCCAAAAATTTTTCCCCCTAATTGGAAACAAAATTCCGAGGTTTTAGTGGGGTCTCGTCAATAACAATTCCTCCTCTACCTGTATATTATCTTTTGGAATGTTTATGAGAGAGGGATTATGTCACAAGGTTCACATAGGAAATACCATTTTGTTAATCAAATATATGTCCACTTTGTTTAACCTAGTGTATAAAATAAGAGAGATATGACAAATGGTTTTAACTGTTGTCCATAAACAACCATACATGTGATATCTTGATCAGAATGTATCAACACTTATTCCAGAGGTTAGAGAAAAATCAGATTTGTCAATGAAATGATAAATCATGTACATACTTCCCCCAACATATTAAAGACCTCATGTGAGTAGATAAAGCACCCCAATTTATCCCATATTTTCATCAATCAAGCACTCTAACTTAATTGACTTGATAAATACAATTTGGACCATAGGAATAATGTGTGATTAGAATACCTCATTTTTAGTTTCATGAGATGATATGAATATGATGATTTGTCATGAAATAATCCTTAAAATCATCACATTTATATTTGACCCCCCCATTGGGTGAACACCATTTGAATTAACATGGTGGAGAATATCATCAATCAATTTTGATGATATGCATGTTGATAATCAGTCATTTTGAATCACATCAAGTAATTATAAAATCTTGAATAATGAGTCTATCTTTTAGTTCTCAACCATTATCATCCAATTATCATCCTGAAGATAATCATCACCTTTATTTATTTGAAATATTTTCACATGTATATAACAGAAATATAAGGGAATAAAATGGAACACTTGAGAGCTTCTTAATTGAAGCATTGTGGATGAGAATTTTCTCTCAATCCAAAAAAATCCATTCTATGTAGCTCTAATGTGTTAGTTACTCTTCATGTTGGTTTTTATCTCTATTTGACATTTTGATCTCACTTTGTTAGCATGTACCCTTTATATCCATTCACCTTCATGTTGTGTGGATTATTTATCATTACATATATCAGTAGTGATATATGTTTTACTAGTTTAGGTTGTTCAATTTTCACTATTTGGGATGGTAAAATAGTAAAACACTTTTTTTATGATGTCCAGTCTTCTTGAAGCTTCCATAAAGTAGGGGTGAGACACTTGGGTTATTATGTGCTGACAACATCTCATGATATCTAAATTCACCTTCATGTTGAATGACCCGTTTTTCCATCACCATAGATGTAGATATTATTTCATCATTATATATTTTCAATTCTCTAAAAATTTTAAAATGATAAGTCCTGATGAATAAAAACAACTCTTAACATTTCATACATGATGCTTACACATGATTTATTCATTGACTATATGTTAACATTTTATGAAACTTATTATGATTATATTAAGGAATGTCTTCAGTCAATCACATTTTCTTCTGGAATGATTATCCTTTTATTTTCAGCTTGCCTCTATTCATTTCCATGGATTTTCTGTAGTGATACAATGTATGACCATTATTTCCACAATAGGAACATATTTTCTTTGATGAGATGACATTCTTGGAATCAAATTTGAACATATTATTTAGAATAATTTATTTCAATGGTTTCTTGAATTCATTGAATTGAATATTCCAAGTGGATGACTTTTCAAATACTCTTTACTTCTCCTATATTTTTAGGTCTTTGGTTTATATCAACATATGCATGCGGAATCGTAGGACTAAACCATCACTCATCATGACTATATCCAATTCTGTTTCAATTATTATAGAAGCCTTCCAGATATTCAAATATATTCTGAGTATACAAATTGATATTCATTTGTGCATTGTTCTGAAGAATTGCTGTTTGCTTCATATCATTAAATCTACATTCCTTGAATGTAGTCCTTCATAATTTTCATATTCTGAGTTATTATGCTAGCAATCACTGGCCTGATGCCCAAACTTCCAATAACACCAACAGTTGAAAATAAATATACTTATTTTTCTTGTAGTATAAATATTTCTAGATATAGTGAATTTTTTTATTTTTCTTTCTTAATTTTGTGTATAATTATAGGGTTTTATATCCTTAATCATTTCAGTATCCACCCTTGAATTTTTGATGCATGTATCCACATTTTTATCAACACACACCTTCCTAGATTTTGGTTTTGATCTTTTACTTTCTTAAGAAACTACATCAGTAGAAACTGAAATAAATGTGTTATGGGATACCTTCATCCTGGAGGATGCTTCCCTTTTATTAGAGGATGATATTATGTTTCTTTTGGAATAATATTCCTCAATTACAACTTTAGTTTCAACATCCCTTCATTCAACTAATTGGGAAGTTTCAGCTTGGGTTAATTGCTGACTTTTCAATATCACCTCCAGTTAAAAACATTTCAAAATGGTAGATTTCATCTCACCCTCAACTATTATAATCTTACATTCCAAATTTTCCATTATAACTGTTATTTGTTCTTCATGAACATTTCATAATTATTGAAAATAGATGTCAAACTCCTTTTTCATGTTAGATTTGTCTCTTTTATGAGGATCTTTGACAACTATAATAACATCATGTAACATTTCAAATTCAAGGAAGCATTCTAAAAACACTATCTCAATATATTAATTCTCACAAATACTTCTATACAATTATTCAGTAATATGAAAATGTCTTTCATTGCAATGAGAAATTGTATCTTCTATTGCATTGTATAGTTTCATGAGAGTGTTGGATCTGCCCACCCATTTTGCTAATGATTCATCTATGGAATTATATTCTTCTTCCCACAGTAATTTTTCTTCTTTAAGAGCACTAATGCTTGCAGTAATGTGTCTTTCAACTTCCCAAGTGAATTATTTCAAATGATATCTGAGTGCAGTCTGGAGATCACTAGTTGATATACCATCATCACAGGTTGAGCATGCATCATCCGAAGCGTCATAATATTTAATGAAATTATCACATGTTTAACCTTTCAAATTACCTTCAGTAGAATGTTTCACCCCATTAGGATTAATCTTCATCTTCATCTTCCATTCATGTTTCATATTTATATTTTTATGACTCTTGGTATAAATCTCTACTTGAGTTTTCTCATTCATCTTCACAAATTTTTACATCATAAAGACTCCCTTTGATATTTCAGAGATAACCACCCTCTGATGCCAATTGAAGTGCCCAAATTTAGTGTGAATCACTGAGAGGGGGAGGTGGTGAATCACTAATCCCATTAAATCTTTTTACATATTTATTATTTTCAATTAACCTTATATGTCTAGTTGAAGCCACAATCCACTATTCACATGTCACACATCCATATCTAGAATGATGTTCTAAATGTAAAGGCACTGAACACAAGGATTTACAAGGTTTGGTTGAAAGTCCTACTCCCTACTATGTTGTTTATTCACCCCAACACAGATTCTCTAATATAATTCTGTTATTAATTACACTGGTAGAAACATATTCCCATTTTATCTCTCATGAGTCCCATTTTACGTTCTTTATAATTCTTCCCATAGTGTAACTAGAGTCTCATTGACCTTTTTCTATGTCCCGCTAAAGACCTCTCCTACTTGAATCTCAATGGGGTCTTATAGCTCTCGAGTCTCATGAGAAACATCATTATTTATTTTATTCTTTGATTCATTCTAGATGATCTTATGACCTCCTCACACAATCATGATGAATCATAATTACCTGTGTATGTCTTCCAGAATCATCAACAACCTTTGATAATGTTTATTCAACATTATTAATAATTATAATCACTTCACTGACCAGCAGTTAGCCTCAACTATGCCCAAGAAATTCTTTATTATTCTAATGAATACCTGGAATCACTTAGATGTGAGAAAGTGGTGCACAAACCTTCTTCAAGAACATTAATTTGAAAAATGTATCTTGATCATTATAAGAATTGTATTTCTTACTGAATTCTCAGTTAATGAAAACTTAGATAAAAGTGCTTCTTTAATGTCATACATCTTCAGTCACTTTTCTCATTCACTTCATGCTCGGATTTTATGGGATCCAATACTTCTTGTATTTGGATATCTCAATTTCTGTTTCCTTAGTGCAGTATTTTAATGCACCAAACCTTATACTTCCTTTCATTGAAAGAATCACATATACTTATGTGATTATTCAAACACTGAAGTCAAGATCACTTGGAATCATCTGAATTTTTCATACTAAATCATTTAGTTGTGTAGCATCGCTTCTTCTTGTTTACACACGTGCACTAAAAATCATTATTCTTCTATTATGTGTCTTTATGTGTGCATGTGAATTCGTGAATTCAGGTAAAATACTATTCTTCTTTGGGTGAAAATATCTAAGGATAAAACACTTTTATCAATCACAAACAATCTCTTCTCTATATCAATTTCTTTTTCTCTTCTATTGGTACATAGAACACACACCCCATACTTTTTAATTAGGGTTCAAAGGGTGTTTTTTCTATTTATTTATTCCGCCTTCTAAACATGTGCACAAAAATACTATTCTTAGGTTTTAATGCACATGAACTCTCCCATGAATGTACCCTCCTTCTCTAAGAAAACAACACACACATCCTGAACTGGTGTGACCCACCATTTTCCTTCTTCTAGAATCTCAACTCATTCATATGAATTCATGAGCATCATAAATACATTGTCCATATTTTCGTTGTGAACAAACCTGAATTGATTTGTGTGGGTGATTATCCTCTCCAACGGAAATATATGTATGCACAATACTTTTCTTTTTTTTTTAGGAAAAGTGTGTTCATGGATTCCCTTCATGAACTATGATGCTTTGCAGATCTTATCATCATGAAACACAAATGGTGTGTGGCTTCATTCACTAACCAAGATGTTAACTCTTCTCTTCGATGAAAGTTATGCACATGACCATTTCGTGCAACCGATGCATGAAAATATCATCTTATTCATGTTGATAAGGGCTATGTAGGATTATCCATCACGAATCAGTATGTGCAATGTGATTATTTCTTCGAGAACCAGAGGTCTACTCCGCAGTAGCTCTGTTTCTATAGCGAAAAAAGATCACTCTTCAGTTTGAACGACAAAAATTTACATCTGCCCGGGGGTACACTATTTATAAACGAGATCTCTACCTAGATTATTCGTCAAACCCCCGAGATAGTCTGTTCAAATATTTATATGAATAAACTAAGATCTTCGGTTTTAATATTTTCAATCCTATGAAAATATTTTCCTTATATAGTGGGATATTCTTTCTTGAATAATTCTTCTTCTTCACAGAGATCAGATAATGTGCAGGTGATATGGATCACATGATATATATCTTCTTGAAGATTCATGATCCATGTCATGGCCTCACTCATTCAGTTGCTTCGGTCATGTTTGAATTCTCTCTCTCTCACTACATGTATGCAAATTTTAATGTATGCATGTACTCAATTCGTCTGGACGATCATCATGTACAATGTTTGAGATTTAACGGTTGATGGGAGCTATAGATCAGTGGATTGGCATCATATGAAACGAGAAGAATGGTCAGGATGGTTGGAGGTTGAATATAACATTGGGTTCTCTCCTCAGCTATTACATTTTCTCACATCGACCATAAATGGTGGAGATTATAATGCAGGACGTTGGATGGATCATGTGATACAGATCAGACATGGGATCAGATGAACGGTGCAAATCACATCAATGTTTTTAAAATAGCCTCCAACATCGAAATGGGCTATGGTATTATCGCAGTTTAAATATCAATCCATGGCGGCTTGGACTTAGATTACTCATCCTCCCTCCCCAGTACCGCCACATACCTTTTTCTCCCCACAACAGTGCTCTTAGGCCTCACTCTGCTCCTTGGTGTGCAACTAACACCCACTTTGTATTCTTTGGTGCATAATTAGATCATTGTGTGACACATGTGGTCTTATACATTGCCCACATGCATCTCTTACAGGCTAGCATCGAGGACTTCCCATTGGGTGCGGTAGACCCTAAAGGTCCCACCAATTCCTTGGGTGAGGGATTCAAGTGGCCTTCATTATTGGGCCCAATTTTTTTGGGTAAAGGCATATACTATGTAGTTAGAATAAAAAAATGTATGAATTCTTCCATAAAATGCCAAACCAGCATTCTTCATTCAATGTTTTATTATTCCTTCATTCTTCTTCATCAACATCTATCATCATCCATTCCATTCTTATTAGATCATAAATTCACAATGATCTTCAATATGTGGTTTTGATCAAATTATGGATTATGCAAGGATCATTTGTTAATCCATCGTGCATTAAGGCATAACACATGGCCATTATTATTGTAATGAGGTATCTTTTCTCTTTAAAACACATGTATTATTTTTTGAGGAGAAGAATAGGAAATCATTGGATTAAATTCACAAAATTCATCCAATTAGGATTCATTGGATGGATATTAAATCTCCTCATGTAATTGAGTATTTCATGGTCTTATTCATGCGTTGTAACAATGTATCACCTCGATACTATGCATGGATCTTATGACCTGTTCTACAATCGTCAGAATTGTATCCTCATGTAAAATTCAGTACGGGTAGTATTAAATGATTTGAATCAACATATATTCTTCAAGGATTCACCAAATTATTCATCAATATCAATCATTCACATATTTACTTTTTATTGACATCAAATTAAACTATTATTCACTTCAATACATATTGAAAACAAATGAATCCCTAATTCACATCATAATTTTTATGTGTTACAACATGAGAATATTATTAATAATGAATTTTTATATATGGAATTCTATTTTTATGAATCGTGAATCTCATATGGATTTTCAATATTTTTTTTTAAGGATTTATATGAATATTTTGAATATTATTAATAACCTGGGATATTTTTTTAAACATAATGTGATATTTTATAAAAAAGAACATGAATCGGGAAAATATAATCACTAATCTATTATTGTAGTCTAGGTAGTTAATGTAAATTTATATTATTTTATTTTTTTGGACATAAATCATTTATATTGAAACCCATACATGTTCAAAAAAATAGATTTCAGGAATAATTTTATTTTTCAAATTGTTTATTATGTTATTTATAACATTATAATATATAATTTAATTATGAATATGAATAGGATTTTCATTTTTTCAAAGATAAAAAATAGAAAATCCTTCATAGGTTTGATAACTCAATCGATATAAAAAGGACTTGGGGACTGATCATTCAACTAATGGGTGAGATGTGTACAATTACTAACATTGGACAACTTGATGTAATGAATATAATGAAATATTTTTACTTATGCGATTTATTGAATATATATTATTTTGATTTTGGGATAAATATTTTATAATCCATTTTTTAGGGGTTTTAGGATTTTGAGGTAAATAATGATTTTTTAAGGTATTATTTTTTTATATATTTAATTTACATGTCTAGAAGGTTATTTAATATTAATGGTTATTTGGGAAGAACAAAGTTGAATCCTTGAATTTTGTGGTGATGTGGGATGTAAAATATTTTAGTAATGGAATGATTTATATTGAACTTTGGATTTGTATATTTATATGAATATGGAATAATTTTTGGATTTATTTTTTGATGTAATAAACAGTTTTTTGTTTCGGTTAACGTCTAAAGAAATAATAAATATTTCTAAATATTTTTTTAAATCATCTAATTTTTTAGATTTTAAAACTACTACATCAGGTATAAAAAATTAATCTTAAATATTCATAATTTAGACAAAGAGTTGATAAATTGGGAAAAAATAATTTAGTAATGAAATTATGCATTTAAATTAATTATATATCCCTATTTTCATATTCTAGAGGGTAAAATGATCCCTTATCTTTTTTAAAATAATCATGAAGAAATAATGTTATTGATTTTTGACAAATTGATGATTTATTAACTCTTAAAAATGATATAAAATTATCTACAAAACGTCTATTCTTTCAAAATATATAATATTGCAAGAAACCAATGTTATTGTTATTTGGAATCCAAATTTTTTGGTTTATGAAATTTCATTTTTTCTTCTCATTCATTTTTAAGATTATGTTTTATTATCCCTATTTATGATATGGGTCATCCAAAAAGGAATATCTAGAAGTCAAAAAATTGATTATTATTCAATGGAATTTATTGTGAGTAAAATTTTTATATAAGGTCTCATAAAATGTGACTCCCAATGATTTTAAAATAACATTATCTTAAATAGATTATAAAATATAGAATAGTATGACCAAATGAACACGAATACAATATTAAAATATTTTTATTCAAAAAGGAAAATAATTACATAGATGGTAAATTTGTATCCAAGATTTGGATAAGAAAACTAATTATATTTTTATGAATGTAATAATAAATTATGTTTTATTGATAAATTCATAATAATTTATCACTGAACATGTATTTAAGTATGTTTATTAAAAATAATAATAAATTTTAATCAAAAATAAATTTATTGATTCATTTACAAAAATATTATAACTAATTTATAAAAATACTAGTAATATTATTTTATAAATGTGATATAAAATTTTTAAATCCTAATATCATAATTATTATATGGTATAATAATAGAATACATCTACAATTATTGATTTAATATTGAATATTGAAAAGTAATAATTTTTCAAATAATTTCATTTCATTTATTTAAATAAAGTAACATAAAAATCATATATTATTTTGTATTGGTTAACAAAATTAATATAATAAATTTTTTATTATAATAATGTAATTTATTACATTTTAATCTATAATTCTGATGGATTTTTATGAAATTATTTTTAGACTAGAGAACACAATTTTGTCTAAATATTTTAGGTACATAAATATTATCCATTTTAATTATTTAAACTAACTCATATTAGTGAAATATTTATTTTAATTTATTATATTATTAATATAATTATGACTTCTAATATTTTAGTAATTTGATGGTCAATTATTTCAATAATAATTAATTAATGGAAAACCAATTTCAATTGGTTTTGTGGGTTTAATTTTAAATTCAATTTTACCTATTATATAAATTCTATTATATAAAATGAATTAATATTTGATATCATAAAATATTATTATTAGATATCATGTTAATGTTCGATTTCTACTCCAATTAACTGTGAAAACGTTAAAAAACTAGTAACTAGGGTGAATTAGTAAAACGGTAAAAGAGAGTAACCATATATGAAAATAGAATAATTTTTTTGTTATCATTTTTAATGTTGTGGGGATCACCCACATAATAAATTATATATAAATATTTTAGGAATCTGAATTGATATTGACAACCCATTATTGAATTGATTTGGGTATTTGGAGAAAATCCACTTACTCTCACTTATAAAATAGTTTATCCCCTTTACTCTTTTCTAAATGAGAAAATGGATTTTTTTTTAAAATAGACTAACCAAAATAACTTCTTTAATTACATAAAAATATCATAGATGCTGTTGATTGATCTTAAAATACATCTACTAATTCATTGTGTATAATCACAATAAGGTGGTCTGAGGAAGTGGTTTCATTCATAACTGAGAAAAATTGTTTAATTATTCTTCCACCTCCTTAAATTTTTTGTGGGATGTTTATATAATAACATAATTATCTCCCATATATGAATTATGAATTAGGATAATGTAATAACATATATCAAATTTTTATTCCATCAAATGGGCTACAAAAACATCATTCGAGGGTATTATAGACCACAACCCTAGGAATCGATATAATTCATTTTCCAAAACATCCTCTTACAGAAAATAATAATTATTGATTTATTGTGTATATTTTGTATTCATTAAATATTACTAATTATATGAAATAAATTTATCATATACATTCGTACCATACCATCTGTTGTAATATTCTGACTTCATTCATGTGAAACAAGGACTACAACCGCATAATGCGAGGTGATTTTTTTTATTAGAGCATCACATGAATTCTATAGTAAATTGTACAGTAAAACTTATATGATATTTAAAATATAATGATCATTATGTAAATTTAAAATAACCCTTATCATTATTACATTATGATAGTTGAAAAATAGAAACGTCGCACATGTAAATGTGTGATGTACCATCTCTATAATAAGAATGTATTTAATTTTTTGAATCCTCAATCAAGGTTATTTTTAAAATATAATTTATGTATAAATATAGTTATTATTTAATTATTATTATTTTTATAATGAAGGAATAATAAAACTATTTTTTATTGTTTACACATAGATTCCATTCTAATTTTATAAAATTATTGACCTCAAAAGCCTTATATGGACAAAAAATATCATGTGATTAAATATTTATTTAAAAAAAGAATCATATTGTTTATTTATATGGTATTAAAAATATAGACAGTTATTATGATAAAAAATAATTAATATATGTTTATTATAAATGATATAATGAAAAAGTATGAATATTATAGGGTTGTGGCAAGGTATTTATTTTCTTGCTTTTAATATTTGGGATACTTATACAATATTCAACTCATTTAATTTTGTGTAGTGTATATAATATCCATTTTATAGGTTTTATCATTAAATCTTTATATTAAATATATTTAATGATCCATTTGATCTAACTCTTTCATGGGGGTTATGATTCAAATGTTACGAAAGTGGTAAGGGCCATTCTATTTCAACATTCATCTACCTTAGTTGCGATTAGAAAATGTTTTATCGAGGTATAAGTTATTCAAAATGTTTCACAAAAATTATTATTTATTTTTAAATGGATTCCAAAATTCCTTATTATAAATAGTTTAGTTTAATTAAATTTTTCTAAATGATTTATTAATGATTTTTGTATGTAATACATATCATTTTAAAAAACATTTATATTCTTTTAAATATTTATGTTATAATATTTTTCGTTAGTGAACATATTTTTAAAATTAATTTATGGATTAATTTATGTATATATATGTAAATTAAAATGTTTATTTTATGAAACTACTTTAATTTATTTCAAATTACATCCAACAAAATATTTTTTTAATTTATTTTATAATGAACATTTTTAATTTTTTTATAATTGTTAAAAAGAATGTAATATTTTAACAAATATGGTGACAAACAAAATTTCATGATACCATAACCATTACTGGATATTTAAATTTATTTATAAGATCTCATTTTTGATCATTGTGAAATACTTTTTTGTTTGTTCAATGTATATTAAAAAAAGATATTAAATGTGAAGGAAATAATGATATCTATAAATGTTATTTTTATGGTTATAATGGATCTCTCTAAACCATTCATTTATTTTTTATGACAATTTAATATTTAAATAACTATTTATCTACCTATAATGTAATGAAAATATTAAATTTTCCATATATACTCCTATCGTATATATAACTATATTATTATCTATTCTTTTGACAGTGTAAAAATTGGCCTATGTTCATTATCTAATTAACTATTTTATGAAGTTTCCATAGATTATGACATGAGGATGGATTATGCAACAAAAATTAATTCCATGGGTAATATATATGTTTATGAAATTTTAATGAATTACTTTTTCATAAAAAATAATAAATTACATGTTATGTTGGTTAAGCATAGATAGTGCTATAATGCATTGGATAATGACATTGTCACATGATATGTCATATATGAGAATAATGAGTAATGATAATTCAGTGTGGGACATTGTAAGGCCTGTCATATTTTCTAGAAAGTTATCACAATGTCATGTTTTAATCATGTTATTTATTTCATAGATATTTCAACGATTCAATTGTCTTACGATACAATGTTATTTATATTATGGTTCCAGGTTATAAAATATATTCCTTCTCATTTTTTGGTGTCTTTTTGACATTGGAGTCACAAGTTATTTTTATTTATCATGTTTTTACCTAACTAGTGAATTTCAGATAACCACTTTCTTATATATATTATAAAGGTAGTCCTATAATTATTTATGACATCAAAGCTATATTTTATATCACTAAAGAAAAAATGTGGTTATATTTTTACTTCTTTTGACGTTTTTGAACCTAGACTTATGAGGAATTTCAAATTAATTATCATTAAGTTATAATTAATGTATTTTTATATTAATATTTATATAATAATATTCATGACATTGATGTGTAGTAATAGATTACCAGAATATAATTAATTTGGTATGAGGATTTTTTTATGTGTTATAATGGTGGAAATTGAGATTAGTTTTAACCATCAATATCATAGTTTTGAAATGAAAATAATTACGCAATTCATAAGAAATTTTAAGAATCGTGGAGAGAAGATTTTCATAATTCATTTGTGCTTGAATTGTGGAATAAAATATGGAGGAAATATTTTTAAGGGAACTGATTTCTATTTTATGTGTGGAATGGATGTTCATGAGGTAGTAAAAATCTATGTTATGGGAAGAAAAGGATAGATAATGATGGAGGAAAAAAATAATAGAAATCACCCACAAAATTGCATTTAAATTCATGAAATGATTAATGAAATTATTCTAAATTGTTCTCAGTTATTACGTTTAATAACATTTATCGATTTCAATATCCTCGTAAGTATATGGATAAAGTGAATTATAATGTTATTACAACAACAAATGAGGGTTATAATAACAAAGTAGTTAATGTTACATATTCCAACCTCCCTAGAATTTCAATTGTCTAGTTTGATTTTGGAACTTCCAACTCTTATATATCTATGAAGTTTGATATCGTTGTTACAATACAACCCCACTTATTAGATATGGAAATAGCATGTGAATCCCTTAATGGAATTATTTTCACATATCATGTCTATGATTCTTTTATTGTTAATTTTATTGTAATTTAATTACTAAACGTGTTGTTTTTCAGTATCTATTTTAATTAGATGTTATTTTGGGAATATATTGGGTTTAACCACATACATCCCACATTAATTTATGAGAACGAGAACTTAAATTTATATATGTTAATAAATTATGATTTTCTATCACTGTGGGGATACATATGAACATCCATTTGAAATAAAATCTCTTATATTGGTATTGATTTATATTAAAAATGTTCATTATCTCCCATGTATGGGGAGAAACACAATATTGAAGATATAAAAATTGTATGAGAGTTTTTTTATTTTATGGAACTGTTTCACACTCTTTATTTGAATAAATAAGGATGGTTTTTAGTGGATCTTATACCTGGTTCTACAAAAATATCACAAATTTCATATACAATAACCCTTATTTTGTTACAACAATTGATAAAGAAACTCTAATAAAATCATATAATAGATTAATTTGACCATATATGTCACCATGGGGTGAAGTAGTTCATTTCAAATGGAAGAACAACAAATCAATGAGACTATATATTTATTTTAGGGATACATACCGACATAAAAATCAAGAATAAGTTTCACATACTCTTATTATTTATAATTGGATTAATAATTTACATGAATATATATATTTCTCTGTGGTTAATATTTGATATGGATACTATCAGTTGATTTTAAAAATTAATACATACCCATGGAATACTTCTATATCTATCTTGGAAAACATTGATTTATTTTTATACGATTTGGTTTTACTTTTAAACCAATTATATTCATGGTTTTTATGAATATAGGCTTTATTGAATACCATGATCAGTTTTTTGGTTGTAGTTTTTATTGGATATTCTAATATATTCCATTATCCGGGTAGAACATGAATATCTCCTTAGAATGTTACTAATGACCATTGGAATCGAGAATTCATTTTCCAAAATTTTCCAATTGTGAATTTTGGATACCGAATGATCCTTTTTAGGATATATAATATTAGGCGATTGCATATCAATTGATCCGTCAAAAAAGGTAATTATTGAATATTTTCCAATGACTACTACTTTTGTTGATATATAAAGTTTTCATTGTTTATTTTAATATAATCAACAATTCATGAAGAATTTATCATTTCTTTATAATCCACAAACCATGTTAACTCAAAAAAAAATAATGTTCATTTGTTCAAATGAATGTGAGTAAAAGTTTTTGAAACTGAATATATGATAAGTCTATACACATTTTCATACAATACCCATTAGTGAGGAATGGTTTTTATCCATAATGCTTAAATAAATAAGGGTCTATGATTAATTATCAAGAATAATCATATGGTTATATGTTATCCCCATAGAAAATTAAATATACCTAATAAAAAATATCTATTTCATTATTTGGTGTTAATTTAAATAAATTTTTTAATTAATGATGCATTTTTATTATATTTAAAGATAACGATGTTTCATATATATTGTTAAAATATTTTTAAATTATGTAATGACTCGTAATGAATTGAATTTTAACCATAGAAGCTGTTTGGAGTAGATTAACAATTTTTATTTATCAATAAACATCCACCATGGGAAAGAATGAAAGGTATCTTATTCATTGAGTGAATGAAAAATGATTGATTATATATGTTGATTATCATAAAAGAACTAAAAATTTTATAATTTCAATTGTTGGATCTTGAAAACTTAAATAAAGGGAATAATTCTTATATTTCCCATATTATGGATCAACCATCTATCCCTCAGAGGATTACATGTTCAAAGAATGATGATGTGTGGCTATAAATTAAGGTACAAAATGTTCTTGATATCAATAATTATTATGGTGGAATGGTATTGTTCATGAATGATGTATTTTATCCATCCATACTAGATTTTAAAAAGGAGTTAATGGATAAAGCTCACATATTAATATTTTCAACTCTTCATTGAAGTACAAAGAACTATTGAGATATGGAACTGTGTTTTTAGTGGAACAACATGAATAGTGATATAAAGTTATTTTTATCAATGTTTATGGTGTTCAATGAAATTAACGATGATAGAAAAAATCTCATGTGTATTTTTTAAACGTTAACCCCATAATAATTGAAATGGGAAAGAATAGCCGTTTATTTCTATCATTAGACTCCCTAAAAAATATAATGGACATAATTGTATTGGGTCTATAGATGATAACATTATTAATTCAAAATAAATCATTTATATCAGTGAAAAGACCCCACCTCCCCATCCAGATTTCCAGATTATATGACAAGGATGTCATTAGATTTAACGGTGTAACATCGTCATATTAATGGGTGTGGTGAGAGAATCATTAAAACCTTAGAGGATATTAATAGGTTATTTTATATGGACTTCAGAGGTTGTTTGGATCAAAAGATATCAAAATTAATGATTCCTTACAATAATAGTTCTAAATCGAGTATTCTGATGGCCGCATATGAAACTGTATATGAAATAAAATGTACAATAACAACATGACGAGATATAGATTGAGAAAAAAGACAACTAAGAATTTATTCAAAAGTGGTAATTGAAAATAATGATTGATTCATGAAGTAGTAAATCAGGGATTCTTTGTTTTTAGAGAAAATTTATATTAAATATCATATGCAATTTTAGGAATTTGATGTTTGTATGGTGGTATTTCTTTTAATATCTTTGTGGAAAATTTATATATGATGGGAGGAAAGGTAACAATTATCCATAAGTATATATGATGCTTTGAGATTATTGATTGTGTACTAATGGAATATTATAACCTACTTTTTCTACTGAACCTCTGCCATTCTAATGATTTGTTTTATATTTCTCTCTAGAAAATAACATAATGTAAATTTCCACAACCCCATTTCCCATGTATCATGAATCGCACATATAATTTATTAAATTGTATAAGTTAAAATTTATCACATCATAATGGAATAAATATTTTAGTAATCCTGATAAAATAGTTATATAAATTATGTGAACATTACATTTAAAATACTAAAAAAAACACTGCAAAAGTGAATATTTTGAATCATTTAATTCAATCATATATTCCTTCTTCATGTACAAGGTAAAAGAAAAAAATCAGGGTTGAGATAAAATATACTGTAAGTGTTATTCATATAAGTAGATATAAATAATCAAAAAGGAATAACAAAAATGGAAATGTAAATCATGAAAAACACATTCATTGTAATCAATAACATTCTTTGGAAATGAATCCATTCATAATATTAATATTGTATTCTCGTGGATTAAAATTATTAAATTCTCCATAATAGGAATACATAATTCTAGAAATCATGATTTCATAAATCAAGATATCTATATCATTAATAACTATCAGTAGAAGAAATTTTTGATCGGTTGGTGTACACCAAAAACCCATTTAACGATATATTACATATTTTCCCAATTAGACTATTGATGCATCTAGGGGATCAATATAATCAGGCCACACATGTCACTTCTTTTCCAAGACATTTCTCACATGTTAAATGATAAATTCAATTCATAAAAAATATAAAATATCAATAAATGTCTCTAAAGAAGAAATAATACCGAATGTTATATTTCATAAGTTAATCAAATAACATCCAGTGTAATATCCCTATATATAAAAATGATATATAGTTTAAATAATATGGATATCTATAATAATAAATATGAATATTTCTAGGAGATCTATAATGAAAATATCAGATGAATGAGAATTTATAATGTGAAATCTAATAACAATAAGAACAATTAGTGATCAAATTTAACCATATATTAATAAAAACAATTATTTTTTCTATGAGATCATTTTCTATTGATAGATAATGACAATCAATGAAATATATTAAATTATGACTTCATTTAATATTTTTTTTGTAATAAAATAGAAAACATATAAAATAAAATAAATTATGTACATCAAAAACATTCATTTTTTTCTTTTTTTAAAATTAAATACAAAATTATTGTAAGAATTTTTTACCCATTTAATGGTGTTTTATGACCATTATTTTAATTCAATTTGTGTAATGTCTTTTATTTGGGTTGATTTGTGATTATTTCAAATAAATGGATAAAACACGGTTAGTTTAACCATTCGACCTTACTATAGGGTACATGGTTTGGCTAACCATTCGTTCCTCCATATAAATCCATTCATGGAGTTTTTAATACCTCCATTTTTTTTAAAAATATCCTCAACCCTTGGATTATGTTTCAAATTTCAACCATACAACCTTGAAATGTATTTTTCATCCTTTTAGGCTATAAAAAGGTAAATTTTAGCACATCCAAACACCTTTCATGGTAGATCAAAGAGGATTTCAAATCATTTAATATTTTCCAGGTAACTAGATATCTATTCATATTGTTTTAATAGTCCCTCATTATATCATCCTTATTGTTTAGTATATCATCATATACTTGATGTATGTAAAATATGATATTTGGATCTTGTTTCTTAGTTGTGTTCTGAGATCAACTACTCCTTAATTCTTCTATGAAAGTTTCGATTTCCTGCGGTTTTTTCTGTATCCTTGATTAATGATATTTTGTTGAATCATGATTTTACATTCAACTGAAACTCAAAATTTCTCTATTAATTTGAATCATTTTTTTCCAATAATTACCAACTTGAGTTTTAGATGATTGAATATATTATTTTATATAGGCATCGAAATTGAGAAAAATAACAATTTCAATGGAATGAAAATTTATGTGGTGGATTTGTGAAAAGTTATGGATTGATTTTTTATTTCAATTTGAGGAAATTATTTGATTTTGATCGTGATAAAATGAATATAATATAATAATGAATTGATTTGAAATTAAATTAATAATATTCATGATTTGGTTTTGAAATAACAAAGGAATGTTGAAGAAAATTTGGAAATTGTATTTTAAAATTAGTTAAATGATGGATTTATAATTTTATTAATGGATTGAATTAAATTTAAGAATATTTATTAAATCGGTGGATGATACAATCAAAATAGGATCATTGTCCCATAGAATTGGATTTACAATGGAAATTTTAACTAAGGAAAGATAGATCACGACACTATTGATGAGTTACAATTATTGGGGTGTAGATTGATAACGTAGAATGTTTTACACTATTGGGGAGTGGATAATGCATGCACACATTTTATGATCAACTATCACTGATGATATATTCAAGGATATGAATTCTAGTAACTAATTATTATCCATGAATTCTACCATGGTGCTATGTGTTATTGGATTAAGAAGGCATTCCATTGATTCATTGAAATGATTCATTCATACCAATTTAGTTATATATTATATTTTACATAAAATGATAATTTATGCATGATTGATTTTTTTTTGATATATCTGAAATCAATTTTAATGAAAACTTTTTTTTAAATGGAAATGAACTTTTCTGCCTTATTTTATTTAGTGTTATAGTATTATTGGTTTATTATAATATTAATACATAAGTAACACTTGGTGAGTCCCTAATAGGAATTTCATATTACACAAAAACTGTTAATTGGTTAATTTTAAGGTTTTTTTACAATTTAATAAATATGAATAAGACACATGCAGTGTTGAATTTTATCAATCCTTCTGACCTAGAATCATGTATTTAACCAGTAAAGATGTTATCTACATGTTTCTGGGGATGTTTAATTTTTATCATGTTAGTTGTTCAGTACATTAAGGATGTACTAATTTTGGTATTATTATGCCTATATTTATTTTGGTATCTTTTTCACTTGGATTGATGAGCATGTAGATGTTTATCTTTTATCATTTCTTGTGTTGTGGAAATTTGTTCCCTCTTTGGTCATGTAAGATGTCGGGTACTAGTAGTTAACCCTTGGGGTTATAGAATTACATTTTTTCTATTATGAATATAGATCGTTTATTAATGTTAAATTGATTATAGGATTGATCATTAAAATAATCATGTCATAGAGGTAGGCGGATAGACCCTAGTCTTCCCTGATAGGGGGAGGGGGTTAATCAGGTTGTCAAAATTTTCTCTTCTTTAGAGTACCTTGTTCTCGCATTAGTAGGAACCCTTTCTAATTCCTTTATGATGGATATGTGTAGTAATTAAAAAATTCAAATGAATCCGGACAAAAAAACATTTTTTTACTTGTTTCACCATTAAAGGCTATTTTCAATGAGAATACTCTAATAGGTTGTCTGGCATACCAAATTACAATAATCTTCAGTGGTTGTGGATTTCAATAGTTAAACATAGTCACCCTATTCTAGATGTACTACCTTTATAAGGTTTTAGGGATATTACAATTCATACCTCATATAACTTTTGCGAAACCATCATTGCTCACAACGTGGGAGGAAACTCACAACATTATAATACATGAAGGTCACTTCAATAGTTTGGTGTTAATTTTAGAATCCTTGACAATAAAATGATGCTCTGTTGATGTCCCGTAATCACTCACTGATGTAGTTTTTCTTCTCATACACATATATGTTATGGAAATGATATTAACAATCTGATTTGGCCAATTTTGAGGCTTCAATGGGTATTATGTGTATTGTTGTTGTTTCCGCGTACCACTACTGTTTCAGGTTACCGTTCAACAATTTCTACGTACTGCTCCTATTTCTGCGTAACACTGCTATTTCCGCAAACTGTCTAGTTGTTTCTGCATATCATTGTTATTTATAAGAAGTTTCCAGTTTTTTTGTGAATTATTCATCTCCATGTACTCCCCTACACCATGTACTACTACACTCCTCTATGTACCACACTGCACAACGTACAACTTTGCTCAGCTGCGCACCGCGAGGGCTTCCTGTGGAAACTACACTCTCTTCTATGAACTATTTTCCTTATGTTGATGATTCTCTCTATGTATTATCTTCTCTTCTATGTACAACTTTAGACATCATCAAATTTCCTCCTGAAAATTTAATATTCAACCTCCCTATCTTTACAAAAGGCAATGTTGCTCTATAAATAGGCATTGTCTCCACAAATTTTAGTAATCCTATATACCTAAATTTTCAATATCGGAAAATCATTAATCTGAAAACCATGTGCAAACTGTTAGCCTCTAACATGTACTGTAATCCGCTGAACTATGAACCTTTGTCGCATACCATTATCCTTCTACGTACATTATGGCTGTCGGTCAGCGTATTTCAACTCATCATACTGTACCATCATTGCGAACCGTTTTCGGAAGTATTTCACGTACTTATTTCTAACACTGCATTCCATGTCTACGAATTGTTTTTACTTCTGTGCACCATTCTGTATACCACATGCCTTCACCGCATTCCATTTATTCAAGCCATTTTGATCTATTTCTGTGTACTGCATGCCTTCACCATGTATTGCGTGCCTCTACAGCCTACGTGGTGGCATCACCGCATACTACACTATGAATTTTTTTCAACAAAATTCCATGTATTTCAATTATTTCCCACGTACCGATCTACATATGCCATGCCTTCACCATGTATCATTCTGCATATCTGGCCCCAATATTTACAAAAACACTCATATCTTACAATCCTCACATCTGATTGACAATCTGTTTATGGCGTTGGGACCCTTTCGATGAGGTGAATATTTTGTTTTCTTTTTGGTGACATTAATGAAATTTTTGATGCGATTAATTTCTTGAGGATAGGTGATCTTAAATACTACTTTTAGTCCCAAATATATGATGCCACTCATGGAAAACAACCTAGTCATCTATGGGTAGATTATCAAGGGAATGTACAAAAACATCCCTGTCATCCGACAACATCAGTCTTTCTAGTACACACTTAATATGACATGAATCATCTTCTCCAATTTGTATGATCAATATTAAATCATCAAATCTACACAAGATCCCTCATGAAATAAGGCATATCTTTTCATGTTGGCCTTTCCATGGTCTCTTTGAATAGTGAGATATTGCATGATAACTTTATAACCTGAATCCATTCATCTCATTCTTCATTTTGATCTTCATTGACAACTTTTGATAGAAAATAAAAACATATACAAAAATTTTGTCCCAAAAATCTCCCCCTTTTTATTTTATTTTCAATACAATAAATTTATATTCAAATGAATGTGTCAATATCAAAATAAAAATATTCTCTCTCCCCCTTTTTTCATTGTTTCATAATTTTTGAACATTAATTTCATTTTCTCTCCCCCTTATTGACAATAAATACCACGTTTATGGGAAAAGGGTAGTAGTATTTTCATATTCAATGATTCATAAACCATTTCTCTCTTAGTCTACATTATCAATTCTCGGTGTAGAAAATAATAGGATGTGATTAAGACCACACGATTTCCATTATTCACTGATCATGATACCCAATTAGATGAGAACTCATGAGAATTTTATTCAAGGGTTTTACATTTTCATTACAGGACACTGAATCGAATGTGATAGGGAATTATCAACCATAAACTCTTGCACTCACTTCCACAAACAGATCAAAAACATTCATGTGCAATTTGTAGGATTAATGGTCTTGGGGATATTCTATTCACCTTATGTCCCTGATTAATTCAATTACTCATCCTTTGTAAAATAGTCATCATTATTAGTAACCAAGGACGAGTGATTGAGAAATGACATACCTTTTCCAATGATATGTTCTTCTAGAAATTTCTATTTTATTTTAATTTAATACCAACAGAAGATGATACCGATTGATATAATAATTCTGGAAGCTTCTTAATTTGTATCACCCTTAAGGGTAATACTTCTCATAATCTTCATAAAGAATGATCCTTCATAATTGTAATCATTTAATATCAATTGAATAATGTTCTAAATATTTAAACATCATCATCTTATCTATCAGTAGTTGACAATATTCACTACTTCTCAGGTTCTCCCCTTAAGATCCTTCTTCGCCATCAATTTTTTGTATTATTAGCATAATTAGAATACACAAATGATTAATGTAATAAGGTGATTCATTCTTTCATCATTAATTTGAGCAAAATAGTTGACATTTTTTTCTCATCCATGTTCTTCTATTTAATATAGTGTTCATGCTTTCACATCTAAACACTTTTTATGATCTGTGTCAATGTTGCATGGACACTTCACATTCAACTCTTCATTGCGTGGAGAATTTTTCTTCTTATTTATATCAATCATGAAAGATACATTATTACTCCTCTAAAGGATTTATTCTTTCTATATTTTTAAGGTTAGTAAAACTTTTCTACGTGACCATATTTCATACATCTCACACACATAACTTCTTTAACACATGTCTTTCATTTGGTTTGCATTCCCTTGTGTACTTTATCTTCCTCACGTGAATGTTTTCCTTTTCTATTATGACCATACATGGACTTTTCATCATTTTGTTTCATTATTCTTTTCAAATATTCTAACTAGATGACCAACATGTCATTTGGAACAGTTTCAGCAGGTTTAGATCTTCCACATAGGTTCACCTAAGCATCAACCCTATTAGTTTCTCTTTTGAATGAATTAGCCTTCAAATAAAGGGATCGAAATTATTGGGTATTCTTAGCTTCCCTACATGAGATTATATTTGAGAAAAGTGGGTACACAATATTCATATAACTTCTTCCTAATGTAGATGCTTCATACATAGATGATATGAAGGTTTTTCATCTCTTACCAATAATGAATGCATTTTGAGAAAGGCATGTACCTACCCTGCGTCCACTTCCATTGTAAACATCACAAATGTTATCATGAATTGAAAATATGTTTACGGTAAATAGAAGCCTCTGGACCTGAGAATGTTTCTTTGTTTTCTCTATTTTTCATTGTATTGATATAGTATTTCTCTGTGTAATTTCATTTAAGGTATTATACCAACAATCCAAGGCATGATTCCCAATTCTATTATAGCACCAATATTGTCCAAAAAATCATATTTTATTGATATCTCATGTATAAGGTTATTTGGACTTTTTTTTATTGTGTCGTGCTCTATCTGAAGAACCATCTTCTATATTCTACTTCATATCCACCCTATCCAAGGTGTTATGTTTATTCTCCTCACATTTCCCCATCCATACTTGTTAAGAATTTTTTCCCATTGTACACTATTTTTAGAATCATATTTAGAAATAATAGTACAAGATTGTGTGGATAGTACCTTCACTTTCTCAAGTTCTTGTGATAGATCAATAAGTGAAGTCATGATATTTGTATCACATGTTGGAATTTTTTTTTGTTGTAGAATAATCTAGTGAGAATTGATTAGCAACAGAAACAATTTCTTTCTTTTGTGATGTTATAATATGTGTCTTCCCAAGATTAGTCAACAGATGATTCCATTATAGACATTTATTATTGAGAATAACCTTGAAATCATCAATCATATTCAACTTATCGTCACAAGACTTCTTTATTATAAATACTTATTCCTCATGCGACGTCAATTTTTTATAAATAAGAGAGTTATTTTCCTTGAACTTCTTAGATATCACTTTTAATTGTAGACCCTTGACATGAGTGAAAATTTTCAATTTACCCCCAAGAACATGGATCTTTTCTTCAAGATCCCTTCAGACTCTCTCTTCCCCTTCAACTTCAATGAACCATTTTGATGTATTTATTTCATATTTTTTCCTTCTTTCATAATAGTTTTCAATCTTTCTAGAGAGATAATAGCATAATGATATTTTCTTTACCACGACTTCCTCCATAGAGTCTTCATCATTTCTTTTCTGGGTGATTTCCTTTTTCATACATTGATATATCCTACAAATATCGATTAATCAATCTTTGGAGATATCATAATTGTATTTTAATAGTCAATAAACTTCATCTGGGATGAATATTGATTAAGGGTGAAAACACATACTTGCTGATGTCATTGATCTTTTATTTCCAGGCATGAAACATCATCACTTTACGAAATGCATGGTTAACTGGATACTACCTCTTCTTTAGATAAGATGTACTTCTTCAACATTTTATTATCATTATTTTTCATATTCATTATGGTCTTCTTGGGTATAGACATCTGTTCATATATAACTAAACATTCATCAAGACTACTCTTGATTGATGAATCAATAATGAAAACTCAATACCTCTTCTAAATTGAATTACTAATGAGTATCTAATATATGTAAACCATTGCACTCTGATTCCAATTGATGGACACTAGATCATCCTAAAGGGGAGGGGTGAATCTGGGTGTCAAATTTTTTTATTCTTTGTTGGATCTTCATACCAAATTGGTAGGAACTGTTTTAATATATTTATGATGGATATGTGCAGTAATTAAAACATTCACATGAATAATGACAACACAACATTTTTACATGGTTCAGAACTAAGTTATGTGTCCAAATATCATATGCCTATATGTTATAGATCATATCATATTGCAATATTCATCTATGGTTATGGATTAAAAGTCCTTAGAATAATCACTCTATGCTAGGAAAAATAACGTTACATGTTTTTTTTATATCACATTGCGTCCCTCGGATCACATCTGTTGACAACCCCATGCTCAGTGCATTGTATGAATCTTCACTCAGCCAAACGACTTGAACGTTTCATAAATGGTTTGAAATTAATTCATTCATCCTAAGCTATATATGTAGTATCTATTGATGTCCCATAATCACTCATTGATATACATTATATTCCCATACACTAATATGTTATGGACATTATTTTCACAAACTGATTTGGAAAATATTCAGGCTTCTATGGGTGTTATGCATCTTGCCTCTATTTCCGCGGGTTGGAGTTGTTTATGCATACCATTCAACTTTTTTGTTCTATACAACTTCTATTTATGCATACTATTGTTGTTTCTACATACCATCTTGCTATTTTTGTTTTCCAATCCTATTTCAGCATACCATCCACCTGTTCTGTGAACTGTCCTTCTCTGCGTACTCCACTACTCCATGTACTATTATTCTCCTCAATGTACCGTCCTGCTCTGGTTACTACCTTTCTTGACTACATACCACGAGAACTAAATGTGAGAACCACCCTCCCATCCCCAAACTAAATTCTTTACGGAAATGATTCTCTCCCGGTACATTCTTCTCCTTCATGTACCTCATTAGATATCAACGAATATCTTCCTGAAAATCTAATCTTCAATCTCCTCATCTAAAAAAAATATTATGTGCCCCTTAAATAGGAACAATATCCCCAAATTTCAGTAATCTGATTTACCAAAATCTTTAATGTAAGAATATCTATAAACTGAACTCTATTTTCATACAATTAGCCTAAACCGTGCACTTCAGTCCTCTGAACTGCGATCCTTAATCTTATACCATTAACCTTTCGCGAACAGTATGGTTGTCAGACATCGTACTGCAACTCATCACCGCATACCGTCGTTGAAAACATTTTTAGTAGTATTTCACGTAATGAATACCTTCATTATGACATGATTTCATCCTTGAACATTATTCGATGTACCACCCACATTCACAATGTACTGGTTAGGAAAGTTGTTTCGACTGCATTCCGCGTACCACATTCTTTTACAGCGTACCGCCCACCATCAGTGTGTACCATATTAAGAACTATTTTAGACTATATTCTATATACTACATGACTTCATTGAATATCGTTCCACATATCACATTCCTTCACTTCATTACATTATGTGTTATCGGCCCCCTGTTTACAGAAACTCCAATATCTTGCAAACCACACATCTGATTGATGAGTCGTTTTTGGCATTGCTACCCTCTCAATTGGGTACATATTTTGGTATGATTTTTTGTGACATTCATTTATATTATTATGTGAGAAATGGAATGAAGATATCTGACCATCAATACCACTTTTAGCCTCAAATTAACGACCCCACTCTTCACAAAATCCCTAATCCTCCATGTGAAGATAATATAGGGAAATTAATACAACTTCTCTATCATCCAACAAAACCAGTCTTTACATTCGACACTGAATATGAATGTAATAATCTTATAATATTTTAATGATCAATATTAAATATTCAAATCTCCACAGGATCCCTCATGAAATAAGTCATGTCTCCTCATGTTTTCTTTTGCATGGTCTCTTTGAATAGTGAGATGTTGCATGATCACATTGTAAAATGAATACTTTAATCTCCTTATTAATTTTGATAACCATTGACAACTTGTGAAAAATATATAACCATATATGCAATGTGGTCCCAACATAGGTTATGTGTATCATCCCATATTTTTAGGAAAAATGAAATTACTGGGGGAATTGAGTTTAATCATTTTTCTAAAGGGCCAGATTACAAAACAAAATGCCTGAATAGATTTATGAAAGTTATACCACATTAATGTGTTGTTTTTATACATGGTTTAAGGACATAGTGGTCTCTTTGTTTTATATCATGTTTTAGCAGAATTCGGGCCTTCATTCCAACTTAGAGGACGAAGAAATAATGGTGAATGGTTTGTCTAAAATTGTGCGACACTTAGTGGAAACTGTACAGCCTAGTCCAGTAGTGTAGGATGTTCCACAATGTTGGGACTAATAGTGTGGAAAGATCCCCATATCCCTAAATATTTTGTATTTTTTTTGGATATATTGGATACACACAATTGTTTCATAGTTTCCCAAACTATGCATATGAACTGTGCGACCACTCTCCCTAGGTAGAAGCATGAGAATAGTTTGGTCATAGATTGGCCAAAAAATTATCAAAACAATGCAACAAATTAAAGGGGTGAATTTATTGTTTTCACATGTATCATTATGTTCTTTTTTCTCCTCCTTTCTTTTTGATTCTTCACAAATATCATCCACCTCAGTGGATTCTTTTCCTCTTTGACAAGGCTAGAGGATATATCCACCATTAACCCTCTGATTTTTGTGTCATCCTGAATATTAGAGAGACCATGGTATGCCAACTACAACTCGTACATCTATTCATTTTATATGTTTTCTACCTCAAGTCTATTTTTGTGTGACCTAATTAACTTTATTTTTTAGTATTTCATCCAATTATTTTATTTATATCTAATAAAACCAAATGAAACATCAATAATGTATATATGGTTAGTCCATGGTATATGGTAAGTGCTCTACAGATTTCCCTCACGTTTCATTGTTTTATGAAATGTTTTCTTAGTAATTCATGAAAATTACTATATGATTTTCTTATATATAATAAAATTCCATCAATTAATTTTCAAATCATTCCATTGGATACTATTACACATTTCGTGGAATCATTAGAGTTTATAAATTAAACCCAAACCACTTCATTGGGAGGGAACACTAGTGACCAATTATAAATATATTCAACCACCATTAGATCCACCCCTTTGGGTGTGCATTTTTTATTTATTTTTTAAATTTTTATCCTCTATTGTATGATGACCACATAAAAGTGGGATTTTTTTTCACATTTTTTAGTAATTAGATTTCCTATAGTGAACCAAATTAATTTCATTGATAACAACATCACGTTTTCTTATAAAACATATAAATTAGGTGCACTAGAATCAAATTTGAAATGATATTACGTTTTTTTCATTCTTAGATTTATTTTATGGGTGTTTCCATGGATTATTTTGTATTCATTCATCATTTTCAGGATTTCATGTTAATGTGGACCAATTTATAAATAAGTGGGGTGAAAAATGGATGTGTCTCTCTTAATTAAACAATGTTTTATATTTTTTTTCTCTTTATCATGGACAGTGGTATTATTTATAACAATTTTTTAAATGAATTATGGACTCAATGAGGGATAATCGGGTTTCCTTCAATGGACCACTAAGGATGGGCCCATCATGCATGTGATCTATTTCCCTAATAGATTGTGAATACACTAGATGTAAAACTGGTATTCCCTAATGATATCATAGTTAATTCCTCTTACCTAATCATGAGTGACACTAATTCCCATATAGATTCCCCTTGTATGTGATTATTGAAATTATATTTGTACCAGAACACAGGTGAGACATGGTCCCATATGTGATTTACTTTTTACGGGCTCATATTTTGTTTTCTCACTTTAGTCTTTGAGTGACACTTGTTAGGCCATTCATGAATCACATACGAATAACTCTTATGAAAGTGTGTGTTTTTAGAACTGCTTGTGTCGCACGTTGGTTCCTTGTAAATGATCACATTGCACAGGCCCATGAGGTTTCTAGTTTAGTTATTACAATTAAATTATATTAATGCTTGACATAGTTTTGGTATCGAAGGGACATGTCTTCCAAAGCATATAACATTCTTGGTTTGATTAGTTATCATGTTACTGGTTTTAAAATTCGAGGTAACTCTTCCACCATATCTCACTTGTTCAGGTTCCACAGGTTTAGGAATTTTTAGAATATTCCAATTAAGGTATGTCCATCCTGGTGTCATTGAAGAATCTGATTAGACCATGGTTAATTAGTTATTTTACATTTCTGATTTACTCTGATATCTTTAAAACATCTTGTTTTATTTTCAACAAGTGGTTTGTTATATATACAACATTACTTTTATACTATTGAGTATTTCTCACACTATAATCTGGAAGAAATTTCACTAGGGTAAATGAGAATAAATTCATGTTCACTAGTCCATAGATTATGGATTTTGATATGAAATGTACACATGAGTGATTATAATTTGACCGAGCTAGTATTCACTATGCTCATAGAGTTCTCCCACAGGGTTTTTTTCTTATAATTAGTCATGTACTACACTTTATTATGTATCCCATTATGTATTTACTATTTCAATTAATGTATCATCATTTGGACATGAAATAGTTTTTTTATAATTGTGATGGGAATATTATGAAATCACTATATTTATCTTCCACAACATGTTATTTAAAATTAATACTTTCTCTACTGTATAATAATTTATTCATGATAAAACAATTGATCAAATTTCATCATGAGAGAATAGTATCCCCATTATACCATCATTACCACCTCACTTCTAGGAAATAGCCTACGCCGTACATGGAGGTGCGTATGTTCCCATTTAGCAACTGGTCCAGCTAATATTTCCATTGTCATTCGGCCCATGATGTTACGATGTTTTATCAAATGTTTCATTTCCTTCATCATAGTGTTTTTGTATGCTAGGTAATCAATTAGGAATGAGTTGTCTCTTAGTAAATTTTTTTTCATTTGAGTTATCAACCCACATAATGGGAAATGTCAAAATGGACAGGGATGTGAGTGTTCTTTAGGTAGTTCATTATTACAGTTGATTTTGTCATCACCTTGAGTGATAGGTGAACATTACATTGCATACTAATTTATGATAATTAGAACATACACATGACATGTTACATAATGAATAAATAATTACATGAATCGTCCCAATCATTTAAGGGTTCTCTTTCCATACATATTCAATTCCATGTTGATTTATTTTCATCAATATTTGAATTTTTAATATTCCATGTTTGTTTTATTAGAAATACTTTTCTATTCCATGTTATAGTTTTCATTAACATGTTTATTCGTAATGATGTTATGTATTTTATTATCAAGGTTCTATAATCTCAATAACGATGCATTAATTATATGCAATTTTTGAGTGTTTCCTACTTACGTTGTAGCGTTTCAATCTTATTTTACATGCTTCTACTTATTTAGAATTACTAGTGAGTCATTTAGCATGCATAATTAGATTCCATATTTAGGTGACTAATTAATGGTATTTTTTATTCAATTTTAAAAGATTCTATTCTTATTTTACATGGCGTACATCATGCAGTTTATGATTATATGGGAGTGAACATTCATTTTTTATGGTATCTCATTTATTTATATATTTTAAATTGATGAATCATAATGTCAAGCCATTATAGGTGCACATTATATACTTAAATACAATTGTATAAATTTTAAAAATATTTAAATTTCTTTTAACCTAAATAAATTTTATTGGATTAAAAAGGATCATGTCTATAACATATAAACTTCATGGATGCATAAAAAAATTTTAAGTGGAAACCCATACAATTAAATCATATTTCACGAGCCTTATGTGCATAAATATTGACAAATAAGTATAAAATAATTTTTTTCATTAAATGAAGTTGATTTATTATTAAGGTTTGTACCTCTGTTAATTTCTCACAATGACCTGTATGGATAAATTATTAAAAGCATAACCAAATCCATGTATGTTAGTTGGGTAATGTCTATTATAAATGCAACCCCCTAATGCAGTTTTTAAAACTACATGCTTAAAATTTTTAGGTTTTTATATATGAATTCAAAATGATGTGAAAATACACTGGTAGATCCATTTTATTATGATATGATTAAATATTTAACCCCATGGGGGTTTTTCCATACAATAATGGGATTGTTATGCAATGTGTATATTTTTATTTAAAGGGTTTTATATATTGAATTGTGGTGGCTACTTACTTTAGGAAAACCCTCATCAATTAATAAAAGACTTGTTATCTACTATTGAGATTATTTTTTCTGAAGTGATATTTAACTATTATTTTAATTACATCCTAAATAGAGTTTTTCTAAATATATTGAAATTGAAATTTTCATTATCTTATACATTTCTGAATTATTATAAATAGATGAATGATGTTAAAAATTGGTATTATGTAATTAATAACATTATTGTGATGGGATTGTAGTAAAAAAATAAGTCAAAAAAAGAGAGAGTAAAAAACCTACCATGTGATTAGTGTATTTAGGTAAATAAATTACCAACTCATGATTTTATAATGATTGTAAATTGTTATAATTTTTTTAGAGTTTGAAAACATTGATGATAAAATATAAATAAATGAATCACCATAATATAACATTAATAGGTTTCCTTAGTTTTAACCCTCATGTTACTGTTGTTCCATGTTCATTGAGATTTCTTTAAGAGGGGAGGTTGAGTACTACCCATTACCTCTTATTGTATATATCAAAAAATATATATAACCTTATGGATGCAAATATATTGGGAAATTAACCCCATTGCATGGTGCATTATTAATTTTTCGATAAGGGAATTTCCATTGATGGAAGCACACTCATACTCTTTAAATCCATTATTATTTTTTATAGTAAGTTTCTCTTAAATGTTACTATTCCAGTGCCTCTTTCCCCTCATAAGACTCATATCATATAAAAGTGAAATTTCTTCTTTGAAGGGTATTCATTCGATATTTCAATCCTTCTTAACGGCATGAGCGTCATGTAATTACTAGTTTTAGTGGATAAAAATACCTAGGGAATAGTAAACCTCATAGTAGGCTATGAGACCCTCTTCCATATCATTATTTTTGGGAGACTTGAGATTTCATTAGCTATTTTGATAGTCCATTCATGATGTTTGATAGTAATCTAGTTCTTATTTATAATCCATCAAATACAAGAATATATATAGCCATTTGTTCCCATGTATTGTTCATTTATGTGTTGTTCTACTTTGGGAGCCTTATTTTAGTTTAAATTTTTATGCACATTAATAATAAATATTATAAAATGGTATGATTAATCATTGGGTTTTTTGGTATCCATTTGTTTAATATGTTTTCATGCTTAAGTCATAGGTCATCTAAAAATAGAATGAAATAAGAGTTAGTGTAAATCAAAGTCATCCTAATGCATATGGTGATGCTATAATGAGGATCAGGTGTTTTGAAAATTTAATCAATTTTTTTTCCTTAATTCCAAATATTATAGGACACATGGCTATTGATCTAATGAAATTTATTAGGTTTTTATAATTGTGACCCCGATATAGAATTATTTTTATATAATTATTTCATTATATATTTCATTTTAATTCTTTATTATGGCGTGTTTTCCACCTATAAGGACCATTTTTAGTAGCCGATGAAGTGTGCACCATAGGATGAATTTTATTTCTCTATATATTGATCATTATATAAAATCATATGGGGGGATAATCACATAATTTTTTGTTAAATGTCTCATTCTGGTTACAAGGTGATCAACCAAGAGAACCATTCAAAGATGTTCTGTGATATTTATTAACACCCATGTTCTTGAGAGTTTCAAATGTGGTTGGCACTTTCGGGGTAGAATGGTGATGAATGAGTTGTTGTGTGTGTAACACTTGTAAAAAAACTAGTGTCCATGTATGAAAATAGGTATTTATTCTTGATTGATCATGTGATTCCTTGACTAGAAAAATCATCATGTTTGGGAAATAGAAATATGTCACAAGGAGTAGCCAAGATCATCTAATAATTCATCCTATTATGGTTCAATTTTCTTCTATTGGAGTAGTGTGATATAGTAAGATTGGTTTTCCATGGAACTTCGTCTCATGTTGGGGATGTTTCTCAGGTTTTTTTGGAGTTCTCCTAATGCTTTTTTTAGAATCGTATTTTAATGATGATTATCTCTTGTATATTAATATCATCATGGTACAAATATTGAGTATTGGTTTTATTCTATGATAAATTTAAATATTCATTGGGCTTGAGATGAGGTGTTCATATTTTTTCTAAATTCTAGATTTATTTTTTGATGGATTGGTTATTCCTAAGTGATATCATGGTTATAGAGTAGGAATACATGTGACAAAATCATGGTTACCAACTAGGTCATTCAATTGGTGCCCCATCAAGATTTATATCATTATCGATGTTAATAAATTAATCATTGTACCAAAAAATTTCTTTTAATAATGATTTAATGTTTAACCTGGGTGATCACTTAGAATATCTTTGATGTTTTTTAGGTTACCCTATGCATCACTCCGGTTTTGATGACATTTTTTATGGTTGGAAATCAAAGTGTGTTTGATCAGTTTGGCACCCCCATTCCAACTGACCCAAAACAAATTAATGGATATTTTTGCAGAGAAATCACCAAAGGCTAGTTACGGGCTTCCGTGAGTGCGTTCAACAAAAATATGGAAGTTCTTTCTTCCTCAAGCTTCAGAAGAAGCTTTTGAAATGCACAACCCATCTATGCAGAGTGTCTTGAGTAATGCCATATTGTGGTAGTTTTAATTGATATCCCTTTCTTTTTTCACTATGTGGTCTATAAGGAACCACTTAATTTAATTCCCATTATTTGGAAAATGTATTTAGTGTCAATCGATTTATTCATGGAAAGTTCAAATCTATAGGGTTTAAGTGTTCAGTTTAAATTTTAAAAAAAATTTGGGTTAAGAATTATTCAATGAGAAACATTATGATTCTAAAGGTATGCAATTTTATAAATTTAAAATGATCAGGATATTATGATTCTTAATTTTATCTCTTATTTCTTGACTCTGTGGTGATTAAAGAGTCTAAGTGGGGATCTTTTCTTAGGTTAGATTTGAATGGTTATGAAACATATTGATGTTTCAATTTCATGAATCGAATTGAATTTCCATGGAATCCACACCATAATAATTTTATATTTCTTGGAGGTGAGTTGGGAATAAAGAAACCCAACATGATTATTTAGATTAAATTTATGACATGTGTAAGTTAGGTGTTTCTTTCATTGTTATCCACATTACATTATGGGGAAAATATGTTCTATGGTTGGGATATTATAGTTCCTCATTTTTTGGACCTAATAAAATTTTAATGGTAGTTGAGTATTATCTCTTTGATGGTCAGTCAATTTAAAAAAAAGATATTTAGGATAGAGTTATGCATGCTAGAACACTTAACTGTGTTGTTATTGTACTTTTTTTTGGCCCAAGGGGCCCCTCATGTGTTTTTTCATGATCATAGAGTGTTGATGAATGAGATTACTCTTAAAATAAGAATCAAATAGGTAGAATGGTTTCTATAAAACTATGCCACCCTTAGAGGAATCCTTGTTGAAAGATCTGACAGAGATGGTGGTTCGTCAAGGATTGGTCTAACCATGCAGAAGTATCTACACTACCATGTGACTTCTTATATGATTTGGATATAGGTTAAACACATTGTATTTTTATTTTTATAACAATATACATGAATCGTGTTACCTACCTCTATAGGACACAACAAAATCATGGTTAGAACATGCTTGGTCCAATCAAGATTTCATACCATTTTCTTGGTTATAAGGGTGAATTACTAGTTTTCCCCTACATCTTTATTTTTATTTTCCTAATCCTTTCATCTTCCTCCACTATCTGGAACATCCTCCCCCATGGGTTCTTATTCTCATCCTATATGTATGAGGAGATGTCCCTCATACATCCCCGGATTTGAGTGTATTTAATTTTGTTAGAGATATCTAAATATTTATATGGATCCTAATGATTTCATATTTTTTTCTTCTATCCCACTATGATATTTTCGTGTGACCAAATTCATCCAATTACCATAGTGTTCATCCATTTTTTCGATTGTTCTTGAACCATAACAAGTAAAAACACTATATTTGATGTATTTGAATTATATGTTATTAGGTATATTATCTATATTTTATCAATAATGTTGCATTGTTTTATAAGTTTTCTTCATAGTTACATTCATAACACATTCTTGGTGTTTCTAAAAAATAATCAAATTCCATTAATTAATTTTTATTGCATTACATGTGATGCATTTAGACTATTATTCATGTCATTAGTGGATATTACATCAATCCAAACCACCCCGTTGGGTGTATTTTTTATTCTCCCATTATATATGTGGTTTTGTTGTTCGATCCACCTATTTGAGTGTTAATTTTTTATATATGTATAAATTTCGGGTGGTCTCTTTTATAAAAAACGTTAAGGTGGGTTGTTTTTTATTTATGTTGGAATTATATTTCCTAAAGTGATCTAAATGAATATCATGAATAAAATTGATATATTTCCTAATAAAAACTATAAATCAGTTGGATTGTATCAAAATTAGAAATAAAAATTATGTACTTTTTCTTATATTTTTGGTATGGGTTTTTTAGGGATCCTTTGGTATTCATGCCTCTTGATGTTATTTTTTTTTTGAATATAGACCGTTTTTATAAATAAGTGAGGTGTAAAATGGGTGCAGCCTTCTTAATGAATCCTTATTTCATATTTAATTCTATTGTTAAGGACTTTTGTTTAAAACATTTGATTAAATGAATTATGGACGTCGTGAGTGATACTCAAGATTCCTTACATGGAATACTGAGGATGGTCTCATCAATATTGTGATCAGTTTCACAGATAGAGTTTTTATACACCAAGATATATACTTGTATTATAGTATGGGCTCACTATGTGATCCTATTAAATTATCATGAGAAATACTAGTTCTCTATGGGAGACATATTGGATGCGATCAATGGAGAGATAGTGGCACGAGTACATGGTATATTGTTGGCCCCCTATGTGAGAATCCAATTATAGGATCTGATGTTAGTGCATCACATTAACCTAAGAGTGACACTTGTTAGACCATTCATTGACCACATTATATAGACTCAAAAATTATTGAGTGTTTATGGAAATACTAATGAGACACATGGGTTCTTCATAAATAAATGATTCACATGGTACCATGATGCTGCTTATTTAGTTTTGTTAATTACTTTTAAAGAAAAGGTTGAATCACGTATTTTAAATACAAGATTCATCCTCCTAGTCAAATAACATGCTTGGGTTTGGTCCATTTCATGTTATTTTTTTTAAAAAAAACCTGTGATCACATATCATATTTCACAATTGCATGGTTATTTGAAATTCATATTCTTCGTTATTATACTGATGAAGGTATTTCTGACCATGTGTAATTAAGGAACCTAATATGGTAGGATTTTTTATTTATTTTTCATTAAAACAATTCTTTGATATCAAGTGCACTAATATATTGTATGCATGCAATATTTTATTCTATATACGCCATTAGTGGTGTCCTAGTGAGTATATCTCACACCCTGCTCACATCACCATATGTTTGGGGCACCTGATAAGATCTTCATGTTTATTGGCCCATGGATTTTGGCTTGTGTTATGCTATGTGAATGGGAGTCAAAAACCCAATATTGATAAAATACTCAGGAGGGTCATTGAGTTATCCCTCAATGATTTTATTTCGTTTCAATATTTATATACTTCTCTATATTATGTTTCTGACTATGTGAACACTGTTTCAATTTTTGTATCATCATATGGACATGAATTGATTGTTGTATATTGTCTTTGGCCACTTTATTCATTCAATATATTGATATTATGATTCTTAGAATATTTTTTATTACATACAATCTTGTCTATTTATTTACACCTAATAATATCGATATGCTACTCTGATATTGAGAGTATAGCCCCCCCATATTTCACAATTAGACCCCCACTTCATGTTTGAAACCTCTAACAAAAAATGATGCACTTTGATTCCATTAG
Organism: Viscum album; assembly: GCA_963277665.1. Classification (NCBI taxonomy): domain Eukaryota; kingdom Viridiplantae; phylum Streptophyta; class Magnoliopsida; order Santalales; family Viscaceae; genus Viscum; species Viscum album. The sequence continues at coordinate 138,337,737 of OY728139.1, forward strand.
GAGACTAGAATTGTTATAATTCGCATAGTTAGTATGTTTTGGATTCTACATTGTGAACCAATTCATGATTTAAATATGTGGGTTTAGATTTATATGTGAGATTGAAGAGGTCATTAAATCTAAGTTCATGGATGGATATAATCATAACTATCCTTAATTCATAATCAATGATAGGGAAATATGTATTTGAGGATTGTTCTAAACAAATTCATTAAATTTTTCTAATTTTGATTTGGGTATATTGATGTCTAAATCGTGAAATACTATCTTGTTAGATTTATATACCTATCAACCTTTTTTAATCTATGAATCCATTGTAGAATCATTGGTGTTATCCTTTTAGGTTTTGTATCATAATTCCTCATATATAAAATTTTAATTTCCCCATGTGGATGCTTCTGGTGAATCATAGTGAGAGCCGTCTCCTAAGGACCCAAATCATATAGAGATTGTTGTTCATGATGTTCATGATGTGGGAAAAGAAATAGAAGTTGTTCTCTATTAGGATCCACATAAGGAACCTCATAGGTTGGAATCTCAAAATCTTGATCAAGATTTTATTTCACAAAGGAATCCAGCATTCCCAGGTTCTAATGATCGACAGGAGGCATAGGAATCTTTTTCCAAGATAGAGATTATATTTTATTAAATTAAAACACCTAATTAGGTTAATAGAATGTGTGATTCCATTTTGTTATAAGGTCACATAATGTAACTCCCCAACCCTAGTTACTTATAGGCAATTCATTATTACATAACATTATCATGATCACAAGGGATAAAAATCCAGAAAAACCGATCAGTTTAGTATCCTTGGATGTTCTAGATTCATTTATACGTTTTAAATTACATTATAAAAGGAATAACAACAACAAAATTGTCTCTAATGACAATATTAAAACCATAGAATACCCCTACATTCCATTCATAATATAATTCTTCATATCAATGGAAAATTAAACATAGAAAGGGGTGAGCTTAGATGGTCAATAAAGATAAAAATATAGCGGAAACTTTCAACAATAAGCATAAACATTTAAGTCATTGTATAAGAATGAAACATAATCCTTTTAAACCTCCACATATTATGAAAAATATTAATCAAATAATTCCATTTAAATATTCAAATGGATATTTTACTAGTTGAATAATTACATGTAATATCAATATCCATTTTTATATTGTTGGGATGCATAATGCCAGACATCATAACCACATTGTCAAGGCATTGTGCCAAGAATACATATAATATTTTTTCTAGGACTTGTACCGAGACACTAGTTTGACTCAATATACCTACTGATGCATCAAGGAGAAATATTGGGCTCACCCTATCACTTACTAAGTCCAATGCATTCCTCATATGAAAATGTATAAACACAACATAAACATTCGTATTAAAACTAGCATAAGAAACGTCAATACATTATCCCTAAACCATGAATGGTGTAAAAAATAACACATCCACCATAAAACATATCTCAAATCCATAAATACAATAAGGGAGATTTGTATCATAATAATCGACTTCAAACAAGTTTAAAATCCATCAAAAGATGTTGACATAGTTGAAATCAAAATAGTTTGTAGATAAATATCCTGTTTTATTTTGAAATCATTTAAATGTCATATAATTATAAATGAAAAAAAAATTTATGCAAATATTCATATAATCTACTATGGGAAGCTTCGGCGATGTTATAATAGTTGAAAATAGATGCACCATACAAATAAGTAAAAATTATACATTCTTGCCTTAATTTTGTCGAGAAGGACATAAAGTACCTTGTTCGGAAAATGACAAAAATATTCCTTTCAAAACATATGTGTTCAAAAAAGGGTATAAATGAAATTAACCCATAGTATAGTAAATTTGGAATATTATTTGAATTAAATTTTTATGAAAACAAGGATGTACATGATAAAGAGTTCACAGTAGTTAATTATGTGTTAACAACCTCGGATAATTAAAGAGATTGAATAATTAACCCTTATCTTGTACTTTTACATAGTCGATGGTATTTAAAACTAATGTATAATATTTAAATAATTATTATTAAATTGTAGAATAATAATATACATAAATATGATATCGTATATGATCTTAAAATTTTACTCTGTTAATAATATTTTAGTAGTATCATCATTTCGAGTGTTAACTGATTAGTTTTCCATTATATGCTTGGATATGTTAGCCATGATTTTATGGATATGATGTATTTAATTCAACACAGAATGATATTATGTTTATAATCATTATTTTTAATCAAAACGCAAAAAATTATTCATGCATTATTACGATGAGTAATGAATATAATCGCGTTCGTGGAGACAGTAATCTGTACGTACGCATGAGCAACAATATCATTTTATTGATGGTGAAATAATATGAAATTTTATGGTATATCATATATAAAGAATCATTAACATGTTATATATATTATTTAAATTAGTTGTACTCATTATTATACCCATACAAATAATGAGGTGTTTCAATAACAATATACACCACGACGGGGAGTTCTTAAGCTGTACGCATGCATGTATCGTGACTTTGTCATTTATTGGATGGATAGAATAACTAATATTGTTGTTACGTATTTATAATAAAAAAATAGTATGAAGATGGTACTCGAGTTATTATTTTTTTATGGAAACAAAAATGATAGAAGAAGTGGATGAACAAAAGAACATGAAAGAGGGTGGGGAAATTATTTCATCTTCTTCGGGTGTTTCCTTTTGAGTTGATAAAATGTTCTCCATTGGTTAGCATTATGATCCATTAAGTCCTCTAAGATGAAGGGAGGATAGTTGAGATGATATTTGGGTAGGGTTTCGCTAGGAAAAATTTCATTGGAAGTGTGAAATTAAGAGAAGTGGAAGTACCCTTTTATAAGAGAGGTGAGGGTCACTTTCGGAAAAGCTTGAAATATTATTTTATAATAAACTCATTTTCAGGTTCTAATGTATAAAGAATTATTTACTTAGAATATATTGTGAGAATGGGTCAAAAACCCCGCAACCAATATGTTTTAGATAAGTTTATGTCACCATATTAGCCATATCTTTTAGATTTAACTCTTAGTTTAATAGTTTGACATTTTCCATGTCTCTTTGTATTTTAATATTATATGGATAATAAACATACTATAACAAGCCAAGAGAACACCAAGATGTTAGTTATTAATATATATAACCATATATATTTCATTTTTTAGAACAATATATTTTTATGAATATTATATCAATTAATAATACAATTTTTTTTTTTAAAAAAACTCAATAATGTCAATTTTGACACTATTTATTATTTTGATTTTTTTCAAATCCCTAAATACATTATCACTTCAAATATAATTTATTTAATCAATCATAACATGTCATATTATCCTAAAAAATTAGTTTAATTAATTATAAGTCTCAATTTACAATTATTTGGATATTTATAATATCAATTATTTTAATATTTCTTTATTATGATAATTACTGCATCATCATTGTGTCATAAATAAATTAAATTATTTAATGCAAGAAATAATAAATAAAATAAAATTATTTAGGAAATATTTTTATAATTATAATTATTATTTATAGTCAAATTTATATTATGTCTAACCCTATATTAAAAATTGTTTAGTTATTAAACTTTGAATTTGACTCTTTAAACTACTCTTTAAATAAAATAATAATAAATGTCATAATCACTTCCATGTAAACCAAATAGGATCATATTTTATTCCTAAGGTTGTTTCTGGTTAAATTACACTTATCCAATAGAATTTTTACATGTGCTATGTCAATTATAATAACATTTTACCCTTAATTACTCTATTTACTTTTAATCGTGGAAAAGAAAAGTCAAAAGTTACTATTCACCAAAAATTATTTTAATCATATTGAACAAAATTATACTTAATGATATCAACTGTGTCTCTTGGATTTTTAAAATTCAACTCATAGATGCAGTAAAGTTATGTTTTCTACAAATTTTCAAATGCTCTTAGATGGTGGGTACAAGACGGTAAAATGATCAAAAATATTATATATCTAAAATTATTATAAAATGACTCTAATGAATTACATTGAACATATATTGGTATTATTTATCTATTTTGACCTAAAATAAATTAATATAATATAACTAATTAATTAAAAAAGGTCTATTATAATCAATAATACTGTGTATTTCTGTATTCAAAAAAAATTAAGTGTTTTTAGAAAAATACCAAAAAATCAACCTAAGATAATTTATATATTTTGAATTCAAAAATGAAGTCCATTTGGAAAAATAAAATTTCTTAAATTTAAAAAAGTGGGTATTTCTATTCATAACTGCTAGTTTGATTGGCCATGGTGTGTTAAACTCAATGTTGTATAGAACGTAAGCTACATTCTTATTAAAAGGGAAACCAACCATGGAATCTTGGGGTGTTATATTATACCCTACTTAAAATAAATTTTTCCTCAAAATTTCTAAAATATTACAGCATAAAAATATTTGGTTGGTTCTTTATCAAAAGTTCCTCAGGTTCCCACGTTGCCTCTTCCATCTTATGGTTTCTCCATAGATGCTTTACCAGAAGGGTTGTTCGGTTTCTCAGCACTTATTCCATAGTATAAAGAATCTTGATTGACTCTTAACAACAAGGAAAATCAGGATCTATTTAAATTTCCTCATAGGTGAGTACCTGCGTTGGTTCAGATATATATTTTACCAACAGTGATACGTGGAACACATCATGGACTTTGGAGATACTTTGAGGCATTTCCAAATAATATTCCACAACTCAAATTCGTTCTAGAATTTCAAAAGGTCTAATGTAAGTAGGACTCGATTTTCCCTTCATACAAAATATTATAACACCCTTCCATGGAGATACCTTCTAGAAAACATGATCTCCAACATGAAATTCCAAATCCTTCCTCAAATTATCGAAATATCTCTTTTTATTATTTTGAGATGTATTGATGTGGGTTTGGATAATCTTAACCTTTTTCATTATTCCTCATCATGTTTTAGGACAACGAGTTTTCATTCACCAACATCATCCCAACATGTTGGTGTGTGACCTCTCATTCCATAAAACGCTATATATGGGGCCATCTAAATACTTGAATGAAAGATGTTGTTATAGGAAAAATCTACCAAATGTAAATATATATCACACATTCCATGAAATTAAAGTGATAAAGATCTCAACATGTCTTCTATGGATTGAATAGTCTGTTCAGATTGTCAATCGATTTGAGGGTTTTAGGCAGTGCTAAACCGATGTTCTATATCCAAGCCCTTCAGAAGAATTTTACAGAATCTTAATGTAAACTGGGGATCACAATAAAAAACAATGTATAGGGGTATTCTTTGAAGTCTTACAAAATCATTAATATATAGTCTATCCATGCGTTCAAGTTGTAAATCTTTAATTATAGCAAGAAAATGTGATGACATGGTAAGACGATCAACAATGACCCATATTTCATCATTCCTTCTTGGAGCCTTTGGTTTCTCCATGAAAAAGTCCATCGTAAGAGTGTCCCATTTCCAGTCAGGTATGGGAAGAGGTTTCATGACTCCTCCAGGGTGTTCCATTCTAGCGTTACCTTTTTGACAGACCATACATCATCACACAAAATCAGAAATCTCTCTCTCCATGTTGTCCCACCTTAAATGATCCTTCATATCTCTATACATATTGGTGCTCATAGGGTGTATACAAAAATTGGAGTTGTGAGCATCATCCAAAAAATCTTTTTTTAGATCAGGTGTGTTAGGAACAAAATGTCTCTTCTCAATATTCATAATTCCATCCTCAGATATAAAGTCACTAAATTTCACATCATTCACTGCATTAATCATCTTTCGAAACAACTGTTTATCAGTCTGAGAACACATTATCCTTTTTACAAATGATGGTTTGGTAACCATTTGAAAAATTATTGATTATTCACCTTCCATGGTAATTCCAATATCCATATTTAATTGATCCATGAAAATATGATCACTTTAAATATTCATCTTGTTCATAGATTATTGATCCTTTCTACTCCAAGCATCTACCACATTCTTTTCCATCCCAAGATGGTAGTGTATAGTGCATCATAATCCATGAGTTGTTCAAGACATCATCTTTTATAAACGTAGAGTTCTTTCTATGTCAAAATATACTTCAAACTCTTTTGATCAGGATAAATTCCCCGTTTTTCATCATAGATATAGTGTATCTATATTTTTATAGAAAATATTACACCTGCAAACTCATGAACATAGTAGAATAGTTTTTCTCAAGAATTTTTATCTGTCGTGATCCATAGGAAATAACTCTATCATTTTGCATAAGGACACAACTAAGTATTTTCTTTGAAGAATCACTATAAATAACAAACCCATCATTCCAGGATGGTAGAGTCAAGTTTTGAGAAATGAATAATTTTCTATTCAGTTATTCAAAATATTCTTCTCACTATTTTGTCCTGAAAAAATTAACCCCTTTACATGGGAGCTAGGATAATGGGTTAGCTAACTGGGAAAAATTCAGGACGAAACGTTGATAATAACCTACTAAACCAATAACACAGTGCACCTTAGTTATACACATCAATGATGGCCATTCATGTATTTCCTTGGAATTTTAGTAATCAAAAGATATTTTATCCTTACAGGAAATATGGCCATGAAAAGAAATTTATTGAGGCCATAATTCAAACTTTCTAACCTCCCATATAATTCAATTCTTCTAAGGGATTTTGAAATATTGGGAAATTTATTTTATTCATATACATATATTTTTTAGTATACTAAGATATCTTTAATAAATGCCAATACAAACTCATCAAGATATTCCTTGAAAACATTATTCATTAAATCATTAAGACAAAGGGTGCATTAGTCAATCCAAATGGAATTACTGTAAATTTGTAATGCCCGTACCTGGTTTGAAATGCTATTTTCAAATTTTATTCCTTCTTCACACACAACTGATGATATCAATATTGAAGGTCAATAATTATAAAAATAGTAATCTCCATGAATTTGACAAATAAATCATCAATTTGAGGTAGGGGATACTTGTTAATTATTGTTATATCATTTATCTCCCTGAAGTAAATGAACAACCTCATATACCTATCCTTCTTCTTAACAAAAATGATATAGGGTTCCCCCTGGAGAATCACTTCGGAAAATAAATCCCTAATTAATTAGTTCCTTTAGTTGTTTGTTTATATCCCCTAATTCCAAAGTGTCCATTAAATAATGGTTCATCCATCTGGGCTTTGAACTCAAAATTAAATAAATGGGAAAATAAATTTCATGTTTTGGAGGATGTCCATGTAAATCCTCTTGAAACATATCAACATATTATTGCACAATAGGTATGTCCTCTATTCGAACATTATTTACTTCACCCATAATTATTTCATTCTATTTCTACCCAATAATTTATTTCAGTATTAGGGGTGGATCTAGATAAGAACCAGGTGGTGACATTTCTACTCTAATGATATGTCACTGTTTATAATCAAAGAAAATTGTAACATCCTTCTTCTTACAATAAATTTTCACATCATGGTCCAAACTCCAATGCATTCTATGGATTATATCAAATTTAATCGTGGGTATGAGAATGAGATCAGCATATACGGAAAATTTATATGACATAATTGGATCTGATTCAAAAAATATTGTTGCAATGATACTTCCCATAGGTGTTTTGACTAACAATTCCCTGGTTAAGGTAAATTTAAAATATGTAATTTTCATTGCAAACTGGGAATATATGAAATAATGTGATGGTCCAGAGTCAAATAATGCTTGGCTAAATATGAAGAAAACATTAAATTACCTACCACGACGTCTTCTGGAGCTTAATCCTCAATAGTAGTGATCACATAAGAGTGGAGTTTCTCCCTTTTTCTTTTCTGAGGAATGTTCTTTTGGCATATAGGAAATTAAATTGAATAATGTCTCCTTTCTCTAAAATTGTTGCATTCAATATTGACAACCTCTTTGTTTCCCTTATAATCACGAGTTAGGTGGAATTTTTCACCACACATGTAATAGAATCCCATTCCCTTTAGGAAAGTACCTAGGTGTTTCTTCCCATATTTACCACAGGATGGATATTTAACATTTCCTATATTCCCGTTATTTACATTTCTAAAGTGATCGATAGATATCTTCATCTCTTTCTTTTCATTGATGTCATAAGACTTAGAGAATTCATTTTCTATCTTGATATAACATGAGAAAATATATTTTTACGATGATAAGGATTGTGAGACTAATGCTCGAAAAATAAATGGATTTAACCCATCAATTAATTTATCAATCTTACTCCTTGGTTTACAAATATATTTTGTCTCATTCCTTGCTTTCCTTGTAATGTTAGCCTCATACATTGGGACATTATAATCCTCCTTTTTTCATCAGACTTTGAAATTGTCATTCCATGTCTACTCAATGGTCACCTGGAATGTATTTTTCTATGATAAGATCTGTAAACTTCCTTTATTCCATGTTCTATACTACTTCATCTTATTTTGTGTTTTGGATTAATGACCACCGTTGAACTGCATCTCTCGTGAGGCAATAAACTTCCATGACAACTTTTCCCCTTTTTCTACCACCCAAATCATGAAATATTTTCTATAAGGAACCTATCCATTTCATAGATACTAATGGATTTGTACTCCCATTAAATGTTGGTGGTTTTTGCCTCATGGAGCGGTCTAACTTTGGTTCTCCAGATTGTGGATTAGGGTGGTCCATACATGTAAGATTATTATTCGTTACCTGAGTGATTTGTCCAAGTATGATTATAAGAAGATCAACAATACATTCATACCTAGATCTACTATAATTATCTTGAGTAGGAGAGAAATCCCTAAATGGATTATGTGTGTTGATAAAGATTTTCATTCCTTCTACCAGGTTCCATTTTTAATCAATGGCATACACTATATTAGTTTATGAATTGCAATACTTAATTACAAACTTGTAAAACACTTAACATAATTTGAACAATTTATGGATATAATCCTTAATCATAAAAAACATTTTCTTTGAGGAGGTATATACCTATAAATCCTTCATAATGATTTGTATTGAAAATTTAAATTATCCTAGGCATATCCCCTAGAAGTTTCGTAACCTATAGTAAAACAAAGATCATTGTCGTTTACTAGGATACCCCTAGTCAAGCCCGATTCTCCTTTTAGGTGATTTCACTCTTAGGTACATATGTGGTAGAGTCGCCACTACCTGCTCATATCCTGACAGAGATGAATTTCCTAGAAAATCGAAAATATCTCTACATTACCAAAATTCATTGAATTTCTTCAATACCATTCCTCAATGTATATATTTGGGTAATGTACTCTATTAAATGTTTATATAAATCTAGTTTCCAATAATTGTAATAAACTTCCTCTGATACCAACTATAATTCCTGGACCCCAGTGACCCACAGTCAGTGCAATATTACATAACATTTGTGTGATCACAATGGATCAAAATCCCAAAAGATTGATCAGTTTAGTATCCGTGAAAATACTAGATATATTTATAAGTTTTACATTACCTTATAAAATTAAAAACAACAATCACACTGTCTCCATTGACCAAATTCATCCCATATACTATCCCTACAGGTCATTTATAATATACATTTTTTTATCCTAGGAAAAATATAACATAGAAAGCGGTGAGCTCAGATGCTCAATAAAGATAACAATATAGAAGAAATATTAATGAATAAGCATAAACATTTAAAGAAATGTATATGACAAAAACACTAGCATTTTACACATCATCATTATATATCCATGATAAATGATATAATTCTATTTACTTATTCAATGGATATTCTAATAGTCTAATAATTACATGTAATATCAATAGCAACTTTCATATTGTTGGAATGGATAATGCCAAACATCCTAACCACATAGTCAAGGACTTGTTACATTAATACAAATATGATGTTTTCAAGGCCTTGTTCCAAGACACTAGTTTGTCTCATGTGACCTACTGATGCATCGAGGAGATATAGCAGCCTCCACCCATCACTTAAAAAGTCCAATTCATTCCTCATACAAAATGTTTAAGAGATGACATATCCATTCTTATTAAAACATTCATATGAAATGTCAAGAATTTATCCCTAAACTATAAATGGGTTAAAAATAACATATCCACAGTAAAAAATATCACAAAAAATTCAATAAAATTTGGAAAATCTGTATCATAATAATCAACTTCAAACAAGCTTAAAATCCATCAATGGATATTGATATAGATGAAATCAAAACATTTTGTAGAGAAATATATATTTCTTTTTTTAAATCATTTAAAAGTCATATAATTTTAAAATAAAACATTTATTTTGAAAATATTATAATAAACTTATATGGAAATCTTCAACAAATTTATAACGGCAGAAAATATCCGCACCCGCAGTATAATGTTTTTTAAAAAGACATTCTTACATTAGTTTTGACAAGAAGGTCATAAATTACCTAGTTTGGAAAATGACAGATAGAATCCATTCAAAACATAAATGGACATATAAGGGTATAAATGACTTTAAATCATAGTCTAGTAAATATTAAATTTTTTTTAATTACATTTTCTAGAAAACACAGATGTGGATGATAAAGAGGTCCCAGTAGAAACTTACATGTTAACAACCTCAGATAAGTAAAGGGATTGTAGAATTAAATATTTCCTTATACTTTTCCATATTTGAGGTTAAGTTGGCCTCTTGTGTAATAGTTAAATAATAGTTATTAAATTATTCATGAATCATATAAATAAATATGATATCATATATGATCATAAAATATGGCATTGTTAACATTATTTTAGTAGTATCATCGTTTCACGTGTTAACTGATTCGTTTTCCTTTATATGATTGTTTATGTAATCCATGTTATTTATGAATATATGATGCAATTTATTCATATAATTAATGATATTATGTTCATCAACATTACTTTTAATAATAAATTGAAAATTATTTTTGAATGATTATGATGGGGAATGAATCTCATTGTATTCGTGGAGACGGTAATCCGTACATACGCACGATTGACAATATAATTATATTGATGGTAAAATATTGTTTAATTGGATGTTATATCATATATATATATAATTATTGACATTTAATACTTATTATTTACATATTTTATAATCATTATTATACCCATCCAAATAATGAAGTGTTTGAATAACAAACTACTCCAAGATGTGGAGACGGTAAGCCATTCGTGCACATGTATGGTTACATTTTCATTTATAGGATGGATAGAATAACAAATATGGTTATATAATATTTATATTAACATAATAGTACGTATAAGGTACTATATTTATTATTATTTTTATGGAAACAATAATTAAAGGGGGTGTGGAAGATGAAATGAACTTGGAAGAGGGTGGTGAAATTATTTCCTCTTCTTTGTGTGTTTCCTTTTGAGTTGATAAAAAGGGCTTCTTAGGTTGTCATTATGATCAAACTAAGGTGCCTAGGTTTAATTTATGATAGATTATAGGATATTTGGGAAGGGGTTGGCTGATCCAAATGGATTTGGAGGTGTAAAATCCATAGAATGGGAAGTACACTTTTATAAGAGAGATGAGGGTCACTTTAGGAAAATTTTGATATATTATTTAATTATAAAATAATTCTCAGTATCTAATGAATAAAAAATGATTTAATTAATGGATACAATGGTTATGGGTAAAAAACCTCTCAACCAATAGGATTTTTTCATGATTATGTCACCATAATAACCTTATCATTTAGATTTAACTCTTAGTTAAATAGTTTGAAATTTACCATTTCTCTTTTTATTTTTATATTATATGGTTTATAAACATATTATAAAAAGACAATAGAAACAAATGATTTTCAAAATTAATATATATAAACATATATAAGTCTTTTAGACTAATATTATATTTTTATAAATATTATATCAGTTAATAATATAGTATTTATTTAAAAACTCAATTATTTCTATTTTGACACTATTTAGTATTTGATTTTTTGAAAGACATAAAAACATTATAACTCTGAATAATTTTTTTTAATCAAACCTAACATGTCATATGAACCTATGAAATCAATCGAATTCCTCAGAATTCCCAATTTACATTTTTTGGATATTTTTAATATCATTTATTTTAATATTTAGTTATTGTGGTAATTACAACATCCTCATTCTGTCATAAATAAATTTAATTATTTAAGGTATATACATTATAAATAAAATACTATTATGTATGAAATATTTTTATTTTTCAAATTAATATTTATTGTCCAATTTATATTGTGTATATTCTGATATTAAAAATGGTTTTGTTATTAATCATTGAATTTAACTCTTTTAATTTTTCGTTAAATAAAATAATAATAAATGTCCTAATCTAATCTAATTGAACCAAAAAGGATAATATATTATTTCTAAGGTTTTTTTTGTTTGAATTATACTTATCCAATAGAATGATACATGCGTTAGGGTAATTATAATATATTTTTTATAGTTAATTATCTTATTTACATTTAACTGTCATAAATAAAAGTCCAAAATTACTATACACCAAATATTATTTTAATCTTATTGAACCAAATTTTAATTAATTTGTTGAACCACATCTCTCGGAATTTCTAAATTTATCTCAAAAAATCAGTAAAATTATGTTTTAGGAAAATTTGTAAATGCTCCTAATGGTGGGTAAAATACGGTAAAAAGTTTAATAACGTTTTATTTGTGTAAACTTATTATAAAATGGCTCCAATGAATTTCATTGAACATATATATGTATTATGTATCTATTTTGAAAAAAAATAAATTAAAATAATATAACTAATTACTTAAATAAAAAATTCGGTTTAAAATAATAATGCAGCGCTTTTCACTATTCATAGAAATTTTAATGTTTTCAGAAAAATACCAAAAACTCACCCTATGCTAATTTCAATATTCCAATTTCAAAAAAAAAGTACATTTTCAAAAATAAAATTTATTAAATTTTTAAAAATCGGGTACAAATATTAATAATAGCTAGTTAGTTTGGTCGTGGTGTGTTATAACTCCATGTTTCATACAACACAAGCTACTGCATTAATCAATGGGTAACATACCATTAATGCTTGGGGGGTTATACATAAAGAGATGGTGAGATTAAATATAAATAGATAATATGCCTAATATTTAAGAGTGTAATTAAATTATTGTTCCTTTCATTGATTTTTTCTATCCAAAATCCATGGTACTTGATAAGAAAATGGATTTTCTACATCCAAAAAATTTACATCACCATGACATAGTTTGTGAATTTTTTTGTTTAGATTGAGTATTTATCAACTAATATTTTATTGAACAAGAGAATTAATACATGAAAATTATAGATTGGACTCTACACTAGTTTATTTTCATAGGTTTTTTTATTAAATCTCACTTTGTATAATGACGTACCAGATAACACATTACTGGATGAGTTTGATCTTGAAGGTAAGTTGGGTTAATTTGAGTTCATTTTTCTAATAGTTACTTATGTGTGAGTTAATTCAAAGTAATTAGAATTTATAATGAGACCCTTTATGGATATAAATAGAAGGTGTATTCCAGACACATGAGAAAATCAATTTAATTAATACTCCACACTATAGTACAAACTCTTTAGTTTATAAAAGTACTATGTTGCAATTAGATGCTTCATTAAAAAATATATTCTTGAAAATTTCATCTAGAATGATGTTTTTTCAAGAACTAGTAGAGACTTTAGAGGATGATAATTCATTCCCAATAACTATGATACATACAATCTTTATAGTATCATATTTATAAAACTATTTTATTTAATACTGATTCATTTCATTGTTAATACTAACTCATATTGTGATGATACTAAATATTCTAGAATTTTTTTCCTTGTGTGATGTATAGTGCAGAGCCCGTTAGAATGAAGAGAGAGAAGAGAATTTGATTTCATAAATCTAACTTCTCTTTAACATAGTTTGATATTTCCTTGAATTTTGGGGTACTCTATTTGAATTTTATAGATTTAATTAATTTAATGGATTGGCTCATATTTATTAAGGTCCAAATTGACTGTAATCGTTAGTTGGATATCTTTACAATGCTTGATAGGATGTGTTTTGTATTTCAGGAAGAATGTGACCTAATGTCAAATATATATGGATTGTCATTTTTGATGTTACCCAGGATAATATTAGTGTTTCAATATTCCATGGATCAAGAATCATTGAGTGACGACATACCTATAGTCATTATCAATATCCCTGAGGCAATTCCTTATGATTTCTCTAGCCTTCCTCCAGTAAGAGAGGTATATTTATTGATTGATTTAGTTTTGGTACTCAACTAGTTTCAATTTATTCATACCATATATATCCTAATAAACTAAAAGTGTTTTTATTATGTTATATGATATATTAGATAAAATATTTATTCATCAGAGCGTGTCACATTGGTATGTTCTTTTTCTATATGGTTTAAAAGTTGAGGGAAAGAATTCCTTTTTGTTAATTAAATTAAAGTCTACAAGGACACAATAATGAACATGTACCCATCAGTATATATTGATGATATATTTTACCATTTTAAATGGGTGATGTTGTTCTTGATGATTGATCATTGATCTGGTTATCACATGTTGAGTATAAAATAACGTGACAATTAGAATCCTATATTCCTAAGGCATTATTGTAATTTTGAGTTTCTTGTCATTCCATGTGTTCTATCCAATTCTCAGGTAGTCTTAATATATTTGATGGACATAATTTTCCACCTGTATTATGTTAAATTACATGTGGCCTCTACGGATGGAATATTTGGGTACTATAACATTAAGGAGCATAATTTGCATCATTTGAGAATAGGTTTAGAAATGTTGAGTAATTACCACCCTTATACCAATATATTTAAAGTTTTTTTTCATATTAGGGAAGTGAATATCATTGGAAATTTATTATAATATCATGGTTTTTCAGTTGAATTGGAGAAGAAGATGACAATTATGACATGAAATAAATCAATTAATGTTTTTATGATTCGCAACTTCATGGGCATAATGGGATATTACTGCTGATTTTTTTAAGGATTTATCAATATTTTCTTCTCCAATTACTTCTCTCTCATGGATGTGAGTGATGTTAGTTTGGGATAAGATATGTGAGGGATCATTCATTGAGATGAAATGGATACAAAATACAATAAAGTTATTGATTCATCTCAATGAAGGGGAGGGCCATGTGGTTTTTTAGACATCCATTTGAGGATTAATATATGTTCATATATAAGATGATCATGTGGTAGCATATGTATCTAAAATGATTAGGCCACATGATACTAATAACCTGGCCCATGATCCTAAACAAACACTATTAATGAGTTATCCCAAGTGTTTATGACAGAACCTTTTATAATAATTGTTTACCTTTTCTTCCAACCACAAAAATATTTATATTTTCAATAAAAAATATCTGAATATCCAATATTGGCATTGGGTGGAGTACCATTAGTCATTATATTTCCAATTTTCTTACACACTGGGGATAAAAAATAACATTGCTGATAAATTCATAAGGAAATTTCCGACCCAGACCATGAAATTATCCTTATAAGAGTTGAATCTCATTTATATCCTTTTATCGATTATAATTGAGAGTTTGAAAGGATGACACAAAAATTGATTTGGAATGTGTTTATTTAACCCCATATATTATTAAGATGATTCTACAAGAATAGAATTGTGACATTTAACACTATAGTGTTAAGTAATATCAATGGGGTGGGGAAACAACGATTGAGTGGATAGTCTCCTATTATGGATTTCAACATTTTTCAAATCATTGTTTGGTTCATTTAACATTATGGAAGGCCGTAATGGTAATGTTTAATAATTATAAGTGGTAAGTGAACCCAAGAACCATGAAGATGTATTATAAAATGATAGGATGATTATATTGTCCATGTATGTGATAAGTCACCACTGAATTAGTTTCACATTTTTATACCTATCATTAGGAAAAATAAACGCACTATAGACCATCAGTTTGTCCTCAACCACTTCTCGTGATTACATGGATATGGGATGTTATCTCAATGGACATTATGGATGTGTTTCCACACACCATTGAAAATATTAGTATGATACGGTCTGTGTTCAATATGATTAAAAAACCTCATAATAACATCCTTATTAATGATAAAACCCTATTTTAGGAGTTGGTAAATATCTTTCCGAAAGTGATTTGAAGATTTCATAGTGTTCCACCAACTATTGTCTATGATTGTGATTAATATTTTAAATTTAATTTTTTGTGAGGTCTTCATGAGGTGATGGGATATCATGTTTTTTTGAGTAAAATATATTATCTATAGATGGATGGAAATACAAATATAGTTGTACAGATTCATGAGGATATTCTATATGAATGTGTTATCGACTTTAGTGGATATTAGGATGATGACATGGTATAGGTGGAATTTTCTTATAATAATAGTTACTACTTAAAAATAATAATTTATTCTTTTGTGTCCATTTATGGTAGTCCATTAAAATACTTATTTTCTTGGTTGGAGATGGGCGAAACATCTTTGTTTTGATCGAGTTTGGTCTAAGAGACAACATAAATGATTTATTTTTTTTTTGTATGAGAATTTTTATGGAAAAGATCTAATATAAATAATATTCTAATCATCAAAAAGTTAATTTAGAGTTTTCATTTGGTGAAATTATTTTTTTTATAATTTTACCTTGGTTGGTTCACCAATATCCTTGATGGAAAGGGGCGAATTCTCCACTCATTGTGTTCTCTTTTTAGATTCTTGAGATGGTAGGGACTGTGGTTTAATTTTTCTCACTTTCAAAAAATTTATGTCAATAATTGATGCATTCCTTGTATCATAAAAATATAAGTTTCTTTTTGACCCATCTCATGTCAAGATAAGGGAGGATATTTATTTTGAAAATGATTGTTTCACAACTAAGTAGATAGTCAAGATAGTTTAAACTAAGACAATTGTACCTCATGGGAGGATGATACCTTTGGCCCATTTTTTGTGGAAGAATTATTTTGATAATCATGATATTTGGGAAAATGAGGCACTGATAAGAGTGAAATAGCCGCATCTAATTGATATAGAAACTTCTTCAAAAACAAATTTGTGGAAATAATTTTTTCCTCAGAAAGGATATAATATCACATTTTTTATTTTCACATATTTATTGACCATTGTTTCAATCCACATTAAATCATTTATAGTATTGTTGTTGTTTTATGAGACTATCAATAATTTTGGAATCACACGGTTCTATGAATTCTTGGTGCGCGGTCATGGAAAATTGTTCGGTTGTGACTACAAAATTGTGATCCATAATTAAAGTCAATATAAGGGGAACACGATTTTTCCATAATGTCACGACCCCCTCCCCACAATGTGTACCCCTCCTGGGCCGGCAATGTAAGAAGGGAGATAATGACCCCCGAGTCCCGCCTCCAGTAGGCCCCGGGTTGGCGACTAGCACTGAGGGTATAATACACACACAAATGGGAGGCATTACCCTCTAAGAGAACACATGCAAAAGAGAGAGATAGAATAGACTCCAACCAACTCCAACTCATAACTGAAATATAAAAGAAACCCAAGTACATATATGAAATGTCATGCAAAAGTACTATAACTGAAAGGGAAAACTAAAAGTACCCAAAATAAAGTAAAACGGCAGCGACCACTAGCCCGACCAGCTCCCCCTCCAACCGCAAGCTAGTAGTAACCAGCTTGATCTCCAACCTGCTCCAAGTGACCTGAAAAACAGTTTATATATACATAGGGTGAGTATAACAGTATACTCAGTAGGATCCTCCCCAAGCCTCTCGTGAAAAAGTAAAGAAAGCATGCTAAAGCCCAGTGAACAACAAGTGAATCTAACTCGTTACCTAAACAGCTATACTAAGTTCCCAACCTCACCATGGCTACTCTCACCAAGTAACGCATACAATAATATAGCATAGAGTAAAGAATATCAAGGGTACCCCGCTACCACTTCCCCACTGGTTTGCCGCTTTGCCCCAACGACATACGTCATGTGCATCTCTCTCCAAAGGCTTGCCCGCAGACACCTGGGCTAAGCACCACACCGTCCTCACAACCAAAAGTAACCAGGTAGTTTCCGGGAGCCACCACAGCCCGCATAACGTGTATCATACATCGGGTATAATACCTCAAGCCATTATAGACCATACTCCGAGTAAGGATCCTCAAGCCATCATAGCCTATACACATTACACCTATAGTAGTCCATAGGATACTATATCCAGAACATATGTGTGCGAATAACCACAATCCATTACAGCCCTCTACACACATATATGGGGTAACTAACCATTGTGCCTCATGGAAGAAGTATCTACCAAGAGAAGAGAGCGGGGCCAAAGGGGGTAGTCAGCCGTTCAACCTCCCATCAGAATGTTGGGAAAAACACCTCTCCATGGCTCAAAATCCCCGGGGTGTCAGTTTCCCTTACCGACAGGGTGGAGTAGGGTATAGAAACACAAAAAGTAAAGAATATATATAACTCACAACCACACTATGGGAATTACCTATTCATAGGCACAACTACAGCTAACATCTCTCAGACTCCAGGGGGCTACTTCTAAGACTAGGTATCCTATAAGCACACAACCATTTGAAGTGAATTATTTGATGACTCCATTCTCATTTTATCAGTTCCACTATACGTTAATTAATTATTTAAACATTAATTGACCATGAGAAATTTACCACATTAAACTAAATTGGAATCACATTCAAAAACTGCTCCTTTTTAGGATTCACATCACTATTAAATTCCAGTTTCTCCATACCCGTGGATTATCACCATTTAAACAAACTTTCATTTCAGAATTACTTTTCCATAATCTCAGGAATTCTAGAAAAACATCCTAAGCTACTAAAAACAAAGGGGATCAACACGGCGAGTAAATATACTACCTGTCGAATCTTTGCCGCCTATAGCAAGAGCAAAGACCCATCCTCCATCGAGTGGCTAAACACGGAAAGAACGTAGCATACCCCGCGTGTCTTCGCCTCCTTCGGAAAGAGGGTAAGCAATACCAGCTGCCTTGAGCAGTGGGGAAAAGTAAAGCAGATAAACACCCAAACCAAACCACCAACATCAAACCATCACATTCATCTCATACCATCATCCTTGGTGTCCTCCCCGACACCCACATGCATAAACCGATGCATCTCTCCACACTAGGCGTCATCCGCCACAACCACAAGTCCCCATACCTCCACATATCACAACAGCCATCCAGGTTCACATCAAATCACAAGCAGCAGGAAATCAAAGATCGCAAAATGGGCTCTCGGCCCTTTAACAAGGCATTCAGCCTTCATACAAAATGAGCACTCAGAGCACCAATGCATAAGGCATTCATCCTTACAAGAAAGCGGGTAACTTAGAAACCTTTTGAAATTATCGAACTAATAGTTCTTTAATTCATCCTGAGTTAACAGATTCATTAACATGCCTCTTTATCTTTATCCAATTATTTAACAAATAATTCCGGCTTTACGTTCTTTATCAATTTCCATCATGAACGAGAATCTAATTAAAGAAAATCATAGATATCACTCTATCTAGGAAAACATGAGGCAAACCGTTATCACGGTACAAAGCGACAACATGGGATAAACCAATTCTTTTAATCCGGTTCAAGTATTTAATTCGGTCAATTTCATTGTGATCCAAAGGGTTAAATCATTCTAATTCTGCAGTTTCACATAAACAATTAGAGAAGCCATGAATCCCCTACCTCGAAGAGTTCTTGACGTCCTTTATCCACACAACGGGTAACAGTCCTCTTCTCCTCACGACAGCTGCATCCACCGGAGGATGCCACGGAACGACAGTACCAACCAACCCCAAAAAAACCCATTATATCCATAGAGATTACATGCTAATATGGAAGGGAGAACAAGAGAAGGTGATCCCCGAAGGAACGATGATAAAACATACCTTATATGGAAGAACGATCGACACAACTTGGTTGCATCAAACAGAGCGGAACTGATCCGAGTAATGTTTGATTGTGAAACTCCTACGGGAATGATTGCAAGGTTCTGGCGTCTCGTAGATGAGAACCAGGAGGAAGAACAATGAAGAATGATATCTCGTTCCCTTAAAAAAAATAAATTAGAGATGCGACGGTTTAAGATCCGATTTATTCTCCATTAAAAACGGATCGCATTAACCCACGCGGTTTGACCAAGTAAAAACATCCCGGCCTTAGGAATAATTAATATAGGATTTATGGCCTTTGAATCGGCCTTAAAGTCCTTAAAATAAGGTTTTAAAAGTATTTTATGTCAAAGAAAACGTCAAATTTGCGAAGCTGGAAACACTGTTCACATACTCAAAATTTGGAAAATGAAAGAAAAGGTCACTGTTAGAAGGTTACTGTTCTGGAAACACTGTTCAAGTATAAAGTTGGAAGGTCACGGTTAGAAGGTTACCGTTCTGGAAACACTGTTCAAGTCTACAGTTGGAAGGTCACAGTTAGAAGGTTACTGTTCTGGAACCACTGTTCAATTCTATAGTTGGAAGGTCACAGTTAGAAGGTTACCGTTCTGGAAACACTGTTCAAGTCTACAGTTGGAAGGTCACAGTTAGAGGGTTACCATTCTGGAAACACTGTTCATGTCTACAGTTGGAAGGTCACAGTCAGAAGGTTACCGTTCTGGAAACACTGTTCAAGTCTACAGTTGGAAGGTCACAGTTAGAAGGTTACTGTTCTGGAAACACTGTTCACAGAACTGGAAATTCGGCAAAGTGTTGGGGATAAGTCACCTTGACCTTCCGGAACACCTCCAACACCACATTTTCACAAAGTAATGGACCAGGGAGGTCCGGGCCATTACATTAGATACCTCTCAAAACATTCTCGTCCTCGAGAATTAAAAACCAACCCAGAAGAAAAGAGGGGTCCGAAAAACCACCCCATAAGATACCTCTCAGGGAAAACCACCATGAGTTGTTCAAAAGCTGGAACAAAACTACGACATCCGAGATTATGGAAAAAACAATCCATAACCAAACAATTCAAACATAACATCACATCAAAGGTACATAAATAAAACATGCAAGGTCTAACCATAAAGGAAACGTCATTACATGAAAAGAGTTAAACATTAAACAACTCTGGGTACTGAGCACGTATCTGTGACTCACGCTCCCAGGTACTCTCCTCCATGACACCGTGTCGCCACAAGACACGAACTAAGGGGATAGAACGCCCACGCAACACCTTCTCCTTGTGGTCTTAGATCTCCACAGGTCGCTCCTCGAAGGTTGCATCATCGTCAATATCGATCTCTCCCCAATCGATAACATGAGATTCATCATGAAGATAATGACGGAGCTGTGATACAAGGAAAACATCATGCATCCGACTCATCTGAGGGGGAAGTGCTACTCGATATGCCACATCTCCAACACGAGCCAACACCTCGAAAGGCCCAACAAACCGGGGAGAAAGCTTACTTCCACGACCAAACCTTCGCTGCCCACGGCAGGGAGTCACCTTTAGAAACACATGATCCCCAATATTAAACTCTAAGGGTATCCTTCTTTGATCAACATATGATTTCTGACGATCCTGTGCTGTCTTCATCCTCTCACGAATAACCTGAACCATCTCTATTGTATTCTGCACTAGTTCTGGTCCGAGAATTGCTGACTCTCCGACCGCAGTCCAGCACAACGGAGAACGGCATGGCCGGCCATACAAGGCTTCAAACGACGCCATATCAATGGTCGAGTGAAAACTATTATTGTAAGCGAACTCTACCAAGGGTAAGTGCTTCACCCATGAACCTCCAAAATCAAGAACACAAGAGCGCAACATGTCTTCAAGAGTCTCGATGGTTCGCTCTGTCTGACCATCCGTTTGAGGATGAAAAGCAGTGCTAAGGCATAACTGAGAACCAAAAGCATGTTGGAGACCCATCCACACCCTGGAGGTAAAACATGGATCTCAATCAGAAATGATCGTCCTAGGGACTCCGTGAAGCCTCACCACCTCCTCCAGATACTGCCTCGACAAAACTTCCACTGATCTCGACTCCTTGATCGCTATGAAGTGGGATGATTTTTTTAAACGATCCACTACCACCCATATAGCATCATGTCCTCCCAGAGACCGAGGTAAACCTGTAACAATGTCCATTGAGATGTCCTCCCACTTCCACTTCTAGGTCACCCAACTGAGACTCTTCCACCTTCAACATCAGGGATGACTACACCGTCATCTAGAAAAGACAACCTCTACCCCAAACTTCTCCCATATCAAGATGCAAATCTGCTAGCTCTTCCATCACTCTCTAGTAATCACCAGATTCACGCACAACATCATTACGTATCTTTCTTCTTAGTGCGTCAGCTACAACATTCCCTTTTCTAGGTGTATAAGATATTTCAATGTCGTATTCCTGCAAGAACTCCATCCACCGATGCTGCCTCAAGTTCAAGTCACATTGGGAGAAAACATACCTCAAACTCTTATGATCGGTGAAAACCACAAAGTGCTCACCAATGAGGTAATGTCTCCACAACGTCAGAGAAAACACCATGGCTGCCAACTCAAGGTCATGGGAGGCATAGTTGCTTTCATGGGGACGCAACTGCCGAGACCCATAAGAAACAACTGACCTCTGCTGCATGAGAACACAACCTAGCCACAGATGTGAAGCATCACAGAAAACATCAAACTGTACTCCCCCTGCTGGAAGACAACGGACTGGAGCACTTACCAACTTCTCCTTTAGATACTCGAAAGCTGTCTGACACTGATCAGTCCATATGAACGCTTGATCCTTCCTAGTCAAAGCTATCAGAGGAGTCGCAACTCGAGAGAAATTGGATACAAACCTCCAATAATAGCCTGCGAGACCAAGGAAAATTCGCACCTCTGACACGGTCTTGGGGGCTGGCCAAGACACCACTGCTTCTATCTTCAAAGGATCCACAGCTACTCCCTGTTGGGACACAACATGTCCCAAGAAACGAACTTCTCGAGCCCAGAACTCACACTTGGACAAATTCCCAAACAACTGATGTTGGCGAAGAACTCCCAAAACGGCTCGTAGATGCTCTGCATGCTCCTCTTCAGATGTGGAGTACACAAGGATGTCGTCGATGAAAACCACAACAAACTTGTCCAAGAATTCATGGAACACAGCATTCATCAACCCCATGAAAACAGTTGGAGCATTCATCACGCCGAATGGAATTACAACAAACTCATAATGCCCATGACGACAGCGGAAAACAGTCTTCGGGATATCCTCATCCTTTACACGCATCTGATGATATCCTGACCACAAGTCTATCTTTGAGAACCAACTTGCAACCTTCAGTTGATCGAATGGGTCATCAATCCGCGGGAGAGGATAACGGTTCTTTATTTTCACTTTATTTAACCGACGATAATCAACGCACAACCGCAAACTGCCATCAGCATTTTTCACAAACAAAACTGGTGCACCCCACGGTGACACACTTGGCCGAACAAAACCACACTCCAACAGACCGTCGAGCTGAATATGTAGCTCTCGTAACTCAGAAGGGGTCATCCTATACGGAGACATGGAGAAAGGAGATGCTCCTGGCTGTAGCTCGATCCCAAAATCGATCTCTCGTCGAGGGTGTAGGGATACAACCTCTTCTGGAAAGACGTCAGGGTACTGCTCTACGACCCTAGGAAACGCCAACTATTGAACCTCTGAAGAACTCAGCGTCATCCCAGCCATCATGGATGATAAGGATAGAACTCGTCTATGACTCATTCGAGGATCTCTCTCACCAACAAACACCACTTTCTCTCCATCTTCATCAACGAAAATGGCCTTCTCCATATAGCAATCCAAAACAGCCTGCACTGAATAAAACCAATCCATGCCAAGTATGACATCATATGGTTTTATTCGCAAACATAGGAAATCTCCCCAAGAGCGGTGTTGCCCCAACACTAGCTGACAGTCTCTACATACTTCAAACAAGTCGGCTCGACCTCCAACTGGCGTAGCCAACGCCAAGGTCACTAGAAGCCTCTCTACATCAAGTCCCAAAGCATGGAAAAGGGTAGGTGATATGAAGGAGTGTGTTGCTCTTGAATCGAACAAGGCATACACCAAGGTAGAAAACAAGCAAAGGGTACCTCGAACGACATCTGGCTCGCCTGGGGCTGGTAACGCTAGAGCATTAAGCTGACCACGACCTCCTCCACGGCCTCTCTGACCCTGATGACAACGACCACCACGGCCGCACTCTGCTATCTGAGGACGGGGAGAGTCATGGGGCTATCATCTGCCTGCTCCATCTACCCTTTGGTGATCTAAAGTTGGTGCAACCTTCTACTGCTGCCTCAGCTGGAACTGCCTCAATGGAGGAACCTGGAGTGGAGCGCCTGGTGTACGATGACTGCTCTGAAAAGTCGGGCACTCCCGCTACTTATGTCCATGACCACCACAAGAAAAACAAGCGCCGGATCCCTTGGAATATGCCTGAGAGTTGCTGCCTCCGGAGAAACGAGATGGGAAGGACTGGGACCTACCCCCAGGTGAACGGAAACTCTTCTGTCCTGAAAACCGGGAACCCCGAACCACAGCTCTACTTTGTGAGGAATCATGATGATTCCCCTCTCGTGATGATCCAGTCCTGGCCAAAGTCCTCTCAACAACCTCTGCCCTCGCCAGCACCTCAAGATATGTCTTCAGCATAAATGGGGTGACCTAGCGCTGGATCTCTGGACGCAAATCCTCCTCGAAATACCTCGCCCTGGCCTCATCATCTGGAAACAGGTCTGAAGAATATCGTAGAAGGTTCCTGAAACGGATTCCAAACTCTCGAACATCGGAGATCCCTTGTTGAAGGGTAAGAAGCTCCTGGCGACTAGACGCCTTCGCAGTCGAAGAAAGAAACTCGACTCTAAACCTGTCTCGAAACTCCTCCCATGAGATTGCTAACTCCTCACAATCACCGAGGAACAAGAACCACCACTGCCTCGCTGCTCCACGTAGCATCGTCATAACCAAGGACACCCAGTGTTCCTTCCGAGAACGAATCGAACTGAAGCCTATATCGATCTCCTCCAACTAGTCTTCTATGACGGCATCTAAAACGGATCCCTTGTACTTCTGTAGACTCTGGCGCTGAAACTCTCGAAGTGTCTTCCTCCAAGTGTCATCGTCGTCAACATCTACTCGGCGGCGATCTGCTGGAACAGCCTGCTGGGCATCTTCTACGCAAACCTGATGAGGAAGTCAACCTGGATCCATACCTGTAAAATAACAACTGTTAGAACTCCTAATCCTGGAATATGGAAGACTCACATTGTTTTGTTTTATTTATTTTAGGTTACTATTTCCTCACGGATTACGGGGATAACCTCCTGGATGGGAGATTCAAACATTCCAATCGGTTTCTAGCGGGTTTGTTCGTAGAACCGGAAACATCCAATGATTCCACATCCATTTGGACCTACTTTCCAAAGGTAGGCGCTCATTAGCTTGTGGACTGATGAGGCTTAGGAATTTGCATTGGTCGAGAGGATGGGAGGTCAGACTCATCACACCTTTTTGAGTGGAATTATTGTCTACTCCGAGACTCTCTTTATAGATTTAAGTTATGTTCGTGAATCCTTATTACATTACCAAGTATAAAATGTGATTTACTTTAGTTTTAACAATGAATGATTAAATATGAAAGAAATTTAGAGAGTCTTTTATGTGTATTCTAGGTTATTCAACAATAGAGAATCATCTATATCTGTTTAGAGATTCTTGGTCAATGGTATCCTTCAAAACATTTATAAAAAGTCTCTTGGTCATTATGATGACCAGGCTAGTTTTAAAGCCACTGAGTGGGGAACTTGAAGTTTATCGTCATTCATAAGGACAAGGATTATTTCAAAGTTGGGATCGAACACATAAATGGGCTACCTACGTATCCTTTGTTTTTGAAAAGGAATCAGAACTCACGTAGTTCGAGTAATGGAATATGATGTTTGTGATTGATGGCTCAAAGAAGAATGTCATAATTACTTTTACACTCTAAGCTCACGTGAGTCATGCTCGGTGTGAGAAACAAGAGGTATTGGTAAAAAATAGACAATTGTGCCATGAAAGATGCAATCATAAGAAATTGTTTGGGGCTTATGTATGTATGACTGCCCAAATAGATGAAGATTTAGGATTTACTTTTAGAGAGAAAATCCAAGAACAGGGTCCATAAAGGTATATGTGCTTTATGGAGATTTGAATACTCTAATCTTAGGGCTTACTCCTAAGGAGGATGCCCAATTTAGGAGGGGACTTCTGATTGGGTTTTACTCCTGAAAAAGGAAACCCATATCAAGGGTAAATTAGGACTAGTTAAGAGAAATTAAGGGACTTGGGGCTTACTACTAAAAAGGAATCCCAAGATTATGACTGGGACATGCTCCTAAAAAGGAGGCCCAGGTTAGGGGACTTGGGGCATACTCCTAAAAAGGAAGCCCAAAATTATAACTGAGTCTTATTCCTAAAAAGGAGACCCAAGTTGGGGATTATGTTTTGGGGCTTACTCCTGAGGAGGATGCCCAGTATTTGAGATTGGGGCTTACTCCTGAAGATGATGCCCAGATTAGAGGATTTATAACTGGGGATTATTCCTGAAAAGGAGACCCAGGTTAAGGATTATCTCATCTTAAAGGATGAGGTTGAATGAATGAACTCTCCATATTTAGTGACATAAGGATATTTAAATCACTAGGTTTCGAGAGATATTCCACAGAATTCCTTTCAGATAAGGAAGTCAAATCAAGAAATCAGGCCATAAATGACTTTGAAGAGTGTCTTGAAGACTGAATCTTTAAAAGGAAAGGTGTGATGGCTTAAGAGGGGTAAAATGGGCAAGATGGGCACCCAAAAAGATAGGGGCGTGCAAGTCTTCCGTGTGCGCGCAAGTCTTGGTCGCGCAAGTAGACTTGAGCGACATGAGGGGTACTTGCGCGATTTTCAACCAGCATTAGAATACTTGAGCGACTCTTTATGAATCCCTTTAGAATCCTCTTGAGGTTCTTCTAGAAAAGGGACGTGCAAGTTATATTGAAGGAAATAAGTCGGCGCGCAAGTGTTGATAAGTTTCAACACTTAGGCCTTCCTTCTTCTCATTAGATCTTCCGTTCTAGGTAAGAAATTACCTTAGAAGTGTTCTGGAAGCTTTGATAAGAGACTTGGGAGTCGGGAGCTTCAATCCGAGTTTCTGAAAAAAGATCCTCCGAATGGGGGGCCCACAGGGTCTATTTATAGGCAAAAGAAGGCCCTGGGCGGTTACCGGGTGGTTACCACTTTAGGTCGCGCAAGTCACTTGCACGACCATAAGGCGTCGCGCAAGTAGACTTGCACGACCACTAGTCGGCGCGCAAGTGTACTTGCGCGACCATGAGGGAACTTGCGCGACCTATGGGAAATGTTCTCCTTGTGCATCCCTTTGTCGATTTTTGATGTTTCTTCAAAGGATGAATCACATTGGACTCAGATATTCCCCTTTTCCGATTTTTAGATTCTGTGACGAAAGGAGCGTCAACAAAAGTCCCCCCTCAGAGTTGGATCCGGAGAGAAATGAGGATTTGACTCTGAGGAAATTAAATCCATCCAAAGGAAAAGGGGGCGCGCAAGACTTTAGGGAACAGAGGGCAGTGCGCAAGTGTGCTGGAACTTGACTTTTATTCAGAGTTCCTTTGTCTTTTTTGGGCAGTTTAAAGTCATGCATTCCAGACATAAAGGGGCTAATGTTTAAGGTCGAAATAGCTTTGACCATAATGGATTAGAATTGACACAATTCCTTGACAATTTATCTGAAAACATATTACAATATTCAAGTATGAGAGAAAATATGTAAACTATGGCTTAAGAATATTTGAATCTGAGGAATGATATGAAAAAGAGCTAAAAGGCATTAGAAGAAGTATTTTCCAAGAATGAAGTTACTATTATTTAACAAAACCCGTTAGGGGGTTGAAATATGCAGGGCCACCTATGGGCATTGGCTGCATGGTCAAATAAATAGTATCTTTCATGTAACACCCCAGGATTTCAGAGTGTGTTATTTCTTAAAAATAATTCAATAACATTCACTACACGCAACACCGAGTTAAAGCACACCATTAAAAGAGGTCATGAATAGTATTAACTACATTTTGAACTTTATATAATCCTTATAATTTTAGAATCCCTATTATGAGTTTCTTAGATATAATGCAAGAACAAATTCATTTTCAGTATTGCACTTTTATCAACTTTTAATAGTGAACCCTTTTTAAATACAATATTTTAAACTTTTTGACTAAATGGGGACATCAAAAATTTAAAATGAAACATCCCAAGCTTCCACGGTACATTTTCTTTGAATAATGTGATAGTGTGTGTTGTACGCAACACCGAGTTCTAACACACCATAACTAATCAAACTAGCCGTTATGAATAGTAATACCTACTTTTTGAAATTATATATATTTTATATTTGAAAATGGACTTCATTTTTGGATTCGGAATATCGAATTTAGCCTAAGGTGAAATTTTGGTACATTTCGGATAACTTTCATATTTTGATGAATAGTGAAAATTACTAAGTTTTAATTAAAAACAACTTTTTTAATCAAAATAATTAATAGTGATAAATTATGAATTTGAGTGGTTTTAAAGTATATTTAGAATATATTTTTACCATTTAATATAATTTTTGTCATTGGACATAATTTTACAATTAAACCGAACATAAACGAGCGTCAATCTTTTGATAGTTATTATCTCTTAAAAACACGCTTTTTGTTTTGACAGCGGGAATTAATTTTAAATTAATTTCTGCCACTTCTGTGTTTTGAATTTAGGAAAATGGATTCCATATTTGGAATCAGGATGTTCAAATTGTGTAAATAGGTAACTTTTATTTTTAGACATTTTGAATAATTACTGCGGTAAATATTTTATTTACCATGGTTAAGGATAAATCCGGTAAATAAGGGTTAACAAATAATATTATAATAATACTAAATTACCCTAAAACGTGTCTTAACCCTATTTGTTGATGCATGGTCGACCGTGGGAATATTTGGGTCTATTTTGGGACCCCATGGATCCACTTGTAAGTGATAATGACACTTTATTTTAATTAAGTTAAAATGAATACAAAAATGACACAAGCATATATCTTTTAGAAACACAATTGTTACATAGGGTTATATATGTTGGATTTTAGATTATAAATATTCATTAGAAAGATAAAAATATTTCCTACATAATGATATTTTATTTATAATTTTTAGACATTAAATAATTTATTTTATTTATGACACAATGATGATGCAGTAATTACTATAATAGTGAAAAATTAAAATAATTGATATTATAAATACCCAAATAAATATAATATGAAACTTTTAATGAATTAAACTAATTTTATAGGATAATATAATATATTAGGATTTCTTTAATTGACTTTGTTCGAAGTAATCAATCTGTTATGAGTTTCAAAAAAATCAACTATTGAATAGTGTCAAAATTGACATAAAATAGTTCTTAAAACAAATATTATATTATTAATTGATATTAAATTCCTAAAAATCTATGATTCGGCCAAAAGACTTATAGCATGATAGGTTCATCATTAATGTACCACTTGGGGGTCTCTTGGATGTATATAGTAAGTTTATTAACCATATTATATAAAAATACAAAGAGACATTGTAAAAGTGAAACTAATTAACTTAGAGTTAATACTTAATGATAAGGTTAATATAAGTACCCAAACCTGTCTAAATTCTATTGGTTGAGTGGTTTTCTACCTATCCCCACCTTAACCTTTGAATAATAAGCTTTGGAGCCTTTATAAACCGAATATGAATTTATTATAAATTAATATTTCTAGCTTTTCCAAAGGTGCCCCTCACCCCTCTTATAAAAGGGCACTCCTACTTCTCATTTCTTCACACCTTCAAAGCCTTTTGGTTCGGCCAAACTCTGCACAAATACTCTCCCAAAATCCCTCAGTACAACCTAGAGGCCTTATTTTGATCAGAAATCCAACCTAAGGAGCCCTTTTGATCAAATCAAAAGGAAGAACCCGAAGAAGAGGTAATGATTTCACCACCCTTCTCCAAGTTCATTTCCTCTTCCACTTCTTCTTCCTTTGTTCTTACCATTCTAAAATAATAACTCCAGTATCTCACATATACTGTGATGTTATTATAAATATGGTACAACCATATTCATTATTCTATCCACCCTTTGAATAACATGTCACCATACGTGCGTACGTACGGACTACCGTCTCCACGTCGTGGTGTAATTGTTATTCAATATAATATTATTTGGATGGGTATAATAATTATGTGTAACTCATGTAAATAATAAATATAACATGTTAATGATTCTGTATATATGATATACCATCCATTTATATATTATTTTAATATCAAAAGAATGATATTGTCGCTCGTGCGTACGTACGGACTACCGTCTCCACGAACGCGATGAGATTCATTCTCCATCGTATCCATTCAAGTATAATTATCATTTGATGATTTAAAAATGATGTTTAAGGACTAGATATCATTCTGGATATGAATAAGATACAACAACCATGGATTATGTAACAAAACATATAAAAGAAAATGAGTAAGTTAACTCTCGAAACGACGATAATTCTAAGATATTATTAACAAATCAATGTTAAAAGATCATATATGATATCATATTATTATATATGATTCCTGTATAATTTAATAACAACTATTTCACCATTATACAGGAGGTTAATCTACCCCAACCAAGGAAAAGTACAAGGTAAGGGTTTACTTTACAACCTCTTCATTATCCAAGGTTTTTTATACGTAATAATCTACTGGGATCTCTTTATCATCCACATCCATGTTTCTTAAAAATGCATTTCAAAACATTTTTACTATTAACTAGAATATGAGTTAAGTCATTTATACCCTTTTTTACTTTTATAAGTGGTTTATAAAGGAATCTTTCGGTCGTTTTTCAAAACAAGGTCCTTTTTAACCTTTTCGACAGAATTAAGGTAAGAATGTTTTTTAACTTATACGGCGGGTGCGGCTATTTTCCGCCGTTATAAAATCTTCAAAGCTTCCCTTACAAGCTTATAAGAATATTTTCAAAGAAAATGTTTTATTTTATATGGATCTTAAATTATTTCAAAATAAAAGGAGATATTTCTTTAAAAAGAATTTTGATTTCATCTATGTCAACATCCTTTGATGGATTTTAAGATTATTTGAAGTTGATTTATTATGATACAAAACTTCTATATTGTATTGAAGGTTTTGTGATATGTTTGACTGTGGATGTGCTATTTTTATACCATTCATAGTTTATGGTGAAAGTATTGACATTTCATATGCTAGTTTTAATATGAATGTTTATGTTATGTTTAAACCTTTTCATATGGGAATGCATTGGACTTAATATGTGACGGGTGGATCCCGCTATAGCTCCTCGATGCATCGGTAGGTCTCATGAGACAAACTAGTGTCTTGGCACAAGGCCTTGACAAAATCTTATTTTTAGTCTTGGCATGAGGCCTTGGCTATGTGGTTATGATAGTCTGGCATTATGCATTCCAACATTATGAAAGTGGTTATTGATTTTTGCATGTGATTATTCGATTAGTAGAATATCCATGTGAATAAGTAAATGGCATTATTTCATTTTATTTATGCCATACCATGTTGAAAGTTCATATTTAAAAGGATTTTGTTTTAGTTATACATTGCCTTAAATGTTTATTCTTATTTATGAAAGTTTCCGCTATATTGTTATCCTTACTGGGCATTTGAGCTCACCCCTTTTCTATGTTTTATTTTTCCCAGGATGTGAAGAAGCAAGTTATGAATGACCTACAAGGATTTTATGAGGGGTTAATAGTGTGGATTGTGGAAACATTATGTTGTTGTAGTAGTTTTTCATTTTATGATGTAATGTAAAACTTATGAATATATCTAGTGTTTCCAAGGCTACTAAACCAATCGGTCTTTCGAGATTTGATCTTTCTTGTAATCATGCCAATGTTATGTAATAATGCACCGACTCTGGGTAACTGGGGTCGGGGCATTACAGTTGGTATCAGAGGAAGTTTAGTACAAACCTTGGATACTAGATTTAGATAAACTCTGATTAGAGCACGTAGACCTAAGATGAACTTTGAGGATTAGTATAGAAGAACTTCCTAGAATTTTGGTATTGTAGAGATTTTGTGAGTTTTCCGAGAAATACATCCCTGTCTGGATACGAGCAGGTAGAGGTGGCTCTGGCACAGATGTACCTAGGGGTAAAACCCGAAAACACCGCTTTGAGCTAGACTCGAACGGGAACTGGTGCACGACAACGGGCCTTGCTGCACTCTAGGTTACGACACTCCCGAGGGATATGCTTAGGATAACTCTCATTTTCTTTACAAATCATTATGAAGGGTTTATGAGTATATACTTCCTCAAAGAAAACATTTTTATGATTATGGATTATATCCATAAATAGTTCAAATTATGTTAAGTGTTTTTTAAGTATGGGATTATGTATTTTGATTCATAAACTGATCTAGTTTATGCCATGGTATATAAATGGTGCCCAGTAGAAGGAATGAGAACTCCAGAAATACACATGATTCAAAGAGAAGGAAGGATCATATCTTTCATGGTCTTAAGCTAGAATTTATAAGAGAAATAGTCTCCCATGTATTATCATCATATGAAGAATTAATATCATGTGTTGATAAGATATGTAATGAGTTTACTGAGTCCTATGGCTTTGAAGGGAAGCAAGAGAAGAAAAGGATGGAAGAGAGAAAGATAGATAAAGGGAAGAGGGAAAAGAAGAATTTTCCCATATGTGGTAACTGTGGAAAGAAACACCCTGGAACTTGCCTGAAAGGAATGGGAGTTTGTTATAAGTGTGGAGGAAAAGGGCACAAAGTACGTGACTGCAAGGGTAAGAAAATGGTTTTAAATGTACAATGCTTCATTTGCAAGGAGTTTGGACACTACGCGAACCTATGTCCCAGTCATCAGACTATGCCGCAAATGATGTTATTGGATAATAACCAAGTTATGATACTACCACAGATGAAGAGGAATTATTAGAGTTCTTATGTTGATTATGTCAATTGAGTGTTGTATCAACAATGTACTTGTTATAATAATTATGGAGTATATAAGGATTGTACTGCAGTACTATTTCATTAAGGACTTGAGATGGTGTGGAACAAAGAAAAGTGACTCAGTAGCAGGTTAAATGTTTGGAAAATATATGGTTGAGAGAAAGATAAACCATAAAATGGTTCAGATACCGAGGTGGTGATTTTAGAATAATACATGATTGATTTGGATAAATTATATTGGATATTATTGACTACCTTGAAGCTGATTAATGATTTGTATATTCCATCATTGTTGGGGTTTAAAACATTTTTGGATTAATGAAGTATATCCAGCATTCTATATGGAATAAGGGAACATGAATGTAATCAATAAGGAATATGGTAAATACATGATGAAGGTATTCATATGCTATTACGGGGTAAAAAAGATCTATATTATGTTTACCTTCCTTATAAATGTTGGACTGTGAGTTTGGACAGAAGTATTTTGGATAGTTCTAGTTTGGATTATTTTGGATTACCATAAAAGGAAAACCCGGAGGTTGGGCGGCAACCCGTCGAGTCCGACAAGGCTGCGAGACTTGAACCCGCAACTGAAGGGCGACAAGGGTGTATCACCTACCACTGGCCCATGAGATGTCCTGGATTAAATAATGTTGTTTTTTTTAAAGATCTGGTAGATTAATTATAAATTCATTTATTTTGGAACCATGTACGAATAGTATAAATAAATAAAAAATTACATTCTATTATCTTTTAGAGTGAATGATGAGTTTGTGGTAGAAACTTATTAATGGATAAAACTCTGATTATAAAGTAAGTATATCTCCTTATGATCTTAGCCAATCTCATAAATAAATTCCTCAACATTAATAATAGAAACTTAGAACAAAAATGTTGTCCTAGATGGTACCTTAAATCATCACAAATTTATGGCTTTGGGATTGTTGGCCTTTTCATAGCCATGTTCTCTACCACTCCCCATCAGATAATTGATGGTTAGATTTCTCTTCCATATCCATATTTTCCTACATGGAACCCTAGTATGTGTTATTTTCGGTAATCTTCATACTTTCCAATCTTTATTTTAAATAGAGGCCTCATTAATTCATTTTTCGATGTGGGATTTAAACTAAGATATTTTGAAATGTCAAAAATGTGTTGTCCCAATACCCTATATTTTGTTGAACTGATGGTACTTCAAATCATCATAGATTGATGAGTTTAAGGACCTCAATTTTATACTTGTTTGTGATTGATGACCTCAATCACTACCTATAAATATTTACGTTTTTCCTCTAATTATATGTCTCTAATTTCCACCAATGTTCTCCTAATCGAGATCATAATTTGGTGGTGACCCTTTGATTTCTCTTTTCCTCATATTAAAACTAAATTTTAGTAACCCAATTTCCGATGTGGGTTTTCCCACAAATATATTTTCTACTTTCAACCTTTTATTTTTGAAGAACAATTTCAAATTGCGAGGACGCAATTTATTGAAGGAGGAGAGAATGTAACACCCCATGATTTGAGAGTGTGTTATTTCTTAAAAATAATTCAATAACTTGCACTACACGCAACACCGAGTTCAATCACACCATTAAAAGAGGTCGTGAATAGTATTAACTACATTTTGAACTTTATATAATCCTTATAATTTTAGAATCCCTATTATGAGTTTCTTAGATATAATGCAAGAACAAATTCATTTTCAGTATTGCACTTTTATCAACTTTTAATAGTGAACCCTTTTTAAATACAATATTTTAAACTTTTTGACTAAATGGGGACATCTAAAATTTAAAATGAAACATCCCAAGCTTCCATGGTACACTTTCTTTGAATAATGTGATAGCGTGTGTTGTACGCAACACCGAGTTCTAACACACCATTACTAATCAAACTAGCCGTTATGAATAGTAATACCTACTTTTTGAAATTATATATATTTTATATTTGAAAATGGACTTCATTTTTGGATTCGGAATATCGAATTTAGCCTAAGGTGAAATTTTGGTACATTTCGGATAACTTTCATATTTTGATGAATAGTGAAAATTACTAAGTTTTAATTAAAAACAACTTTTTTAATCAAAATAATTAATAGTGATAAATTATGAATTTGAGTGGTTTTAAAGTATATTTAGAATATATTTTTACCATTTAATATAATTTTTGTCATTGGACATAATTTTACAATTAAACCGAACATAAACGAGTGTCAATCTTTTGATAGTTATTATCTCTTAAAAACACGCTTTTTGTTTTGACAGCGGGAATTAATATTAAATTAATTTCTTCCACTTCTGTGTTTTGAATTTAGGAAAATGGATTCCATATTTGGAATCAAGATTTTCAAATTGTGTAAATAGGTAACTTTTATTTTTAGACATTTTGAATAATTAATGCGGTAAATATTTTATTTACCATGGTTAAGGGTAAATCCGGTAAATAAGGGTTAAAAAATAATATTATAATAATACTAAATTACCCTGAAACGTGTCTTAACCCTATTGGTTGATACATGGTCGACCATGGGAATCTTTGGGTCTATTTTGGGACCCCATGGATCCACTTGTATGTGATAATGACACTTTATTTTAATTAAGTTAAAATGAATACAAAAATGACACAAGCATATATCTTTTAGAAAAACAATTGTTACATAGGGTTATATATGTTTGATTTTAGATTATAAATATTAATTAGAAAGCTAAAACGATTTCCTACATAATGATATTTTATTTATAATTTTTAGACATTAAATAATTTATTTTATTTATGACACAATGATGATACAGTAATTACTATAATAGTGAAAAATTAAAATAATTGATATTATAAATACCCAAATAAATATAATATGAAACTTTTAATGCATTAAACTAATTTTCAAGGATAATATGATATATTAGGATTGATTTAATTGAATGTTTTTGAAGTAATCAATCTGTTATGAGTTTCACAAAAATCAACTATTGAATAGTGTCAAAATTGACATAAAAGAGTTCTTAAAACAAATATTATATTATTAATTGATATTAAATTCCTAAAAATCTAAGGTTCGGCCAAAATACTTATATCATGATAGTTTCATCATTAATGTACCACTTGGGGGTCGCTTGGATGTATATAGTATGTTTATTAACCATATTATATAAAAATACAAAGAGACATTGTAAAAGTGAAACTAATTAACTTAGAGTTAATACTTAATGATAAGGTTAATATAAGTACCCAAACCTGTCTAAATTCTATTGGTTGAGTGGTTTTCGACCTATCCCCACCTTAACCTTTGAATAATAAGCTTTGGAGCCTTTATAAACCGAATATGAATTTATTATAAATTAATATTTCTAGCTTTTCCAAAGGTGCCCCTCACCCCTCTTATAAAAGGGCACTCCTCCTTCTCATTTCTTCACACCTTCAAAGCCTTTTGGTTCGGCCAAACTCTGCCCAAATACTCTCCCAAAATCCCTCAGTACAACCTAGAGGCCTTATTTTGATCATAAAGCCAACCTAAGGAGCCCTTTTGATCAAATCAAAAGGAAGAACCCGAAGAAGAGGTAATGATTTCACCACCCTTCTCCAAGTTCATTTCCTCTTCCACTTCTTCTTCCTTTGTTCTTACCATTCTAAAATAATAACTCCAGTATCTCACATATACTGTGATGTTATTATAAATATGGTACAACCATATTCATTATTCTATCCACCCTTTGAATAACATGTCACCATACGTGCGTACGTACGGACTACCGTCTCCACGTCGTGGTGTAATTGTTATTCAATATAATATTATTTGGATGGGTATAATAATGATGTGTAACTCATGTAAATAATAAATATAACATGTTAATGATTCTGTATATATGATATACCATCCATTTATATATTATTTTAATATCAAAAGAATGATATTGTCGCTCGTGCGTACGTACGGACTACCGTCTCCACGAACGCGATGAGATTCATTCTCCATCGTATCCATTCAAGTATAATTATCATTTGATGATTTAAAAATGATGTTTAAGGACTAGATATCATTCTGGATATGGATAAGATACAACAAACATGGCTTATGTAACAAAACATATAAAAGAAAATGAGTAAGTCAACTCCCGAAACGACGATAATTCTAAGATATTATTAACAAATCAATGTTAAAAGATCATATATGATATCATATTATTATATGTGATTCTTATATAATTTAATAACAACTATTTCACCATTATACAGGAGGTTAACCTACCCCAACCAAGGAAAAGTACAAGGTAAGGGTTTACTTTACAACCTCTTCATTATCCAAGGTTGTTTATACATAATAATCTACTGGGATCTCTTTATCATCCACATCCATGTTTCTTAAAAATGCATTTCAAAACATTTATACTATTTACTAGAATATGAGTTAAAGTCATTTATACCATTTTTTACTTTTATAAGTGGTTTATAAAGGAATCTTTCGGTCGTTTTCAAAACAATGTCCTTTTTAACCTTTTCGACAGAATTAAGGTAAGAATGTTTTTTAACTTATACGGTGGGTGCTGCTATTTTCCGCCGTTATAAAATCTTCAAAGATTCCCTTACAAGCTGATAAGAATATTTTCAAAGAAAATGTTTTATTTTATATGGATCTTAAATTATTTCAAAATAAAAGGAGATATTTCTTTAAAAAGAATTTTGATTTCATCTATGTCAACATCCTTTGATGGATTTTAAGATTATTTGAAGTTGATTTATTATGATACAAAACTACTATATTGTATTGAAGGTTTTGTGATATGTTTGACTGTGGATGTGCTATTTTTATACCATTCATTGTTTTTGGTGAAAGTATTGACATTTCATATGCTAGTTTTAATATGAATGTTTATGTTATGTTTAAACCTTTTCATATGGGAATGCATTGGACTTAATATGTGACGGGTGGAGCCCGCTATAGCTCCTCGATGCATCGGTAGGTCTCATGAGACAAACTAGTGTCTTGGCACAAGGCCTTGACAAAATCTTATTTGTAGTCTTGGCACGAGGCCTTGGCTATGTGGTTATGATAGTCTGGCATTATGCATTCCAACATTATGAAAGTGGTTATTGATTTTTGCATGTGATTATTCGATTAGTAGAATATCCATGTGAATAAGTAAATGGAATTATTTCATTTTATTTATGCCATACCATGTTGAGAGTTCATATTTAAAAGGCTTTTGTTTTAGTTATACATTGCCTTAAATGTTTCTTCTTATTTATGAAAGTTTCCGCTATATTGTTATCCTTACTGGGCATTTGAGCTCACCCCTTTTCTATGTTTTATTTTTCCCAGGATGTGAAGAAGTAAGTTATGAATGACCTGCAAGGATTTTATGAGGGGTTAATAGTGTGGATTGTGGAAACATTATGTTGTTGTAGTAGTTTTTCATTTTATGATGTAATGTAAAACTTATGAATATATCTAGTGTTTCCAAGGCTACTAAACCAATCGGTCTTTCGAGATTTGATCTTTCTTGTGATCATGCCAATGTTATGTAATAATGCACCGACTCTGGGTAACTGGGGTCGGGGCGTTACATTTCAGCTGACAAGTCTGTTATGTGGACTGTTTATGCAAGGCCATCTATGGGCACGTGCTGCATTGTCAGGCAAAAGATCTCCCAGAAATTTACTTTCTTAATGCTAAATGCCAGTTAAAGTTTATGGAGATTCAAATTTTCTAAAGTATAGAGTTTGTTGTATGGAAAGAGGTACTTGAATATGGAGAAGATATTTCCGAACAAGAATATCGAAGGACTGGATGAATATAACCCCTACGAAGGTCTGACCCAAACGTAGGGAAGAAGAATAAACCGTATACATGAATACATTCAGATCATGAAAAAGGATATGGGACAAATATGTTAAGGATGGCTATTTTTTGCGGATCTATACATACTGTCGTTTAAGACAAATAACGACAAAAGAGGCATTCTTCCCAAGAATGATGTTACCATTATTTAACAAACCCGTTAGGGGGTTGATATATGCAGGGCCACTTAAGGGCATTGGCTGCATGGTCAAATAAATAGCATCTTTTAGCTGACAAGTCTGTTATGTGGACTGTTTATGCAAGGCCACCTATGGGCACATGCTGCATAGTCAGGAAAAAGAATTCTCAGAAGTTTTACATTTTGTGATTGGAAGTCATGAAAAGGGTTATGAAGATCTGAAAATATTTAAGGTTAGGATTATAACACATAAAGATGGGTATTGTCCAATGTATATACAGATACATAGGTCAATGAAAACCATAATCATGTTGTGGCTGGGTCCTGAATTGAAATTTGGACTTCACTACATATCTCATAAGAATGAGAATCAAGCCATACGTAGTTCTTCAAATGCAGTTTAACGTCGTGCAGGACAAAGTATGAGTGATCTTAGTTTAGGGTCATAGAATATGGACCATAATAATGAATACACAGTGTGTATTTTCATGAGGACTTTTTAGCCAAGGGACTGAAAGTGAAATTTGGGGTTAGGCCCAAAAGACTTGGGACTGGATTCGAGGGATACTCGAATGTTCCTACGTATCCCATAAGGATTGGAATCAAGTCCACGTAGTTCTAGAACTACCCTTTGTACAAATTTGGTTCATACATGTGAAGGGTGAAAGGGGACTTTAGTGCAATGATGGTTTAACCTAAGATAAAAAGTTCAGGCATTACCATGTATGCATGTAGTCTTTTGAAAATGAAAACCATGATTGAAAAAAATCAATGTCAATAATGGTTCCTTCTCAAATGAGGAAATCAAAGAATATTGTAGTTTATTGTCGTACCGGACAAAAGTGTTGTATAGTTTAACGTCATATAACGAGGACGAAAGTGAATCAATGTAAAGATATTGATTCCAGGGGCGGTTTCACAAATCAAAATCATATGAGATGGTGATGAACCGATGTGATGAGATTATTTTTGGGCGTGAACCTTGGGAGGCTGCCTACATACCCAGCCTGGAGGGCAAGGATCAAAGTCCGTGTAATTCAATTAAAGAATGAATTAATGATCAAGTTGTTCTTGGGGACAACAATCTAATAAAAAAAGTTGTTGGGACTTACACATGGTTAGTGGCCCAAAGGGAGTGTTATGGTTGATGTTCGCTCTAAGCTCACGTGAGTCATACTCGGTGTGAGAAACAAGAGGTAATAACATCCTTAACGATGCACAGTTTAATGTCATGTAGGACATAAAAAAGGGACTATGCAGTTTAAAGTCTTGCAGTTAGGACTATTGGTGCTGCACAGTTTAGGGTCATGTAACAGGGACAAAATAACAGTTTAATGTCATGTAGGACATATCAAGGACTTTTTGTACAGTTTAGCGTCATGTAGTTAGGACGATGGGGACAATACAATTTAACGTCATATTGGACGAAAGGGGGATTGTGCAGTTTATTGTCATGTAGTAAGGACAAAAGAGTGTACCATTTTAACATCATGTTGGACGAAAGTGCGAATAGTTTAAGGTCATATGCATGGACCGTGAATGGTGCAGTTTAATGTCATACTGGACCATTGAGATTATATAGTTTAACGTCTTTCCGGATGTGAGGGACTTTTATACAGTTTATCGTCATGTAGTTAGGACGTCACAGTTTAACGTCTTGCTGGACATAAGGGATTTGCAAATAGTTTATGGTCATATACATGGACCAGGGATGATGCAGTTTAAGGTCATGCTGGACGGTTTAGGGAATTTGTTTCACAGTTTAATGTCGTGTGGGACGAAGTTGCAGTTTAAAGTCATACTGGACCATTGCTGTATAGTTTAACGTCATATATCAAGGACGAACTGGTGCTGTACAGTTTAAAGTCATGTAGCTAGGACTAAGGTGAACCAATATGAGGATATCAGTTTTGGGGACTTTTTTTACAGTTTATCGTCATGCTGGATGTTGGAAGTGCCACACAGTTTAATGTTATATTGCTAGGACACAATATAGTTTAATGTCATCTCGGACAAAAATATAGTTTAATGTCATCTAGGACAAAATATAGTAACCAATGTGACAGTTTAACGTCATGTTGGACGATAAGGGAACTGACACAGTTTAACGTCATGCTGGACGATGAAAGTGCCACATAGTTTAATGTCATGTTTCTAGGACACAATATAGATTAATGTCATCTTGGACAAATAAGGAACTTCTGTACAGTTTAATGTCATGTAGATAGGACAATAATACAGTTTAATGTCATGTAGGACATATCAAGGGACTATGCAGTTTAAACTCTTGCAGTTAGGACTATTGGTGTTGTACAGTTTAGTGTCACGTAGCAGGGACAAAATACAGTTTAATGTCATGTAGGACATAATACAGTTTAATGACATGTAGGACATAATTGCAGTTTAAGGTCATACAAGACCATTGCTGTATGAATCAATTGTAAGAGTCTTGGTTCTGCGAACAATATTTTGTGTTTATACAAAATACTTCTTCAAAAATCTGGCATTGGTTGGAGTCGTGATGTGTTCTCCATCCATTGAGATTAGAGAATACACTCCATTGGAGTAGACCTTATGTATTGAATAAGGTCCTTCCCATTTTGGTTCAAGCTTGGGAGGCTTCTTTCCTGGTATCATTGGTGCTCTGAGAACCAATACCAATTCTCCCTGAATGAATGAACGAAGATGAAATTTTTTGTTAAA
Organism: Viscum album; assembly: GCA_963277665.1. Classification (NCBI taxonomy): domain Eukaryota; kingdom Viridiplantae; phylum Streptophyta; class Magnoliopsida; order Santalales; family Viscaceae; genus Viscum; species Viscum album. The sequence goes on from OY728139.1 coordinate 138,379,684, forward strand.
AGCTCGTGCTATTCGATTCTGATAGATTTCCAAGTGGTGCAAAGTGCACAATCTTTTCTCATCTAACTATTCCAATTCATTCAACCACTTTTGGGATTTCTCATCTGTAGATAACTGATCACAAATTGCTATTCTGAGTGAGGGAAACTGAACTTCAATTGGCAAGACTACTTCTGTTCCATATTCCAATGAATATGGAGTTGACCGCGTTGCATTACGAGTGGTAGTCCGATAAGCCCATAAATCATGAAAGAGTTTATCAGGCCATGACCTCTTATCTTTATCCACCATCTTTTGCAGTATATTTGAAAGAGTCATGTTGAAGGCTTCTATCTGGCCATTAGCAGCTACATTATATCGAGATGAATGGTTGGACTTAATGTTGTATTCTTGATATAATTTCTTTACCACAGAAGAACAGAAGATGGTGCTGTTGTCCGTCAATATGGTATGAGGGACACCAAATATAGTAATAATGTTAGACTTGATGAAGCTAACAATGCATTTAGAACTGACTTCTTTGAGAGGTACTGCCTCTTCCCATTTGGAAAAGAAATCAGTAGCAGTAAGAATGTACTTAAACTGCTTGGCCGTAGCTGAAGGGTAAGGTCCCACCACATCCATTCCACATGTGGAAAATGGCCATGAGTATTTATCTGTATGAAGCAACTCTGGAGGTTTATGAATGAAGTTGGCATATACTTGGAAAGAATGACACTTCTTTGTAAAATTAACACAATCTTGTATCATTGAAGGCCAAACGTATCCAAGCCTTCGAATTTGATCAGACAGTCTATGTCCAGACTGGTGGGCACCACAGACTCCTGTATGCACTTCTTTTATGACAGCCATTGTCTCTTCACCATCAATACATCTGAAGAGAACTCCATCAAAACCACGTTTGTAGAGAATTTTCTCATGGTGGTTTGGGCTATCATAAAGATTAAAATTGACCACACTTCGCCGAATTTGTTCTTTCTCGGCTCTATCAGGTGGAAGTGTTCCATTTTGAAGGTATTCCCTGATAGGTGACATCCATATTGTAGTATGACTATACGGTTCATGAATGGGACTAATTTCATTAATTTACTCTCTTCTGACTTGAATATAAGGTGAAATTGCACGACGGTGGGCAATACAGATGGTTGTCTCGTCCCGATTTGGATCTGCTAAAGTTGTGGCTATATTAGCCAGTGCATTAGCTTGAGCATTTTGTGATCTTGGGACATAAGAAAATGTCAGTTCTAAAGGGAATTCCGACATTAGCCCTCTGACGTAATCATACAAAGGGATTAATTCTTCTTTTCTGATGGCATAATCCCCATTGACTTGTTTGATTACCAGGTCTGAATCACCTTTCACCTTTATGTGATTCACTTGTGCTTGAAGCGCTAATTCCAAGCCTGTAATGAGAGCTTGGTATTCAGCTTCATTATTGGTACCACCTTCCCACAATAAAAAGGAATAAGGTAACACTGCCTTATCTGGAGAAATGAGCACAATTCCTAAACCAACTTTGTTGAATTTAGGATTTTCCATTTTCTTCCCTGTTGGACTTCTGGAAGCACCATCAAAATACATTTCCCATGTTTGAGGAATCTCTTGAATAGAGAAAACTTCTTCCTCAGGGAGTTCAATATCTGAAGACGTGTCTTCCACTAAAGGATGTTCAGCCAGGAAATCAGCCAGAGCTTGGCCCTTAATTGCCTTTTGAGACACATACTGAATGTCGAACTTCTGTAGAATAACCGCCCACCTTGCCAGACGTCCTGTAAGCATTGGACAACTAAGGATGAATTTGAGCGGATTATTGCGAGATACCAATTGGACCTCGTGATGTTGCAGGTAGTGTCTCAGTTTCTGAACTGCAAAGATTAATGCCAGGAAGCACTTCTCAATACTTTAATACCAGGTTTCTGCTTCAAGCATAGTTCTACTGAGATAGTAGAGACTATTTTCATTCCCAGCATCATTCTTTTGAGCGAGAAAGGCACCCAATGATCACTCTAAAGCTGTCACATAGAGGATAAGCGGTCTACCCTCAACAGGTGGCATGAGTACTGGTGGAATCAAGAGGTATTTCTTGAGAACATCAAATGCTTCTTAACATTCTTCAGTCCACTGGTAAGTGACTCCTTTCTTCAATAATTTGGTAAAGGGTAAACATTTGCCTGCCAAATTGGCGATGAAACGCCGAATATAGGCTATGTGTCCTTGAAGTCCTCTTAATTCTTTCAAATTCTGAGGAGGTGACATACCAAGGATTGATTTGGTCTTCTCAGGATCGAATTCAATACCACGATGGCGTACAACAAAGCCAAGGATGTTTCCTGAGGTTACCCCAAAAGAACATTTGAAGGGGTTCATCTTTAAATTATGTTGTCGAAGCTTGTGGAATATGACTTCCAAATCAGCCAAGTGATTATAACATTGTTTGGATTTAACCACCAAATCATCTACATAGCATTCTACAAACTTCCCTAAAAGAGGTTTCAAGATACGATGCATGGCGCGTTGATATGTTGCACCTGCATTCTTTAAACCAAAGGGCATCACCCGGTAACAAAACACACCTTGAGGAGCTCTGAAGGCTGTATATTCTTCATCTTCTAGGGCCATTCGGATCTGATTATATCCAGAATATCCATCCATGAAAGAAAGTACTTCATAGCCAGTCGTCGCATCAATTAAGAGTTCTGTAATCGGAACTGGGAAATCATCTTTAGGACAATACCGATTAAGATCTCTGAAATCGATGCAAACCCTAATTTGTCCGTTCTTCTTCTTTACAGGGACAATATTATCCAAACACTTAGGATATTGAAATTATCTAACGAAGTTGGCTTTGATCAGTTTATCCACTTCAGCTTCAATTTTAGAAGCATAGGTTGGGTGTGTTCTTCTCGCGGCTTGCTTAAAACCTCGATGTTCTTTTGGTAAACCCAAATGATTAGTAGCAACATCAGGATCAAGCAAAGGAATTTCTGTATAATTCCAAGCAAAAATATCTTTATTTTGCTTTAGAAAAGAAATATATATCTCTTGCTCTCCAAAGGTCATGGCTGCACTAATTAAAGTGGGGCGTGGATCTTTCTCTGTACCCAGATTTACTTCTCTGAGTTCATCCACAGTGGTAGAGATACCCTCTTCAAATGCTGGAGGAGCATCTCTAAGATCTTCCTCTTTCTCCTCATCACTTGCTATTTCTTCCATTTCTACTTGCAAAGTAGATGACAAAACGAAATTCTCATGATCATTAGAGATGTCAAAATTTACGCATTTTGAAGAAGAAGCTTCCATTTCTGACCCTATTGATGATAATGGGTCTTCATTGGGAAATAAAGAGGAGATGATGGATTGAGAATCGACATCATTATTCACCTCTGGTGTTGCTATAACTTCTTCTGGCCTGATTAGCGAAGTATAGACTTGTTGGATTTCAGCAGATGAAATGAAAACGTCACAACTTATGCTTTCATCACTGCTTGGTAAGTTACCAATTTCTCCCATGTTGTCTGGCTCAATCGCCGTAATTGACATTATGGATCTTTCCATAAGAGTATTTTGATTTGGGCCTATTTTGTCAATTTGACTGATAGGTAACACATAATCTGTACTCACATGTGAAAATGGATTTATTGGAATTTTCTCCAAACCATATGGAGTATTAACTTTGGTAATTTCCTTCATTGTAGATTTTTCACTTCCCTTCATGTGATAAAATTCTGCCTCAATGTATTGAGATTCACATGTCTTGAATGGGGCCTTATCACCATATAATGTTCCAACTTGACCATCGAAACAGTATTTGAGACATTGATGGTATGATGAAGGAATAGCTGCATGCTGATGTAGCCAGGGTCTTCCAAGCAAGATATTGAAAGCTGAGTCTTGATCAACAATCATGAAATCCGAATTGGATACAAGATCTCCAAACTGAGTTCTGAGTGTAACTTCTCCCATTGGTTCTTGTTCATTTTTATCATATCCTTGTTACATCATGGTAGAAGGAGATAAATCAGATTCCGTGAGGCCCAATCAACGAAGTGTACGAATGGGCATGAGGTTGACTCCTGAACCATTGTCAATGAGAGCTCTTAGAACATCTACACCATTGACTTTTCCAGATAAGTACAAAGGTTTTATGTTCCCATGAAAAACATCATCTTCATATTTATCAGTAAAAGATATCACTGCATGGCATTCTGCAGGATTATTCTCTATGTGATAGATTTCAGCTGCAGCAATTTCAGCTTCAAACTCCTGAGGACTTGACAAAGCTTCGATGAGTGCTTCCCGAAGATCTTTTGACAGATTCAAAGCATCCAAAATTGATAACTTGGATGGTACTTGGGCCAAGTGTTTCAATATATCATACTTTTGATCTAGAGGTCTGTGTTTCCCAATAGGAATATGCGGTTTAGTAGGTACCTTGGAAGCAGATGCTTTGGAAGCTGATGCATCTTGTATTGAAGTTGGCAACATCCTTGGTTTTGGAAGATTAGACTGATTAGATCCATTTACTTGCTGAGATAAAGAAGATAAAACCTTTAATCGGTCTTCCAAAATAACTGTGCCAAAACTGAGTTGTCCATTGGCAGAAGAACTTGCTTGTTCTTTTTGAGCTCGCTGAAGTGCTCTACCACGAGTTTCTGCTGCATATACAGTGCTAGCAGGGGTAAAATTAGAGTAGTGGTTTCGGAAAGATCCACGTCTTCCCCTGTATCCTGAACCTCTAGAACCTCCTCGGATTCCCTTATTTGATACAGGGAATTCAGGCTCATCAACACTGGAATATGGATCTGTTAATTGAATCATATTAACAGAACCAACGATTAACTCTTCGTCTGATAAAGACTCTGCCTGGTTAGCCTGTTTAGGCTGTGCTGTTTGGTGGGACGGTGCCCGTGGCTTTGAAGTAGATGGCATGAAATCTGCCAGAGTCAAAGACAATTTAGGCTTTGATACATACTCATCTTCTCCTGATTCACCTTTCTTCTTTGAATTGCGCTTCCCTTTTGAGGATTTGTCTTTTGATGGAGGCTTTACTGCAGCATTTGTAGGAGACACAATTTGCTACTTCAATTGTGTTCGCAAAATGGAATGGGTCTGATTGATTGTCTTTCTGACCATCCAATCATCATATTTTTTCCAGTTTTGCTTTTGACTTCCTGCCACTCGCCTCCTTCCTCTGGATCTGTAGTAGTAATACACGCTACATGAGCTGAAGAGCCCTTCAATTTGACTTTTCCCAAGTCGACCATCTTTTGAAGGAGGTCTTTAAAGACAAAACACTCATGGATGGGATGCCCCAACATTTGATGAAAGGGACAATAATTGGGACGGTCTTCATCTCCTTCCTTGTTTGGCCTCTTGGGAACTGGTAATTGAACCAAATTATTTTCCAGAGCTGAAATGAAGTAACCAGGAACTTGCTCACTTCGGAAAGAGTATGTTTTACTCTTCATATCTTCAAATTGTTTCCGTCGTTGATCTTTTTGATCATTTGGACGAAACAGCCTTTGTTGTTGGCGGTCAGGAGGTGGAGCTCTTCGATAAGATGAAGGTTTTGAATTAGAAATAGGTACAGGTGCTTGTTTAAGAATAACTGTATCAGTTTCAGCTTTACCCATTCTCCTTCCTGGAGCTGATGGAATTATACGAGATTTAACCTTAGCCTGTATAAGGGAATCTTTAATCTGTTGAGAGATTGAAGTAAGGTCTTGAAACCCTCCTGTGTATTTCACAGGGATCAATGGTGTGCGTAATTCGTCACGCAAATTTGCCACACAGATTGGAAACAGTTCCTCCTGAGGGAGTACTAAACTCATGGAATACGTTAATCCCTTCCAACGAGCAATGAAATCAGAGACTCTTTCATTCTCCCTTTTCTTGCAGTTTGTAAGATCAAAAACTCTCGTTTTTTGGCAATGTTGAGATAAACTGAATAAGGAATTTTTGACGAAGATCCTCCCATCCAATGACTGGCCGAGATTGCAAGCTTGTATACCAGACAAAATCTGGTCCTTGCAAGGTTCGTACGAAGCATCTGAGTTTCACTGCTTCTTGCTGCTCTGAAGTTCCCATCATAGGATCACAACAAGACACGTAATGCATCAAATGTTGTTCGGGGTCGCCTGATCCATTGAAAGTAGGGAAAATAGGGTTTCCAAAACTGGATGGAGGAGAAATTGAATCTACCCATTCAGGGTAAACTTTTTTTTCAGGTTGAACTTGCGCCCGTTTCCCTTCCATAGTTTCTAACCAACCTGTTAATGACACAATAATAGTTATTAGCTTTTGAGAAACATCAAGTTGAACTTGGTTTTGGGTAGGTGCAATGAATGGAGCTTGGACAGACGTGGTGGTTGGTGCTGCAACTGATGGTAGTGCTACCAACTGTTGTTGCGTTTGACCCGTAGGATTAGACCTCTAAGGGTGTAATGATAAAGGAGGATATTCCTGATCCATCTCAGTAGTTACAACAAATTCCTTCAGCTGTCGGACTTCATCATTCTTAAGAAAAATACTACTCTGAAGTAGTTCTGCATTCAACCTTCTTAATTATTTCATTTCTTCTTCCTGTTGTGCAAACCTTTGCTCTAATGAGAACGATTGACCTCCTTCAGAGGAAGGGTGAGAAGTAACCTGATTCTTTCCTTTCCCCTTATTGGATCCTTTTCAGAGAGGGGGAAGTGGGTTACTTGAAGGAATACTCAGATTTTGGGTAAGCCTTTGATTACGTGTGCGCACACCTTCTTCATTTAGGTCTGTGTGCACATCTTCTTGAGCAGGAACCTCTTCGTCTGATCCCTCTGATTGAGCCTCATCTGGTGAATCAGCAGCACTGTCATTGATGACGTTAATGGATGCATATTTCATGGAATCCTTTCTATCAACATTTCTGTGATATTGTCTTCTTCCATGTCCATGATGAGACATAGAATTCCATTGACTTGATCCCTCAGGAACTTCTTGGAGAACCGTCACTTAGAGAGAATCTCCTGATAGCTTGGCTCTTCGTTCCTCTTGAGGCTTATTCCCTAATCAAGAGAATACTAACTTTCTCTGAGGGAGGGATTGAGGATTTGAAAAAGTCCTCAGTCCGGTGGATTGGGGATGTTCCTGCTGCTTTCGCTCAACTCCTCGAATCCTATTTGTTTATTCTGAGGGTTGGTTTAGAGAAGTCCCCAGTCTGACAAGATGGGGTGTCTCTTGACATGGAATGTCTGAGATCTTCTTAAAATTTCTCTTGATCTTGCGAATCTTAGTTCGGAAATTAGCTGGATGCATCAACCTGTATCCACTTTTATCGCCTGGTTCAACAGACCGTTGGATGATTTCCGAAACTTCTGTCATTTGATGACGTGTTTGCTCCAGACGAGAGGCTTGTGCAATATTCTCGCCTGCTTGATGTAGGAGCAATTCAACAACTTGTTCTCTATATACATGATTTTGAGAGGAACTAGTTGAAGCATGTTCTTGAGCAAGCTTTTGATTATGAACAAATCCCATTGACTGTGGCCGGCCATGGGAAATAACATTGCATGAGACCATTTTCGGCGGGCTTTACTGACTGGAAAGAACTGTGAAATGTAGTGCTCCGTGGACACCCCATCCTCTGATATGAACATCAGATGGAGCATTGGCAATTAACTGACGGAATTTTATTAGTGCGCCAAGGCATAAACGTTGAAGGGTTCTCTGTTTCTTTTCAGCCTTCGGATACCGAGAGACTGATAGAGATGCCAAATCAATCTGGCATTGTAACCCTTCTATTATCTTAATATGATTTTCATAATCGTCGTAAGATAATACTTTCTTCTTCAATTGACAATGAGTCTTCCATATGTTGAGACGAATATCATGGATTCCATCATCCGTCAACATTTTTGGAATGTCGTACTGGGAGTCAGCCAAAGGCCAAAACATGACTGGTAATTCACCTTTTGCCAGTTTTTTCCTCATGTTCAGCATTTCCTCTTTATCATTAAATGAATATTCTTCTACCTGTTTTGACCAGAGTTGGTGATTCCTTGTTGCTTCATCGGATTCAACAAGATTGGTAGAGAGATCACTATTCATGCTGGAAGATGAATGACCCAGGGATGGTTCGGAGAATAACCTGAACCCCAGGCTATCTTCTGATGGAGAAAGAGTTTCACCTGCCGATAGTAAAGCATCAGACATGACTGGATTTACGTTTTCAAGTTCCTCGAGATAGGAGGGCTTTCTCATCACTACATTGCATTCTGAAGAATTTTCAAGACAACATGAATCACTTCTGCGGAGAGGACTTTCACAGTGAAGTTCATCATCATGGGGAGGACCACCATAATGGGTTATAGAAAATGATGAGATCTCTTGCTCCATGGTCTTCTGACCACACAGAGGGTTCCTATGGCTCTCATCTGAAGAAGAAACTTCAAGATTGACCGAATTTTCATGAAGCAAGCTTTCATGAGGAAGTGTCTGTTGAAGACCTTCAAAATTAATGTTCCCGTTATTGGGAACTGAGGGAGTAGAATCTTGAATTCTGACAGATAAATGTCTGAGGGCTTCAAGAACTCCAGCATCGAGCAAGGCCTTGTTGCAGATTGGCCTTTGATCTCCTGACTATGCTGGGCGGATCTTTTTCTTAGATGCCTTCTTACTCACTTTAGAAACCACTTTTTGACGAAAGTGGTTACTCTGAGCAGGTGTATGTTCCTGATCAGGAAAGATGGTCAGTTTAGGCTGACGATCTCCACTCAAATCAGGTGTATGTGCCTGACTTGGTTTTCCGATTGATATGGGGGAGTATGCCCCATAACCCTCTTGGACTGGAACAGATGTGTGTGTCTATTCCGGAGTGAATCATTGATGTGTCACTCCACTGATAGGGATAGATTTATGTGTCTATCCCTGAGATGATGCTGAATCTGTTATGATATCCTGGCAAGCATCCAGAATATGAGCAGGAATTTGATTCTTCTCTTTCACCATCGACAAAATATGTTTGGTGACTTCAGCCGCCAGAACGGGGATAGACGTCCATTCCGGGCTTGGAGTAGGTGTATGTTCCTGCTCTTGTCCTCCTTTTCCTGTCTGTGAATCCTGACAGTACTCAAGTGTGGAGGCAGAGAGTTGAGTCTGCCTCCTGTTTGTCGTCGGGGCTTTCCGACTAACTTCTCTGTGCGCTACCAAGAGAGACTGTCGGTAGGCTTGATTAGTATTAGCAGGTGTATGTGCCTGCTGATTACACTTTGCCAAAAGTGGTTGCCAAGATCCAACATATGTAGTCAGACGAGCCTGCTGACTAACTGGTGATGCATAAGCAGGTGTATGTTCCTGCCTATAGTACTCCGCCGGAATTGCCTGGCGGGATTGGCTTGATGCTGCCATACGAGTCTGCTGGACAGCGGAATTAAAATGGACAGGTGTGTGTGCCTGTTCGTTGTTTTCCACAAAGTTAGGTTGGTGGACTTCTCCGGAGATGGCAGGGATGACAACCTTCCCATTGTTCACCGGATTCCGTCTCTGGCGGTTCATCTTGCCTGCTCGGGTTCGAGGAACCTGAGCTGAATGCCTGGAGTCGGTACCCTCATCATGATGAGGGCGCACTACCACACGAGTCTGGCGGAGATTGTTGATGGGAGCCCTTGAGAAGGACTCCTGTATTTTTGAATTAAGGCCCTGCGGGGCCTGCTCATTCACTTCCTCAGAGTAAGGGAATGAATGGAAATTGCATTCTAGGGATAACGACCCGAAACGGTTGGAGACGGTAGTCAGCACCGCCAGCTTCTTGATCGCTAGCCGCCATTGTCCGGACGACCAGGTAGAGTTGTTAACTTGGAGGGCTTGACGAGCGGCCTCCAGAGTTGGGATAGTACCGTTGCAACGGTACTCCTTAACCAGTGCATTAGAAACCCAGTGTTGAAGACGCTGAGTTGGTGATGTCATCCTCAGAGCGGATGACGTTCCAGCAGGAATATCAGCATTGGTTTTCATAGCAGCAGACCTCACAGTAGAGGTGTTTACAGCAGCAGTATTCACAGGGGTGAATTTAAGGAAAGCCATTTTGCATAAGATCTTAGAAAAGAGTGCCTGTTCCATATAACAGACATAATCAAGATGAATCCGGCCACTACATCTTTTGGATGAGCACATGTCAATGATTGCTTTGTTGGCCCAAGGGGCCTAGCAAATAAGAAGAATATCACTTTAACTTGGTTAAGGATTCACGTCAGGTTCACCATTATTGTTTCCTCACGGATTATGGGGATGACCTCCTGGACGGGAGATTCAAACGTTCCGATCCGTTTCTAGCGGGTTTGTTTGTAGAACCGGAAACATCCAATTATTCCACATCCGTTTGGACCTACTTTCCAAAGGTAAGCTCTCATTATCTTGTGGACTGATGAGGCTTAGGAATTTTCATTGGTCGAGAGGATGGGAGGTCGGACTCCTCACACCTTTTTGAGGGGAATTATTGTCTACTCCGGGACTCTCTTTATAGATTTAAGTTATGTTCGTGAATCCTTATTACATTACCAAGTATAAAATGTTCTTTCCTTTAGTTTTAACAATCAATGATTGAATATGCAAGAAATTTAGAGAATATTTTATATGTATTCGAGGTTCTTCATCAATAGAGAATCATCTATATCTGTTTAGAGATTATTGGTCAATGGTATCCTTCAAAACATTTATAAAAAGTCTGTTGGTCATTATGATGACCAGGCTGGTTTTAAAGCCACTAAGTGGGGCACATGAAGTTTATCGTCATTCAGAAGGACATGGATTATTTCAAAGTTGGGATCGAACCCATAAATGGGCTACCTACGTATCCTTTATTATGGAAAAGGAATCAGAACCCACGTAGTTCGAGTAATGGAATATGATTTTTATGATTGATGGCTCAAAGAAGAATGTCATAATTACTTTTACACTCTAAGCTCACGTGAGTCATGCTCGGTGTGAGAAACAAGAGGTATTGGTAAAAAATAGACAATTGTTCCATGAAAGATGCAATCATAAGAAATTGTTTGGGGCTTATGTATGTATGACTGCCCAAATAGATGAAGATTTAGGATTTACTTTTAGAGAGAAAATCCAGGAACAGGGTCCATAAAGGTATATGTGCTTTATTGAGATTTGAATACTCTAATATTGGGGCTTACTCCTAAGGAGGATTCCCAATTTAGGAGGGGACTTATGATTGGGTTTTACTCATGAAAAAGGAAACCCAAATCAAGGGTAAATTAGGACTGGTTAAGAGAAATTATGGGACTTGGGGCTTACTCCTGAAAAGGAAGCCCAAGATTATGACTGGGACTTGCTCCTAAAAAGGAGGCCCAGGTTAGGGGACTTGGGGCTTACTCCTAAAAAGGAAGCCCAAAATTATAACTGAGTCTTATTCATGAAAAGGAGACCCAAGTTGGGGATTAAGGTTTGGGGCTTACTCCTGAGGAGGATGCCCAGTATTTGAGATTGGGGCTTACTCCTGAGGAAGATGCCCAGATTAGAGGATTTATAACTGGGGATTATTCTTGAAAAGGAGACTCAGGTTAAGGATTCATTCATCTTAAAGGATGAGGTTGAATGAATGAACTCTCCATATTTAGTGATATAAGGATATTTAAATCACTAGGTTTTGAGAGATATTCCACAGAATTCCTTTCAGATAAGGAAGTCAAATCAAGAAATCATGCCATAAATGACTTTGAAGAGTGTCTTGAAGACTGAATCTTGAAAAGGAAAGGTGTGATGGCTTAAGAGGGGTAAAATGGGCAAGATGGGCACCCAAAAAGATAGGGGCACGCAAGTCTTGAAAGGCATGCAAGTCTTCCGTGGGCGCGCAAGTCTTGGTCGCGCAAGTAGACTTGCGCGACATGAGGGGTACTTGCGCGATTTTCAACCAGCAATAGAATACTTGAGCGACTCTTTATAAATCCCTTTAGAATCCTCTTGAGGTTCTTCCAGAAGAGGGACGCACAAGTTATATTGAAGGAAATAAGTCGGCGCGCAAGTGTTGATAAGTTTCAACACTTAGGCCTTCCTTCTTCTCTTTAGATATTCCGTTCTAGGTAAGAAATTACCTTAGAAGTGTTCCGGAAGCTTTGAGAAGAGACTTGGGCGTTGGAGCTTCAATCCGAGTTTCTGAAAAAACATCCTCCCGAATGGGGGGCCCACAGGGTCTATTTATAGGCAAAAGAAGACCCAGGGCGGTTACCGAGCAGTTACCACTTTAGGTCGCGCAAGTCACTTGCACGACCATAAGGCGTCGCGCAAGACACTTGCACGACCACTAGGCGGCGCGCAAGTGTACTTGCACGACCATGAGGGAACTTGTGCGACCTATGGGCAATGTTCTCCTTGTTCATCCCTTTGTCGATTTTTGATGTTTCTTCAAAGGATGAATCACATTGGACTCAGATATTCCCCTTTTCTGATTTTTAGATTCTGTGACGAAAGGAGCGTTAACAGTTACCTATCCCAAGGTCTACCCATTCAAACATATGCGCAAAGAATAATGATGCATGATCCTTTCCTAGGTCTCTACCCTGAAACCAGTATCACTTTGTTTAGTAGCCATCGTAAGCTTAATGGTCCGTGCAACAGATCATAGGGGGCCCTAAACGCCTATGTCTCTGCCGGTCTCTAGTGTTTACCCCACTTTCTAAACATGAATAACACTGTTTCCCTACCATCCCATGCATCCTCACCTGTGTCTAACTCCAAACTCCATCCTATCCCTAAACTAGAGCCTTTGATACCACTCTGTCACGACCCCCTCCCCACAAAGTGTACCCCTCTTGGGCCGGCAATGTGATAAGGGAGATAATGACCCCCGAGTCCCGCCTCCAGTAGGCCCTGGGTTGGAGACTAGCACCGAGGGTATAATACACACACAAATTAGAGGCATTACCCTCTAAGAAAACACATACAGAAGAAAGAGATAGAATAGACTCTAACCAACTCCAACTCATAACTGAAATATAAAAGAAACCCAAGTACATATAAGAAATGTCATGAAAAAGTACTACAACTGAAAGGGAAAACTAAAAGTACCCAAAAGAATGTAAAACGGCAGCGACCACAATCCCAAACAGCTCCCCTCCAACTGCAAGCTAGTTGTAACCAGCTTGATCTCTAACCTGCTACAAGTGACATGAAAAACAATTTATATATACATAGGGTGAGTATGACAGTATACTTAGTAGGATCCTCCCCATGCCTCTCGTGCAAAAGTAAAGAAAGCATGCTAAAGCCCAGTGAACAACAACTGAAACTAACTCATTACCTAAACAGGTATAATAAGTTCCCAACCTCACCATGGCTACTCTCACCAAGTAACGCATACAAGAATATAGCATATAGTAAAGAATATCAATGGTACCCCGCTACCACTTCTCCACTGGTTTGCCGTTTTTCCCCAACGACATACGTCCTGTGCATCTCTCTCCAAAGGCTTGCCCGCAGACACCTGGGCTAAGCACCACACCATCCTCACAACCAAAAGTAACCATGTAGTTTCCTGGAGCCACCACAGCCCGCATAACGTGTATCATACATCAGGTATAATACCTCAAGCCCTTACAGCCCATACTCCTAGTAAGGATCCTCAAGCCATCATAGCCTATACACATTACACCTATAGTAGTCCATAGGATACTATATCCAGAACATATGTGTGTGAATAACCACAAGCCATTACAGCCCTATACACACATATATGGGGTAACTAACCATTGTGCCTCATGGAACAACTATCTACCAAGAGAAGAGAGCGGGGCCAAAGGGGGTAGTCAGCCATTCAACCTCCCATTAGAATGTTGGGGAAAACACCTCCCCAGGGCTCAGAATCCCCGGGGTGTCAGTTGCCCTTACCGAGATGGTGGAGTGGCGTATAGAAACACAAAAAGTAAAGAATATATATAACTCACAGCCACACTATGGGCATTACCTAGTCATTGCCACAACTGTAGCTAACGTCTCTCAGACTCCAGGCTGCTACTTCTAAGACTAGGTATCCTATAAGCACAAAACCATTTGAAGAGATTTATTAGATTACTCCATTCTCATTTTATCAGTTCCACTGTACGTTAATTAATTCTTTAAACATTAATTAACCATGAGCAATTTACCACATTAAACTAAATTGGCATCACATTCAAAAACTGCTCCTTTTTAGGATTCACATCACTATTAAATTCCAGTTTCTCCATCCCCGTGGATTATCACCATTTAAAAAAACTTTCATTTTAGAATTACATTTCCATAATCTCAGGAATTCTAGAAAAACATCCTATGCTACTAAACACAAAGGGGATCAACACGATGAGTAGATATACTACCCGTCGAGTCATTGCCTCCTATAGCAAGAGCATAGACCCATCCTCCATCGAGAGGCTAAACACGGAAATTACGTGGCATACCCTGCGTGTCTTCGCCTTCTTCGGAAAGAGGGTAAGCAATACCAGCTTCCTTGAGAAGTGGGGAAAAGTAAAGCAGATAAACAACCAAACCAAACCACCAACATCAAACCATTACATTCATCTCATACCATCATCCTTGGTGTCCTCCCCGACACCCACATGCATAAACCGATGCATCTCACCACACTAGGCGTCATCCGCCACAACCACAAGTACCCATACCTCCACATATCACAACAGCCATCTAGGCTCACATCAAATCACAAGCAGCAGGAAATCAAAGATCACAAAATGGGCTCTCGGCCCTTTAACAAGGCATTCAGCCTTCATACAAAATGAGCACTCAGAGCTCCAAACCACAAGGCATTCAACCTTACAAGCAAGCGGGTAACACAGAACCCTTTTGAAATTATCGAACTAATAGTTCTTTAATCAATCTTGAGTTAACAGATTCATTATCATGCCTCTTTATCTTTAGCCAATTATTTAACAAATAATTCCGGCTTTACGTTCTTTATCAATTTCCATCATGAACGAGCATCTAATTAAAGAAAATCATAGATATCACTCTATCTAGGAAAACATGAGGCAAACCGTTATCACGGTACAAAGTGACATCATGGGATCAACAAATTCTTTTAATCCAGTTCAAGTATTTAATTAGGTCAATTTCATTGTGATCCAAAGGGTTAAATCATGATAATTCTACAGTTACACATAAATAATTAGAGAAGCCATGAATCCCCTACCTCGAAGAGTTCATGACGTCCTTTGTCCACACAACGGGTCACAGTCCTCTTCTCCTCACAACAGTTGCATCCACCGGAGGATGCCACGGTACGAAAGTAGCAACCAACCCCAAGAAAACCCATTAGAACCATGGAGATTACATGCTAATATGGAAGGGAGAACAAGAGAAGGTGATCCCCAAAGGAAAAATGATAAAACATACCTTATATGGAAGAACGATCGACACAACTTGGTTGTATCAAACAGAGCGGAACTGATCCGAGTAACGTTTGATTGTGAAACTCTTACGGGAATGATTGCAAGGTTTTGGCGTCTCATAGATGAGAACCAGGAGAAAGAACAACGAAGAATGATATCTCATTCCATTTAAATAATAATAATTAGAGAGGCGACCGTTTAAGATCCGATTTATTCTCCATTAAAAACGGATCGCATTAACCCACGTGGTTTGACCAAGTAAAAACATCCCAGCCTTTGGAATAATTAATATATGATTTATGGCCTTTGAATCGACCTTAATGTCCATAAAATAAGGTTTTAAAAGTATTTTACGTCAATGAAAACGTCAAATTTGCGAAGCAGGAAACATTGTTCACATACTCAAAATTTGGAAAAGGAATGAAAAGGTCACCGTTAGAAGGTTACTGTTCTGGAAACACTGTTCAAGTCTACAGTTGGAAGGTCACAGTTAGAAGGTTACCATTCTGGAAACACTGTTCAAGTCTACAGTTTGAAGGTCACAGTTAGAAGGTTACTGTTCTGGAAACACTGTTCAAGTCTACAGTTGGAAGGTCACAGTTAGAAGGTTACCGTTCTGGAAACACTATTCAAGTCTACAGTTGGAAGGTCACAGTTAGAAGGTTACCAATCTGGAAACACTATTCAAGTCTATAGTTGGAAGGTCACAGTCAGAAGGTTACCGTTCTGGAAACACTATTCAAGTCTACAGTTGGAAGGTCACAGTTAGAAGGTTACTGTTCTGGAAACACTGTTCACAGAACTGAAAATTCGGCAAAGTGTTGGGGATAAGTCACCTTGACCTTCCAGAACACCTCCAACACCACATTTTCACAAAGTAATGGACCAGGGAGGTCCGTGCCATTACACATAATGTGTGATACCCCCTATTATATGATCAACCCATGGATTGTGGGGAATTTATTGATTGAAAACGTTTTATTTTCACAATGTGTCTAAACTGTGCACCACATCCGAATATCTTATTGGGTCACATAGTAAGGTTATATGGTTTGTCTAATTTTCTGGCCTTTTACAAAATACTATTCATGAGGTATATAATTTCTTTTTATTTAATTTTAAAAATATTATATTCCAAATATTAAGTTTATATTCTCCCCCATACAACCCTAACAAACCTTTTTTATCCTTGTAGTTTCCAGAGAGGATATTTTGGCCCCTCAATACCCTTTTCTTGTTATACTAACGTAATGGTTATCTCGTTCATTCTCTACTATGTATGTGGTTCTTATATCTTGATTTATATTTAAGAATCTCATTCTCTCATTCAAATATTTTAATATATCATCAGGAAAATCATGGATATGAACTCTATTTTGTTATGTATTATTTCATGGTAATGTTCATAGATAATTTACAATTTCACCATTCATTGGAAAATCACATTTCATATATCAATTAATGGATTTATGTTTAATGAGATGTTGTTTCAAAATTATTTAAAATTAATTTAGTTTTATATAATAAAAGAATTATTTTAAAATTGATTCTAAATTATTTATGTACACATATTTGATATAATTTGATATATAATTTGAAATATCCATGTAATGTGAGGAATACCCCAATTTCAATGTTATTAAATAGAGGAGTAATTTTAGAAAGGTGATGAATGTATTTTGAAAATGTTATTCATATAATAATTTTATGTTGATCATGATATGATTCATTAAAGTGAAATTTTATTTGATTTTGCCTGAAATGATGAAAACCAATGTGTAGGTATTGAAATGTGAAAATCATTTTGAGAATTGAAATTGGTCAATTTTATTTTGAAATAATTATAAATTATTGATTTTCAATATGATTATTTTATTTATTAGATGGTTAAATAACATGGGGCATGGGTAGTAAGATTTTAATTTGGGAAAACATGATAGGATCAGGATCCTCTATCTATTGATTAATAATTATAATGATGTTGAAACCATGTCGTCATAGGATACTCTGGGAGAGTTCACATTTTTTGTTGTAGATTATTTAACATGAATGGGTTCCACTATTGGGGTGTTGACTATTTTTAAGAAAAAATGTATGAATAATTATAATTAATGGGATGTTTGAGCATCCAATATATTGTTATGAATATAATTTAGAAATTTTTATTATGGTTCTTTGAGTTATTCTATTTTATATTCATTTTGTTGATATATAGATCTAATTTGTTAAAGAAAATTTATTTATATATATGATTTTATAAAAATTGTTCTTTTATGCTTGTCTGAATGTGGCTTCAGAATATCAACCAAGTATTCGAACGAACTCCTGATTTTATTTAAATATAGAAATTAAATGACATGCCTTGTTTTATTTAATTTGAGGGAATTTTTTTTGTTATGATACTTCTTATGGAATTTTTTGTGAGACCCCATTAGGATTTATAGAACGAAATGTAAGTTATCCTTTGGACATTTTTAGATTTTATTATTCCAGGTCAGAGGAGATTTAATGAACCAGAGGGAGGTAGTGATGTTCAGGATCTGTTAGACCCAGAGTCTTTCATTTGGATGATGATGATTTAATCCAATTGTTACATGGTTTTTTTGAGTTTTTATTATTCGTTATTGAGTAATTTGAGGTTATACTACTTTGCTTCATTTTATTCCTATTTTGATTCTACGCATATCTCAATTTAGATTTATAAGAATAATAATTTTTATATTTTGACATCAAATTTATTTGACAAAATCATCCCACCTATTATATTTTACAATTCATGGTAATAGTATCCTACCCTTGGAGATTGGGAAATCATTTCGTGCTATAATATATCTATATCATGTATCATGGTACTTTGGTATTTAGGCTGGTTCATGACAAAATCAATGTTAGAGAAAATTATAGTGATTCCATTGAAAAATATTTAAAAATCCTATATAAAATAAAATATAAAAACTAAATACTTTTATTAATAAATAAAATATCCAAAATAGTTTTTAAATATATTGAGATTGATGAAATTTATATCTAATTTAAAATGACTAAGATTTTTTTTGAACATTTTTTTTCTTGATTCAAGTGAAAAATAGAGGATATTTTGAAATAAAATATTGAAACTCAATATATATCTTTAGGATGATAAAATAGATAGAGTTTAATAAGGATAGATTATCAGTTTCATTAAAATAAGATTAGATCAATACTAAAAAATAAGATTGTAAAATATATTATTACCTATTTATAACATTTATATCACAACCCCTTGAAATAATAAACTTGAATTAAAATAATAAACATCATTATTATATAATTATTCATGTTAAATAAATCAAAGGGTCAGTATATACACGATATAAATGTGAATATGGTAATAATAACAAATATGTCATAATTGATTTTAAATTGAGATTAAATTCCTTTCAATGATTATAACATTGAAATAGGGATTATTAAATTAATAAATTATGTGTATAAAATGAAAATATAAATAAGAAAATTTTAAATAAAACAATAAATAAGAGAGGTATAATACATAAATTATCATTTAATAGAAAAGACAATGAAGAATTTATATAACCCATTGAAACAAAATTATGTTTTGAAACACTTAAAATGTTATTGGATTCATGACAAATCAGATTAGATGAAATTATAGGAGTTTAAATATAATTTACAATAAATTATGAAGTGTGTCGGATATGAAATGTAAAATGTTAGTTTATATATAATACAAATTAAATTAGGTCCGTAACATAAAAATATGCGTCAATTAATGAAAACAAAAATATAAGGACAAACCTATGGTCGAACTCATCACATATGTTATTTAAATTATAGAATAAATAAATTTATTAATTACTTTAATTATTAAGAACCATTTTCATATTTTTTTTACTTTTCATTTATTTGTAACCATGTTATATTTAATTACATAATTAATTATTATCATGCCTAATGTTTTGACAATACTCAGGTAATTTGTCCAAAATGACATTGGAATGATCGTTATAGTCAATGAGGTCAATTTTAAATAATATAAAAAATAAAAATCAATAAGTAATTATTATTTTAATCCATCGTTAATTATTTTAAAAATAAAATATGATTATAAAATATTAACTATGATATAATTATATAGAAGGGAGGTCGCACAAATAGATAGGTAATAATTTCTTTTTTAAATAATCATTGTGGATAGAAGGTATAGAAATATTATCAATAAATAATAACCATTATATTATAAATACATATTTAGTTATATGAATATACATATATATTATCCATGTGATTATTTGATTAATAATTAATCATATCTCATAGTGGCGGTAATAGTCCACACGCACACCCAAATAACATTATCATTTTTCTCTGAATGAATAGGTAAATATATAATTGATATATTATCATTAAATAATGATAAATATTTAATGAATATATATATATATAATTATTTCAAACATCTATAATGGGATGTTATTGAAAATCAAATACATCGGTTTGGGAGGTTGTAGTTTTTCATACACACAAATGATTACATTGATTCAAATTTGACGAAGTTGTATATATAATAGTTATTAAATTAAAATAATAAATTATCACTATATGGGATATACGTAATTTATTTTATTCTTATGTTTTATATTTTATGGAGTTCAAAACTAATAGAAATAAAAATCTCTCAGTTATGAGATACATATTCAATAGAGAACCTCATTTTGGATTATACAGAATGATTTGATTGATTGAATTTATGATTTAAACAATTCCTAAATGATCAATACACGTAATTATTGAAGGTATTTTTTATATTATTTTAAAAACAAAATATGGTTTTATGTTTCAATAAAAGAGTAACGCAAATTCTTTTTTATAAATTATTGGATGGTTAGTGTTTGAATTTCATAAAAGGATAAATTATAATTACCTCAGGTTCAATTAAAATAATTCTAAAAGGATAATGTTTAGAATTTTGGTTAGGATAAGGTTGAAATATATTTATACAACATAATTATTTATTTTTTATTTTAATAATTGACCATTATCATCTTGTATAACACCTGGTAAACCTATCTTATCCTTAACAATGATAATAAATTTTTTATATTGAATGTGTTAAAATTATACATATAAGTTAATATATGGACAATAAACAGAATTATTTTGTAATTTTAGGCTATTAATAATACTTATTTCCTTATTTAATGCTATTCTTATTTTAAAAAATATATAAAATATTATTTAACATAAATATAATTAATTTAATTTTTGATAATATTTATTTTATTTGGATCTAAATACATGTATATACTAAATAATTTAAAATATAATAATGTAATACATCAATAATTAATACTTATTAAATATAAAATCGTCTAAAATATGTTGTAAAAAAATATATACATTCTTTGTCTCTAAAATTTCTTACCTTTAGTTATCCATTGTTTCCACAAGCATTATGTCATAATTGAATAACTGTTTAAGGTAGCTATATAACAAAATCAAATTTTGAATAAGTTAATATAATGAAAATTGTTTCGTAAAAAAAATCCTTTAATATTCATTATCCAATTATTTTTATCCCTATGTAAACACATTAGATATACATAATGTAATTGGAATGACATTCAATCTTTTTATTTATATAAATATTTATATAGATCGCTTTCTTGGACAAGCATCTCTTGAATAATTGAATCTCAATATTACGGTGAAAATTGTAGTACTATATTCATCTAAAAAAATTATGATAATGAATGGGGGCATTGTCTCTCCGTTTTAACCTAGGTCAACCTAATTTACCCTTATACAGTCTTGAATTTGTTTTACAAATTTCACTCTTCACCGGGACCAAAAATTAATTTAGACTTATTTAAAACATGAATTAACATGACTACACATGTGGAATATAATTTTCCAAATTCAATAACAATAATTGATATAAATTAATATAAAAATATTATTATATAGCTTGATGTAAAGTGGGGTTTTAAGGAAAATTCTTGTTTAAAGATGAATATGATCTAATATTACCATAAAGATTAAAAATACCTATTATATGAATTAAAATTCATATATAATCTATGAATTTCATTTAAATATTTTAGTTTTGTTGTTATTATTAATAAATTATATTGGAGAAAACATAATCATTTAAAAACATTATTCATAAAAATGCATTTTATAGGGTAAAAATAATCATACACCAAAATCAGGAATAATTATAAATAAAATATAATTAATTACATTAAATATTACAAATGATTAATTATGATACACATAAATTAACTTAAAATAATAATTTTAATTTTAAAATATGTAAATTATTTAAATAATATGACTGTTTTATGAAAGGTTTTAGTTTTATCTACTCTCTAAAAAATAACACTATTTAGAAAAATACAAAAATTTAACCCAATGTATATATTTACATGATAAATTGAAATATAAACTTAATTTTGTTCAATAAAACCATTAATATTTGAACAGATTATTTATGTCTTTTCATAGTAATCAATTAATAATTTTTTTGTGAAAAATATATTTTTTAAACCATATAAATACATTAGTAAAAATTGATTCCATATATAAAAATATTTCATAATAATCTATAATACATTAATATATTTTTTCAAAAACAGTTATCCCAATTCATACCACCAATTATAATGTCTAGGTTATAATAATCATTTTAAATAGTATATTGTGTTTTATTTAGACTCAATGTTTTGTGTCCTATATGTTTCCAAATAAAATATAATTTTAAAATAATGAGGTGTAATAATCTATCCAAATTAAATAATTTTCATTCTTAAAATTTAAATATTTTTTATAAAATAAATATATTTAAATTTATAAATACCATTGTTTGAAGGAATATCCAAAATGGTTAATAAAAAATTCTCTCGATGAAAAGGAATGGGAAATATGAATATCAAGTAAAAAAATTAATGTATCCAAATTAGGTTGAATGAATTGTATGTGAAAATATAGGAATAATAGAGAAAAGTAACATCTAAGGACTAATATATAGCATCATCTAAAATGGTTATGGGAATATTAACAACCAATATATCATATATTTTTGATGTTTGAAAAGGCCAACAAAACATCAGTAATAATTGTAATAGGGTAATATTTTTTGTTTTTAGAATATTTTCTAGGAGTTAAACTATTATTTTACTATCAAGAATGGGAAAAAATAAAATTTACATAATAGAAGAATTTATATTTCACAAAAAATATTTCGTTAATTTAATGTTCTTTAATCGATTTTAATTTTATTTATTACTCAATGAAATAAATTTATAATATGACTTTTTAATACAAATGAAATAAATCATACATTTAATAGAATATATGATCTATAAAATTAAAATACTCCATTCTTATTATCATTAAATATATTGAAACTAAAATGTGTATCATACTGAAATATAAAATAAATGTATAGATTTTTCATAAAATTATCAAACAACTTTTCAACAAAGAGTATTTAAAAAATAAAAAACCTGAAAAACAAATTAATATCAACATTTTCAACATTAAATAATTCTTTTACATCAAATGGGATCTCAAAACATTTGATATTAATCTCCAAAAATTTAATTAGATTATTCAAAAATAATATATTATACTAAACCAAATAGTAATATATAACTCAACCTAATTTAAAATTACTAGAATTATTATTAATTGAATTAAAATAAAAAATATTTTATATGATGATATGGTTCCCATAAAATCTTAATAATATTCCATCAAATTGGGTAAAAATTTTATATTATCTAGTAAATCAGAATAATTGTTGTATGTGTCTTACCATTTATACCCTTCGATTCTCGGTTGAATCCCCATATACTTTTTCATATGGGATTTGTGATTTCCAATTATATGGGTTTTCCTTTCTCAAAAAATAATTTTATAAAATTACATCAACATTCTCATTTACATGATAGGAATCGCCAAAAAATATTAAATATTGTTTTAACCCAAATGGTATTTTGTACATATTATTATTTTCCTCAAAATCGAATAATCTTAATCAAATATTATGACCCTAACATCCGTGAATATATTAAACCTAATAATTATCAATAAAATTAACAATATTTCCATAAAATATTAATGAATTATTCCAAATATAACCATCAAAATAAGTGTAAATTAAGATTAAATACCTTACAAATATCATGTCTCTCATGCGAGGATTAATTAATGAATTTATTTTGGGTATCAAATTTAAGTCAAACTAAAAAATTAAAATACAATATAAAATTATATAGATACATTGACAAATTTTTTTAAAAAATATCAATGGAAATGATGAAGCAATATGACCCTTGGAATAAAATTACAGTTATGAAGCAATTATCATTTAGTACAATTCCAGTGAAATTATATTTCATAAAATAATATCATTTTAAACATATTATAACACTATTTATGAAGGATTTATGAAATATCATGTACTTTTTTTACAAAAAATATAATAAATAAGGTTTATAAAATTAAAATTTGACTTAATAAATAGAAATTGATACAGAATCCCACATCTCAAGCCCTACTCCTCATTGATGTTCATTATTTACCTAAAAAATACGTTAATTATTAACATTATTAAGAACAATTTTTTATTTTTTTTATTTATATTTGATGTATTACGTTGTTTTATTTTGTTAATTAATTAATTAATTCATATACGACGTTTTAAATATATTTAGTTAATATTTCCTAAATGATATCAGTTGGATGACTATGGAAAATGGTTTAATTTTTTCGTCATAAAGAAAATTATAATCATTAAAAAATTTTATATTTAAACAAATGTTATAATTTCAAAATAATAAATTTACAATGTTAATGAAAAATTATCTTTGATATAATCTTAGAGATCGTAGAGCGTTCAAATACAAGACTAACAGTATGTGTGGAGGTGATTGGCCACACATACTCATGAATGATCTTCTAATTTTTTGGTGAATAGAACGATATGAAATTAAATTGTATATAATCATTTTAGATTGAAAAATATTTATCTAAACTATATATATTTATATTAAAGAAATCAATGCAACCATTGGTAATAGGGGGAGTTTGAAAAGTTAAATCGGTTCAAGAGGTGGTAGACTGCATTATAGATGAATTAATGCAAGATGATATATATATAGGTTGTTAACCTAAAGTAACCACAGATAGTTATATGGGATATAATATTAATATTTTGAGATTTATGAATATTAATTTTTGGTTTTTGGTGAAAAAAAACAAAAACATTTTTTTTATGAATGATAACTCTTCATCGTATAGACACATCATGATTATACATAAGATAATACTTAACTGGATTAAAGATATAACCAATGACCCTATGATAATGGGTGTAATGTATGTAAGGTATGGGGGTAGGTGTTTTTAGATATAAATGGTTCATTATGTGTGAATAAAAGATGAATGGATGTGACATTTTATATATGAGAGGAGGGGCACTTTTAGAACATCCAAAAATATTAAATTATAATAAGGTCATATTCTTTTCAAATAATAAAAAATAGTTATATAATATAATATCAAATAGTATAAGGATGATATAAGTATATAAGAATGGTTTATACATTATTAATTATTTTATTAACCCTTGTCTCTAGGATTGAAATCAGTAAACCAGTTATAATGTTAACAACAATAAAAACATTTACATATTATAAGGGTAATTATATTACATATAAGATAATAATTAGAAAATAAATGGAATATATGAAGGGGTTTAAAAAATTTATAATAATTATTATCATCTTTCATTTTTTTTGTTATTTAAATAATTTAGTAATATATTATATAACATAAAATATCATTAATATCATTTTTGACACAATTGATTTAATTTCACTATAATTACATGAATATCATATTTAATTTAAAATATAAGTAATATAACCAAAAATAATGATCTGTTATGGTATGTAAAAATCATTTGGATCCATAATTCATTCTATGGACATTATTTTAATTAATTTTTACATTATTTATCTTTAGATTTCCACATTTTTGCACAATTGTTGTGCCATCGTTATATAAGGGTTGATGGTAAATTTACAATAAATAAAATTTTCAAAAAAATAACGTTATTAATAATAGAATTATTTTATTCAATATAAATTTTAATATTCCATAAAAACTTATTTTTAGTCCCATATGGGCACATAAGATATATTTACAAGAAAGAGAGTGATATGTTGACATTTTTCTTCAATAAATTATTATATGGACCACTTTTATAGAAATGTGTCTATTATTTAATTAAAAATCATGTCTAAGGAGATAGAGGTCTAAAAATAAATAATAAATTATATGTAAGATGATAATGGTGGCTTTATCACTTACTTTTAAACAAGGTTATCCCTATATACCCATTTTCCATGGTGATGATGTTTTTACTTTTTTCACTATCCATATTGACAAATTATTACATTAGCCATTTTAAATTATAATAATTAAAATTATTTCAATTATAAAATAAAAATAAATTCTAATATATTATACCATTTTAAAAGATCCATTTAATTAGGATAATGAAATGAAATAATCACACGTTTAAAATTATGTATAAATTTTTTAGCTATTCAAAATATATTAATAAATAAATATTTTATTTATATTAATGTATGGATATGATTCAATAATTACTTTTTTGTTTAAAATTTATTGAATATTATTTTTGTTAAACAATTCAATTAAATTATTCCTCTAATAAAAAATATGTTTTGAAAAATAAAAAGAAATTTTGAAATTTTCTTGCAAAAATTATCATCGAGTAATTTTTTGGGAATTTTCTTGGACGATTTATTTTTTGGTGAAATATAAAATTATTGGTTTTTATTACAAATATTCATTCCATTTCAGTCATCTAAATTTATAAATTTTAATTAAAATTATTTTCAAAATAAAAATAATTCAAAGATGATCCAATTATGTTTATTGTGATAAATTAGATGCTAAAATTTGAGAGGAAAACTATTTACACAATATTTTTTTTGGAAACCAACTATTTATTGCATTTTGTTGGTTAAATTTGAAATTTAATTCTACCAATTATTAGATTCATATCATGAAAAAATGATTCTATATTTGGAATAGAGAGGGAAATATTTTTTAAATAGTCCCCTTTAATTTTTACTATATTGAATAGTAATCTTAATAAATTAATATTAACATCATAGAAGTTAAATGAATTAATTTTGGTTTAATAAAATATGATAAGGCTTAATATTAATTAAAACAAATTCCATTTTTTCATTACATGAGTAAATTTCATCAATTAAAATCTATCTTTTATTATATAAATCATTAAACTTTTCTATTTCATTAATAAACATCAAAATAATTTAATGTGAAAATTTCCTTTGATTTATCACTTATTATTTCCATTATAATATATGTTCAAAAAGTAATGTAAAAAATGTCACATTATTTTAGAAAATATTTATAATATTTTATTATAGGGATTTATGAAACATATGTTGAGTAAAATATGGATATATTAAATATTAAATGATAAAATTTATCATGATAATAAATATTTAAATTTAATTCATAAAATACTTTAATTATATTCTTACACAACATTAAAATAGTAATTATAAAATCATTGATAAAATCATGTAAATTGTTTAAAATTATAAAAGTAATAATTTATGGGAGAGTTATCATGGCACAAATATTTTAAAAATTTATATAACATATTAGAAATATTTTAAAGGATTATATGTTAAATAATTTTCATTCATGCTATTTTCAAAGTGATTTTAAATGTATAGATTCAAAAAAAACATTAAAGATATTTTATAATTATTAATAAATTATTTAATTATTTAATGTTTTAAAAAAAAATTCATCTATATATATCATTCATTATCTAATATAATATCATCTTGGATTCATTAAACACATTCTATAGCTTCTGTAATTTCAAGAATGACATATTTTCAAGGATTACAATATAAGAAAAAAGTGGTTTCTCAACAAAGAGATAAAACTCTCAACTAATATTTTTAAATTCATTTCTTCGTTTTACATCTTCTAATTACATTGAAAAAATTATAAAATTATGAAATTGGAATTCCAGATATACATAAAATTTATTATTATCATAAAAAAACCATTACCCCCCTTCTTTCTACCAATTGGAAAAAAGGTAATGTCACTTTTGGGTATATGTGTACTATTACCACTATAAGGAGATACGATTAATTTTTTAATTTAATTTTTACATTGATGTAAATAAGGATAAATTTAATTAGTAATTATTTTATATATAAAATTATAATGATTCATTATATATTTATTAATACTTACCTTTCTCTCTTTCCATCCATTATATAGTTGAAAAACATTCATTCGTACATACAACATACCTTATTCAAAAATGGTGTAATTAATTTTAATATCTCTATCCATAATGGAAAATACTAATATATATATATATATAATATATGTTATTAATATCATTATTAAAATTACTTATATTTTGGAACTATGATTAATTTAAAATGATCAAAACATTCAAAATAAATTTTATTAACATAATAAATAGTTAACTCCAATAGACATTAATTTAAATAAGTATTGAATGATAAATAAATATAAAAAGTATTTAAGTAGATTATGTCTGATATTATAAATATATATATGACTACACCGTATTCATATAATAAATTTATATTTTTATAATGTTGTTTAGAGAGATTTATAAGAATGTTTTACAAGAGGATAAAGATTTTTTATACAATCTCATTGTTTTACAAGATTATATATGATTATGTTTATGATGTTTAATTATTAATATCTACAACTCAATAAAATAAGTAAATTTTTATACATTAATTATTTACCTATATTTAATGTCCACTTTTAATTTTTTTCACTTTATATTGTCCATATAACAGGATAATATTTTTAAAGAAATCCAACTTGATATCATTAATTAGATGAAAATCCATTTTCATCCTTCTATATGTTTTCTAAAAATATTTTTATAATTTTTTTACTATTCATAAATAATTCTAAAGATAATTATCACCCATTATTATATTTTCACCAAATGGTTTTCAAGGAATCTTTTTTACATTTTTATAATGATACATTTTTTACTTTTATAGTATATATAGAAGGAATTATTTTTTAATGTGCATAATATAAAATAAATCTTATAGTACCATGATCAATAAATGAATTTATGATTCCATGAAAATATTCCTTGGTTATTTTCAATTATTATATAATCCTTAATATTCTGATAAATTTTATATTTTTATTAGATATTTTAAAATAAAATAAGCATTTTACTTTATAAATGTTACATAAATATTTAAAATAAATTATTCAACTATGATAACATTCTCTAATGATCCTTATGGTCAAATGGTGTTATGATTTAATGATACCACCAAAATCATATTTTGGATATATTATCATTAATATTATTTTATAATGACTATATAAAACTAATTTATTTTCAATGTAATAATTATATTATGATTAATCTATTATGATACTTGTTTATTTTATTTTTGGTTATTCAATAATGATGTGGTGATTGGTTTAAGAATCTAATTTGCCTTCAATGGGGTTTTCTATATTAAATTTCTTATCATATAGTTTCATTAATATGTTTTTTTAATTATGTGATTTGCGGGATAATAGTTATATATCATTCCAATGATTTAGATATAAATTGATATCTTATGAGATAATAAGGACTAGAATATAAAGTTGACCCTTTTCAGTTGGTGAATTTTTCCAACATGATTGTCCTAAGAATGACTATTTAATACTGATTTGATTTTATTATGGTTGACTAAATAAATTATGATAGTATTGTTAGTGATAATAGGAAGACTAAATGGTTTTATATTATTATTTACTAATATGTGACATGTTTACCCTTACTGAATAATGGAGGTCAACATTTATTATGTTTCCTTTCACCAAGATACAAATATTGTTTTAAGTGACATATGTCCGTAAAAATTAATATATAGGAGGATCATTGTGAGAGATGTTGAAAATAAAACATAATATAATAATGTTTTCTTATTGTTTCACCAAATACACTAAAAATTTACTATTATAGAATAGATCATAATATTATGTATTGAATATTAATTTAGTAAGATGTAATATCTGTGTAAGAAATGTATGGGTCGTTATACATGGAACTAAATGAAATATAATATTAGTATATTGTTTTATTAAAAAATATAAATTAATTTAAAATGAAAAAACCATCATATTTGTTGTGGCCATTCATACCATATTAATATTTGAAAATAATAATAGAAAATTCTAAATTCATAAGGCCACTGAAAAATTTAGAATCCTTCCACTTATATTTCTATTGGATGAAACATAAAACCAAGGCCATCTAAGATCCATTCAAGTATAATAAATATTATTCAAAAGACCCAATTACCTATATAAAAAATGACCATGTTAATAAAGTATACCAATATTATAATTAATTAGTTACCAATTGTTTTAATTTTTTAATAATAGGAATAAATTTCTAGAAACTCACTGATAAAAAAATCACATTTGAACCCTAATAAACCTCTTAAAAATGACAAATGATGTACTCCTGACCACAAACATTGAAAAATATATAACACAATAAAAAATAATGAAAACATTAAATTTATTAAATTAAGGGTAAAAATCAATATAAAAACATCACAATGATATTTCTCAATATAATTACATGTGACATCATGTATATATATTATTAATATTTTTTGTATATATGTTACGCAAAAATTACATGAGAATTATGATATTCAAAAATTCATCTACATAAAATCTCAAAACAGTGTTGTAAATTTATCAAGATTCATAACAAATTCTTAGGAATTTATCTATAGATAAGGACATGACTATTAGGGCGTGCATGTGAGGTAGACGTAGGAAAAAATGGTTCCCTCTTATGAAAATGGAAGGGACGATGAAACCTGATCAATTCTTATATTAATATAAATTAATTTTTAGATTAATATTATTAAATAAACACAATTATACATACAACAAAACCATAATGGTTTTATGTATTTTTTAGTTATGATACATAACCATCTCATTTCATAAAATATCTTCAACATCTCCCATAATGATATTCTCGCATAGTGAACTTCTAAAGAATAAAGGGTGCATAAACTTAGTAAAGGTAAAAATAAAAAATATCAATCAATGATAAATATAGATAATTTTATAAGAATTATAGTATACGAAAATTAATACAACTTACTATAATGATACCGAATTTTTCAAAGGTCATTAATCATAAATAATTAAATAAGTATCATTAATAATATATGAGAAAAGTAAAAACAATGTTAAATCATCATTGATCAATCATAATATATGAGTACACATAATAAGAATACAATATATGTTTTAGGAATATATATAAGCAAATATAATGATATCATTTTTCATGTATCATATGCAAGACCGTCATATAGGATTGAGTTCACTCAACCTTATATAATTTTATCATTATTTATTCACATAAGTGATTATAATAGTGGATATAGTCTCTTCTTTAAAAATATTCAATCCACTTTTTGTCCTTATTATCTGAGGACAAATATATCATTACTCAATGAATTGGATTAATAAATAATTCTAATCCCAATAATATAATAATTAAAACAATAAAAAATTTGCATAATAACCAAATGAAATTATCTTTTAATCATATCAGAATCAGTGAAAATGAAAAAAATCAATAATCTTTTCAT
This sequence comes from Viscum album, assembly GCA_963277665.1. Lineage (NCBI taxonomy): Eukaryota > Viridiplantae > Streptophyta > Magnoliopsida > Santalales > Viscaceae > Viscum > Viscum album. Next base: position 138,410,840 of record OY728139.1, read on the forward strand.
CATTTCACGATATCATAACCAATGAAAAAATAACTTTTTATTAAATATATCATTATCAAATTCATAAATCATTTAGAGGATAAATATGGTTGATATCATTTTATTATATAACCAATAAATAATTAGTAACATGAATGGATTGTATCACAAATGAATCATTTTGATAAATGATGAAAGGAATATTTCATGATGAGAAAACAATTTTAATTTTGAAATAACATATTTAAAATATAAAAATTTACATAATATTATGGAAAAATTTTATTGGGAAATAACCATGGAAACATTTATTATAATCTTTAATACATTGATGAGACATGATCGGGGAAAAACAAATTCATGTTGTAGTCTCTAAAAATTAAACATATCTTCATTGCATTGGAAAAAGTACCTCATTCACAAAACAACAATAATATTCTATTTAATAATATAATTTGAATGAAACATGGTTAAAATTTACTTATCAAGATAATTTTATTAATGTACAAATATTCATGAATTTTTTTAGGGGACCTGGATATTGAGGTGAATGATTCCCGTCCCAAAAAGAAGAAATAATGTAAATTTTTAAAAAATGTTATACCTTTTATAATACTAAATATAATAAAATAGTTCTAAAAAATAATATTTTTAAAATAAAACCATCTGATATGAAAATTACTATCGTTTATCAAAAAATATCATATGATAACCATTAATATAAATTCTTGTTTAATCAATACAAATTAAAATTATATTGATAGATAAGTCCCTTACATTAATTATCTCTATATTTTACATGCATTAAAATATCATTTATAATAGATATATATTAAATAATGATATATATTATATTTTAAAATTCACTTATATCATAACAAATGTTATTAATGTTTTATATATTCTGCCTAATTAATTTATAATTCATTATTAAAATCATTATTTTGTTTCTTAAATACATGATGATTTTGTTGGTTCAATGGATCTATTTCTTATGTATATGTCCTTGTTTTATCAATCTTGAATTATTAATTCTGATATAATTACCATATTTATTGATCATGCGTGATTTTACCATTATTTGAATGATAATTTGGAAAATATACTGCATTGCTTTATGGAGGTGGAAATCCACACGAACAAAAAAGGGACATTATATTTTTTCAATGTATTTTATGGTGATAAGGTAGATAAGATATTATAATTAAATATGTGTAATTATGGAAAAAAATTTAATACAAAATTATTTCCTGCATCATAAAAACCAACCATTATTTTTAGTTATAGATAATTAATTATATCACTACGTAGTGGTGGTAGTCCACACATATGCATGAGATACACATTTCAATTCCCAATTGACTGAAAAGAGGAATAAATGATTAATAAATAATTATAATAACAATTAAGTATATTTAATATAATAATTTTATTATTGTTTAATGGATACCTTTGATTTAGAGGTTGTATAAGAATAAATAAAAGTTAGAGTACATGGTAAAGGGTTATGTCACTTCATTGAGAAACCCCTTTGAATTACACCTTACGCCATTAAGAGATGATATTCTACGTGAACCATGACATCTAAGAAGTGGTGATAGATTTATATATGTGATTTAAGTTGCTATTTTATGATATATGAGGATAATCACATGTGTGGAAGAGGGGAGAGGTTATATCCTATATTTAGGGAAGGATAAGACAAACTTGGAATTTTTCAAGAGATTATAATAAAAAAAATGTATATTCATGTCATGTGGATCATGAATTCCATATCAGAAAATATTTTTGGGTTAATGTATAAATAACATAAAAAAAATTAAATAATATTTTCTATGATATTTTAAAACTTATCTTTAAGTTTATTGTCACTATCCACCTTCACCAAAAAGGAGGGATGGGTCAGTATATTTCCAATCCCTTTCTTCTTTATGTTGAAGGATAGATAATGACCACCGAAAGATGCCTTCAATAGGCCATGGAGTGGCGACTAGCGCCAAGGGTATAAAATCTCACATAAAATGAAAGGCATTACCTGTTTTATTCTTATAGGATCGAGAGATAAGACAGAAACCCCAACAATACTGAAGCTGAAAGTAAAGGTAAATCCAAAAGTAAACCATTCCCATATGCATGTTCAAAAGAAAAAGATACAAGCCACAAAACTCCAAAGGTAATGAACAATGAAAAAGGAAAACGACAGCTGCAACGTCCCTAAGGTCCGCACTACTATGGTCCCGCATGATCAATAATGTCCTCCTCGAAACCTAAAAACATTTTTTATATACGTAGGGTGAGCATAAAAGTACACTCAATAAGGAAGACCAAAGGCTCTCGTGTACAAGTGAGGAGACATTCAAATGACCCATGGAAAAAGATATAACCAAACACACAACAAGGAAAATCTATCCACCCAATCCTCACCAAGGCACGATCCCAAAATAATGCAAGTCAAGTAACATATAGTAATAGCACATCGATATTTGGGTACCCCGCACTGCTTTCCCACTGGTTATTGAATACATCCTACACATCAAACCAATCCTACCATTCTCACTGTAGTCCCACTGCCACACTCGCCCACACACACCTGGGCCACAACCACACATCCCTCCCGCAAACACCTGGGCCACAACCGCTATCCCACCCACAGACACCTGGGCCACAACAACCTCACGTAACCATGCCCGCAAACACCTGTGCCAGAACAACCACTGCCACGCCCGAAGACACGTGGGCCTGAAAGCTACCATCACGCCCAAAGACACCTGGGCCTCATCCCAAAGATACTTGGGAAACACCTGCCTTTAAACACCTGGGCCAACCACCACAACTACCCCGCCCGAATATTCTTGGGCTAATAATGGACTTCAGGCCATCACAGCATGCCCAAAGACTCTTGGGCTATTCGGGAAAGGGATTAGAAAGTAGCTAATAACCAGCCACTCATAGGAGTGTTGGGAAAAACACCCTCCCCTTAAAATGGGGCGTTCTGCACTATGTGATCAACTTCGGTCGGGCGCGAATAAAAACACAATACCTACAATTATATATATATATATATATATATGTAACATGCACTCTACCCAACCTAGGGTTCCACACCTAAGTGTAACACGAACAGTCTGGTCACTACTCATAGAAAGCATTCTACTCGCAACCAAAGCACAATTCATTCCCAGAATCAATTTCCCAATTATCCCATTCTTGTTTCATGTTCAAGTGATCCCATTAGGGTGAATTCTTCACTACCGGGAAACTAACAGGCATAACCACAAGCCAAAAGGTATGAAATAGCCAAACAAGAATTTATGCATTCACACCTGGTTCTCTTGAAAGTCACAATAACAAAGGGATAAGTGAGATCCCTCGAAGTACTGTAACCAAAGAAAACCCCAAGAGACAGCCCCATGTCCTAAAAATCTAGGAGCCAACGGTCTATCAACAACAGAGGATTCCACCCCAATTTGTGATATAAGCAGAGTAACCACAGAGCCTCAAATTCACAACCAGTGAAAGTACACCAATAGGGGATCCCATCCCCACCCGTATAAACGCAACAAAAGGCCCGTTAAAGAAATAACCAAACCGCTAATACCAACACAAGGTAGGGCCATGCAGGTATTTTCAGATTTAAAAGATTTAACACACCCCATGGTTTCAATTCTACTATGCTTTAACTGGGGTAATCACTAAAAATGGTTGATCCTGGTGCTTTCAATTTATTTAACCGTGTATGCGTAATTATCCAATTCCATGCTACGGTGATTTAATCATCCAGGAGCACCGAGGTTCATTAGATCCCATAGAAAGACCACCAACGGCCAGGATTTTTGGTGAGAATAGGCACGTACAATTAACAACACATAACAACATAAATAGTACAACAGAACATCGATCACAACCCCTTTAATTCATTAAAGGTCCTTTCATTATCTTCATTAAGTTCAGTTCATCAATTTCCATAGAGGAAAAAGCATGCCCACCACGCATGATACACAGAAAGGAGATATGATGGAGAAAAATTCCTACCTGGTTGATCAAAGATCGATGTTTTTCTCTACACGCCAAAAAAGGGGAAGTGGGACTCACAGGGCTCCCGCACAGGTGCACCACATCCCTCAAGAAGGAAAGGAATTCAAACAGACAAGGAAAAGAAGTAGACTATCCTAGAGGGAGAAGAATAATTTCTAGCGTGATAAATAGATGAGATCCCCAATGTTATGGGATAAGGAATTTGAACGCCATGGAAGTCGGATCGTGGTTCCACCACGCGGTTGGGTGGTTTCAAAAGACTAAATTAATTTTTATTTAATAGGGAGCTTTCTCGGAATTTTTTGGATATTAATTATGTGTTAAAAACAGCCTTGAAATTCCATAAAAGGTAAAAAAGGCCTAAAAGAGGCATTATGGGAAACTTTAGAAGGAAAACCTGACATGACTGAATAACACCGATCGGTCGCGCCACTCGGTCACACCTATTGGTTGCACCAATCTGTCGCACCGAATGTGGTGCGACCCCTTAGGATCCTAGAATTTGGTAAAGGGATGGATCATGAGGGTCTGGGCCATTACATCAGATACCTCTCAAACTATTCTCGCCCTCGAGAATCCAGAACCAGACCCGAAGGAAAGAGGGGGGGGGGGTCCGAAGAACCACCCCGGAAGATACCTCTTAGGAGTGAACCTCTCTGACACAAGAACACCTTATCTCCAGAACAATCAAAGACATCCTACCACTCCTTTCCTCGTGCAACCACACAAAACAAAAGACTAAACCATCTGGCCATGTGGGAGAGGGGTTTCCCTTCCTCTGTGTTAAGATACTATCCGCTTTGGGCGACACTGACTTGCCTGCAGAGGTTTAGGTACATCCACTTTAATGTGTCCTAACTAGGAATCAAGTACTCCCCTACCCATCATTTAGTACACTTCACAGACAATCACAGAAAAAGGAAACTTCACATCCGATATTCAACAAGGAAATGCATTTCATAGAAAATAAGTACAGACAAAGGAGGATAAAACTCAACAAAACTCTGGGTATTAGGCATACATTTGTGCTTCCCTATCCCAGGTACTCTCCTAAAGACCACCATGCCTCCATAACAATCGAACCAACCAGATGGTTTGTCCATGAAACATCTTCTCCTCACAACCCCCAATAATCATTAGTCATTCCACAAAGGGTGCATCATCTTTGATATCTAGCTCTCCCCAGTCGAGGACGTGCGAATCGTCATGCAGATACCGACGAAGCTGGGACACATGGAAGACATCGTGCTCCCTTTGTAGCTGTGGTGGAAATGCCAGCGGATAAGCCACCTTCCAGACCCGGTGCAACACCTCGAAGGGTCTGACAAACCTAGGAGAGAGGTTACTTCCCCTACCAAACCTCTACTTCCCACGCCAAGGGGAGACCTTAAACAACACATGGTCCCCGACCTTGAACTCCAAGGGCCTTCTCCTATCAACCACATATGATTTATACCGGTCTCGATCTGCCTTCATCATCTCTCGTATAAGCTCCACCTTCTCTATTGTGCTCTGTACCACATCCGGGCCATGAAGACCTGCCTTTCCGACTTCTGTACAGCACACGGGTGACCGACACAGCCTCTCATACAAAGCTTTGAATGAAGCCATCCCTACGGAAGAGTGGTAGCTATTGTTGTAGAAGAACTCTACCGAAGGAATGTGTCGCGCCCAAGATCCCTCAAAGTCTAGGACGCATGATCATATCATATCTTCCAAGGTCTTGATGGTGTTCTCTCTCTACCCATCTGTCTGGGGGTGGAAGGCAGTGCTAAGGAACAGATGGGTGCCAAAATCATGCTACAAACTCCAGACTTGTGAGGTAAATCATACATCCCTATCTGAGATTATAGACCTTGGAACCCCATCCAACTGGGCCCAATCTTCCACGTTCCTCTATGCTAAAGCATCCTCCGCACTCGACTCCTTCATTTCCATAAAGTGAACCGATGTTGTCAACCGGTCCACTACTACCTAGATTGAGCTTCACCCTCCTTTAACCTTGGGTAGCCCCGTGATGAAATCCATAAAGATGTCGTCCCACTTCCACTCGGGGAAATCTAAAGGTTGCATAAAACCACCCTGAACACAGTGTTCAGTCTTCACCTGCTGACACACTAGGCACTTCTCCACAAACTCTTCCACCGCCCGCTTTGCCCCGGGCCACCAAAACTGTCTCCTCATACCCTGACACATCTTGGAAACTCTTGGGTGCACCACCAGGGGTGATATGTGGAACTCACCAAGGACTCTCTTATGCATTGACTCCAGAACAAACAAATTCCCTCGGAATAGCATCTGATTCTTACCATCTTATGTCCACCCTTCCGGAGCACTGCCTTGGCTAACCTAGTCACAAATCACTTCACTCTATGGGTCTCCCCACTGAGACTCCACCACCTGATGTAACAGAGAAGACTGTACTATCTTATGATGCATGCAACCCTTACCTCCATCTATCCTCGCATCTAGTTAAAGGGCAGCCAAATCCTCCATCGCCCTCCAAGTATCCACCGACTCTTAGACCACATCACTCTATGACTTCTTGCTCAAGGCATCAGCCAAAACCATTCCATTCCCCGAGGTGTAGTAAATATTGAAATTGTAATCCTGAAAAACTCTATCCAATATTGATGTTGAATGTTCAAGTCCTTCTGGGAGAATACATACTTCAAGCTCTTGTGATCGGGGAAGACCACGAAGCGCTCCCCAACGAGGTAGTTCTGCCACAACTTTAGTGCGTACAAGACCGCCACAAGCTCTAGATCATGGGTGGCATAGTTATGCTTATGGGGACATAACTTCCTAGACCCATAGGAGATCACCCCTTCCTACTGCATCAACACACATCCAAGGCCCTGACCTGAAGCATCACATAACACCTCATATGCTACCCCTTCTTTTGGTAACCTCAAAACTGTGGCAGTAACCATCTTTTTCTTCAGATAGCTGAAGGCTGCCTCGCATTGCTAATCCCACATGAAAGCTAGATCCTTCTTCGTCAAGGCTGTCAAATGTGTTGCAACTCAAGAGATGTTGGGTACGAATATCCGATAGTAACCTACCAGCCCAAGTAAACTACGAACTTCTACCACATTCTTGGGTGCACCCCAAGAAACAATGGTATCGACCTTTGATTGGTACACCACTACTCCCTACTCGGACACCACGTTCCCAAGGAAGTTTACTTCTCGCATCTAGAACATACACATCAACAACTTCCCAAAGAGCTTGTGCTGTCGAAGGACCTCCAAAACCGTCCTTAGGTGCTTAGCGTGATCCTCCTATGATCTTTAATAGATAAGGATGTCATCGATGAACAATACTATGAACCGATCGAGATACTCCCAGAAGACTGAGTTCATAAGCCCCATGAATACAGCTGGATCATTTGTAACGCTGAATGGAATGACCACAAACTTGATGTGCCTATATCTGCATCTGAAGGCTGTCTTCGGGATGTCTCCCTCCTTCACCCTCCACTGGTGATATCCAGACCATAGGTCGATCTTGGAGAACCATCCTGCCCCCTTCAACTGGTCGAAAAGATCGTCTATAATCAAAAGAGGGTAGAGATTCCTGAACATCACCTGATTCATCCTCTTGTAGTCTATGCATAGCCTTAGAACACCATAAGATTTATTTGAAAACAAGAATGGATCACCCCACAGTGATGCATTTTTTCAAACATAAACCCTCTTCATCAGATTGTCAATCTGAATCCGCAACTCCGATAGCTCCGAAGGTTCCATCCAGTTGGGAGCCATCAAAATCAGATGAGCACCAGGCTGGAAGTCTCTCCCAAACTCAACATCATGTCGAGGGGGTAGAATCGTCACCTCCTCAGGGAATACATCCATATACTCACTAACAATCCCTGGTACCTCCCCCATCTCTGCGTCTATTGACTCCACTAATAGCTCAGCTAACAAGGAGAGGAGGGGTCCCTCTCGCCTACTGCCCTTCTGGCCACCCCGCTCGCCAGTGAAAGTAACATGTCTTCCACCTAATACGGAAAACACGACCCTTCCTCGGAAGTAGTCAATGACGGAACATACAAATAACAACCAATCAATGTCTAGGATGACATTGTAAGGATTTATCTGCAATAGTAGGAGGTCCCTGACTGACTGATGAGGCCCTATCATTAGTCTGCACCCTCAACAAACATATATTGAGTCGGTCTGACCTCTGAATGGTGTGCTCAATACCAAGGGCACTGGAAGTCTCTCGACATCTAGACCCAAAGCACGGGCCAGACTGGGTGTAACAAAGGAGTGTGAAGATCATGTATCAAACAAGACGTAAGAAAGGGTACTACCCAAACTGATCGTACCTCGAATGACCTTCAGTCTTTCTGGAACTACTGCCTCTGCGACATGAAACTACCTGCGCCTCGGTCCTCTGCCTCTCGACTGTTAGCCACCTCCCCGGCCACATCCTGGTCGAGGTCCCTTAGGAGTTCCCTAGGGGCGACCTCCTCCAGTAAGGTCTGCCCTTGGAGGAGTGATTGCTCACTGCCCCTACTTCTACAGCTGAAAGGGCCTAGGTGGAAGCTACTGCTGTTGAGGTGGGTGCTGGGCCTGCCCACTACCGCCATACTGCACTCTATCTGGGGACTGGCTCTGAATGTGCTCATGGCTCCCGCAGACGAAGAATCTCGGCCCAGGGCCCGAAGGGAAAGGGTGAGGGCTAGGGGATCAGAACTGGAACTGTTGTGGCATGCTCCCTGCTAGTCGGAACCTAGAGGGTTCCGATGCTAGAAGTATGGTGCCGAAGACCTTTCCCCTTGACTAGGATAGCTGAATCCCCTCACGTGATACACCTCCCAGCATGTGCATCCTCTCCACCACTTCAGTCATCTTCTGCACCTCCATGTATGTAGGTAGGATGAAGGGAGTTACGACATACAGGAGGGAAGCTCGGAGTGCCTCCTTCGAATGTCTTACCCGAGACTCCTCATCCTGAAAGTGGTCCAGAGCAAAGTGGAGGAGATCCTTGAACTTGATCCCCAACTCTCTCACTGACATACTCCCCTGCTGTTGGGAGAGTATCTCCTGTCTCTTTTCTACCTTCATCATGGAAGAGATGAATTCTGCCCTGAATTCCTTCTCAAAATCTACCCACACAACCTCAGCCTCCTTCCTTTCCCTGAGATAATTTTTCCACCACTGATGCGCTGCTCCCCAGATCTGGCTGACGGCCAGAGAAACCCAATACTCTGTTGGAGTCCAAATCAGGCTGAAATGGATCACTAGTTCCTCGAGCTAGCTCTCCATCTCCATATCTGAGGTGCTGCTCTTGTACATCCCGAGGGTCTTCCTCTTAAAGGCTCTAAGCATCTTCTTCCACGGATCATCCTCATCCTCTCGGTCGATCCTCGGTCGATCATCCAGGTCGACCTCATGGGCCTCAATCTCCCACACTACCCATGGTCGCCTCCCAGGTGCCATAGCTGCATGTAAACAAGGAATTCCTAATCCCATGTAGGGTAGAATATTTTTCATACATTTTATTTGACATATTTATTTATTTTTTAATCCCCAAAACACCCAGAAACATGAGAACACAAGTCATTATTATTCATGTACCTTTCATAGGGTCTCCACCCTGCAATCAGTGTAGCCTCACTTGGTCGTTCGGTAGGTCCAGAGTCCTTTCATCGGAGCACGGGGGCCCCTAAAATCCCATGTCCTAGCCGGTCTTCCCTTGCCTATTTCACACACCAAGATCACAAAACACTATTTCCCTACCATCCCATAAAATCCTCACTATGCCTAACTCCAGAATCCATCATATCTCTCAACTTTTCCGCCTTTGATACAATTTTGTCACGACCCGCCTTCACCAAAATGGAGGGAAGGGTCAGCAGATTGCCAAGCCCTTACTTCTTTAAGTTGATGGAGAGATAATGACCCCCGAACACCACCTTCAATAGGTCTCGGAGTGGTGACCAGCACCAAGGGTATCGAATCTCACACAAAAACGAAGGCATTACCCTTTTTATTTTTATATGATTGAGAGATAAGACAGAAACCACAATAATACCGAAGCTCAAAGTAAAGGTAAATCCAATAGTAAACCATTCCCATATGCATGATCAAATGCAAAATATAAAAGCCACAAAACTCCAAAGGTAAAGTCCCAAGAAAAATGAAAACGACAATAGAAACTTCCCCATGTTCCATGGTAGTATGGTCCCGCACGACCCCTGATGTCCTCTTCGAAACCTAAAAACAGTTTTATATACGTAGGTTGAGGATACAAGTACACTCAGTAGGGAAGACCAAAGACTCTCGTGCACAAGTGAGGAGACATTCTAATTCACAGTGGAAAAAGAGATAACCAAACACCAAACAAGGATAAGCTATCCACCCAAACCTCACCAATGAACGCTCCCTAAATATCACAGGTCATGTAACTTATAGTAATAGCACAACAATATTTGGGTACCATGCGCCGCTTTCCCACTAGTTATTCAAGACATCATATGCATCGAACCAATCTTGCCATTCTCATCGTAGTCCCACTGACACACCCGCCCGCACACACCTGGGCCACAACCATACATCCCACACGCCAACACCTTGGAAATAACCGCTATCCCACCCATAGTCACTTGGGCCACAAAAACCTCATGTAACCATGCCCACAAACACCTAGGCCAGAACAACCACTGCCACACCCGAAGACACCTAGGCCAGAATGCTACAGTCACGCCTGATGACACTTGGGCCTCATCCTAAAGATACTTGGGAAACATCCCACCCATAAAGACCTGGTACAACCACCAAAACTACCCCACCTAGTGTTTCTTGGGCTAATAATGGACTTTAGGCCGTCAATGATTGTCTAAAGAGTCTTGTGCTCTTCGGGAAAGGGAGTAGAAAAGAGATAATGACCTGCAACTGGTAGGAGTGTTGGGAAAAACACCCTCCCCATAAAATGGGGTGTTCGGCACTATGTTCACATATTGGGTTAGGCCCTAATAAAAACACAAGAAATACAATTATATATATATAAGTAACAAGAACTCAACACACCCTAGGGATCTATACCTAACCCAAACACGAATAGCATGGTCACTACTCATAGAAAGCATACTACTCACAACCGAGTCACAATTCATTCCCTGAAAAAATTTCCTAATTAACCCATTCTTGTTTCGCATTCATGTGATCCCAATAGGGTGAATTCTTCACTACCGGGCAACTAACAGACATAAGATCATGTCAAAAGGAATGAAACATCCAAACAACAATTTAAGCCTTCACACCCGGTTCTCTTGCAAGTCACAACAACAAAGGGATAAGTGAGATCCCTCAAAGTACTGGAAGCAAAGAAAACCCCGAGAAATAGCCACATGTCCCCAAAATCTTGGAGCCAACGTTCTCTCAAAAACAGATGATTCCACCCCAATTCGTGATATAATCAGAGTAACCACACAACCTCAAATTCACATCCAGAAAAAGTACAACAACAGGGGATCCCATCCCCACCCATATCACCCTAGAAATCGGCCCATGAATGAAACAACCAATCCACTACCACCAACACAATGTAGGCCCATGAAGGTATTTTTAGATTTAAAAGATTTAACAAACTCCATGGTTTCAATTCCACTATGCTTTAATCGGGGTTATCACTGAAAAGGGTTGATTCTGGTGCTTTGAATTTATTTATACAAGTATATGTAAATAACGAATACCTTGCTACGGTTATTTAACCATCCAGGAGCACCGAGGTTCATTAGTTCATAGAGAAAGACCACCAACAACCATGATTTTCAGTGAGCATAGGCCCGTACAATTCACAACACATAACAACATAATGAGTACAATAGAACATCGATCACACCCCCATTTCATTCATTAATGGTCTATTCATTATCTTCGTTATGTTTGGTTCACCAATTTCCACATAGGCAAAATCATGCCCACCCTGCATGAATTTATAGTTAATATATTTTTTTTTAAAAATCAAACTAAATATATGGATTAAGTTTTATGAGATTTAATATATATAGTTTAAATAATTTCCTATATAAATAAACACACAAAATGTGATGATAATCAATTTTCTGGATATTACATTTGTAAGTAGAAAAATGTTTAAATACGAAAATTTATCATTATTTTTAATTCAATGAAGTTAATTTTATTATTTATACAAAAAATAAACTAATTATGTTTTACAATATATTAATTGAAAATTTATACTATATAAATACATTAATTGAATGTAATGTTTTTTATAAAATGTGTCTTTTTTCTCTATTCATATAAAAAATAATATTTTTTAACAAATAAAAAATTTTCACCATAAATTATTTTAGATATAATGATTTCAAAAATGATAACATATTCTTTATAAAAATTATCAAATTTTAAGATATTATTTATAAATCAACAAAAAAGTGTAAAATGTAATGGTTTTTATAAAAACATAGTTCTGAATCAGGTATGAAATGATTGCAGCAATGGGAGATTTGGGTGAAAACTCCAAACATAGGGATCCAGGGGAATCTCTGATGGTTGTTTTGAGTGCAATTTCAAATGTAGATCATCAATCAGCATCCTCTTTAGAATGCATCTTCCCTAAGGAGATGTTTTTGGTTGTGAAGAAATAATTTGGGGTGCTAGGTTCTACTCATCCCCTAGCCATAGACCTAGGGTAGATGTTTGCAGAAATTGTGAGGGATGATTATGGGCCAGAATTCTCCATTGATTCTCCTCCAATAGGTCGGGTCATTAAGAATGGGTGGTTTTCTCATGTTTTGTCCAATTAGGAGGCGGTTTATGAGAGGTCTAACCTCTGTAAGTACTCAATAATTTCTCATATCTGGATTCCCATGGGTCAGAACCTATAGAAATTCAACGATCTGACTAAAAGGATTGATGAGGTATGGGGTTTTGAGGATTGGATAATGACTAAAATGGGAAGGGGGTATTATCATGTGATTTTCCCCTTAGATGACTGTAAAATAAGGGCGTAGAGCATGGGTACCATCCCGCCGAAGCCTAGTTTTTTGAATATTCAAGAGTAGGATCACAACTTTGATCCCATGACTATTAGGAACACGTATGGTCAAATATGGGTTTGGGTCTGTAGGATGAATTGGTTCTATTGGCACCCAAGGAACTTATGGGACATTACCTCTGCTATTGGTAATCCAATTCGACTAGATCGACATACAATCAACCTGAGGTTTGGGCATTTTCTTCAGGTATTCATGGAAGTGTATATATCGTCCACTCTTGTGGAGGAGGTTATTCTCACAACTCTTGATGATAGTATGAAACTGGACATTGTATATGATCGGAAGCCTACATTATATTTGGGATGCTAGCTTTTTGGTCATCTAATGGTTGAATGCAATAGAAATAAGGAATGTCATGTGTGTAAATTGAAGGGGCATGATGATGCCACATTTAGGAGGAGGAAAGGCAAGGAGAAGACATCACATGACCCCCAGGCTGAGGAAGATGGAAATCCAAGGGTGATGGTGGGGACTGCCTCAACTGCGCACTCGGACCAGATTTTGAATGATGAGGTTGTTTCTTGACAACCACTTTAGCCTCATGAAGGGCAGGAACTAGCCTCGTTCCGGGATACAGATCTGGTGGAAGGGCATGAGATGGTAGCCGGGGTGCCTAGTGATGCTATCCCTGGTGAGGTTGTTGCACAGGATACTCCTGTGGTGCAAGGCACTCCTCAGCCAGTAGAGGGTGTGGTGATTTCTAATGTTGAATGTAATACAATCGATGATGGGGTGTCCAGTGTTGTGTCTTATTCACATGATGCTTCTATGGCACATGGAACACCTCATTTAGTTGATGTTTTCACAGATCTGTCATCTTTTGTGGGAGATGGTGGTGGGTAAGCTGAGGCACTAGCTATCTCTGATCCAGGGAGAATTTCATTCAGAATTTTCCATCCAACGCATCCAGGAGGAAACCAAAAATGTGTAGTGACCCTTCTCACCTAAAGGACCACAATAAATTCTCACCCTTGAATGGTATATTTTTGTTTGATGATATTGATGAACCTTAACCCTTTGACCTAGTTCTTACCACTCCTGGTAGTGCAGCAGATTTTATTGTGTCTAGTCCACCTACGCATGTTGTGTCTTCTATCACAAGGGCTTCTACTACTCAAGCGCCTCAACAAGTTGGGGGCAATGTGCATGTTGTGGCCGGATCACATGGAAAAGTTGAAATTTCCAGCATAGGTGTTGCAACCTCTTTCCAGGCATGTCAACACATTGGGGAAACTGGGGATATTGACACTACTATAGTGCAGGGTGCTGGGGTTTTGATCAGAAATCCTGGAGTTGATACTAACATTTAGGGTCCAGGGAGGAAGGGAAAAGTATGTAAAGGGAAATACAAAATTCCTTTAGTGATATAGGTAGTTCCCCAGACAATGGGCATGACCCATGTTCAATGAATGTTTTTTATTATGGAATTTTCAAGGGCTGGGGAACTCCCAAATGGCTATATCCCTTAGACACTACATTATGTCCCATAAGCCTATGCTGGTTGGAATTGCTGAACAAATGTTTCTCTTTGAAAATTGGAATGCTTTTAAATGGTATTCCATGTGGTAAAAGTTTGTGGCACATGATAAGCATGGAATTGGGAAGGATACTCTATGGGTATTTCGGAATGAGTCCATTTGTATTAACTCCTGCTTAGGCAAGGCTCAGATTATTCTGCTATCATGCAGTGTTGATGATTATGTTTTTTAGTTTCATTTGTGTATGCCTCAAATTATTATATTAGGAGAAGGGAACTATGGTAGGAGCTCAAATTGACCTCTGAGAAAATGGATCATCCGTGGATTTATATGGGAGACTTTAACATGGTGTGGAGGCTTGAGGAAAAAACTAGTGGGAATTTCAGTAGGATTTCTGCTTCTGATTTTTTCATTTTCGTTGATTTCTACAATTTTTTTGAGGTACCGATTACTTGAGATGAGTTTACTTTCTGTAGATAAACCTGGAGTGGAGGCAAGATAAGAAGCATGATATATGTTTTTTTTCAGATGAGTGATCAGGATGCTTATAAAAGTATTTCTAGTGTTACACTCCCTAAACATCCCTCAGATCATAAACCGCTTGTGTTGGGCATTAACACAAAGTTTGCAAGGTCAGATCCTCTGGTTTTTCGGTTTAATAATGGGTGGATCATAGAGGCTGAATGCAGATAAAGGGTGTTAGAAGCGTGGAGGACTGAACCGGTTGGATGTCCTCTCCAGAGGTTTGATGCGAAACTAAAATATCTCAAGGCGAGTCTTAAAGAATAGAATAGAAAGTCTTTTTCTAAAATTGATTCTGATATCAAGGCTGCTGAGGAGGAGCTCTCATCTGCTCAGAATCACAACCAGCATCAGGATAGCACTTCCTGTGAGGAAATTCTAGCCCTCCACAAACTGGATGATCTTTTAAAAATCAAGGATAGATTGATTATAAATCAATTGAATGTTAGATGGTTAAGAGATGGAGATAAGAACTCTATGTTTTTCAATAGGCTGCATCGGGATAAAAGAGCACAAACAATGGATAAATCAATCAGCATTAATGGTCATTTATTTACTTCTGAAAATGAGATTTCTTTGGTGGTTTTGGTGCACTTAAAGGGATTGTATTGTGATGATGGATAGATTAATACACTTACAATTGTGGGGAACATCAACTCAGGAATTATGGATTATGAAAACCAGTTTCTTGTCACCCCCCCCCACTCTCAAGGAGGAAATTTGAACAACTATTTTATCATTAAATGGTAAGAGTAATCCAGGTCCAGATGGGTTCATTAATTAATTTTTTGTGTCTTACTGGGATGTCGTGTAGGATGATCATACCTTATCCATCACATATTGTTTTACTCATTATTACATTCCACATGGGATGAACTCCTACTTTATTGACCTATTACCCATGAAAAGTAATTCTCTAGACATAAAAGACTTTAGGACAGTGGCTCTGGGAAATACTATTCCGATGTTGATTAGTAATATACTTATGAATAGGATGGGTTGGGTGGTTGGTGAGATGATTACTGCAAATCAATTTGGTTTTGTTCCTGGAAGGAATATTCAGGAGTTCCTTTTCACTGCCTTAGAAATTATCAATCTCATTAGAAACAAGAATAAAGAAGGAAATTTTTCATTGAAAATTGATATATCAAAGGACTTTGACACACATAAATGGATCTTTATTTTGGAGGTTGTTAAAAGATATGGTTTCTCCAATGAGTTTCTCAAATTGATCAGCATGATTTTTTCCTCATCACGACTGTCTATTCTGATTAATGGTAAAACTAGGTTTTTTTTCTCGTGCACCATAGATGTGCAACAAGGTGACCAAATTTCGGGTCTTTTGTTTTCTATTGCTGAGGAATATCTTAGCAGATGTATTAATAACCTAGCACAAATGGGTATGTATAAGAGAAATTAGGCTGGTATGAATGACTTTTCTCCATCTCATTTGTTTTCTAATGATGACATTTGGTTGTTTGTGCAAGACTCTAGAAAGACTATTTCATCTATTAAGGGGCCTTTTCAACATTATGAGGAAGTGGATGGTCAAGAGATAAGCTCGGATAAATCCTAAATTGTTTTTGGAAATGGTGTCCTGACTGGGAGACAGAACAGGAAAACTAGAGTCCTTGGGGTTAAAAAGTGGCATTTTCCCTTTCAATACCTTAGTGATACGTTATTTTGGCAAAAGGTGAAGAGGAAATATTTGGAGGGGATTTATTCCGGTATACTCAAGAAACATTCCAGCTTGAATGGGAAGGTAGTGTCTATGGATGGGAGGGTATGCCTTTTAAATTCTGTGATAACATCTAAATTTGGTTACTCCTTATCTCTTTATCAGTGGCCCAGGGGACTCATCAAGAAGCTACAATATCTAGTCTAAAACATTATCTGGACAAGGTCAATTCCTGAGCGCAAGCTCATTACTGTTTCTTGGAAGGACTGTATCAAGCATGTTAAATTTGGGGGTCTTGGGCTCAAGGATCTTAGGAATTTTAAAGATGGGATCATTGGGAAGTTCACATGGGGTATAATCTCTAATGTTGTTTCTGGTGATTTATTAGTTAACCCTTTCAAAGTCAGGTTAATTAATGGTTATAAATATTACATTGCATCTTATGTATGAGCTGCTCTCAAATTATCCTTCATCTAGATCATGAATGACACATAGTGGTTGGTTTTTCATGACTCTCAAATCAATATTTGAAATATGAATTGGCTTGATCGGCCGCTTTAGGACAGTATGGACATTCCCTCTGGTGATGGATATTTCTCCATTTCTGAATTTGTATCTTTTAAGAATCTTTTTTACAGCATGATACCCCCTCAGGTGGAGCTGTAATTTCTAGCGTATGTTGTTAGGGATTATGACACACTGATATGGAAGCATAATAGGAATGGTCAATTTAAAAGTAGGGATAACAATTAGATTTCTTGTGTGGGTACATGTAGTTCACCTTCCTGTCTCAAAAAATACATGTCCTCATTCATTCAACCCTATCTCTTCCTTCTTATATGGAGAATTTGGATGAACCGTGTTCCAACTCACAACCACCATAAGAGGTCTGGTTTTATGTTTGCATCAGCATGTTATTTATGAATGCGAGCTGAAGATGATTTCCAGCACCTGTTTGTGGAGTGTGTATATTCCAGGAAGCTAT
This sequence comes from Viscum album, assembly GCA_963277665.1. NCBI lineage: Eukaryota > Viridiplantae > Streptophyta > Magnoliopsida > Santalales > Viscaceae > Viscum > Viscum album. Next base: position 138,428,557 of record OY728139.1, read on the forward strand.
GGGATTACATTGGAACTATGTTCGGGATGTATGTGAACCGGATCCCGTTGCTGGATCTTCTTGCAAGGATGTCTTGTTATTGTTGCAGCAAACATGTGCATAATTTTCTCCTGGTGGCTACTACGGCTGTGATTGAAGCCATCCGTCTATCTGAAATACTACAGCCTTTGAAAATAGGAAGGTTCCCATTCGTTCTGGAATGATGGCGATTCATCAGGTTGTGTATGCTACCTCAAATGTCCAATTTTTTCTAATGTTTAACAGTGTATCAGACTTTCAGATTATGTGGTTACATGGTGTTTCTGGGCAGCCTCTGAAGTCGAAGATAACCAGGTACATTCGTTGGATTCCTCTGATCAGTCCATGGATCAATGTTAATGTGGATGGAGCTACATCCAGTGCACCAGGTCCATCAGGGTGCAGTGGTGTTTTTCGTACGTACCGTGGATTTGTGAATGTGTGTTTCTATTAATTCGCAAGAATTGGTGTTTCTATTGAAGCTAAGCTATGGGAGATTGTTCACGCTATCGAGTATGCTGTTTTATATAATTGGAACATGCTATGGATTGAATCTGATTCTCAACTTGAGGTTCAATCCTTGAAAACAAGAATGCAGATTGTGCCCTGGTGGATAATTCCAATGTGGGTTGAATATCACAATCAGGTTACTCGAATAAACTTGATTGTCTTGCATGCTTTTCAAGAGGTCAATCAGGTGGCCTATGCTCTGCCCAAGAAGGCAATTATGGCGATGGATATGGTATGTTTTTTTCTGGTCCCTGATTACTGATATTCATAGGGGGAGGCAGATATGCATGGTGGTTTCTACTCTCGGTCTTGTAATACTCCCTTTGTTTCCTAACTATCATTTTATTTTTCTTAATAAATTATTTCTAGGGACCTTCTTTGACCAGATACTGGAATTTTGTGGTAGTTCTGAATAAAAATATTCCATAATAGAAAAGTTATTTCCAATTTAAAATTAATTGAGGAAAATATTATAATTTTAAAAAATAATGAGATATTTTTTTAAATGAATTTATTCCTAAGCATACATCAAATAAATATACATGTTTATAATAATATAATATATTAGAGTTTAATTAGAGTAGAGGTTACGTGTAACTTTAGCTATAGAAAATTTTATATTTTTTTAATGAGAAATATATCAAAAAATATCAAGGTGTAACATAATACCCCCTTAAATTAATTTCACCCTCAATATTTTATCACTATAATATTATTAATTTGGGGTAATGTTTCCCCATCACAACAGTATGTTCCATTGTAACATCAAAAAATTTTATTTTTTATCCAAAAATCAATATTAATCTGAGTGGTATTATTTGGAAACAAATTATATCTGATAACTATAGTCTCTACTAGATATTAATATCAATATTGATTATTTTTAAATGTATGATATACAAGTTTATTACATGTAATGGATAATTTATTTACTTCCCTTAATGAGATATATGGAATAAAACATGAAATATAGAGATATTCAGTGGATGATCCATGCGATAATCAGCATTCCAAATATGATAAATCATTTCAATGAGACTCATATCTATAGATTTAATCATTAACATAAAAAAAATATCATAACCATATTATATGGAGTTATTTATATGTATGCTTTTTCATGACCATTGAAATCTAGATCTCTCCTATGATACATTGTATAACCTTTATATTGACTCTCAGCCTCCGTAATGTGTTGATAGATAGTTATAAAATTATCTTCCACTTAATAAACTACTTTACATGGACATTTCATTCTCTATATCCACCAAATCTTGTTGGACTTAATACCATCTTTCAATATAAGGATTTATGGGGGTCCATTTTTAATCTCAAGTGTAAGCTATTTTTTGAATGAAACAAATAGAAAAATAAGGCATTGATCCAAAACAAATATGAATTACATAGAGAAATATTTCATTATGTATATTAGATTTTTTATTTTCCACATTGAAATTATCTATTTTTTTATGAAAATTTGTAATAAGGAATCACAATTCTAAATTAGAGGCTACTGAAGGATTTTTAAGAAGGCCATGGTAAACCACATGTCCTGATCAGAAAAAATTGAATGTGGTACTCTATGTAGCCCTATAATATTTTAATTTATATCATTAAAATATGATACAGAGGGAAATATTATCTAAAATAAATGAGATGTGATCATTTGGTTTTGCATTCGACTACAGTCAACATAGATATATTATCTTTAAGAGATTTTAGGAGTCTAAGACAAAATAAATTGAAATTTTTTCCCATTTCCATTATAGAATGTGTAATTGTTGTGACATTTTATTTGAATTATATCACATAGAACTGATTGGATGTAAAAAAACTGATTATGATGCATACTCCTTACTATCCCTTTTAATTTTCTCCCACATGACATACCCTTTTATATATCTTTATATATTCATACTTATAGAATAAATAGATGGTGATGAACTATAAGATAAATCCAAGTTATATTTTCTAAAGCCACATACTAATTTAAAAAATACATGATTCAAAAAATAGCATTCTATTAAAATTAATGTTGAACTCTAAAATAGTGCTTAATTAATTATATAGTTTCAATAACAATTTTTAGTGTGTTGAGGATCAAGAACCCATTTATTGAATGAAGTGGATATGGAACCCCTTCTAAAAATAGGTTAGGGTAGACCCAAATTAATCATTGAAGGAATTTACAAGAAGAAAAAAACAAAAGGTATGACACAGTACATAATGATCAGAGAAAAACCAAAATAAAAAAGCATCAATGCATGTGTCGATTCCCCCACCCTCCAAACAAATTCACCAGTTGAGTCTTTCCATGGTGAGAAGTCTCCCCATCCCAAGATGTTATGTTATGATGGATACCGATCGTGGTAGATCACCCCTCCCATAAATCTATGAAATATATACAGTAGATGATATATACCAATTCATCATTATCTAAGGTTCTATATTTTGAATATTAGTATATTTTGGATCTCTTTCAATCCTTATCGAGGATAGATTGGAATTGTACCTTTGGCTTCGATCATAAATAATCGTGTCCTCCGTCCCAATTTAGTAATATATTGATTAATCATAATCATTAATAATATCAAATAATAAATTTTTTCAACCTTAAATTCTTCCTACACAAATATAAATTTAATAATATTACAATCAATATATATATATGTATATATCACAAAATTTACTATATGGATATTTCCAAAAACATTTAATTCCATACTTTCCTCAACCATCTCCAAATTAAGAGTTTTGTAAATTTTTGAATGATTTTTTATTGGTTAGATTGATAATCTAACACCATGTAATTCAATATGGGGATTCAGCCTAGTATCATATTTTATGAATCTTTATAGACAAAAAGGATTCTTTATTGTAACAACCCAACATTTTATAGGATATATTCTTTTTAATTTCATTCATATCTTCTAGTGTATGCTACACCAAGATTATCTTGCACTATACGCAACACCGTTTTAGCTTGCACTATACGCAACACTAATCTTGGATCCTGTTACACACAATTTCATGTTTGTTTGATAGTAGTAATTCTAAGCAACATTGACTATATACATATATATTCAATGTATTCTGGTTAACGCAACAACAAAGGAGTCGTTCACTACAAGCAACCCTGACTTGGCTTGCATTACACGCAATCACGACCTTCCTCGATAGCGTGTATTGTACGCAATACCGGGTTTTACTAAACAACGATATATTATTATAATATTATTATGAACTAGCTTTTATGAATAGTATTTACTAAATTTTGAATGTAATAACATTATTATTTCATCTTACACATTTTCTAGAACATGGTATGTGAACAAAATAAATTTTTCGTGTAAAATAAGTATTTTTTAAAAAATGTAGTTTTGCCGCCTTTTAATGGAGCACCCACATTAAATATAGTTTTTGACATGTTTATAAGTTCAATTTTACAACATAAAATTCTACTTTTGAATCAGGATATAAAAATTTACATTGGATAATGTTTTGATATTATTTCGATAACATTCATATTTTAATGAATAGTAAAAACACGATATATTTTAATTAAAAACAACTTTTTTCATCGTATTAGTTTATATGGTATAATTATAATATCGAATGGGTTTAAAGAATAAATAGAATATATTTTTACCAATTAATATAATGTATGTCATTAGCATTGACTTTGCCTAGAATTCTTAGGTTAAATCAATTCAATCTTTTGCAATGTTTTAAACAAATACCTATTTTCTTTCGACAATGGGATTAATTTTATTTTAATTTATGAAACTTTTGTGTATTTAATTTGGAAAAATGGATTCCATATTTGGAATCAGTGGGTCAAAATTATGTTAATATGCTACTTTTTATTTTTGGGCATTATGAATAGTAACTACGGTAAATTTTATTTACCATAGTTAAAGGTAAATCGGGCAATTAAGGGTAAATATAAGATTATAAAATTACCCTAACACCTGTAAAAATCCTGTTATATGACTAAAAGTCGAACCATATCATATAAGGGTCGTATTAGATTCATTTAATGGACTTTTGTACATGAAAATAATTTAATTATTATTAAAACCAAAGAAAGTGACAACATGTCACTTTCTTAAATCTTATAAGTATAATAATTTTTATTTACTGATAAACTTCATGAATCTTCAAACATGAATAATCTCCAGAAATATAATAAAATTATCTACATCATATGAATTTATTTATAATTTTTGGGATTTACTAATTATCATTAATTGGGACACAATAGTGATGCAGAAATTGTTTATCTAGTGAAATGTCAAGAATATAATTTTTATTAAACTAATAGTGATCATAAAAGGCACAAAACCCTGACCAAAACTTATTTCTCATGTAAAGTTTAACCATAACCATCCAATAGTCAAATAATTGACCATTTGGAGCTTTATAAAAGCAATTATGACACTTATATTATTTTATTTTAAATGATGTCAAAGTTGTCACCTTCATAATTTAATAAATATAACAATTTAAATATTGAGATTTTAAGATGATAAATTCGAGTAAAAGTATAACTGTGAAAGTTAATAGATTTATCTTCATCATAGAATTTTATTTTTAATTTTTATGCAAAAAATAATTATATTAAATAATTATACAAAAATGTTGTAGTTATTATTTTATTAAGAGATAAACCCAATAAATGGTTCTAAAAATAATAAAATAAATATTATATGAACTATTTAATGTGATCCACTAATTGTTTAGATAAATATTACATGTTATGAATCTATTAAATCTTTTAGTTCGAACATATATTCTGAATATTGTTTATTTAAATTCAAATAAATGAATAGTGTCAAAATTGACATTATTGTTATTTTATAAAAATATCATATTATAAAATTCTGTAAAAATCACAAAAATATTTAAAAATTATAATTTTAAATTTATATGTTCTAAAATGTTATAAATTGTCAAATTATGGAAAATTCACAACACATATGTAATTATTTATAATAATTTAAAAATTTAGAAAATTATTACCACAAATAAAATTTAATTGATAAATAAGGCTAAATCAAGATGATAATGTTTAAAATAGATTCCTAACATGTATAAATTTTATTTTTTGATGATATTACAACCCTATCTCATCTAAGATTCGTATATGAGTCATTTTGGACGTTTTTACGTGGGGTTTGGATTTAATATAAACTAATATTTCTTATATTTCCAAAGGTGCCTCTCTCCTCCCTTATAAAAGGGCATCTCCTCCCTCTCTTTCCCACACAAGTTTGAGCCATTAAGCTTGGCCAAACTCTGCCCATTTCCCTTTTCAAATTCTCTAGAAATATCTTAGAGGTCCTAGCCTTCTTCAAAGACCAATTTTAGTACCCTAAGAGGAGGTTTCAAAGAGCCGTGTCAAAGAAGAGGTAATATCTGTTACTGATTCTTTCAATTTTCTTTCTTCTTCAACTTATTCTTCTTTAGTTTTTTAATTATGAAGTAATAACTTATGTATCCCTCATATACTGATATGTTATTATAAATATGGAACAACCATATTTCACCTTCTATCCATCCTACGGAAAACAAAATCATCGCACGTGTGTACGTACAGAATACCATCTCCAAGCCGTGGTGTAATCTGTTTTTCCATCAACACTTTACATGGATGGGTATAATGGTGTAAAGAATAAATATATATGGTTATTATAACATCATATTGATTCTGATATATTATACCATCCACTCCAATTCTATAATTATGGGAATGATATCATCGCTCATGCGTACGTATGGACTACCGTCTCCACGACGCGATGAGATTCATTCTCCATGTTAACCATACATGAATGATCATTAAGTTTATATAATGAATAATAATGAAATATATGAAATTATAATGATACTGTATTTATGTATATATATGTACTTCATCTATTTAGTTTCATTCAATTCAATATGGAAACGAAAACAGCTTTCATGCGTACGTACGACCTACCGTCTCCATGAACGGTGAATTTCATTCCTTTTATCGATCTATAATATATATGTATATGATGAATATATATTATATATAAATCATGTTTTACATTTTTGAATTATTTAAATCAGGATATAAGTAATAATATCAATAATGACATGTCGAAACACATACGATAAATGAAATTATTTTACCCAAAACCCTACTTTAACATGGAATTTACAAAAGAACGGGAAATATAAAGTCTTAATTGAAACATATATGATATCATATCAATGAATATGATTATTTAATAAGTCAATGAAATTATTTAAATCATTATACAAGAGGTTCGGATCCATACGAAGCATATCGGACTTAAGGTAAGGGATAATTTTGCCAATCTCATTTTTATCCGAGATTGCTTATTCGTATGTATTTGCTGGGGTTATTTCTATCATCCATATCCACGTTTTATAGAAGTGTTTTCATGTATTTTTAATGTCCTTTTTACCCATTTTTAACTTTTACTACATGGTATATAAGGAATATTTCTTTTGTTTATGATACGAGGTACTTTTTTGACTTTTTCGACAAAAGTACGAGAAAAATGTTATTTTTAACTTACATTGAGTTAATGTATTTTTACAGTTTTATAATGACTTTTTTTCATGAAGCTTCCTCCAAAAAATTTCATGACTATTTTCAACAAAATATTTTTCATTTAAAATTGCACGGAATATTGTGAAACGAAAATGATTTTGAAGAATAAAGGATATTTTCCTCATGAATTCATTTCAAATTTTTTATCAAAACCATTTTTCATCTAAGATGAAATTATTTCATATGTGTATGTTTCAAGTATCATGTCTCTATGATTTACATGGTTTCCCATTTCTTATTATGAAATTATATCCATTTCTTTTATATGGATTATGGGACGATGGGATGATGTTTATCAAACCCATTTTATTTTTTGGGTTATTATGAATGATGTATGTTAATTTTGTGGCACAAGTAATAATGATTTCATTATGAGATGGGTGGGACCTATATCTCACTCCAATGAATTGGGTAAAGATTCATATCTCATGAGATAGGCATGGCTGGAATGACAAGTTGAACTGGTTCAATAGTACAGGACTGGAACGAGAAGTGACCTCGATTAAGAAAGGGACTTTGTCCACTAAGATGGTCTTTGCAGCAATGCCATGGATACTATGGAAATCATAACATGTGCTGAATGGTTTCCAAAATTACATGTTTTACTCCTATGCTATTTTATCATGCTTAATGTTTCTTTATGATCGATGCCTTATGTACTTCCCTTTTTTATGTCATTTCTCAAGCTTTTGATGTTTAAATAATATGTTCATGTTTTTAAGCTCAAATGTATATGATTTGTTTTATTTAATCCATGCTTAACCTTACTAATCATTTGATCTCACCCTTTATATGTTTTCCTTTCCCCAGGATATAAAGAAATGTTTTAGGTAAGAAAACAAAAGGGGAAGATCGATATGGGAGATGTTGGTGATCTTTCAACATGATTAGATTTTTATATTCCGAGTTTCCAAATATACTAAACTATTACGGTCCTTCTGTGTCTGTTTTTTTATATACTAAGTATTCCACAAAATTATGTAATGTCCATGTACGTCACGCTTCGGGTCTCTATAGTTGGTATCATAGGAAAGGTTTAGTCAACCTTTGGAAACTAGGATGCGAAAACGTTAGTGATATCCCTAGAGATATTTCTATGGTATGTCTAGGGATTTCCTTAAGGTTATGTATACGTATAGGTTATAGTACAAAAATTTCTCTAATGATCTTAGAATTAAACCTAAGATGTTAGATGTCGAAGGTACTCCCCCTTGATTATGTTATTTTCCTTGTATGATTTTTGCCTCTCACAAAATTCTTTTTGTGTTTTAGTCAATAGAGGGAACCAGAAGGAATTCGGTTAACATTGAATCCTATAGACAAATTGATGACTATGAGAAACAAAATTGTGTAATGCCTAGAGAGAAAGATATTGTGATTATGCCGAATTAGTCATCGTGATATATGATTAACAAGGTGAAATTTAGTGGTTTTCCTAATTATCAAATAAGTGGAAGATAGACTTTTATGCATGTTTTCATGTTGAGGAGCATAAAGAAAGGAAGATTGAGATTTCTAAAGAATGGAAGAAGAACCTTGAGGAATACCTCAAATGGAGGGACATATGTTATCTGTGTGGAGAAAAGGGTCATAGAGTGACACACTGTTATAAAGTTCAATGTCTTATTTGTGGAGAACATGGGTATTACCCAACTCAATGCCCTGACCTAAAAATTTACTTCTAAATCAAGGAAGGACTTATTACAGGACAATCATTGAAGAGGATGGATTGATGTGTTTATGTATTGGTATTCATGAATAATGTTATTGAGGTACTTTTATGATGTATTAGAATTTTTTTGTATTAGTCTATTGTGGTTTTCAATAATTTAATGGCATCGGTAACCATGAAAAGTGATTCAAATATTTTTGGAAAGCAGATGAAATGTGCATATGGAAGGGATAAAGAGAAAATAATATGATAGTAATCATGAGATCATGACTAAAATAAGGACAAAGTGATATCATGGTTTGAGTATATTGAAATTTTTGGATTTTGGTATGTGGAAAGAGTTAAATTTTGACAGTATTCATGTTTTCACCAAGGATAAATGGGTGTTAATTTTTCAAGAGAATACATGATTAAGGTATTCACATGTTTGTAAATTGACCAACAAGATATATCATATGATATATGGGGATAAATGATGGGATTCACGTTATTGTTATGTGAAATTTCAAGTAATCATTTTCTTTATACTATGAGCTTCGACCGAAGTATTTTTGATAAGCCTAATGATCGGAATGGATTATGTTGGACATAAGATAGTATTGTTTAAGGATATAACTTTTTTCGATATTATTTATGGGATGTTATAGTAATGTAGTTTTAGAAAAAGGACAACCTGCAGGACTGGCGACAGCCCATCACGTCAGACAAGGTTGTGGGAATCGAACCCACAACCGAAGTGTCACTGGCCTTTATCACCTACCACTGGCCAACAGGAAGTCCCTGGTTAGACGAAACTAGTTTTATTTTATTAAGTGGTATGATATATGAATTATAAGTTCATTTTTGGAACCATATATGATTAATCTCACAATAAGATGGACTTATTAATTTTTCTAACCTTTTGAAACAGATGGAATGACCCATTATTCTATCACATGATCTGCTAACGCTTCACAAATAACAAATTCAACTTCATTTCTTTATAAGATGAAGTGGAAATTTTTGAATTCATGAACAACAGGGAGATTGTACCAATCATGTAAGTATTTCATTTAATTCATCAACTTTAGGGAAATTATCTTGAAAACCAAAAATGTTTTCCTAGTGCCCTTATTTCCGATGAATCAGATGGTACCTTAGATCATCACAAATCTATGGCTTTGTGATTTTTGGCTTTTTCATAGCCATGTCCTCTACCACTCTCCATCACAACTTGATGGTTATATTTTTCTTCCATATCCATATTTCACCTATGTTCTCTAATGTGGAAACCTAGTGATGAGTTAATTTGGTTAACCAATATGTTTCATACATCACTTTTTAAAATGAATTTTTAGTATTTCTTTTTACGATGTGGGTTTCTATGAATAGTAAACGATTTATATACCTGATGAATTTCGAGGGAGAAATTCATTTTTAGGGGGGTAGCATGTAACAACCCGAGATTTTATAAGATATATTCTTTTTAATTTTGTTCATATATTCTACTGTACACTACACCAAGATTATCTTTCCCTATACGCAACACCGTTTTAGCTTGCAGTATACGCAACACTAATCTTCGATCGTGTTACACACAATTTCATGGTAGTTTGATAGTAGTAATTCTATGCAACATTGAGTATATATATATATATATATATTAATTGTATTATGTTATAACCAACAATAAAGGAGTCATGCACTACACGCAACCCTGGCTTGGCTTGCATTACACGCAATCACGACCTTCCTCGATAGCGTGTGTTGTACGAAATACCAGGTTTTACTAAAAAACGATATATTATAATAATATTATTATGAACTAGACTTTATGAATAGTAATAACTAAATTTTGAATGTTATAACATTATTATTTCATCTTAAAAATTTTCTATAACATGGTATGTGAACAAAATAAATTTTTCGGGTAAAATAAGTATTTTTCAAAAAAATGCAGTTTTGCCGCATTTTAATGGTGCACCCACATTAAATCTAGTTTTTGACATGTTTATAAGTTCAATTTTGACAAAATAAAATTCTTATTTTGAATCAGGATATAAAAATTTTCATAGGATAAACTTTTGATATTTTTTCGATAACTTTCATATTTTAATGAATTGTAAAACACGCTATATTTTAATTAAAAACAACTTTTCTCATCGTATTAGTTTATATGGATAAATTATAATATTTAATGTTTTTAAAGTATAAATAGAATATATTTTTACCATTTAATATAATGTATGTCATTAGCATTGATTTTACCTTGAATTCGTAGGTTAAATCAATTCAATCTTTTGAAATGTTTTAAACAAAAACCCATTTTCTTTCGACAACGAGGTAAATTTTAATTTAATTTCTGAAACTTTTTTGTATTGAATTTGGAAAAATGGATTCCATATTTGGAATCGGGGGGTCCAAATTATGTTAATAAGCTACTTTTTTATTTTTGGTCATTATGAATAGTAATTATGGTAAATTTTATTTACCATAGTTAAAGGTAAATCAGGTAATTAAGGGTAAATATAAGATTATAAAATTAACCTATCACCTGTAAATTTCCTATTAGATGACTAAATGTCGACCCATATCACCTAAGGGTCATATTAGATTCATTTAATGGACTTTTTTACATAAAAATAATGTAATTATTATTAAAACCAAAGAAAGTGACAACATGTCACTTTTTAAATCTTATAAGTATAATAATTTTAATTTATTGATAAACATCATTAAACTTCAAACATGAATAGTCTCCATAACTATAATATAATTATCTACATCAAATGAATTTATTTATAATTTTTCTGGATTAACTAATTATCATTAATTGTGACACAATAGTGATGCAGAAATTGTTTATCTAGTGAAAAATCAATAATATAGTTTTTATTAAACTAATAGTGATCATAAAAGGCACAAAACCCTGACCAAAACATATTGGTAATGTAAAGTTAAACCCTAAACATCCAATGGTTTAATAATTGACCATTTGGAGCCTTATAAAATCAATTATGACACTTATATTATTTTATTTTAAATGATGCCGAAGTTGTCACCTTCATAATTTAATAAATATAAAAATTTAAATATTGAGATTTTAAGAAGATAAATTCTAGTGAAAGTATTATTGTGAAATTTAATATATTTATCTTCATCATATGATTTTATTTTTAATTTTTATGAAACAAATAAGTATATTAAATAATTATACAAAATGTTGTAGTAATTATTTTGTTAAGAGATAAACCAAATAAATGGCTTTCAAAATAATAAAATAAATATTATATGAACTATTTAATGTGATCCACTAATGTTTTAGATAATTATGACATGTTATGAATCTATTATATCTTTTATTTTGAACATATATTCTGTATATTGTTTATTTAAATTCAAATAAATGAATAGTGTCAAAATTGACACTATTGTTCTTTTATAAAAATAACATATTATAAAATTGTGTAAAAATCACAAAAATATTAAAAAATTATTATTTTAAATTTATATTGTCTAATATGACATAAAGTGTCAAATTAAGGAAAATTAACAACACATATGTAATTATTTATAATAATTTAAAAATTTAGAATATTATTACCACAAATAAAATTTAATTGATAAATAAGGATAAATCATGTTGATAATGTTTATAATAGTTTCCTGACATGTCTAAATTTTATTGGTTGATGAGATTAAAACCCTATCTCATCAAAGCTTCGGATATGAGTCATTTTGGATGTTTTTATGTGGGTTTGGGATTTAATATAAACTAATATTTCTTATATTTCCAAAGGTACCCCTCTCCTCCCTTATAAAAGGGAATCTCCTCCCTCTCTTACTCACACAAATTTGAGACTTTAATCTCGGCCAAACCATGCCCATTTTCCTTCTCAACATCCCTAGAAACATCCTAGAGGTCCTGGTCTTCTTCAAGGACCAATTTTAGTACCCTCAAAGGAGGATTCAAAGAGGCGTGTCAAAGAAAAGGTAATATCTGTTACCGATTCTTTCAATTTTCTTTCATCTTCAACTTATCCTTAATTAGTTTTTTCATAATGAAGTAATAAAATCAGTATCCATAATATACTCATATGTTATTATAAATATGAAACAACCCTATTTGACCTTCTATCCATCCTACGGAAGACAAAATCACCGCGCGTGCGTATGTACGGAATACCGTCTCCACGCCATGGTGTAATATGTTTTTCCACCAACACCTTACATGGATGGGTATAATGGTGTAAAGAATAACTATATATGGTTATAATAACATAATAATGATTCTGATATATTATACCATCCACTTCAATTCTATAATTATGGGAATGATATCATCTCTCATGCGTACATACGGACTACCGTCTCCACGATGCGATGAGATTCATTATCCATGTTAACAATAAATGAATGATCATAAAGTTTATATAATGAATAATAATAAAATATATGAAATTATAATGATAATGGATTTATGTATGTATATATGTATGTCATCTTTGTAGTTTCATTCAATTCTATAAGGAAACGAAAACATCGTTCATGCGTACGTACGACCTACCGTCTCCATGAATGGTGTATTTCAATCCTTTTATCGATCTATAATATATATGTATATGACGAATATATATTATATATAAATAATGTTTTACATTCTGTAATTATTTAAATTAGGATACAAGTAATAATATCAATAACGACAAGTCGAAAAACATACGATAAATGAAATGATTTTACCCAAAACTCTACTTTAACATGGAATTTACAAAAGAACGGGTTATATAAAGTCATAAGTGAAACATATATGATATCATAACAATGAATATGATTATGTAATAAGTAAATGAAATTATTTAAATCTTTATACAGGAGGTTCAGATCCATATGAATCATATCGGACCTAAGGTAAGGGATAATTTTGCAAATCTCATTTTTATCCGAGATTGCTTATTCATATGTATTTACTGGGGTTATTTCTATCATCCAAATCCATGTTTTATAAAAGTGATTTCATGTATTTTTAAAGTCATTTTCACCCATTTTTGACTTTTACTACATGGTAAGTAAGGAATCATTCTTTTGTTTACATTGCAAGGTACTTTATTTTTGACTTTTTTGACAAAAGTACGGGAAAAATGATTTTTTTAGCTTATACGGCATGAACGTATTTTTACGGTTTTATGAATCCTTATTTTCATAAGGATTACTCAAAAATATTTCATTACTATTTTCAACAAAATATATTTCATTAAAAATGGCATGGAATTTTGTGAAACGAAAATGAATTTGAAGAATAAAAGATATTTTCCCCAAGAATTCATTTCAAATTTTATATGAAAACCATTTTTCATCTAAGATGACATTATTTCATATTTGTATGTTTCAAGTATCATGTCTCTATGATTTACTTGGTTTCACTTTTATGATTATGAAATGATATCTATTTCTTTTATATGGATTATGGGCTGATGGGATGATGTTTTTGAAACCCATTTTATTTATTTGGTTATTATGAATGATGTATGTATATTTTGTGGCACAAGTAAGAATGATTTCATTATGAGATGGGTGAGACTTATATCTCACTCCAATGCATTGGGTAAAGATTTATATCTCATGAGATAGACATGGCTGGAATGGCATGTTAAACCAGTTCAGTAATACAAGACTGGAATGAGGAGTGAACTTGATTCAGAAAGGGACTTTGTCCACTAAGATGGTCTTGGCAGCAATTCCTTGGATACTATGGAAATCATAATATGTGCTGAATGGTTTCCACAATTACATATTTTACTCCCATGCTATTTTATCATGCATAATTATTCTTTATGATCTATGCATTACCTACATCCATGCTCTATGTCATTGCTCAAGGTTTTGATGTTTAAACATTATGTTCATGTTTTTAAGCTCAAATGTATATGATTTGTTTTATTTTATTCATGCATACCCTTAATGAGTATTTGAGTTCAACCGTTATATGTTTTCTTTTCCTCAGGATATAAAGAAAGGTTTTAGGTAGGAATACAAAAAGGGAAGATCGATATGGGAGACATTGAAGATCTTTCAATAGGATTAGATGTTTATATTCCGAGTTTCCAAAGACACTAAACTATTACGGTCCTTGTGTGTCTGTTCTTTTTTGTACTAAGTATTCCACATAAGTATGTAATGTCCATGTAAGTCATGTTTCAGGTCTCTACATTCATTATATGGTAGTGTGAGTAAATTGTTTCTGATAAAAAATATTTTGTTATCATTAAAATTTCCCCCAATTCATCAATCCATAAGAAATTTCTCCCTTATAAGTCAATATTTTTCTTGGATAATTTATATATGAAATATCTCTCAAAATATTATAATAGTATCTTGGTAATCTAATAAAACTATAGATCATAGTTACTATTACTATCATAGGCCATTTTTTAATAACTTCCTTCTGGTATGGATCAACAAATATACTCTCACATGAGATCATTTGAAAAATAATTGTTACATTATATAGTAAAAATAATAAAATATTAAAATTATAATACCTCATATTATAATTAGATTAATTGGTAAAATCCTTAAGTGTTCTTCCTGATGTCCCATTCAGTAAAAATATATAGTAATACGAACTCTGAAAACTATGAAAAATTGATTTTTATCTCGAATGACTCTATTTGTCAAATCCATGAATATAATAAGATAATTGATAAGTCCAAATGGAGTAAATATTAATTCATAATGAGAATATCTCATTTGGATGGTTGTATAGGGTATATACTCATTTTTTACACACAATTAATGATATCCATATTAGTGATCAATAATTTAAAATAATTTATCTCATCAAATTTGATAAAAAATTTCATTAATATGTGTTAGGGAATAATTTTTCAAGATAGTGATCTTTGAAATTTCTATAAAATCAAAGAAAAGTCACATTTAACCCTATTTATTTTACATGAACATATAAGAAAATTCTAGTTCTACATATTTCAAAAAAATTAACATGTAAGATCATTATTTTTCTTCCACCCTGAGTTTTATTAATTGAATTTCTTCAAACATCTATGTTTCACATTGTTTCACCAAAAACATATGTGAGAGTCTCTAATTTCCAATAATATATTGAGAAAATAAAAAATGATTTACCCAAATCTATCATAATTTCTCATATAAAATTACCATATGATACATGGTCAAAGACCACTAAATAATCAGTTAAATTTTCATTCGTTATTGATAATAAAACATGATGCTCACCTTTCAATTATAGTTAAATTTTACTCATTTGTACGAAAGGATTTACCATTATTCATCTTTAGTTCCAAAAAATTAATTTTCATTTTTTTTCAATATTTTGTGGAAATACTTGTTAAAAAATAACTATATAAACACTTCTGATGTCATAGATTTGATTTCATCCCCCTACCTCACATTATTCATAAGATACAAACATTGAACTTTTTTACATTTGAAATGATATTATTTTGTGGTAATATTTTTATTTAATGAACACCAGATAACAGAAAATATATTTTCATTAGTAGTACCAATTATTTAGAAATTAGTGGATCAAAGGAACCATATAAGGATGGAGGGTATTGACACATGATATACTCAATAATGAATTACTATATCCTTTTCCCAATATAAAAATTAGTATCATTCATGATACATTTCATATCTTGATAGAGTGTTTCATACAAAAAACAAAATATTTAAAATCCAATATAAAAGTTTATTTAGATTTTCATTGGTATTATCCTTTTATTTCCCATATCATTTTTTTGTTAACATAGTCTCTCTTGGACCAGTGTATTGACTAAGACAAAAAATCATAATGTGATAAATAATAATAATAGTGAGAAATCATATAATCGTGGCCAGTAATTAATTTTATGTCTAGATCATCAGACCTTCTATTATATATATGAAACCATAGAATTAACCTAATCAATTACTTATAATAAACTATTCAAATCCATTATAATTTTTCATAATTATAATTTTAAATAAACCACACATATCCCTCTAGAGTGAAAAACTTGGTGTATAATACGTTACTACTCACAATGCACATTATTTCTAGAAACAAATGCTAAATAATCTATTTTATGTGTAATTACCCAAGTATTAATATGTTCCATCACCACATCCACCATTATTATCTTGTTTGTGATGTATATCCTAGAAACCACATAATATCTTATGTATAATATAATAAGTATTTTATCTTATAACTTGCATTATCACATGGTTTTTTAGTAAAGTATTATAATAATAATCATAGAAAAATACATAATCTGTATTTATATAAACTAAGGTGACCCAATCATTTCATTCATTAATAATACATTATTTCTGATGAATATTAAATTCATTACAAAATTTTAGATGCCGCAAAACAAAAATTATTTAAAATCCATAGTAAAAATAAAAATAATACTCTTGTTATGATAACATATTCAATCTATCATATAAATATTTTCTCATATAGTCGAGTACATAGATATTAGCTACAAAAAACCAATATACATAACTAGTGAGAAGAACAAAATACATTGTGATAGTATATTCATAATATGGGTATACATAAGTGATATCAAATAGTTATTATAGTTGATAATAAGATATACATATGGGTATGAGTACTATAACAACCCATGATTTCACATTATATTTCTTCTTAAATAAATTAAATTCATTTGATATTCATACATTGCAAAAAAAATCATATAGTATTAATCAAATAAAACTATAAACAGAACACAACAAAATGAATATAATAAAAAATTAATGAAATAAGAACATTTTCCAATATATTAAGGAACATATACAAAAAAATGGTAACATGTCATTTTTAATAATAATTTGACCCATTGGAATTGAAATTCAGCCAATTGAATAGTAACCTCACCTATGAATGTATAAATAAAATTTATGTATCTTATAAATGAAAATATCATATAATTACAATACAATATAAGTTAATAAATATTATTGAAATGGTAACATAAATTTTGGGATTTTTATAAATCCAAATTGTTTATTGACAATTTAAAAATTATATATAATAAAATAAAAGAAAAATTATTTTCATAAAATATAGTAGTAAATTAATATTTTGTTGTATTATGATTATAAGATAATTCTAGGAGACCTTAGTTGAGTTTGAATAGTTTTCTTAAAGTAGTTATAATATTAAAATTGGTACTTTTGAGTAAATGGTGATTTAATTATGTGGTAAATTTATATTATTTAAAAAATTATTATAATAAAATGGTGTTAATTTTTAAATTATACACATCAAAAAATGTTTATGTCAATTTTTTGGGATTTTTCTAAAATACTATAATTTATGGTGAATTGTAAAATAATGTAATTTATAATATATATACCTTATAAGTTAAAAAACTATTAATTGAGTCATGATTAATTTATGTATCATTTATTATATCTCACATTCACCAATTATTGTATTCAGTCACAATAATCCTCAAAATTGTTTTTCATGTACCAAAATAATTTTATAATGAATAAAATATATTAAAAACACCACTCTCCTACTCTAAAAATACCACCATTCTCCTTACACTTATAAAGCAATTAATCATTCTTATATTATGAAACATTCCTCTCCCAAACCCCTCCCATGTGTTTTGGTCGTGATGGTCTCACCATTTGTCAAATATCTTGTCCCTTAAGGAGGTTCTCAAGGAGATGAATTTATGATGATAATACTTTTTTTCTATTTATATTTATTTTACCTTTTTTGTCTTAATAAATCCTTAGATATTCTATCCAAAAATGAGTTATAACTCTAGCTTCTCTGGGTTCCCCGGTTTGTTTCCATTACAATGTGTCTCAGTTTATTCTAGAGGGGGAGGACCTTTTACGGGGTGATGCCCTTGGCCTACATTACTTTCACCCCCTAGGTGGGCCCCTCGGTTTCCCCCCCTTATTATCTGTTTTTTGTCTCTTCTTCCTTAATAACAATTGTAACATTTGATGGATATATATACCATTTTTTTATTATAATGGTATATTAATTATCAAACACCATCTCTGATATCTTTTTTTTAAATAAATTATAACATCGTCTGTGTGGTGTGATTTTTGCCATCATGGATGACATGTTTTCATTTTTAAATTCCACAGCAAGGATGGTAAAAATACCTATTTTATTTTCAATAAAAATTATAATATATGTATTATATTTTTTAATGTCTTATAACCATTATATCTGAATAATATTTATTAATAAAACAAAACTAGTTCGTGTTGATCGAAATAATGGAAAAATAATCAAGATTACCAAAATAAATTACTTAATGATTCATCCTCATACCATATAAACGAATGAAATGTATAATTAATTTTAATTTTTAATGTTCATTAATAACATATAATTTCAATTATTGGATACTATTCTCATTTCACATTATATTTTCTTATATTTGTTCAAGTAAACTGGTCAGGAAAACCAAGGAAACGAACAATATCGTCTAATAAAATTTTAACTTATAACTCATTTAAAAGGAAATACATGAAATTAATAAAATTACACTAAAAATTTAATTTAGTAATGGTTATAAATTAATTAATTACTAAATTTAATCTGAATATATGGGATACTATGATCATGTTCAGAACTCATTCACACATATGGCGAGGGACTTCGTCTCAATTTCTATTTTATTGAGACATATGTTGTATTGTGTGCCTAAATTTTTTTATGTGGTGTAAAAACTTTAACTTTTAGATCAATTTTTATTTGAATATATATTTATATTAAATATCCATATTCTTGTATCATGGACATGACTATTTTCTTAGTTGTATACCAGTTTACATATGGTGTTTTTTTTAATATAGTATTAATTGGGGAAGTATTGTTGAATTTGTATCATATACTCAATATGGATATTGATAAGGAATATTATTCATGAATTAAATATATGTATGTAAATAAATTTGGAATATTAGTGATGGGTGGGGCCCATTATAGCCCCATGATGCATCAATAGGGCTCATGGGACAAAATAGTTTGCAACAAACCCTTTGTGATTGTTTCCAAAACATAAATAGGTTGGTATCTACCCACAAACATATACAATATTGAAATTATGATAGTTCATGTTCTAGATAAATGAAATCCAATAATTAAACATTAGCTTCATTGATCATTCATTTATCATTTTCCATAGGATTTTTGCTATGAAAAAAAATCTATGGATACATTTTTTCAATCTCAGTATATTGATTACATGGGTTGTTTATTTATTCATCATGCCATATTTTTTGTGCCTAATTAATTATAAATAAAATATTATTGATTCATGTTTTGACAATATGTAACCCTTAGTGAGCATTTGAGATCAAATATTTATTTCTTTTCCGTCCCCAGGTTTTGAAGATGAAAAATTTAAATAATTAACAACGATGGATGTAACTTCCCAGTTTCTGAAGCCACCTAGAGGTGCCCCATACTCGGTTGGTCACATGTCCTCAAACGCATTTCCCCAAACACCAGAGGCTACTGAATAGCAAAGATTTCCTTGGGGGTGAAAATGGGAAAACAATGCCCTCATTGGCTGAGTAAACAACGGAAAATTTAAATAATAAACAATAACAGAAGCAGTAAACAAACCATGCACAAGTGAAAAATAGAATACTCAATCAATAAACAACTAGAGCACATATATATATGAAATAATAAATGATAAATATGTCTAGGAAACCAGTAAAAAAGTCGCAAAGCTGAATATTGTACTAAACCAAAGTACAAAAGTAAAACAGATTAGCAACTCTTTAGCATCACAAGGCTTGACTAGGCCCCATGCTCTCCTCCTCCAATGCAAGTCAAGTACCTGAAGTAAAATGGATTCTTCCCTTGTCCATACCTACAAGAATATAATCTATTTGGGTGCAAAATCATGACCAAAACAAGGTGTGAAACTAAATCCCAGTAGGAAACCACCTTAAAATCTGTCCCTAATAGTCAGTGAGTATATGGTAGGTAAATTATAGTAACCGTAAATAGTAAACAGTAACCATCATTACACAATAGTAAACAATCCACAAAATCAACAAGTATCATTGAAGTAAAAAAGCTAACCATGAACATGAAACTCGCTTGGAAGTACTCAAATCCATCCCCTCTTTCCATTGACAAAAAGTACCAACAACCCTATGGGCAATACACCCAGCCTAGCCCCTTAGAATTGGTCATACAAAATTATAACACACTCTGAGGAAGTGCGTTCAGTCAATTCCCGTTATAGTCTAAGGTAGTCAGGGACTCTATGAGAAAGATCACGTTGTCTAATCCCCTTATAGCCGCATGGTCTAGAGAGTCTCTGAGGAAGCTCACTAAGTCAATTCCTCCTATATCTCGATGGTCTAGAGACTCTCTATGGAAGCTCACTCATTCAATTACATCTATATCCTGGAATCATTTATGGAATTAAAAAAAACAGAGACTCTCTGAGGAAGCTCACTTAGTCTATACCCATACAGTCTATAAAGCTCATGAACCTCTGAGGAAGCTCACTCCTTCTATCCTCCTGTGGTCTATAATATCAAAGACTCTCTGGGAAGCTCACTCAATCTATCCCCTATACTCAATAATTTCCACGACTCTTAGGGAAGCTCACTCGGTTTATCCCATATAGTCTATAATGTCCAAGACTCTTTGAGGAAGCTCACTCGGTATATCCCTTTATAGTCTGTAGCACCAAGTTCTCACGGCCCCATGCAAGTCAGTGCATAATAATGCTATATCGACAATGTAAACCAACAGAGCTACTTGGATAATCTGTCTATAGCATAACAAGCATGTGAAGAAACATGGCTCCATCCTACGGTCCCAAGGCATGGAAAGTAGGTACAACAACCAAAGGTAGAACAAGAAAAAAGGTCATAAACAATACAATCATGGGAAAAACATAGAAGCACATCAATTATCCATATATATAACTGAAATTTAAATATACACAAGCATACAAGCAAGGAAGGAACACAGTAAGGGAAAAACAATAAACACATAATACCCCATTCAAGGGAATTGGTGGAAATTGCACTTAATACTCAAAGACATTGAACAGAAAGGATCAACCCATCTACCATGATGCTAGGAGATCTATATAATTGAACCATGGGTCTTGAATCTCCTTATAACATCGAAGATCAAGGGAAAAATCCAAAATGCTCAACACATGATATCATGAGGAAGATGGAAAATCATGGAATGAAACTCAAGAATAAGGAATAAATCACCGCTGCGGTTCCAATGCAACCGACAGTTGACGATTTGGAGAATGGACCGAGGTTTAGGGGATCGTTGAAGTCTTGGCGTCGTACGACTTCTCTCGGTCGAACAAGACCTAGAAGAAGACGTTTATGTTGATTAGACATGACCTTGATGCATTTAATGAAGAAAAGATAATACACAGTGTGTACTTTTATAGTACACAGCATGTACTAGTCTTTTCTGTAATCCTCTATAAGTGGCCTCCACGTTGCCCCTACACAACGTGTGTGCGGCCTGGACAAGGCCATCACACTGCTTCACACGAAATCACTTTACACGGTGTGTAATTATAGGGTACACAACATGTATTTTGAAAATTTCATGATTATCCTCTTTTTCTAAAAAATATATATATAAAAACATACTTGAGTAGAAGGTCTTGGTTCTGACAAACATCCCCCCTTAAAGAAATTCATCCTTGAATTTCCATAGTGCATTGTGGATGAAGAAACCCCAAATAGATCTGGCTACTGCGATAGTACGTCAGCCTCCCTCTCCCATGTCTCCTCCTATACTGGCCCATGATGCCATATCACCCATACTAGAGGAATAGGCCGACCACAGATAACCTTCGTACTACGATCAATAAATCAGATAGGATGCTCCTCAAATGATGTCTCCACCTTGAGCTCGACCTCCTCAGGTTGAAAGACATGATACGGTTCTGAAATGTAACATCAGAGTTGAGAAATGTGGAAGAGGTCATGCATATCCCAGTACCTCTAAGGTAACTGAAACCGATAGGAAACTGGTCCAACTCTCTTCAACACCTCATACGGTCCAACTCACCATGGTGAAAGACTATAACTGAATCCTCTTGTGTCATAACCTCAGTGCGACACACAAGAAAACCTGATCCCTGACCTCGAACTCCAGAGGTCGTCTCTGCTGATCCGCATAAGACTTCGGTCGAGATTGTGTTGTAGCAATCCTCTTCCAAATAAACTCTATCTGCTCTGAGGTCTCCTGAACAAGACGAGGTCCTAGGAAAGCTGCCTCTCCTGCCACCAACCACTATATGGGTAATCATCAGGGCCAAACGTATAATTCCTCATAATGTTCCATCTGAATAAATGCCTGAAAATTGTTCTTATAGGAAAACTCTACAAGAGGTATATGCTTCTCCTAAGAACCTCTAATGTCCATAATGCATGCACTGAGCATATCATCAATCACCTGAATTGTGCACTCAGACAGGCCATCTGTCTGGGGTTGGTATATTGTACTTAAAACTACCATTGTACCAAAAGCCTTCTGAAGCTCCTACCAGAACCGAGAAGTAAAACACACATCCCTGTCTGAAACAACGGAATGTGGAACTCCATGTAGATATACAATCTCACGGATGTACAACCATCCCATATCATCAACATTGTTGATCTCCTTGATTGATAAGAAGTGATAATCCTTAGTATGTCTATCAATGACTACCCAAATAGCATCATTCCCTTGAGGTGACCCCGGCCACCCAGTCACGAAGTCCATCACGACATCGATCCATTTCCACTCAGGAATGGGTAACTGCTGTAAAAGGTAGGTCAGTTGCTGAGGCTCCACTTTCACATACTGACAAGTATAACATCTCATAAAAAACCACCAATATCTCTCTTCATACCTGGTCACCAATACTAGTGATGAAGATCCCGATACAACTTGGTGACACCCGGATGAACTTCCCAAACTGAGGAATGAAAATCCCGCATCATCTCCTCGTGTATGTCTGTTGGCACCCATACGACTCTATGGAAATGAAAGATCTCATCCTCACCCACTCTCCATCTAGGAGGAGGGTCCTCTCCTGAAACAATCACCCGTAGGACTAGGCCTTCTAATTCTGATAGATTCCTCATCTGTACCTGATCCAGAAGTGTAGAGCTAATAGTTACAAAAGATAAGAAAATATTTCCATGTTCATTGTACACCTCCAAATGAATTTAGAGAAAAGATCCATAAGTTTCAACTAATTGATGGACTTATGAAAAACATATATCTATGTCCTCCTACTCAGCGCATCAGCAACGATGTTTCCCTTCCAAGGAATATAGTAAATTTCAATGGCGAAGGACTAAAGATACTCGACCCACCTGTGATGTCTCATATTCAGGTCCCGTTTTGTGAAGATGTATTTGAGACTTTTATATTTGTTAAAAACTATAAAGTGCTCTCCTAGATGATAGTGTTTCCAACAACGTAAGTCATGAACAACATCTACTATCTCCAGATCGTTTGTCGAGTAGTTCCTCTCATGTGGTCTCAACTGCCGAGACCCGTACGCAACAACACTGTCTCCCTGCATAAGGAAAACTCCCAGACCGATACCCAAAGCATCATAGTAAATTGTATAGATCATTCCCAGATCTGGAAGACTAGTATCGGTGATGACATCATTCTCAATTTCAGCTCATGAAAGGCTGACTCGGAAGAATCTGGCCATAAGAACTTCGTCCCTTTCTTGTTCAGACCTGTCAATGGTGCTGATAGGTGTAAAAAGACTTGAATGAAGAATCTATAGTATCCATCCAGCCCTATAAATCTCTGCACCTTGGAGAAATTCATTGGCTGCTCCCAGGAAACTACAGATCTCAAATTCTATGGGTCTACTGATACTCTTTTGTCTAAGTTGACATGACCCATGAAGTGAATCTGATCCATCCAATAGTGTTACTTAGAAATTTTAGCATAAATATGATGCTCTCTCAGTGTACTACAAATGATGTGAAGATGGGTATCATGGTTGTGTTGAGTGTGATAGTATACCAAGATTTCATCCATAAAAACCACCATGAAGGAATCCAAGTATGGATCGAAAACTCGGTTCATCAGTGCCGTGAAAACTGCTGGCGCATTTGTGAGACCGAACGACATAACCATATACACTTATAGACCATACCTGCTCCTAAAAGCTGTAAGAGGTATATCAGATGGTCTAACATGCAACTTATGATAGCTGGATCTCAATTCAATCTTTGAGACCACTCGGTATCCTCTAAACTGATCAAAGAGGTCATCGATCCTCGGCAAGGGATATTGGTTCTTGACCGTCAACTGGTTCAACATCCAATAATCCACAAAAATCCAAAGGGTACCATCATCCTTCTTTGCAAAAAGGACAGGCGAACCCCAAGGAGAAGTATTGGGTTGGATGAAACACTTTTCTTGCATCTCTTCCAACTGCTTCTTGAGCTCCTATAACTTAGGTGTAGCCATCCTATAAGGTGGAATGGACACCAGTGATGCTCCTGGCACGAGCTCAAATCAGAAATCTAACTCACGCTTCGGAGGCAAACCTGAAAAGTCCTCTGGAAAGACATCTCTGAAACGGTCCACCACTGGGGGAAAGTCTAACTGGGTAGTCCCCTGGTCATCTACATATATACTAGAAATCTGGGCTATATATCCTCCTAGCCCATGATGACCGGGTCCTGCTTGACATGCCTAGACATCCCACACACCTCTATGAATAAAAGATTCAGCCTCTCGAGATACTAAACTCACTCTGCAGCGATAAAAGTCAATTATTTTCCAGAATGGAACTAGCCAGTCCATTCCAAGAATGAAATCATTTCTCTTCATCTCTAGGTCATAGAGGTCCCATAAAAAGTGACACCATGTAACCTCAAGAGGACATTCCCTATATTGACGTATTCCAACCACTTCAATCCCCAACGGTGTGTCTAGATTCAAAGTACCATCAGAGGAAAAGATATAGAGACCAAGGCCCTCCACAACAGCAATGGAGAAAAAGCTATGTGTAGCACCACTATCGAAAAGAGCATAAGATAAAATAGAGGATACTAAGATCGTACCTTGAACTGTATAAGGTCTGCGATCCTGCTCCTGATGGGTCTGCTCCACAGTGAATGTATGGCTTGTACCCTGTCCTTGTGACCCTTGCTACTACACTGAGCTGATCCACTCTGCTTTCAATGGTATCCTGGTGACTGACCACCATGGTTGCAACCTCCACCTTGGCCCGAATGGCTAGAAGAACTCTAGTTCCCATACTGTAGAGAAACTGGCGATGCATCTCCTGAACGTGAGGTCATAGAAGAGCCCCTACCACCAGTGGTAGGTGAAAAGTTCTAACAAAAACGCTCTAGATGGCCCATCTTGAGCAAGATCAGCACTCCATCGGGTCTCTCTAGCATTGAGGCCTAGTGTGCCAACACCTCCCGCATTGGTAGCATATTACCTGGCTACTAGAAGATTCACTCTGCCGACTCTGATCTCCTCGAGCCAGCTCCCTACGGCGCTTCCTGCTATCAAAAGCAGGAACACTCGCTCTGGAGGTCAAACCACCATGGCTCACTACCGCAGAATCCCTCAGATTGTGCTATGTGATCATCACATATTTGATGATATAAGATATCAAAGTCAACCTAAAGATGCTATCCTACTAGTGGATGACATGCCTAAGACCATCCACGAACATCCATGCAAGGAAAAACTCATCGCCTCTGGAATAGGCATGAATCCCTGTAGCTCGGTAAAACAAGACGAGTACTCCGTAACAGAAAGAGTGCCCTTCTCTAGACTCATAAAATCACAGGCTTGATTATCCCTCAAGGACTCTAGGTAGAATTAATCGTAGAAGATGCACCAAAACTCATCCCAAGTCATACCCTACTGGCATCCTGACTATGAAATCACCTACCACCTCTTGGAGGAGTCTCGGAGCATATAGGTCTTGAACATCACCATATTCTCTAGATGTATCTCTAAGTTCTCAAAGATCGTTAGTGTGGCTTTGAGCAACTACTCTATAGCCTAAAGTTCCCCATCCCCGGAGAATGTAGGAGGATGATGCTGTTGGAAAACCCACATCAACTCAGCCATTGATAGGGCAGGAGAGGACACTCCCTCAAAGGTTTGCATCATCCTATGGAAACCTCCTTGAACTGTGAATTGACGCCCGTAACTAGTATAACTGTTGGTCCCAAGGATGGAATAGAAAGAGGATCTGCAGGAGGTCCCTGATCAGCCATGCCTAGTGTCTGATCACTGTCTGGCAGGTTACGTATAATCAAAGGACGTCTCGGTGGCATAGCTCTCAATGTTCAAAAGCATACCTTAGGTCAGGATTATCAATGACCAAACAGAGGAGTACATGAGGGAAACATGAGAATGAATCATTCATGTTTTACAAAACACGACTACACGGTGTGTATAAAAACTACACGGTGTGTTCCTTTATGCGATTCACATGGGCATGTACATCTGCCACAACTAGTCGTGTAATGCCCCAACTACCCAGTGTATTTTCCTCACATAGAAAATATAATTGAACTCTATTCCACTGCCCGAGTCTCCTTACACGGCTAACCCAAATGGTCCTCTTAAACTAAGACTACCCAGTGTGCTCCCTAAGTACACGACGTGTAATATTAGATCTTCCCCGAACAATGTTGTATGTTTCACGACATGTGTCCCTAGGTTACACTACACAGTGTGTGAAAACATGACATGGCGTGTAATGTCAGGGTTTCATCCATCTGTGTCATTAGTCACATGGGAAGAATCATCGTCTCTACAACACAGCGTGTACCTACCATACACGACGTGTTCAAGAGGATTTTCACAACCCCGTGTTTCTGCCCACATAGTCAGCAACACGGTTTGAAAACTACATGGCATGTATTCATAAGTACACACCAGGTATTCTGGGTTTTTGTTGGGCAGTAGCTCGAAAACTACTTCGAAGTCCAGAAAAACATAGAAAACAAGCATGAAGGTGCCAAATTCTGATCCATGAGGGCCCATACTCCCCACGAATCAAATCTTGGAATCTCTTACATATCATTTACAAGGGAAACAAGTCAAGGATCCACCATGTTATGATTCATGATGGCCCATAACAGATCAATAATAGAAATTTTTCATTCATTCCAGTGAATCTCTACATAAGCAAAATGACTATCAAATATTAGATATTGTACCAAAACATCCATCACAATAGCATGCATAATCTACACAACATATATCACAACAACATGCAATCGCTAATGCATCCTAGATGACATGGAAATAATGCATGGCATGTTATTCCTAAAGAGTTCCTATATGATGCATGAGATGGCAGACCCTCATCTCATCGGGTTGCGATAGAAATAGAACAGAAATAAAATCAACAGTAATAGCACAAAGCATGTGAATCACTCTAGGTGAAATCAAATCATCTATAACATAGAAAAACCATATTCTTCAATAAGCGAGGTAGATTGGATTTTCCCTATACACGGGTAAACTACTCCCAGACACAGTTTATTACCAAGTACTTATTCCGTCCTATCCCTGTATAATGGCTCCAAATAGTAATTCAAGAGAAAAGAACTCATTTGATACCACTTTGTAACGTCCCGGTTCTGGAAGCCACCTAGATGTTCCCCGTACCCGGTGGGTCACATGGCCTCAAGCACGTTTTCTCGAATGCCAGAGGCTACCAACTAGCATCGAGGGCCTTGGGGGTGATAATGGGGAAACTATTCCCTCATTGGAAGAGTACACAATGGAAAAGAGAAATAAAAAAAATAACGGAAGCAGTAAACAAACCATGCCAAGTGAATAGCGGAAGACTGAAACAATAAACAACTGGATCACATATATATATATAAAAATGCATGATACATATGTTCAGGAAATCATCCAATCAAGTCACAATGATAAATACAGTACTAAATCAACGTACAAAAGAAAAATAGATAAGAAACTCCATAGCATCGCAAGCCTCAGCTTGGTCCCATGCTCTCCTGCTCCAATGCAAGTCCTGTACCTGATGTAGAAGGGCACATTACCTTGTCTCTTCCTACAACAATATATTCTATTTGGGCCTAATAGAATGAACCAAATATGTTTTGAGACTAAATCCCAGTAGGAAACCACCCGAAGATATGTGCCGAACAGTTAGTGACTATATAGCAGGTAAAGTACAGTAACAGTAAACAGTAAGAAATAACTAGAAATACACAGCAGTAAACAATCCAAAAAATCAACAAGCAGTAGTGAAGAAAACAGCAAACCACAAATAGGAAACCCTCTGGGATGTACTCACATCCATCCCCTATGGTCCTATCCAAAAAGTAACAATAACCCGCTGTGCAGTACACTCAGCCTATCCCCTCTGGATTGGTTATACGAAATTATAAGTCACTCTGAGGAAGCGTGATCAATCAATTCCCCTTATATTCTAAGGTAGTCAGGGACTCTCTGAGGAAGATCACGTGGTCTAATCCACTTATAGACCAAAGGTCTAGAGACTCTTTGAGGAAGCTCACTATGTTAATTCCTATTATATCCTCAAGGCTATCACAAACTCTCTAAGGAAGTCCGCTCAGTCAATTCCTTCTATAGCCTGGAATGGTTTAAGGAATTCAATCAAAACAAAGTCTCTCTGAGGAATCTCACTCGGTCTACACCCATACAGTCTATAAATCTCAAGATTCTCTGAGTTATCTCAGTCATTCTATCCTCTTATGGCCTATTATATCCAAGACTCTCTGGGAATCTCAATCGGTCTATCCCCTATAGTCTATAATGTCCAATATTCACTAGGAAGCTCACTCGGTCTATCCAATATATTATATAATTTCCAAGACTGTATGAGGAAGATCACTCAGTCTATCCCCTTATAGTCTATAACTATAGGTTCTCATGGCCTCGTGCAAGTTAGTGCATAATAATGCTATATGGACAATATAAACCTACAAAGCTACTTGGATAACTAGTCTATTGCATAACAAGAATGACATGAAATAAGGCTCTATCCTACTGTCACAAGGCTTTGAATGTAGGTACTACAACCAAATGCAGAACAAGACCAATGGTCGTAAGTAGAAAAAGCATGGGAAAAACATCCAACCACTACAATTATCCTCATTTATAAACAAAATATACCTATACATAAGTATACAAGAAAGGAAGGAACAAATAGTGGAAAAACAATAAACACGCAATACACCATTCAAGGGTACTGGTGGAAATTTCACATAATACTCTTAGAATTCTAATGGAACGGCACAGACCACATACCATGATGCGAGAATATCAATATACATGAACCAAGAGGCTATAATCTCCTTAAAACGTTGTAGATCTGAGGAAACATCCAAAACTCTCAACCAATGATATCTTGAGGAAGAGGGAAAATCATATTATGAAACTCAAGAAGAATGAAGAACTCACCAATATAGTTCCAACGCAATCGACGACGGTCGATTCGTAAAAAAGATAGAGGTTCGAGGGCTCAGAGAAGTCTCGGCATTGTACAGCATCTCTCGGTCAAATGTGACCTAGAATAAGATGTTTAAGTTGATCAGAAACGACCACAGTGCGTTTAATGAAAAAAATACATGGCGTGTAATTTTCGAGTACATGGCGTGCACTATGATTTTTCACACATTGCTTCCAGTAGCCTATATGTTTCCCCTACACACCGTGTGTGTAGCCCAGACATGGCCAGCACATGGTCTCGCGCGACATCAAAGTACACGGTGTGTAATTATAAGGTACATGGTGTGTATTTTGAAAAATTCTAGATTCTCCTTTTTTTCTCAAAAACTCCAGATAAAGGAAAAACATACCTGATAAGAAGGTATGGGTTCCCACAATGGATTTGATTTTCTGTTATCATGTTATATGTTTTCTAATTACAATTTAATAAGGGTACCATGTACGTATCTAGTTTCTACACAGCTACTAAAATGATTGATCCTTGGTGATGGGATCTCTTTTTCTATTCAATTATAATAAAATGACCACATAATATGGGAAACATGGGTCATGGTTCATATAGATGATATCAAATAATGTTTACTAGAATACTTGAGAATGAGATTTAGGAAACATTTATTTAGGAACAAAATCCTAAAGTAATTGTAGATAATAAAAAAATAACATCCTAATTTTTTTTAAGTATAGAATATGTGTTTTATCAAAAATATACATCCTTTTATATATATTACAAGTGGGAGTTGTTTTGGAACAGATGTTCCAAGGATTATCAAATCTGGTAAGGTGTCCCCAGCCTAACTTGGGGTAACCTGGTACAGAATAATGTGCCTTATTACAGACATAATTTGTCACTAATTATATACATGATTAGTAATATTCACATTTTATTTATAGAACATTTTAAAATATTTAAAAGTTAATATGTCCCAATAGGAACCATGTTTCAGAGTGAGAGATTAGTTATGAAATTTATGTTGAGTGTTCTTCAAGTTCGAAATTATTAATTATGATTCATAATCCAATTTTGTGTATTCCATTGATTATAAATGGTTCTTAATTGAACGAAATTAATCAATACCGACAGATGATTTAAGGATTCCTCCACTGAGTATGTAAACATAGTTACTACTAGAGTTGAGAAGATCATGAACATATTACGTTTGATTACTCATTTTATGAAAAATAACCATACTATGACTATATTGGATCATTCCATGTCATAGAATCCTCCATATTATAGTGGGAATACTTATTTAGTGGTAGGCGAGAGGTGTATGATGTCTCTTTAGAAGATAATTATGATATAGAGAAGCAATGAAAATGAAAAGGTAATACTATAAATATATTGTCTGAAGAAAGATGCTGATCAATGGTGGTATTTGATCAATAATACAAAGGAATAATATAAAATACAATTCATGAAATGGAGAACATTTGAGGAATAATTACCAAAAAAACATCCCTCATGAGAAATAAATTGAATGAATATAAAATTCATTAGTTTAAATAAAAAGGAATAAGAGAATGTTCCGTAGTATTATTATATCTTCAGAAGACTATCCATATCTAATATAGATTACATATTTGATTCATAATACAAGATTGAGCTTTTCTTTGATGGTCTCAAAATTAGTCTCTAAAAGGAATTACCTTTTCTAACATTTTATTTATATGATTAATGGTATTATGTTCCATAAAAAAAGACAATGAATTTTTTATATCCAACTTTTCCAAGGGAAATCATGATTATATGAGGTCATATGAAGATTGTGGAAAGGGTGAAGCATCAATGAAGAAGAATGGAATAATAAAATTACACTTATGGGAAAATTGGGGAAATAAAAATCATGGGAAATTCATGAAAGGAATGAGAGTTTGTTGTAATTGCGGAGAAAAGGGACATTGAGCTAATAAATTCAAAGTTAAGAAACAAATGGATGATTTTAAATTCTTCTACTACAATGAAATGGTTCATTAGTCAAATCATTGTCACATGAATCCGTGGAATTATCAACCGAATAAGAAAATTGGGGATGGCTAAGCTTAGTGAATCACCACAACTGATATAGAATGCCCCCTTTATTTAGAGGAAGGTAGATCAATAATATCTTGAAATTTATCCAATTCATTATTGGATTTTGATTCACCGTAATCATTTATAACTACAATATTATCCAATAAAATAACACATTTTCCTTTTTATTTGACAATGGAGTTACTGGTCGAAATTAATAATAGAGGTATCATTTCAATGAAAATGTGTGGAAAATTCTATTTTATAATTTATAAACATTATTTGGTTTCAATGATTACCATCATACCCATTATAGAATTTAAAAAAATCCTCGATATGTTATGGCTTTCAAAATATTATGTGAAAATTTGTTACAATTAAAAAGGAATTACGTTCTATATTGAACATAACGAATACCTTATATTTATAGTAGAAACAACATCATATAATTATTATCTAAAACTACCTCTAGTAGAACTAAAAAATGATATTATTGTGATAGAAGTGAAAAGAAAATATATTTATGAGGAAATTAATCATTGATTTGAGGATGTACCAATTGTGTAGGAATACATTGATGTATTTCCTATAGAATTTCTTGGGAAAACCCTAGAGCATGAAGTTGAATTTACCATTCATTTAATTCATTATTTCAGGCCAATATCAATGACTCTTTATAGAGCGGTAACTATGGAATTTTTGGATCTAAATAAAAAATTAGAGGAGCTGAGTAAATTGGGATTTATTCACCCATTTATTTCTCTTTGGGGAGGCACATTTCTCTTTATCAAGAGTAATGATTGATCCTTGAGGATGTGAATTAACTATAGAGAAATAAATTATACTACAATAATTAAAAATTATTATATTCCATGTATTGATTATTTGTTTGATCAAATATATGGAGGTATATATTTTTCAAAAATCGACCTACGTTCTAGATATCTTGAGTAACAAGAAAAGATTGAAGATATTTTGATGATAAAATTTTTGAAATGTTATGGACATTATTATTTCATAGTAATTCCATTTGGATTGACAAATTCACTCAATGTCTTGATGGATCTGTTGTAAAGAGGTTTTAGGGGTTTCATGAAGCATTATTTGTTGTATTTATTGATGATATCATGATATATTCTAAAATATATAATGATCATGAGAACCACAATTATATTGTTTCGAATAATCTTAGACTAAAATAGATATTGTGGGATGTTTATCAAGTGTGAATTCTATATTGAAATACATTACTTTCTTGGAATATTTTTTTTATGGATGGAAACTCAGTTGATCCAAAAATGAAAATGCAAATACATGAATATACTATTTAAATGAACATAACTGATATATGTAGTTTTACTAGTTTAGATGGTCTCTATCAACATTTCATTCCGAATATTGAATAATTGGATAACCTGATAAAAAAGCTCACATAAAAATGGGTTATGTTGATATTGAATAAATAATGTATATATTTTATGATGAATTGATTAAATGATTATTTAATACCACAATATTGAAACTTCCTTATGTAAATAATGGTATTGTGATATACTATGATGCATCAAAGAATAGTTTGGGTTGTGACCTTAAGAAAAATGATTAAGTTATGTTTTATTCATCAAGGTCGTTGAAAACAATTGATAAAAATTATCCATCTCATGATCTTGTGTTAGAATCTATAAGATTTCTCTATATATATAGATACACTATCCATATTTTGATATATATGAGATACATATGTACCCCAAGATTTTGAAATTGTTATTTATACAAAATTAACTCAATAAGAGGAAAAGGCAATGGCTCAAATCACTAAAATATTAAGATTTCATAATAAACTAGAATTTAGGAAAAGAAAATAATATAGATGATGAATTGAGATGTAGAAATAGAATAGCTATTAACCAAAGGATGATTAAAAAATTCATATATTCTTGGATTTAGTAAATATAGATATGTGGATTTTAGAGGAAATGGAATCAATAATCCTTTTTAAAATTATTGATAAAACATATTTACTGGAGAAGAGAAAAATTTATCAATAAGATTATGATAGTATTTAAAATAATGTTAAATTCATTAATGATAAATGGTTTGAAGACTTCATTTATATGGTTGGAATTCAGAATGTTTGAAACAGGTTATGTGTTCCATCGATACATGAGCTAAAAAAGGATTTGTTAGATGATTCTCAAAGGTCAAATTTATCTATATCTCACGGTAGTACCAATATGTATAAAAACATTATTGAACCCATATTTTTAGAAATATATGTGGTGGGATATTATAGACTATTATTGTAGATTTTTGGTTTGTCAAAAAATTAAAGACAGTGAGACAACATCTTAGTGGAGTCATGAAACCTCTACGCATTCCTATATAAAATTCAGAAGAAATAAGGATGTAATTTTTCATAGGACTAAAAAATACTCTTTTAATGAATGATGCAATATGGTTAATTATTGATCGACTAACCAAATATGCACATTTTCATTCTATAATGGAGGATTTTCCAATAGAGTGCATAGAAAGACTGTATATTAATGAAGTTTTAATACTTTATTGTGGTCCACTATAAATTGTGTCTAATATTGATCGATTTTTTTTAAAAGGTTGGGGCCGAAGCCTCATTTTATTATTAAAGAAGAGAAAATACCTCTTTAACTGGGTATTGGGATACCCAGTACATAGCCCGAAGGCTCAGCGGGCATTTATCCCATTACATGACATGTAGGCCCATTGTTTTGGCCCAAAGCCCATTCTGTGAATAGTACTACAACAGTAACGGCGTTGCTACAGTAGTGCATAGTAACCACTGCTGCTACAGTGCACTACCACTGCTATAGTGACATACCGCTGCTACAGTACCCGCTGTTGCTACTGTATTTCCACTGCTACAGTGCTGCTACAGTGCCTCAACAGTACCTGCGCCCAATGGGTTTTGAACCCCCATTTTTCATGTATATTTAAGGGGTGTCTAATATTGATCAATGTTTTATATCAAAATTTAGAAAGAGTTTATAGAATCATTTGGATACTGATCATTATATGAGTATTTCTTACCACAGTCAAGCCAACAAAAAGTCAGAAATGACTGTTCATATATTGGAAGAGATGTTCAGATCATGCTCACTTTACATTCAAGGTATATGGGATATGTATTTAAATTTGGTGAAAATTTATTATAATTACAGTTTCCATTATATTATTCAAATTCCTCCATATAAAAATTATATGGTAAGAGATATTTAATCCCAAATTTTTAGGATGAATCTGGTGAGAGGAAACATATAAGCCAACTACATATAGAAAAGACCAAGATAAAGGTAAAGATAATTCAGGATCATATTTCATAAACATAATGTTGGAGAATGAGTTATGATGAAAAACATATAATAGACATAGAATTCCATGTGGGATGTCATGTATTTCTGAAATTATCTCCACGGAAGGGTATCTTTATATTTGGTATGAATGGGAAACTGATACCCTGATGCATTGGACAATTTAAAATTATGGAATGAATTGGAGTTCTAGCAGTTAAATTAGAAATTCCACCAAGTCCCTCCATTGTTCACGATGTGTTCTATATATAATAGTCTAATATGTATATTCCAAAACAAACACATGTACTCAAATATGAAGAACTAGAACTAGAACCTGATTTGTCTAACTACAAGGATCTATTGAGATTTAGGGAATAAGAGAGAATGTATTGAAAAATCTGGTAGCTTGACTAGTAATCATTATTTAGATAAATAATAAAATGGAAGATGAAATAGGGGAACCATATTTTTTTGGTGAAAATAACCACCAACTGTGGATTAGAGGTAAATATTCATGAATATATTTTGGGTATGATCTTTCTAAAGGGGGAAGAATATTACACCCCTAAGATTTCATAGTATGTATCAATGTAAAATAATTCTATTAATTTTACTAGTTTACATTGAAAATAATTATTTTATATATTATAAATAATATAAAATCATATATTGAACCAAAAATAATCTTTGTAAAGAATAATTAATGAAATAATAGAGTTTTTCAAAAAATTAAGGAATATATACCAGTAAAATAGTAACATCAATATTGGAATAACAATGTGACCACTAGTAATTTTAAATTAAAACAATAGAATAATAACGTCACCTATGAATGTATAAATAAAATTTAGGGTTCATATAAATTAAAATATGTTTCAATTATATCATAGTATTTGTGAATAAATATTTTTAATAACATCAAATAACTAGTAGTATTTTTATAAATTCTAAATATTTATTTAAAATTTTATAGTAATTATAATGATTTTAAAAGAAAATAGATTTTCATAAAATTGAATCATAAATTAATATTTTGATTTCTTATGATTATATGATAATTTTAGGTGAAAATAATTTATTTTTAAAAGTGTTAAAAAATAAATTAGATTTCTAATATTGGTATTTTTTTGAGTAAATGATGATTTTAAATAAAAAGAAATTAATTTCAATTATTTATATAATTATTTCATGAAATTGAGTGTATTTTAGAATTATAAATTTTCTAAATTGGTTAGGGATATTTTTTTTGTTTTTTTCTAAAATATATGAATTTTTACTGAATAATAAACTATAATAATTTGCAGTATAATTACATTATTAGTTTAAACACTATTTATTTATTCAAGTATGAAATAAGATCTATTTATTTGAAATCATATGAACCAATTAATGTATTTATTGATAAAAATCTCCCTAATTTGTTATGGTGAGACAAAATAATAATAAAATGAATAAAATATTCAAAACCCCCATTCATCCACAATAAATTCAAGCCCTCAATACCCCTTCTACTCACACATCCAAAGGCATGAAGATTATTTATATTCAATAAATTTCCATTCCCAAACCAATAAACAGTGTTATTGTTTTTCTTGTGCCACCAATAGTTCACATTCAACTGCCCAAAGGAGGTTATCAAGGAGAAAAACTGAAGTGGTATATCCTTTTTTGTTATCGTTCAATTTCCTTGATTTTCTATTCTTCTTATTCCATAATTACAGATTATTTTCAAAAAACCATTATAAATCCTCTATCATATATATAATATAATTATATTATGATGATGGAATATTCATCATCAAACTCCTTCGCTTATCATTTATTATATAATAAATGATCACATTGTCTCTTAGGTGCCAATATACAACCTTCATGGAAGATGTGTTTTCATATTCAATTTACATCTTCATGGCGGGTCATAAAACCATTTCTATGGATTAAATAGATTATTATATATGTATTATATCTTTCTAAAACTTATGTAACCATTATCTATGAATAACATTAATTAATTAAACAATACTTGTTTTATATGAGAAAAAGATAAAAAATAATCACAATTATCACTAACGTTTTATTTAATGATTAATCCTTTTACAATAAAACCAAATAATTTTTTTTAACAATTAATATTATTTATGTCCATTAAAAATATATAATACAAATTCATGACAACTATTCTCATTTAACATGTTTTTTCCTACATGTATACAAGTTAACTGATCCTCAAAAACAAAGAAACAAATGCTTCCAAACAATAAAATTGTATCTTATAACTAATATAGAAAGCCATAATTGAGAATAATTAAATTAAAATAAATAAAAATATATGTATAAAATGTTATCAATTAATTAATTAATGGATATAAAATTATTGTCTTGGATATTATGTTCAAGTGTAGAACACATTCATACAAAAGATATGGGAATTTGGATCAATTTCCATTTCATTGAAACGTACTTCGTATTTCATGAATAATCATTTTTATGTAGTTTATATACTTCCAATTTGAGATATTTTTTCATTTGAAATTATATTTCTATTAAATATCTATTTTTTATGTCATGGGAATGATTATTTTCTTAGATATATACAATTTTCAATACTGTGTTTCTTTTGAATGTTGTTTTAACTGTGGAAATATTGATGAATACATATACTATACTAAATAAATATATTGATAATAAAAGTTATTTTGAGTCCTTGGAAAACTATACGGTATTATGAATAATTACTAGAATGTAGGGTATTTTCCAAAATTATGATTTGCTGGCACCAAATAACACATCTCAGAACGTCAGATGAGAGTTAATCTTCTTCATGCAGTTTGATGGTGCTTGTGGGAAGCACAAAACAAGTCTCACAACGAGGGGATTATTTTATCCAATATCATGGTGGTTACTATAGATCTATTCTTTGAATTTGAGCTAGTGCATCTTCTTAACTATCTAGAGTTTTCTCCCACTCTCTGGATCATCATGCACGTGGATTTATCATCCACTAGAAGATAGGGAGGTCCCTCGGAAGGGGAATGGATCTTCAAGAATCCCCCACCAAGAATGATGAATCCAAATATTAATGATTCAGGTTGTTATTCTCTATTCCATGGAGGAGGGTAACTTCACATTCCTAAGGGATTGATTATCATAAATTTTAGTACATGTTACATCCCAGGTAACTTCATAATAGCGGAGTATTATGCCATAAGGGATGGGTTGGAGTTGTGGTGAAACAACACCATTAACCTTTCATGTGTGGATAATGATTCAGTGATCCAACATCACTCTCTTCATAGATGGATCAATTTTTCATGGTCAGTCATTTTTCAAATTCTCATGTGTAAGGATCATATTTAAGACTCCACTACTCTGCTTCACTATTCACATGACGAGAATCCGATGGAAGATTTTTGGGCCTCATGATTTTACATGGAAATCTCCTCCATATTTTTCTTTAAACTCATCACTCCATCACCTAATAGGGATTCCATTTTTAGAAGTTATTTCCTTGGGCTTCCTAATTTTATACAACATTGATCATCTCCGAAATTATGCTACTTTTTTAATAAAAAGAATCATTAATTTTCAAACCCTTCGTGTTTGTATCCAAAATAGAAACCAACATATACCTACCCACATAATTAAATTGTCTTTATTCTATGATTGTTGTTTTATAGTTACATGGAATGCAATAATAAATATTTTTTTTAATTCGACATTAAATTATGATTATCTAGATTAATTTGTTTTTGAAAAAAATCTATGGATGCATTTTTTTCATTCTTAGTGTATGGCCTTTTTTTAGTTATTCAACATTCCATATTGTTTATGTCTAATTGATTATGATTAAATTATTATTAATTCATATTTGTTCTATATGAATAACATACTAAGAATCAGAGTTAACTATTTAATTTCATTTTGTTACCCATGTTTTGAATATGAAATCTGTGAATAATTATTAAGGATTCAGTTTATTTTTTATGTTCTATGTTTGTTTTTTAATGTAATAACGAACCATCTATTTATTCAGTGTATTCAAAGATAGTAAAGTGATCTATCCTAAGTGATGTGATCACTTATATATTTTCCTTTTTAATAAAATGGCCACGACTCAGGGCTACTGGGTTCATGGTTATTACAAATAGATGATCGTAACATACAATAATCAATTTCACTCCCTAGACTCTCATAGTGCATAATGGAACTTATAAAACTGTGTTCACTCCCAATATTTGTCCTAAATATCGAATAAGTAATATATATTTACCAAATTCAATGTATGGATATAAAATTTTAGATTGAACCATAAAAAATGAAAATCCCAATATATGTGTGTGCCACCAGATCATAATACATTCAACTTATCATCATAACATTACCGATGGAATTCAAATTGGTTTCATAAAAAATCATTATGTTATCATTGAAAATTAATGAAAATTATTTTTCTTTTGTAAAAATATGACTATCATAATTCTAAACAATTTCTATAATTAATAATGGTGTTATCATTGAATAATATACCTTTTAACTTATAAGTAACATCAATGTATGTTATCATTGCTAAAAGTTTATCCAACTAAACATTTGAATATTTATTTTTTCTAAAATACCCTTATAATTTAAAAATCAAGTATATATAACCTAAAATTCCAAATATACAATGACAAATATTTCCATTGAAATTAAACATGGAATTTTTTAGTGTAAATTCTAAATTAATTGTGTAATCATTATGTAATTAAATTTAATTCATTCCATAATCATTATAAATCATGGTTTTAATCATATATATTGTATGAAATAACATTTATGTAATAGAAAAGAAGATTCTATTTAAAATATTTTATATAAATTAATAAATGAGTAAAAATAAATATTTACAATTAGTATAGTATAATAATAGGACTCAAAATTTTCAGAGAACATTCAAATTATGGAGAAAAATTCCCGAACAAAAAAGATAAAATAAGGGTGAATTTTGTTTAAAATAATTCCAAACAATATTAACTACGAAAGAGATTGACATGGTAGGAAAATATACAAAATACAAAAGTATAAATATAAATTGATAAAAAAAATTATTTATTATGTAAATATTATCTCATATTCCATTGAAGATATTAAATAATAAACAATCATGAATAAAATGGAGATTTAAACATTAGTGCCTTAGAGCATGACATATATTTTATAATATTCATTAAAATATCCTTTATTATAAAGTTATATTAATTTTAAATATATTACTGAATCATATTCACACATATAAATACATTAATGATTTATTGTTATCTTTTTTTCTCCCATTTATTTTAAATTATTTATTCAACCATTGTTCTCTGTTATAACTGCTTGATTTTGCATATATAATTTGGTTCGATGGTAAAGATAACTATATATATCCCATTAAATGGTAATATAATGAATAATAATCTTGAATTATATATCTTATGTATTAATTCTATATTCATTAAAAATTAATTTTATGAAGTAGATTTGAAAAAAGAATTATATCAATTCATATAGACAGTAGTATCATGTATGCATAATTGATGTTTCCACTTTTTGATAGTTAGAAGTAATGAAATGTAAAAGAGTAACTCAAAATTAAAGAGTAATTATTACATAATATATATCATATATATTCAATAATTATCTCTTAACTAAATACTATTATAATAAACAATGAAAATTTATTCACATATCATTATTGTGGTGGTAGTTTACATGTACACACAAGAAAATTATCTTCCAAATACTGATGAAAAGGTAATAAGATAGGTAATATATTTTAATTAAATAGGAATAATTATTTCATAATTATAATAAATTAATGTTAAATCAATCATTATTATAATCAATCAATTATAGTGATAGATATTGATTGCTAATGATATGTGGAGTTGGAAGGTCCCTAGTGCGCACAAGTAATAGATTTAATTTCCAATTATTTGGAAAGGATGTCTAAAATGGTTAATATAAAATTAAGATAAAAATTTATTATATTTATGATATGTTATTATTTTTTTTAATTTATATCATTGATATATATATATATATGGTAGTAGTATAAATAATGTTTAATGTAATTAGTTAAGTGTACAAACACTTAATTATGAAACCTCCCTTGGTATAAACCTTAATCCATTAAATATTAGTATTGTAATAAAAAGGACACATAAGAAGTGGTAAATTATGTTAGGAAGGTATTAGAAAAGTTATTTTTTGATATAGGAATATCATGAATTGTGAGAGTGAGGGGATATATTGTATATTTTTTAATGGATGTAGAGGAAAGTCATCGATGTTTATATAAGAATAAATTATAATAATGTTTTACTCATTTAATGTTGATCTGAAACTCCAATGATCAAATTATATAAATTATTAGTTCTAAATAAACATCTAAAAAGACTAAAATATTATTTTATATATATTTTAACCGCCATCCCATTAGTGAACCCACAATAATAATATTTTTACCTAAACCATGGTAGTAATTGTTTTTTTATTTTTAAAAATTCTCATGATTTAAATGTAGGATTAAATTTTTAAGTAATATTTATAATAATGATTAAAAATCCTAACAATTTTAATCGATTCAATTTTTATATTTTTTGTAATTTATATTAAAAATAAACATGAATATTTCGAATAAAAACAATCTTATAGAAAATTATTTTATAATATAGAAATATTTTTATACAAAAATTAAGACTAATATATATTTCAATAATATTAATTGGATTAATTATAACCAAAATAGACTAATATAAATGTAAAATAAGTAAAAAATTGGGACTTTTTATATAATTTAATGAAAATGGATGATTTCTATAAAATTTATATTTATCACTTTTTATGGAAACAAATTTACC
The DNA here is from genome assembly GCA_963277665.1 of Viscum album. Classification (NCBI taxonomy): domain Eukaryota; kingdom Viridiplantae; phylum Streptophyta; class Magnoliopsida; order Santalales; family Viscaceae; genus Viscum; species Viscum album. The sequence goes on from OY728139.1 coordinate 138,471,105, forward strand.
TTTTTAAAAAATCCATGTCCTTCACATTATGATAATTAAGGTATGAGGATTTCAAAAATAGTATAATTTTTATAAAATAAAATTTATAAAATTTGAAAAAATTAATAATAATATGAACACAAAATTCATTATAAAAAAATCTTGATGAAAACATACCATTCAAGTATACAATTTAGTTTATGAAAATATAGGGAATATTTATTATTTATTTAACATAAAATATTATTTTTATAAATAATGTTAATATATTCTTGATAATGTGGTGGTTCCTTATCAAACTCCCAATTTAACTACTACATAATAATTTTATACAATATTACAATTCATTTAAAACTGGTATTACATGTATCTGATGTTATAAAAGAATTTTTTATATTAAAATGTTAATATATCATATGGTATTAGGTTGTTATAAAGATACATTATTTTAAATATTCATTGGGAAACATGATTTGGCCACATGGTTGGAAAAAAATAATTTAACCAGGGATCCTTTTCCATCCAAGGCAGAACACCTTGCACGATTGGTTTTCATGTTCTTACACACTGTGGGATTACTGTAATAAACACCCCACAATAATTTTCATAGATTTTATGGATCTATGTGCAAGTCATTTTCAAAAACCCAAACTAATCCATGAAATATGGATTTCTATTAAACCCAACATGTTGTGACACTAACCGTTCTATAACTATATCTAGACAGTTCTTTATAAAATGAAATTAATCTACAATGAGTTTTACGGTTCTATAATGATTCAACTAAACAATGATCCCAAAAGAATACCCCTAGTGTAGATTCCTTAAAAAATTGTAAAATATAACCTATGGTGCAATTGATCCACCAATGGACTGAATATACACGTTGAATGAATTTACATGTCAGAAAACAAACCTTTATAATGATATAAATGTAATAATTACATACCAAATCACACTAGAAATGATGAATCATCCACCAATTCAATGAATTCAATGTCCTCTGAGAATTTCCAACTTGTATAAATATGTTATCTTATATATTCAGTCTAAAATTATTTAGACATTATAATTTTAAATTTCAATTTCCATTATTTAAAAAATTATAAAATCATTAGATCTTAAATATAATTTCTATAACAAAAAAATGTAAAAACCAATTTTGATGCAAATTTATTGTTAAATGAATAATTTTTTTTATCATAATTCCGATAATATTGAAAAAAATTGAAATAAATATAATTCATTTCAATGGACATATAATCTTATCATTTCATTAGCGTTGTTTATCAGAAATTATTAATTTAATCAATTAAGAAAATATATACAATACACACATTCAAATATTTTTATGTAAATTATATATTTTTCATAGGAAATATTTTTTCATTATTTACATATATTGGATAATAAATTTATTATTAAATATTTATTTTGGTATAGAGAAACTATCAATTTTTTTTTCACAATACCATTGTTCTTATTTGTACTCACCAAAGAAATGACTGTGTTATAAATGGTAGATTAAATAAAAAAATTTCTATAGAATATTTTTTCCTTAGGTTTGGTTTTGTATATACCACCAGATACAAAATTATTACTAAAATAAAATAGATTTTCAAATAAATGGGTGTTACACTCTACACTTTATATATAAATTTCAGCCTCTTTATTTTATGTCAGGTTATAAAAAATCTATTTAATCCAGTTTTTCAAAAATGGATTCTTATGTGTCGAAGATATAAACTAAATTCATCAAGGAAAATGAATTCTCAATGTGTTAAAAAATATTTATTGAAAATAAATCATAAAAATGGTTAATGAATGATCCATTTTATTAGAGGAGATGAGAAATATAAATATCACCAAGAATGACACATAATTAAATTTTATAATAAAGAGAATCATGGTTGAATGTTATAATATATAGATGAATGGGAAAATCAATATCTACGTAATAATAGGTTGTGATATAAATCGTGATCAAGATAATTTTAATGACCACATAACCATAAGTTTGTAAATGATAAAGGAGACTACCAAATCATTAGAAATAAATTTAAAATATTAAAATTTTTATATCAGGATAATTATACCAGATTTGATATATTCATTTATGTACATTAAGGATAATAATACAAAATAAATTCACAGTATTTATTTTTATTTTATAAATATAATCTCATTCTTTGGTTGTGATTCAAGAAAATTTTTGTTTTATCTCATAGATTTCTCTAGGAAATGAAAATTCAATATTGGTTTTTATCAAAACAATAAAAATAAATTTTAATGGTTCCCAATATCCAAAATTTTTAGACAATTTATTCCCCTATCGTTATATTTTTACCAAACAGATGTTTAGAAAAAGATAATATAATATGAAAATTTAGAAACATTCACAAAAGGAAACAAATAAAATTTATCTGAATCCTGAATAATTAAAAAGAATTTCTAATTAAATCATTCCATTTTTAAATGGCATCAAACCTCTTAAAATTATGCATGACAATGTTCAAAATCATGAAATTAAAATAATTTGGTCACACATTATTCTATGATATATTTATCATTTATCTTAAAATAAAATGAATAACATCTATTATCATATTACCAAAATGTATATTTCAGACTCATATAATATAAAAAGTATGGCAATATTTTATATAAATATACTAGATCATCCTAAAAACACAGTAAAATCATATATTCTTCCAAAATATAATTAACCCATTATTCATAAGATAAACTCCCATATTTTTAAAAAAATTACTTCTATTTACATTAGTTGTATAATATTCCCAATATAGTGAACACATTCAAAAATAACACTGATCATAATGTCCCCAAATCATTTTAAAAAATCAACATTAAACATATGATAAATAAAATATTCTAACTAAGAGGAAACCATTTTTTTAAATTATCCATACCCATATGAAGATTAAAAAACATCTTAATGTTTATGGTTATAAGTAACATTCTTCTTATTTTCACACTAAATATAAAATAATTCATCCATAAATAAAAGTTTAACTAAAAAATAAATATAAAAATGAGGGTATCATGTACCTAAATAATTTCTCAAAAATCAATAAATGATTCCAAATCTAATATCATATCATATAACTACAAAGTGGATATCTATGAAATTAATGATATGAAAAACTGTATACATTTTGACCATTTATGTTAACTATAACACATAAAATATCCTTTTAATAATCATCCAAAAATATATTTTTTTCTATTCCATTCTACTAATACGAACTGTAGGTGACCATAAAAAAACAAATAATAATACAATGATTTATACCAAAGGTTGAAACATTAAAAATAATCAATATACTTTTACCTTTTTAGTCAATTATTGTAACCACTAAATTAAATAGATAACATTGATATCAATGTCAATTTATTCCTCAAAATAATTTATTCTTATTCCCACATTCATTTTTTTGTTTTGAAACTATTAAATAGGGGATTTTTACAAACAAGTAATAATGTCCTTAAAAACTGACGGTTTACCCAAAAGAAATCATAAATAATATTTTTAATTTAATATTAATTTATTTTCATATAAAATGAATCCATTTACACAAAAACTATCAAAATCGAGATTATTAAATTTATCCACGTATAAACATATAAATATTAAAATAGAAAACAATCACCAATTTCCATATTGTTTAATAAACAATATTGCATATTATAATCATACTATTATGGTATTTTGTGATGAAACCCTACATAATTGAGGATAAATACATTAAATACCAAGGAATGTTAATTCTATGATAAATAACAACGAATCAATGATATTTAACATCCTCTTTAATTAAATACCGCTTCCAATGCATTCATCACATACATGAAATTAATTATATTTCAAAATAAAATATTCATCTAAAACTAAATTGAAAATCAATCGTATGGAATGTTAGTATTTTACCTAGTAAATAAGTATAACATAATGAATTTAAGGAATCTAAAGAAATATTCTCATTTTAAGATTATTTAATATCCATAGTAATTCATAATAATCATAAAATGATGTTTACAATTTCAAAAATACCATTTAACAAACATTGAATCATTTCAATGAAATAATTATAAAAATATCCATTTCATTTGATATCATTTTATATAACTATTTATATAATATTGATAAAAAATTTAATTGAAAATAACAATGTAAACATATAAAGTATGTGTTAAATTAAATAAAAATAATTCTAACGTAAAATATAATGATGGATTATACATTAAAAGAGAACATTATACTCACTGTTTTGAAAGAATTTAAAACTGATTCATAATAAAAACATTTTAATGGATTATTTAAAATTATATTCAATGAATTCTAAACTAATTCAAAGTAGCTGTTAAATATATTTTTAACATTAATATGATCATTTATAAATTATTTTTTAAACATAAACGTTGTGGATAATTAATTAAATAGAAACATATCAAAATAAGGATTCAATGTAAAATATTATAAGACATTGTTACCTTTAAAATAAAAATTTTAATGAATATTAAAATATTTAAATTTTTTTAAAAAATTATTTTTGTAAAGTAATAATGAAGGGAATGTCTATGTTAATATTTACACTAAAAAAATAAAACATGTGGTTAAATTTCCTAGTGTCTCAATGGAATGAATTAAAAGTTATAAATCCCTTACCTCCAGTTTGACTCACCCCATAAATTATTTAACTACTTTATATAAAAATAATATTTATTAAATACAATTTAAAAATATTAATGGATTATATCAATATCATAATGACATATTTTTCTATTATCATGCATTATATATTTAATAAATCTATAATGTTCATGTTGGATGTTTTTAGGTATCTCGATTTACAATCCAAAACAACATTGATGGGTTGACTAGTGTAAAAGTGATTATAATTACATTATATAAAAATATTAATCATGAAAATATTATAAATTGTAAAAATTAATTAAAACAGGAATGTCTTCTATATGTTGTGTATATAAGAGTCTAATCTCATCGCTTCATGGTGGTGGTAGTCATTTTTCATTCACGAACAACACTATCATTTTATAATTTATATAAGGGTAGGATGTTATTTATTATACTATATATAAAATCATAATTATATCTTGAATATATTATATATATTTATTGAATCATTCATAATAACCTTCCATGTGAGGCGGCAATGAAAACTCATTCACATCCCTCTGTGGATTTTTTAGTCCACATTTAATCACATGTGATGTTTTATTTCCCATTAGGATGATGTAGAAGCTGCATTATAGTAGTTCAATCACATCAATACATTTCAAATATGGTTTATCCAGATTATCTTATATCAATATGTTTTGGTCATAATTATATGTGTTTGATAATGAAAAAACATGGATGGACCCAGTATGTGTTACACATCATTATTATAAATTATCGTATGTCATAATCCATATACTTTTTTAAGATGGTCAATATGGAATTCTAAAATATATTAATATTTTATAAATGTTGTATAAAGCTGTTTAGGTTGTTTTTGTATGATATTAATGGATTATTATGTTTTAGTTAATGGAGGATAGGTTGTAACATTAAATAATAATGGCACGAATCAATCTTATAAAAACATTAGTTATACTATATAATATTTGGATAACTAATATAAAATGAATTCCGAGTGACATATCATTAAATAATTCAATGATGATGTCAAATTGTGAATAGAAAATAGGAATTTGAATGTTTTTCTTTCATTTTAAACCATAACATTTGGTCTGAACCCCTCACTAATCCCTTTAAAAATAAGACCTAAAAAAATAATTTTCAATCTTTAAGAGCCATTAATGTTATTATAAAACACACATGTAGAAAATAAATAAGAAACGACTGATAATGTAGAAATATTACACTCTATAAGATTCAATATATTTATTTCATTATTTTCAAATAATTAAATAAACATTTATAGATTAAATATCATTGAAGGTCATTTTTAGGACTATACACAAAACATTAAATTAAGGGAATAATGTATTTTTTTAAATTCAAATATATAAATTATAACAAAAAAATTAGAATTAAAAAAAATCGTGGGACACCACATGTCATTCCAAATATTTTACACAATTTTAATGAAATTTAAAATATTTTTGTTCCTATTGCAAAAGAGTTACGTCGGTACTGTATAAGTGATCATGGTTTTTATACCACCACTAAAAAGAAATAAAATTACTATCATTAAAATAAATTATTAATATTAATAATATAAATTTTAAAACATTCATAGCTTATATTTAAAAAATAAATATTATATTATATATATTAATATAAGATATGTGACATTTTATTTTTATCATTTAATTTAAATAATATAACAAAAATTATCGAAGGAATATTATTTCAATTTTCCAAGATTAGAAGATAATATTTTTTTGGTAAAATTAAACACAACCAATGAATTGAATGCATGTGTTAGATTCATTTTGATTCCTTATCCCACTATTTTACACTTCATTTGAACAATATTTTATTTTACCACAGTGACCCTCTTTAACTATAGTTATTATTCATAAATGCCAAAAAGGTAATTTAATTTATTAATAACATTGAACAAAATGATTCCAAATAAGAAATAAATTTTTTTAGATTCAATTTTATGACGTATAATAAATTAAATTGAATTTAAGAATGAAAAATTCATAGAATAATAGTTTTTGAAAAAAATAATCCATTAAAATAATATTATACCAAAATCAAACATAATATTGATTCATATAGAATTAATTTTATTATGATTAATGAAATAGATATTATGTTTTTTTAATACAGTTATATTACAGGACGTTTATTTTAATGGATCCAAGTAATTGATATAAATGTTTCTAGAAAATCAAAAAAAAATTAATTATTCTCTAAAAAATACATATTTTAAAAATTAGAAATAAAATATATCAAATTTACTTTTTAAATGAAAATTTAAAAAAATATGTCAATTTATTAAAATATTATTTAATAAATTGTGAGAAAGTAAAAATTATATTATTTCACAAAATGAAAAGAAATTTTTTGAAGTATATGTTTCTTTTGAACAATATTATAACATTATCCCCAAAACCTACTGAATAAAATTAATGAAAATAAATTTAATTACATAAATTGGATATATAATATTATCATTTCGTAAGAATAATTTACCAATAGTTATAAATATAACATATTATGATAAAAATACATTGCTCTTATCAAATTATAATTAATAAATAAATTTTTTTTCTTATAAACAATTTTATCTTTATTTCAATCATCTTTATATCCAATTTATGATTGATTATTAATTTTACATTGTATATAATCCCAACATATATTCCAAAACATGATTATTCGTATTTATACCATCAAAAAATGACATGGTTATGATATTCCTATTCAAATATTAATGTTTCTATAGTAGATAAATGACTTTGGACTTGTTGTAGTGTATAATATGTGAAGTGAAATATATTACATAATGAAGATAAATTATAACAAGAAATTGGTGTTAGATGGATTTTATTAGTAAGTCTTCAGTGTAATTTAAGGTTGATTTTTTTGTTTGAGGTCATTTAATGATATCAAAAATAAACATTATAACCTTATTCCACCTAGCAAGTAAATAGTTAGGCCAAAATACTAAGAAAAAGATGTTTTCAATCATAAAAAATAAAAGAAATGAGTACAAAAATAAAACTCAAAAAAATGAAAAAAATAATATCAAGATCTATTTCAAACGAATTTATTGTAATAGAGGAGGTAAAAAAGTTGAAAACTATTAAATGATAATGAAAAGGGGGTAATAATGAGATAACATAATAGAACATATTTTGATCAATGGAAACCAGACTAATTTGAATTAGTGGATTTTGTTTTTTCTTAATTCAATGTTAAAAATAATTATGAAAATTATGTGGAATAATGAAGTTGAACCACTAAACTATTGAATGAAGATAAAATATCATATTAACTACCTATATGTATTTATTTGTCAACCAATACTCAGATTAGAAACAATGACCATCCCATATATTAAATATGTTACAAATTTCCCAAATTAAGTACAATGGTTTTTTTCAATGTAAACTAATCCATTTTCATGCCATTTAAGAACATATAATAGAGTATAATTAAAATTCATGTTGAATTAAAATCAAGTAAATATAGTTAAATTGTCAGATTATTATTCTTTTAATATAAAGAAAACATTATAGTATGTTTTTAGTGATGAATGATTGAGTTTTTGACTAAGAAAATGATTACTCATCAAATTATTTTTATCAATTTAGAATTCATGAAATAGAGAGCTAAAATATATAGAATGAATATATAAATAATATAAGAGAATAATTTGAACTTGAGAATGAAATATAAATAATTATATCATTTTAATCCAATATACCTAAAACATATTCTACTATAATTATCAATGTTATATGAAAAAATAATTTTCCTATAATGATACAAATTATGAATATTGATAAGATGAAAATATAAATTCTATATTGAGATAACTTATTCATTTATCTCTTGCTTACTTTAAACTATTACATCTCAGTAATTGTTCTCATATCTAAACAAATTACTATGAATTTGTTTCATATAATGAGTGTCTATCGCTCATCTACTACATCCCCTTATATATAAATTACTATATTACATCAATTACACGAAATAAATATTTTAAATTAATTAATATTTATCAATTTCATAATAAAACATCTCTATTATGATTTAATTTTTAGATTATTATTGTCCAGATATCTGGTTATTATTCCCCCAAATCAATAGCTTGGACTTTGTTCATGAATAGGTCGTTTTCAGAGATTCACTACACATTTACACACCTAATTAATCTGCACGCTTGATAGAATAAATCATCCATTATTCAACCATCATTATCAACACGATAATATATGTTATATACAACCTTTATTGATTTAATCGGTCAAACCACCCCATTCAATAGAGCCTCAACCCCACTAGAAAAAAAATTTTCATTCTCTAGTTTTGATAAAAATTTCATTACATGATTTATCATTCATTTTTATAAGATTTAATAGTCATAAGGGAATGTATACTCATCAATGTTTTTTTATATCAAGACATTGGGTCCAATACTCTGAAATAATTCCAACTGTGTCCTAGACAACATGACACTCATCTACACATAGAAGTTGTATAGAGAAATTTCCTTGAACAGTTGGTATTACATAACTTATGAACACACTGTGGAAGAAGTAGGAAAATTGAGGACCCAATCATATTAAAATAGAACATGTACAGGAAAAAAATGATAATGTGATCTTTAATTCATATTCAAATAGATTTACCTATTACACATTCAAAAAAACTATAACAACACTCATCATCCAAACCCAGTTTTAGAGCTTGAGGATATAATGATTTCATTTATGTTTTAATAAATTGTATAATTTTTATAGATAAGGTTATATCAATGTTTTCATCATCCCACATGATGAAAAAATATTTTATAATCAGTGTTCCCATTGTTAATTCATTCATCTTATGCTATGTGTGTTGAATTTTTTTTTGATATTCTTCGATTTTTTAATTTTTGGTCATATAAGATTTATCTACTATTTTATCTCATTATTTAATCCTTCAATTCTCAATTTTAGGGTATTTATGTCATTTGGAATACTTGTTTCATGATAGGTATGTTGTAATTAAAAACCTGGTCTACTAATGTTCCACATGAGTAACACATAGATCTTAAATGCTTGTACAGAACAATGTTTTGACTCATAGATTTAAAAATTCATATATATACTCAAACATAAAAATTATTGAGGAATCATTTTCACATTTAGTGTACACATATAAAAATTGTTCTTTCTCTAAAGAAATTCAATATCAATGTGATGCATACACTTCAATAAAATGAACTCGGATTCCACTTTATTCACAATGTATCATTCATTGGTGGCCTTTAATGTAACACAAATATAGTAAAAAATTATATATAATGAAAATTAAGTAATATTAAAATATTATCATCAAAAATAAAATTATAAAATATAAAATGTAAAAATAAAAGTAATGAAATAAATTATAAAACATAATTATCCAATGAATTTCTAATTTTTAACACATAATTTGAGATATACTAAAAAAATTTAAGATATAAAAAATATAAATAGTAACAATTCATTTTATAATAAAAATTCATTTGAAATAGTTTTAAAATATTATTTTACTTAATGTATCTACCTATGTAAATAAAAAACATTTTTTTAATATTATATTAAAACAAATGTAAGGATAATGTAATCAATAAATCACATAAAACCACGTATTCATAAGTATAATTAATGAATAATTAATAATTATTCATTAGAAAAAAAACATTAATCATACAAAAAATTCATAAGTTGGATGTGGAGACCATGTATTATATAAAAGACACTTCATATTCCTCTATGCGTGAATCATTTATTTCCCTCATGAAATAAAAAAGTCAAATATAATGGATGTTAATTTATAACAAACTGCCTCTGAATCCACTAAAAGTATTCTTCGATGATGTGGGAAAATGGCCTCATGTTCACTGTCACATATTCCCGAGGCTGAGGACTAGTTAAAAGGTTCCAAGGTGGAATGGTGGGGAGAATATAACCTCATATCAGATATGAAGAATTGAAAAAAATATAATAATAGATAAATCAAGATATAACAGATAAAATATGGAAAATTTATCAAAAAATAAGAAAAAATGTTTAAAAGCATGATAAACTGAAATTATAATAAAAATACCACGACAAATTCAAATATATAATAATAATTTCATGGATTTATTATATACAAAAAGTGGTATATATATTATAAAGGAGACAGACAAATAGATTATTCTATATAAATGTAAAAAAGGGAAAACTATAGCTCCACTAGTATCAGGATCTTACACTCTATACACTACTATCAATTTCGATACTATAAGGTAATATGCGAAGCATTTGTGACTATACACAATCCCTTACCCATGCCTTTAGGCTTGAAGACTACATGGGTACCAAAAGCAACCTGAGTAGGGTGTGAGATAATCTAAGTTGGCCTCCACCAATGGTATCTAGATTAATCCCGCCAGTTTGTATATTATAACATTGTATAAGTATACTTAATAAAAAAATATTTTATAAATAAAAACTAGTCAACTCATGTTCTGATACAACACTGGGAAGACTCTACCTTCACTAGAATATGTCGTAAAATGTATAAATTATAATCAATATTTATATATATAAGTAATCACGCACACACACACACACACATATATATATATATTATAAATGTATATACACTATCACAACCCATCCCCCGGGGCATGTGCCATGACTACCCTAAGCCTGCCTTCCATAGGCTAGTGGCTAGCGACTTTCAACAAAAGGCATATTCCCTAAAACTGGGAATGCATTGCCTTTATAACCTATAAACTCACACAAATAATCACAATTAAGGTTACAAGAACAATTTAAAACTATATAGTAAATAGGGTGTGTACAGAAAAAAAGGGCCAGAATATAAGTCCAAATTCAATGTACTAGAAAACTGGGATGTACAAGTTAACTAGAATGTCTCATATGAACACCTTCCAAGGATCCTACCTAAATTTTAGGTACAACTCTCGAATGTTTTCCACTGTGGTTTTCCTTTTCTAATGTCCACCTCTGAGCTACCATTAGTCCTGGTACCCTTAGCCTTGATCAATGTTGTCTGTCATCTAAACCAAACATAATAAGGTGTGGGCGTAGCCTCTGCATAAGTGTGTATAACGATACTCAGTAGGGATGCTGATACCCTTCAAGGTCTCACAAAATCCAAAAAGGATTAACCACAAAGCATGAAAACCACTCAAAACCCTACTTTGGTAAATTCCAATACAAATACCAAAGTATTCAAGAAAAACTGTCTCAATCAGGATAAAACACAAGGCCCAACATAAAATCTCAAGTTCAACTGTCCCACGAAAGAAATAATACCACGAAGGTAACAACACAAAGGTATGTAACACAAAGGTAACTACACATCGAAGAATACCACAAAGGTATCACCATAAGGGTAAGTACCACAAAGGTAACGCTACACAAAATAATTTCATAAAGGTATCACCATGAAGGTATGCATCACAAAAGTATCTCACACATATTATTAAAACACATGTAAAAATTCATCTCACATCAGTTGTAACATAGTTATAATAGTAAATATTATTAGATGTAACTACTAAATCATCTTACTCTATAGAGAGGCAGACCCGTGTAGGAGCTTAAATCATCAGACCCACGTAGGATCCTTAATCATCAGATCGATGTAGGATCCTAGTACAACAGACTAATGTTGGATCCTGGAGTAGTCCCACATGGATTACTAGAGTGGATGCATGTGGGATCCTCGAACATAGACCCACATAGGATCCCAATGTCGGACTCACCTAGGATAACTTTCTTAGGTTACATCCAGCTATAGAGTTACCGCACTAATCTCGCTTGAATCTGGGAGGGTCTGCTTCTCATGCCACAGGTCTATACTTAGACTTCCAAGAATCCTCTTAATGAAGTATCCCAATGGACCATCAAGTAATAGGGGTCTCAACTGTTGAGTCAATAAGGTTTTCCTTATGACTTTCAATTCCTTCTTGTTTTGAAAATCACAAACACCTTGTACTAAAGCAAATCAATATTTTACTTCTATAAGGAAAATTTCCTACCTTAAATAAATTTATCATAACCTAGATTTTTTGTATACATAGAAATATTTTTCCTAAGTATAAAAATATGATTCATAACCAAAACCTCAGAATCATATAATGCCAAGGTATGAAGAATTCTGTATTTAGGATTTGAATTCTGGATGCGAACTCTAATAAAGTTCCACTCCGAATTCTGGATGAGAACTGTAATGAAGTTTCACTCCGAAATCTAGATAGATCTCTAACAAAGTTCAACTCCGAATTCTTGAATTCGAACTTTAATAAGTTTGACTCCGTACTTTTATAAGTTCGACTCCGAACTTCTATAAGTTTGACCCCGAACATCCATAAGTTCGACTCCAAACTTCTATATGTTCGACTTCAAACTTTCATATGTTCGACTCTAAACTTCTATAAGTTTGACTCCGATATTTTATAAGTTCGACTCCGAACTTGTATAAGTTCGACTCCGTACTAGTATATGTTCAACTCCGAACTTGTATAAGTTCGACTCTGATATTTTATAAGTTCACCTCTGAACTTTTATAAGTTTGACTTCAATCATTTATATGTTCAGATTCTGAATCATGATGAAACCAGACTCCGAATTTCCTTAGAAATTCTGACTCTGGATTCCCATAGAATTCAGGTTCCTAATTTTTATAAAATAGAATCTGAATATCTTTTTTTATTATAGACTCTGAATTCCATTTTGGTTAGACTACGAACAATTATTTTATTACACTCCAAACTTTTGTTTTTCTTATGATTACATATTCTCCATTACAAAATGATGTCATGCATTCAGTTATATATGTTTTTTTATAAAACAAGGTCATCCATTCTGTTTCAAACTAACTGTTGATTGAGTTACACGTGTACAAGTCCCTAGAAAATTTGAGGAAAATATGACCTTTGGAGGAGGTAGATGACTGTTCCAACCGAGCCTATAAATAGGATCTCATTTGAAAGATCTCGATACAGAAGTTGATCCCTCTAGAGACCACATGCTGTTAAGGTGGTTTCTAGAGAGAGAATATTCTCATGCTTTGTGCGTACTGAAACACTCATTGAGATTTCTTAGTGTGACTCCGAAATTTGGTGATTGCATTCGAGGGGTACTGGGGATAGGAAGATAGAGGTGAAGACTTCATTGATGTTCAAGGGCTTCCATGCTGAGGAAGACAAAGGTTCCAACTTCCTTGAAGTTGAGGGCTTCCGGGGATAGCAAGACAGAGACTCTGATCTTTGTATCGAGGGCTTACCCTAGTGTGGGTAAGACAGACTTGTTTGAAAGTATAAATCAAGGGACCTTTATCCAAGGTTGTTGGATACCCTTCTCTTTGGGTTAAAAGAGATATTATTTGTTACTTGTAGTGGTACTACTTGTTTTTCCGCTGCATATTGTATTGTAAGGAAATTATAATCTTCTTATATTTCCTTACACATTTACTCTGATTCATTTAGATTCTATACACTTTATGGTATAATCTCATATTGTAAACTTTGGTTAATTTTCAATTTCCGGATCCATATCATCGGAACCTATTTTCGGAATCACTTTCCAGATTTAACCAAGTGCATAGAACTAGAAGTTTGTAACTTCATACCTTGTTCCAATTCTCCAATTGGTGTTAGAGGTGTTGTGAATTTTCTTAGTATACCATTTTTAAACATAGATCATTCCTTCTTTAAGGAAATTTTTAAAGTGTACAATTCACCCCCAACCCCTCTTGTATATTGAGCAGCAACATCATTATTTCAATTGTACAATTTGTATTAGAGGTTAGAAACCTCATACTCTATACCAATCCTATAATTGGTATCAGAGCAGGTATCTGAAATACTTATATTCACATATAATTTTTTCTTTCTCACATTTCATTGTTCCGCATCATTTCTTAGAAAGATAGTTCTACTCCAAATATTTTCATTCCAAACTTGTACACTCCGAACATTGTGATTACGAACATTCCCTACTAACAACTTTGGTTGCCAATGTTCTTCATAGAGATGGAAGGTTTAAATGTTGGATCCATAGACAATCTAAATACTGTATCACCACCAATTTTTTATGGTAAGGATTATGAGTATTGGAGAGATCGAATAAAGACTTTCGTTATCAATACTAGTGTTGAGAATTTCGTTATGCTTACTGGAGGTTATAAATTTTTTGATAATAAGTGAGTGCTTTCACAAACCAAGAGAAGCACGATTATCAATTAAATTATAAGGTACACAATACTATGTTATGTTCAATGACTAGGAACGTATATACTCAAATTTCTTCATGTGAAACAGCTAACTGTATATGGAAGAAACATGAAGTCACACATTTTGGTAAATATAAAGTGATTGAGACAAGAAGAGCCATGTTGGGGGCTGAGTATCATGGTTTCACTTTTCTTTATAGTGAACCCATTTGTAAAGTAAAACAAGGGTTTATGACAATTGTGAACAGTCTACAATCTATGGGAGAGAAAGGTCTAGATGATAAAGCTCTTGTGGATAAGACAATTGATATTATGCCTAATGAGTGGGAATCAAAAAGAACAGCTATTGATGAGAATAGTAAGGACACTAAAATTTCCTTAGATGAACTATTTGTAACTCTTCTTCAACATGGATCATGAATGAAGAGAGATGCTGACAACATTATGAATAAGAATGGAAATGGTACTGTTGCTTTTACAACAACATCAAATCATATGAAAGCTTAGACTCTTAAGAGAGTTACTAGATCCATGTCTACGAAGGTTATAATCCAATCAGAATATAGTGAGTGTGTTGTCTCGGAGAATGAGTTAGAAAATCTTGATTGAAGGAGGAACAAGATAGCTGGTCAGAGAAATTTTCAATCCAAGTACAAGAAAAAGCAAGGGAAAGATAGTAAATATGGGGAAGATACTTGTTATGAATGCAAGAGAGTTAGACATATTAGACCAGATTGTACTTTTCTCAAAAAGAAAGAATGAAAGGAGAGGCATTCTGAAAGTAACAGGAAGATGTATTACAAGTCCAAAGATAATAATGTTCTAAAAGCTAATGACACCTGGAGTGTCAGTGGTGGTGACTCTTCAGATGAATATTCTGATTATGAATCGTCAGGATAGAAGAATATTGGTCTTATAGACTGATTACCTATTAACAATCATTTATTTATGGCTAAGGTACACAATGATGAATCATTGACCAATTTTTATTTAAATTCTAATGATAGCAAATATTATTACTCTTCGGATGAAGAATCCTCTTCTAATGAAGAAAATACATTACCTACCTATGAAGATGTTTCTAGGCTTTCTGAACTTCTTGAGATTGAAAATTCTAAACTCAATAAAAAACATGATAAGGAAAACTCTAGGAATACTATTCTTACAAAAGAAATATCAGATCATTCTAAAGATCATGATAGAAAAAATACTGATTTTATAAGTATTATAAAAAAAATCCTGAGCAAGTAAATTCTGAGAAAGATAAAACTTCTAACGATCTATAAAAAGTAATTTCTAAGAAAAGTATTTTTGAGCCAATATCTAGTTTTATGTCAAACAATTATGAAGATAATAACTTGGTTGTAAAACTCATGTCTGAAATTGTTTCCTTAAAAAAGTGTTTGTCAAACTTTACCCATGGTAAAGAAAATTTTGATAAAATGTATTCACAGATACGACCATTAAGAAACAAATATGGATTTGGTTATACACATGAAAAACCAAGTTTTAGTAACAACTACTTTTTCCCCCAAAGTTCCCTATTTTGTACCAAGTGTCAATGTGTTGGTAACTAGGTAAATAATAGTTCTTTAAACAAAACCCAGTCTTTAGGATTCCATAAGGCTTATTTCTCTAAGAAGATACGGGTTCCTAAAATTTTGTTATCTGAAAATTTCGGATCCAAACAAGCTTGGATTCTGAAAGTCTAATTCTTTTCTTATTTTTAGGAAATTAAAGGATGTACCAACAATAATACATGGTATATGGATAGTGGATGTTATAATCACATGACTGGTAACAAAATCTATTTTGAAAAGATTATCCAGACAAAAGTAGGAAAAGTAACTTTTGGAGATAATGCTCAGGGAGAAATTTTTGGTATAGGTAATATTGTTATTCTTGCTAAAACATTAATTTAAAGTGTTTTTTTTGTTAGGGTTCTTAAGAACCACCTCATTAGAATAAGTCAGTTATGTTGTGAAGGATACCTTGTGAATTTTAGGAATGATAAGTGCTTAGTTCACAATCCCAAGGAATAATTTATTCTCTCAGCCAATAGGTAAGAGAATGTTTACACTTTGAACTTAGAAGACCTTAGGAGAAAAGATTTACCTTGACTAAGTGCAATGGATGATCATTCTTGGTTATTTCATAGAAGACTAGTTCACTGTAATCTTAGGAACATATGTAAACTCTCTAAGAAGAATCTAGTTAAGGATCTACCAGAGTATAGATTAGATTCTTCTAAAGTTTGTAATCCTTGTAAATATAGAATGAAACATAAATATAGTTTTAAATAAATTGGTAAATTCTAAACAACTGATGCATTATAATTAGGGAACATGGATCTTTTTGGTCCAACACAAACTGGTAGCATTGGAGGAAAATACTAAGTGTTTGTTCTAGTTGCTGATTACATTAGATTTACATGGGCCTATTTTCTAGAAAATAAGTATGAGGCTTTTTCATATTTCAGAGGTTTCAGATCCCATGTTAAAAATGAGAAAAACCTTCCACTGAAAACTATTCATAGTGATCATGGAGGAGAATTTCAAAATTTTGATTATGAATGTTTTAGTAGTAAAAAAGGTATTACTCACAACTTTTCAGAACTGAGAACTCCTCAATAAAATGGTGTAGTTGAAAGAAGAAATAGAATTCTTCAAGAGATAACTAGAACCATGTTGATTGAATATTCAATAGCTAGACATTTTTGGGATGAAGCTGTAAGTACTGCCTATTATATTATAAATCATGTTTGGATTAGACCATTTCTTAATAAAACTCCATATGAGTTATGGAATGGTAGAAAACCTAGACTTTCCTACTTCAAGGTTTTTCGTTACAAGGTATTCATCCTGAATACTAAAGATAATCTACAAAAATTTGCGCCAAAATATGATGAAGGAATTTTCTTAGGCTACTCCAGAAACTCGAAGGCTTATAGAGTTTTCAAAAAAACACTTGTACTATTGAAGAATCAGTGCATGTAAAATTTGATGAATCTGATCCTTTTATTTTTAAACCATCCCAACATATATATTTGGATGTATTTTCAAAAACTTATTATCAACATTTTTATAAGATTCTTCTGATAAGGAAAATTTTCAAGAAGATACTTTTGAAACTGTTGGAATCACCTGTTTTGATAATCCCAAATCATGCTTAAACATTGATGATGATGTATTAAAACCTTGCATTAATCTTATTATTCTATGCTTAAACGTATTTTATTCTAAATAGTTCATATTCTTACTCTCATAACTTTACTGTAATAGCTTACAATAGTATTTACATAAGTTTAGTATTGTTAGCTAACAATCAGAGTTTTCTTTTCAAAGTCACAGTTACAGCTAACTGTCACCTTAAGTTACTGTTGCAATAAGTTCACAGTTACAAGGTTACAGTCAAAGACTAATACAAGCTTACAGTCACGAGTCTACCGCTATCTATTGTCAAAGCTCACAGACGAAGGTCACAGTTACAAGACTTCTGTTCAAAGTTTTCTCTGCTCAAGTTCACAGTCGAACAAGTCTACAGTTGGAACAAGTTCGCAGTCGAACAAGCCTACAGTCATAAGTCTACAGTCAAGGTTACAGTTAGACAGCTTCTGTCGACTAAGTCTACTGATGATCGAGGTCTACAGTTGACAAAGGTTACAGTTCTACAAATTTGATATTACAAGTCTACAGTTAGAGAGGCTACAGTCACATGGAGTAAAAGCTACCATTGCAAGCCTACAGACAGCAAGCCTTTTGTTGAAGTCAGCAGTCAGAAGGAAGACCACAGTTGAAGTCCACAGTGACATACATTCTCGACCAGTCTATTATTATTATATTTCTACTTTTTTCTTTACCAATTTGATTAATACTAATCTAATGGTCATGTCTAGACAAATTAATACACCTAACATTATTTATTGATATTTGCAGACATATCAAGAAATAATACAATGTACGAGGAAGATTGCACGTGTAACTCAAGACTATTTATCTTGTCGGCCTCGGGTGAACAAAAAGGGCATATATGGAGGAGTATAAAAAGAAGAGAGAAGCATTCATGAAAAAGAATGAATGGAACGAAAAGAACAGTGACATGCACGAACAAGAATAGAGGAAGGACATACAGAGTCTAACATCTACAACTGAGAAGGAGATACGCATATACACAAAAAGAAGAACTCTCGATCATTCATTCTGAAGAACAAAAGAGTCTCAAGTGAACCGACTGAAAGAACCGTCTCCTAAAATCCATGCTGTGAAGCACTCAAACTCAAAGAAGCTGATCACTTGAACATCTGGAAGTCTGGAAATCACGACACTCTGTTTTAGTGCCAACTTACAGAAAAAGGACCAAAGCTTCAAGTCACTCATTCCTACGAGTCCAGAACTGATCTGCCAACACTATAGAGCACTTTAAACCTTCTTCTTTCTATATCTTGCTCTACTGTGTTTAAGTGTTTTACATTTGTGAGCAGTGTGTTAGTATTACACACATTGTCTCCTGTTCTTAAACTGAGGGATACTGAAAATCCCTATCCCATACCTTTTTACATTTGTTACCCACGTATAACTGTGGAAGAAGCCTGGTGTGGCTTGGTCATTTGTTTTCCCACGTATAACTGTGGCAGAGGTTGTCAAACCTGGACAGTTTGTGAAAACTGTTGTAAAGCCCGATACAGGCTGTGTATCAATCCTTTTTATAAAATTGCTTGGTGGCAGGTGATCACCAAGTGGAAGAGGACTAAGTCTTAGCTTAAGACTGAACCTCTTGTTTGAAATAGCTTGTTATTCTTTTCTTTACTTTGCTTTCCTTTTTCCGCTGTGCTCCTCTTTTTTTGTAAACAAGAAATCTGTTTTTGCATATACTCTGATAGTCAATTTTGGTTATTGTGTATAAGAGATTTGTTTAGTAAACTTGTTTCAAAAGTAAAGTTAGTCATCAAACTAACCTTACTGAGGATTAATCAACCTTAGAGAAACCTGTTGAACAATAAGTCACCTATATCTCTACTGCCTTAATTGACTGGGCTGTTTTTCAATTTGGGGGATTTAATCTTAAAGTTTTTAACAGAAATTTTTAATTGGAACTCAATTCACCCCCCTCTTGAGTGTACACTCCGACCAACATTTGGTATCAGAGGATGTGTTTATCTCTGTTATACTTGCTCAAATTTTTATTTTAACTCTCTGTTTTTAAACTGTGATTGTAGTTTTATCTAAAAGATCTTAAATTTCTGTTAGTTCTAAATTTTATCTCTTTAAAACATTTTCTAAAATTTCCTTATGGATAATAGACTAGAAGGTGCTGCTACTAACAGGCCACCCTTCTTTAATGGTGTGAATTATGCCCAATGGAAGCTCAAAATGAAAATTCATTTGGAAAGTATGGGTTTTGATATTTGGACTGCTATAGAGTCTCAATACAAGATTCCAGAAACTGAAAGAATAACTTGGGATGAACCTACTAAGGTAGCTTACAATAATAATTGTAAGGCTGTGAATGCTCTCTACTGTGCTCTAGGAGATGAGGAATTCAATAGAATTTATGCATGTAAAACTGCTTTTGAAATCTGGGACACCTTAGCTGTTTCTCATGAAGGAACAACTAATGTCAAGGAAATGCGGTTAAACACTTATACTATCAAATATGATAACTTTAAGATGAAAGCTGAAGAACCTATTTCTGATATGTATCTCAGGTTTAATGAGATAGTCAACACAATGAGCTCACTCGGAAAGATTGTTCCAGCAAAGGAGCAAATCATGAGAATATTGAGATGTCTGCCTGACAGATGGAGAGGCACATCCGTTTCAATTAGAGAATCCTGTGATATTGGAACTTTGCCTGTCAAGGAGTTAATTGGTAAGCTGATGATGTACGAAGAAGAGCTCAAGGTAAATAAAGAGGAAGATGAGGAACCAAAACGAAAATCTGTAGCTTTTAAGTCTACTTCATCAAAGAGAAAATACAAGGAGAAAGTGCATATACCAACGGAAAGCTCATCTAGTGAAGACTTAGATTCTGACAGTGATGTCGAGATGGCACAAATAGCAAGGAGATTCAAGAAGTTCTATAGGAAGAAGAAGTTCTTTAGAAAAACAAACTACAAGGGTAAGTATGATAGACAAGGTAAGTGGAAGAAAGATTGGAAGAAAACTGATAAAGAAGAAGACATAGTTTGCTATGAATGTAAAAGGAAAGGACACATCAAAGCTGACTGTACTAAGTTAAAATTCAAGAAGAAATATGAGTACACGGACAAGAATTATAAGAAAGCTATGAAGGCCACCTAGAGTGCTTCAGAAGACAGCACAAGTGAATCAGAATCCAGTGATTCTGAAAGAAATCGTGCTAATATATGTTTAATGACAAACACATCTGAGGTAACCTTAGACACTCCCACTTTAAACTCTTATTATTCTGAAGGTGAAGTAGAATCTGGTTCTGATTCTAAAAATATGTCTAAAGATGAATTGATTGAATACTGTAATATGCTGGAAGAAACGTGTAATGAACTAAAGGATAAATATAAGTCTTTAAAGAAACAGCATGCTCTTACTGCAAGTGTCAAGTCTGCACTTGATGTAGAAAAAGAGAAAAATGTTCAATTATTAAAGGAGAATACAGAACTGAAACTATCTAATGAACAACATAGAAAGGACTTAGAAACATTCACAAATGGAAAAGATACTCTAACCCAACTGCTAGGAAAGCAAGTTGCACCTAAGTATGCTACTGGCTTGGGATACCAACCTGGACAAAGACAGTTTACTAAAACCCGATTTATTCCCAAGTCTGGAAAAAATCCTGCTAGTTCCAGTTTTGGAAATTTGTATGCCTCAACTGGTTATTTAAATAGTTTTAGATCAAATGAAGTATATCTCTCTAAATCTGTTGCATCTATTAATTGTATGGGACCCATAAAACAAATCTGGGTACCTAAATCCTTGATTTCTAACATATCTAGACCCAAGAAAATCTGGGTACCAAAGTCATTTCCTGTCTAATCTGTTTTGTAGGAAATCTGTTTGAAAAGCAATTACAAGAAGGTATGGTACTTAGACAGTGGATGTTCAAGACACTTGTCTGGGGACTATTCGTGCTTCAAAAGCTTAATAATGGTTGATGGAGGATATGTCACTTTTTGTGATAACTCAAAAGGAAAAATCATCGGCTTAGGCCAGATTGGTAACACTGACTCAGTATTAATTTCCAAAGTTTTATTTGTTTATGGACTTAAGTACAACCTACTTAGCATTTCTCAATTGTGTGATGATGGTTTTAATGTCAAGTTTGAAAACAATTCTTGTGATGTTTATAATTCCAAAAATGCTTTAATATTTTCTGCCTTAATAAATGAAAATGTTTATGCTGTTGACTTAAACACTTTAGCTAAACATAATGTTACTTTCTTAAATGCTTTTCATAAAGATTCTTGGCTGTGGCATAGGAGATTAGGACACTGCAACATTCACTCACTTAGAAAACTCTCTAAGAAACACCTAGTTACAGACCTACCTAAGCTTGAATTCCCAAATGACAAAGTGTGTAATCCCTGTCAAAAGGGAAAACAACACAAAGTTTCTTTTAAACCAAAGAAAGAAGTTTCAACTTCTCAACCACTTGAACTGGATCACATGGATTTGTTTGGACCATCAAGAATTTCAAGTCTAAATGGGAAGCACTATGTTTATGTTCTTGTAGATGACTTTTCTAGATATACTTGGGTATACTTTCTAGCTCACAAAAGTGAAGCCTGCTCTTCCTTTGTTAAATACTCTAAGTCTGTAGAAAATCTTAGTGGACTTAAGATTAAGACCTTGAGGAGTGATCATGGCCGTGAGTTTGAGAATCAAGAATTTGAATCTTACTGCTCACACAATGGCTATGCTCACAATTTTTCTGCTCCTAGGACACCTCAACAGAATGGTGTAGTGGAAAGAAGAAACCGAACCCTGCAAGAAATTGCAAGGACTATGCTTAATGAATATGACCTGCCTGTTTACTTTTGGGCTGAAGCTGTAAATACAGCCTGCTATGTTATTAATAGAGTCTTGATTAGACCGGTTCTTAAGAAAACCCCTTATGAGTTGTGGAATAATAGGAAGCCTAAGGTTAATTACTTTAGAGTTTTTGGTTGCAAAGTCTTTATTCTGAATACTAAAGATAGTCTTGATAAATTTGCTCCAAAAAGTGATGAAGGAATTTTCCTGGGTTACTCTATGTCTAGTAAATCCTATAGTGTGTTCAATAAGAAAACCAAATGTGTGGAAGAATCTGTTCACATCAAGTTTGATTAGACTGATCCACATGAGTCTAAAACTTCTCTTGAAGATGTTGAAGAAGACTTATCTGTTCTGGACCTAAATGACAAATCTAAAGAACCTGTAATAAAAACATCCAGTTCTGGACTTTTTCCAGAATCTTCCTCTGTGGAACCCGAACTTATAAATGAACCTGAAATCTCTAGTTCAACCTTTACCAAATCAACTAGGATTCTAAAGAATCATCCTTTAGATGCTGTTTTTGGTAATCTTGATAGAGGAACACAAACTAGAGCTTCTCTAAGAAATCAGGTTGAACATCAAGCTTTTCTTTCACAGCTTGACCCCAAAAATGTCAATGATGCTATCAGTGATGAATTCTGGGTAATGGATATGCAAGAAGAACTAAATCAGTTTGAATGAAACAAAGTTTGGGAATTAGTGGAAAGACCTAAAGACACTCTTACCATAGGCACTAAATGGGTGTTTAGAAACAAAGTTGATGAGGTTGGTAATATAATCAGAAACAAAGCTAGGCTAGTTGCACAAGGGTATAGTCAGGAAGAAGGAATAGACTATGAGGAAACCTTTGCACCCGTGGCTAGACTAGAGGCCATTAGGATATTACTTGTTTATGCTGCTCATCTGAATTTCAAACTATATCAAATGGATGTTAAAAGTGCTTTTCTAAATGGATATATAATTGAGGATGTATTTGTGGAAAAACCTCCTGGTTTTACAAATCCCCATTTT
This sequence comes from Viscum album, assembly GCA_963277665.1. NCBI lineage: Eukaryota > Viridiplantae > Streptophyta > Magnoliopsida > Santalales > Viscaceae > Viscum > Viscum album. Next base: position 138,495,060 of record OY728139.1, read on the forward strand.
TCTAATCATGTTTTTAAACTATCTAAAGCTTTATATGGTTTAAAGCAAGCTCCAAGAGCTTGGTATGATAGGCTCAGCTCTTTTCTTATTTCGAAAGGATTTACTAAAGGGATAGCTGATCCTACTCTTTTTATTAAATGGATTTCTAAAGATGTCTTAATAGTACAAATTTATGTGGATGATATTATTTTTGGATCTTCTAAAAATTCTTTATGTGTTGATTTTTCAAAAATAATGCAAAATGAGTTTGAAATGAGTTTAATGGGAGAACTCAAATTTTTCCTTGGATTTCAGATCTTTCAAAATAAAAATGGTATTATTTTTAACCAAAGTAAATATATTAAAGATCTTCTAAAACGTTTTTCTTTGGATGGCACCAAAGGCAGTGACACACCTATGAGCACCACTTTCAAGTTGGACAGTGATGAAACTGGTGAACCAGTGGATCAAACCAATTACAGAGGTATGATAAGTAGTCTACTGTACCTTACTGCCAGTAGACCTGACATCATGTTCAGTGTATGCATGTGTGCTCGGTTTCAAGCCAATCCAAAAGAGTCTCATTTGACTGCTGTTAAAAGGATTTTCAAATATCTAAAACATACTCCCAATTTGGGATTATTTTATCCAAAAGGACAATCATTTGATTTATTAAGTTATTCTGATGCTGATTTTTCTGGCTGCAAGTTAGATAGAAAGAGCACCTCTGGAACATGTCACTTTTTAGGCAAGTCACTAGTATCTTGGTGTAGTAAGAAGCAGAATTCTGTTGCATTGTCTACTGCCGAAGCTGAGTATATAGCTTCTGGTAGCTGTTGTGCACAAATCTTGTGGATGAAACACACTTTACTAGACAATGGATATCAATTCAAACATGTCTCTATAAGGTGTGACAATACAAGTGCTATTAACATTTCTAAAAATCCAGTATCTCATGCTAGGACAAAACATATTAATGTGAGACATCACTTTCTGAGGGATCATTATCAAAAAGGTGATATCACTCTTTAGTTCATTGGAACTGAACATCAGTTAGCTGATATTTTTACAAAGCCTTTGAATTCTGAGAGATTAAGTTACATCAAACATGAGTTAGGTATGATTAATTATAGCATAGTTGAAACCTCACAGTTGAAACCTCACAGTTGAAACCTCACAGTTGAAACCTCACAGTTGAAACCTCACAGTTGAAACCTCACAGTTGAAACCACACAGTTGAAACCTCACAGTTGAAACCTCACAGTTGAAACCTCACAGTTGAAACCTCACAGATGAAACCTCACAGTTGAAACCTCACAGTTGAAACCTCACAGTTGAAACCTCACAGTTGAAACCTCACAGTTAGACCTCACCGGTGTACCTCACTGTTACATCTCTCTGTAGGCTGTTTCGCTGTTTAACCTTATTTTATTTTTTGTAGGAATTCGAACTGTCTCTTTTCTTTATAATTTTATTTCTAAATCCCTAAATGATAAATTCTAGAACATCGAACATATCTCAATCCACTCATCTCGACCCTTGCTCTCTCAAGTCCTAAACCCTAAACCTTCAACCGAACCTCGAAACCTCATTCAGTTCCAATGGCCAGAACAAAGCGACCCCCGACTGTCAATGAAGATGCACCAATGCCAAAGAGGACTCGAGTCGAATCCAGTGGCACCGGGAACGCCTCGATAAGACCTGTTAATCCACATCTGACTAAGAGAGAAATAGTTGCTGAGAAGGAGCTAAGTGAAGAGTGGATTTTATCGAGCAGATCATTAGTACTGTCAGTGCTTAATGAGAAAGGATGGACTGAATGCTTCGCAAACAATAATGGACCGTACTACCCGAAGCTGGTGAAGGAATTCTATGAATATCTACAGTTCGAGGAAGAGGATGATCTGCATAGACTAGTATCCAGAGTAAACGGCAATGAAGTCAGTTTTTCATCCGTTGAATGGGCTGCATGTTTAAGAGTTCCTCATGAGGGTATTTACAACTACTATTCTGGAGCGGCTCCTCCAAATAGTGGAATCTTTGATCATGACATGGCTCTGGAAGAACTGACAGGCAATGGCACAGTAAGAAAGATTATTGCTGCTGAAATGAGTGGAGAGGACAGGCTTCTGTTTAAGTTTATTCAGCATGTACTGAGTCCTAGAAGAGGAGATTTTGCAACTCTGAAGCACCAGGATATTTACTTGATGTACTTATTAAAACATGGAAGGAAGGTCAACCTTTGTAGGTTGTTGATGGCTCAGATGGAGGACATGATAAAGGCAAGCTCAAAATCAAGTGCCTTGTTTCATGCTAAACTCATTTCGGTAATGTTGAAAGTGAAAGGTGCAGCTGGAAGTCAGGAAGAGTTGATAGTGGCAAAGAACAGTGTATGTATCTCGAAAGTAATCTGCAAATTCATGAGGATCAGTTGGAATCCCTGGAAGAAATCATGGGTGAATGATGAGGAGAAAATCTATGAGAAATTTAGCCCTTCTACTCATCCCTCTAGACCGAGAGATAGGAGAGATCCAGGCTTAAAGCCTGATGAGCCTGAACCTGTATACTCAGATAATGAACAGACTGCAGTAGTTGGTGACTCTGCAAGAGAGAACACCCCAATTGATGAAGGGAGTGATCCTGAGACTACTCACAGTCCTGTCAGGACAGTGACGTTTGGAGCAGCAAGCCCTCCAAAAGAACTACCTAGTAGAGAACCTGTTCTAAGAGACAGTGAGACTGAGTCTACAGAAGAAGAAGAAGAAGAATCTCAATATTTTGTCAAGGACACCTCTGACGAGGATGATACAGTCGAAGCAGAAGAGGCTGGAGCTTCAAATGAAAATCAAGAAACTGTTGTAGAAGATGAAGAGGAGATCAGTGGTGAAGAAACAGAAAAACTTAGTATGAGACCTCTGATAGGGTATACAGACAAGTAAGTGTCTAACCAGGAAGCAGGAGTGGTCTCTACTACTGTTGTCATGGAAGTGGTTGATGACTCAACAGAGAGGGAGGCTAACCTCACTGCTGAACCTACAGAGTAAGAAAATATGGAACCTACTAGAGCTACAGAAGAGAACTTAGAGTTACCCAGAGTCGAGCAGATAGTAGAAAATGTTTAGGAAGGAGCTCCAAGTGAGGGGGAGCGTTTTGGTTCAGTCTCTGTACTGTATGATATAGAAGGATGGACCTCAGATCCAGGATACATGGTGTTAGGACTCAATTATGAGGATTCAGATGAGGAAAACCAACCACCAAGAAATCCAGTTATCCTAACTAACAGCTCTCCTGTGATAGAAACTGAAAGATTGGCCACCAAGGAAGACCTTGAATCCTTAAAGAATGAAATGAAGGAGACCATCAGAAAGTCTGTTGCAGAATTGAAAACCAGTCTTTTTGATGAGCTGAAAAATGTAGAACAATCCATAGAATTATCTCTAGGATGTGTTGTGGGAAGTCCAATCAAAGAAGTGATGGATGAAATGAAAGTGTGCCACACTCAAATTGAAAGCTGGACTGGAGCAGTAGTGGCCCTCAGACAATCAGTTTCTTCTTTAACTGCCCTGAGCAGTTCTCAGAAACAAGTGGTCAGTGAGATTCGATACATCAAAGAAGTGGTCAAGCAGTTTGTGGAAGTATTTGAGGCTTTCAAGAAATCAGTAAAAGAACACTTTAGCAATCAGGATGTTGTCATTCAGAAAGTGATTGGAAATATGACTCAGTCTTTCAAGGAGACAGTGGCATTCTCAGTCAAGTCCCTTCCTTCATCTAGCTCTCCTGTAGACCTTGAGCAGTTTAGAAGCCTGCTCAGAGAAGAGCTTACTCAGGCCCGTGCAAATGACACATCAGACCTACAGATCCTTGCTACTACAAGAGATGTCAGTGGCTTTGTTCGTGAGCACCTGCAGGCTGCTACTGCATCTCAGGAGGCCATGAAAAGTAAAGTGGATCATTACTTTGATCGGATTTTCACCAAGAATCAGTTGAACCATCACTTCAATCTCATGCTAGAAACTATGAAGCTGCCTCCTGTAACTCAAGCTTTCAAAGAACAAGTTAGCAAGCTACGAGAGTTGACCCTGGCTTTGGATAAATTCTTGGAAAACAAAAATGACTTCTTATCTGCCATGGACAGAGGAGGAAACATCATCATGGATTTCAGGAATCTGCTCCTACCTTTTCTTCATGTGGACTGCACACCTGTTATAGTTCCTCCTGCCCTACCTGTCTCCAACCCCAGTGGTTCTTTAGTAATGTCTCCTGCTGATGCCCTCAGAAGCCTTAGACCACTGATACCTCGGCAAGCTACTCACTACAGGCCTTCAGGAGCATCTTTTGCTGCCCCTCCAGATATTCCTGTTACAATTCCTAAGCCTTTTGATTTTTCACCTACTGCTCCATCTTCTTCCTCCAAAGGAAAAGATCCCTTACCTACAGATGAAGAGGATTGAGTCTGTTTATGTTTTTTTATAGGGATCATGTATTCACGTTTTGGGTCATGTAATGTACTCATTCTTAATACAATGTTTATTTTCTCTCTCTCTGTCTTTCTTTTTGTTAATCACAAAGGGGGAGAAATAGGGAGAAATAAGGAGAAATAGGGAGAAATAGGGAGAAATAGGGAAAACTTGGGGGAGAAATGAACCTATACAAAGAGGGAGAAATCCTTGCGGATTATACCTAATTTTTGTGCTCATATTACTAATACTGTGTTTTGCACACCTCTCTCTGATACATCTATATTTCATTCCATACTGACATAATTTGTGATTATCAAAAAGGGGGAGATTGTTGGAATCACCTGTTTTGATAATCCCAAATCATGCTCAAACATTGATGATGATGTATTAAAACCTTGCATTAATCTTATTATTCTATGCTTAAACATATTTTATTCTAAACAGTTCATATATTTACTCTCATAACTTTACTGTAACAGCTTACAGTAGTATTTACATAAGTTTAGTATTGTTAGCTAACAGTCAGAGTTTTCTTTTCAAAGTCACAGTTACAGCTAACTGTCACCTTAAGTTACTGTTGCAATAAGTTCATAGTTACAAGGTTACAGTCGAAGACTAATATAAGCTTACAGTCACGAGTCTACCGCTATCTATTGTCAAAGCTCACAGACGAAGGTCACAGTTACAAGACTTCTGTTCAAAGTTTTCTCTGCTCATGTTCACAGTCGAACAAGTCTACAGTTGGAAAAAGTTCGCAGTCGAACAAGCCTACAGTCATAAGTCTACAGTCAAGGTTACAGTTAGACAGCTTCTGTCGACTAAGTCTACTGATGATCGAGGTCTACAGTTGAAAAAGGTTACAGTTCTACAAATTTGATATTACAAGTCTACAGTTAGAGAGGCTACAGTCACATGGAGTAAAAGCTACCATTGCAAGCCTATAGACAGCAAGCCTTTTGTTGAAGTCAGCAGTCAGAAGGAAGACCACAGTTGAAGTCCACAGTGACATATATTCTCGACCAGTCTATTATTATTATATTTCTACTTTTTTCTTTACCAATTTGATTAATACTAATCTAACGGTCATGTCTAGACAAATTAATACACCTAACATTATTTATTGATATTTGCAGACATATCAAGAAATAATACAATGTACGAGGAAGATTGCACGTGTAACTCAAGACTATTTATCTTGTCGGCCTCGGGTGAACAAAAAGGGCATATATGGAGGAGTATAAAAAGAAGAGAGAAGCATTCAAGAAAAAGAATGAATGGAATGAAAAGAACAGTGACATGCACGAACAAGAATACAGGAAGCACATACAGAGTCTATCATCTACAACTGAGAAGGAGATATGCATATACACAAAAAGAAGAACTATAGAGCATTCATTTTGAAGAACAAAAGAGTCTCAAGTGGACCGACTGAAAGAACCGTCTCCTAAAAGCCATGCTGTGAAGCACTCAAACTCAAAGAAGCTGATCACTTGAACATCTGGAAGTCTGGAAATCACGACACTCTGTTTTAGTGCCAACATACAGAAAAAGGACCAAAGCTTCAAGTCACTCATTCCTACGAGTCCAGAACTGATCTGCCAACACTATAGAGCACTCTAAACCTTCTTCTTTCTATCTCTTGCTCTACTGTGTTTAAGTGTTTTACATTTGTGAGCAGTGTGTTAGTATTACACACACTGTATCCTGTGCTTAAACTGAGGGATACTGAAAATCCCTATCCCAAACCTTTTTACATTTGTTACCCACGTATAACTGTGGAAGAAGCCTGGTGTGGCTTGGTCATTTGTTTTCCCACGTATAACTGTGGCAGAGGTTGTCAAACCTGGACAGTTTGTGAAAACTGTTGTAAAGCCCGATACAGGCTGTGTATCAATCCTTTTTATAAAATTGCTTGGTGGCAGGTGATCACCAAGTGGAAGAGGACTAAGTCTTAGCTTAAGACTGAACCTCTTGTTTAAAATAGCTTGTTATTCTTTTCTCTACTTTGCTTTCCTTTTTCCGTTGTGCTCCTCTTTTTTTGTAAACAAGAAATCTGTTTTTGCATATACTCTGATAGTAAATTTTGGTTAGTGAGTATAAGAGATTTGTTTAGTAAACTTGTTTCAAAAGTAAAGTTAGTCATCAAACTAACCTTACTGAGGATTAATCAACCTTAGAGAAACCTGTTGAACAATAAGTCACCTATATCTCTACTGCCTTAATTGACTGGGCTGTTTTTCAATTTGGGGGATTTAATCTTAAAGTTTTTAACAGAAATTTTTAATTGGAACTCAATTCACCCCCCTCTTGAGTGTCCACTCCGACCAACAGAAACATTTACCCCAGAATAATTTTTACCCTATGTTGATGAACAGGTTTTACAAAACCCAAATTAGGTGTTTCTTAAGAATCATCCCAGTGATCATATCATTGTTGGTGTAAATCAAACTGTAAGGACTAGAAGTTCCTTGAGAAATGAAATATAACATCTAGCATTCCTTTCCCATTTAGAATCAAAAATCACTGATGAAGCATTAGGTGATGATGATTGGATTAAATCCATGCAAGATGAACTAAATGAATTCGAAAGGAATAAAGTATAGACCTTTGTTGAAATACCTAAGGAAACTTCTGTTATTGGAGTAAAGTTGGTCTTCAGAAATAAGTATGATGAAAAAGGAGTCATTGTAAGACATAAAAAAGTCTAGTTTCTAAAGGCTATAATCAGCAAGAGGGAATAGACTATGAAGAAACCTATGCTCCTGTATCTAGACTTGAATCTCTTCGTATCATACTTGCCTTTGCCGCATTATTCAATTTTAAACTTTTTCAAATGGATGTAAAATGTTCTTTTCATAATGGTTATGTTTAATAGGATGTTTTTTTTGAACAACCTCTTGTCTTTGAAGATACAAAGAATCCTGATCATGTTTTCACACTTATTAAAGCTTTGTAAGGCCTTAAACAAGCCCCATGAGCTTGGTATGATAGACTTACAGGATTTTTGCTTCAAAATAACTATATAAAGGGAATTTCATATCTAACCCATTTTATAAAGAAATGTAAGATAAATTTTTTGATTTTTCAGATTTATGTTGATGACATCATATTTGGTTCAACTCAGCAATCATTAATTGACTCTTTTGCAAGTCTAATGAAGTCTGAGTTTGAAATGAGTATTATGGGTGAGTAAACATTATTTCTTGGTTTTCTAATTTCCCAAAAACCAGAAGGAACCTATATATCTCAACACAAGTATATTAAATATCTTATTAAAAAGTATGGATATGACAACATTAAGAGTATTATTACTCCCATCAGTACCTCAAAATATTTAGATATTGATGAAACTCAAAAACCGGTAGATCAAACATTTTTTAGAGGTATGATAGGAATTCTACTATACATAATAGCTATTCGTCCAGACTTAATTTTTTTTGTATGATTTGGTGCCAGATATCAATCCAATATTAAGGAATCCCACTTAAAGGCAGTGAAAAGAATTTTTCGCTACCTAAAGGGAACCATGGATCTAGGAATATTATATACTTCTAGAAATGATTTATCTTAAAAAGCTTTTCACATGATGACATTGGTGGTTGTAGAATGGATAGAAGGAGTACATATAGAACTTGTCATTTCTTAAGAGATTCATTAGTTTCTTGCTCATGCAAGAAGAAACACCCAGTAGCACTCGCCACTGCTGAAGCTAAATATGTAGCAGCTGGAGGTTGTTGTGCTCAAGTGTTGTGGATGGAACACACACTCACAGATTATGGATTCAGTTTTACTAAGACTCAAATTTTGCGTGATAACACAATTGAAAATTGGCCTTAGTAAAAACCATTCACATCACTCATGTGAAAAGTACAAAGATATTAGGCATCACTTTCTTAGGGATCAAACACTTAAAGAAGATGTCATTCTTTAGTTTATCGGAACACAAGATCAACTTGCTGTTATTTTCACCAAATTGTTTTACTCTGATAATTTTAATACATTAAAAAGAAGTTAGGAATGATAATCGTGAGGTAGTCCTTCTTCTTTAACTTCTGGTTGAACAATTCTCCTTACAGTAATAAACTCCTTTTCATAGGGGGGTACATTTGCGTGTTAGTTTAACCAAAATTTTCGTTGACAGTTTACTTAATAATCTTTTGTAACTATAATTTTTCATAACAAGTTTTTGGAAATTCTTGGAATGGAAATTCTAAGAATGAAGATTCTCATAATGAATTTTTCTTTATGAGATCATTCGTAATGAATTTTCCGTAATGATATTTTCGTAAAGAGACTTTTGTAATGAGAATTTTTGTAATGAAGTCTCTGTAATGAGGTTTTCGTAATGAGACTTTCGTAATGAGGATTTTTCGTAATGAGTTTTTTTTTCAATAAAAATATTACCAATTGCGAACAATTTTTCTATCTAATCTGAAAGGTATGATTTCTTTACAAAAAAATTTTGTATTCATATTTTCCTTGCTGGTATTTTCCTATGAGTTTTAAAATTATTCGGATTCATGTTTTCCTTAAATTCGAATGTTTTTTTTAAAACATCAAATGATCAGAGTCAAGTTTTCATTGAGGGAATATTCTCAACCATCAGATAAGATAAGAAGGATTTTCAATCTTTAGATGTTTTTTGGAAGACCAAAGGTCACCTATTTTAACCCTATAAAGGGGAACCTAAGAGTCATCCCACATCGGTTTTTCAAAGCTTTCGTGTCAAGAAGCCCTGACTCTCTTCTTAAGGAACGTTCTGATCTTTGTCAAAGCTGTTACGAATCTTCTAGAACTCTCCAATCCAAATGTATGTTGAAGCTACATCTCCTTATATGTCAACTACAAATCTAATCTCAAAGTGGTTAGTCTTCAGGGAAAGGTTAGTGCATCAAGATTTTTACAAGTTTGATTCTCTTATAAACAATAATGTCATATTGAATGGCAGGGAAGATGTTTTCTTATATATGTCAGAGAAATAGGTTCCTTTTAATTCATATTTACAAGTTGAGTTCTATGAGTCTGTTTCCTTCCAGCAGGAAGAAGACAGAGTGTTATTTTCCTTCAAATCATATGGTAAGGCTAACAAATTATCTTACACCAAGGCTGCATGTTTGGTGTGTTTATCCTACAAATGGGAAGCTGAGTTCCGCTAACATAAGCTTCTGGATGAGCAAGGAAGCTTCAACAGGGTAAAGGTGTTGAAATTTCTTGGACATAAAGATACCAATACGTCTATGATTGCTCATCTCACTCCGAATAATTGAATTCTATAGTTGTGGGTACATGGTTTTCTCGTACCAAGAAGTGGTGACAAGGATAATCTGAAGAAGAGTTACATCTAGGACCTAGATTTCCTGGTAAATCTATAGAAGATAAATTTGATAAGGCATGTCTTGATTACGATTATGAATATAAAATATGGGAACTTGAGAGCTCAAATCATTATATACCCTACCTTATTATCAAAGATGATCGATCGATGCTTAGATTCTTTCAATGTTTCTTGCAAGTCAAAAGTTAAGAATTGTAAGATTATGCTGGTTAGTGATGATACTATGAAGAGGATGAAGATGGTTTTTTCTAGTGAATCCGTATAATTATATCCTTTATATGTAGAAGAGGCTGAGGTAGCTCAGAAAGATTCAAAAACTCCAGAACCATCTAAAAAGGAATGGAAGAAGAGAAATCTTATGGAAGATGATGCTAAAGACAAAACTCTCAAAGCTAAGGAAACCCAGTCTGCTCCCCCCAAGCTGAAGAAGAAAAAAACATATACAGATGAAGTGGCATCCAAGTGGAGGGAAGACAAGGAGAAGAGGAAAGTATGGGATCCACAGTTCGTATTGGTCCTTGCAGAGGCTAAGGCCTTAATAGAGAGAGCTACAGATGAATTAGAAAAGCAGGCAAAATAGAAGAAGTTGGAAAAGAAGTTGTCTAAAGCTGAAGTGGTGTAATATCTACTAAGAGATACTGAAATAGCTTCTGAGCAAATTCTCATTCTGGAAAATTTTGATGTCCAACCTTCTTTACCAGAGACTCTAACTAAGGAAATTGTCACTCCAGAAATATTCAAAGGGTAAAGAAGTATTTAATGAGGAAAAAAAGAAGCTAATGAAAAGAACAGGAAGAAGATGTTTAAGAAGAAGAAGAAGAAGAAGAAGAAGAAGAAGAAGAAAGTGATGATCTTGATGATCTAATCAAGAAGGTAGAAGAGTATCATGAAAAGGATGAATCCGAAAAATTACCCACTCCGGAAAAGGTAGTTGATAAATAAAGTTGGAAGGATAATGATAATCAATATGAAGAGAAGGAAAATGTTCTATATGATGATGAAGAATTATATGAGAAGAATTTTCGTGAAGATGGGGTAGAAAAGGGAAAACCAGATGAAGACCTAATTGTACAATTATCAGAATTTAGGGAGTAATCTCCATATGAACAACCCATTCCGAAAGCTTACAATGGGATGCAAGTTATCATGGAGACACCTATAAAATATGTCATCCGGAAGAAAGAGGTTGGTGGTACTTCTAAAAGAAAGCTAGTGCAGGTTGAGGAAGATCTATCTCCATGAATGTTATCTGATTTTGAGTCATCTGCTCATCGTCATGATTTTGTGGTTGAATCTCTGAAGAAGGTGGTAGAAACAATTCTGATATTTCCTACTATTGACTCTAGATGCCAGATGCTGCAAGAGAGTTTGAATCAGATGTCAGAATCCATATCCATGGTAATGGATAAGTGTAGAAAGATTGAGGCCGGCCATAAAAATTTCCTTATCAACTATTATTTTCACAAGAAATCATGTAGAAAAATCACTTTATGGTCTGAGAACGTTGATGAAGACATTTCTATCTTTGAACGTTTTCAGAATGAGGTGAAAGATGCCTTTGAAACCGAGGATGAAAAGATTAAAAATCATCAGGATGAGATAATTATTAAGCAAAGTTCTCAGAATCAACAGGTTAGAGATCTGAATGGAAAGCTTAACTCAGTTGCACAGAACAAGAAAGGGGAATGATATTTTCGAATTGGGTTTGAAGAGAAGCTGGAAAAGAAAGATAAGTTAATAGAAATGCAGGAAGAGGACATGAAGTCTTAGACAGAAGCTTTGGAAGCCCAAGAAGAAAGGATAAAATCCTTGGAGAGGCAAGCTGAGGAAGACCAAAGAGATTTGATGAAGCTCAAATGTTTTTTGAAGAAGCTGATCCCAAAGGAAAAGGAACACAAATTAACTGAATCCAATCTTTTGTTGTATTTTCCTTTCCTTGTAAAATTTTATCAACTCAAATGAAAATTTGGATGGCTGTATCTTGTTATATACTAATGTTTCAGGTACCATATATTATTTTCCATTCCCTTAAATTCTTTTTGAAAATCACAAAGGTGGAGAAGGAGAGAGAACTACTTCTAAGTGGGAGAAGGAAAAAGAACCACTAAAAATAGGAGAACGAAAAATTTAAAATGTAGAAGAAAAATATCTAAGAGAATATATCATTAAAGTAAGGGGGAGATTCTCACTACGAAGTTTTTCATTCCCATTACAATGAAAAGTCCACTCCTGAAATTCAGAATACAATCCTTAGAGTTTCAATTCCTAAGGGGGAGTTAGTTGTATTCATATCATCCATGAACCAAGGGAGATAAGATGTAATTTCAAAGTCTAAATAAATTTTTCAAAGTCCTTATGTTATTTTTCATAAGGTTGATTGTGATTTCCAAAAGGGGGAGATTGTTGAGTCAATAAGTTTTTCCTTATGAATTTTCCATTACATATTGTTTTGAAAATCACAAACACCTTATACTTAAGAAAATCTATATTTTACTTCTATAATGAAAATTTCCTATCTTAATGAAATTTATCCTAACCTAGATTTTTTTTATACATGGTAATCTTTTTCTTAATTATAAAAATAGGATTCATACCCAGAACCTCAAAATCATATAATTATAAGGTATGAATAATTCTATTATTAGGCTTCGAATTCTGGATGCAAACACTAATAATGTTCCACTCCCAATTCTGTATGAGAATTGTAATGAAGTTTCACTCTGAATTCTAGATACAAACTCTAACAAAGTTCAACTCTGAATTCTAGACTCAGAACTTTTGTAAGACTGACTCTGAAATTTTATAAGTTCGACTTCGAACTTCTATATGTTCGACTCTGAACTTTTATATGTTCGACTCCAAATTTCTGCAAGATCGACTCCGAACATCTATAAGTTCGACTCCGAACTTTTATAAGTTCGACTCCGAACATCTAGAAGTTCGTCTCTGAACTTGTATATGTTCGACTCTAAACTTTTATAAGTTCTAATCTGATCTTTAATTAGTTCAACTATAAAATTTTATAAGTTTGACTCCAAACATTTATAAGTTCAGATTCTGAATCCTGATCAGTCCAGTCTCCAAATTTCATTAGAAATTCAGACTCCAGATTCCCATAGAATTCAGGTTCCAAATTCCTATAAAACAGAATTCAAATGTCTTTTTTTTATTACAGACTACGAATTCCATTTTTCTTAGTCTCAGAACTTTTTTTTTCTTACACTCTGATCTTTAGTTTTTCTTATGCTTACATATGATCCATTACAAAATGATGTCGTGCATTCAGTTATATATGTTTTGTTATAAAATGATGTCATCCATTCTGTTTCAAAATAACCATTGGTTGAGTTACATGTATACAGGTCCCTCAAAAATTTAAGGAAAATATGACCATTGGAGGTGGGAGCTGACCGTTCCAACCGATCCTATAAATAGGTGCTCATTTGAAATATCTTGATACATAAGTTGATCTCTCTAGATACCACGCGATGTTGAGGTGATTTATTGGGAGATAATCTTTTCATTCTTTGTGTGTACCAAACCGCTCTTTCAGATTTATTAGTGCGACTCTAATTGTTGGTGATTGCATTCGAGGGCTTGCAGGGATAAGAAAATAGAGGTGCCGACTTCCTTGAAGTTCTAGGGCTTCCTTGCTGAGGAAGACAGAGGTTCCAACTACCTTGAAGTTGAGGTCTTGCGGGGATAGCAAGACAGAGACTCTGATCTTCGTATCGAGGGCTTAACCTAGTGTGGATAAGACAAACTTGCTTGAAAGTATAAATCAAGGGAATTTTATCAAAGGTTGATGGATACCCTTATCTTTGGGTTAAAAGAGTTATTGTTTGTTACTAATAGTTATACTGCTTGTTTTTTAACATCATATTTTATTGTAAGGAAAGAATAATATTTTTATATTTCCTTACACTTGTATTCTGATTCATTTAGATTTTATACAATTTAAGGTAGAATCTCAAATTTTAAACATTGGTTAAGTTTCAATTTCCGGATCCATATCTTCGAAACCTGTTTTCAGAATCACTTTCTAGATTTAAGTAAGTGCATAGAACTAGAAGTCTGTAACTTCATACCATGTTCCAATTTTCCAATTGGTGTTAGAGGTGTTGTGAATTTTCTTATTTTAACATTGTTAAACTTTGATCTTTCCTTGATTAAAGAAAATTTTAATGTTTACAATTCACCCCCCTCATTTATAATGAACATCTATATCATTATTTCAACCCTACATCAACGCAACAGATAGTGCATTAATCAGATGCGCAGTCTGTAAGTTATTGACCTTTTAGTAATAAGGGCCCGATTGGATTTTTGGTCTGCCCAACCCGACCAAACCCCAACGTTATCAAAAAAATGGGGTATACCAAAAGGACCTTATTGATCAAATGAGTCTAGCGCCATAGAGGGTTCGTCACATTGACGCTCGTAGCTCATGTAATGGTCGCAAGAGTTGAATAGGGTCAAAGGTGGTCCTAGTTCGGTCTGACTAGGTCAGACCAACAAGGCCCGACCCGGACTAGGCCGACCCGTGTCCGGCCCTGGGTCCGACCCGACCAGCAGGGTGACCTGCTGGGCGGCCCGCGTTGGGAGGACCTCACTTGGTGGCCTGTGGTGCGGCCCGCTGGCCTGCGCTGGCCCGTGACTGGGTGTCCACGCAGTGGGGTCCAGCCTAGTCAACACCCAAGAGGAAGGCGCCCAATGGGAACCCTGAATGGCTAGACCATTTGGGTTTGGTAGTTGACCGGCCAGTGCAATGTGGCCCTCGCAGTTGCCACGGAGGACCCCAATTCCCGCTCGACTTCCTGGCATGCCAGAAGGCGAGCCCTCCTCTACGACACGACCATGCGCCCTGCCACCACTACCTGGCGACAGTGATCTGACCTCCCTCCCTTCGCCACTGCGGCCTCATTCCGTGGCTCCTGCACGCCCGGTAGTGCGGGCGCACTGCCTCTGTAGATCTACTACAGCCGACGGGCCGCGACCCTTCTCATATGGTATATTCACACCACTCACATTGTCGTGGATGGCTGGAGTGCCGGTCATCGTTCATGATCCCCACCAGTTCCGGTCACTGGCACGAGTTGCCGATGACGTTCATTGGGGCACCAGGTGTGCCCGGGTGGCCTCTTCTTCATTCCATAAACTATTACACTCAACTCGGAACATTTCCATTGATTCAAGACCATCATAAACCACAAAGGTTGTGGATAGGTCATGTCGTGTTCTTTTGACCTTAACTCTCCATGTTATAAAGGTATCAAGTGACATAATTGATCATAAATCAGGAAGATTGACAAGAACATGGTAAGGGGTATTAAAAACAACAACCCCTACCTTGATTTCTTGTTAGGGTTGATGCGTGATGAAGTTGGTGAAGGTGATGAGGGTGCCAGCGATTGTCACTTCTGCAACATGCTTCTGAATTCGGGCTCGTGTGTCATCCTCGCTCTCCATTATGATGTATGTTCTTCATTATAGAGTGTGTTCTTCATTTGGTTCAAATGTTTCTCCAAGGTTTTCCAATCACTATTCTTTTACAATAATTTCCATCTAGGAAATGGGGTAAAAACAAAATAAATATAAATCTATCATTTACTAAAATTTGGAACAATTAATTAATTAATGTTCCAAAATTAATCATGGAGAGATGAAAGTTTTTCACAAATTTAGAGGGGTTGTGGTGGTCCCCACCACCATGAATTCAGAATTGGGGTTTTTCCAACTCGTTTTGTCCACACATTCATTATTTAAAACGAGAGGTTTCAAAATAAATATTAAATGTTACTTTTTTTTCTTTAACAAAAATAATGAAAAAAACTAACTTCCACCCTCAACCTACTTCAGTTGAAGTGAAGGTATCTTTATGAAAATATCAGTACTGTAAGATCAATGGTGTCCCCCGATTCCAATTTCAAGCATCAATTAAAAATTTATAGAGACTCACTCACAAGTTTACTGAACACACTTAAAAAAAATCCAAATTTTTTTTCAGGCACTCTGGTCCTAGAATCAGGCACCGTCAATTTTTGCGGACATGTACTATTCTAATATGAATAAAACAATACATGTAATTTATTGTTTTTTACATTCTCCGCACCATATGGCTTTGTGTCCCATAAATCCACATCACAAAAATTAAATAAACAAGTGGGGGTACGGAGCCTGAATATGAGCCTCCTGCTCCCATGTGCTCTCCTGGAAGTTCCCATGTTTCCAACGTACACACACCAATGGTATTGATCACCCATGAAGGGATCTCATCTATTGATCCTCAATATCTTCTAGAATTTCCATAATTGTTTCCCTATCATGGATCTCAAGCTTTCCCCAGTAAAAGATGTGAGAGTGTTGGGGCACGTGTCTCCTCAACTGCGATACTTGGAAAACGTCGTGCACCCTGTGCAACTGAGGTAGAAGGGCTATGAGGTAAGACACCTTTCCAACTCTTCCGATGACCTGAATGGTTCCTAGGAACATTGAAGATAACTTTCTACACTAACAAAATCACTACATACTTCATTGGTGTTAGACTCGTAGAAATACATGGTCACCATACTCGAACTCTAGAGGTCTCTATCTCCTATCAGCATACAACTTCTTCCTGCTCTGTGCAGTCTTCATCTGCTCCTGGATAATCTGATCCTTCTCCATGGTAGCTGATACCCTCACTGGTACAATAAGTGCTGACTCCACTAGGTCAGTCCAGCACAAATGCAATCTGCAAGGCCAGTCGTACAAAGCCTTGAAAGGTGTCATTCAAAAGGTGGAGAGATTTCTATTCTGGTATGAAAACTCCACCAATGGAAATATATCCTCCCATATGCACCTGAAGTCAACAATGCAGGCACACAGTATTTCCTCGAGGGTCTAAATTGTCCATTCAGTCTTGCCATCCATTTGAGGATGGAAGGCAGTGCTCAAACGGAGCTATGTCCCAAAATCTTCCTACAACCCCATCCATATACGGGATGTGAAATGTTCACCATGATCAGGGATAATCTTCTAGGGTACTCCATCTATCCGCAACATCTCCTGCACGTAGAGGCATACTAGGATCTCTACTGAACCATGGGCTTTGATCTGTATAAATTGGGCTGACATGGTGAGTCAGTCGATGATCACCCACATAGAATCATGACCCATGGATGTAAGTGGATGTCCTGTCATGAATTCCATGGATATCCCATCGCACTTCAACTCTAGGACATCTAATTTCTGAACTAAATATATAGGTACCTGATGATCCACCTTCACTTACTGACAAGTGAGGCACAGAGAGACAATCACTGCTACTATTTTATTCATTCTCAGCCACCAGTTCTATCGTCAGAGATCCAGGTACATATTTCCCACTCAGAGATATAGCGCTAGAGTGGATTGTAGAACTCCCGCAACACTTACTACTAAAGAGACATAGGTACCATAGTACCTTCTATGAAAATGATGATGTGCTCCCCACCTTCATAAAATCCATCAGGTGCCCCCCATGATGATATCTGAACACATCGAGCCTCACAGTCAGTTCCCCCATGATGTTCCTTCTAGACTCATTAATGAAGTAGGGGAGTGCTGGTAAGTGACTGGAGAAATGTTTATCTATCACATTATACAAATGATATCTGTAAAGTATCCAACTACTCTATTGCCTCACATAGAAGCTGTATAATAGATCTCTTGCGGGGTGATCTACTACAACGTTCTCCATCCCATAAGTATATAAAATCTCTAAGTCATATTTCTAGAGGAACTCGATCCCATGTCGTTGTCTTAGGTTTAGGTCCTTTTGAGAGAAGATATACTTGAGACTCTTGTGGTCTGAGTAAACTGTAAAATGGTCACCAATAAAGTAATGTACCCACATCTTCAAGGTGAATACCACTACTGCTAACTCTAGGTTAGGGTAAGCATAGTTATTCTCATGTTGTCTCAACTGTCAAGAACCATCTATGATAACTACTCACTCCTGCATCAGGACACATCTGAGCCCTGTCCCTGATGCTTCAGATTAGGCTATGTACCCAACGCCATCCTGTAGAAGCCACAAGATGGGGGCACTAGTCAACCTCTTCCTTAGCTCTTAAAAAATCTTCTGGCATCTATCTGACCACACGAAGGGTTTCCCCTTCTTCATCAATGCTGATAAAGGTTATGCAACCCTGGTGAAATCTAGAACAATCCACTGGTAGTATCCGACCAAACCATGGAATCATTGTAACTCCATCACACTCCTAAGTGGCTCCCAAGAAAGTACCGCCTCAATATTTGTTGGATCTACAACAACTCCAGCCTCTGAGATGAAATGTCCCAGAATGTGAACCTCTCATATCCTGAGATGGAACTTTTAGAGCTTACCATAAAGTTGGTGCTCTCAGAGTGTATCAAGAATTATTTTCATATGATAGGAATTCTCCTCCTCAGTAGCGGAGTAGATCAGAATTTCATCGATGATGTCTACTAAAAACTGATCATGGTATGGCTAAAATATCTTGTTCATGAGTCCCATGAAAATAGCTAGAGCCGTAGACATGCTGAACGACATGAAAAAAACTCATAATGGCCAAACTAACATCTAAAAGTCATCTTCTACACATCCTCGTCTCTTACTTTGAGCTGGTGATAGCCTGATCTGAGGTCTATCATTGAGAATGATCATGCTCCCTTTAATTGATCAAAAAGGCCACCAATCCTCAAGAGTATGTACTCTTTCTTCACGGTCACGTGGTTCAGGCGCCGATAGCCAACAAAAAGTCTCAAGATCCCATCCGTATTCTTATCGAACAATATTGGGGCTTCCCAAGGAGAAAAACTAGTCTGAATGAACACCTTCCCCTGTAAGTCCTCTCGCTATACCCGTAGCTCACAAAGTGCCATGGGAGGCATTAGATACGCTTGTTTAGATATCGATGTTGTCCCATGGTAAAAGACAATGTAAAAGTACAACTATTTTCAAGGTGGTATACCCAGAACATCATCAGGGGAGACATCTGTGTACTGGTCCACCACTACAGGATAAATCAGACTCTCCACATCAATCAATCTGAGGGAAAGCCTTGCCAACTGATGAGTGATCGGCTGCACACTCCACCGGGTAAGTCCATCATGTGCTACAAGGGCTCCCTTCTCACCGGTAAAGGTAAAACTAGTCCCATCCTCATGGATACACTACAATTTTCTCATAATAAAGTCAATCTGAGCATGGACTGTCGATAAAAATCCATACATAAGATGATGCTGTAAGACCTCGACGCCACTACTTGGAGATCCCAGCTGAAGTTCTCGCCTTTTATAGTAAGCTCACACTTCTCAAACTAGTGTGTAATAATCGAATCATGTCATGTAAATGTCTCTAGCAACATGGATCGATCGAACAACTCCATTATAATCTCTGAGTTCCGAATAAGGCAGTGGAAATAATATAATTACTGGCACATGTGTCTATATGTACTGAATCTAAGGTGGAGTAGACACATATCATACATCATATCATTTATATAGTGTTGTTATTATAGTCCCCACATTCCTAGAGTTGAGCTCACCCTTGTCCACATGCTCCCTGTGATCGGGGGTGGACCACCTGGTGGTGGTGGAAGTAACATCTCGAATCGTCACCCAATTCTAGCGGCACCACCAGATCCATTTCCACATCTGCTTACTCCCCATGGTCATCCTCGATCCAACCTATATCTCTTCTTGGTCTGTCTTTTGACCATCAGTTGTTCATCCTTTTGGTGGGTCAGGGCAGTCACGAGCCATGTGACCCTACCCACTGCCTTTGTAACACTTCCAACTCGTCACATGACTGGATCTATCTCCGGTGCCCCGCACAACCAATGCTAAATCCTACAATAATCCACCTATATTTTTGTTCCTCTTGGACATTTGTGACATCTTTCTACTACCAGCTGTAAAAGACTATTCCATGTGACGGCCAGTGGTGGGTCTTGCTACTGGTGATTTCTCATCATGAAAACTCTCCAATAAGAAGGCTCGCTCTAACACCCCTATAAGCATCGGGATCCTGTGAGAAATCATAGAATCCATGATCTCTTTCTTGTGTCCCTGCTTAATGGTTTAGGCCCTAAAAATGGGTCTGACGCCATATCAGTGGAGTACTGTGAGAGTTCAGTGAACCTTGCTGAGTCATGACCCACAGTCATGCTGCCCTACTATAGATGAAGAAGCTCCTGTATGCACACTACACGAAGGGTCTCTCAGACAAACTCTGCCTGAAACAGGCTCTCAATGTCTTCCCAAAGAAATGTCACCTCGACATAAACCTGGAGTATCATGGTCCACCATCTTCCTACTACTACTTCCTATAGAAGATTGGGGCTGATAGAACCAATTTCCGAATGGGTAACTGTAACAGTGTGCCTCCTCTGGTGCCACTATATAAAAAGGGCTTTGAAATGAAGCATCATCACTTGGTGGGCTATTACGACACGCTCTACCAGAACCCTAGCGGGATGTCTGTATGGAGGCATCCTGAAAAGAAATAGTAGAGCCATGGTCAATAAGTTATACTTGGTGAGACGAATAAAAGAGATCACAAAAATACTTCTCAAAACAAACACTTAATCAGTGTTTTCATGCACTGAGTTAGAAATCAGAAGTCAGGGTCCTGGTGTATGGATACGTCGACCACCGCAACAACACTGGATTCCATAAATTGATAACCACACATATAACACTTAACACTATTGTTGTTTAAAAGATCATAGTCCAATGTTCTATAGAAGAATCAACTCCTCCGATACCAATTTATCATGACCCATCCCCTAAGCCTCCTGTCGTTACTACCCTGAGCATGCCTTCCATAGGCCAGGGGTTGGAAAAGAGGACCAAAAGGCGTATTCCCTAAAAATGTGAAGGCATTGCATTTGTAACCCATAATCTCACAAAACTAAGCACAAAGTAGGATACAAGAACAAAGAAAAACTTTATAGTAAATAGGGTGTGTTCAGAAATAAAAAGGCACTAGAATACAATCCCAAATGGGAAGTACAAGGAAACTTTGAAGTATAAGTAAAATGGAAGAACTCATGTCAACACCCGCCCATTATCTGACTTAATGTGTTGATACAAATCTCGAATGGTCGTCACTATGGTATGCCATATCTAATTTCTAGATTTTAGCTACTGCAATTCCCGGTACCCTCAGCTTCAATCAATGTAGTCTATCCTCTACACCAAACACAATAAGGTGTGTGCGTGGCCCACGAAAGGGTGAGTATAACAACACTCAGTAGGGACCCAGAGATGCTCAATGGTCTCACAAATACATAGAGGATAACCCAAAAAGATTGAAAATATCTCACAACCCAACTTATGTATTTTCCCATACATATACCTATGTTGTCGATTAAACTCTTCTCAATCATGAGGAAACATGAGGCCCATATCAAAAGCCCATGTTCAATTGTCCCACCAAGGAAAGAATAACATGATGGTGACACAATGATTGTAAGTACCAAAAAGGTAATGCCACATAGATGAATACCACAATGTTATCACCACGAAGGTATGTACCACAAAGGTAATGCCACATAGAAGAATACCACAAAGGTATCACCACAAAGGTATGCATTACAATGTTACGCCACACAGATGATTACCACACAGCTATAGACTCATATCAAATCAGGTATAACATAGGTACGGTAGTAAAGATGATTATATGTTACTACTAAATCATCTTACACTGATGAGAGGAATACCCACGTAGTATCCTAAATAATTAGACCCACATAGGATCCTAAATCATCTGTCCAATGTAGGGTCCTAGTACATCTGACCCATATAGGAACCTAGAGTATTCCCATGTGGATTCCTAGAGCGGATCCATGTGGGATCCTCGAACATAGACCCACGTAGGATCCCATGGAACAAATGCATATATGATCCATTTCTCATGTTACAGCCAGCTCTAGGGTTCCTTTACTATGCTCACTAGATTCTAGGAGGGTTCGCTCCCTAACCCAAAAATCGTTCCTCAAACTTCTACAAATTCCTATGAAGATTTATCCCAAATTACCACAACACAAAATGGGTCTCAATGAAATAGACGGTGTGTCAATCAGGCACCAGGTCATTATGTAATTGGCCTTTTGTACCAAGGGACCAGTTGGATTTGTGTTCAATCCAACCCAGCCATACTGCAACATTACAAAAAACTCAAATGTGGTATACCAAAAGTATTGTCTCGATTCAAGGATTACGGTGTTACATACAGTTCGTCAAATGGATTATCATAGCTCAATTTATAGCTAAAAGAGTGGAAAAGAGTCGAAGCTGGTATGGGTCCGGTCCGACCCGGGTTCGGCCATAGGACCGACCCGACCTAGTGGATCAGGCCCAGCCCACTGGTTTTGGCCCGGCCCATTGGGCGGCCTGCTGGGTGACCTGCTGGCCTATGCTGTCCCATAGTTGTGTGGCCCTGCGGTGGGGTCAAACCTTTCCACGAACCAAGGGGGAGGCAACCCTTGGGTACCCCTAATGGTAGGGCCATTCGGGTTAGGGTAGTCGACCTGTAGGTGCGACGTGGCGCCGACAGCTGGCACGTGGGACACCAGGTCCTTCTTGGATCCCTTGTGGCCCATATGGCGAGCCATTCTCAATGGCGTTGTCATTCTCCATGCCTACACCTGTGGCTGGTAGCTAGCCAACTTTCCCCCATTTTCCACCATAGATTTGTGGTCTGGATACTGCATGCTCGGCGGCGCGGACGCGCGTTGCCACCCCCTTCGTGTGGCCGAATATGCGTCAGCCCCCACCATAGATCTGCCACATCCAAAGTTTTGTGACCCTTATATGGAAGGATAGTCAGGCCGTCAATTTTTTCGCGGCCGTCTAAAGTGTATGTCGCTGTTCTCGAGCCCCAATGGTGTCGATCTCCAGCACGGGTTGCCGTCGATGATCCTCGGGTCACTGGGCATGCCCTGGTGGGCCGTTCTTCATTCTGAAAAGTCCCGCACTTGTCTCAGAATTTTTCCATAGATTCATGACCATCATAAACCATAAAGGTTGAGGAGAGGTCAGGCTATATTCGTATTTCACACACCCTCCACATTAGTGTTGTATCAAATGGCATAATTGTTCTTAAATCAAGAAGATTGGCAAGAACACTGTATGGGGTATTTAAAACAACATTCCCTACCTCGATTTCTCATTGGAGGTGTCACAATATGATTTCGGTGAAGGGGATGAGGGTTTTAATGATAATTGTTTCTGCAATATGCTTCAAATTTCTTACTGGTCTGTCATCGTCGCTCTTAATTTTGAATTATGTTCCTTGTTGGAGAGGGAATTCTTTATTCGTAGGAAATTTTTCTCCAATGTTCTCCCAAGTCATTCTTTAGACAATGATTTCCAACCAGGAAATGTGGATCCATTATAATAAAAAAATTCTATCAATTAATTTAAGATGGCACAATTAATTAATTTAAGATGAACAATTAATCATGGACTGTTGAATGGTTTTCCCACATTAATAGGGGTTTGAGTGGTCTCTACTGCAATAAATTTAGAATGGTAGGTTTTCCAGCTGGGGTGGTCCTATCCTTTATAATAAAAAAAAGAGATGGATCAAAAGAAAAATAAAATGTTACTTATTTTATATTTCTTCTTCCACAAAAAAATGAAAAAAGATAACTTCGACCCCCGACCTACTAAGGTCAAGGTGAAAGTCACTTTAATCAAATATCAACATTGCGAGTTCAATGGTGTCCTCATATTTCAATTCCAGGACCAGATCAAAAGATATAAAAACCATATCTCACATTTACTAAATTACTTAAATTTTTTTTTGAAATTCATTAAGGGAACACTAGGCTTTAGAATCACACGCCATTAATTTTCATGGACTCGTAATATACCCATATAAATGAAAATAATTCTTGGAAATTTCATGTCATTACATACAAAATATTTATTTGTAAATATATAGGAATATATTTGGATAATAGGTAGTATATGGATCGGGGGCGTGACTCAGGAATCTATAACTTGTATAACGATCTATATGCTGCAATAAAAGGCCCATACCTTAAGTCTCGTATGAATACAGGACATATTTCCCATCACTATAGATTTTGGGTTGAGTTTTCGTAACCAATGAACAATGAAATGGTTTTTTGATCACTATTCCCATCATCTAAATAAGAGTAAATAATGAGAGATATCATCCCCAACAACCAATGCACAGAACCATAAATGGCCATACTCACTAGGAAACGTAACCATTATTCGTCATCCAATAACCGTGGAACACTAATTAAAATATAAATTTAATTTTACCTCTAAAATATTATAATAATTTAATATAATTAATATGAAGGTTAATATTTCATGTAATTCACATTTACGATTTTAGAGAATCTCATATGGAATTTCTAATCACTACCCATCAAATCATATAAATAATTTTTTATTTATAGTGAATGAAAAACCCATTTCCATGTTAAGAAAAAAAAATATTGAAGGTATTTTTATAGATAAACACACACACAAACATAGATATATATATATATAATAGATTGAAATTTCATTTATAAAACTGAACGGGGGGGGGGGATAATAATGATTTGGAATCCTTGAAAAATTTATTTGGTCTTTGTAAGTATTAAAAAACAATACAATTTACCTAAGAGGTTAAATAAAGTTTATGTAAACAAATAGATAATTATAGAGTGAATAAAAACACAAAATTGTATGAAAACAGTAATAATTTTTTATATAATTTTTATACCACCTACCTTAGTAACATATATGAGAACTCATTATGTATTACACTTTAATTAAGAGAAGAATATATGTAAAATTTTTAATGATCAATCACCCTAAAAAGGGGCCTATGAGCATGCACTAAAATAACACAAAATATGGAGAGAAAAATTAATATAGTATGAAATAATATTAAATAGATTGCCATTATAGATACAATGCACCACACAAATAGTAAAATAGAGTCCAAATTAAAGATTTATCTCAATCTAAAACCAAGATGGAGGGAGAGGCTTCTAGAAAAGAATGGGATTTTGTACATATGTTGGTGTAGGAGAAAAATGGGATGAGTTTTCAAAAATATTATGCTGATGAATTAGAAATTACTCATTAACAATAGGGCCACATAGTTTTTCTATATGGTTTGAAAAATCGTGCGCCAACCATTCCTTATACACTATCAGATAACCCCACTTGCATGGAACAATAACACAATTTACATAACTATATGAAATCCATGCGAAATGTGACAATATTTTTTTTAGTTTGTGTATATTCATGTAGAATAAACTATGTGGTTGTATAAAAAACGTCATGCCTTTCATATGCATAGTGTTCCTCACACTATTGACTTCCACATTTCGCCCTTACTATGCACTCAACATATGGACCACTCATTCCTTTTAATTACCAAAACTCCAAACATGTAAAAATTGTTGAATGAACCTAAGAAAATCCATACACTTTAGGGAAACATAAATTAGATGAATCAATTAATTTTACATGGGAATGAAATGATCATTACCTCCTTCAAATTTCATGTTATTACAAAATCCCAAATTAAATCAACTCATGCCCAGGATTTCCTTCTTAGGGTAAAAATGTATCCCATGAGAAAATATCTAGCCACTAGGCTTATATGTCAACTTCCCACTCCCATGTCTCATCCAAAACTTGGTTTGGTTACCTTGTCACTTTTACATAAGAGAATGAACTACCTTATAGATCCTTCATGCTCTGATCAATGACACATACTTGGAACTCCTCAAATGATCATCCACATCAAGATCAACCATATCAAGATGGAAAATATCTAATGGGACAAGGTAAATTCGACAGAGCCAAGACACATTAAATCTATCATGAGTAGAAATTTATCATTGAGGATGTATTAGCTAGTAAACCATTTTAATATTTGATTCTCAACCCCCATGGGTCCTACAAAATGAGGATAAATATTATCCTACTACTAAATTTTTCGGCGGCCCATCCTGGGTAAAAATTTAAAGAAAATCAGTTCCTTGACCAAAAACTCTATAGTTAATCAACACCAATTGGAATAAGACACTATCATGTATAGATATATAAACATGCACATCTAGATCAATTGGACCTGATATGAGGTATAAGAATTGAGATACGGTCCATGAAAATATTCATAACCGACCTCTAACTAGAATAGAATTGATAGGCATGGAAAAAATATAAGGATTCATAAAGAGTCATCTAGATGGTATCCTGAAATTTTATTTGTTGTAGTACTCAACTTGTGGTATATGTTTCTATAATAAACCCCCCAAATCCAAGGGTACATGCACAATGAATTACTTATAACACATAAATAGTACACTCTTTCTATCCACCAATATGAGTGTGATAGCCTATGATAAGAAGAACCTATGTACCTAAGGCATTCAATAATACCTTTCATAATCATGATGTTAATATATAATCCCATTTCTATATGATAATATGTAAAAACCCGTTAGGTCCTACTACCTCCCAATATCATCCATCGATAAGGCCTCTCAAATAGGTAAAAATTTTGAGAAATTAATTTAATAATCAACCACTACACAACCTATATTGTTTTATATAGGTTGTCCAAGAATACCAATCTTAAAATACATAGAAAAAATTCTCTATTTCAACTCAGGAATCGAAATTGGTTTTATGAATACTTGTAATCACTAATGATCCTCCATCACATGAAAAAAGGCAGATCAGTAATGATAAATATAGATATCACCCATTTCATTGAACTCCACTAATGATGGAAACAAATAATAGATAAATATTGGTGACAACATGATGTAACACAAAAACAGAATCATGGATTTACCATATGAGCACCTCTCGGTTGTCTGTTGGGCCACATGCATGCCCGTTTATGCGTATGATCTCATAATTATCCACAATCAAACCAAATGATGTATCTTAATCGGAGATAGACTCCATTAGGACTATGACTTTTGGAGTTGAATTCTTACTCATATATACCCAATCTAAAATGGTAGAGGACACTGTTAAATCTAAGAGTACAATCCGACCAGGATCATCTTGACCCACAACAAGCATCTATGAAAAAAATTCTATAAACTACCCCTCATAATTGGACTCATGATTACCAATTTCACCTTCTTATAGAACCAAGCATTGACTACCACATTAAAATTCCCATATATTTAATCATGGTCATAGTAAAATGATTACAAGTACTCAACCCATATGAAATTCTACAGATTTATATCACATTGTGTAATGATGTAATTGAGGATTTTTGATTTATGAATATTAAAAATTATCTCCATGTAAATAATTCCCAAAACAATGTACATAATTAACAAAAATATCTAGTTCATGGTTTTTATTAGTCAATTATAATCATGTGTCCTCAGCTGATGAGACCCATACATTGTATCTTTGTTGTCCGCCATCAATCATTATCCAATACAGATTCCTAATGCATCTCAATACACAATGTACCTTCTGCCCGAATCATGGAGAATCAATATTAGTGCTGAATTAATCCTTCCCTTCCACTCTATAATGGCTACCATGAAATCTTTTAAACATATGAATTTACCTCCCCTATTTTCAAAGCACATACGTCATGCATCTAGTTTGAGAAAATAAAAAAAAAATTAATGTAATAGTATTATATCCCCACAAAACACCAAATATCAAAGATGTTATAGGTATTCTATTAAGAAATTATAGCTCTCACCTTGTGTGCGTTTACCGATACTGTTGTCTCTGAGATGTCATTACCCATGAAGTTGATTTTTTTATCAAAAAGTTGAATTTTTAGATTTTTGTTTCAAACATGTGCTCTCTTAGTGTATTCATCCTGATATCATAGTGCTTTCCTGGTATTTTATAGTCTTATTAAACAATTATATGTATTAATAAAAGTCTACCAATGTTACACCCCATGAGTTAAAAATAAATAAATAAAATACATGAAACTTTGTTTTATGTATATAATTATAATTATCCCTTAATCAAAAAATTTCGACTTCTATGTTTTGTATTATGAAAAACAGTCATCTACAATTGTGTTTAGTAAGTTATTTGGAGTCTAGTGGTATGAACATAATTTCTGGTGAATAGTATCATACCCTTATGAATATTAATATTAATAGCAATATGATCATAATGTATAGTATATTTTTTATTGTTTTATTTTCTGAATTCTTTAAAATAAAGACATCTTTGTTAATTTTTCAATGTGACACAAAAGTTGTTATATAATTAAATTTGTTAATTCTTAAATTTAATATGATTATATTTAGAAATTAAATTTCCAATATTTAGAAATTTATTTTTTTAAAAATGGATATCTTTTTTCAATTCTACATCTTGTAAAATTATTAAGGTGAGTTTTACATATTTTTCTCAAATTCAAAAATTTTCAATGAATAATGAAATATGGTAAAAAACTGTATATTCTAATTATTAGTAAAATATACTATTTAGGATATCATAAGTTATGTAAGGACACTAGGTTTGAACTCACATGACATTATAACTATTTTGGGTCACATGAATTGATATTATTCATATTATTGAGAAAACCTATTATAATAATGATTTAAATAATGTAAAATACCTCATCTCATCCAATATAGATACAACCATCATTCCCATCGTCCTCCCAAACCTCTCGAGCCTTGTAAGTTGTCTAATTTCTGCCAAATTCTTTAAAAAATAACCTTCCCCACGGCCAAGACTTTAGGGCCTCACCCAAAGGCCCAAATAATTGGCCTCAAGAAGGATCTCAATGAGAAGTGACCAGAGGTAAGAAACCCCATTCTATTCCATGTGTTTTACTTTACTTTTATTTTAAAGTATATTCCCAACCTCTTATTCAAGAGCCATAAAAGAACAAAAAATATTATATATTATGGATATCCTCATGTTAATTGAGAATTAATCATCATTCTTCTTATGCTATCCCTCTTATTCACAGAATAAAAACATTGACTGTGATATGTTGAATTCTCGACATCGTGGAAGATGTGATTTCAATTTTCCTTAACTTTTCCAAACTTGGTCATGAAAACATTTTTATGGTTGAACAAGGTTATAATATATTTTTTATGTATCATCCATTTTTTTAATCCTATTGTACACATTGATTTATTTTATTAAAAAATGTGGTCCTTAATATCAAATAACCACTAAAATGATCTAAACGAACATCATTAATGATTGAACATATGAATCGTCCTCATTTCAGAATTAAAAATAAAAAATTATATAATATACGATTTGGAAATATATAAATTCCAATAAATTCAATATCTTTATATTAACACTCAATTTACATGAATATCCACCCAGAATTGACCGTGGAAACCATGTAAGAAATGCACTGACACAATATAAATAACAACATATTACTAAGAAATGTGTCGAATGATGTAGTTAAATGATAATATAAGGTGTTATAAACATGAAAATGGTTCATTAAGTAATTTATAAAACTCCATTAACAGTTATACTGGTGGATTAAATTCATTTTAAGTAACAAGAACATGAGGTAAGGGAAATATTAACCCAATTTCCATTCAATGGGTTAACCTTCTTTTTAATTCATTATGTGGTATTAAGAATTTCGGTGTCTTGATTTTTTTAATTCTTATGAACTATGT
This sequence comes from Viscum album, assembly GCA_963277665.1. Lineage (NCBI taxonomy): Eukaryota > Viridiplantae > Streptophyta > Magnoliopsida > Santalales > Viscaceae > Viscum > Viscum album. The sequence goes on from OY728139.1 coordinate 138,524,507, forward strand.
GTATATATATGGAATGAAAATATCCATTACGGTATATTTATTCTCACTCTAATTATAATTTAAGGGACATTCTTTTTGAAATCTATAACAAAATCTCGTTAATAAATTTCAAACGGATTGTTTTTTATATGCATATGCAATGAATTTTTTATTATGATATTGAAGATACTTAATTAACATGATATGTTCCATGTACATTAATTTTATTTGGTCCCATTTTAGCTCAATATATGTTGGGTAGATCCCATTATAGTTTAAGATATGTTTTTTTGAGCCCATTATAGCTCAAGATATGTTCGGTTGAGCCCATTATATCTCATGATATGACCAGTGAGCCGCATTTTAGCTCTCAAATGCATTTTGTAATATTGATAAAGAATATTACAAAAATGTTATTTGATGTTTAATGTTGAATTTATGGGTGATATGGTTAATTTTTCAAAAGGAAACTACATGGTGTTTCTAGGCGTGTGAGTTTTTATGATTATGGATTTTATTGGTTTTAATGTTATCACTTGACTAACACATACTTAATTACATCCCTTACTGTGTATTATATTCCTCCAAAGTTATTAATTTTTATTTCACAGTATATAAATATGGATAATATAACGAAGTAAGTCATGAAGTTTGATATGGGGTGTTGATAAATAAATCATATTTTGAATTTAAATGTTTTATATTTTAAAAAAAATTAATACTGTTTTAGTTGTATCCTCTTGTATGATTGTGGTATGTCATGTATGTAAGATATCCTAATTCATTAAAACTCTAAACCTAAAAATATCCTCAATGTGTAGTAATGTATCATCTTTTGTAAAATTCACCATTAAGTATCGTTTTACGGTCAGGTCCTTAAAGATGGGTTCCAAGGATGGTTTAGATAACATTAGGGTTTAGGATGATGTTAAAATAATTTCATAAATAATTTTACACTATGGAAATTTGAAATGTTATATCATTTAATGATTAACATGTTTCTTCATCTATGTTATGTTTTTACAGAATGGTTTTTCATAGAAGAATCATTGAAGCTGAAGTAGAAAGGCACTAAGAAGCTGATGTATGTCTGAATCTGCAGGCCAAAATGGTGGGAATCAGAATCAGGCAGTTTGTGAGAGCAATGGATCATCTGATCCATGAAATAAACTTGGGTGGTATCAATGCTAGATAGAAAACTGATATACCATGAAGAAAGAATCCATTTTGGATCCTTTATTAGGCAATATCCTCCAACATTTAGTTGAACCATATATCATGTGTTCGACGAAGTATGGATAAATTCTGTCGAAAAGTTATTTGAAGTAATGGTATTTTTGGAACGTCTAAATTCAATACAATCCATTTTTCATTTTTATGGTGAACTCGTTCAATGGAAGTCTCTGGATAAGAATACGAGAGAATGAGATGATCTTTACAGTCTAAAATAGGATGATTTTAATTGTATTTTTCTAGGGAAATTATTTACCAAAACCATTCAAATCCAAATGGAGAAAAAATACACGGATGTGAAGTGGAATTATGAGGATTATATGGCAGCATATCAAGAATATTTTACATGACTGGCCAGATATGTACTGTATTTTACTCTACATTTTTAAATTAAAATTAATATATTTTACTCTTGTTTGAAATTGTTTTTGGGAGGAGGTTTGGCTTCACAAGAGTTTAAAACCTATGAGACTCTAGTTCATTGTGCTAAAAAAGTTGATATAGAGTTTTATAAAGCCTTTTTTCCTCATGATGACATGAATAATATTTTTTTTGGATGGAAGGTAATAGAAAATATCCCATAAAAAATGTCTTGTGGAAAGAAAATTAATTTCCCATCTTTTGAAAAGTGTGGTAAAAGGAATCCTGGTGAATGTATTTTTAATTATGGGAAATACTATCAATGTCAAATGTTTGGACAAATGTCTTGACATTTTAAGGAAAATAATCCAAAAAATAATGAGAATTAAATGGTGAGATGCTTTAACTATAAGGAATTGGGTCATTTTGGTATTATTTTTCTAAATCTAGTCACTCAAGTAGCGAATCTACAATATTGGAAGAAGAAGGGTTTGATAAAATCTTTTTCAACCACATTAGTAGATGATTAACCATCAAAATAGGTGGTATTAGATGAATCAATTTTTTTTATGTATTTTTCAAATGTGTTGTTTGATTCAGGGTCTAGTCATGCAATTATTTATGATAAATTTTCGAAACAATTTGGAATTCAACCTCATGAAATTAAAACACATATTATTTTAATAACACAATGAAAAAATATTATGGAAAGAATTAATTATAAGAATATGCCTATCCTTGTATGTGGAAAGAGTTTACTTGAAATAATTGTTATTTTTTCTCTAGTAGAGTTTGATGTTATTCTGGGTTTGGCCTCGCTTTCATTTTATCAAGATAAGATAGATTGCAATGAAAAAGAAGTTGTTTTTCAGAAACATTATAGTTTGTGTACATGAAAGAATCCATATCATTAATAACATACCTGGAATCTATGAAACTGATATAGGATAGAAATGAAAGTTATCTTGCTTATATTTTTTATGATAAAGGAGCTATCCGGTTTAATGATGCACCTGTGGTAAATGAATACTTGGATGTTTCCACATGTTTTTTGGGGGGTTATTCATAATCAAAAGGTTGAGATTACTATTTTATTTGTTTCTGATGATAAAGGAATTTCTAAAAATCCTTATAGAATATCCCCAATAGATCTTATGGAATTATAAAATTAGTTGAAATAATTATTATATAAAGATTCATCTGACCGAGCACTTCACCCTAGGGAGAACTTATCTTATTTTTTAAGAAAAACGATGGCTCAATGAGACTTTTCATCTATTATAGATCCTTTAATAACATTATTATTAGAAACATGAATAATTACCATCATATCGATGATTTATTTGATCAGCTCTTGGGAGGGAAGTATTTTTCATCAGTTGACATGAGGTTGGGGTACCATCAGTTGAATGTAAAAGATGAAGGCATCCTAAAGACTGCTTTCTATACTGGAAATGGCCATTATGAATTTGTATTTATTCCTTTTGGGTTAACTAATACATCTATTATATTCATGGATATTATAAATAGAATATTTCGTGTGTAATGGGATATGATTATTGGTGTATATACTAATGAAATTTTGGTATATTATATAAGTAAAGAGGAGTATGAAAAACAACGAAGGCTTGTTTTTAAACCCTTAAAAGAATAGAAACACTATATAAAATTCATTAAATGTGATTTTTGGTCGTGACAACCATTTTTCTTTGGAACATTGTAAATAAGGATTGAATAATAGTTGATCCTCATATAACCAAAGTGGTTGATGAATGTACAAGACCTACAAATGTTACATAGATTCATAGTTTTTATGGATTTGAAGGTTATTACTGGATATTTCTTAAAATCATTTCACAAAATTCTATCCCAATAACGTTGTTAACAAAAATGGTGTAAAATTTATTTTCATAGAAGAATGTAATGTTTGATTTCACGAACAGAATAGAGATTGGTGAATTCTATAGTTTTAGCCTTGCCTTCTCGAAATGGTTAGTTTATATTCATCAATGGTGCTTTATTAAAAGGACATGGTTGGGTTCGAATGCACAATGATCAGGAATTTGATTATGTTTCAAGTAAACTGAAACCTTATGAGTTAAATTATCCCACACGTGATTTGAAATTGTCGTCTTCAGTTTTTTGCTTTGACAATTTGGATGAACCATTTTTACGGAGCCAAATGTCTAATATATACTTACCATAAAATCCTGAAGTATATATTCACATAGAAGGAATTAAACATGCGGTCAGGATTTGGGATTGAAAAAATATAGGATTATGATTTCACGATCAATTACCATCTAGGAAAATAAAATGAAGTGGCTGGTTCCATAAGTCGAAAACATCATGTATCAGTAACAATGTTACGTTTGGAACATCATCCATTGATTAATGATTTGATGAATTTTGGAATAGATGTTGTCAGAACAAGGAATACATCTATTTTCTTAGGTTTCAGTGTAGTCATTGTTATCAAACAGAATTATGAAATCATTGATGGAAGACCGTGAAATCTAGAAAAATGTATAATTGGTTAAAATGGGTCTGTTTCTTGAATTAGACCTTTATAAATATTGTGTTTTATGATTTATAAAAGGATTTTTTTATATTATGATTCCAAGTTAAAGAACTATTCGTTATGTGAAGCTCATATTTCTCCTTTTTCAGTTCATCCTAGGTGCTCAGATATGTACAGAGAACGTTTGAAACATTATTAGTGGGATGGAATGAAAAGGGATATTGCAGAATTTACAATGAAATATTTGACATGTGAAAACGTTAAAGCAGAGTGACTGTTAGCGAATTGGATGATACAACCTATGTCAATTTAAAAATGGAAATGAGAGAATATATTCATGGAATTCATTGGGGACTACATAATAATTATTGAGGTAACAATGAGATTTGGGTTATTGTTTATCATCTAGACCAATCTGCACATTTATTTTCTATTCGACATTCAATGTCGTTGGATCATCTTTCTCGATTATACTTCTAATAGATTTTCTGGTCACATGGACCTCCTCTCTCTATTGTATCTGATCAGGATCTCCTGTTGAATTATATATTTTAGTGGGGGCTTCAGAATTTGTTGGGCTCTGGATTTAATTTCAGTACAACATTCCATCCTCAATTTTATGGGTAGTCATAATTAATGATTCATACCTTGGGGGATATTCTTTGAGCTTGTTCAATGGACTATTAATGATGTTTGGATATTCATATTTCATTATTTGACTATTCTTAAACTAATAGTTTTCATTCTAGTATAACCTTTTGAGGAATTTTATAAGAAGTGGTGTCAAACACCAGATTTTTTAGATAATGTCAGAGAAAGGAAGCCGATGGGACCAGAATTAGTAGAGGAACAGGTAGAGAAAGTGATGATGAATGAACAGTACATGAGTACAACTCAGAGCCGAATGAAAATATATGTAAATAATAGAATAAAATACTTATCTTTTGAGGTAGGTGACCATATATTCCTTAAAATATTTCATTGGAAATGTTTTATGCTTTTTGGTAAGAAATGAAAGTTATGTTTTTGATTCGTCGGTCCTTTAAAAGTCTGGTAGAAAGTTGGAACCTTTGCATATCATGTAGATTTTCCTCCGAGTCTATCTCTGTTTTATAATCATTTTCAAGTTTTTATGTTGAGATAGTATGTCCATATTCATAACATGTCTTGAGTATAGATGTAGTTCATCTGGAATATAAATTTTATTGTAAAGGGAATCTAGTTCCAATTCTTGATCAAAGATAGCACGTATTACAGAATAATTTAATCCCCTATGTAATGGGTTTTCTGAGATTTTGAGCTAGTTTTGGGGAAGCACCACTCTTGGGGATATTTCCTATGTTTACGAATACTAACATATGATGTCATCCTAGGCATGGATTGGTTGTATTCGGTCCAGGCTATCGTGGATTGCTTCAGGAAGAAGGTTGTCTTCATTGGATGGGATTGAGAGCAAGTGGTGTTTGTTGGTGAACGATATCCTTGGATGGTTCAGAGTAATGTTTCATCCTTATCAACCATGGGGGCTGAGATGATGCTGAGTTCTTAAAAGGTTCAGCAGTTGGCATTTCCTAGGGTCGTAGAGGAGTACCCAGATGTTTTCCAGAAGGGGTTGTGGCCTTACCCCCTCGACGAGAGATCGAGTTTGGTATCCAGCTACAACCAGGAGCATCTCTTATATCTATGTCTCCATATAGGATGACCCCTTCTGAGTTAAAAGAGCTACATATACATCTTGATGTTCTATTGTAGTGTGGTTTTGTTCGACCAAGTGTGTCACCATGGGGTGAACCAGTTCTGTTTGGGAAGAAGGATGGCGGTATTTTGTAGTTGTGTGTTGATTATCATCACGTAAACAAAGTGACAATAAAGAATATCTATCCTATTCCGTGGATTGATGAATTATTCGATAAAATGAATGGTGAAAGTTGGTTATCAAAGATCAACATGCAGTCAGGATATCCTCAGATGAATGTGAAGGATGAGGATATCCCGAAGACTGCTTTTCGTTATCGTCATGGGCATTATGAATTCGTTGTAATGTTGTTTGGTGTGACGAATGCTCCAGTTGTGTTCATGGGTTTGATGAATGCTATGTTCTGTTAGTACCTAGACAAGTTTGTGTTAGTTTTTAGTGACGATATCCTTGTGTACTTCACATCTTAAGTGGAGCATGCAGGGCATCAATGAGCCGTTTTGGGAGTTCTTCATTGAAATCAGCTATTCTGGATGTTTTTAAAGTGTCAGTTTTTGGCTCGAGAAGTCAATTTCATTGGGAATGTTGTCTCCCAATAGTGAGTAGTTGTGGATCCGTTGAATATATAAGAAGTTGTGTCTTGGGAATCCCCCAAGACTGTTTCAGAGGTGCAAAGTTTCTTTGGGCTCATGGGATACTACCGGAGGTTCGTAGCCAATTTCTCATGATTTTCTACTCCTCTGACATCTTTGACTAGAAATGATCGAGCGTTCATATGGACTAATCAGTGTCCGGAAGCATCTAAGTATCTAAAAGAGAAGTTAGTAAGTTCTCCAGTTCTATGTCTCTCAGATGAGGGAGTTCAGTTTGATGTTCTCTGCGATGCTTCACATCTGGGGATAGGTTGTGTTCTCATGCAGCAGAGGTCAATTGTGTCTTATGGGTATGGAAAGTTGTTTCCCCATGAATGCAACTATGTCACTCATGAAATTGAGTTGGAAGCCATGGTTTTTGCTCTGATGTTGTGGAGACATTACCTCATTGGTGAACACTTTGTGGTTTTCACTGATCATAAGAGTTTGAGGTAAGTTTTCTCGCAGTGTGACTTGAACTTGTGACAACATCGGTGGATGGATTTCATACAGGAATACACCTTCGAAATATTGTTTACACCCAGAAATGGGAATGTTGTGACAGATGCGCTGAGTCGAAAGTCACGTAGTGATGCTGTGCATGAATCCGGTGATTCCAGTAGAGTAATGGGAGAACTGTCAGGGTTACATCATGATATTGGATAAATTAGGGGTAGAGGTTGTCTTTTTCAGTTGACGGTGCATTCATCCTTGGCATAGAAGGTGGAAGAGTCCCAATTGGTGGATTTTAAGGTGGTGGTCTAGAGGGACCGAGTTGTTTGTGGTGAGGAATCTGATGGTTGGTCTGATGATGAACAACACAGAGTGTTGTATCATGGAAGGCTTTTTGTTTACCTGGAGATGTGTGAGATGGTCCTTAGAGAGATCCATGGTTCTCCATTAGCAGTGAATCCTTGTGTGACAAAGATGTATCAATCCCTGAGGAGTCAGTTTTGGTGGCCTGGGCTGAAGCGTGCAGTTGCAGTGATTGTGTCTCGATGTTTAGTCTGCCAGAAGGTGAAGGCCGAAAACAGTGTTCCTTGTGGTATTCTCCATCCATTTGAGATTCCTCAGTAGAAGTGGGAGGACATCTCAATGGAATTCGTTACTGGATTACCTCGATCTCTGGGAGGATATGATGCAATTTGGGTGGTAGTATATCTTTTGACGAAATCATCCCACTTTATAGAAATCAAGGAGTCAATCTCAGTGGATGTTTTGTCAAGATAGTATCTAGAGGAGGTGGTGAGACTTCATGGAGTCCCTAGGATGATAATTTCTGATCGAGATCCTTGTTTTACCTACAGGGTATGAAGAGGTCTCCAAAATGCTTTTGGTTCTCAACTATGCCTTATCACTGCTTTTAATCCTCAAATTGATGATCAGACGGAGTGAACCATCCAAACTCTTGAAGATTTTTTGAACTCTTATATTCTTGATTTTGGAGGTTCATGGAGGAGGCACTTACCCTTGGTGGAGTTTTCCTATAATAATAGTTTCCACTCCACCATCGGTATGGCATCGTTTGATGCCTTGTATGGTCGGCCTTACTGTTCTCCATTGTGCTGGACTGGGGTTGGAGAGTTAGCAATTCTCAGACCGAAACTAGTGCAGAATACAATAGAGAAGGTTCAGGTGATTCATTATAGGATGTAGGTAACACAAGATGGTCAGAAATCATTTTCCGATCAAAGAAGGAGAACCTTAGAGTTTAATGTTGCAGATAATGTGTTTCTGAAGGTGACTCCCCGTCATGAGCAGTGATGGTTTGGTCGTGGAAGTAATCTTTCTCCCCGGTTTATTGGGACTTTCGAGGTGTTAGCTGGTATTAGAGATGTTGAGTACCGAGTGGCACTTCCCCCTCAGATGATTTGGATACATGATGTTTTCCATGTATCCCAGCTGCGTCGTTATCCTTATGATGACTCTCACATCATCGATTGGGGGGAGATCGATGTCAATGATGATGAAACCTTTGAGGAGCGACCTGTGGAGATCCAAGACCGCAAGGAGAAGGTGTTGTGCGGGTGTTTCATCCCCTTAGTTCGTTTCTTGTGGCGATACAGTGGTATGGAGGAGAGTACATGGGAACGTGAGTCACAGATACATGCTCAGTACCCAGAGTTGTTTATTGTTTAACTCTTTTCATATATCGTTCTATCTAATATGGTTTTGAAAACTTCATGTTTATGATATGTCTCCCTTTGTTTCTTTGGTGGCTTGCTATCTTTTTAGAGGTATCTCGATGGGTGGTTGTTCAGACCCTATTCATTTTCTCTTTAGGTGGGTTTTAGATTATCGAGGATTAGAATGTTTTGAGAGGCATCAGATGTAATGGACTGGACATCTTCATTCCATTCCTTTATGAAAATATGGTGTTAGAGGTGTTCTGGAAGGTTAATGTGGCTTGGGGTGCATTTGGGTGGACTTTTAAGGAAATCTAAAGGGTTATGGCACTCGCACGAGAGGCGCATAGTTTTCCTAAACCGTGCGGCCAAAACATGGAGAGATGGTTTTGGAGGCAGTGGCTAACGCATGGCTAGAGCATGGTTTCTCTAACCGTGTGGACTAACCATGCGAGGAGTGATTGATGAGGTAGAATCTAATGAACGGTTAGCGCACGATTTTTTAAACCGTGTGTATTAATCGTGCGTCCACTTAAAGTTACATCCTAAAATTGTGGATCTAACTATTTTTGCATTTAATCACCTCGTTTAAGCTCCTAATCAGACATAACATGGGATTACCCTTCCTTGGAGGTGGAAGAACCTCTACCATGAATTTTGGAGCTGATCTGGAGGCTTCTCTCCACGAATCGAAGCCAGTTTCTCGTGGTATGTGATCCTTTTGTTTGGTTTCTTAGATCTACCTAGATCTGCTCCCCGTCTTATCTCAGGATCTTAGATCTATAATTTTAATTGGTAGATCTAAGTGTGTGTATGTCTATTGTGATTAGTTTGGTCTTTTTTGTGATATGAGAGGAGATCTAAGGAGGATTCGTGTAGAATCGACCCGGTTTCTTGGGAGTTCATCAACCATTGTGGTTTTCATCGAAAACCATTGAGGTAGGGGATTCATGGTTTCTCAATCTGTTTATGTTAAATTGTAGAGTTAACATGATTTAGCCCTTGTATCACAATGTAATTGAAATAATTAAATACTTGAACTGGATTAAAATAATTTGTTTAATCAAATGTTTTTGCTTTGTACCGTGATACCGGTATGCCTCCTGATTTTCTAGATAAGTGTGATATTTATGCCTCACTTGTTAGAATGGGGTTCATGATGAAATTGATAAAGAAATTAAATCCATAATTAATTGAAATTGGTGGGATAAATATAACTAGGCATGAAAGTATACCTGGTTCTTTTTGTGACTTTATATTGGTCAAATTTGACATAGTAATCATGTTTAATATTCCGTGATAGCTTTCCAAATTGGTTCATGATTTTGGAACCAAAGAACTGAGTTTTTTAATTCAATATGGATTAAATAACTTGATTAACATCCATGAAGGTTTCATAGTTACCCTCTTGTTGTGAGTAATGGATAAATTTCCATTTGATGTGATTTTTGGTGCTATTTGTTTGAACGTTGGATTCCTTGCTAAAGGGCCAAGAGATCAAATTTTTGTAATGTTTGTTTTCCTGGTGCTTGTGTTGTACTGTGACCCTGGAGGGGTGTTGTGATATCTTGTGTTGTGATGTGACCCTGGAGGGGTCTTTTCATATATGGAGGCAGAGAGGCCTTTTGGTTATTGTAGCGGAGATGCCAAGAGTGGCGAGATGCATTAGTTTATGCATGTGGGTGGCAGGGAGGACACCGGGGATGATGGAATGGGATGGATGTGATTGTTGGATGTTTGTTGATGCCTGGATGTTTATCTACTTTACTTTCACCACTGCTCAAGGTAGCTATTCTTTCTTACCCTTATTCCAAAGGAGGCGAAGATAGGTGGGGTATGCCACGTGATTTCCATGTTTATCCTCTCAAGGGAGAATGGGTCTACGCTCTTTCTATAGGCGGCAAAGACTCAACGGGTAGTACGTCTACTCACTGTGTTGATCCCCCTTGTGTTTAATATTATATGTATCTCTTCTATAATGCCTGGTAATATGGTAAAGTAATTCTATAATGAATGGTTGAATAAATGATTTTAACCCATGGGGTTGGAGTTTTTTGGAACTTAATGATGAGGATGAGAACTTTTGAAGGGACAATGGGTTTTTATGTGATGTTAATGGGATATAATGTGGAAATTGTTCATGGTTAATTAATGTATAAATAATTAATTAAGGTGTAGTAGAATTGATAAAAATGGAAGGAATTAATCTAATAAATCCATGATAATGGTTGTGTGATTATAGGATACCTAGTCTTAGATGTGGTAGCACGGAGTCCGAGAGACGTTAGCTAAAGTTGTCTCTAAGACTAGGTTATGCCCATAGTGTGGTTGTATGTTATAATATATTCTGTACATTTTGTGTTTCTATATTTTACTCCACCCTGTTAGTAAAGGAAACTGACACCTGGTGGATTTTGAGCCCTGGGGGTGTGTTTTCACCAACATTCTAGTGGGAGGATGAATGGCTTACTACCCCCTTTGGTCCCACTGTCTTCTCTTGGAAGATACTAGTTCCATGAGGCACAACGGTTAGTTTTCCCTATATATGTGTGTAGAAGGCTATAATGGCTTATGGATATTTCACACACATATATTCTGGATATAGTAACCTATGAACTACTATAGGTGTAACGTGTATAGGCTGTGATGGCTTGAGGATCCTTACTTTCTGTATGGGTTGTAATGGCTTCAGGTATAATACATGATGTATGATGCATGTTATGCGAGCTGTGGTGGCTCCCGGATACTACCTGGTTACTTTTTGTTTTGAGGATTGTGTGGTGCTTCGGTCAGGTGTCTGCAGGCAAGCCTTTGTGGTGCACGAGGTTCATATTGTGGAGCTTTGCCCAAGTTTAAATGGTCAAGCCTTTGGAGAGAGATGCACATGACGTATGTCGTTGGGGGAAAAGCGGCAAACCAGTGGGGAAGTAGTAGTGGTGTACCACTGATATTCTTTAAAATATTATATATTCTTGTATGCATTACATGGTGAGAGTATCCATGGTGAGGTTAGGAACATAGTATACATGTTTAGGTGACGAGTTAGTTTCACTTGTTGTTCACTGTGCTTTAGCATGCTCTATTTACTTTTGCACGATAGGCTTCAGGGAAGATCCTACTGAATATACTATTATACTCACCCAACCTATATATAAGATTTTTTTTTCCGGTCACTTGAAGCAGGTTGGAGATCAGGCTGGTTATTACTAGCTTGTGGTAGTAGGAGCTGTTTGGGATGGTGGTCGCTGTTGTTTTAACATTCCTTCTGGTACTTGTAGTTTTACCCTTTAGTTTTAGTAATTTTTCATCGAATTTCATATATGTACTTGGGTTTCATTTATATTTCAGTTATGAGTTGGATTTTTTTGGTGTCCATCTTATCTCTCTTTTCTGCATGTGTTCTCTTAGAGGGTAATGCCTCCCATTTGTGTGTTCATTATACCCTCAGTGCTAGTCACCAACCCGGGGCCTACAGGAGGCAGGACTCTGGGGTCATTATCTCCATTTCCACATTACCAGCCCCAGAGGGGTACACATTGTAGGGGGGGTCATGACACCAGTGAACAATGTCAAGTGTTTTCATAGGAAACCATCAACATCGAAGGCTGCAAGGGAGAGCATTTTCATTCACTACCGCTGAAGAAATCCCTAAAAATAAAGTGGTTATAGGTATTCTGTTTATTTTTTTAAATATTAAAAAATATACTTTTTATTCTAGTTCTATGCATTCCTTTATATCCCAATGTTTTAGTATAAAAATCCCCACACCACCAAGAATCATGGATGTAATGATGTCGGTGACAATAGAAAATGGGGAAATTATTTTATCCCATGATTATAAATCCTACACCATCACAATTTGTGTATTTCACTTCCCATCAAACCTCATCATACTCCATCATGAGTAATTTTATTAAAATCATAGAATGGATTGGATATCGCAATAATGATCCAACATAAATTGTTGAGAGATGTGAATCACTCTCAATATGGTGAATTGACCACCGATTAAGTTCAAGTGTAAGGAGGAGGGTGAATCTTCAATAGCACCATCATATCATGTTTCCATATTACTTCCATATGGGAACACATGTCTTACTCGGTTGATTGGGTCTATGTAAGACACCATTCTTACTGAAATTCATATTTTGATGGAATTAATTGAAGAGTCTATTGAGGTATTGCTTGGTCTTCCCCTGGAAGAGATGTTTAGTTATCGATTGATCTTATACATGGGATTTGACAATATACAAGAATCAGTTTATAAAGGATGTTTTTGATTTTGATGAATAAAAGGAAACATCTCTAGGAATATATGGATAAAGGTTTTATACACCCATATGCTTTATCATTAGGTGAACAAATCCTCTTCATCAACAATAATTGTGGGTCAATGCACCATTGAATTGATTATCGTGAGCTCAACAAAATAATGATAATGAACAAGTATCCTCTTCCCCGAATTGATAACTTGTTTGATAATCAACATGGAGCAGAATACATCTCCATTGTTTATTTGAGGTCGGGATATTACCGTGTAAGGGTGAATAAGGAGGATATACTCAAGAATATAGTTTGTACAAGGTATTGGCACTATGAATTTATAGTAATACCTTTCAAACTCACTAATTCTCTGTAATTCTTCCTTGACATAATGTGTATTTTCATTAGAGATTACCTTGAAAAATTTGTGATAGTCGTTATATAAGATATTCTAATATACTCCAAAACTAAGGAGGAGAATGAAGTGAATCAATGCATTGTACTATAGACAGAGTGAAAGGAGAAGCTCTATGAAATGTACATAATGTGTGAGTTCTTGTTGAACGTGGTATCATTGTCGAGACATATCATCACAAAAAATTAGATATCTCTTGATCCCACCACGATAGATACAATTGAAGGATGGATGAGGCCATGATTAGGGATGGATATCCATAGCATCCTGGTGTATGCTGGATAATATTGTATATTTGTAAGAAATTTCGCATGATTTTCAAACACACTTGTCATGATAACTCAGAAGGGAGTCAATATTTCTTAGAGTGATGAATTTGATGATAACATAATTGAGTTGAAAAGGATTACAATCACAATTCCCATGCTCACACTACCCACAAGTGGAGAACTTTTTGTTGTATTTATTGATGCTTAGAAAAATTCCATGGGTTGTGCGTCGATGTAAGATTACAAATTCATTGGCTATGATTCACTTAAATTTAAATTTCTATAGAATAACTATCCAAAACATGATCTAGAGTTGGCCGTAGTAACCTTCAATCTAAAAATTTGGTCTCATAACCACTTTTGGTAGAAGTGTGATATATATATATATATCTCAAAAAATCCAAAAGTATATATTCACACAGAAAGAGTTGAACATGTACCAATGAAGATGGTTAGATCTGGTCAAAGACTATGACTGGTCAATCCATTACAACCCTGGGAATGATAACAAGGTGGAAGGTTCTCTAACTATAATGGATCCAGCATCACTTTCATTGATGAGAATTTAAAAGGATCCAATCTTCTACGATTTGATGAAGATGGACATGGGAATCCTAAAGATGGGAAAATTATCAATCATTTCACAAAATATTTATGAACCTTCTCCTTATAAAAGGTTAAATAGTTATAAAAATGATGATTTTAGGATACTAAAATAGTGGAAACTAACAGAAAAGGGAAATCCACTATGTTCAATGTTAATGAAAAAGGAATTTTAAGATTTTGGGTAATAATATTTGTTAAATAAAATCATCAGTTGAAGAATTAACTTTTGGATGATGTAAATAGTTAGAATTTCTCTATTCACCCATGAATCCCAATGATGGATCGTGATCTTAGAGAGAGTTTTTTGTGGGATAATATATAGAAGGATATAGTTGAGAATAAATCCATGTGGCTAGTGTGTCAGAATGTGATGGCTGAGATGCATAATTCTAAGGGGATGATGCATCCATTACACATAAAACATGGAAATTAGATAACATCACTATATAATTTTCCACTAGACATCCGAATATATCAATGGAAACAATGCTATCTTGTTGTTGTGGATGAAGTTACAAATACTGAACACATCATTGAAATTTGGGAGGATTTCCCATTGGATTAACTAGAACAAATATAAATCTGAGAAGTGGTATGGATAAATGATGTACCACTATCTATGGTATCTGATCATGATCCAAGATTCCCATATATGTTCTGGAAGTGTCTCCATCATGCTCTGAATATGGAGCTGAAATTCACTACATCTTATCATCCTCAAACTGATGGCCAATATGACCAGACTATCCCAGCACTAGAGGACATGTTGAGAGCATGTTCAATGGACATTGAAGTAGGATGAGATCAACATATTCATCTATTTAAGTTCTCCTACAATAACAGTGTCCACTCATGCATAAAAATGGACCATTATGATTCCCTTTATGGGAAGTGGTGAAAAACATTGGCATATAGGGATGAAGTTGTGGAGTAAAATGTCCTAGGTCATGAAATGGTCGATGAAATGGTAGAGAAGGTTATGAACATCTAGCAGCACATTAATTCTCTTCAGATTCGATAAAATAGATATGCTAATAATCATCGACGAGATCTATAGATTGATGCTGGAGATAGGGTATTCTAATGCATATCATCATGGAAGAGTGTTACGAGTGTTTGGAAGAATTTAATGCATAGTCCATGTTACATCGACCCTTTTGAAATCCTTGATCACATTAGAGAAGTGGCCTTTCAACTAATACCCCACCCTAGCCGATCTCAAGTACAAGATGTATTCCATGTATCACTCTAGAGGAAGTCCATAAATGACCAATAGCATTTACTCATTTTATGTGTTGTACCATTGTACAATGACCTCACCAATGAAGAGAAGCCAATGAATATCTTATATCCTTTGGAAAAAGTCATACAAAATACGAAAATTACCCTTGTCAAGGTGTTGTGGAATAATCAAAAGTTTGAAGAAGAACAGTGGTAATAAGAGGAAGTGATGAAGTAGAGTTACCTCATCTATTTTAGTGTGGTGAAACTAAATTTCAAGGGTGAAATTTCTGAAGGGGGAATATAGTAATGACCAAAATGTTTATTAATTAAAATTCTTCTTGATGTAATTAAATGTGTCATTATGTAAAATGGTTATATAATATCCATTCACGTCCTTGGTTTTATTTTTTTTGGATTTTAATATACCATTAAGAATTGATACCGTTTCTATTGTAACCATTGAATGATGATTAAATGGTTAATATAAATATAGGGCTTTAACAAATCCAATGTACCCAGACAAAGGAAGTGATATACCCATAGACTATAATTGCTTCATATGAATCCAATTTGCATAGATTAAAAATGAGGTAATGTTTCTGGGCTTCTCTCTTGACCAATCTCAAGCAGACTGCCAACACATTAAGCTTGAATGGAACTGACTATGGGATAAGTGGAAGTCAATAGAGATTAACATTGGTGTAAGGTTATCTAAGACACCCCAAGAGTCAATCATCATTGTACACATTTCCCTTAGGTCATATGAATGTGTTATAAGGGGATATGCAACAATAACCTAACACTATTTTTATGTGATTTTTTATTATAAATAATTTTCATTCATATTATTATTGTTACCGTGTAAATGTTTTTTTAAGAAAATTAATTTTTTAATTTAATATTTAAATACAATGGATAAATATATTATGATGAATTATTAAATTAAATTATGTTATAATAAAATATTATTACTGAATTACTTTTAATGAAATATAAATTATTGTATAATTTTTATGAAAACAATTGTAATTTTTAATAAGGATTGGAACCTTTTTTTGTCAAAACCCATTAATTCCAAATAAATGTTGGTGTTTATTTTTAAAATATAAATTCACATATTTAAAAAATTAATTAGATAAAATAATTATCATTTTTGGATTATAGACATCAAAATTAAATAACGATGAATTTTTCATAATTTTCTGAGAGAGTCGATTTTTTGGGAAATAATTAAATACTGTTTAAATATATAATGTGTTTTATGACAACAAAATAACCTAATAGTGATGTAATAAAACAAAATAAAAGAGATGTTTGGCCGATATATGATTTAACTTATGATAATTTGATTTTATAATTGATTGATTAATTTTTCAATTCCATTGCTGAGCCTCCAAGACTTATAAACTATTTTAACCTTTTAAAATTATTTCCTTTAGTGTGTGACTCAACTCCACATATAAAAGCTAATTTTTTTTATTATGATCAGCCACATACATTATAAAATATTTTCTCCACTCCACTTTGAAAAAATCCATTGGAAAAAACCATGGTATTGTTTGTTGTTATTATTAGTTTAATGTTTAATGTCCAAAACCTAAATAATATTAAATTTCATCTCCTTTCTTATATAATCTTTCTAAATGTCCAATTAATCTTCACTCAAAACCATTATACTCCACCATACACGGCCCTATTATCTATATAATATTCTCAAGGTGCCCCAATAACTCAATAATCTTCTCTCAAGCCCCTCCCCAACCTTCCATATCACACTTCCACAAAATGGATTTCTTCATTTCTAATTTTTTCTATGTTTTTTTTGTACTGTTATACGATTGTATATATAAGGCCCCAGCCTTAACCCTTACTTAATATTGAATTAAACTAATAATTCACATTGAGGATCTTTTCAGGTTTAGAGTTTTAGAGAATTAGAACATACCTATTACATCTTAAAAG
The DNA here is from genome assembly GCA_963277665.1 of Viscum album. Taxonomy (NCBI): domain Eukaryota; kingdom Viridiplantae; phylum Streptophyta; class Magnoliopsida; order Santalales; family Viscaceae; genus Viscum; species Viscum album. Next base: position 138,541,793 of record OY728139.1, read on the forward strand.
ATTACAAAGTAGACACTTCTACTAAGTCTCCATAAAAAAAAAACTCTTAAAAAGAAAGATGTCTAGATTCCATGTTTTAGATAGCATGAAATTCCCTTGATCCCATCATTGACCTTATTCCACTTTATGTCCTGTGAAAAACATTTCGAAAAACTTGGGGTGAGCATAAAAAGCTCAGTAAGGGATACAAAAAGAATGAAAACTGTTAGTTTTTCAAACATCATGTAAACCATGTATACTATATCAAAGTAATACCTTCACCTTCATGAAGTAGTAAAAAAAATCTTCACTGAATAAAGTATCATTACTTACCTTTTTGTAACCAAATGATTACCATAAAACCCATATAAAGAACACATAGAATATATAAAGGTAACTTGGGACATAAACATACTTAAGTGGAATAACCATACGGTTGACTTCCACACATATCACTTAATGGAATAGCCATACGGCAAATTTCCATACATACTTAATGGAATAGCCATACGGCCAACTTCCATACCCAATGCATTGGAGGTTATAACGTAACCACCCGTCCTGGTATTCACGGCACCACCTGTCATATGGTTTATAACGTAACCACCCGTTAAAATGTCCAAGTACCAGTATAAAATCATAAAACATAAAACCAATATAAAGGAATGATAAAATTTCCACATTTCAATCACAATATATCATAAATATATTGATATAATAGAATCCTTTTTCAAAACCATTTTCAATACCAAAATACATAAAAGAGTATATGGTATTTATTTTATTCTAAAAACATTACAGCTTTTTGAGAATTCCAAAGATCAAATAATACTCGCGGCGGCGGAAAAGGTCGTTGTCACCGCGTAAGTTAAAAAAAACATACCTTTTTGTCGTTTGGTAAAACGCTTCGTAGAAAAAGATTCCTTTTGTATAAAAGTAAAAGTCAAAGGAGTTTATACACCGTATAAAATAAAGTTGTGTATAAAACGAAGTATGCCTCAATGAAAGGAGATTGAGATGAAGTCCCTTACCTTGGGTCCGACTTGACTCGATCGTTCTTTAACGTCCTGAATAATAAACTTGAGTTAATTTATACTTGATTAAGAACCTTTTTAAAGTTCATTATTATTATTTTTATCAGTTATTTCCATGTTATAAACATTATGTAACCATTTAAGTTAATAATGTTTGTTTTTTCAATATTTGGTTCTTAAGTCGAAAGTTGACTTCTTACAATTACATGTTGTTCGTGTGGTCAAAAGTTCTTTATATCCAGAATTAAATTCCCGATTTGGATATAATATGTATCATATATATCCAGAATATACATGTATTTATAATATTACATAATCATTTAGAGGTAAGAAATGAAATGCACCGTTCATGGAGACGGTAAGCCGTACGTACGCATGAACGCTACTTTCATTTCTTTGTCATATTAGAGGAATTAAAACTAAATGATAGGTATGTATAATTTAATTCCAGATTAATATTCATCATTTATATATATCATTAATTATATATATACATTATATACATGTAATTTTAATAGTACATTACATTTGGGGATAAGAAATGAAATGCACCGTTCATGGAGACGGTAAGCCGTACGTACGCATGAACGCTACTTTCATTTCTATCTCATACTTTAATGGAAAGAAATAATAATTATATAGAGGTATATTATAATTCCAGTATAAAATCATATATAATAACTTTAAATCCATCCTTTACATGTCCCACATATGGCATTAACGAATCACATCACTTTTAGGGGGCGGTAGTCCGCACTTCCTTAAATGAAGATATCGTGTTTACCCATAATGGAAACCATAAAGGTATGCCAAAAATGAAAAATAAATAAGCTTAAAGAAAACATAAACATATTATATATCATATATAAAAATAGTGACATCATAATGGCCACCCTTGAAGGTGTTAAATGAGTATTGAACAATCATCGTTTCGGGAGGCAGAATTTCGCCATCCACGGAAACCGTATGTTCTTTAACCATTTGATGTAGTTGTGTGAGAGTGTAGCTCAAATAAATATTATAACAACATCCTAGTATATTGAAGATACTGTTGTTGTTACAAAAGAAGTAAATAAAAAGAGTTTAGAGGGTTGGAGAAGAAAAATAAAATAAATGAACAAGAGAGAATGAATTAACTTTAAAAGTGTAACTTCCTTTTGATTTGAGCCTAAAGGCTTCCTTTGAAAGGATTATGCCCAAAGAAAATCCTCTAGGATGAGGAGAGGGATGTGGAGAGAGTAATTGGGCAGGGGTTGGCCGATCCAAAGGCTTGAGGAGTTTGTGAAATGAGGTAGAGGTGGGGGCCTTTTATAAGAGGAGAGGAGGGGCACTTTTGGAAAGTAAAGAAATATTACATTATTTGAAAATGTTTTTCGGTTTTAAAATATCCCACATTGATATAATTCGTGTATAAGGTGATAAGGGTTCGAAAGCCACTCATCCAATTAGTTTTGGACATGTGTAGTTCATAGATTTTACATTATATTTCTATTTTATTTTAATCGTCAAATAATGATGTCATCGCTGTATCATTATTATGTCATAAATAATTAAATTTATTTAATGTCTAAAAAAATACTATGATATAGGAAATCTTTTTAGCTTTCCAATGACTATTTATAATCAAAATGTGGACTTGTATAACCCTACTTAAAAATTGTTTTAGTAAAACAACTCATGTTTGTGTCAATTTAATTTTAACATTAAATAAAAAGTTATTTATGTCATTTCCCAACCAAAGTGTCTCCATGGGGTCCCCAAGTTGTCCCATGGCTTGTCTTGGTCGGCCATGACACAACCAATGAGGGTATGACATGTTTCTAGGTCATTTCACATTCTTATAATACCATTTTTACCTTAAACTACACTAATTACCTCTAATCGCGATTAATGAAAAAAAGTTACTATTCACCAAAAAATTATTTTAATCTCATTGAACCACATTTTACTTATTAATGAAAACCATGTATGTCGGATTTTCAAAATTCAATACACATTAGTGGTAAACTTTCATTTAACTGAAAAATCAGTTTGCTTGATTACCACTTAGTGGTTTCACTATTCATAAAAAATTTAAGTTTTTCAGAAAATTACCAAAAATTCACCCTAAGCTATATTTGATATTATGAATTCAAAAATGAAGTCCATTTTACAAAATTAAAAACATATAAGTCAAATTAATTAATTTAATAATTAATTCCTGTTGTCGTGATAAATAGCGTGTTTTTGTGAAACAATAAGTATCAAAAGATTGACACTAGTTTAAGTCCGATTTCAAAGTGAAATTAATTCCAACGACCACTATTGGATTTAATGGTAAAAATATTTTCTAATTTCACTTTAAAACAAATTCAAAAGATAATCTAATCATATAAATAAATTAGATTAAAAAGAGGTTTTGAATTAAAATACAACATTTTACACTATTCATAAAAAAATGAACTTTATAAGAAAGGTACAAAAAATTTACACAAAGTAAATTTTGATGTCCCGATTCTAAAGAAGAGTTATATTTGGTCCAAAATAAAGTATAAGAGTGATCAAAACTATATTTAATGACGGTTCACCATTAAAAGGTGATAAGTGAACCTTTAGTGAAAATTAGAGTATATATGGCCTAAAATTGAACTCTTTCCGTATTTTAAGCCTTTATCTTTTATTGGGTAAATGTATAAACATTTAAAAACATATCTAATCATATTTTAGTTATTTCTATTCATTCCCTCCAGTACAACTACTACTTGTTAACTAACATTTAAAATAATATTATTATATTACTAGTGTGCTACGTAAGTTTCAAAGAAACTCATCTTTGCGTATCGGGTACGCTATCGAACATAGCAACCCCTTTAAAATAAAATTAATATTTAATTCATAAATATTAATAAATATGAAAATTCATTATTCTTTATTTACCTGGGATGTTACATCCTTCCCCCCTTTTGGGAATTGCGTCCTCGCAATTTTATTCACTTATCAAAATAAGTGGGGGTATTTATCCCTCATAGCATTTTCAGATTCCCATGTTGCCTCTTCAATCACATGGTTTTTCCACAAAATCTTTACCTGATTAATCACCTTATTCCGTAACACCTGCTCCCTATGGTCAAGAATCTGGACCGGTTGTTCCTCATAAGATAGGTTCTCTTCCAGCTGAACTACCTCTGGGCTCAAAACATGAGATGGATCTGGCATATACTTTCTCAACGTCGAAACGTGAAAAACATTGTGTACTTGAGATAAACTCGGAGGTAAAGCCACTCGGTATGTAACTGATCCAACTCTTTCCAGAATTTCGTATGGTCCAACCAACCATGGACTCAACTTTCCTTTATTACCAAATCTCATCACACTTTTCCAAGGAGAAACCTTGAGAAAAGCATGATCACTTACCTCAAAAGATAGATCCTTCCTCCGGTTATCCGCATAACTCTTCTGCCTTCTCTGAGCTGTTCTCATGTGTTTTCTGAATCAACTGAACTTTTTCTTCCATCTCTTCTACCAATTCTTGTCCCATCAGCTTCCTTTCACCCACTTCATTCCAAAAAGCTGGAGTTCGACACCACTTCCCATATAATGCCTCAAATGGTGCCATCTGTATACTAGAATGAAAGATGTTATTATAAGAAAATTCAACCAAAGAAAGATGTTGGTCCCAACTTCCCTGATAATCCATAGAACAAGCTCGTAGCATATCCTCCAATGTCTGGATTGTTTGTTCTGACTTCCCATCTGATTGAGGATGAAAAGCTGTACTAAAATTTAATTCAGTATCCAACGACTTCTGAAGGCCTTTCCCGAATTTAAAAGTAAACCTGGGATCACGATCCGATACAATGGAGAGTGGAACTCCATGTAACCTGACTATCTCTTTAAGATACAGACGGGAAAGTTGATCAAGAGAGAAAGTATCTCGTATAGAAAAGAAATGAGCAGATTTGGTCAAGCGATCAACAATAACCCAGATTGCATTATTACCTCAAGATGTCCTCGGTAATCCCACAACAAAGTCCATGGATATGTTTTCCCATTTCCACTCTGGCACTGGTAAAGGCTGAAGCATCCCTGCCGCTCTACTTTAACCTATTGACATGTCAAACACTTCACAGTAAAATCAGCAATGTCTCTTTTCATTCCATCCCATGAGTAATACTCCCGCAGATCTCTATACATCTTAGTACTGCCCGGATGAACTGAAAACAGGGAACTATGAGCCTCACATAACAACTCATTCTTCAACTGTGAATCACAAGGCACACATAAACTCTTCACAAACCTCAAAACACAATCATTATCAATGTTGAATTCAGGCAACTTACCTTTCTGAACCAGCTCTACCTTTTTTTACAACTCACTATCTTGCTTCTATCCTTGCTTGATCATCTTCCTTACAGTTACGAGCAATATGACCAGACTTACCACACCGAAAGCACTTACCAGACTTGGATAAACATTCTCCAGGATGCATTTTACCACACTTCTCACAGGATGGATATTTGGTTTTCTTACCTCCTTGATTCTTTGATGAATTCTTCCCCTTTTCCTGCCAACTAGATCTCTTATTCTGTTATTTGTCATAGAACACATGATCATCAGCAAACTCCATTTCCACCTTCTCCGTACATCGAACAAGTTTTTAATAACTTTTGAACTCACGAGAAGCTAAATCCCTTCGATACTTTGGATTTAACCCTGAGTAAAAAAGGTTTATTTTACTATCAAGATCTCGTATGAAGTTTGGAGCATACCTTGCCAATCGAGTGAACTTTTCTTCATAAGCTGCCACTGAATCATCCTCCTGCCTCAATTCTAGGAACTATTTTTCCATCCTAAGACGAACCACCTTAGGAAAATATTTCTCAAGAAACATACCATTGAATTCGTCCCAGTGAAGATCCTTAATCTCATCACTATCCCTTATATTTTTCACCATCGACCACCACTGATCAGCTTCACCTTCAAAACGGTAAACAGCAAGACTAACCTTTTGATGTTCTGAACGCCCCATGACATCAAAAATCTTCTCCAGTGCTTTAATCCACCCTTCAGCTTGCACAGGGACAGATGATCCTCTGAATGATGGGGGATGTTGCCTCATGAAATGTTCCACCACTGACATGTTCCTCTGCGGTTGATCTGGCTGATCTCGTGCATGAATACCACCACCGTTTATAGCCTGAGTCAACTATGCCATCACTGCAGCAAACTGTTCAGTTCCGATTCCGACCATCTCAGGTTGCTGATTTGGAAGGTTATCTTCCTCCTGATGTCGTCCCAACATAGCTGCTTTGTTTCCTCTGCGGAAAACCATACTGAACAACGAAATATCTTAGGCGAAGCAACATGGTAATCCATAAATGCTATATCATTTCAATCATATTATAATTTAACACTTTTATAACTCCTAAAGTTGTCTAAACCGTCCTCGGATACCAACTATAAGGCCCCAGCCTTAAACCTTACTTAATATTGAATTAAATGAATAATTCACATTGAGGATCTTTTCAGGTTTAGAGTTTTTGAGAATTAGAACATAACTATTACATCTTAAAAGATTACAAAGTAGACACTTCTACTAAGTCTCCATAAAATAAAAACTCTTAAAAAGAAAGATGTCTAGATTCTATGTTTTAGATAGCATGAAATTCTTTTGATCCCATCCTTGACCTTATTCCACTTTATGTCCTGTGAAAAACATTTCGAAAAACATGGGGTGAGCATAAAAAGCTCAGTAAGGGATACAAAAATAATGAAAACTGTTAGTTTTTCAAACATCAAGTAAACCATGTATACTATATCAAAGTAATACCTTCACCTTCATGAAGTAGTAAAAAAAATCTTCACTGAATAAAGTATCATTACTTATCATTTTATAACCAAAGGATTACCATAAAACCCATATAAAGAACACATAGAATATATAAAGGTAACTTGGGACATAAACATACTTAAGTGGAATAACCATATGGTTGACTTCCACACATATCACTTAATGGAATAGCCATACGGCCAATTTCCATACATACTTAATGGAATAGCCATACGGCCGACTTCCATACCCAATGCATTGGAGGTTATAATGTAACCACCCGTCCTGGTATTCACGACACCACCCGTCATATGGTTTATAACGTAACCACCCGTTAAAATGTCCAAGTACCAGTATAAAATCATAAAACATAAAACCAATATAAAAGAATGATAAAATTTCCACATTTCAATCACAATATATCATAAATATATTGACATAATAGAATCCTTTTTCAAAACCATTTTCAATACCAAAATACATAAAAGAGTATATGGTATTTATTTTATTCTAAAAACATTACGGCTTGTTGAGAATGCCAAAGATCAAATAATACTCGCGGCGGCGGAAAAGGTCGTTGTCACCGCGTACGTTAAAAAAAACATTCCTTTTTGTCGTTTGGTAAAACGCTTCGTAGAAAAAGATTCCTTTTGTATAAAAGTAAAAGTAAAAGGAGTTTATACACCGTATAAAATAAAGTTGTGTATAAAACGAAGTATTCCTCAATGAAAGGAGATTGAGACGAAGTCCCTTACCTTGGATCCGACTTGACTCGATCATTCTTTAACGTCATGAATAATAAACTTGAGTTAATTTATACTTGATTAAGAACCTTTTTAAAGTTCATTATTCTTTTTTATCACTTATTGCCATGTTATAAACATTATGTAACCATTTAAGTTAATAATGTTTGTTTTTTCAATATTTGGTTCTTAAGTCGAAAGTTGACTTCTTACAATTACATGTTGTTCGTGTGGTCAAAAGTTCTTTATATCCAGAATGAAATTCCCAATTTGGATATAATATGTATCATATATATCCATCATATACATGTATTTACAATATTACATAATCATTTAGAGGTAAGAAATGAAATGCACCGTTCTTGGAGACGGTAAGCCGTACGTACGCATGAATGCTCCTTTCATTTCTTTGTCATATTAGTGGAATGAAAACTAAATGAGAGGTATGTATATTTTAATTCCAGAATAATATTCATCATTTAGATATATCATTAATTTTATATATACATTATATTCATGTAATTTTAATAGTACATTACATTTGGGGATAAGAAATGAAATGCACCGTTCATGGAGACGGTAAGCCGTACGTACGCATGAACGCTACTTTCATTTCTATCTCATACTTTAATGGAAAGAAATAATAATGATATATAGGTATATTATAATTCCAGTATAACATCATATATAATAGCTTTAAATTCATCCTTTACAGGTCCCACATATGGCATTAACGAATCACATCACTTTTAGGGGGCGGTAGTCCGCACTTCCTTAAATGAAGATATCATGTTAACCCATAATGGAAACCATAAAGGTATGCCAAAAATGAAAAATACATAAGATTAAAGAAAACATAAACATATTATATATCATATATAAAAATAGTGACATCATAATGGCCACCCTTGAAGGTGTTAAATGAGTATTGAACAATCATCGTTTCGGGAGGCAGAATTTTGCCATCCACGGAAACCGTATGTTCTTTAACCATTTGATGTATTTGTGTGAGAGTGTAGTTCAAATAAATATTATAACAACATCCTATTATATTGTAGATACTGGTGTTGTTACAAAAGAAGTAAATAAAAAGAGTTTAGAGGGTTGGAGAAGCAAAATAAAATAAATGAACAAGAGAGAATGAATTACCTTTAAAAGTGTAACTTCATTTTTATTTGAGCCTAATGGCTTCCTTTGAAATGATTCTGCCCAAAGGGAATCCTATAGGATGAGGAGAGGGATGTGGAGAGAGTAATTGGGCAGGGGTTGGCCGAGCCAAAGGCTTGAGGAGTGTGTGAAATGAGGTAGAGTTGGGGGCCTTTTATAAGAGGAGAGGAGGGGCACTTTTGGAAAGTAAAGAAATATTACTTTATTTGAAAATGTGTTTAGGTTTTAAAAGGACCCACATTGATATAATTCGAGGATAAGGTGATAAGGGTTCGAAATCCACTCATACAATTGGTTTTGGACATGTGTTGTTCATAGATTTTACATTATCTTTCTATTTTATTTAAATCGTCAAATAATGATGTCATCGCTGTATCATTATTATGTCATAAATAATTAAATTTATTTAATGTCTAAAAAAAATATTATGATATAGGAAATCTTTTTAGCTTTCCAATTAAAATTTATAATCAAAATTTGGACTTGTATAACCCTACTTAAAAATTGATTTAGTAAAACAACTCATGTTTGTGTCAATTTAATTTTAACATTAAATAAAAAGTTATTTATGTCATTTCCCAACCAATGTGTCTCCATGGGGTCCCCAAGTTGGCCCATGGCTTGTCTTGGTCGGCAATGACACATCCAATGTGGGTATGACATGTTTCTAGGTCATTTCACATTCTTATAATACCATTTTTACCTTAAACTACACTAATTACCTCTAATCGCGATTAATGAAAAAAAGATACTATTCACCAAAAAATTATTTTAATCTCATTGAACCACATTTTACTTATTAATGACAACCATGTATGTCGGATTTTCAAAATTCAATACACATTAGTGGTAAACATTCATTTAACTGAAAAATCAGTTTGCTTGATTACCACTTAGTGGTTTCACTATTCATCAAAAATTGAAGTTTTTCAGAAAATTACCAAATATTCACCCTAAGCTATATTTGATATTCCGAATTCAAAAATGAAGTCCATTTTAAAAAATTCAAAACATATAAGTCAAATTAATTAATTTAATAATTAATTTCTGCTGTCATGACAAATAACGTGTTTTTGTGAAACAATAAGTATCAAAAGATTGACAGTAGTTTAAGTCCGATTTCAAAGTGAAATTAATTCCGACGACTACTATTGGATTTAATGGTAAAAATATTTTCTAATTTCACTTTAAAACAAATTAAAAAGATAATCTAATCATATAAATAAATTAGATTAAAAAGAGGTTTTGAATTAAAATACAACATTTTACACTATTCATAAAAAAAATGAACTTTATCAGAAAGGTACCAAAAATTTACACAAAGTAAATTTTGATGTCCCGATTCTAAAGAAGAGTTATATTTAGTCCAAAATAAATTATAAGAGTGATCAAAACTATATTTAATGACGGTTCACCATTAAAATGTGATAAGTGAACCTTTAGTGAAAATTAGAGTATATATGCCCTAAAATTGAACTCTTTCCGTATTTTAAGCCTTTATCTTTTATTGGGTAAATGTATAAACATTTAAAAACATATCTAATCATATTTTAGTTATTTCTATTCATTCCCTCTAGTACAACGGCTACTTGTTAACTAACATTTAAAATAATATTATTATATTACTAGTGTGCTACGTAAGTTTCAAAGAAACTCATCGTTGCATATCGGGTACGCTATCGAACATAGCAACCCCTTTAAAATAAAATTAATATTTAATTCGTAAATATTAATAAATATGAAAATTATTTATTCTTTATTTACCTGGGATGTTACAGTATATTCCTTTAAAAAAATTGGGGTATTATTTATAACCTCACCCATATATCCATACTTATGTTTTTGTGATGATAGTCTTCTTTCTAACTCAATTATCCCCCCCACGTACACCATTTACCATGCCGAAATTTCGTAACAGTTAATAACTTTCTCCTCTTTCTTCTAGTATCTTTAATAAGTTATTCCTTCTATTACAAAATTAAATGTGTTGGGAAATGTATCAATATGACACAGTTACATTCCATTTCCTTTAAATGTCATGAGATAACCCTTTATCTCTCATCAGCATTTTTTATAATTCGATGTCACAATATTATGCTGCTGATATTACAATGTGTTATTCAAGGAAAATCATCGTGTAGTGAATACCATACCAATTTATCTAGAAAGGGTATTAACCTTTACTCACATATACATATTTATTATATAATTTCATGTACATTTTCAACATTCCTTTATCAGGAAATAAATTATTATGTGGAATGAATCAATGTTCTATGATCCATGTGGCACACTTATGCATGATGGTATAATCCAGATAATACAAGTGCAATAAAGGTTTAATCCTGATAATTAAATTGAAAGGAGTGTTTACTGATTCTCCATGTGCAATGAGCCTTGGGTCATTCTAAGATCATGGTATATGTTGCTCACACATTTAAATGTTATGATTATCATGCAATATATTTCCTTTATTTTCATGTTTCTTTAGTGATCCATTGATATACATATTTACTAACATTTACTATATTCTTCATGTTATGCCTTTTTTACTCCCATACTGGGATTTATAAGTCACCCTTTTCTTATGCATTTCCTCATGTAATCCCATGAAATGCTAAGTACGATGGAATATTGTGGTCATGTAAAATATGTTTTCAATTATGATATTTTGTATTATGTTATATGTTTTCATTTAATTTTTGTAATTTCCCAAGACTCTATACCTCTCAATCATTATAGTTGTCTTAAGTGAATGTATATGTAATAAATCAGGTTTATGTGTGTAATAAAGTTAAGGGTTATTATAAAAACTGTTATCTTCTCTCAAATTCCACTCATTAATGAGGTCATATTGACAAAAGATGAAATAGTTGTTAATTTTAATACATTGATCTGTGATCATATTTTTCATACGATCCCATTCTCTAATCACCTCACTATAATGAGATATTCTACAATTATGGTCATTGATAATCATTGGACCTTAGTGAAATTAGCATAACAATCCAACATAGACATAGATCTCTCCAATATGTTCAAGAACTCTCTAGGTTAGTCATCCATCAATGTTTGAGAAAAAATTAATCATATCATAATGACTATAAATGTATCAAGATAATATCCCAATGTCTGTACCCATATGTAGTGACGTCCCTATATCGCTCGAAAAAACTGCATATCATATTAGCATAGATCATTCCCATGTAATCTAGTTGAGTCTCTTGATGATTGAAAATTAAATATATGGCCTTTTTCTATGAATTGTCACCATATGGTTTGAAATCCACTAAGAATGTTGGATAATGATGCTACTATAACACCCAAGACCACTCTTCCATAGTCGGTACAGTTCAAGAATATCCATTCATATTCTGCATCATAAGAAGAATACCCTCCCAAAATAGTGTTTTGTTTCCCATGTGAAGAACATATTTTCATTCCATAGGTGTAACTACAAGGGGTGACAATGGAGTTGATGGGACAACCACATTTATAATTTGGTTTTCACCCCCTTTTGGCCATACAAATTGAGTCTTTGTGGTGGAATAATTATAATATTCCTAACACATCCCACAAAAAATAAATTCATAATTTGAAATATTATAGTTAAAAATCTGTCATAGTTATATAGTGTTATTATGAAAAGATAAAACCTATGTTTCTACTCTAAAATCTAGTCAATGATATAATTAAAAAATATTATTCTATTAATAATATAATAAGTAATACTTGACTAGTCACTTTCATTTTCAATCTTGGATGTAGGTCTCATTTCCTAAAAGAAGGTTTTAATATATGGAGTGTTGATTACAAAGAATAGTGGAAAACACCATTTACATTTCAATCGACATTTAATTTAATAGAAATCATTCCATTTAAAATGATAAAACATATATTTATTATACTATTTAATATATATACATAAACCATGGTAAAGTTAAATTTTTATTCAATCCCAATTTAAAGAAGTAATAAAATTTATTAATAACAATATGCACATAAATTTACTATATCCTATCCTTCACATCTAGTATCATGATTTAAAATATGACATCTCATTACACTTATAATTGGTATTTAATAAATACTTGTCATGTATTTCTTTTTTGGTTGTTTGGATAGGGTGGAGAAGGAATTGGGGGGATTCTTATAATGGTGAAGTCAAAGCTTTCTTGGATTCTCAGCATAAAAAAATATTTATTCTATAAACGTCTAAAAAATTACATGTAATATAATTTTGTTCAAATAGGTGTAAGATATAAAAAATAATAAATCAACTTCATCCACAGAAAATGTTTTTTTTGAAAATTTTTGTAAATTTCATTTTCAAGGTGTATAATTGGTTTACAAGACATGTAAAGTCCCAAAGGTTGTTTTTTATTAAGTATCTTGTCTGATTTTTCATTTACTCATCTCGTTTTTTCTTTTCTATATAATCAAGATCCTTCCCTGGGTGATTTTTGATCCCTCAAAACATTCCTAATCATTTCTATCAATGAATAATTGTTGTTGTGGTTGTAGTGTGACTTTTTTGGTAAGCATTCTACCTGCATCATTACCCCTTTCACTTTTCCTCCTTGGTGTTTGATAGATAAAATTGGGATTCATGGATCTAAGCCCCAGGTTTTTGAATTTTTCCTCTAAGAATATATCCTAAATATTCTAAACCATTATTCCTATTGTAGGGTTCTATTTTGGGATTTGGGATTCTATTGGAAAGGATGTCAGTTCCATTCTGATAGATAAATTTGATTAACATTAAATTTCATGATTTAAATTCTGTTTCTAAAACCATATTTCAATTGGTCTATTAAAAACCCAATTCCATTTAATGGGGGTGGTTTTGGAAATTGGGGTTTGGCATAAAATAAGGAAAAACTCCCAATTTCAATGAATTAAGATGTGTTTGAGAAATTCAACTAAATTAATGAAATTTAATCTCCTAAATATAAATTTTGAAATTGTATTTATAGAAAATTTTGGAAATGAATTTTATGATATTTATTTCAAATAGAACTTTAAAAATGGATTTAAGTGGTTTGAACATAATCCTTTGGGTTTTATCATGGAAAAGATAGGTTTTGATTAAAAATCTATTTTTTTTAAAAAAATAGAGAAATTAGAATTTTTAAAATGGAATAATGGGATATAATTGTATTTTAATTAAAATTAAAATAAAATGACCTTTAGTTATTTATACTAGAGCACATGCAAGCAAGGGTAGTTAGTGATTTATTTTGTTTAAACCTGCTATGATAGGAATTCCGTAACACTGGATTGACCATTTACAACCCTAAATAAATACTTCTAAGAATATTATATTCCCAGTGTGTAGTGAGTTAGTTTTATTTGGACTATGTCCAAGAGGCATTTGTGCACATTTTGTTTTATAATTTTGTATGTGTGTATGGATCCCATAGCCAAGAACCATCATACCTCTTGTCTGATGACCATGTTGCTTTCTTGTTTATATATGAGATATCAATTTATTCTAATGTTTGTGAACTATGTTACATTATTTATAATTTATATGAACTATTTTATTACTAATATTTATTTAATCCATTTGTTTAATGTATTTATATAATTTTATATGTATTCCATCATTTGAAATGGGAAGCAAGATTTTTAAAAAAATACTTTTGAAATTACATACCTTTTGTTTTGAAAATAAATGTCTATTTATTTTATTAATTAAATATTAATATCTATTATGGAATCATTTTTTATACCCTACTATTAATTTATCTCATTCCTACCTTTTCATTTAGGTGTTTGTAGATTATCTTCTTCCAGGTTCGAGCAATAGTAAAGCACTTGTTGGGGGTGGTTCAAGCTGCCGATCTGTAGACATGGATTATTGATTCCATTGGAGCTTGGACCGGTCATTTAATATTTTGGTACATTTCTGTTATACAATATTTTGTATTATTACTTTATGAATTGTGGTACACTACTCATAGTGGAGAATATTTTCTATGAATACACTTTATTTTATCTACTAATGCAATGTTTATAGAAATATAATACCCAGTTTCATTTTTTATGATTCTAGGTTCTATTCTCCAAATAGTGGGGATCAAGAATTCACATGAGGCCAGGATAGTTCTAGCTCTATTATTAATTTATCAGGATACATAGGTTTTTTAATGACAAATTGGAATCAGAGGGAGGCTTAGCTTTGTTTCTTGATGATTGAATGCATTCATGTATTTTTTTCATTACATAAGAGGCAGTTACAATTGAGTATCTTTCTATCCCTCTTTTTAATATTTCATATGACATAAAAGGTAGTTCGGGGAAGATATCTACATGAATAATTCTAGAATTATTTCCAGTTTGAATTTTCTTATATTTAAATTTAATTCATTTTGAAAATATATTGGTATTTTTATCCCATGTTAATTAATATGAGTTTTAGTTGATGTCTTCCATGTCGTAAGTTGATGTTGCCTAGACAAATTCCTTTAAGAATACATGAAAACCAGAACTAGGAAGAGGCTGCTGGTAAAACCAAATGAGAGAATCATCTTGTGGAACCAATTCAAGTTGACGTCATTGTGCAAACAACCCATGATCTAGGATATGCACCACATCAATTTTCTATTTAGGAACTAATTGTGGAACCATAAATAGATGATATCTGAAATTGTTCGTAGGGATTTCATATCTAGAACCCACTATTATTCAAGGGATGAAATGATCCTCAAGTGGATGAGGAATTTTTGAGCAGGGTTGATTATTTTATTGGGTTCCTGGACACCGATGATGAAATATAGGTGAGGTGTACCACCGTCATATGGGAAGGACCAAGATTGATATAGTGTAATGCGATGGTTATGGGGATAAAATATGATGGATAAGCATGAAAAGATCTAAAATCACTTGTCATTGACTACTTCTCTCTAGAATCAACTATGTTATAATTATATATTTTGTTTTTCATACATGATGAAGCCAGTAGTGCCATAGGAGTGTATGCATGTATTTTTGTTGAGTTAGTGTTTCTTAGACCAATGATAGTATAAAATAATAATATGTAGACTAAACTATTTGATATGGGACATCTAAAGGATAATTCTTCATAGGTTTCGTTACTGAATATGTCATATTTTACTGACATTCCCAAATGGAGTGTTTATGGTCAAAATGGACATGGATGGAATGTTATGGTTATCGGGATATTCCTTATCACCTAGTGGTGTCATGGGTACCATTAATGGAAATAATAATTGTGATGATTCATGTAGTAGTTCATCACATCAATTTCATTCAAAAACACTTGATGTGACTGGAAGAGGCCCTATGATTTTCTACCAGAAATAAAATCATGGGAATTCGAAGAGGTTTTCCACTGATGAACCATTTAATTATGGCTACTGGGGATGTTTAGGTCACTCCTAGAAGATCTTATATATCTATTACACTACACAATGTTTCATGGGATCATCTAACCTATCTAAAACTATAGTGAAATAATATTATTCATGTATAAATGTTTTTTAGAAACAAGGATTTCAAATGGAGCGTCTTTATACAGTGGGAAAGTCACCGATGGGAAAAAAATTTGGTCCATCTACTATGAGATGTACTATCACTATATCGTCATCCATAGTGTTTGATTTATTTGTTACTAGTCTATCTCTTTTTTTTATTTAATCTAATATTCTTAATTTGATGAATCATAAAATGTAGATTTTATCTTCTGTCATGGAGATTACTACACCCCTTGGTTGGAAGATATTGAAGTTTTCATATACCCTCTTCTTTTTTCTATCTATCTGTTGTCTTTTTTTATGTTTTTTCATTCTCGACATGAATTTTCATGACTCCATATTTGGTATGGATTTTATCCTTTATAATAAATCCTATATTTATTACTATATTTGACATATCTCCTTTACTACACCTAGTTGTTACTTCCAATTCTTTCAAGGAGAATGGGAATAATTATTGGTCATGGAAAGAATATCATATCTATAATTGTTGAAAGCATTAACTATATTATAATTTGATATAGAGAGGGAATAATTGAGTGTTTATCTCCTTGACATGGTTTTCTATTTTTCCATGGTGTTTATTTTGAACATATATTGTTTTCTACTGATAATGGTGGTTGGTTCTTCTATAGTCTTAGTTCATAGTACTCAAGAAGTTTCTATTCTCTCTTACTAAATGGAACCAGGTAAACTGAAAGAGACAGTGACTCAATTGTATGATCTTCAAGAGAAAGGATTTACAGTCTCTAGTGTTTCAGCATTAAAAATATCAGTTTTTTTAGAAAATAAAGATGATGGTTCACTGTACCTTTGTGTTGATTATTGAAAATGGAATTGTGTTATGATAAAGAAGAAACACATGTTACCTGGTATTGATGATCTTTTTGATATGTTGAAAGAGGAAAGGTGATTATCAACGATTTATCTTTGATATGGCTAGAATCATTTGAGAATAATATAATTGATATTCCGAAAACAACCCTTTAGAGTTGGTAGGACAAAAATTAGTTCATTTTCATTCCATTTGTTCAAACAAAATTGCCTTTACTATTTATGGATTTGATGAACAATATTTTCAATGAGCATCTTGATAACTTCATGGTATTATTTTTGGATGACATACTTTTTTACACAATCCGTGAGAAAGATCATGTGGATCGTCTATAAATAGGATTAAGCTTGCTGAGAATCCCATATCATCGTGTGGAGAATTCTAAATGTTATTTATATAATAAAAAATTGATGTTCGTGGGACATGTGGTTTCAAAACATGGGAGATCAGTTGATCCTGAAATGGTATCATCCATTTTGATATAAAAACAAAAACAAAATGTTTTCATGATTTAGATCTTATTGGGTCCAAATAATTATTATAAGTGGTTCATTAAAGACTTATCAAATTTGGCTTCTCTAATGATCGTTCTAACATGGAAGGGAGTATAGACCCCATAGGAAGAAAATGTATGATTTTTTTTCTAAATTATCTTTTTACTACAACACTAGTGTTGAATATTATAGAGGTAGATAAGGGAAATATGGTCTTCTTTGATGTATTAGGTTCATGTTTTGTCCACAATCTTATGTAATCTGATTAGGTTGTTTCTTATGGATCTCATCAACTTATGACACTAGAGAAGAATTATTCAACCCATGAAGTTGGGAATACAGCCTTGATGCAGGTGATACTGATTTGGGGGCCATACTTTTATAGAGAAATGTTTATTTCGTATTCAGAACAAAATAACATGAGTTATATGTTCTCTAAAGAAGATTTAAATCACAACCAGGGGAGTTGGCCAGAATACCAATAGACATTAAATTTCAACCTCGCTTATACCCATGGGAAAGGGAATATCACTGAATATTCATTAAGTAAGAAACATCCAACCCATGAAATGAAGGATTCATCATTAGAGTGGAAACACTTCTACCAAATTTAATGGATTATAATGTCTCGATTAATATCTTATATTTGAAACACTTCTACCATTTTCAATTATATGATTGCTAAATTCATGGATTTGGGATGTTCTTATAGAAATATCATATTTTTTCTGAGAGATCATTATGTCTACAACATAAAATGATTCATTTAGTGGAATAGAAGATGATGATTTAATTTTATATATGATAGAATTTGTTTATTCAAATCGATTTATTTAATTCAATAGAACATTTTAAATGTCTTTTATCATATGAATAATAATGTGTAGGTCGGATATTGATCCAATTTACCTGCACATATGAGATATGCAAGTCAAAACTGAAGGAAAATTTACATAACAAATAATCATTTAAATGGTCCATTTTAGAATATTATTTATTGGAGGAAATTTATTTTTCTTCTGTAATTATTTACTACATTAATATCCTTTAAAACATAACCTAATGTGTAATAATTAGAAAAATTTTAATGATTCACTGAACATTCAATTATTATTTTTGAATTTGAATAATCATGTATTTTGTGGAGTTTAAGAATGATGGATTTTAAATGATGAACATCAGAGGATCGTAAATATATTCTACCCATCTGTAATGAAATAAAAATGTTTGTATAGTGAGTTCTACTACAAAATATTCATTAGATTTTTTTTGAAAAATAAATTATATATTTTTTATATATTCTATGATGATCATATGAGGGAATCAATTCCAAAAAATTACACCATGTTCCCTTAAAGAGTGTCCATAAAATCAATTTCTTCCAATGGTATCAATAACTCATAAATTAAATTGATTATTTTTTAACATACACAATCAATTTATTATTCATTTTAATACTAATTGATTCATATTTTTTTATGTATTGAAACATGACAATAAATTTGATTATTAATATTTTATATTGAGTATCCCAGCATCAAAAATAGAAAAATCATATAATTCGTATGTGGTGAGTGGTTTTTTAATTTATACATATGAATAAGGTGAATAAAAAACAATGACTATAGGTATTTTATTGAGAGGAAATAATTATAGAGAATTTGAAGTTGAATTCTATGTAATGATGTATGATATAAATGAACACTGTTATCTATTTTCTAATTATGATATGGTATTTACATTAACTTTTTTGATAATGATAGATTATTTTTTTTCTAATATTGCATCAAGGAATCATCAACAATAAATATGAATTCTTTATGGTAGTAAATTATCCTTTTTATTTCCACATAAATCACACAAAATATATTATGAAAATTATTATGTTCATTTAAAAGAGTAAATTGAGTTTTGAAGACTTAAAAAACATAAATACCCTGATGTTAGTTTACATAATTTTAATGTGGTTCTATTGATGTGAAGGTAATGGAAATATTACAACAGAAAACTTCAACTGCATATTTTCAATTAAGAAACATAAATATCAGTGATGAAACCCCATACTTGTCGGGTAATGGTTAGGATGATGTTTATAATGAATCAAATTAATGTGAAATAAAAAATTATTATATTGACAATATTTCTATGAAAATTAATGATACTATGTATAGAGATTAAGATGTTGAAACCAATATATACCAATATAATGATGACGATAAATAATGCAACAATTAATTATTGTTCATATTAGAAATATATAAATATATATAATACTAATATTCTATTAATTTATGTGAAAATTATTTTATTATTTCAGCTGGCTGATGAGGCGTATAATGATATCCTCTGTAAACCCTAGGAGGTTGTAATATCATGTGATGATCTTGATGATGTTTCATCAGACCCTCAGGTGGCAGTAAGTGAGTCGAATGGCAGAGGTCATTGTTTACAAAGATTTATGATCCCCCACCCTATTCCCAATTAACATCCACAACTTGATTTTGATCCACAAATATATATCTATTTTAAATTATATAATTTATTTAATTATCATTATTTTATTTGAATACTACTTTTTTAATTTTTATTCTATTTCCAATATTTTTTCAAATTTATTTTTGGATATAGGTGTTATATTCTACAAAATTATTTTTCAGGAAAATGGTTGATGTTCGGTTACATTCCCAATGACATTTGGCAGATAATGTTTGATCATTTAATTGTCTGTAAATATATAATAGTTATTTTAATATTTATTTTATTACATGAATAAAATTATTAATTATTAATATGGTTGATAGTATCCCATCAATAATAACATTTAGAACCTTATTTGAGAAGGTTGGGATGCATTCATGCAGGACTAATGTCATCTGTTGTTTGATAGTACGATAAAGGGAGATCTAATGATTGTTGGAGGCATTTTTTTATTAGTTATGATGCAAAAATTTCACTAAATACACATTCATTTTGATTTGGAATGAATTGCATTCAAATTCTATATATGAAATTTTTTATTGGAGATCATAATTATTCTAGAAAAATTATAAAGTATAGGTGGTTACCCATAGAGTTTGTATTCACACATTCAGTATTCATTGACGGAATCTAGTATGCCCTTTTATTAAATAATTTATATATCTTCAAATGTAAATTTTTTATTCAATTTTTTATATAGTTAGATGAGGAACTCATTATTATGGATTTTATGTTTATATGAGGATGTATAATGACCTTCTTGTTAGATATATTATTGGTGGTTGACATTCCATATTGTGGTCAGTATTATTTTAGAGTTTTAAAATTTATGAAAAATAATAATTTAACTATTTAAATATAAAATTGATTTTATAGGAGTCTTAAAAGGTCTTGAATATTCACACATATGATGATAGTAATGAAGAGGCTGAGGATCATCCCACTAGTATAATGGGATATAAGAAATTAAAATAGATAAAGGAAAGTTGGTATGCCTTTCACAAAGGCTGAGTTGTAGGTATCTAAACTCAAATAATGACTAAGAGTTTTTATGGTACTATATTTATGTTGTCGTCCAGATCGAGGGAATAACATCATGAGTCATCATCGTCAAATAAAAATTATGTGGAGAAGAAAAGACCTCATGATGTGGTTATAGAGACCATATATAGAGAATAAGAAGTGTTTCATCGGTATCATGAGCAGTAATAATTCGTGTCATGTTGACTGCATGATAGGTAACAATATATAATGTAGTTTATGCTTGAGTTGGCATATGGTATATGGATTGAGTTACCACCACCACCTTTTATTGATTATCATCCCCTTGACTAGTGATTTATATATATTCAGATACATTTATTATATTATAATTTTTACATAACACTATTTTTTAAAAATTGTTATTGGTTTCGGAATTAACTACTTAATATATTGTTTTTTATATTATTATTTTTTTATAATTTGAATGTTTTTTGTTTTTGATTTTAATATTGATTTTTTATTTTTTTATTTTTAATATAGGAAACTATTCCCCTTGATTTTTTTATTAATAGAGTAGTGAATATTTTATGTTTGTAAATATTATTTGTGTTTTGAGATGTCTCCATATCCCACCCTGAAGGTAGTTTTGCAACATCCATTAGAAATTAATCAATAAAATCATCCATCACTAAAAGAATACATATTCCTATATATTATGATAGCCTATGGGAAATACTCTTACAGATATGGGTGTGGGGTTACAACCTCCTACTCACTAAACCCACTTTATCTACCAACATCTATTTTATCCACAAGGGAGAATACAACCCCATTAGTGTGAACGATTCTAACTCATTGATGGTGATAGTAAATCTAGGCTCGAAACATGTAAAACCAATCCATACACTATATAACATCACATTGTTCCATAATGATGAATAAAATATCCCATAAGAAACTCTATCCTTCAATTTATAAATCTATCTACATACAGATAGAAGATATAGATGAAGTGTTCCCATATGAACCTCAAAAAAATTGCTAAATGCCACAAATAGAATCTCCATATCATTAACCATTAATAAATATATGAAAGAATGAATTCAACCTATGTATAATAATAAATTATCATGGGTATATTAAGAACATTTATTAAAACTAATCATCTCATGTTTTTTAGGCCAAACTCCACCATCGCCTGCACCTTCCTTTGACCCTAACATATAACTCTAGGATCTTGGAATGGGCCTCCTAGTGCTTGTGGTCTTGTACGAATCTCATAACATCATCCACCACCGATAAATCATATTCTATGATCTCAAATTTCCCTTCTTCATTTTCTTCCACGCTAGTGGTCACCCTACCCTCGCCATGGAGAACCATGGTCACAATTCAAGCCCATCCACGGTGGCACATCAACAATAAGCTTTCCATCCTAATCATGTTGGTTGGATAAAATTTATGACATGAGAAATATATCACCATATTAATAGAACAACCCCACTACATGATATCATGCTACTCTATGGGTTTATTATTCTACATGAACACGTGATCGATTATAATCCTAGGATGGTCACCATGCTGATGTCCTTGATGACTAATGCTAGATAACTGCTGCATATGACTCAATAGTATAATCCACATGGATTGTTCAAACTACTTGGAATCACAATGGAAACATTTTATTTTTCACCAGTTCCCTCTCTAACACTCAATCATTAGGGGTAATTAATTGGGGCCACATAGTGGCACATATGTCTCTAAGGATACCATACCCTAACATCTACTCCATGAAGTAGTCATCTGGAATCATAATGTGGGAGTACCACGTAACGTATATAAAACTAGTGGAATACTCAATGACAATCATCCCTTCGTTATAAATCTCTAGATAGTCTTGGATCTATAATGATCTCTTGTGTGAGGGGTATCTCTACTCAAGAAACAACTATCAATAGTCACCCAATGATAGATTTGATTCATTATGCTTCGTTGGAACTAGACTCCACCAAAACCTAGATTCTCTATGGAAAATGATACATGATAGCACAACAACCCTCTAAGGAGATTTATTGATAATTCAAGAAACTCGTATCACCGAACCTATATAATCTAATGCCTCCTAGAGATTTGACTCACTCTAGAAACATAGTATCATATTATACTAGAACTTATAGAATATGAAAATCTAAGACCCATCATAAGTATGTGATAATTATATGATGTAATTATCAATATGCGGGAAGATGTACCTATAAACTTTGAGGAAGTTTCTCAAGGAATAAACCCCAAATTAAGGCCTCACCACTCATAAAAAATCATAATGATCTTTAATCAGCAACCTAGATCATTGTCATCATACAGGCATCGTGAAAATTTAATCAATATGCACCATGGTCAGATGAGCATACATATATATGGAGGATACAGAGGATTGATAGTAAAAAAGAATCAATCCATTATGATGATTGTCCCAATGACCACTTTATCATATTCTGTGGTGTTTAATATCAATGAGAAGGTAGTCAGAGTCCTATTCAAAAGATACATTAGTTGCGGCACTAACACTGGGTTCCTGGGCCTGAAAGGCACACTCAATACACATTGAAAATTTTTATCTTAATATCAACCAAATAACCATAATTGGAAGAATCTGAATTCTATCATAGGGAATACATTTCTATAATACAATGTATGTCACCCCCCAACTAGATAGAGCTTCAGCCACAACTTCCACAAGCCCCTCTCTATAGTTTAGTGGCAAGCCGCAAGCCCTAATATTCATAGAAAATATTGAAGGAATTTTCCTAATGTATGTGTACACACACATTAAACCATCACTATGAAAATTTTTATAGGAATTATAATAAAATATTTAACATCAAAATAGTAGAACATTCTTTTAAAACTTCTATGGATTATAGAAGTATGATTATGTTATTTGAAATGTAAAAAAACATAAAATATATACTAATATATAAAGATATACCAACTTAATGAAATTAAAAAATTAATTTTCTGGGAGAGCATGGATTAATATATCATATCCCAAACAACCATACAATGTCATGTGTAATAGGTTATCCCTCTACACCATGATAATCAATGTTCACAAATCATTCAAATGTATAAAAAATGACATTTGTGGGAAAATCCCATGTTGGAGTGAGTATAAACATACCTAGTAGGAGAGATCAAAATTTGAATGGGGATCTGTAAAAGAAAATATTTACATAGATTAATCAACCCATAGATATAGAGTAATAAAAATAATGAACATGTATAACAATATATATTTATATATATTCTTCTAAAATAAACCCAAATGAGAGAGAAATGGGGTCTCCATCTGATGGCCCAACTCAAGAAAATAGCATCAAAAGTTCCAAAGGTCCACCCATGACTCCCAATTCCTTGAAAACCAATCTAAAAAAATTCATGTTGTTCCACACATCTTAACTGTGTGATACAGTAGAGGGTCCACAATATCAAGGTAGATGTCCCAAACCTCAGTAAAACAAGAGAGTACCACTCTGATGGTTGAATAAACTAGCCCATCCTAGTAGGAGGGTTCAACTCAGATCGTTGATAGAGGACCCATTCTATGTCCTAAAATTAGTGTTCTTCTATTATTATTGTGGTCCCAGGTCCATCTTAGAAAGAGGGCACCACTCTAATAGTCAATAGTGGACACATTCCATATCCCACTACGATAGTGCCAATTTTTTTGTCGACAGTATTCCCATTCCATGTCTCAGTAAGAGGGTGTCACACAAATACTAAAAAGATCACCCATTACATTCCCCTAAAGGGGGTACCACTATATGGATAGATAGAGTACCCATTATCATAATAGATGTATGGTGCCCCTCTAATATATCTGATGTTAATTTCTCATAATATCCATTGTTGTGCATCAATAAAAGAATCATCATGCCTAAAAATATTCTCTTAGTATCTAAGAAGCCATTACAAATTCTACCACTACATTCTATATTGGAAAAATCTCAAGGTAGATCACTCATAAGCTAAAACCAGATTCTATTTAAAGAAGATACGAGGGGTGTATTTTGCTAGAGAAATGAGGCCACATGATGTGTAGTCCCACCCTACTTCCTTATTATATCCCATAGAATACAAATATCACTTCCCATATTTCCCTATACACTATTTAAAGGGACTACATAGAATTCCAAATCCACTTAGGGTCATTCATATGCCCTTTTCCATGTCTGTGTAATATTTTTGGAGTGAGCATATGTCAGTACATGGTGTTTCCTCCCACATAGGTTCCATATCATATCCCTAGGAATGTTACCATGTACCTACCCCATCTATTGATACATGTTATTTTCTTCTCAATGTTCATGCCCATGTACTCATGGAGTACATGTCGGGTCACCAGCACTAGGTCACATTGTGTGTGGGGTCCTACACTATGTTTGATATTAAAATCACCTGAAATTATAGCTAGAATAGCATGGGGATTCACATTATGCGTTCTTCAGACAATAGAGTGTGTATCCTGGTTATCCAAAAAATCCAACATCTTCTATTCATGATCCAAATATATAAATTCCTCATTTCAGATTATATCTGATGATCACATGAAATCGAATGTAAACACATCCATCAATCTTTTATGAATTTTATTTTTATGAAATATGTGTTTTGATTCATCCTCACAAATAATGTATTCCACTTACACTCATCTAGTGTCATTGTAATTATTACTAGATCCCTAACCAATAGTAATTATCATTATTTTCCTTAAAAAATCATGAATTATCCACAAATCATAGATCATTTTTTCATAACTGAATCTAATTTATAGATTGGGGTTCCATTGCTCTCGGCTCTGCCAAAAAATATTCAAATCATATATTCATAGTCCAATGATAAATAACATGACGATCTATGGGGGTAATTCATAAGAAACAATGGTTCACCAAGATTTATCCAAGAGTTCTTTTTCATAGAATTCAAATTATCGATATGTGTTCTATGAAATATCACACAACGAGGTTTAATATAATAATATAACTGGATTAAATATGTGGGGAAATTAAAGAGATCTTAATTTTCATAGATCAATGGAATAAAAATGAGCATTCTCAATAATCTAATTATGATAAAGAAAATACAATCATGACATGTCCTACCTTGATATTGGATCATTAGTAGATGAATAAAATTATTACCAATGAAGAATGAATATCTATTTTTTCACTGGATCTCGATTCACCGTCATTTAGAGTCTTTTCCTCATTTTATCTCGATTCTCCAATGATAGAGATTGGTGGAAACTCTATTTGTAACTCTCAGGGGTATGTGGATAACCCTATAGATACATTATAATAGATTATTTATAGAGGATTCATATTTAGTTTATTAGAATTAAATAAGTAAATAAATCAATTTATTTTATTTAAAAACACATGTCAACAACTATTTTTCTGAACACCACACACTGATTGAATTTTATCACACCTAAGATGAACCACATGTTTAAGATTTAATTGTCATGTATGATATTTAATTATAAAATATATTTAAATTTTATTACACTTCTTGTTAAAAAAATGTGCAAGTATTATAAATTATGTTGGATATTTATAAAAAACCTTTCTATGCATACCGAGAAATGGAATCATGCATCCTCTCAACCCATGGAACCAAAAAAATATATATATATAATTCAAAATATTATAAGGAAACAATGAGGTTATCATTATAGATATTAAATGTAATACCATTTCACTTTGTTCACACTATAGTTATCAATGATAAATATCTACATAACTCTTTTTTAGACACAATTATTCATTCATATGCTACTAAATGTTTGAGGATTATCTATTATTTCTTTGATAATGAATGGGACTAAAAGTTTCTATATAAAACATAATCCAGACATGTTATAGTCCAATATCTCACCACATAAAGAGCCTTATAGAGTGAAATCATACTGTTATAGTCAAAATATTTATTGTTTGAGAACTCTAAAAGGGGGAGGTGTTGATTCAAACATCCATTGAAATCCATTAAAAAAGATAACATGATATTATCTAGAGCTTCATTAGTCTTAACAGACTAACCAGCTATCTATGGATGAAATTATGTTTTAATTTATAGCTCTAACTCCAATTATTTATAATGGATTGTCTAGAACCATGATCTAATCCTGAGATCCTGATCAAATATGCTGTTAATTTATACTCCAAATCACATTAATGATTTAAGTGCATATTTCATTCTATGTTTTTATGATAGAAATATTAATTGTTGGAAATAAAATGTCACTAATTCTTAGAGTGGATTCTTATTAACCAAATAGTATGATAGTCTTTATGAATTTCATAGAGTAATATGATAAAATACCATGGGTTGTTTCCGTGTTTCTATACTGGTATGGGTAATGGTTTCAACATACACTTAGACACATTCTGTTTAGAAATAAGTACTATCATCTACAACATCATGAATTATATTTGATATTTTCAATATTCATATAATCACACCGAATGATTTTTTACTTATTTATATGCCTTCATACTTCCATTATTAGTTGGGAAGGATGACCTATGTATAAAATCTGATGTACCATCTTAAATTATTTTTTTGACTAAAAATATATTCGTGTTCCCATCCATATAACTACATGATTATCGATATTGAATTTTTATGGATACTATACCACTTTCTATAACTCTACATCAACATTTTAGGATTTTTTGATTATTACATGAATTGATTTTTGAACACACGTTTAGGATATATTATATATCATTCCATCACTTATTAAATCAATATTTTTCTATTTCAAATTCATTATTTCTTGGTCTTTATCAAACCCCATCATTGATATGAAAAGATGATATTTATTAGTAATGCATCATCCACAGTCATTTGCATCCCCATGTTGTGATATATTTTGAGTTCATAATATTTTATAAGTTACCAAAATCATATTTGAATCATTTTCTACTCCATAAATTTGATTATATATTTTAATATCTTCAAATCAATATAAATATCATTCTTTTCTATTTAAAGATATTATCACAAATATTTATGAAAAATATCATAATTCATGGCTCCAAATCAATTTTATGGTAATTTTTCATGTGTATTTAATTATCAAGTGGAATAAAACATTGTTATCATTTTTTTCATGAGGTTAAAAAACAAGTGAAAATTCTAATCAGCGTTGTATATTACATATCATTTTCTATTATAGGGTAATGTACGCACAAATGTGGTGACAACCATCTTTTTTCATTCCTTGTAACATAATATTAATTCTTCGATCCTATGGAATAATAAACTGTTTTTTTAACCTCGTTATTGGATTTTGTATTTATGATATGTTTATAACAAAAAATTATTTATATTATAAAAAATAAGGAAACAACAATTATTGGTTATAGTTGTACTTCTAGAAAACTTGTTGATAACTTCTATCTCTCATGGATCTGTATATATACCCACCATTTTGATAACATGACTTAATAATTATATTTTATCAATCCATAAGCCACACATTAGTAAATTTTCATAAATTATATCTTTTCTCATTGTCTTTTATACATTTCAAAAATTATCATCAGGATCTTCCATTCAAATTGAATATATAATAATATCATTTATTAAGAAAACTAGAAATTCATCAAGACCATATATTAAGACTCTATTCAATATATCCATGATGATAGTGAGAGAATTTATAATTCCAAATGGAATCACTCTAGATTCACAGTTTCCAAGACATGTATTGAATGATGTCATTGAAATACACTCCCATATAACCCTTAATTGAAGTATACATATCTAATTTCAGTCATTATGAAGTATCAAGCCACTATGAATTTCTCTGAATGGTCAATAATATGTTGTGAAGGATACTTGATCTTGATTTTGATATTATAAATACATTTATAATCAATTCACCGAGACATCAGTCTATCTTTTTTCTAAAAAAATGTATTATGACACTTTTTGGTGATGCACATTATCCTATAAAACCATTATCAATATTCTCTTACAATTTCTTCTTTAACTCCTTAAATTCAATGGGAGTAACTAAATACATATTTTTAAAGATATGAATAGTTACATGAATAATTTTTTTTAAAAACTCACTGTCATGATCTTGGGGATGGTATGGAAGTTTATTTGGAAATATATAAATATAATCATATTCAATATTAATTTTAGGAATGTTAAATTCCACCCCATTTATTTCATCTAGAATGTACTTTTTATTTGGATAGAATAACATGTATTTGAAAATAATATTTTACATGGAGTTCATGGTTATTCCATTGATAATACTTCTAAACGAGATTATTTGAAATATGAAATGAATTCTCATTTTCATAATGTTCTATGATATATTTAGGTAAATAAAATCCATATCAGTGAATATTTCAATCTCAACTAGTGTAATTATAATTAAATATATAGGATGTGTCCTCCAAAAAATATAAATTCAGATTTTTTTAGATATCATAATTGTGATAATTTTACCACAAGTTGTTTTAAAAATTAGATCAATATCAATTGCATAAGTTTGTGATACTACATTATTAGAAAACATGCATCATATAATATAATTTAATAAATCGAAATTATATAAGGTTGTTGTAGATATAGAAAATATATCAATTGTACCTCACATCACTTCATTATAATGATCTGCCTCAGTTGTGGTGATATTGAATGTGATACTGTATAACCTCACATTCAGTGGGTATTGGGACATATTTTCATTAGCAGTCCAATGATTGGTTAATTGATTTAAATAATTTCAGAAAACCTTACACATGAATCATTATTGTAAAGATCATTATATTTGACCTTCTTTAAATCCATTTTTAAATTGGCATTCAAACCTAATGTAAATATCAGTGAGATTGGATTGCTACATTACTATACATAAAAAATCCCTAATCCCTTAAGGCAACTTCCTAGGTGGTTCATCCAACATTTTTCATATAGGAAATTTTACATTCTTCAAACCATATATCGCATCATCATAAAATTATTGATAACCCAAATTCATTTTATATTCTCTAGAATAATGGGAGGTTCTCATTTCCATCCATATTATTAAAAGATCATTAAAATTATATTTATATATATTGATGTCTCCAATATATAAATCCATTTAAAGAGTATGTAATTATCCTATAAGGACTAAATAGATTTTACATTCATTTTAAATGATTAAACTATAGGCAAACCTCTGGGGTTTTGTGAAATTTTTCATATAATATCTTAATAAATTAATCCTATTTTATCTACTGCTCAAAAAAATTTCACCCCATTTTTTTGTGATTATTTTGAAGAAGCTAATTATTTAAAAGTATATTTTTCATCCAATCACCTTTTATTGGAAAAATTCTTCATATTTATAGTACTCTAAATTATATTTGACCACTGGTTAAAAACCCCATCCAAATGACTAATGGAAAATGAACGTGTTATGGTTTAAGACATATGAATGGTAGTATATTTTCCCTTACATTGACCAAATACTCAAGAACCAATGGATTATAAGAACAACTAGTATAGGGTGTGTATTGGATAATTAATTAATTTATAGATATCAATTCACTCTTTAGTTTATTTTATTTCATTACGTGATTTTTATTATTTATCAAGGATTTATATGGTTGGGTGAGAATTTCCACTAGGTTTATTATCTCATCCCTTGTTACAATAGAGTTATTTGTTGGAAAATTTCCACAATACCCATTATAAAAATTTTAAACACGGTTCTTTCCACTTCTCAATAATTAATTAACTAAAGTAATATTGGAAAAAATTATACTTAAATTAAATATTATTCACATAACATAACTATAAAAATTGAAATATTGTTTTAAAAATGATGATCATATATTTACCAATGATTCTATAGTCTAATAGATATGGTAGAAAGGGATAGTTTTCATAATAGAATAATTAAATATTAAAAATCCTTAAATTTGTTCATAATGAGAACTTGTATTAACCAATGAAAATTTTGTAGGTGTGTCCAACATAGTCCGTAGTCACACATTATTTTCATGCACTAGTTGAAGATTGAGTTAATAGTCAATAAACCCTCTTTTTTTATTACACCTTGGTATATCTATAGTAGATCATATATACACATGTAATAGAAGTATAGTATTTCAATTTCTATGAGAAACACATAATATCCTCATTATGAAATCAACCATGTGTAATGTTATAAAAATATTTAAAACTTATAATTATCCCCATGATTTTTAGATTATATAACTAAATTTATTGAAAAAAGAAAAAACTATACTCCAATACCAAATAAAAAATCCAAAACCAAATATAAAATAATTAATATAATAAATGTATGATTTTTATAATAAATCTCATGAAGAGATAAACACCCACACGATACAATGTTTTAGTGTCAGGGATATTAGCTTTATAAACATATTATTATTCAATAAATTAAACAATTTCTCTATAATAACACTCCTATAGAACCTATTATAGATATATCATAGGATATTGTTATCTTTATTACATGGGGAAGATATTCCTTAGAAATGGGTGAGCTTATATGAACATAATGGAAAAAAGATATCATAATAGATTAGATAATAAACATGATGTATACAATAAGGATGTGATAAATATCTTATTACAATATCTTGATACCATATATGATAATAATAATAAAACATTATATTGATATAAAATATCATAAATATTTTATTACGGAAGCGTAAAATTTCACACATGCCTCAAAAAACATCTCAATAATCATAAAACATTTGAACGTGACATAGTAGTGTTGAATATTTGGAGGAAAAAGTGTAACAAGAAAAACATTGAAATTCATTAAAATTAATTAGTATATTATAAATTTTTAAAAATAAAATTAACAACTTTTATGTCTGTGAAAAATATAATTATAATAAATAGAATTTTAGAAATATAATTTTTCACATGCATATGATAACTAAATCATTTGGTTCGTGCCTGAAAATTTGACCAAACTCTTTTTGCACATGCCTCTGTAAACCAACTCGTTAAATACAATCATGAATATTTATTTTGATATTAAATGTTACATTACATTGCATAGTGATATTGGTCCCCATTTATTGGTATCCATTCATAGGTGTTCCACTTAAAATAAATAATCAGTATACCATAATGAAACTAATGAAATACAATTTTTTTGTTACACTTAAAAAAATGTTATCAAAAATATCTTATTCCAAAAAGAATTATAACACAACATAAAAATAATTGAGATCAAAATGTCACTTTAGATAGATAAAATTTAAAGAAAATCAACTTTTTAATATACAATATATTTTGAAAAAACATATTAAAAATTTCCAATAAAAGATAATGTGATAATGACTTATGAAAATAATTTTTGCAGAAGGTAAAGTGTGGACTTTATCAAACCTTATTATAAATTTCTATAAAAAATATATCCATGAAAAGAAAAAAACTAATATATTATAATATATAGTGGTAAATAATATAAATTAATGCGTATTTTTAGCCTTTAAAACATTAAAATGAAAAACATCATAAAATGAACATTAAATGAGTTTAATTTTATAAAATATTTAATGGTATATATGAATAATATAAAAAAATAATATGGATTCCATTAAAAATACTCTGGAATGGAATAACCTAAACCTATAATATAAAGATATAATAGAGATAATGGGAGTTATTTTACCTAACATTGTACATTTATTTTAGAATTTTTTTTTCTAAAGTAGTGTTTACTGGAGATGATAATTGATTTAAATAGATAAAAATATGAAATACCATAAAAATGGTAATGATGAGTATATTGAAGTAAAAAAATTTTTGGCACAATAAATGGAAAATTGTGTCAATAAATCCTTACCATGAATTCATGATTTGTTAATCTGACTATAATATCCTAAATAAAACATAATTATCCTAATAACGTGTTTTATTAAATTATTCATATCCAATACATTTTATAGAATAAATTATTAATTATTTTCTATATTTATATTCATTAATTATTATCTATTTTAAAAGTTGATTGTGAGTAATCTTGTTTATTTTTAACAAGTTTCATAATAACCTTTTTTATTTTACATTATTCACCCAAACATCATCATTTCAAAATCATGAAAGTTATTAGAATTTATATTTTTTTAAAAAAATTTAATTTCACCCTATTATATTTTAATTTATAGTTCCCATAAATAATATTGCTGAAAATTATGTTACAATGATTTGAAAAAATGAACGGTGGTATATTTATTAACTTGTTTAGAATTAATGTTATAATTACCTAAAAATGAAAAACATTACATACCTATATATGTCATATATCAGTTTTAATTATGTTCACTAATTCATAGATGATATTATTTTATATCATTGATCTTGTAGGGGTTAGAACGAACCAAATAATAACATAACAAAATTAATGGATGATTATGATTATTAAAGTATTTTATTTTAGTTTAATATCACTATTATAAATGCATAAAAATATTATTTATATTATTATAATTTTATTAATAATATTTTAATATATTATAAAAAAATACATGATAAATAATATATGCTACATTTTATATAAGGCAGTCATCATAAAGCACGTATAATAGTTTCATTTCTTGGAGAATGTGTGGAAAAAAATGGTAGATAATAAATTCTATATTAATAATAATTTTTTTATAAAATAAATTGAATATATTCTTTAATTTTAACCATATATTAAGAGATCATATCTGGTTTTGAATAAATAATGGAAGTCATTTCTTTGTCGAGGTGGTAGTCCACACAACAAAGGAATGGTTGTTTAATTTTTCTTAGATGAAAAGGGGACGTATTTTTAATAGTTATTACCATATAATTATATTAATATTATTTAAGATAAATTTATGAAATTACGTATGGGATATAAAAATATTTTCTATGAAATCATTATTTATTTGAAAGGAATTTGGGATACAAATAGTTCTCACTTTGAAATCATTTTGTTTCATCAGAGGATTCCAAATATATGGAACTATTAAGCTAATATAATGTTACCAAATGATCTAGTAAAATTAATTAGTTTATGAAATAGTTTTATTAGGTATATTATCAGGTAAAAAATGAATTCTATAAGTGGTATTGATGGTTTCGTGGATTTCCCCTTTTATAAATGGTGGGAATTTATTTTTTTTATGTATTTTAACAGAATATAAATTGAAACCATGTTTCAAATATTGAATATACTCAAAAATTAATATCATTTTTATAATGGATGATATAATGTAAATAATACTAAATAAAATTTTTTTAAAACATGATAAAATCATTTTTTAGTCCTTTTGTCTAATTATTTTCACTATTAACATTTTTATCTTATCGTGGTAACTAATTATTACAAAATTAATTTAACATTAATAACTAAAACTAATATGGAAGCTCTTATTTAATTTCTACCTATTTATTTGAAATACGAAAACTATTTATTAAATATTATTTATAATTTTAATTAATATTATTTATTGTTTTAGCACATCTGAAATGTTAAAATCTATTTTTAAAATAATTAAATTTTCATGTATAAACTTTTTGTATAGAATAAAATAAAAAATTAATTGTAATTTCATGATTAAATATTTGTTATTATAATGAAAATAATTTTTTTAATGTAATCTAATATAAAATATAACATAAATAAGATTTAATTAAAATAAAAAAAACATTTTTCTTCTATTGTAAAAGAATACATTTATTAATAAAATAATACACACTAGTTTTATTAATTATAAATATTATTATAATATTAAACATTTTTTTCCATAAATACATATTCAATCAACTAAATGGATTTATGAAATTATATATTTTTATATTTGGAAATGGTTATAAAATTAACATTTTTTTAAAAATATTTTTATCACTAATTTCTTAAAATTGAATTATTTTAGAATAATCAAAAAATCATAATATGTTAATTTTTTTATTATTAATTGAGAATTAATTATATTTGACATATTAAAGCTATAAAAACTTTAAATTTAGTTTTTAAATGAAAATAAAATATATAAAGTAAACTATTTATTAGTAAAATGAATTGTTCATTCACTATGTTCTCGAAATTTTGTTTCGTTTTCATTTATAATTGAATAATATAATTTTATCTATAATATGTTTTATTATTTTTATAAGTTTTTTGTCTAATATTTCATAGATCATTTTCTAGTATTTTTTTTGAATGGAATGATCCCTCACAGTATTTAATAAATGAAACATCATTAGCAAAATCATTGGTCATTATTATACCAACAGAAATTATAATGTCAAATGGGGTTAGTTTTGTTTGGACTGATTGTTGACTGTATAAGGTTTTATTTATTACAAAATTAATGAAATTAGGTAACCATTTTTTGTTCAAAGAAATAGCCAATGGGTACCACAACCATTACATGGTACATACCATCATTCCAATGTCAAGTGGTCAGTTAGTGTTTCAGACCCAATGAAACATGGGAACTCACATTTGTAAAGAGGTTGGGGGTCAATCTCATCACATATCTTTGGGGGCAGTATTTTCAACTCTGGATGATTCAATAGATTTAGTATATATTTTTTGAAAATATCACCATAAACATAATACAATATTGGTTACCTAAAAAAAATAACGTGGAAGGTATTTTGTATACAAATTGATGGAGGGTATTATTGG
This sequence comes from Viscum album, assembly GCA_963277665.1. NCBI lineage: Eukaryota > Viridiplantae > Streptophyta > Magnoliopsida > Santalales > Viscaceae > Viscum > Viscum album. Next base: position 138,577,546 of record OY728139.1, read on the forward strand.
TGAATCCATATGTGTGTGTATTTGGTTCATCATCATTTACCCACTGATGGATAGTTTGTTAAATGTTGAAGTTGTGTGTGACGTACTAGATCCAGGTTCCACTAAATAGGTGCCCCGAACCCGGTTGGCCACATGAACTCAAGCGCATTTCCCCAAATGCTAGAGGTTTTCGACTTGCAGCGAGGGGCCAAGTCTGATAAGGGGGAAACTATGCCCTTATTTTTCAAAGAGCAGCGCAGTGGAATAGATAAATAGCATACAACAAGGAGGAGTGGTAAAAAATATATATAACGGGAATGGATAAATGATAATAACAAGGAATCCAGCGGTCTTATATATATGAAAATGCAGTGTGTCGCTATTCTAAAAAACAGCCAAAACATGTTACACTGCAATACAATACAACTGATGTTCGAGTACAAAAAACATAAAAGAACAGCCAGCGGAATCGTGAGCCCAAGATCGGTCCCATGCTCCCCTACTTCCCAGCATCAATGAAGTACCTGTATAAGGACCCTTTCTGTTATCCACACCTGCAGAAACGTAATATGTTTGGGCCGAAGACATGACCCAAACAGGGTGTGAGAAATAAATCCCAGTAGGCACCCACCAAAGGCTCGTGCCCAACTATGTGAAAATATGCAACAATAATGCATAGTAGTAAAATGCAATAAGATAAGAAATGCACAAAAGTGAATAACATTACCAATTAAATTGTCATTTTATTATTCTGTTAAACATTCAATTTAAGATATCACCACAGTGATTATTCTAAGTAAAACAGCCAGTGTCCTCAGACGTGTAAACATTTACCCTCAGGTAAAGAAAATAAAAACACAAGAATCTACCCACATGCATATCTAATATTTCCCACATGCGTATGAGGTGTCTCCTATAGGCACAGAGTCAACTTCCCACAGGCACAAAAGAAGATTCCCATAGGATAACTAGTACATTGCCCATAGTCTAATCACAACACTGCCCTGAGGCTAAACAAGTAATCGGGCCATGCCAACTATGTAAAAAAGTAATATACATGAAATAAAAATGAAATTCCTCTCAATGAAATTCTATAATCATTATTATAAAGGCATACCCTCGGGTATCCTAGCCAAACAACTAAATAGAGGAACGCAACCCTGGGGTGGTCCTGGATCCAAGCAGCAATCCCAAACAATAGTTTATTATCACATTTAAATTACCTATACATTTATATGTTTTTAATTCAACAAGGCCTCATCCATATGACACCGCATTCATGGGCATGTATCACAATAGTAAACAAAACACACATCAGTTGGAAATTAAACACCAAGCCACTAACCTTAAACGCCCCTAAACGGTATACGTGAACAACGATTCAAGAAACGTCCAAGAACGACATAGATCTAGGTTAAGAAAATTCACATTCAATCGTAAATAAAATCCCCACGAAAATTAATTGGTATGAACTACACAAGGAGAGGAGAGGTCTTACATGTGCGGTTCTAGGGAGATTGACGGTGTAGAAGACGGATTCTCGATACTCGATCTGGAGCTCCTCGAAGATCGGACTGTCCCTCCCAAGCTTCCCTCAATTTATAAGCTTCCTCTATGAACAGAGAAGGCTACTGCCCGTTTTAAGAGAAAAAAAAATTACATGGTGTGTAATTTCCATTTTTTAACTGTTCCGCTGGCAGCTCCTTGCCAGCGTTGCACTGTTTATCCGTCGAAATTAGTACACGGTGTGTATGCCTCTATACATGGCGTGTACTGTCGCCCAGCTAGCCACCGCTTTACTATTCTCTTGCCGATTGACTACACGGAGTGTAAATATCCACTAAAAGGTGTGTAGTAGGTTTTTACACCGTTTGTCGCCAACATGGCTACACACCATGTGTACACATCCCACACGCCAAAAAGTAAACAGCGTGTGAAAAAGTACACGGTGTGTACTTCCAAAATTTAGGGGTTTTCCCCATTTTCATTATTTTATCAAAAAAACTTAAGTAAAGCATAAAAGAAGAAACCCCTACCTCCAGAATAAGAACCAGGCTCTTACAAACTTCCCCCTATAAATCATTTCGTCCCCGAATTTCCCTTCCAAGGGTGGTGAGGATATAGCCATGAAAAACTCCGGCCACTAAGCATGTATGTCGGTCTCCCGCTCCCAGGTTTCGGCCTGCACCCGGCCTTGTTGTCATAGAACTCGTACGAGGGGATTTGACCAGCCTTGAAAAACCTTCATGCTCCTATCAATGATACGAATCATATGATCCTCAAAGTACACATCTACCTCAAGATCAACCTCCTCGGGCTGAAGGATTTGAGACAGGTCTGAATGATAACAACGTAACTGAGATACATGGAAGACATCGTGGATGGCTCTGTATCTCTATGGTAACTGTAACTGATAGGAAACTTGGCCGACTCTCTCCATAATATCAAATGGAACTTCATACATCATTGAAAGTTTACCATGTCTCATGATCTGCATGTGTCCCATGCTTGGAGTAATACACAAGAAAACCTGATCCCCAACCACAAACTCCAAGGGTCTTCTGCGGCGATAAAAATAATATTTCTGAAGATACTGTGTGGTATTCATCTACTTCTGAATCAACTGGACCATTTTAGAAGTCTCCTGCACGAGGCGTCGTCCTAGTAATGCTACCTCACCTTCCTCTAACCAGCACATGGGTGGTCGGCCTGGCCTACCATATAAGGCCTTGTAAGGTGCCATCTCAATAGTTTCCTAAAAACTATTAATATAGGAAAACTAAACTAGGGATATATCATTCTACCAAGATCCCCTATATTCTAGGATGTATGTACGCAGCATATACTCAAGCGCATGTATCTTACGCTCTGACTGACCATCAGTCTGAGGGTGGTAAGCTATGCTCAGATGCACTTGTGTACCCATTGACCTTTGAAAACTCTTCCAGAAAAAAGACGTAAAATGGTCATCCCTATCTGAAACGATAGAACAGGGGACCCCATGAAGACATACGACCTCTCAGATATACAACTTCTAGAGCTCATCAACACGGACGGTCTCCCTGATTGGAAAAAAGTGAGCTACCTTTGTGATATTTTCCACAACAACCCACATGGTATCATTGCCTCGAGGTGACCTCGGAAACCCAGTCATGAAATCTATCGTGACATCATCCCATTTCCATGCTTAAATGGGTAACTGCTGCAAAAGAATGGATGGCCTTTGATGCTCCACCCTCACCTGCTAATAGGTGGAACACCTTGTAACAAAACTAGATACATTCCTCTTCAGTCATGGCCACTAGTACTGACGTCTCAAGTCTCAGTACATCTTGGTAACCCTAGGATGAACTGCCCAAGCTGAAGCATGAAACTCCCACATCATGTCCTCGCATATATCCTGTGGAACCCACACTCATCCATGGAAACCCAATACTTCATCATCGCCTATCGTCCAACCAGGAGAAGGGTTTTCACTGGTCTCCGACTCCCGTAGAACTAGGCATTCTAAATTAGAGTGTCGTCTCATCCTCAATATATCCAGGAGGATATAAGTCACAACTAATGATGAAATATAGGTCTTCCCCTAACTATTGTGCACCTCCAAATGCCTGTTAGAGAACAAATTCATAAGAATCCATTCGCCACTAGCCTCCTGCACTACCTATATCTTAGTCTTCCTTCTTAGTGCATCAGCTACTGCATTACCTTTACCAGATGTATAGGCAAGCTTAAAATCGAAGGACTGAAGGTATTCAATCCACCATCACTGTCTCAGGTTCATGTCACACTGGGTAAATATGTACTTGAGACTTTTTTGGTCTGTGAACACCACAATATGTTCTCCCAAGAGATAATGCCTCTAACAGTGCAACACATGAACAACTACAACCAACTCAAGATCATGTGTCGGGTAATTCCTCTCATGTGGCCTCAACTGCCGAGACCCGTACGCACCTACTCGATCGTCGTACATCAACACAGCTCCTAGAAGAATACCTGATGCATCACAGTAAACTGTATAACTCATCCCATGCTCTAGGAGTATCAGGATTAGTGTTGATGTCAACTTTACCTTCATCTCCTGGAAGGCTGTCTCGCAAGCTTCTGACAAAACAAACTTCACACCCTTATTAGTAAAACCTGTCAATGATGATTCTAAGTAGGATGAGTCCAATATGAAGCATTTGTAGTAACCAGCCAGCCCTAAGAAACACTTTATTTCAAACAGATTCTTAGGCTGCTCCCAAGAAACTACTTCTCTCACCTTCTCTGAGTCTACTGCAACTCCTTCCTGGGAGATGATATGTCCCAGGAAGTGTATTCGGTCCATCAAAAAGTGTCACTTTGAGAGCTTAGAATATAGCTGATTCTCTCTCATTGTAATCAGTACTATCTCAATATGGGTGGCATGGTCATGTCGAGTGTGATAGTACACCATGATTTCATCCATGAATACTACCACAAAAGAATCTAGATAAGGATGGAACACACGATTCATTAGAGCCATGAAAATTGCTAGCACGTTCGTGAGTCTGAATTGTATAACCAAGTACTGATATAGACAATACGTCCTCCTGAAGGCTGTGAGATTTATATCAGATGGTCTAACGTGCAACTGATGATATCTAAATCTCAATTCAATCTTCGAGAACACTCGTTCACCTTGAAGTTGATCAAAAAGATCATAAATCCTTTGCAAGGGATATCGGTTCATAACCCTCAACAGGTTCATCTTTCGATAATCCACACAGAGTCTGAGGGTACCTTCCAACTTCTTCGCAAAAAGGACTAGAGAACCCCAAGGAGAAATACTGGGACAGATAAATCCCTTTGACTGTAATTCCTCAAACTATCTCTTGAGCTCCTGTAACTCAGTTGTAGCCATACTATAAAAATGAATGGATATCGGCACTGATCCAGGCACAATATCAATAGATAAATCCACCTCACGCTCCAATGGAAGACCTGAAATGTCATATAAGAAGAAATCCATGAAACAATGAACCACTGGAGAGAAATCCTTCTAAAAAGTCCCCTGGTCGTCCTGATATAAGCTCGTGATATGGGCTATGATACCACCCCGCACATGATGCTCTGGTCCAGCTTGACTCTCCTGAACATCCCACTCGCCCTTGTATAGAAACACTCTGCCCTCTGGTGACATGAAACTCCCCCAGCGATGATAGCACTCCATAAATTCTCGAAAGTGAACCAACCAGTCCATCCTGAGAATAAAATCATAGCTCGTCATATCTAAGACATAAAGGTCCCAGAGCAAGTGACACCCACCAACCTCAAGGGGGCACTCCTTACACTAAAGCACACTAGCCGATTTAGTTACCAACGGAGTGTCTATATTCATAACATTAGAAGAAGTATAAACAATGGGCACAAGGCTCTCCACAACGAGTACAGATATAAATCTATGTGTATCACCCATATCGAAAAGTTTTGATGTTTTAATAGAAGATACTAGAATAGTATTTCTGACAGTAGATGGTCTGGGATCCTGCTCTTGCAAGGTCTGTTGCACTGCATATGCCTACCCAGTGCCACGACCCTGCAGCACAAACTGGCTCCGCTGAGCTATCCCGCCCGGCTGCCTCTGAGATACTGGTGACAGGCTACCCTGACCACGACCACCATCCCTGCCCAAACGCCCTGATGTATTCCACTTTCCCGACTGGTAAGAAGCTGCTGGTCCATTCCCCAGACATGGAGTCTATAAAGAACCCCTCTCACTATCCACTAGTAGAAACGCCCTACAAAAGCATTGCAGATGACCCATCCTGCCGTAAGCCCAGTATTCCACTGGGTCACGTGGATAGTGTGGTCTCTTGTGCCCCTTATTACCACACTGGTATAACAAGACCTGGCCACCTGAAACATTATTCTGGCTGGTACTGCCACCCTAAGAGAATTCCATCTGTCTCTTCCTCTTACCAGTAGAAATAGTACCAAAAACTAGTGTTGAACCACCCTATCCCACACGACTATCTTCCCATAGGTTCCTCTCAGTAATCAGTACCTGGTTTACAATATCATGTACTGAAGGCAACCAGAAAACATTCACTAGTGCTCGGTTGTCATATCGAAGACCATCCTCAAAGTGTCTAGCTCTCAGCGTCTCATCGGCCACGAGAATGGCTACAAAATGATGATGCTTGGTGAAACGAGTAGAATAATCCATCACCTACATACTTCCCTACTAGAGATTCATGAACCCTAATGCTCAATATTCCCTCAGTGTCTCTTGGAAGAAGAAGTCATAGAAGTAAATTTAAAAATAATCCCATGCCATGTCTCTGTGATGCTCCGTCTGGGTGGTAAAATCCCACCACCTATTGGTGGAGTCACGCATCATATAAGTTGTGAGCTTGAACCTCTGCAATGGAGGCATCTCTAGGTGCTCGAAAATAGTCTGCATCGACCCCATCCATGACTCTGCAGCTTGTGGTCCTCCATCCCTTGAAAACATAGGTAGATGCTACTTCTGGAAGATACAAGTCAGCTCGACCATAAATGTGGCAGCCGGTGGTGCTCCCTGAAAGGTCTGCATGAACTGATTAATGCCTTCACGGAACTGTGCCTCCACGCCTGTGTCCGGTATTACAGATGGCGCTTTATCTGGCTATACTAGATTATAAAATGGTAGCCCATGCCCCACTATCTCCGTAGTATACTTGTTCCCTCTCTCTTGGTGAACAATTCATGGTATTCTCAGTGTCATAAATCTACAATGTCAAATGCACACCATAAATCAAGATATATCACAGTCTGAAAACGAAGGAACCAAAAGGAGAATAGGAGGAAGAAGTCATTTAATATTGCATAACAAGACTACATGGCATGTGTACTAACTACACGGTGTGTACCATACTTCTCTTACCCTTCCCGGGTCCTTTAACACAACCAAGCCACACGGCTACTGTTAAACAAAACTACACTACGTGTATATACACTACAGGACATGTATGGTGTAATTTTCCAACTACCTGTGTCATTTGTGACACGGCCGAATTCTCGGATTGTTCCTACACGCCATGTTATACCCGCACACGGCATGTACACTACACCATTTTCATGCCACATGGTCAGGTCCACACGGTCTGTCACTGGTTGAGACTACATGGCATGTCCCACAGGTACATGATGTGTACTAGATGAGTTTCACCGACCTGTGTTGTTAGTTACACGACCAGAAACACGGATCCAACTACATGGCGTGTTCAATATACACATGGAGTGTACATGAAAGGATAACACTGACTCATGTTGTTAGTTACACGGTCGGATCCTAGGTCAGACTAAACAACGTGTTCCATAGAGGACACAGAGTGTATGTCTTAAGGTCTCCTCTATCCTTGTTTGTTAGTTACATGGGCGGACTCTGGGTCAACACTACACAATGTGTACATTCGGTACACGGCATGTTCACCCCAAGCATTCCCCTTCACCATGTCCCCACTCACACGGTCTATGACATGGGAAGAGACTACACGGCATGTACATAGGTACATGGTGTGTACTCAAAATGTTTTCTTTTCTTCCCAAATAGAAAAACATACACAACGTGTTTAAGGTACCACACAGTGTGTATACTAGGTACTCAAATAGTATGCCTGAAAAAAATCTCTGTAACCCATAAAATACTGAAAAACAACACCTAAGTTCAAAATTCTGATCTGTGAGGGCTCATTCTCCCCGCGCATCAAAGTTTGGCATCTTAAATGTGTTATAACCAGATAAACGTCCAATGATCCACCAAATTTCGGTCAATGAGGGACCACAATCCCCAAAAACCAATTTTTGGCATCCATTCTATAAATAGGATCCTACAATAATACCCTATCAAACTGCAGGTATCAATGAAAGAAACAATCCCAATAGCATGCTTTTACTAGCACAACATCTATCACAACAACATGAAATATCTAATTCACCAACGTGGCATGGAAACAATGCATGGAATGTGATTTATATCATGTGACTAAATGATGCATGAGATAGCACACCCTCATCTCATTTGAGTTGGAACTAAATAGAACACATGAATAAAATACAAATAGTATAATACAAGTGTGTCACCCTTCTATGAAAATCAATTCACCAGTAAAATTGCAAAATTAGAGAAATTGAAAAATTAGAGAAATTGCAAAATTAGAGAAATTGCAAAATTAGAGAAATTTCAAAATTAGAAAAATTCAACACTATTTTACTATTCTCCTGTCGACTGACTACACGGCGTGTAAATATCCACTACCCGGCGTGTAGTTATTTTTTACACCCTTCATCGCCAACATGGCTAAACACCATGTTTATTAATCCCACACATCCAAAAGTAAATGTTCGGTGGAAAATTACACAACGTGTACATCCAAATTTTAGGGTTTTCCCCATTTTTGTTATTTTCTAAAAAACACTTAAGGAAAGGATAAAAGAATAAACCCATACCTCTATAATAAGAACCGGGTTCTTACATTGTGTAACTATTCTCTTTTTATTTTTTTGAAACACAAGGAGGCGTTTAATATTTCATGGATGGGATTGAGCCATAATGAGGGGTCCCACGTATATAATGTCATAATAGGAATAAAAATATGTGTAGATCATTAATCCCATAAAGTTTAATGGAACCCATAATGTAGATATATTTGGGCACATGGGTACTAGGTAATGATATTTATCCTCAGGTAGGCATCCAACATATCTAGGTTATAGAACGAATAAGTTTTTATTAGTTCTGTATTTCCCTTAGGAATGTCATCAAGGTACATTCTATTATATGTATGGATTCATGTCATTCCACTCATCATGGTATATATTGTGAACCTTTGTTTCAAATTATAAAATTAAATAACCTTTTCAGAATACATAATAAATTATACAAATATATTTACAAATAAAATAAATATATAATTCCTTTGAAAAAATTGAAACATAAACTGTGGTATAGAAATGTGATACATTATCTCCCACTAGGTTCTTCTTGACTAGAACCATCCATAGATCCAGCCAATTTAATACATATATTCATATCTTTGGGAAGGAAACATTAAAATGGGTGAGCACAAATGCATAGTAATGTTAAATAAAATAAATATATAATCTTAATCACAAGTATAAGGGTATGATAATATGGTCATGAAAATATAGGATCATACATTTCATATCAAAGATCATATACCTAAGTCATGGCATAATGTTGGGTAGCTTGAAAGACATAAACTATAAGAAAATAAGGAACATTATCTATGAAAGAATAACATAATAGTAAAACATGGAATTTTGGAACATGCATTAGAATATATAATGATTTCTATTTTATCCAAGGAATCACTACTAAGGCCATCATAGTGGTTAGAGTACTTTACTGAATAGGGTTCACACCTCATTAGAACCTTTTATTATTGACCCGAGTTCACTCATCATTCTAGTCATATATTTCTGAATTGATTTCACACCATGTTCTATCCATGTATTACATAACCAATATCAGTCATTAATCTGGACCTATATTAATGAACTAAGATCCTATCTCATCTCAAACCTATAATACTTAACCAAGTTAATTAATCATTTGAGCTATGTATATGTCATGATAAAAAATGATTTACCCAATGAATTAGAGCATGATATAGATCCCAGTGATCTCAAAATAAAATCAAACATACCTGTTCCACAAAATTATAAACAATCATATCTTAACCCGTGAAATTAAATTTTCATCATAAAATTATAATCTTATCATTACCTTTGGAAAATGATAGATGTTTCATAATCATATCATTGAAAGAATAACCCATTAATGGGAAACTAATTTCATAACCATTTATCCCTTGAAGTAGAAAAAGGTTTCATAAATACTATGACATTATGTATAGCCCATTCATAGAGTTAATACGAAGATAAATATTATATCCTTTCAAAAATAGAATGACTAAAATTAATGGATTTAATATTAGATGTAAAATAATTTTTAAAATATCATTAAAAAATGGCTCATAATGAAAATATACTTTCTTCTTTGAGAAAGACATTTTAATACATAAAACCATTTCAAAATAATAATCATATAAAATAACTCAAAAGTTTATAAAGAATACCATAAATCATATTGAAAACCCATTTTCTTTGAAATTAATAAATGAAAATTCAAAACATTTTAAAAACCTGTTTCTTTTAAAATACTATGAAAATTTATAATCAATTAATAATAATGTTTTTAAAACCATTTAATTTAAAATACTATAAAAACATATAATTACGGCCTGAAAGCATTTTGAAAAAAAAAATCATCAAAACTAATAAAAGTGTCATAAAAGTGTTTTGTAAACAATTTTCCTTCAATATTGTGTTTAAAAATATATTATCAAAAATTAACTATTCAAAACATCAATGAAATCTTCAATGAAATGATGGGGGTATATCTATACATGTAATATGAGGTAAAAAGGACATTTCTATTGCCTGGTAAAAAGTTTAAAAAATTTCCTTGTTCTGAAAGTGACAAGAATATTTCTTTTTAATAAATACATAAATAAATAAGTTTGAAAATTAATATTAAATATTATATTATAATGGTAAAATATTTTTGGAAACCCTTTTTATAAAACATGGTTTTGGAGGGACACATATTTCTGAACATATAGATTGTAAAGTTAGGATTTCTTAAAATCACATTCTAAACTATATTATTTAGCAATGAGTACAAAAATGGAACCAAATAAAGAAATATGTCATGAATAACCATAGGATATGAAAACTCTTGATTTTTTTGAGATATAAGTTTTAATATTTAATCAAAGGAATTATAAACATAAGTAATCCTGAAAAGGGATGTGATAGTTTCAATAAAGTATTATCACATGGTATCTTAAGATCATACTCCCAATGTATAAAATAAAAACAAAATCAATCTTATAATATTATAAAAATAAATATATTAATTATATATATATTAATAAACATGAATATTTACCTCAATACAAATTTAGTTGAACAACAAAACATGATTCTAGAAAAAGTAAAAATGATACAAAATTATTTTACCAATATCATAACCATTCAAACATAAAACCAATGAACTAAAGGACATATAATGGATATTTAAATTAAATTAAATTTATATATAATAATAATTCATTAAATCAATGATAAATATACACACCACACAAAATTAATTGGTGATGAATTAATCTTTAATCTCATGGAAATGTAAAGAGAGATGAAGTCCCCTTACATTGTGTCGTGGATCCTGTCGTACTCGATGAAACCTATGATATAATAAATAAAAATTTAGTATAATTCTACCATAGAACCATATTATTATGTATTATAGCTTATGGTGTTTTATTGTGTATTTATATTACATTCTCGTTAATAATTCAATGTTAACATTTCACTTAGCGTCATATCTACTTTGTTTTCCACATTTGTCTTAATTTGTTTTATCATTGGTCCTTATACATATATCCTAATTTCCAAAATGTAAACCATTATTCAAATATAAGATAAATGCAATATTTTTTATTATAATAATCCATATAATATATATGTATGAAACTAGTAACACTATTCATGAAGATGGAAAGTTGTATGTATGCATGAACACTCTTTCTATTTAATTGTCATGTTGAATGAAATAATGTAAAATAAATACATGTATATATATAATTATTAAATTATATTTATTATTATAAATATATATCATATATATTAAAAAAACTAGTCGTTAATAAATTCCATGTAGTGTACGAAAAAATCCCATCACATTTAGGTAGCGGTAGTCGACACTACCTCAATCAAAATTATCTTATTAATATGAAATGGAATATATAAAAAATGTGTTATAAAATAATTGAATAATATTATATGAATAATAATTATAATATATAACATATATAAACTGATTTTCCATAATAATTTCCCCCATGAGAGGCGTTAATGGAAAAATAAAAAATCATTGTTTAGTGAGGTGGTAGTTCACCAAACACGTAAACAATATATTTGTTATCCATTTTATGGAGGTGTGTGTAAGTGTAGTTAAAACACATATTAAAAAACATAATTATATATTGAATATAAATTTTTTTTATATAATCATGTAATAAATGAAGTGGATGGATGGATAAATAAAATAAATGAAGGAGCTTTAGATAAGTTGTTAACTCTTAATCAGGTCATTCTTTTTTCTTTAGGACAAAAGGCATCCTTGGGATAGATTACATCACAATAAAACATTTCTAGAATTAATGTAGAGATGTTTGGATGTTTATTTAGAATATTTCGGTCGATCCTAAGAATTTGTATAGGTGTGAAGAAGAGGGAGTATAGAGACCCTTATTTTTTAAAATAAATTTTAAATCATTTTAACGATAAAAAACATAAAATCATTACAATAAGTGGACCAAAGGATTAGGCTCTTGTTACAACTATGAAAAGTCATATCTTTTACATCATAAAAATAAATATTTATTTAATTCTTTATTATCTATCTTCTTATTAGTCCTTTAATTCTCATTAGTACAAGTACTCACCTGTGGATATACATCAAAATGATGCTGGCTAAAAGCCCAGTTAGAGGATAGATAAGGACATGTAACAACATAACATGAGATTTTCATAATCATTATAATTATAACAAAGGAATATGATTATAATAATGAGATTAATCATTATGAAACTACATGTAATGTAGAATTGGCTAAAATTGATACATTATATCTTACTGGTCAACTACTACACATAGTTGTGAACAATGATAGCATTTTGTTCCTGAATACATCACATTAGATTTTATTTTCATCACATTAAAAAATTAATTGTATTGATATATAATTCGGGGTGCACTCATCACATCATAACATTTACATTGCAATGTATAATTTTGAACATACTTATCACATCACGACATTTAAATTATCTTATATGCCATATAGAACATATATATATCATGAACAAATAGTAATCCCTGGAAATGAATGGGTTGAATTTAATAATCATAAATTAAAACACATTGGGTTCCCATATGTAGGTGGGAATATCTTACTTGATACAAGAATCATCAATATTGAGTGAGAAGTAAAAGGTGTGTTTTTGAAAGAAGTGGTGTTTTGGAAAACATTATTTTTGACATATACCCTACTAGAATACATTTATATCCCTAAAATTTTAATAAAATGATGATGAAATTATTTTTATGTAAAAAAACACTAAAAATGTTTTGAAAGAGGGAAAACTAGAAGAAATAATGTTAGGTTTGAGAATTCACCTTCTATTATGTAAGGACACTCTATTAACATTAATGTACTATAAAATGACATTATATTCTTTAAATAGAAATTCTATAACTTTTTGAACATGAGAAATATTAATTATGGTGTTATTATTTTCTTTTATGGTCCTTTGGATTAGTAATAGTGTTTAACTTCTTTTTTTAGTAGTGTTCTTTTTCTTAGTTTTCAGGAATAGTTCACTTGCACACATGAATGAATGTTTGTGTTTAACATGGATAAACATAAAAAAATAGATATTAAACGTTATTAATGACATTATAAGAGTTAAAAATATCCTTTAGTAAATTATTTTATATAACATTATAAGAAATCATTAATAAAAATTTAATGATGATCGTTTTAGGTTAATTTGGGCAGTTTTTATCACAACCAAGAAATTTTGTTTTATAATTTAGTATTATGTGTAAATATTGTTTACTGAACATAGAAAGGGTTAAGAAATACATATTAAAATCGGTTTTTAACCATTCAATGTTTTTTTTGTCATCGTTGAAGGAGTTTATAGAGAATGGAAGTGCATCACCCATGATGTAGGTAAATTAACACATCACGGGTAACAAATTTATTTATATAATAAAGGAGAGAGATGGAGGAGTATAAGGAATAAAATTAATTTAACATGCTATCATAAATTTATTTCAATAAAAATATATTTATCATGAAATATGGATAATTTATGTTGAGGATAAGATAACAAATAAAATGAAATTTCAATGTAATTTTATAGAAAAAAATAGATAGAAATTACATCTTGAATATATCTTCTTTCATAGCCTTGTTATCAGATATTTTTTGTATTTTTTATGATAAAAATTAATAGTGTAAGTGTCTAAAGATCTCGGGAAGAGATTTGAGCATAATTTGATGTAGGCATAGGGCTTGATATGTGTGACGAATTGTGGTTTTGAGGGGATGTATTTATAGTGGAGAGGAGATGAGTTTTCTCAATATTATATTAACTAATCAATTATTTCTCCAAATGATAAGAAATAGTAAGAATTATTGAGACTAAATATAGTAATAAGTGCATGGATGTTCAATAAAATTTCCATTTACATCATCCATGATTCGACAATGATGCAAAAATTAATTTATTTACGTTATTTTATAAATTATCGAATATTACTATTCACGAAAAATTCCAGTATTTTCTAAAATTCCAAAAAGATCAGACAAACCATTTTTTATGTATACAATTGATAAATGAACTCTATTTTATGAATATATTTTTTTAAATATGGTTACATTAATTTTTAGTTAAAATCATTTTATAACCGATTAATAAAAATTTTAAATTTAAAAAATACTTTTCAAACACATTGAATAAATAAATAAGGTCTCGATATATCATCATATAATCATAAGAAATATATATTGTATTTTATTAATTCATTTTATTAAAATTAATTCTCTTTAAAATTATTAAATTAATAGTTAAATATTCATGACTTACAAAAATACCAACACTATAAGGTAATTATATCATTCTGTCCCTTATTGGATGGATAAATTTTATTTATATTATCATTGGTAAGGTTCTGATTCTCTTGGATGATTTAGTATTAGTAAGGGTCATATTACTATTTAGAAGTGTAACATTACTATTTATATGGGTATGTTACTATTAACAAAAATTAATATTGTCAAATCAGACTCCAAACATTGTACTGATCGAAACCATGTCTGTAAGATTTTTGAAATTAAAATCAATGAAGTGGAACGTTTTTTTAAATGTGACATTGTATTTCATTTAATCTTGATGTGTAATTGTGTTTCCTACAATGATTTAATGTTATTATGACATTTCAATAATAAGGGTTAAATTACATTGATAAATATTTGGGTCATTATATTCTTCCCCCCATTTTAAATTTCACCATTGAAATTTCATTTTAGATAAGAATGTGTGGGTACTTCTACTTTATCACATCCTCTTGTTCCCAAGTTTCTTATTTATACTTATGGGTCCTCCATTATACATCAGCAAGTTTGGTTGTATTTTTTCATAAAACATTAACTCTATATTCCAGAGTCGTCATCGGTTTCACCACAGATGAGATATCATCTTGCAGCTATACCACCTATGAGTTTAGTACATGTGAGGGATATTATGTACATTTTCAGGAATGATAAATGAAAAAATCAAAAACTTGATCTTTATTCGGTTGAAGTATAATATGATAGGTAACATATCCTATATTTTGAAGGATCTTAAAGGGAAAAATTTACATTTGGATTATCTTCCCTTTCATTCAAAACAGCATGACTATCTTTCATTGATATATCCGAAGGAATAATTTATCTCCCACATCGATCTACAAGTCCCTTAAAAGGATGAAATATATATATTTTTCCAACTATAAGAACCGTTGATATGTTTTTGGATGACTTGAACCTTCTATGTCATATCTTGCACAAGATCCTTTCCATGTAGCTTTCTTTCTTCATCTTCATCCCAATAGGCTGGAGTTCAACATCCCTTTCTATACCGAGCTTGATATGGAGCCATATGATTACTTGAGTGTAATATGTTATTTTATAAGAAATCCACCAATGGTAGATAATAATTCCATCCAAATTTGAATTCCAAAAATAACTCTATTATCATATATTAGAGATTTTGATTAGTCTATTTAGATTAGACATCAGTTTGGAAGTGATAAGACGTACAAAAAGTTAATTTAGTACTCAAATCATGTTAGAGAGTCCTCCGTAATTTATAAGTTAAACATTGATCACAATCAATAGAGAGTGGAACCCATGAAATCTCACCACTTCATTCATATATATATATTTACTAGTTTTGCAAGAGAGATATCTTCCCGAATAGAAATAATGTGGGCAGTCTTGGTGAGTTAGTCCACCACGACCCAAATTGCATTATTTCAAATAGATGTATTTGGGAAAACCATGAAAAATTACATAGTTACATTCTCTCATTTCAACATGGGTATAAGAAAATGTTACATCATTACTTCAGGCTTTTTTTATCTCCTTTAATTTTCTAACATATCAAGCACCTTGAAATATATTCTGAAATATCCTTCTTCATGTTATCCCACCAGAAGTGTTCGTGGAGATCTCGGTACATCACGGTGCTGCTAGGATGTATAGATAATGTTTTGAAATGTGAATTGCACAATATATATTTCTTTATCATGGGTGATAAAGAAACACAAAGTCATGTTCCAAACTAAATCACACCATCATTATTTATATCGAACCCTTGTTATTTCCCATCCTTTATTGGATTCACCTTCATTCGTAACTCCAAATCATCCTTTTTTAAAACTTAATATAATCATGGATAGATGTATGGGAAATAATTTGGTCAATTTATGATGTATTCCCTACCATTATGATTTCAAAATCTATTCTTTTCATATCTATAATGATATTCTTTCTCAATCTTCATCATGGACTGCGTAGTAGGTTGTTTTCTGCTTAGAGCATCTGCTAATTTTTTTGTCTTTCTAGGGTGATAATGAATAATGAAATCACAGTCTTTGATTAGATCTACCCATCTGCATTGATTAATTTTTTTCCCTATTTGGTTAGAATATATACTTCAGACTTTGTTGATTTGTATATATGTCACATTTTTTCAACATAGAGGTAGTGACACTAAATATTCATGGGAAACATTATAGTTACTTGCTCCATATCATGTTTTAGGTAGTTATTCTCTATGATATTCAACTACTATGAGGAGTACTCTATCACATTATAATTTCTAATGAGAAAGAAATCCAAGACTTTCTCTAAATAATCACAATATATCAGAAGGAATTATCGACTTTCTGGTACGGTGAGTACAAGTAGAGTGATCAGCCATCTCCTTAGCTCTATTATGCATTCCTCACATTATTATATCTAGAAATACATTAATTATTTCCTCTTTCTCTTAGATATCAGGATTTAAAATCATTATAACTTTATCACAATACATTTTTAGTACCGAGCTAATCCAAGGAAACTGCAGATTTTTGGGACACTAGAGGGTTTTTTCCATTCATAAATCCCATTTTTTGAATGGTCCACATAAATCCCCTAACCTGTGATCACATGGTAAATTAACATGACATTTCCATCCAAAAGTCAAACATACATAACATTTTTTACAACATAACCTCTAACAATTTTGACAAAACATGGATTAAATGTTCTTCATGTTCCTCCATGAACTTGTAGTATTTGAGAATATTATAAAAATTACACTACCAAATATATTCTGAGGTAATGAATAAATAATATATTCATAAAATACATGAAGATTATGGGGGCATTAGCAAGTTTGAAGGTCATCACTAGAAAATCATAGTGCCCAAACCTTTTATAAAATGCAGCCATCTAATTATAATCATTCTTCACATATAGAAGATGATATATAGAATAAAGATCAACCATTGAGAAATATTGAGATCCACTTAACATGTAGAACAATTCAAAAATCCTTGGAATAGAATACATTCTCTTTATAGTGATCTTGTTGATTTCCCGATAATCAATAAAAAACAACATTTTTCTATTATTATTCTCCACAAAGGGCACTGGATCACCCTAAGGTGATGCAATACAGTGTATGAAACCTTTTTCCAAATTCTCTTGTAACTGCTCCTTTAACTCCTCTGGTTTGATAGGATCCATCTTGTAGGTACACATTGAGGTAGTAGTATATCTAGGTATGATTTCTATGGATAGTTCAACCTCACAATTTATTGGATGTCTGAGTAACTACTCAGGATAAACATCAATTTATTCCCTCATTATTATAATTTTTTCTAGGTTGACACTTTCATTTGACTAAAACATTTCGGAAAGGTAATCCTCCTCATATTGAATCAACACCGTCACCGTTGATGGATTTTTAAAAGAGATTAATGATCTTCAATGAATTTTTATAAGATCATGGGATGGTTTATAATAAAAAATATATATCATTTTCCCATTAGTTGATTTTTTATCTGTATAAAGAGATCCAATATATTATGATTATAGCATCAAATTCCACTAATAGAAGCATCATGAGATTTCCTTGAATAATATTCTCACATACACCAACAAGAGAAGAATCCAACACTTCAGTATCAATGATTACACAAATTTTTGTTTTTACATATATCTCTACAACAAGGATTCAGGGCTTCTATTCTATACTACTAGAAAACATACAAGATATAAATGAATGCATAGAACCAGAATAAAATAATAATTTTTCCATTATTGAGTGAATAAGAAGTGTTACATTTTCATATTAATTTACTTGCTCAAAATCTATAGTAGTGAATGAATAAGACTTCCCTTACCTCTCTGTCTTTGGTGTATGATAACATTGATTACCATATAGGGATTGATATTTAGTGCACTCCTTAGCATAATACCCTTGCTCCCAACAATTGTATCATTAGACTAGGGGTGGTGCTCTACATCCCTCTACCACATTCTCCATCAATCTCAGGTCTTTACGAATCTCTTGAGCTCTGTGGACTTCTCTCTCACACTAGAGTCATTTACCTATCCATTTGATACAATTTCCCTGATCTTTCTTCTGATATTTGTTATATGTGGGTGGTTAGGTTTCCTTTCCACCCTTATCATTAGACCCCCCCTTCATGAAACTCCACATTTAGTATCTTATATTCATACAATTTTGACCAATATTAAAACTCCATATCTATATTGTGATCACATCAAATAACTACTTTATAACTCACAAAGTGTCAAATTGTAGGATCCTTATGAATTTGTGGTTTTGATTCACTAATTAATCTATCAATTTTACTATAATTATTGATAACAAATCCTAATGTGTACCTTGCAAGCATTATGAAATTCACTACATAGATCATGATAGATTCTCTATCATTTTTCTTTCGCTCTATTAATTCTATCTCTATATTAATATGTGTATTTAGTGAGAAATAATTGCTAAGAAGAATTTTCTCAATGTCTGCCCAGTCAATCTCTTCAATTCTGTCTCTCGTCCATGTTTTCCTAATAATAAAACACCATTATAGTTGTAACACCTTGAGATTCAATGAGATATATTCTTTTTAATTTCATCAATTTATTTTTACGTACACTACACCATGAGTAGATTTCTCTATACCCAACACTGTATTAGCTTTTAATACACATAATACGATACAGGGAATGTGTTACACACAATTTCAAGTTCATTTGATAGAATTACTTTACGAAATAGTCTGTATCAATTTTTTAAATGTATAAAAATTATGTTTGGATTATGTTATATGTAAAACCAATGGAATCTATTACTACATGCAATAATGATATGCAACATTGACCTTCCTTGACAGCTTTCATTGTAATTAATTCCATGTTTCACAATAAACAATGATTTATTATTATAATGGGACATAAATTAGCTATTATGAATATTATTAACCGTATTTGGAATTTTATATGACATTATCATTCAACATATATATTTTCTATAATGTTATACAAGAAAAAATTCCATTTTTTGGATAAATGATGTATTTTTCAAAAAAATGCAGTTTTACTACCTTTTAATGGTGAATAAATTTTAAATCCCATTTTAAAAAATTTTATAATATAGTTGAAAAAATATATATACTATTTTTATGATGATCATAAAATTTTAATTTGGATTATTTTTTGGTATTTTTGGGATAAAATTGGTATTTTAGTTAATAGTGAAAAATAAAGCATTTTAATTAAAACCTATGTTTTCATCTAATTTATTTATATAGTTATATTATCTTTTAAATATTTTTAAAGTGTAAATATATAAGTTTTTATAATTTAATCAAATTTTGATCATTGGAAGCAATTTAACATTTAAATTAGACATAATCCCAACTCAATCAATTGATAGTTTTTACATCTTAAAAACCAACTTTCTGGTTTTGACAGCAGGAATTAATTATAAATTAATAAATGGAATTTTTGTGATTTAAATTTGGAAAAAATGGAATCTGTATTGGAATCAATGTGGCTAAATTATGTAAATTCGTTATTTTTGTATATTATGAATTATAACTAGGATACTTTTAATTTACAACATTTAAAGGAAAAATTTAAAAATTAAGGTAACAAACAATATGATAAAGATAATAAAATTAACCTAAAACCTTGAAAACTCAATTAGGTTTGATTAATGTCATCCAATATAACCTAATGATCAGAATTGATTAATTTAATTAACTTTGTTCCACAATAGTGATGTAATTATAATTAAAACAATGGAAATTGACAACAAGTCACTCTCTAATATCATAGATGTATAATAATTTTAAAAGAGTGGTAAAACTGATAAAACATCAAAAATAATGATTATATTGTAATATAATGAAATTATATACATCGTTTTCATTTATTTGTATTTTTTAATGAATAAATAATTACCATTTATGAGGACATGATTGTGATGTAGAAATTAATTTATTGATAGAAATATTGACTAAATGGTTGTATAAATATTAGAATAAATATCTTATCAATTAATTAATGTTATCCAAAAATTTTATATGTGAATATTCCGTGTTTATAGTTTACTAAATATTTTGGTTCGAATTTTTCTTCTCTGTGGATTTTAATTAATGTCAAAGTAATGAAAAGTATCAAAATTTGAACTATTGAAATTATATAAAAATAACATATTTTTAGATTATTTAAAAATTGAAAAAATATTTAAAAATTAGAAAAGGAAAATTATATGGTCTAATATTTCACAAATAACCCAATTATGGAAAATTTAAAACACATATGTAAATATTTATCACCATATAATTAGTATAATATTTTTATCAAAAATAAAATAAAATAGATTAAATTAGGATAAATCCAAAAAGATAAGGATTAAAATAATATAAAAACATCTCAAAATTTTATTAGTTTAGAGTATTTCTACCTACACTAATCTTAAATTCCAGATAAATAGTTTGAGAGAATTATACACCAACAAGCAATTTATAATAAATTTATATTTCAAGACATTCCTAATGTTCACCTTCTCTGTCTTATACAAAGATACCACATATACCAATATACTCACAGTTTTGAAGGCCATTAGATCGTCTATAATCTGATAAAATAATATCCCAAAATAACTCCTTCCTTTTTTATTCCCCACTTTTGGTATAAATCCATCATTGAAAGACAATTTTTTCAAATCAAAAAGAGATACTCGAAAAAGTAGTCATTGTTTTATCACCTCTTTCAAAATTAATTTGTTCTTATACATTCTATTCTTATGTTTTTATAATAATAATAATACAATAAATAAATTATATTATACATTCTATGATGTTATTATAATTATGGTAAATCCATTTACCACCTTTTATCCTTCCATAAGTTAACAATATCAAATTTCGTGTATGCATAATACTTATTGTCTCCATGCCATGGTGTAATTTGTTATTCAAGCATGATTAGATTTGATGGTTATAACGAAGATTAAAATGGATGTAGATAATGTATATAACATGATGATTATTCATTATAATTAATATACTATCAAATTTCATACCATTTAACCATTAACTGAGTAATATCACTGCTCGTGCGTACGTAAAACTTACCGCCTCCACGACGCGATGATATTCATTATCCACATTAATCGTTTTAGATTAATTATAAATTATATAAAACATATATGAATTATATATATGACATAGTTGTTATTATATATTTATATATATATATATATACATGAAATTTACTTGTTTCCATTCAATTCAATTATGAAATTAAAACATCGGTCATCCATATGTACGGTATGCCGTCTCCATGGATGGTGTAATCCTTTTCATTTATCTATGTATTATATTTTTTATATACTGAATATATAATATATATAAATCATATTCTAAAATATTTATGTAATTAAATCTCTATCTATATAATTGTATCATGAATAACAAGACAAAACATGTGTGAAAAATAAAACGATTTTTCCCAAAATGTTGCATTAACACGGAATTGATAATTGAACGTGTAATATAACATCATTGGTGAATCATATATGATATCATAAATATTATTTTGGTTATATTAAAAGTACACAATATGTTAAATCAGACTATATAGGAGTTTCAGACACATATAAAACAAATCAGACCAAACGTAAGGGATAATTTCACAATCTCATTATTTTCTAATATTGTTTATACGGTAGTATTTATTGGTGGATATTTATCATCGACATATATTTTTTCTAAATATATATTATTATTTAAATTATTTATCTATTTTTTAAAGTAATTTTTACCCATTTTTTTATTTTACTACATGGTTTGAAAGGAATATTTCTTTCAATCACCAAAAGAGTTACTTTTTGACTTCTCCATCAAAAGTAAGAGGATATCGTTTTTCCAACTTATATAGCACGAATGGTTTTTTAATTCATCATAATTAATTATTTACATGAATATTTTTATAAACTATTTAAATTTAATTCTCAATTAAATTATTTTCTTTGAAAATTGTGCCATATTTTGATAAAATAAAACATTTTCGAAGATGGAAGGATATTTTCTTCAAAATTAAGTTCAACCATTTTAACAAAATAATTTTCCATATAATATGATTCTATTTAAATAGGGTTGTTTTTTATGCCTAATATTACCATGATTTTATTTTTTTAATAATGGAATGAAGTTTTATATATATTATGTTATGATTGAATGAAGTTTATGAAATCCTTTTTATTTCTGGAGTTTTTCTATGATAAATGATTTATTTTTTTGTAGAACATGTAAGAATGATTTCATTATTAGATGGGTGGAACCTATATGACCCTACAATTCATTGCGTAATGATTTATATCTCATTATACAGACATAATGGGAATGTAAAGTAAATATAGTTCAGTTATATTGGTATGGAACTATAAGTAAATCATTTTTAGTAATATATAGATGGAATCACAAGTAATTCCAATTCAATAATGGAATTTTTCTAGTATGATTGTATTCGTAATAATGCAATGGATACAATGGAAATTACATGTTTTGTGTATTTGTTTCCCAAAATTCCAAGTTCTATGCCATGTTATTTTATCATGGTAAATATTCCATTTTGATCAATTCATTATGTACTACCATGATTTATTTCATGATTTGTGATTTTGATACTTAAAAAATATGTTCATGTTTTTACATTATTATATTAATGGTTTTCTTTATGTTATCAATTTTATCCCATAATATGAATTTGGATCACATTGTTTGTGTCTTCCTTTTTCCAGGATAGACAGAATAGTTTTTGGTAGGAAATGAATAGTTTAATATCATTATGGGATATGGAGGAGATATTTCACCATGATAGAGAATTTTGTTCTGTGTTTTAAAAGAATCTAAAATAATATGGTATATGGGAATATATTCATGAAATTTATTATGTATTCTGAAAAAGAAATTCAATCTCCATATACATCAAGAATGGGTAATTTTAGTATGTATCAATGTGATGTTTCAGTCAAAATTTTGATAATAGGATGTATAATCTTAAGTGAGATCCCTAGAGATTCTTCTATGGTATTTCTAGGTATATCCATAAGGGTAAGTCTAAATATAGGTTAAAATCCAAGATTTATGGTAATAATCATGAATAACCAGGGATTAAACCTATGATGTTAGATTTTTAGTGTACTCCCTCATGATTATTGATGTTATTAATATTTTCATGACTTATTTTATACTCTATTTACTTATTTTATATGAAATTTGCATAATTTGTGTTAAATATTAATGTTTTAATACAAAGCATAATTATTGATCATTTTTAGAAATTATCCAATTGATTCAGTTTAATAATTTATTTATACCTCTCACCCTATTATCAAAATTGTGTGGTTATTGTTTTGTAGGATTCCAAATTCAATATACAAAATTTCATTAGAAGGGAGCATGGGCCAATTATTCCATTTGAAGGATCACATTTACCACACAAGATGACCTACAGAATCTGTGAAGAAGCTGGACTAGTCATGAAGATATAATTACAGGGCTCAATCTAGATGTTAAATTTTTATCATTATCCTAAAACGTTCTGGGGAAAATTTACGGAGTCTTGGATAAAAATTTCAAGGCATAACTCTAAAAACAAGGGGCCCAACATATGCTTTGATGTCTAGCCCACCATTCTGGGGGAGAAATAAAATAAGTATAGTATGCATGACATATCTCAAGATGTAAGAATCCAATAAAGCTAATATTTTTCATTGTGAAAGAGGAGATATGTGCGGCCAACTTTTTTGAGGAAATAATTTGGTTTTGAAGGCATCTTCCTATTCAAAAACCATTTCATATTTTTGACATCAAAAAGACTGGATTGAAATGGACAGATTAAAATTGTTTAATCAAACGACCATAACTATAGATAAGTAGGTCCAAATGAATCAAAAATTTGAGAGGGGTCGTCTAGTTTTATTATCTACTACTTTGAAAAAGGAGATATATGAAGATTCAGCTGTATGAATAGCCAACATAGCGATGCAAATGGAGGGACAAATTGGGAATGTAAACTGTCCATTCCTTGGGCTATAAATACTCTCCTCTTCTCTCCTTGAGAAGGGAAGGCATTTCAGAAGAGATGTGAACATATTGGCATGACCAAAGCCTTGAAAAAGGCTTGGGAGGACCTTCCATACTCATGTTTTCACTTGAGAGACCTTTCTTCCTCTCTTTGATTTCACTTACTTTCGCATTCTTCGTTTTTGTAATCTTGTAAGTCTCTTTCTTTCTAATTCTATATTAATGCATGTTACTTCTTCAATATCTATTATTCTCATCCACCTACTATAGTTTAATATTTATGTTCTTAATATAGTTTAAATTCAGTTGAATCCCTTTCCCTTCTTTTTCTTCCTCATTCAATCAAAAAACCGATTTTATTTTTCTTCATCGTTTCTGTGTGTGTTTGGCGCACTACTCTTATCTTGTCCATTTCTTTTTCGTCTCTTTATAATTCATAACCATAAAAATATATTACCAGATTAATTAAAATCATAATGGATGAGTAAATATCTCATTGGGGTGAGTTTTAATTTAGGTATGTTAAGTGATTGAGAGCTTTCACTCGATTAGTATTCGTTGAATAAACATTGTGTATGTTGGACTTAGCATGTCATGGATTAATGACGTGTTTTGATTAGCCCGTGGTTACCATGGATTATTGGAAACATAAATACACTACCATAAACAATATATGATCAATATTAGAACCCTATTCTATGTTAATGATTGGATTAAAGCCTAAACACATGGGAATTCAAATCAACGTCAACATGTGACATAGGTGTTAATTTAAATGCAATATAAAGCAAATATCAAGGATATCAGAAGCTAAAAATACCTAATTATGAACTCACCGCAATCATTATAAATTTTTAAATAAATCATAATAAATTAGTCATTTAAATTAAACAATGAAAACAAACACCCCAATTGGAATACAATTAACTAAAAACAAACGACTATTAAAAATTATCATCTCTGAGGATTCGACCTGAGTACTACTATACACATTAGCAGAGCATAGGAACCTTGAGCGGTCAATCGGGGAAAATCATCCATGCATTTAAAATGGAGTTGTTGCTAGGGATGGTGCTTTAATTAGTCATTAGTTTCTGTTTATTGCCAAAAAAACCAAAAAAGAAACTTTTTTAAAAAAAAATTAAAAAAATATACAAAGTAAAACTCGTCTTCCTCTAAAAAATAATACACTGAAAAAAACACAAAGGCCCATCTTCCAATTTCTTCAAGAATCTCTCTAAATGCCTCGTAGCCTTCCAAACAATCCCTCGGATTTGTTTGACCCTGAAATTGAGCGAACACTTCACGAAATTAGGAGGAACATAAGAGATAATCCAATAATTCAAGAACCAGTCCTTGTCCAACCAATTGAATTAGATATATCCAATCCAAGGGAACAAACACATAAATAACTCACTGCCACTGATATGAATTACCAACCTCTTGGTATTCAATATCCAAACATAGAGGCTGACTTTGATCTCAAATAGGGTTTGATTCATCTTCTTCCTCACTTCCACTGGGTAGCTGGTGAGGATCCACATCTCCACCTTAATGAGTTCCAAGTGGTGTGCCCTGCCATGAAGCCTCAAAGGGTTTCTGAGGAACAAATCAAACTTCGAGCATTCCCTTTATCTATAACTGACACTGCTAAGTCATGGATCTACAACATACCTCCTCATTCCATAACCAGAGGGAATGACAGGAAGTGACTCTTCTTTGAGAGATGTTTTCCTGCTTCGAGTACTGCTTCTATCCAAAAGAAAATAAGTGGTATACGTCAATTCCCAAGGGAATCACTCCATGAGTACTGGGAGAGGTTCAAAAAATCTTGTGGAAACATGTCCAAACCATCAAATCCCTGACCAAGTCTTGATCCAATACTTCTATGAGGGGTTATTGGCTATGGAGAGAACTCAAATAGATGCCGTAATTGGCAGTTCTCTTGTTGATAAAACTCCTATAGCTGCAAGAGATCTCATATGTAACATGGCTGAAAACACACAACAATACCATACATGAGCACATTCTCAAGTCAAGCAAGCCCAAGAAAATCAATCAATTGAGCCGAACAAGATGACTGTGTGGATGAGTGAACTTACAAGTCTTGTGCGACAACTATTTGTGGCTACAAAATCTCCAACATCGTCTTCTCCACAATCAATGATTCTGGGACATGTCAAAAATTCTAGAATCCGAAACTCTTCATCTCATCCAACTGACACATGTCCACAACATCAAGAGGATCAATCATATTCATCTGGACCAATGGAGCTCAGTGCAGCATATGCTCAGCGAAACACCAACCCTCAACTATCAGGTTAGTTTTTTAGAAACATCAACCAACCTCACGCTGAGCCCTTATCTTCTTCCTATAACCAAGGCCTGAGGTATGGTAATACCATCTCTTATCCACATCAATTCCCGGCTCAAAAACCAAACCAGTTACAATACGATTAAGGTGTTGGTAACTTCTAACAACCTTATCCTTTTCTTCCTCCACCTCATAGGAACAATCCTCCTCCAGGATTATTTATCCTAGTGAGCCTTCCCAATTCCAAAACCAATACAATGGATTTCCCTGGAAAAAAAAATCAAGGTAATCCCAATTCGGGACAAGCCACTTCTTCTAAGAAATAATGGGAAAGTGCAGTGGACGATCTTTCCACTTTCACCTGTTATAGCCTCAAGAACATTGAAACCCAAATTGGAAAACTTGCATGCCACCTTAGTCAGTAGAATCCATCAAATTCATCCCATCTCCTAGATCAACCATTACCCAACCCCAAGGGTATTGTAAGTGAAATTTCACTTAGATCGGGAAAGAAAATTTATATGCATCAACATAAGTCTTCCAACCCTCCGTTGAATGTTGACCTAGAAAATGTAAAGAAAAATAAAATTGAAAAGGAATATGAAAGTATTCCCTCACCTCCTTACATTCCACTTGGGAACCCAATTACATTTCCCCAAGCAGTTTCTCAAGGATTTTTGCACCCACAAAAGCCAACTTAGGACCTTTGAAAATGTTTCCACCCAGCATTCTATTCCCATGAAGTGAAAAGATACAGGGACCTATATAGTCCCATGCCAAAT
The DNA here is from genome assembly GCA_963277665.1 of Viscum album. Lineage (NCBI taxonomy): Eukaryota > Viridiplantae > Streptophyta > Magnoliopsida > Santalales > Viscaceae > Viscum > Viscum album. Next base: position 138,605,447 of record OY728139.1, read on the forward strand.
TGGAAGTTCAAACATTGATGATGAAATCATAGACCTAGGAGCCTCAATTAATGTCATGCCAAAATATATATTCTCCAACCTTGGTCTAGGTACCTTACATCCAACAGGTGTTGTCATTCAGTTATCCAATCGATACATGGCCAGTCCTGAGGGAATAATTGAGGATGTCCTTGTCCAAGTCAATGATCTTATCTTCCCTGTTGATTTCTATGTCCTTGACATGGAAGGTGAGACGAACTCTTCTCAATCTCCCCTAATTCTAGGAAGACCATTACTCATGACTACGAGAACCATGATTGATGTCCATTCAGGCATCTTATACATGGAATTCGGTAACCAACTAGTCAAGTTCAACATTTTCCAAGCCATGCGATACCCATATAAGGATCACTCTGCATTCTCATTCCATTCTTCTAAGGATACCTTTGAGAGTCAATTGAACCCCATTCCATCGTGTTCTTCATGTTCAAATGAAAATGTATCTTGTGAAATTTGCACCATGATTAACCAAGCCATAAATGGTGAAGTTGATGTGGACCTCTCATTTATAGACTCCATCAATCTAAAGGTACATGAAAACTCTCTTGAAACCCACATCAACTCTGATCTCTACTGCTCCACCTTGTAATGTATTAAGGAGAATGAATTTGAAGCAACTGAAGTCCCTTCCTCCATTCTTGAGTTTTCTATCCCACAAATAGAAGATGAGACTAATCTAAAACCTCTTCCTGAACACCTAAAATATGCATTACATTTCCATGATCACTCTTATAAATTCATTGTCTCTTATTCACTTACCGAAACTGAGGAGTCCAATCTTGTTCAGGTGTTAGAGGAAAAAAAGGCCTTAGGATAGAACCTAGATGCCATACCAGGAATCAACCCTACCCTTTGCATGCATCACATCCATCACGAGGAGACTTCGAAACAAATTAAACAACCACAAAGAAGTCTCTATCCACTCATACTTGAGGTAGTTAGGGAAGAGATCACCAAAATTCTTCAATCTGGTATTATCTACCCAATTTCTGATAGTTAATGGGTTAGTCCAATTCATGTTGCACCAAATAAGGGTGGTATAACTGTTGTCACAAATGAACATGGGGAGGTAGTCACTACTCGATTGAAAAAAATGGCTTGTGTGAATCGACTAATGGAAATTGAATGTTGAAACAATAAAAGATCACTACCCTCTTCCATTACTTGATCAAATGCTGGAACGATTAGCTGAAAAGTCACACTATTGCTTTCTTGATGGATACACTAGCTACTTCAAAAGAAAAATTGAACCTCAAGACCAAGAAAATACTACATTAAAATGCCCCTTTGGAACATATTCATATAAGAGAATTCCTTTTGGCCTTCGCAATTCTTCGGCAACATTCCAGGGGTGTATGATGAGTATATTTTCTGAATTCATTGAACACTTCATGGAAGTCTTCATGGATGACTTCACCATTTATGGTGAGTCATTTGAATCTTGTTTTAATTCAATATCTCTAGTCCTCCAAAAGTGTGTCAAGTGCATCCTTGTGTAAATTTTTTAAAAATGCCACTTCATAGTGGAAAATGGGATTGTTGTAGGGCACACAGTTTCAAAAATGGTATTGAAGTTGATCATGCCAAAATTGAATTGCTCCAAACACTTCCTCAACCCACTTCTGTTCTATACGTCCCTTCATTTCTTAGTCATTCCTGATTCGATCAGAGATTCGTCCATAACTTCAATAGGATTTCCCTCCCACTCACTCAGTTAATCCAAAATGAAGTCACTTTCTATTTTGATGTGTTTTGCAGTAGATCCTTCACTGAACTCAAAACTTCTCTCACATATTCCCCGATAATCCAACCCCCAGATTGGTCCTTACCCTTTGAATTATTGTGTGACACTTTTGATAGAGCTGTTGGGGTTGTTCCTGGTCAAAGAAGAGAAAGAAATCCTCATGTCATCTTTTATGCACCAAAAATTTTTGCTGAAACTCAATCTCACTACACTGTCACTGAAAAAGAACTTTTAGCCATTTTTTTGCCTTAGACAAAATCTGGCCTTATCTCTTAGATGCCAAAATCAAATTCTTCATAGATCATTCTTCAATAAAGTTCTTACTAAAGAAAGGTGATTCCAAACCGAGGCTAATAAGATGGATCTTAATGCTCCAAGAGTTTGACTTTTAAATAAAATATATACTGGGAAAAGAAAAACATGTGGCTGATAATTTGAGTAGAATTTCTAATTATTCTCATTCTGAAATCATCGATCCTGAATTCCCCACTAAAAACCTTTCATCTCTCACTCCAAAGTTACCATGGCATGCCCCAATTGTAAATTACTTGGTTTCCAGTGTTTTTCCTGAAATTTTTTCAAAAGAACAGAAAATGATGTTGAAAAGGGATTCAAACCACTATTTTTTGGATGAAAATAAACATTGGAAAACTGGGTAAGACATGGTAATGAAGATATGTGTTGATAAAGATGATCATTACTCTATTTTATAATTTTGTCATTCAATACCTAGTGGTGGACACTTTGGACAACAAATGACCTCCCGGAAGGTCCTAGACTCTGCATTCTTCTGGGAATCACTCTTCAACGACTCACATGAGTTCTGTCAATCCTATCCGACATTCCAAAAGATTGGCAGAATTTCAAAGAGAAATTAAATTCCCCAAAAGCCTTTAATTTTATCTGAGATCTTCGATGTTTGGGGTATCGATTTCATGGGACCATTTCCCCCTTCCAATGGATTCTCATGCATCCTTCTTCCAGTTGATTATGTTTATAGGTGGGTTGAGGAAAAACCCACTAGAAGGGATGATTCACATACTATTAGTGAGTTCCTGAAGACACATGTCTTCCACTGATTTGGCACACCTAATTCCTTGATAAGTGACTTAGGAACCTACTTTTGTAATAAAACCATGGAATCACTTTTGACAAATAATGGGGTTGTACAAAAAAACATCAACTGCATATCACCCCAAAAAAACTTTCATGGCTTATCATCTTAATTGAGAAGTGAAAAGAGTTCTTGAGAGAATTGTAAAACCCACCAGAAAATACTGGCCTGAAAGACTAGGTGAAGAACTTTGGGCTTATCGAACTACCTATAAATCACCTTTTGGGATGTATTCTTATAGGCTAGTTTTTGGTAAATCATGTCATCTACCAGTTGAAATCCAACATAATTATTTCTAGGAATTGAAAATATGTAATTTTTATCTTGAAAAATCCAGATAAGAACGATTGTTGCAATTGGATGAACTGGAGGAGATTCGACTTGATTCTTATGAGAATTCTATTCTCTAAAAAGAAAAATTCAATGAAATCCATGATAAACACATCCTAATAACGGTATTTCATGAAGGTTAAAAGGTAATTCTCTTCAGTTATCGATTTCGGCTTCACCTAGGTAAGCATAGTTTTCGTCGGGAAGGTCCTTTTGTTATTACTAATGTTTTCCCATTTGGTGTCGTGCGAGTCCAAGACCCCTCTTCCAAAAGGACATTCCCAGTTAATGGACATCACATAAAGCATCACCATGAGAGGACACACAATCCTAGATCACCATTGACTTCAACTGGATCCCCAACTTCTCCAGTCGACTAACCACTAGATGAAGATGGAGACCCACCAAATCAAAACCAGGGGGAACCTCTTTCTATTTTACTATCACTTTATCTCTTCGTCTCTTGACCTCTTTCTTCTTCTACCTCTCTCTTTCATTTTTTACCACTTTCTTTATCAAAACCTTTCTATTTTTACTTTATCTTTTGTTTTGGTGTATCTTTATAAAAAACAAACAAAAAACAAAAAAAAAACACAAAAAAACAATCACTTAAAAAATACAAAAAAAATTATGAGTCATGCTTATGCACCATCGAGTTTTGAAATTTTGTCCAACCATTTTGGGGAGTTAACAGACATGTTTTCATCTCAAAAGTTTTTTATTTTCATCATGACTTAGGATAAAGAGTGTGGTTTCAATATTAAAAAATTTGAAGGATCAATTGTTGATTTGGAAAATGCTTTTCAAAAACTGTGAGGAACAACATTTGATTTCATGCCAAGGCCACTTATGCCCATCATTTTAAAATGTTTGTTTTCACCCCCATTAGTGAGTCTTCAGTTTGTGGACCTTCAAGATGAATTTCTTACCTTAGTGTGCATTAATATGATAGAGGCATTTTCTTAACCACATGAGAATCACAATAGCCAAATAGACTCCCATTTCCCTTACATTAATCCTCCTTTTGAAAGCCCCTTCGAGCCTATGAAAAACTTTTCTTTGATACCCACATTATAAGCCCAATACATTTTCCCACCCAATATCAAAATGGATTTCATTGCATAATATTTTGAAATTTATGTGTGGGGGAATGGATTTCATTGTTTGGGTATCCTATTACTGATTTTTAATGAGTTATCATCTGCTTGAGAGAAAGCATCCATTTCTGTGTGGGCTAGAGGTTGTCATTTAGTGTGTATTGGGGAATATAATGCACTTACATTTATGTAATTTCGTAAAGGTACTTGAAAAGTGTTAAAAAAACAAAAATGATTAAAAAAATAAATTTTTTTAAAAAAATGGGTTGTGTATTGGGTAGGTCAACAATCACTCTTCCTCAACCTTTGATCTTGATATAACTATTACAATTAGTGTCGTGAGTAGATCCAATATGGGTTGGTATATGATTGTGAGGTCTTTTAAATGGTCAACATTCGAAAAAACAATGAAATAAAAAGGAAAAGAAAAAAAAGAACACTTGTATTATATTTTATTGGGAGAAGTTTCATGTTTTGTAAATATTCCATATTCTCATTAAGTTCATATTTTATTCCTATGTTGTGTCTTTATTGACACAATCATTCCATTTTAAAAATGCGTATTCATTTCTTTTGATGTTTTATTTTTTTAAAATGTGCATTGCTTAATCTATTTTGGTGTTTTAAACCCTTTATTCTCTCTATTTGACATTATATTCCTACCATCCCATAGCTAAATAAAAACCCCATAAAAATACCTATTTATTCTTGTGAACATTGTATAGGTATTTGAAGCTGAGAGATCTTTCAAACTCTATGATTTTCACATTTTGTTTGTGAAAGAGTGAACCGCCACAAATGATTTTTATCATATTGAGAGGTGTGATTTTAGAGTGTCCACATTTTCCATTTCTAGATTTGAGCATGAAAAAATGAATTAGTTTTGGAACATTGTTTATGTAACAACATGTTGTGGAATTCAAAATGGATGAGTGAAATAGTCTAAACCTCCCCTGATTGAAGAAAACAAAATTTTAATATTTTTTGGGGAGTAAAAATGATTTTGTCATGTTTTTATATTTTTTTCACATGAGGACATGCACAATACTATGTGTGGGGGAGTTGATTTTATTAATATTATCAGTACCTATTATATACTCCCTTTACTTATTTTATATGAAATGTGCATAATTTGTGTGAAATATTAATGTTTTAATACTAAGTATAATTTTGAGCATTTTTATAAATAGTCCAATTGAGTAAGTTTACTATTTTATTTATACCACTCACCCTATGATCCAAGTTTTGTTATTCTTGTTTTTTAGGATTAATAATTCAATATAAAACATTTCATTAGAATGGATCATGGGACAATTATTCCATTTGAAGGATCACATTTACCACACAAGATGACCTACAGAATCTGTGAAGAAACTGGACCAGTCATGAAGATTGAATTACTGGGCTCAATCTAGAATTTAAAATTTCTTTATTCTCCTCAAATGCTCGAGGGACAATTTAAGGAGTCGTGTCTATAACTTTCAAGGCCAAACTCCAAAAAAAGGGCCCAACATATGCTTTGAAGTCCAACCCACCATTCTGGATGGGAGATAAAATCAGTACAGTATGAATGAAATATATCATGATGTAGGCATCCAATCAGGCTGATATTTTGTAGTGTGAAAGAAGATATATAGGCAGCCTAATTTTCTGAAGAACTAATTCTGTTTTGAAGGAATATTACTATCTAAAAATCATTTCACATTTTGGACATCAAAAAGACTGGATTGAAATGTACAGATTCAAATTATTTAATCAAATGGCCATAACTTTTGGTCCATAGGTCCAAATGACTACAAACTTTGAGAGGGGTAGGCCAACATTATTATCTAAATCATCTAAGAAGGAGATATTAGAAGATTTATCTGTCTGAATAGACAACATGGCGATGAAATTGGAGGGACATATTGGGAATGCAAACAGTCCAGTCCTTGGGCTATAAATACTATCCCCTTTTCTCCTAGAGAGGGGTTGGCATTTTAGAAGATAGTAGAACATATTGGAAAGAACAAATCCTTGAAAAAGACGTGGGTGGACCTTCCATACTTATGTTTTCACTTGAGAGACCATTCCTTCTCTCTTTTTTTCACTTACTTTCTTGTTCTTCGTTTTTGTAATCTTGTAAGTCTCTCTCTTTGTAATTCTATTTTAATGAAAGTTACTTATTCAATATCTCTTATTCTAATCCACCATCTGTAGTTTAATATTTATGTTATTAAAATTCTTTAAATTCAGTTGAATCCCCTTCCCTTCTTTTACTTCCTCATTCAATCGCAAATCTGTTTTTAATTTTCTTCATCGTTTGTGGGTGTGTTCGGCGCACTACTCTTATCATGTCCCTTTCTTTTTCATCTATTTATAATTCGTCACCATAAACATAATTACCAGATTAATAAAAATCTTAATGGATGAGTAAATCCCTCATTGTGGTGAGTTTTATTTAAGGTATGTTAAGAGATTTATAGCATTCGTTCGATGAGTATTCGTTGAATTAACATTGGGTATGTTGGACTTAGCATGTCATTGAATAATGACTTGTTTTGCTTAACATGTGGTTTCCAGGGATTATTGGAATCATAAATATACTACCATAAACAAGATATGATCAAGATTAAAACCCTAAGTTTTGTTAAGGCTAGTATTAAAGCCTTAACATTTGGGAATTCAAATCAACGTCATCTTGTGACATGGTTGTTAATTTAAATGTAATATAAAGCAAAGCTCAAGGATATCACAAGATAAACTAACCTAATGGTGACCTCAACCCAATCATTATAAATTTGTTAAATCAATCATAATAAATTATTCATTTCAATTATGCTCTCCAAACAAACCACCCAATCAAAATACAATCAACTAAAAACAAATGACTATTAAAAAGTATCATCGTTGAGGATTCAACCCGAGTACTGCTATACACATTAGCAGAGCACCTGAACCTTGAGCGGTCAATAGGAAACAATAGGCCGAGCATTTAAATTATGTAGTTTTCATAGTATGATTTTTCCCTCTCAATATATTCTTTTTGGATTTTAGATAATGTGTTGGACCCAATGGAATTGTGTTAATGATAAATTCACTAGGAAATGAAAGGATGTTCCTCCTAGTAAACCAAATGTTATGGGATATGGATTGAAAAATATTATTACTATAATTAGATAATCTATTAATCATTCTGGATTTCCAAATGATTAGGGAATGGAACAACATTCTTTGGAATTGTTCTCGAGGAAACATCTCCATTCTTTTAGTGGGTCTTCTAATCGAATTGTTTCTAAATAATGGATTAATACCACTGAAATTATTTTTTCCATCCTTCACTATTCCAAACATGATAATTTCATTTTAGTTCTTTATTATATATAAGGTGATGCAGATCGGTGGTGGACTCTAATAAAAAATACAAGGGAACAAGATGAAAACGAATCCATGATATAGAATGAGTTCAATAACATATTTTTAAATATTACATCCCTTGTATTCATTGAAAAAATATAGAAAATGACTTCGTTGATCTTAAAAAAAATATGATGAACCAATTGGTTTATAAAAGGTTAATTCTACAAGACTTCCCAGGAATTATTATGGCTTTTTCATCCAACTTAAATGTAAATTTGATTGATTCTTCTGTGGCATGAAACCATGTCTTCTAATGGAATTATATTTATGAGACTTTAGTATCTATGAATATATTTTTTGTTTTTCTATCAAGTTATTGATTGATTTTGTTGTTAAATATCAATCTCATGGTTTTGAGAGGAAAAAAACCTTAAGATCAAGGGAAAATATAAAAGATTATGAAAAGAAGATAAATGTTTCTATATGCTCAATGCATGGAAAGTATCACATTCTAGATTGTATTAAAGGGATTATAAATTTTTTTATGTAGAAAAACAAGGTCATTGAGCAGTTGAGTGATAATTTAATTGGAAGAAGGTTGCTAATTATGTGAATAGAGAAATGACTATGAAAATTTCACCACCAACAATTCAATGCTACAAGTAGAAGGAAATGTGGAATTATGTGAACCAATGCCCTAATCCAAGGGTTACGGATGATGATTAAAACCATATACCTCATATAGCCAATGCTAAAGGAAAATCACATGTTATCACTATTGGTCATGTTGAGTTTGGAAAGGTAGTAGTGGAATTATTTTGTGATCATATAATGGGATTCCAAATTAGTGTTGTAGAATATATTTTACAGTATTATAGAATAGTATAAAAACTATGTACTGGTACATTGTGTATTTCCATCAGTGTATGTTGTCTGTAACCATGAATAGTTATTGAAATATTTTTGGAATGCACATGACATACTCATAATGAAGAGATAAAGAGATAATGAAATGTTTGATAGTATTAATGATCTGATGAATTATATAAGCACAAAGTAATATCATGGTTAGTGTTTATATATATTTTTTGTATATTTTACTATATTGAAAGAGTTAATTTAGATAGAATTCATGTTTTCAATAAGTTCTTATGGTCATTCTTGTTATTCTCATGTTTCACGAGTATAAATTATTAAGGTATTCACATGTTTTGAATATGAAAACCAAGAACCACCTTATGAGTCAGTGGAGATAAATGTCAAGTTTTTTTAGTCAACCTCTTTCGAAAGATATATAATTTTATTTTTTGGATGTATTATAAAATTATCCATTTACGTATATTATATGTTATATTATGGTTTATGATTTTTAGATTAATGTATTATCTCACTATAGGTGGACTTATACATGTTAGATTAGTCGTGGTAACATTTTTGTTGAGATATATGGAATGACCTAATATTCTACCAAATGATCTGCTAACACATCACGAGTGAAAATTTCCACATCATTTATTTAAATAAAAGATGATGTGGAAATTGTTTGTGGTACAAAAAATTATGAGATTGTAGCAAAATCAATTAAGTATTTATTATAATTCAAAATTATTCAATATTATATAAAGGATCTTAGAAACCAAAAAGTTTATCTTGTTACCTTCTTATCCAGGTAATCATATTGTGTTGTAAAAAATCATATATTTATGGATTTATGGTAGTTAACTTTCTCAAAACATTGTACTATATCACTATCCATCAGAACAAGATGGTTAAATTTTTCTTTTATATCCACATTTTCACTTCCTCCTATGTTCTCTTATGTGGAAGCCCAATGATGAGATACATTGGATTAATTTTATTCTTCTAAATTACATTTTAAAAATGATATTTTATTATTCCTGTTTATGATGTTGGTTTCAATGAATGAGATTTTTAAATATTAAACCATTTATAACTCTGAAAAATTTCAAGGGAGAAATTAATTTTAAAGGGGGTAAAATGTAACTCCCTAATATTTTATTAGATATATTCTATTCAATATATTATATATCTTGTGTAGTATGGAACACAAATATTATCTTGTTCTTTACATAACACTGTATAGGCTTGATGTTATACAAAACAATAATGTCCTTGTGTTACACACTAGGTCATATTCTTTTAATAGAATTCATTTCACACAACAATGGACATTTTTTTGAACGTATAACAGAAATATGGTTTTATTATGTTATATGTAACACCAAAGTATTCCTTCAATGCATGTGATAAAAACATGGCTTGTGTTACACATAAGAGCAACATTCCATGATATCGTGTGATGTACATAATATCGAGTTTCTCTAAATAATGATATATTATTAAAATATGATTTAAAATAGTTATTTTGAATAGTACAAGACACATTTTTTATTTTATATAACATTTAAATTCATCTTATTTATTTTATAGAATTTGATATATGAAAATTTTCTAATTCTTTGATAATGTGTTTTTTATAAAAAGTCATTTTTCCTCCTTTTGATGTAACATTAACTTTATGTCTAGTTTATATATTCTATATGAAAAAATAAGCATATTCATTTGGATAGGGACATACAAATTTAACTTGGTTGAATTTTTGGTATTTTTTTATTAATGTCATGTTTTCATGAATAGTGAAGAATACAACATTTTAACTTAAAATTACTTTTTCATCTAATTTTTTTATAGAGTTAGATTATATTTTTAATAGTTTTTAAGGTGTTATTGGATTATTATTTTTAAATTAATTCAAAATTTTTCATTCGTGGTAATTTAACATTTAAATTGGAAAAAAACACAAGTCAATATTTTGATTGATTTTACTTCTTCAAAATCCATTTTCTCTTTTTGAAAGTGGGAATTAATTTTAAATTAATTATAGATAATTCATGTTTTTGCATTTTTAAAAATTGATTCCATATTTATCATAAGTGGGTCCAAATTATTTTAATAGTTTACTTTTTTTTGATAATTGTCACATTAACTATAATAATTTTTATTTACAACACTTGTAGGTAAATCTGGTAAATAAGGATAACCAACAATATGATAAAGATAATAAAATTAACCTAACACCTCCAAAAATTATTTTATATGAATTAAAGTCTACCAAAGTCACTGATGGTTCATAATTTATTAATTTAGTATAATTTTTCCCTGAAATTGATATAATTATAATTAAAACAAATGAATGTTAAAATTGTCATTATCTAACCTCTTATACATATTATAATTTTAATATAGTAATGAACATGATAAAACATCAAACTTTAATTGTCTCATGAAATATAATGAAATTATAAACATCATGTAAATTTTCATAGAATTGTTAAATATTAAATAATTAACATTAATAATGACACAATAGTCATTTTGAAATTATTTTATAGATATAAATAGAAAATAATTGGTTTAAAACATAATAAAATAAATATCATATAAACTAATTAATTTTATCCCACAATTTTATAGGCAGCAATGAATTTTTTAGAGTGTATTAATTATTTTTCTCCAAAATTATCTTCTTTTTGGATTTTATTTAATGTCAAATAAATTAATATTGTCAAAATTGACACTATTGATATTTTATAAAAATATAATATTATTTAATTATTTAAAAATCAAACAAATATTTGAAAATTACAAATTGAATATTATATGGTATAAAATTTCATAAATTATCCAATTATAGACAATTTACAATTCATATGTAAATATTTATAACCATTTAATGTTTAGAATATTATTACCACAAATAAAATTTACTATATTAAATAAGGATAAATTCAAATAATAATGTTTCAAATAAAATTAAAACATGTAAAAATATTATTCGTGGAGAGTATTTTGAACCATAAACAACTTATAATAGAAATAAATTAATTTGGGAGAATTATAAACCGAGTATAAATTTATAAAAAATTAATAATTCAAGACTTTCCTAATGTGCACCTCCTCCAACTTATAAAAGGCGACCAACACTACCCACTTACACAAACATTTATAGTTCATTAGATCATCAAAACTTCGATCAAATAATCTACCAAAATTCATCTATTTCTCTTATAGGCTATGATATTTTTCTTATACCCATCCAAGGGATACCTTCCATGCAATTCAAAAGGAGATACTTGAAAAATAGGTAATTATTTTTTCACCCATTTCAAAATTCATTTCTTCTTAAACTTCCTATTATGATGGTTTTCTCATGATAAAGTAATAAGTCCAATATCATATAAAATATTTAATGTTATTGTAATTATGTTATAACCTTATACATCCTTTTCTCCATCCTACGAATAAAAATATCACCAAGCATTTGTGCGTATGGATTACCGTCTCCACATCATAGTGTAATTTGTTATTCAACAATACTGACATTGGATGGGTAAAATGATGAGTATAATAGATCTAAATAATTAATATAACATTATAATTCTTCTATATAATTTATATACCATCCAATTTTATACCATTTAACCATTAAGTGAATGATAACGTTGCTCGTGGGTACATACGACTTACCATCCCCACGATGTGATGGCATTCAATTTTCACGTTAACCATTCATGATCAATTATAAATTATATTTAATAAATAAGAAATAAATTTATGAAATAATATTTCTAATAGATATATATATATACTCTATTTACATTCTTCTATTCAATTAAATAAGGAAATAGAAACAACGATCATGTGTACGTACGACCTACCGTATCCATGAATGGTGTATTCCATTTCATTTGTCTATCTATTATATATATATATATTTATATTTATATACTGAATATATATTATATATAAATCATTTTTTACTTTATGTAATTAATTAAATCATGGTATATGTAATAATGTCAAAAATAACAAGTCAAAACACATACGATAAATGAAACGATTATTACAAAAAATGGTTCTTTAACATTGATTTGATAAATGAATGGGTAATATATAATCATAGGTGTTTCCTATATAATAAAAAATATTATTATTGTTATTTTACAGGTTAATAATATGTTTAGACCAACTATATAATAGTTTCTGACACATATTTAAGAAATCAGACCTAAGGTAAAAGATAAATTTTCAATCTCATTATTACATAAGATTATTTAATTTATAGTATTTACATGGGTATATTTATCATCCATATTCATGTTTCCAAATATATATATTTTTATTTTTATTATTAGTCAATTTTTGGTAGAAATTTTTACCTATTGTTTTACTTTTATAACATGGTTTAGAAGAAATATTACTTTTTTTACTAAAAGAATGACTTTTTGACTTCTCCGAAAAAAGTACCCAGAGAATGTTTTTTAACTTATACAGAATGAGATGATTTTTACATATTTGTAATGCATTCATTAAATGTATCGTCTTCTAAAAATTTCAATTTAAATTTCAACTGAATTATTTTCTTTTAAAATTATTTGTGAATTTGAGAATAGAAAATGTTTTACAATAAGAAACTATATTTTCCTCAATAATTATGTTCAAGTGTTTTATAAAAATTAATTTCCATCTAATATGTCTCTATTTAAATAGGGTAATGTTTCTTTCCCTTTTATTAATATAATTGTTTTTAGTTAATCATGGAATGTTATTTTATAGGGATTATGTTATTATTGAATGATTTTTGAGGAATCCATTTTATTTCTTGGGTTATACTATGATGAACGATTTATATTATGAAGGAGTATGTAGAAATGATTTCATTATGAGATTGGTGGAATAAATATATCCCTCCAATTCATCATATACATATTTTTATCAAATTAGATATACATGAATAGAAGACAAGTAAATCTGATTCAGTAATATAGGGCGGGAACGACAAGTAAATCCGGTTCAGTAATACATTGTTGGAACAACCCGTAAACCTTGTTTATTAATGGACATTGTCCAATATGATGGTATAGGTAGTAATACACTCTCTACAATCAAAATAATATTATTTTCTTATTTTTTCCACAATTCCATGCATTATTGAAATGCTATTTTATCATGGTTAATGTTCTTCTAAGATCTATGCCTTATGTTCTGCCATGATTTATTTCATAAATCGTGATTATGATATTTATACTTTATGTTCATTTTTTAAATTATTTTGATTATGGTTTCTTTTATGTTCTAAATTTTTACCCTTATTGAAAATTTTATCTCAATATTTTTATGTCTTCTTTTCCTAAGGATATAAAGAAAGGTATTAGGTAGGAAAAAATGGGAAATTATTATGGGAGATGTTGAAGATAATTCACCATTATAGAAGATTATTTTCCATATTTACAAAGACAATAAAATAATATGATCATTGAAAGTTTATTTGTGTAATTTATTATGTATTCCACAATATAAATGTAATTTCCATTCGAATAAAGATTGGGTCTTTAGAGTTCAGCCTCTCTATCGAGATGATAAATGGTCAGAGTCATTGTATCCATCTTAGAAAAATGAAGCACATAAAATAACACTTCCATCAAGTTGACTCATAGTTTTAGAACTGGTGGATCAGAAGATCCACTAATCATTTGTGGTCATTGCTATAATAAACACTTGATATCCAGTTTATCCCTATAGGCTATGATTTTGTTCCACATTATTTTGGTTGTTATTCATGACCAATGATAATTGGGTATTAATATCCATGATGTTTTGAACACCACCTCTCAGAGAATTTGGTTTGTCATTTGGGAAATATCTTTATTTTCTCTCACATGGGTTGTTTGCATGGTTTCTCATAGTTCCCACCATTTTATAAAATAGAAAATGATAGAACAATCAGAAGTCAACATGTCATGAATAAATAATTTATTCCAGTTGGTAATGAAATATAATTTCATATCATATATGGTCCTTATGATTAAGAAAAAAACCATCTATTTTTTTATATACGCTGTCTCATATAAGGGTTTTTTGTTATGGTTCTCTAATCCTAGTTCCAAAATTAACTATACTTTTCCTTCGGTGCCATCTATTGTGGCCCTGCTTTTCATTCTTTACATTTATATCATTTTGTTGATAAACAAACAAAACTAATAACACAAATAGGATCCAAAGGTTTATTTCCTTGGGAAAACTAGGATAAAACATAAATTTTACAATATAAACATAAACATTTATTTATTTCCTTATTCTCTTGCTTCTTATTGGTCATTGATTTATCTTTAGTATAAGTAGTAACTTGAGGATATGAATAAAAAATGTGTGATCTAAAATCCCAATAAAAGGATTGATAATAACATGAAACAATATAACATTAGATAAGAATAATAATTATCATCCTAATATAGGAATAGAAACATAATCATGAGAGTAAACATTAAGAAAAGAAATGGAATGTGGAAATTCATAAAAATGAAACATCAAGTCATAGAAGACAAATACCAAAAAACTTTTCTAACAAAGATAGAAAAATTTTATAACATAATTCTATATAATTATGAGGTTATTCACATTACCCGATGTATTTGAGTAGTAAATAATTCCAGGTGCAGCTGTCACATCATGGCATTTACATTGTGCTATATAAATCCAAGCACACTCATCACATCACAACAATTACATTATCATTCATGAAAAATATAACAGATATCAATCTTCAATATATATATAACCATGTAAAGGAATGTGTTTTATATCATATGAATACATTCAAATACATTTCTTTCCAAATGAAAGGTGTAATATCATAATTAAGACAAGAATCACCAACCATGAGTGAGAAGTAAATGGATTTTTTGAACGATGAGTTCTTTTGGAAAACATAATGTTTGACATAAAATACAATAGAAAATATTTATATTCTAGAAAATTAAAAATAATGATGATAAAAATATTTTATGGAATAACCACATAGAAAATGGAGGGGAAGATGGAATACCCAATGAAATAAATTTGGGTTTGTGAATTCGCCTTACCTTGTGTCTGAACTCTTTATTCACTTTAATTTTATGTATAATGATATTAGATTTAATAATTAAAAGTTCAAGAACCTTTTAAATAGGAAATGACTCATTATGGTTTTATTATGTTATTTTATGGGCGTTTGGTTTAGTAATAGTGCTTAAATTATTTTTTGAGAGTGTTCCCTTTCTTAGTTTTATTGAAGGATTCACATACACACACGAATATAATTTCATGTAGGATATGGGTAAACATAAAGATCTTATTTACATGTTATTAATGATTTTCTGAGAGTTTAAATTATATTTTAATGAATTATGTTATTTACCATGTAGATTAATCATGTGATTAAAATTAAGGATGAGGATTTTAGGTTGAATTGTGGTGTTTTTGGATCCCAACTAACATTTTTTTATCATATATTATTATATAAAAATTTTGTTTACAAAACATAAAAGTGTTTAAAACAAACATATTAATAAATTTTTCAAAAATTTAGTGATTTTATTAACATTCTTGAAGGAGTTGAAGGAAAATCGATGTGCATCGCCCATGATGTAGGTCAATTTAATAATCATGGGAAGGACTTCATTTTTATAAAAAATGAGAGAGAGGAGCGAGTATATTAAATAATCATATATTAAAGTTGTAGTATACCAGTTTAGAAACAATATAATATTTTTTATGAAAAATTTATAAGATAATTTTAGGATAAATATTTGAAAATAAATGAAATTTGAAAAAAAAATTGAAATAAAATTGAGAGAGATAGAGGGAGAGAAATTTCCTCATGAATATATATTCTTTAAGAACCACTTTATGGGAGGGTTTTTTTATTTTTATGAGACCATGGACTGCTAGACGGGGGGTAAGTTCTTGTGAAATAATTTTTTTAGAATTTATAGTTGGAAAAAGGATCGAGAGGTGTAATGAAATGAGGCTGTGAGGTTGGTATTTTGAGTCAATGGGAGAGGGGTCTTATCAATATTATATTCATTAATTTATTTTTTTATCCCCAATAAAAGATATAGTGAGGATTATTGTGACTAAAAATAGTAATAAGTGCATGTTAGTTTGATCCAATGTTTATTTACATCATCCATAACTCAACCATAATGTAGAAATTCATTTATTTAGGATATTTTATAAATTATCAAATATACTATTCACCAAAGATACATATATTTTAGATAAATACCAAAAATTCACCCAATTTTCTTGAAAATTGAAAATAAAAAAATTAACTCCAATTTATAAAAATAGTTTCTTATATTTAATACAATTTATTTTTATTTTAAATCATTATATACTTGAAAATTATAAATTCGAAATTAAAAAATTCTTTTCTAACACATTGAAAAATTAATTAATGTGTCATAAAAATATTATATAATTATAATAAATCTAACATAATTTTTATGAATTTATTTAATGATAATTAATATTATTTTAAATTGTTAGATAATTAATTAAATAGCTATTACTAATAAAAATACCCGCAATATAATGAAATGATATCATATTTGCACATATAGGATGGATCAATTTTATTTATACATTAATTGGTAAAGTTACTATTCACATGTATGATTTACTATTGAAAAGTGTTAAATTAATATTCAAAAGGGTATGTTACTCTTCACCAAAAATTATGTTTGTCCTGTTTAACTCCATTCATCTTACTGATCACATGTGTGTTAGTCATATTTTTGAGATTCAAATCACAATAGTGGAAATTTTATGTTTTATGGTCACATGTTTATTTATTTATTAATTATTTGGAATAGTGTTTCCAAATTTGTTCTTATGTGATTATGAAATTTTTAAAAGAAGTGAGAAATTTAATTTATAAATTTTTGGTTCATTATAGGGAGAGGAGGTCCCCTTTTATAGGGAAGGGAAACGATACACTTGGTATTTTGGAAAAATTATAGGTGTACCCATATTTTAACCTAAAAAAGTTCATACAAATGAATAAAATATATAATTTACGTTTAATATCCGAATCAACTCTAAAAAAGTCTTTTTAAAGGGTTTTTGGTCATTTTTGGTCTTAAATTTGACATTTAGTACATTGTTAACCTAATTTTTCTATTAATCCTTGTAATTAATTTTTATCAACTTCACTAATATTTTTTTTATAAAAATGATTTTAATATTATTAGAAATTATAAATTTACAAATATGGGATCCATTTTCTGTATTTAAATCACCTATGCTACGGAAATTAATTTCAAATTAATCCCACTAATGGGATGTCACTTTTTTTAAAGTAAATACATCTGAACTATTGTTATGTTTTTATACCCACATTCAAATTGAAATTGACTCAAATGTCCTAATTTTGATTAATTGATTAAAATATAATCTATTTAATTTTATCAACAAATTTAAAATATAATTTTACTTGTAAATAAATTACGTGTAAAGTAGTTTTGAATTATAATCCTATATTTTCACTACTCATCTAAATATGATGTTTCTCAGAAAATTCCCAAATATTTCCTTAATCTAATTTCTTCATTATAAATTTAAAATTTTAGTTTATTTCATCATATTAAATTAATAAATATGTCTATAATTAATTATATTTTTTTCACATAAGGACATGAAAATTAGTTTTCTTTTGGAGAAAATAATATTTTTAAATATATAAGGACTCTAGAAAAAATCATATATTTCATCATCAATAGATTTTATTTATAGAATTAGTTTATAAAACGATATAGGAAATTTAGTTATCATTATTCATATTACTATTTTTAGAATCTTGATTAAAATTCTATTTTTTAATTATTATAATAATATTAATATATTTTGTAGAAACTCAATGTTGCATGTAATGTACATTATGTTAGTGTTGCATGTTGAATATACCAATTCAATGTTCTGTGTAGACCAATAAATTTTATTTGCATTGTGTAGTTCATGATTAACTTTGTGTATCGTATAACACAATCTAAATATAGTAATTTTATATAATGTAATCAATTTTCATTAATACGTGTAATGAAAATATCGCAAAGGATAAATTAATTTAAAAAAATATTTCATATAATTATAGGGTGTTACATTTTACCCCCATTATAATATATTCCCCCCTAAAAAATTATCAAGTATATGAAAGGATTTATACATGAATGTTTCATTCAATTAAACCCATTTAATTAAAATGGATATGAAAACATTCCATAAAAAGTGAATGTTGTACCCATAATGATTACACAAAGTATTTTATAACTATGTTTCCCAATAAAATAATATAGGTTGGTGGTAAATATTGTACATGGAGATGAATAATAAATATTTATAGGTTGTGATTATGGAATTCAAAATCAAACAAGTGAATGATCAATGACAAGTTGAGAGCCTCAAATTCCTTAATATATGAAGATTTATATGGCCGGCAGTTCAACAAAAATTAATCTATTTTGACACCATTTTATTTTATAATTATCCTATATTTTTTTAATTATTTTATTGTCCAATAATATATTGAAATTTCATTACATGATATATTTCTACAAACAAAATTTCATTCTTCGGTTTTCATTTTATATATTTCTAATTCATAAATTAAAGAATTAAATGGTTGTAGAGACAACAACATTGATGTGTGAAGTAGTAAAATACAATATTAGAAGATATTATAAACCATAAAATAATGAAAAATATATCTATTTATCCAAAACTAATCTAAGCAAATCAATATGGTTAATAAATTAATATCTAAACAAAAAATGAGACTATACTATCTCTTAATAAATAATTATACATCGAAAAATTATATATTAACTAGGATATCATGTAGTCTAGTGGTAGGAATGAATTTATTATCATAAATCATTCATGGGGTCCTGAGAAAATTCAATTTTAGACTTTATTGGACTTAATCTAACATATAATAATTCATTTTCTGACACATGCTAATGTAATTTATAAAATATTATAGATATCCTTGAAATAAGGTTAAGAACAATATATCATTTTAACTAAGATATTCAATAATATGTTAATAAAAAAAATTCCTCCACTGAATTTTAACATAAACATTTCATGAATGGGTATCCTTACAACCCTTCAGAAAAATGAAAATCCAAAACATTATAATGGAATTCACAAAATCAGATTAACATTGATCCACCACATACCATAGTGTATCTATTGGTTGTTACATTCCAATCATGTGAGTACCCTAGTGGTATATTCTCTTTAAACATGGTATTAAATTTTATTACCACAATTCATTTTGGTAAACATACATGCCTCCTTAGTCCATAATTCTAAGAAGTTGAAACATCATCCATTATTGGATGAACTATTATCATCAAGACCTTAATTAGTTCCAATGTAATTAGTATCATCCAATTTACACATTCATATCTCACATATAATTATCTAAACAACACTATATTAACATAATGAACATTTTAAGCTTTAAATTTCTCTTAATCACGTGGTTTACATGGAGATAACATTGTTATTATATAACATTTCTATTCTATTTGAACCATTCAACCTGATCATTTATTTTGTACAAAAAAACTAAACTAAACAATATTTATATATTTTTCCTTTCATATACATAATTTTTGAATACAAAAACATAAAATCATTTATTATTCCACTTCATACATTAGTCATTATCATGGCTACCTCATCATATCACACAATATCTCTTTCCTTCCACAATTCCTTTGTATTTTCATCATCGTCTACAATGTAACAAATACTCATACCACCTTTTTGATCCTATTAAATAGTTGTCCTCCAAGGAAATTTTGTTTTCATAATAAAACATTATTCCCCACATATAGAACTTAATTTTCAATAATGCCTTAGGGAGACCAATATTATCATCCATTTCATTAACTGAACTCATCATCATTCCATTGAATTCACTTTCTTTGTTTCATTTTGTCCTCATTAAAAACATCTTTTATTCCTCAAGGAAATTCACTTTGGTGATTCATTCCACATTACAGCACATCCGGAAATCTTTTATCACATATATTGTTAATCTTGTTTCTTCTTTACCCCACCATTGACCACAACTAGAAGAAAATTTTGATCATTACATATCATATCATAAATTTATATACTCATAAAAATAATTACTTATAGGATGTTTACATCATGATACTATACATCATATATGAAACCCTAGGTTCATTCAAGGTCATTCAAAGTCAAAATATATTTAAATTATTTATGAAGGTTCACGAATTGTGTGGGAATTCACAATTCATATCCCCTAAGAGAATCAAAACATGTGTGTAGTAAGCATCATTTTCATGTACTTTATTACTATAATTTAGGTATGTGAAATATTTTTTGAGTTGTTAACCCTAGGTACATCAATTTTAGAGCCAAATCCCCATGTAGTATCTGTATAAGGATCCATTTCTAAGAAATCACTCAATATATCCTTTACCAAAATTTGATGAAATTTTCCTACATTTTTCCTTATCATTAGACATATATATAGACATGTCCTTAGGTATCTCACTAATGTTTTCTCATCCTATAAAACAATGGTTAATTAAGAATTTTCATGGATACCATCTATAGTGGCCCTTTCTTATCACATAATATCATTACATTACTTGTGCGAAATACTTAAAAAATTATACAAATAGGCACCAAAAGACCATACAAATATATTTCCTATGGAATCAAGAAGCATAAACACTATTAAATAAATGATTTATATTGTCTCCCACTATGTTCTTTTTATCTAGAACATGTCTTGGACACATTTAAAATAAAATATATCATCACTACCAAGGGAAGGAAACATAAAAATATTTGATCTTAAAGGCTTAGTGAGGATTAAAATGAGATACATATATGAAAAACCATGATCGTAATTGTATTCAAAGGTTATCATGAAAATTGAATATCATACGCTACATATCAATTATCATATACAAGAGTCATGGCATAATGTGCAGTATTCATATGACACGATCATGAGGAAATAAGGAACATAATCCTTGAAAACATGATATAAGAAAAAAATGGATTTCATTAGAAACAAAAGAATATATATTCATTTCCATAGTAGTCAATAATTAACTACCAAGGAAATCATAGTGGAAAAATTACATTACAGATCCAAGTTCACACCCTGTTCCAACCCTATATAATAAAACCAAGATCACTCCATGTTATAGCCCTGTATTACTGAACTGAGTTCACTCCTCATTCCAACAGTTTATTACTAATGTGATTTCACTACTAGATCCATAATTTATTACTAAATCGAGCTCATTTATTATTCCAGCTCTTTAATAATGAATGGATTTCATTTCACAATCTAGCCATGTTTATCTCATTAGATATATTTATTTACGCAATACATTAGATTTAAATAATGGTCCCACCAATCTCATAATTAAATTGTGCACACACGTTCCAAAAATTGATAAACAATCATATATTAACCCTTATAATGAATTGGGAATCATAAAAATCTAAAAATATCATAACAGTTGAATAAAAAATACATGTTTCATAATAATTTCAAAAAAAGAAAAACATGTGAAATAGAAACAAATTTAATAAACATATAATATATGAAATAAAAAAGGTTTCATAAATACCATGTCATTAATCATAACCCATTCATTTAAATAATATGAATTGAACCATTAGATCATTTCTTATAAAATAATGAGTAATATAAATGTATGTCATCTTAGAGGGAAAATAATTTCTAATTATATTTTAAAAATGATTCTCAATGATAATGTAATTTTTTATTTGAAAGAAGAATTTTTTTATATAAAAATATTTGTAAATAATATTCTTAGAAAACACATTGAAATCATATAAAAAATACTGGAAATCATTTTGAACTCTTTTTTCCTTTAAATGATATAAATTAAGCTTAAAAATATTTTAATAGACTTTTTCATTTAAATCACTTTAAAAACATATATAAAAATATTTTAAATATCATGAAAACAGTTTTTCAGCAAATCATATGAAATTATATTGAAAATATTTTAAAAAAAATTCTTTTAAAACACATTTAAAACATATAAATAAGGCTTCGAAACATTTTGGAAAAACATTTCTTTAAAAAGTTATTAAATAAGCGCGAAAATGTTTTGAAGACAATTTTCCTTCAAAATTACTTATAAAATATCTTAAAATTTAATATTTCCAAAATTAAAAGGAAGCATTAATGAAATGATATCTAGTAATTTTGTACATGTAAAACAAGGTAAAATAACATTGCTTTAACAAGGTAATAAGGATATAAAAATTCCACATTTGATTGGTGATAAGAAGATACCTTTTAAGATATTGGAATAATACATAGAAGGAAAAATTTTATTTCAAATATTATATGATAATGGAAAAATTTTCGTGGAAACCCATTTTAAAAATCATTCATTGGAAGATATATAGATTTCTAACAGAATAGAGGGTAATGTCAAGATTTCATTAAAAGAATTTCTTAACTATCTAATGTACAAAATATTCAAAAATTGTACCAAAAACATGAAAATATCATTAATAACCATAGGATAAGAAAGATCATAAATTTTATTGAGATATGGGTTATAATATTTCATCATGGGAAGAATAATCATAATAAATCATGAAAAGCAGTGAGATTGTTTCAATAAACTCTTATCATAAGGTAACATGGGATCATAATATCCATGTAAAATAGGAAATTAAATTAAGCATAAAATATCATTAAAACAAGTAGATAATTGATATATATTGTAAAATGGAAGGATTTTTTCCTAAAAAAATACATTGGTGTTTCACAAAAGAGGATTTTCATTGAAGGAAAATTGGGACAAAACTAGTTAACAAATTTGATATCTTTTGAAACAACAACCACATGAAATAAAGAAAATATAATGTATATGTGAATATCCATAAATTAAAATTTAATAATCATTTATTACATTCATGATTATTATATATACCACACAATAGTAATGTTTGTTTAAAAAATCATACGTCTCACAAAAATAAAAAGTGAGATGAAATCCCATTACCATGAGTCCTAACTCCTGATGTACTTGGTCAAAACCTCTGGTATACTAAATAAAAGTTTAATAAATATCTATAATAGAAACATATTATTACATGAAATACCATATCGGGTTTGACTATGGCTTTATATTACCCACTTGTTGACAATTTTATGTAATGGTTTCACTTTAGGTAATATCATATTTGTTTTTTTTCATGTATTAAATTGTTATATATTTTGTCATTATAATTAAATCCTAATTTATGAATTTAAACCATTATTTAAATTTAATATATATTCATCATATGGTTATCATAATTATCAATATAATATATTAGTATTAAATGGAATGCATTATTCATGGATACGGTAAGTCGTATGTACCCATGGACGCTATTTCGATTCAGTTATCGCGTTGAATGAAAGAAAGTAAAAGACACATATATATATGTATGTATATAAATAATTATTAAATTGAATTTATTATATAATATATATATATATATATATCAAATCTATTAATTACACTCATCGTTAATACATTCCATGTAATGTATGAATGGATCATGTCGCAATGAGTGGGCGGTAGTCCAAACTTCCTCAAACAAAATTATCATATTAATTTTAAATAAAATCTATAAATACATGTGTTGTAAAAGACATATATAAGAATAAATATGTAATAAATGATATCATATATATCATATATAAAATTATTTTCCATTATAATTCCCAGCAATAGAGGTCGTAATGAAAAAAATTAAAAATAATCATTTAGTGTGGAAGTAGTTCGACGTACACACAAAACAGTATTTGTGTTACCCATTACATGAATGGGTGTGTAATATAGGTAAAAATGTATAATTAAAACACCATAGTATATATAATAAACTTCTTTTTTTGTCCATCAATGGAATAAAATAGTTTTTGGGGGATAGAGAGAGAAAATAAAAGAAATGAGCTTGATAGAAGATGTTACCTCTTTATCAGAAATCTTTTTTTTTCTGCAGAAAACATTAAATGGATTACATTATTAAAATTGGAGGATTTTTGGAGGAGGTCATGGATTTTGGGAAGTATATTAGTCAATTTAGTTCCATTAAATTTTTGTTTGATGTGTGTGAAAAAGATAGATAAGTGGTGGCCATTTGTATGGAGGGGAAAGGACGGACACTGCTTTTTTCAAAACAAGTTAGATGTACCAAATGTTTTACCTAAAAAAAATCATTCCAAATCGAAAAAAAACTCAATAATTTAAGGTTCATGGTGTAATAATGGCCATTAAATGGGGTATTGATTAGTGTATAGGTCTTTTTGTGTCTTAATGTTTTCATTAGTACTTGGGTAACATAATGTTTCTCTTAATCATTGTAATTAATTTTAATCACTTTCACTACTATTTTTTATTCCAAAAGCTATTGTAAAAATATTATATATTATAAATTAGTGTTATTAAAAATATGGAGTCAATTTTGTTTAATTTATAATCGAATAAGTGGCATAAATTAATTTAAAATTTATCTCGTTGATTGGACGACAATATAGATTTTTAATGTAAAAATATCCAAACGTTGGCGATGTTTTTATAACCAATTTCAAAGTTAAATTTATTACAATGAACAAAATTGGATTGATTGATTACAATTATATTTAATTAATCTTTAAAAACAATTTAAAATATAGTTTAACATTATAAATAAAAAATACACTACTTAAAATAAGATATATACAAACGGTTTTGGGAAAACCATTGTTTTAGTTCACTTATATTGACCTATACCAACGGTTTGGAAAAAATAATTGGTATAGGTCACTAATTTGGACATATACTAATGTTTATGGACAAACCGTTGGTATAGGGGGAAGAAATACCAATAGTTTGGTGAAAACTGTTGTTATATGTCACTAATTTGGACCTATACCAATGGTTTTCGACAAACCGTCGGTATAGTTCTATAATAGAGACCCTATACCTACAGTTTTCCCCAAACCATTGGTATACGTCCCGGTATAGGTCCCAAAATAAAATATTCTATACCAACGGTTTTCAAAACCATTGTTATTGAACTATACCAATGGTTTTGAGTACTATTGTTATAGTTACATGTATTTTTTATGGAATTTTCATACAGAGAACATTAAATAAATCAAAATTTAACATCTTTATGATAATACACACATATATATATATTTATAAAATTATATTCACAAAATTAAAGTTAGGTTATTGGTTAGTTCGTTTAATCATAAACTGGAGGTACTGCATTCAAAACCAATAGAATACTTATTTTTTGAAATAAATATACCAACGATTTTATGGAACTGCTAGTATAGATTTCCATTATTACTAACACCAACAGTTTTAAAAACCATTGGTATAGGTCTATACCAACAGTGTTTCAAATATTTAATGGTATAGATCTATCCCCAAGGCTTAATATCTAATGGTTCTGGAAACCATTGGTATATGATATTCCAATGGTTCTCCAAACCGTTGGTATAGGATATACCAATGGTTTGGTGGCCTATAACAATGGTTTCAAACCGTTGGCATAGCGTATTATTCTAGTAGTGATATAAAAAAAATATGTGTTGAATTAAAATTGTGTAATTCTCACTCCTCATCCAAAAATGATGTTTCCCATAAAAATCCCGAAAATTAACACATTAATAATATAAAATTATTAATTCAAAAAAGATTGTATTTTTTAAATTAAAATTTCTAAAATTTTCAAAATATATTATTATTTTTTCCTTATAAGTACATTATAATGGGGTTTTTATAGAAAAAAGTATTTTTAAACATATATGTAATTTAAAAAAATTATAACATTCATTGTCATTATGTTTTATTTATAGACAACCATTATAAACATTAGTATAAAATTAATTATCACTATTCATATTTTTTTTGTTTAATGGCTATATTATAAATTTATTATATAAATATTTATTACAAAAAAATTATGTTTTTTAGAAACTCTGTGTACTGTGTTACATACTCCTAGTTGGTGTTCTATGTTGTGTATTCTATGTTGATGATTCATGTTGTTTCTTCCATGTCGGTGTTCCATGTATAGGAATCTAAAATTTTTGTTGCTGTAGTGCATGATTAACATAATGTTTTGTATAATGAAATCCAGACATAGTACATAATTATAAAATCAACTATTTTTAGTGTATTTTGAAATAAAAAACTCATAATAGATTAATTAGTTAAGAATATTTATGAAATCCCAAGGTGTTTAAGATTACATACTAAGATTCACCTGGATGGTAGAGAATCAATATTCCAATTATGTGATCATTGAAACACCCTAATCTAATGTGATTTATTCATAGTGTAATAAAAAAGGGATAATAGGTAATCAACTTCATTGAAAATGAATATAAGACTTTTATTCTAAGGCAACTCATGGGATGCTTAATATAGATATCTGGAATTTGGAATACATCATGTGTATCCTTGTTATGGGAGGAATCAGAGTCATTGTAGTTCAGTTTAATAGGGGATTACAAATTGGTGTTTCCCAAGTATGGGTGGGCATCTAATATTGTGTCACTGATCAGGGATTACACACTTCATATTCCCATTAGATTATTGACATGGGACTAATGTTTCAAGAAGGCACCATATGTATCCCATATAAAGATAGTGTTGGATTTCATATAGTTCGTTGGGTTGACGATTAAACCTTAAGGATTCCCTTTGTAAATGATACGATCATTTAAATTTCCTAATCCCATGTTATCAACGATCAATAAGGGAAACAAGGGGTGAAAATGGATAGTAAAACTACATGTGGAAGTGAAACATTTGTGTTTGGACATCCATTTTGATTCATAACATTGATCTCTGGCTTTAGGAAGGCATCTTATGTATCATGGTTACAGTAGGAATCAGAGTCATTATAGTTCAATTAAGCAATGTCTTAGACACCATTATTCCCTTTATGAATGTTGTATGATGTTATCATGTAAATGGATTCTCGATTGACATGGACGGGTTTTCATCTAGACCTTTTGATTTCCTACTTTACATTCCTAGAGATAACTATATATATTTGGTTATATTTTACACGTGTCTAAGGAAAATCACATGTTCTAGTTGACATGTCCTATGGATGTTACGTAACCTATATGGAATTCTTAAGGTCCATTACATGACAGTGGATGGAATGTCTGGATGACATCACAATACCTAGACAACATGTGCACCTGATAACACATGATCATGGATGACTAGTCCTGAGGACATCACAAGGCCTAAAATACTTCTCTTTAAATCCATCACATGATCCAGGATGTCATTATTGGAGGGTGTCTCGTGATCTAGAAGACTGTCACTATTAACCAAACAAAAATCATGTTGAAAAGCATGGAGGATATCATGAGAGTAAATGTAACATGTCTCGTGGGTGATGCAATATCTTGGCCGACAGGCCTCAAGGGAAGCACGAAAGAAAAAAACAATCTACTAAGGACTTGACAAGATATAGATGGATTTTCTAGAGAATTTCACAAGAACCAGTTGACATACACATTATTTATCATGAATCTAAGATGACATGTACTATTTTAGTCATATGACTTGGAAATTATGTTTTTGGCACATCACAATGTATGGATGATGAACATTGAGTGTTTCACGAGACATGGGTGGAAGGCCCAAGGGTATCTTTGTGACCTGTTCCAACATGTCTAGGGGATATCTAATGATCCACATTATTTACCAAAGGAACGTCATGTGATCTAGAAAACATGTCATGTTATTTTTGTGTGGACCTTGGTGGTTTATGGAAATTCTATGATGATCAGTGTGTGTATTCTTTGCATAAGTGTTTCACATTTTAGTATTTTGTACCATTATTTTATAACAAAATGATTATGTTTGTTCAGTGTTATATTTTTTATCACTCACATCATTTATCACATATATGGTATTTCCTTTACGTAACATTCCATATTTCATTTTCATGATCTATGATGATCATACGATGTTCCTACAAATGATGTATTATTACTCTAGATGTTTCTATGATTATAATACGTAGAAAAACTTTCTAGCAAGAAGATCAGTCACTCCATGAAATATGATCTGATACCAGGGTGTATCACTGAGTGGTTCCAATGGGAATTACTTTTTTTCATGGAGGGGTGGGGTTTTTATTGGTCTAAAGACCCCAATCATTCACTACTATCCATGGTAGGTATCACAAATATTATTCCTAGTGTTATGGGAGGGATTTAATTTCATTAATTCCAATAGATTGTATTATAGGTCATTCCAGGGAAATCATATTTTTTTCAGTGATTGTGAATTCATGAGGCCAATTCCCTATTTAATAGATTACATCCATTTAATGGGGTCATACATAATCTTGTTGGAATTCCTGGGGACTTTCTCATTATTATGAAAATATGACCAAGGTACCTCACATGATCGAGGTTCTTTTTTAATGGACTTCATGTGATCTTAACTGAATTGTGTGGGACCCTTTTGAGAGGCATGTAGTGTTTTTTCATGGGGCTTTGTGAGATCGAGATATCATTTTAGGGGTTATCCATGAGATCATGTTGGCTTTCCAGAGGGCCCTCATGAGATCAAACTAATATGCTATGTGGTTTTAGGATATAATAATGGATTGTCAAGGGTGTTTCTATAAGTACATTCTGATATTTCATGTTTGTATTCCATGGGATCCATGGTTATATTTATGGATTCACATCCCATTTTGTCTGATATCAACATATCTTCCCTTCACAAGAAGCTCTGGTCATTCCCCTTTTTATTTCCTTTTTTATTTAACAAGGGATGGGTATCTCATGAGGTTTTTTGTTTGATTTCAAAGATAATAAATCTAACTATTTTTTATATGTTTCATGATGAATAACGGGTAATTTGATATTTTTTGATCCTTTTTTAGAAAATTCCATCTATTATTCATTAGAGAATGAGAGGGACTAAAAGTCCACCCTAACACATAAGTATCCATTCATGTGACTTAGTGACATGTTTGAATTCTCTTGTGTGACATGTTATAAATTTTATCATGTTATTCCATAGTGAGTAATAAGCAAAACAGGTGAAAAACAAAAATTTTACGACTATAATTAGCTCTGGCCATATCCCATTTATTTCTATCATTAATTGTTGAAGTATTAGAGTTCTAAAAAACTTGAACATGTATCATCACATAAAATAATTATTCTCATAAGTGATGTGTTAAGTGACCAAAAAAAGACTTATTTCAATGTTCTATCATTATCATGGATGGTCCCCTTCTTCTTTTCCTTAAAGAAGAAGAGGGAGTGAAGGTATTCCAAGACTCATCCGAGACCCCTCAAGTCACGAGGGTGATATGCTAGTGGGGTTTTAGGAGTAAATAAAAACATTTAGATGGGGGATTATAGTGTATCATGAAATACATTTTCATGTGATGTTATTTTTATGACTGCATGAGGCTCAATTCATTTAGAAACATTCCTATATATTTTTCAACAATTTCTAGAGGGATTTTCATGTACCTACATCCTGACAATTCGGACAACTTATGTGATCTTGTATGGAATCTAAGGAATTATCAATGGTTTTCTATGATACCATATCATGATCAGATGGTGTCACACATGGACATATCAAACTATTTATATTTTATTATTTATTGGCTCCAGATCATTGCGCCAAGGTTTGGGCTGGGTCCCAACTTAAAATTTTCGTCGTTTCATATTTTTATTGTGTTTCGGACCCGTGCGTGGTCACCGCACAATAGGCATTGGTCACATCGTTAGTCGGGTGTCCGTGTAAGTATCTAATGATAAAAAAAATAATGTTTATGTAAATAAAGAGGGTAAAAAGGTTAAATTGCAATAATAATAATGTTATTATATAATTGATAATGTTACTATCGATAAGGTGTTATTAATGTAATTATTATTATTATTATTATTATGGTGTTATGAATATTATTATAACTGTTCTTATTAAAAAAAACCCCTAATACCCCCCCCCCCCCATGTTTTGACCTCCTTCTGCACGAGCCAACTCCCTCAACTTCTCTCTCTGTGCTCCGCCTCCCTGCCCTCAAGCTCCTGTAGCCACCAGCACCCTCTCTCGTCGCACCGATCCCCTCACCTCACCTCCTAAAGCCCCGCCACCTTGTGCCTTTCGTGTTTCAACACCCAGTGAACAGTTGTCATCCCTTCATAGCCCACCACCTCTCCAACACTTTTGGAAGCCCCCCTCTGTGCTCACCGACCCCTGCCAGTATGGGTGGCCCAATCTCCATCCATCATGGCCGAATTACACCACGACATCCACCCCTACTCCAGCCTCTTCCCTACATGCTTTCACCAGTTGGACTCCCACTCTTTCTCTTTCCATATCCTCTACATAGCATCCCTACGGTTAACTTCCCTACTTCTCTTTCCCTATATATGATTATTGGATTCCCCTGCTCCCTCTCCCGCTCCGACAGGCCTACAACGCCATCCCCCTAGCCTTGTTCGTGGCCGACCTAAACACCCACCCAGGTCTGGCACGTCTCAACCCCCATCCCAGATCTCTGACCACACCCCTTTACTCTGACCGCATCTCCACCGGCGATGATCCTCCATGCCTTTCCTCATTTCCCCTCACCGGTAGCACCTTCCAACCGTGAACCTCCACGCCGGTGCATTCTTATATCAATGTTTATGGGTTATCCTCTTTTTCCAAAACCTAATGCTTGAAGATGTGTTATGTGTTTTTTTGTTTACTTGTCTACATTGTGAATAATATACATTGAGGTGTATTCTTCCTTCCTCTGAGGATCAGTCACACTGGCACTTGAATGTTGAATGCACCTTTATTCTTGAGGTGGGATTCCATTTCTTATGCCTCTTTAAATTATTTTTACATTTTATACATGATGTTCACATCTCTTAGGATGCTGGTTATGAATTTTTGTTGCTAAATTAATTATATTATGTTGAAATTGTTGTTTCTCCATTGTTTGGATAATTTTTAACCCTTTTAATGAAGTTGATGAGTTTTTTGGTTTATTAGCTTGGTGCGGATTTTTTTAATAATTTTGTTTTTTTAACTATTTTGGTGCATCATTAGTTTCTAATAATAATTATGGGTGTATTTGATATTGTGTGTCATGTATATGTACAAAATAGCCAGTTATGCTAGAAAACCAGTTTTTTCAATGTTTAATATCTTTTCATGGTAATGTGTATTTAGTTTTTTTCTATGAATGTCATGTGCTTTCTATTTTGGGATTTTGGGGTGTGCGTGTGATAAAAAAAGGGTTCTTTGGATGAGTTTTGGGAGTGTGGGTCGTGGGTAAATCTATGGGAAGCATTTTATAAATTTTAAAGTGTTTTAAGAAATAATGTAAATGGTGTGACATATGTTTTGAAAACACGTAGAGATGGTTTTCACACTATTTGTTCATTTGGATTGTCATACGTCAGTGGTTATTGGTTTTTAGTTTTTGTGTGTTTGTTGCTGCATGTGTCGGTGAGAAAAACCCAGGACACAACGGTCATCGAATGGTGTGTTTTTGTGTTTGTATGATGCGTGACGTGACATTGTGTTTGGACAGCGAGCCAAGGTAAGTCCCCTACCGTACTCGCCATCAAATTCAGAATTTATTAATTTCTTGATATTTTATTAATTTTAATTAATGAGAAATAATATAAGACAATTAATTTTAAAATTACTATATGGTGTAAAAAGGATCCATTTATTTTATACATGACAGTTGAAATATTTTCTTAACGAGCAGACACCATGTAGTGAAAGAATGACCATTTGGACTTTAAACATAATTCATGAAATTTTAAATGTAGTTCAGGTTTTTTATAAGTGATTAATTTTGAAGCGCGAACAGGTGTTTTTGTTCACTTGAGAAATGAATATTTTCCATAAAATTAGTGAAGGCCGGTTTGGTAATTTAATAAAATTAATTATTTTCGAAAACTCTATTTGGGGTGACTCAGATGTGATATTTGGTGTACATTGAATGAATGATTTTTGGTTGATGGTTGTGCTACTTGAT
The DNA here is from genome assembly GCA_963277665.1 of Viscum album. Lineage (NCBI taxonomy): Eukaryota > Viridiplantae > Streptophyta > Magnoliopsida > Santalales > Viscaceae > Viscum > Viscum album. The sequence continues at coordinate 138,638,088 of OY728139.1, forward strand.
TGACTTGTTGACTCACCCCTTTATTTTTTATTATATATGCTGACATGTGAACTTGGCATAGTAAGAGATTCTTCTGAGAACAATTGATGCACTACATTAGATTACGCACTGGTTAGTGGCCCCTAGTACGGATGACACTCATCTAGGGTATTGGGGCCGTTTTTTAGGCCACGTAGGGCAACACTGGGAGTTAGGTCATTATTACGACATCGAGAGTAGGCATGCCTTTAGGATGAGTCACATGTGTAGTACGTTCTGGATTTTCCACGAGCTCCTATGTTTGAGCCATGTTTTCTTTAGAGTTTATTTTTATGTGGCGGATGATTGAGAGGTCTAGTTTGGTTGCTGGCCCATGTGTGCCACTTATTTTCCACTACCCTTTGTGTGTGTTGTGTGTGGCTTTACATTTGACTAACAACTGAAATTGGAATTTCTAAATTGGTCGCAGAAATGTTTTTAAAAATTCAATGCACCTGTTCCTTTGAAACATTAAACTTGTTTTTTAATTTAAAAGTTCAATAGAATCTTAAATTCCTTATAAATGGAAGTGTGTGTGTAGAATCCCATATTTTGTATAATTTAGTTCAAACCAAGAAGTAGTTAAATTCTATTTTTAAGGACAGTTCTTTGGGAATAGTTTGTTGGGCACACCTACTTGGTTTTAATACTCACGCCTATAATGTTTACCTATTTTTAGTTGTGTTGCAGTTTTGACTTGAGCTTGCTCAACATGGGCGAGAGTTGGTTGTGGACTCATGAGTGACACTAAGAGTCGTGAGGAGTTATTGCCTTGGTTAGGTTATTTTGATGTTGTTGGTTGTTCCTCATTTTTCATGTCATTTTATTCCTTGCGTTATTATATGTTTTCTTCTTCTTTAGTTTTCATTAATGTATGGTCCAAATCATTCCCTCTTGTTTTGTTTTGATGCGCGACACTAGTTGCCAGCCCATGGGGATCGGGAACGCCCCTCGGGCCTTGCCGCAGGTTGCCTAAGGCGAACAGTTTAGGGTCGACCTGGGTTAGTTCATGAAAAATGTTTTTCATAGTAGGACCTTGTTATTTGGGGTGTCTAGTAGATGGATATTAGGACCATTGGGAATTGAGAGGTAGTTGTGGGAAAGACATCATGAACCCTCACCCGTTCCGAACATCGAGTTTCCAGGGTAGTCCAAGAATTGAGTCCTTGTTTCGTTCTAGAATTTTTTGATTGAGGGATGACAATAGAAGAAATTCAATGTTACAACGTGATTTTATATGAATTAGTGACCCATGTAGAGTCTGATTACACTGTTTATGTCCCACCTAGTCGTTAAATCTTACTTGGGTCATGGCTCACTACCATGTCACCAGGTTAAGCATGACTTCTAGTCCCTCCCTTCGGAGGTTTGATGAAATTTGAGTGTCATATTCGTTCTATTTGGTGTAATATAATTATTGAAAATTAAAAAGGGGTTTTGAATTGACAATAATTACTTGTAAATGGATTGAGATTTTTGAAATGTTTTTGTTTTAAAACTGAAATCTCTCGGTGTAAAAATATGGAGTTTTCTTGGAACTATCAGTGATATGGTTTGGGTGAAACCTCAGGCACTCTTTATGAACGTTTTCACAAGTGAGGGAATGCATGAAAAGTGTGTGTTGGTGCATACGGATGGAAGCGTATGAAGATAGGTGAAATGGTTCATAGGATTACTATGTTGTGAACATGGAATTAATGGATTGACCTTGTTTTAATAAATAGAGTTTAAAATGAGATGACGATTTTTGGAAATTGAAATTGGATTGAAAAGTGGGTTTGGTATTTAGAAAATTTCCTTGAAAGAAGGTGGTTTTGAAATCTAAAATGAAAAGGGGGTGTTTTGAAGAAAAAATTAAGGGTTTTATTTGCATTTGGTTGTTCTTTTTTGAGCTGGTTGTTTTCAGAAGATAATGCTTTAAATGATATTGCCTTGATTTGATATTGGTTTTTGTTTAGTGTTTTATATGTTGTTTAGAAAATGCTTCCCAAAATGGTCCCCAGAGATTCTGATAATTCTTTCTTGGCCCTAGGTCCTTCTTGGAAAATGCGTATCCATCACGGTGATCGGGGCTGTTAAAGGTAGTTATGTGGTTTAAAGAGGTCGAGTGTGCCTTTAGGATGTTGGGAACTCCTGAAGCTATAAGAGTGTGTGTTGTTTTAGGACTGTTTGAAGGTCCATCTATGGACATATGGGTGTTTCACTCTCCATCGTCAATGCAAGTTGGGATGATGTGGGATATCATTAAATCTGACTTCATCCGATTGTTTATACCTGGAGAAGTGAAGGCAAAGAAAAGGGAAGATCTTGAACGTATTCAACAAGGACAAGAGATGGTGAAGGCATATGTTGACCATTTCAAGGAGCTCATGTACTTTTCTATAGAGGTAGAATCACAAGATTTTATGAATACTTCTATCATAACTGAGGGCCTTCACCCAAGGATCAAGGAGCGAGTCCTCCTTTTTATAGACCATCGTTTCGAGAAGTTGGTGAATGAGGTGTTCTTAGCTGAACTGGTCTTCGGAGCACAGGTTCTTGGCAATCCAACATATCCAGTTACTCATGAAGGTTCCCCATTTGGAGAGTAGGGGGTGCTAGAGGGACCTGTTACTAAAGAGTCATCTGCAGTGGTCCTGGCTTCTAATATTTCAGACAATTCAGTGGTGTGCCACCACTGTGTCCAGTTTGGGCACATAAAGCCATCATGTTGAATCCCTCCGAAGACACATCGTCATTACATCCATCTAGGTCACTTGGAAAAGTACTACAGGACATGTTTCCTGAAGATGATGATGTGACCAGAGTAATTCCAGTGCCTGCCTATGAGGCATGAGATTCTTCAGCCATTAGATCCACAGCCACAGGTCTTGGGTTGATGCTCCCACACAGTCTAGTGTTTCTGGGGGTGTGAAGCCTTAGTCGAGGTATTGTGTTCTGTGTTGGCAGTGAAACATTTAAAGTCTTTACGTTCTCATTTTTTCTACTATTAATGTTTTGACATCATTATAAGTTCATTTTTTTATCATGGGGTTATGATTGACATGTTCTATTGTAATCCAAACAGTTCTCCTTGTCTGATCAGGGTTATCTGAATCGTGCACATTTCTTAAAAGTGTATTTGGCCTTTTTCTAGATTTATTTTGGTTTATCTGTGTTCGTTTGGAGATGTAAGTTCCTATGAATGAGATTATTCTTGAGGTTATGCACGGGTTTAATACTTGGGTTGAGTTCTGCTCAGAGGATTCTCTCATGTGTTTGGGCGTTCGTTGGTTAGAGTCAAGAGTTCCATGTTTTGGAGGAGTGTTGTTTTGGTCGTGCTATAGAGGTTTTTCTGGATTGTTTGGGAGTTCCTGTGTCTCCCCCCCCCTCCCAGGGTGGTGCGTTTGGGTGTTAAAATTTCCACACTAGTTGAGTTATTATTGAGGGGAGAACCCATTCATGTTCTCCCATTCTCTTTTGTTGTGGTTTTCTCTGGTTTTATTTGGGCATGGATTCTTGTTTGGCCCATCGTTTATTTGGGTGACTTTTAGGGAGTAGAATGTGTCTCTCATGGGGATAATTATCACACCCTGACTTCTAAAATTAATTATATTTTATTATTTCTTGGCTCAGGGTCATCACGCCATGGTCTAGGCTGGGTCTCGACATAAAATCTTCGTAGTTTAATATTTTTAGTGTGTTTTAGACCCTTGCACAGTCACCACAAGATAGTCAATGTTGGCATCATTAGCCATGTGTTTGTGCAAGTATCTAATGATTAAAATAAATAACGTTAATGTAAATAAGGTGGGTTAAATGGATAAATTGAAATAATAACAATGTTGATATATAATGGATAATGTTAATATCGAAAATGTGTTATTATTGTTATTATTGTTATTATTATTTTGGTGTTATGATTATTATTACAATTGTTATTATAAAAAACCCATAATAACCGTGACGCCCCCACCTCATTTCGTCCCCCTTCTCCGCTAGTCAACTGCCTCAACAGCTCCTTTTATGCTCTGCCTCTCTTCCCTCGAAGCTCCTACAGCTTCCAGCACCCTCCCTCGCCGCGTCGAGGCCCTCGTATCACCTCAGAAAGCCCAGCCTACATACGCCTGCCGCATTTCAGCAACTAGAAACTATTCGTCGTCCATGAGTAGACCACCGCCTCTCCAACACTTTTGGTGGCCTACCCTCTGTACTCAATGACCCCAACCAGTATCGATGGCCCGATCTCCATTTTTCATGGCCGAATTACACCACAACATCGTTCCCCAGTCCATCGTATTCCCTATGTGCTTTCCCTATCCAGACTCCTCCTCTCTCTCTTTCCATATCCTCTACATTGCATCCCTCCAGTGAACTTCCCCGGCTTCTCTTTCCCTAGGCGCAACGATCAGCTTCCCCTGCTCCGACCGGCCTGCATTTTCTTCCCCCTTGCCTTGTGCATGCATGAACTAAACACCCACCAGGTACAGCAAGGCTCAACCCCAATCCTTGCTCTCTAACCACTCCTCATTACTCTTACAGCATCTCCACCGGTGGTGATCCTCCATGCCTGTCCACATTTTGCATCACCGGTAGAAACTCCCAATCACGAACTTGCTCGTCGGTGCATTATTATATCAATTTCTAGGGGTTCTCTTCATTTTCCAAAACCTAATGCATGATGATGTGTTATGTGTTTTTTTGTTTACATGTCTATGTTGTGCAAAATATCCTTTGAGGCATATTCTTCCTTTTATCGTGGTTCATTCACATGCGTACTTGAATTTTGAAAGCATCTTTATTCGTGAGGTTGGATTCCATTTCTTATTCCCCTACAAATTATGTTTACTTTTTTTAGTTGAGGTTCACATCTCTTAGGTTGATGGTTATGTGTTTTTTTGGTAAATTAATTATATTATGTTGAAGCTGTTGGTTCTCCATTTTTTGGATAATTGTTTCACCCGTTCAATGCGGCTGACAAGTTATGTGGTTTATTAGCCTGGTGCTGATTTAGTTTTTTTTAAATAATTTAGTTTTCTTAACTACATTGGTTTGTCTTTAGTTTCAAAAAATAATTATGGTTGTATTTGATATTGTGTGTCATGTATATGTGAAATTGGGTGTGTTATGCTCGAAAACCAGTTTTTTTGATGTTTAATATCATTTCATGGGAATGTGTGTTTAGTTTTTGTCTATGCATGTCATACGTTTTCTATTTTAGTATGTTGGGGTCATGTTTGATAAAAAATGTGCTCTTTGGATGATTTTTGGGTGTGTGGGTTTTCAGCTACACTTTGGGAAGAATTTTATAGATTTTAAAGTGTTTTAAGAAATAATTTAAACTGTGTGACATATGTTTTGAAGACATGTCGAGATGGTTTTCACACCATTTTTTCATTTGGATTTTCTTAAGTCAATGGTTATGGGTTTTTAGTGGTTCATTGTTTGTTGGAGTGCATGTCGGTGAGGAAAACCTGGGATACTATTTTCATCGACTAGTGCATGTTTCTGCGTCTCTGCGAGGCATGACGCACAATTTTGTTTGGACAGTGAGCCGAGGTATGTCCCCCACTCCACTCGCCATTAAATTCAGAATTTATTAATTGTTTGATATTTTTGTAATTTTATTTAATGAGAAATAATATAAGATAATTAATTTTAAAATGATTATTTTGTTTAAAAAGAGTCGTTTATTTTATACACAACACTTGAAATATTTTCTTGATTAGCATACATCAAGTAGTGAATGAATTCCCATTTGGCCTTTAAACATAATTAATGAAATTCAAAATGTAGTTCAGGTTTTTTATAATTGATTTATTTTGATGCATGAACAAGTGTTTTGGTTCACTTGAGAAATGAGGATTTTCGTTAAAATTGGTGAAGGCCCGTTTGGCACTTTAATAAAATAAATTATTTTGGAAAACTCTATTTTGGGTGACTCAAATGTGATATTTGGTGTACTTTTTCAGAATGATTTGTGTGTGATGTTTGTGCTACTTGATTGACTGGTTGACTCACCCCTTTCCTATTTATTATACATGTTGACATGGGAACTTGTCATAGTAAGTGATTCTTCTGAGAATGATTGCTACACTAGTTTAGATTACACACTAACTAGTGACCCCTAGTATAGATGACACTCTGATAGGGGATTTGGAACCATGGTTAGGTCATGTAGGGAAACACCGGGCGTTTGGGGCATTATGACTTCATCGAGAGTAGGCAGGCCTTCAGGATAAGTCACACGTATAATACATTCTGGATTGTTCACAAGCTCCTAAGATCTACCCATGTTTTCATTAGTGTTTATTTTTATGTGGCGGATGATTGAGAGGTCTAAATAGGTTGCTGGCCCTTGTGTGAGAGTTATTTTCAATTTCCCATCGTGCGTGTTGTGTGTTGTGTGTGATTTTCCATTTGACTTACAACTGAAATTTTAATATCTAACTTGGTCGTAAAAATGTTTTTAAAAATACAATGCACCTGTTCCATTCAAACATTAAACTTGTTTTTAAATTAAAAAGGTCAATCGACTATTACTTGTCTTAGAAATGGAAGTTTTTGAGTGGAAACCCATATTTTGTATAATTTAGTTCATACATGGAATTAGTAAATTTCATTATTTAACGGTAGTTCTTTGAGAATAGTTTGTTGGGAATGCCTACGAGGTTTTAATACTCACATCTATAGTGTTTTCCTGTTTTTACATAGGTTACAAGTTTGACTTGATCTTGCTCACCATGGGAGAGAGTTTATTGTGGACTGGTGAGCGACACTCAGAGTTGTGATGAGTTTTGATCATGGTCATGTTAGTTTGCTGTTGCTGGTTGATCCTCCTTTTTTGTCTCATTATTTTTACCTTTCATTATTCTAAATTATCCATTGCTTTACTTGTCTTTCATTTATGGTCCAAATCACTCCATCTTGTTTAGTTTTAATGCCCGACACTAGTTGCTAGCCCATGGGGATTGAGAACTATAGAGACCCAAATCTTGGCGTACATAGAAATTTCATTACTTTTGTGGAATACATAATACACGATAAAAACAGACATCCAAAGACCGTATTAGTTTATTGTCATTGGAAACACATAACATAATCTTCTAATCATGGTGAAAGCTCTTCAACATCTCCCATAAAGATCATCCACATTGGTTTTCTTACCTATAACCTTTCTTTATATCCTGGGGAAAAGAAAACATAAAAAGCGTGAGCTCAAATGCCCAGTAAGAGTAAACACGGAGAACATAAAACAATCCCTGAACATTTGAACAAAAGAACATGAACGTAGAACATAAAAATCATCATTAATGACATAAATCATGGAAGTTCAGAATACATAGATCACAAAAGAACATTTACTATGATAATAGAGCATGTGAATAAAACATGTAATTGTGGAAACCATTAAGCACATGTTATGATTTCCATAGTAGCCAAGGCATTACTATTAAGACCATCATAGTGGACAAAGTCTCTAACTAAACTAGGTTTACATGCCATTCCATCCATGTCTATCTCATGAGATATAAATCTTTACCCAATGCATTGGAGAGAGATATATGTCCCACCCATCTTATAATGAATTCAATCTTACTTGTTCCACAAAATAAACATAAATCATTCATCATAATCCAAAAAATAAAATGGGTTTCATAAACACCATCCCATAATAATATAATCCATATTAAACAAATGGATATCATTTCATCATATGAAGAATCAAAACATGTAAATAATAGAGACATTATACTTGAAACATAATCATACAAAATAATGTCATCTTATATGGAAAATAGTTTTGACAAAACACATGAAATGAATTCTTGAGGAAAAAATCCTTTCTTCTTCAAAATAATTTTCTTTTCACAAAATGCCATGAAAATTTAAAAAACATGATTTTGTTGAATATAATCATGAAATCATGTAGATTATGCTTCATGAAATTTAGGAATTATGAATCCGTAAAAATCTGTTCATGTCATATATGATAAAAAAACATTCTCCTCGTACTTTTGCAGGAAAAGTCAAAAAGTTCCTCTTATGGTAAACAAAAGAATGATTCCTTTCATAAAATAATGTAAATGTCAAAGAAGGGTAAAAACTTATTTAATCATACAAGGAAAAATATTAAACACTTTATGAAAAACTTTTTTATGGACATGGATAAAAAATATAACCGTAGTAATTACTTATAAGCAATCTCAGATAAAAATGGGATTGCAAAATTATCCCTTACCATAGGTCAAATTTATTCTATACGTGTATGAATCTCATGTATAGTGTGATTAAAAATATTATAACTTGTAACAGAATGATAATAATATTTATGATATCATATATGATTCACTTATGACTTTATATTACCCGTTCTTTTGTCAATTCCATGATAAAGTAGCGTTTTGGGTAAAATTGTTTCATTTAACGTACGTGTTTGTACTTGTGGTTCTTGATATTATTATTACTTATATTAATATTTGATTACTACCATAATTTAATACATGAGTTATATATCATATATATATTCATAATATATATATAATTGATAGATAAATGAAATGAAACACACCATTCTTGGAGACGGTAGGCCATACGTACACATGAACGATATTTTCTGTTCCTTATTGATTTGAATGGAAGTAAGTAGATGACACATAAATATATATACATAAATCCAGTAGAATTATTTTTTCATATATATCATTATTATTCGTTATATATAATTTATAATTATTCCTAAATGGTTAACATGGAGATGAATCTCATCGCGTCGTGGAGACGGTAATCCGTACGTACGCACGGGCGGTGATATCCTTCCCATAATTATTGAATGGAATTGGAGTGAAAGATATAACATCTCAGAATTAGTATGATGTTATAATAACCTTATATAGTTATTATTTACACTAATATACTCATCCATGTATGGTGGTTGTGGAAAAACTGATTACACCACAGCGTGGTTATAGTATTCCATACATACGCATGCGCGATAATTTCATTTTCAGTAGGATGGATAGAATGTGAAATGGGGTTTTTTATTATTTATAAAATCATATAATTATATTATATATACTGATGTTATTAATTTATAATGAAACAACTAAAGATGAGGATGTTTAAGACTAAATAAACTTGAAAGAATTGGTAGAAGAGATTACCTCTTCATTGACACGCATTCTCTTAACCTCCTCTTAGGGCACTATAGTGGGTCTTTGAAGAAGACCTGGACCACTAGTAGGTTCCTATGGAAGTGGAGAAGTGAAATAGTTAGGCATTGGCAGATATTGAAGGCTTAATGTTCTGTGAAGAGGAGAGGGGGAGGTGCCCTTCTATAAGGGAGGGGAGGGGCACCTTTGGAAACCTAAAAAATATTAATTTAATATAAATCCAAACCCAACATAAAATCATCCAAATTGACTACATCAGAATATCAGATGAAATAGGGTTTCAATTTAATCATACAATAAAATTTTTACATTTTGGACATTTATATTAATCCTTATCAACATGATTTATCATTATTTAATCTATTTAATTTTTTTGTGGTAATAATATTCTAAATTTTAAATTGTTATAAATAATTAATTTTGTGTTGTGAATTATCCATAATTGTATAATTTATGACATTGTAGACCATATAAATTTCATTTTATAATTTTTAAATATATTTTTGATTTTTAACCAATTTTATTATATGTTATATTTATAAAACAATAATAGTGTCAATTTTGACACTATACATTTATTTGAATTCAAATAAATTATACAAAGAGGATATATTCAAAAAAATTAATATAATCATAACATGTCATATGCATCTAGAAAATTTGTGGAGAACATTAATTAGTTCATATAATATTTATTATAATATTTTTAATACCATTTATTTGATATTTCAATCAATAAAATAATTTCTATATCACTATTGTGTCATCATTAATGATAATTATTTAATCTCAAAAAATTCTAAATAAACTATAATGATATATAGAATTTTATTATATTTCCTGAGATTATTCAAGTTTGATGTTTTATTAAGTTTATCACTAAATTAAAATTATTATTCTTATAATATATAAGAGAGTGACATGTTGTCACTTTATTTGGTTTTAATAATAATTATATAATTTTTTATGGTCAAAAGTACATGAAATTAATCTATTCCAACCCTTAGGTGATATGGTTATACTTTTATTCATCTAATATAATTTTGGCAGGTGTTATGATAATTTTATAATCTTATTTTTTCCCTTAATTACCCGATTTACCTTTAACTGTAGTAAATAAAAATTACCGTATTTACTATTCATGATATCAAAAAAATAAAAGTATTCTATTAACATAATTTAGACCCATTGAATCCAAATATGGAATAAAATTTTCAAAATACAAAACACAGAAGTTTCAGTAATTAATTTAAAATTAATCTCGCTGTTAAGAAAACAGGTTTTAAAATTTAAAATGTTGCAAAAGATTGAAATGTTTTTACCAATGAATTCAATGTAAAATTAATGATAATGACTTAAATTATGTTATATGTTAAAAATATATTCTATTTATAATTTAAAACCATTTAATATCATAATTTAACTATATAATTATCTCGATCAAAAAATTTGTTTTCAATTAAAATTTACTGTAGTTTTATTATTCATCAAAATACGAAGGTTATCAGAATAATCTAAAAAATTTCTCCAAAGTAAATTATTATATCCTGATTCCACGTAAGAAGATTAATTTGTCAAATTGAACTTATAAACATCTCAAAAACTAGATTTAATGTGAGTGCACCATCAAAAGGTGGTAAAACTGTATTTAAAAAAAACATATTTTACAAGAAAAAATTATTTTGTTCTCGTACCATGTTCTATAATATCTGTAAGATGAAATATAATGTCATAAAATTCAAAATGTAGATACTAATATTTATAACGGCTACTTCATAATAATATTATAATAATATATCATTGTTTTGTGAAACTCAATGATGTGTACAACAGACGCTATCGAGGAAGGCCGCTCTTGCGTGCAACACAAGCCAAGAATTGTGTTTACGCAAACTACAAGCTAGTAAGGTGTTGCGTATAGCGCAAGATACTCTTGGAGTAGCATAAAACACAAGACATAAATGAAATTAAAATGAATATTTCTCATAAAATTTCAGGGTGTTACATTCTACCCTCCTTAAAAAGAGTTTCGACCATGAAATTATTCAGGGTTATAAATGGTTTTCTACTTCAATGTTTGTTTCATTGAAACCCACGTCATAAAAAGGAAAAAAAAATCTTAATTTTAAAAACTAAAGTATGAAACGTAATGGTTACCCAAATTAACTCATCACTGGGCTTCCACATTGGATAACATAGGTGAAATTATGGATATTGATGAGAAATATAACCATCTAGTTCTGATAGAGAGTGGTAGAGAACATGTCTATGAATGTGAAAACAATCACAAAGCCATAAATTTGTGATACTATAAGGGACCATCAATTTCATTGAATATGAGGCTACTGGGACAACATTTTTGGATTTCGAGATCATTTCCCTGAAGTTGAAGACTTTTTTAATTAAAAGAAATACTTACGTGATTTTGGTACAATCTTGCTTTTGTTTGTTTCTTGAACAATTCCAACATCATCTCTTAATGAAATAAATTTGAATTTTTCGTCCATTAAGTGTTAGAAAATCATGCGATAGAATGATAGGTCATTCCATCTGACTCAAACATAAGGTTACAAGAATTTATATACATAAGTCCATCTTATGGTGATTTTAATCTTATATGGTTAAAAAATGGACTTATACTTCATCTATCATAACTCTTAATAAAATAAAACTAGTTTCTACTAACTTGGTACCTCATATAGTCCACTGGAAGGTGATAATGGTATCTCTTACTTTGGTTGACAGATTCCCGCAACCTTGTATGATGCAATGGGTTGTCATCCATCTTGCATGTTTTCCTTTTTCTAAAACATCACCATTATAACATTCTTGAAATAATATCGAAAATAAGATTCTAGCCTTAAACAATACTATCTGATGTCCAATATTTAGGCTTATCTAAAATACTTCTATTGAATCTCATTGTGTAAAGTAAATGATTACTATAAATTTAATCTACAGAGCATGTTAATGCCATCATCTATCATACAATATATATTGTTGGTCACATTCCAATCATGTGAATACCTTAATCATGCATTCTCATGAAAAGTGAATACCCATTGAACCATAGTGAAAACATGAATGCTATCAAAAGTTAACTCTTTCCACTTACCAAAATCCAAAAATTTCTATATACTCCAACCATGATATCACATTGTCCTTATATCAGTAATGAGATCATGAATACTATCAAACATATTATTTTCTCCTTATCCCATTATTATGTGCATATCATCTGCTTTCCAAAAATATTTCAATCACTTTTTATTGTTAACAGTACCATATAGTTATTGAAAACCACAATAAAACAATACTTAGATACTCCAATATTCAACAATACTATAAGTGAGATTCCATAACATTATTTTGGAATCCCGTTACATAAATAATAATCATTCCACCACATCATTGTCATACTCAACATCGCAAATAGTGCACACATGTGACATCCCTTTTTCTTTTTCCTTATGAGGTTGTTGATGTCAATCACCATTAACCCTTGGATTAGGTCATTGGTTAGCATAATGCCCCATTTCCGTGCACTTGTAGCATTGAAGTGTTGGTGGAGCATTCTCTGTATTCTTTTCTCTATTCACATCATTAGAAACCTTTTTCCCCTTACATCGGCACTCAGCTGCTCGATGTCCTTCTTTTCTACACTTGAAACATTTTCGAGTTCCCTTTAGACAGTCTCCATAAAATCTTTTTTCCACACATTGAGAATAAAGAATCTTTCACCTTCTTTTCACCATTGTTTTGAGGTTTTTCCTTGAACTCCATCTTTCATTTCATGTCAAAACCATGAGATAGATATCTTACACCAACTTCCAGTTCTACCTTGAAATCACAATGCACAATTTCTTCATAGCTACTGAAGTCTCTTATAGCTAATTCCCTTGGAAGACATAGTGATAAAACACTGAATAATAAATCATATTTACTTTCAGGTTGGATGATATAGCTAGATGCATACCCTGCAAGCCTTGTAAAATTCGATTCGTATATACCAAAAAATTCATCATCCTTTTTCTTAAGATCATGGATCTCAGTTTCCATCTTTGTTCAAAGAAAACGAGGAAAATTACTCCTTATAAAACAAGTTCTTGAACTCATCCCATTCCATGGATTCAATTTCATCTTGGGGCCCTGTATTCTTAATTAGAGTCCACCAATGTTTTGCTTCACATTCTATCCGGTAAACAACCAAAATGACTTTTTCATGCTCTGTACAGTGAAGTATGGAAAATATCTTTTCAATGGTACTGATCCATTGTTTAGAAACAATTGGATCAGAAGACCCACTAAAAGAAGGTGGACGTTGCCTCATAAAGTAATCAATACAATATTGTTCCTTTCTCTTCTCATTTGGAAGACCAGAATTATTCATAGCTAGTGTAAATATAACAATAATATTTTTCAATCCATCTACCATCACATTTGGTTGTTCAAGAGGACAATCATTTAATTTTCCATTACATTGATAAACACAGTTCCTTCAGGTTCCAGCCATCGTCTAAAATGCAAAAAGAACAATGTGAGAGGAAAAAATCCTGCTATAAAAACAACATAATAAATGGGGACTACCTTTAATATATAACATATTAGGTTTAATTCTAATATCTTTACCATAATTATAGGACTATAACCTATACATATAATTATCCTTAGGGACATCCCCAGACATACCTTAGAAATATCTCTAGGGATTTCACTAATGTTTTTGCATCCTTGTTTCCAAATGTTAACTTAACCTTTTCTCTAATACCAACTATAGAGACCCAAAGGTTGACATACATAGACATTACATTACTTTTTTGGAATACTTAATACATGAAAAAAATAGATGCCCAAAGATAGTATTAGTTTAGTATCATTGGAAACATGGAACATAATCTTCTAATCATGGTGAAAGATCTTTAACATCTCCCATAAAGATCTTCCACTTTGGTTTTCTTACATATAACAATCCTTATATCCTGGGGAAAATAAAACATAAAAAGGGTGAGCTCAAAATCTTAGTAAGGGTAAACATTGATAACATAAAACAATCCCTGAATAATTGAACGTTACAACATGAAAATAAAACATCAAAATCATGAGTAATGACATAAATCATGGTAGTGCATAAGGAAAAGCTCATAAAGTAACTTTAACCATCATTAAATAGCATGGTAATAAAACATGTAATTGTGGCAACCATTAAGCACATGTTATTACTTCCATTATAGCCAAGGCAATGCTACCAAGACCATCATAGTTTATAAAGTCACTTACTAAACCGGTTTTAATTTCCATTCCAGCCCTATATATCTCATGAGATATAAATCATTACCCAATGCATTGGATGGAGATATATTTCCTACCCTTATCATAATTAAATCATTCTTACTTGTTCCACAAAATAAAAATAAATCATTCATCATAAACCAAAGAATAAGATGGCTTTTATAAACATCATTCCATCACAATATAATCCATATTAAACAAATTGATAGAATTTCATGATAAAAAAAATCAAACCATGTAAATAATAGAGACATTTTACTTGAAACATAATCATACTAAATAGTTTCATCTTATATGGAAAATAGTTTTGACAAAACACATGAAATGAATTCTTGAGTACAATATCCTTTCTTCTTAAAAATCATTTTCTTTTCACAAAAGGAGAAGAAATTTTTAAAGAAAGGATTTTTTTGAAAATAAGGATGAAATATTTTAGATTATTATTCATGAAAACTATGCTTTATGAACCCGTAAAAATCCTTTCATGCCGTATAAGTTAAAAAAAAATTTCTCCTCAGACTTTTTCCGGAAAAGTCAAAAAGTTCCTCATATGGTAAAAAAAAGAATGATTCCATCCATAACAATAAAAATTTCAAGGAGGAGTAAACATGAATTTTAACATAAATGGAAGAATATTATAAAATATATGAAAAACATTTTTATGGATATGCATGAAAAATATAACCCCAGTAAACACTTACATATAAGAAATCTCAGATAAAAATGAGATTGCAAAAATATCCTTTTCCTTAGGTCCAATTTCATCCGTACGTGTCCAAAACTCATGTATAATGGGTTTAAACATATTATTAACTTGTAAAAAACCATTATAATATTTATGATATCATATATTATTCACTTATAACTATACATTACCCTTTCTTTTGTCAATTCCATGTTAAAGCAGCGTTTTGGGTAAAATTGTTTTATTTATCGTACGTGTTTGGAGTGGTTGTTCTTGATATTATTATTACTTATATTATGATTTACTTACTTTAAGAATGTAAAATATTATTTATATATCATAAATATTTATTATTTATATATATATATATAATATATAGAAAAATGAAATGAAACACACCGTTCATGGAGACGGTAGGCCGTACGTACGCATGAACACTGTTTTCCTTTCCTTATTGACTTAAATGGAAGTATGTAGATGAAATACATATATACATAGATAAAATGTCATTATTATGTCATATATATCATTATTATTCATTTTATATTATTTTTAACAATTTTTTAATTGATAACAAGGAGAATGAATCTCATCGCGTCGTGGAGACGGTAATCCGTACGTACGCACAAGTGGTGATATTGTTCCCGTAATTATTGAATGGAATTAGAGCGGATGATATAATATCTCAAAATCATTATGATTTTTTAATAACCATATATCGTTATTATTTACACCATTATACCCATCCAAGTAAGGTGGTAGTGGAAAAAAAGATTACACCACGGTGTGGAGACGGTATTCTGTACGTACGCACGCGCGTTGATTTCATTTTCTGTAGGATGGATAGAAGGTTAACTAGGATTTTTTCATATTTATAATAACATATCAGTATATTATTTATATTTATTTTATTACTTTATAATGAAACAACTAAAGAAGAGTAAGTAGAAGAATAAATATACTTGGAAGTATTGGTAGAATAGATTACCTCTTCTTTGACACACCTTCTCTTAACCTCCTCTTAGGGCACTAAAGATGGTCTTTGAAGAATACCAGGACCTCTAGTAGGTTTATAAATAAGTTTAGAAGTGAAATGGGTATATTTTGGCCAATATAGAAGGATACAATTTCTTTGAAGAGGAGAGGGGGGAGGTGCCCTTCTATAAGGGAGGAGAGGGGCACCTTTGGAAACCTAAAAAATATTAATTTAATATAAATTCAAACCCCACATAAAAACTTCCAAATTGACTTCTATCTGAACCTCAGAGGATATAGGGTTGAAATATCATCAAAAAATAAAATTTATACATGTTGGGAATTTATTTTAATCCTTATCAACTTGATTTATCATTATTTAATCTATTTAATTTTTTATGGTAATAAATATTTAAAATTTAAATTGTTATAAATAATAAATTTTGTTTTGTGAATTTCACATAATTGTATACTTTATGACATTTTAGACCTTTTAAATTTAAATTTATAATTTTTAAATATTTTTGTTATTTTTAAACAATATTATAATATGTTATTTTTATAAAACAATAATAGTGTCAATTTTGAAACTATTCATTTATTTGAATTTAAATAAATTCCACACAGAGGATATATTCTAGGAAATTTTTTAATAGAATACTAACATGTATATTCACCTAGAAAAGTTTTTAAGAGCATTAATTAGTTCATATAATATTTATTTTAATATTTTTAAAACCATTTATTGATATTTCAATCAATAAAAAAATTTCTATATCATTGTTGTGTCATCATTAATGATAATTATCTAATCAGTAAAATTTTGAAAAAAAATTACAATAATTTAGATAATTTTATTATCTTCTTGGATAATATTCATGTACTTAGGTTTGAGAAGTTTATCACTAAATTAAAATTATTATACTTATAATATATAAGATAGTGACATGTTGTCACTTTCTTTTGTTTCAATAATTATTATTTAATATTCAGTTCAAAATTCCATGAAATTAATCTATTCCGACCCTTATGTGATATGTGTCTACTTTTTTTCATCCAATATACTTTTGTAATGGGTTAGGGTAATTTTATAATTTTATTTTTACCGTTAATTACCCAATTTACCTTAAATTGTAGTAAATAAAAATTACCGTAGTTACTATTCATAATATCAAAAAAAATAAAAGTAACCTATTAACATAATTTGGACCCACTGATTCCAAATATGGAATCCATTTTTAAAAATTCAAAACACAAGAATTTTTCAGTAATTTATTTATAATTAATCCCGCTGTTCAGAAAACGGCGTTTAAAATTTAAAACATTGCAAAAGATTAAAATGTTTTTAACAATGAATTCAATGTAAAATTAATGAAAAGTGCTTACATTATATTAAATGGTGAAAATATATTCTATTTAACATTTCAATCCATTAAATATTATAATTTATCTATATAAATTATCTCAATGAAAAAATTTGTTATTTATTAAAATTTAGCGTATTTTTACTATTCATCAAAATATGATTGTTTTCAGAATAATCTCAAAAATTTATACAAAGTAAATTTTTATATCTTAATTCCAAGGAAGAAGATTTATTTTTCATATTTAACTTATAAACATGTCAAAAGTAGATTTAAAGTGGGTGGGCCATCAAAAGGTAGTAAAACTGTATTTTTTTAAAAATACTTATTTTTCCTGAAAATATTATTTTGTTTTCATACCATGTTATATAATATGGTTAAGATGAATTATAATGTAATAAAATTAAAAATTTTGTTACTAATATTCATAATGGCTAGTTCATAATCATATTATAATAATATATCGTTATTTAGTGATTCTCAGAATTGCGTACAACACATGCTATCGAGGAAGGTCACTCTTGCGTGCATCCCAAGCCAAAAATTGTGTTTCCATATAATACAAGATAGTAAGGTGTTGCATATAGCGCAATCTATTCTTGGTGTAGCATAAAACAAAAGAAATAAAATAAATTAAAAATAATATTTCTCATAAAATTTCAGGGTGTTACAAGAACTCCCCTCAGACATTTCCGTGGGCCGGCTCTGGTGACCAGTTCAGGGTCGACCATGTTTGGTTTGTGACAAATGGACTTGTCAATGGGTCTCCTTGGGATCTTACACAAGTCATGAATTGTTCATGTCACCATCACATGACATTCAAAAGGTCTCATAATTAGGTGTCTTATAGAGGATAATGTAAACCACATGATCATTAACACCTTATTATACCTATTACTTTTTATGAAATTAATAACCATATTCTCATATTTATTCCCATGAGGTTATATGATGTTTAGTATTCCAAATAATTTTATACAAATAGTTGAGAATATAGTAGTTCCTTCAGTGGTTCCCCTCCTTTAGATCTCTTGGATTATGCCACAATCATAGATCCTCATTGAAAGACCATCCCTTAAGAACTAATCTTGAGACCTCACTATGATAAAATTGGAAAGAACTGCTTCTCGTGAAATTCATTGAAGAGGAGACCATTTTAATCAACCAAAAACATATCATCGGTAATTCATTGAACATTGGTAGTGGGGTTACCCGATCATCTTGAGGGTTTCACTAGAACATCTAATTTGATATCTTATTCATATGACTATATTTTAGATTTTGTGACCATGTCAAGGCTAGGGGATCACTCGTATTACGTATAGTTTTGCCGTCATGAGATCTATTTTGGGTTCAAATGGTCCATGGAATCCACCTATGTTAGGCTATTCCCAATTACATTATGTTATTAGTGAATCACATTCATGATTCATGCGATGAACATGATGAAAGAAGGGTTATTACATTCATCAAAAAAGATATTTTTGTATCTATATAACACACATATCTTATCTTTTTCCATATGGCTATTGATTTTCCTCAAAATTACTTTATGACATTGAAGAAAGTGGGAAAATAAGTGATGGGTTTTCAAGATTCTATTGTGGAAATTATGGATCTAACTTTCTATCACGTTTTCGATTCATTTTAACTCAATCTACTGGAGCTGATGGGAGTCAATCATTGTGAATATGGCTTCTGATAATTTCTCCACCTCTATGTTTTGTTCTCAGTAATGATACTCTCTCATTCCATCACTACATTCATTATTCATACACTCCACATGGGTTTTAAAAACCTACAACACCATTCAAGAGAAAAAATATTAAAGGGGAACATTTTTGTCTTTGGATACTGTGTAAATTGGAATA
Organism: Viscum album; assembly: GCA_963277665.1. Classification (NCBI taxonomy): domain Eukaryota; kingdom Viridiplantae; phylum Streptophyta; class Magnoliopsida; order Santalales; family Viscaceae; genus Viscum; species Viscum album. The sequence goes on from OY728139.1 coordinate 138,657,442, forward strand.
TACTAATTTACATTCCCATGAACATTGATCGTAACAATAGAAATGCTTATTTGGATGTTCACATGTATGAATCGATAAGTTGGAAGTCCACCTATATCTAAAGGATTTGGTGGGTTCCCAATTTGGACATTCAATAATGGGGTAAATGCAAATTGATTGGTGATGTCCCCTATGGGTATAATACATAGCATCTGAATTCATTGAGGAGATGAATAAAATTAAGATGATTCTTTATATTATGATTCCCTATATGTTGTAGAGGTGTCTGGTCACTTGTATGTAGTCAGTACCATGAATGTTGAGATTGACTGTCTCTAATATATAATAATCCATCTTTTGGTGAGGTTATCCCAATATCACTATCCACATAATAAATTATAGAAAACTCTTCTACCATTAAAGGGGCACATTGATATGATAGAGAATTCATGGCTTCATTCCACCTCTCGGGAGGAGGAGAGTAATATTATTCGGAGGTAGTGACAGAATTCATTGATTTATTACACCATTTTTTCCACATGGGAGAATATTTATGTGCAGAATAATGACTCCTTAGTGAAAATGATGGTATGAGATTGTAAATTTTAAGCATTACATTGGCTAGAATTATCATGTGATTGAATCTGTTATGTGAAGATTATTCATCATTTATGTCATTAATGAATGAATCTGCTAAATTTTTTTATTTCCTTCTAGTATTCCTTTCACTAATAATATGCATGAAATTTCACTAATATGATGTTAAATGATTCACCAAAAATACCCAACCATTTTAAAATATTTATTAAATATGAATGTTTGTATTTGAAATTTAAAACCATAACATAATCTTCTCAATATGTTCACATGAATGTCTAACAATAATTAAGTTCCTCATTGATGTAGTTATTAAAATTATCTATGAGTTTACCTTTTTTAATGATGGATAATTTTTCTGAATATATTTACTCTTGTGTGAGGTATCTATATTTTCGAAAGTCAATAAAATTTTAGTGAATAGCACAATTTTTTCATGTTCAAATTTTGGTTCTTACAATCGTTATCATTTATGCAAACCAAATTTTTATTGTTCTATCATTTATGGTCTTTATTATAAAACATTCATTCATTTTAGTTTTGGGTCTCTTATTAAGAACCTTATATCACTGTAGTTTAGGTCCATTTATCTCAGACCATCAATTGTTTTACTTTAGGGTCTTTTGGGTATGACCGTCTATCTCTATATATTATTGTCAACAAGAAAGAACCTTCTATCAAAGTAGTTTAGGGACATTTAGCATGGACTTCAATCATTGTGGGTAATGGTATCATATCTCAAAAAATTAGATTCCATGGATTTTAATGTATTAACACCATTAATTTATCAATGGCCCAATAATATGGTCCATACATTACAGTAATGATAAAAAACACACTAGTTTGCAGTCTTCGACTGTGGTTTTTATGAGGTTAATGAGGATTAGAGCTCATTTCATACAAGGAGAATATTCCATGGTTTGGTATTTCAATTCCCTTATTCATTGATATCAATGTAAATCTACGGTATATTCACTTTTTTCCAATGGAGTAATATTAAAAATGTGGGTCATATTGGATGAGGATGAAATACTATAGAATCTACGCCAACTTGGATAGATGTAATATGGGGGATGTAAGTCATCACGCTAATGTTTTCGTTGGGGAATATGGAGTGGTGAAGAGAAGTTTAGGATGACTTATAAAATCAAAATGGGTCATGCTCCGCCATAGTTTTTCCATGGATCTCAAGCATCATGGTTCCTTTTAGTAAAGGAGGATATGCCTTATTTTAGAATGTCAAAGCTGTTATGCGTTGATAGGATAGTCAAGATAATATTATCTCGACTCATTTACAAGGGATATGTGTGATTTTTGGAGACTCAAATGTCAAGAAAATGATTTTTTGTATGAAGGAAAGCTATGAATGATGGTTTCTAGAAGCTATTGAAAATATTTAGGTATTACATTCTGAATCTAGATCACAATACCATGTAGGTTTGAGTCTGGATGCATGGGCCATCAAAGGTTTAGGAGTGGAGTGTCACAATCCTATTTTGAGAAAGGGTAAAAAACCCAATGACATAATGTCAAGGATGTTGAATCAACATAAATATTCTTCTTATGGGTACTGTAAGTCATAGTTCAATGTGACCACTTCATGTGGATGATATGGGATAATCGTGCTAGGAATTTCCCAAAACACACTGAGGTGTTGAGTTCATCCATGTTGATTTTAGGGATCAAAATTATTTTATATACCTTTTTGTAGAGTGACTTATTTTGTTGAAGACCATATGCACATATTTTAGTGCCATATGAATACATGAATAGTCAAATAAAGGGACCTTGAAGCAAGGTATCTTTTCCAATGGACATGGAGGATTAATAGTGGTCTGAGGAACTCTAAAAATTATGTGTGACTTGTGGTCAGTGTACGACTCTATGAGGTTTTAACCACCCAAATAATCATGATACAAACTCAAAACTATATTCACACAGCAAGGAGATGTGAAAAATAATTACACTAAATCTTTCATGGACCAGGGGGTCTGTGAGTATAGTTTGGCTTTTACAATAGAAAAAAGTATAGGAATAATATTTATTTATTATATTTCTTTATGCCATAATTTTTTAAAAATATCATCAGATGAAGAGTTTGAAATAGAAGAATTTAATTTTTCTCAGACCCACCTATGTGGCTTTTCAATATGACATTTTTTGTGACTATTTCACTTGTTATTTATGGTCATTCAGTTTTCACCATTATATATTACGGCATAATGACACAAAACTTTGACCAAAGTGTAGGTAGTGTATAGAAGTGACACATATGGACTTAATATGGTGGATGTTAAACACCAACCCAATTTGGATACCCAGAGTCCATAGGACTCCAAAATTCTTCTGAGTGGCATTTGAAAATGATGTAAATCAAGGCTTCATGTTCCCATTTTAGGAGTAATGATATGGAAAAATCATATTGTGGGTGGCCCATAACACCCTTAGGATCATAGTTCTACAACAATGAGGTTATGCTCATGAGTATTAGAATGACTTCCTTAATGATCCATGATTTTTTGGATTTTAAATTATGGGTTCTTATGAATTGATATCTTGGTCGAGTAGGCGGATTTATATTCCAATCAAATGAACATTATAGGTTTCTAGAATCATTGGTGTCCTAAACATGATATGTGGTTTATGGATTAAGTGTTTTAATGTATTGAAGTAGAACCCTATACTCTGGCTAATAGGGGTAAGGATCTTGTGTTCCTTCAATAAGAGGTGATAATTGATGATCATATGCATAGTTTAACATTGTTTAGTGGTGATTTACTTGCTTCAGTTCATTATAATTTCATGCGGTACTGAATATTTATTTACATTTTAACGTAAATTGATAGGGAAATGGGAACTGACATGAATGATTATTTAATATATATTACATTCACAAACAGGCTACACCTAGATATGAGTCATAGGTATAAAAGATGGTATGATATGGATCATCCCCTGTCATGTTAGGGTAAATTTTGTATCTTTTTTATAATTATGAACATAAAGATATTTATGGGAACCACTATAAATTCATTGATGATAGGAATTAGGACACACATAGTTATTCCATTAGAAACTCTCTATCTAGGTCCCACTGATACACTAAGGTAAGAATTTCTACCATCAATTATTTAAGTTGTCCTTGAGATTGGAGATCTAGATAACACTATGTATTCTATGATGACAATAATCAAGACACATGTAGTTGTTGAAATGGAAATCCTTTATGTGGTTCATACTGATACACAAAGGTGACAATTTTTTCTATTGATTATTATAGCACACACTAGGTTTGAAGATCCAAGCATCATTGTGTATCATGAGACGAAAGGAATAAATCCACAAGTATTTCATGATAAATCATGTAGTTTAACATCTTTTGTAAATGATCTCTTCATCCTGATGTGAAAATCGGTATTGATTTAGGACTCAATATTTAAAATTTCAGCATCACTATATTTCAAATGCTAAAGGAATCAAGAAATATAATGTTCCTCACCAAGGATCCTTGAGACAAAATCATTATTATATGTATAGATAGTTAATTTAAATGGTTATTTGATATGAATATACATGGGGATAGAGATTTTACTGTCACTATGTATCTTGTTATTTTAGGAATCAAGTGACAAATATTTCATGAATACAATTGTGGTAGGATACCATTCATCAAAAGTAGTTTTCCTCTCATGTGAGTTCCACAAGAATGGGAAGCTTAATGTCATGAAAAAGTAAAAAAACATGAAATTTAATACCATGTGACAAGGAATAATGTTATTTCTTTTAAATTCATTAATTTAGGAAATTGTTGTACCTTTCATGAGTTGTTATAAGTTCTCCTTATGGAGAAGCCCATGCTAAAAATATTAATTTCTTGTGAGATTTTTTGGGTGTAAGAAACAAGAAATGGAAAGTGGTCATCTCAGAATGTTGAGGTGGTTAAGGATACAATATTTGATTTTTGTATCATGTGGTTATTAGATCAATATATAGAAACTTGCAATTAAAACATATCTCATTGATATGTGAATGAATCCATACATTGTTTGAGAAACCCTTGTAGTTTATTGGTGTGATGTAGAAACATCCTCCTTGTGGTTTAAAATCTTTTGGTAACGGAACAAGTCACACAACATGAATGGGATGTGACACTATTAAAAATATAAAAAATGAGGTTTATTAATAACTATATATCTCATGACGGTGGGAATCAAGCAACATTTATTTTTTCACATGAGAGACACCATATTTGGAGGTGACTGTCACACAGGGATGGTGAAATTTCATTTTGTTTTATGATAAAATTATATCATGTGTGGTTATTTGATATTGATTGGTTCTTTTATAGTATGTTAATGTCTTTTGGTGAGGAAATTTTTTGGGATGTTTATCACCATACGGTATTAACATGCTCTGTATAGTTTAATGTCACATGTTTAATAAGTAAATCTCTAGTTAAACATAATACCACTAGGACATATGATACTGTATAGTTAAACATCTTTCTTTTAGGGAAATAAAAAAGGGATCATTTCATGTGGTGGTTTAAAAAAAATATTGGATCGAGACATCCCTATGTAGCTCATTGAGACTAGAATCAAGCCATATGATGTTCTAGAAACCCATATTGTTTAATGTTTTGTAGTAGGTACATCAGTAGTGCTATTTAACTTAATTTGGAAAGGGAATTAGTTGTGTAGTTTAATGTCTTGTGGTAAGGATATCGGCCCTTGTTGATGGAAAAAAAATTCTTCCATCTAAAATATCACCATTGTGGGTTGTGTGAAATTCACTCCATCCATTATGGCTAGTGAGTATGATTCATTTGTATTGAAATTATATAAGATGTAAAAACCTTAAAATTTGGGTTCCAACATTGGATGATTCTTTCTTGGTATCATTGGGTTCCTTAGCACCAACTATAGTTCACTATGGAATAATTAAATTTGGAAAATATTTTTATTGAAGGATTTTGAGATTAGATTAAGATGGACATCAAGGTTATTGAATGTATGAAACCTGTTCAAATTGATCCATTCTAGCTCATTCAGTAACTTTCCTGATTTCTCATCATTGAAGAGATTTCATCAAATGGCTATTAAAAGTGAGGGAAATTGGAATTCTTCTATTAGTAATTCCTTTGAGATATGCAATAATTAATGCCTAGTGGCTTGTGTTGATGTACACATTGTTGTATGGTAGGCCAATATTATATGGATGACATTATCTAGCTTGGACATCATTTAATTTTTCACGATCTTCTAGAGTATGATGGACATGGTCATATAAATGACCACTATTTTTATTTTTTCAAATGCAGGATATTGGGATGAGTGATTGGAATCGATGTTGAACTCTTGATAGAATTTTATCTATTTCACGGTACATAATTTTTTTTCATTTTCCATCAATATTGAATAAGGGACCCTGAACATAGTGATGATATGGGAAATTAACATATTGAAAATATTTTTCATCCATACCTCCTTGATAGATATTTTCTCAACCAATTTGGAGAAATGTTTATATTAGTAATAATGTACTATATCTACATACTGTGGTTGGGGGATATATTCCGGAAACCTACATTCCAAAAACTGAAAATGGCCAAGAATATTTATCTCTATACAACAACTATATGGGATAATGAATGATGTTTGACAGGTTATGGAAAGACTTAAATATCTGATTGAATACCACAAAGTCATATATCATATTTTTTCAGTAATATTATATCCTCTTGATTTGGTGGTAGATCATGATCCCAAACTGATGAGTAAAACATAATCCCATTTTTTATTCACCAATTATGATATAAAAATATAGTTATTATATGAATCTAAGGATTATTCCATCAAATCATCTCTTGAAGAGGGATACATTCTAATTCTTGTCATCCTTCATGGTAAATTTCATTACACGATGCTGAATTTGTACCTTTCTAACAAGGTTTGTAAGGAGAGTCCCTTTTTGGTGTTTATTAGTTATAGGATAAATCTAACCATGGGTAAATACATATTCATCATACACAATGGAGGTTTTTACAGTATTAATATTTTCATATAACAAAAGATGATCAATGAGACCCCTCATTCCTGCATGATTCTTATTATTTCTTCCTTCATATCTGGGTTTTCCATGATTGTGGCTAGAATACCTAATGTGTCAGCATGAGTATTCTATGATCAGGGAAGACGATGTAATGTGGGATCAAAATGAAATTATTCCATTAGTACCCTCACATACACAATTAGAGGATTCAATTCATTATAATTGATATTATATTCCCCACTAATCTACTTTATCACTATCTATGAATACCATCTGATATTTGGGTATTCTATCTATAGATGTTGGGCTAGTTTCATTAATGAAATCAAAGATTATCATTAGATCTCAATAATCATGTAGACCACAAATAGTGAGAATGATTTGGGAAAATATTGTTTTTTTAGAGATAAATACAATCTCTAATCCAACCAGATTGAGTTTTTTATTTTCCACTTTTTCTCTATTACATCAATAGGCTCCATAGAAATACATGTCACATGTCTTGGGTGTGTGATGGTTGTAGAAATAATCCTCAACTAGGATTTTATTGTCAACAGGTTTACATTATGGAAAATGATTTACCATAATGAAATCTATTAGAAATTTCCCATCCAACTCATTATATGACTTGAACTAGATTCCATATTCTAGTAAAATGACCCCACATCAGTCCAGAAGCCTAATTATCATGAGGTGGACAAGGATGTACTTGACTGCATCAATACAACAGACCATATGTAATTATTTGGTCTATAAGTAATGCCTCATATTTTTCACTAAAAATATGAGTGTGAGGGAGTTCATATCTACATCCATGTATCATTTATCAATACCTATCATTGTTCGAATTATGTATTACAGGCCGAAATCACTCCTTGTATCATTCATCTATGTGAGGAGGGTGAATAGTTAAAATTCCAAGGAAGCCACATATATAATGAGTGACTTCCATTCCACTGGTGGAATAATTATTGACAGATGTACTATATTCTAATATAGACATTCGAAGGATTCATGGATTTCCCCATCCAATTTTTATGTGATTCAATTATTAATTATCCTGGTGAAATGGGGATTCATTTTTAGTTCGGTGAATTTTTGGGGTGATATTTATAAATTATCACTTTAATTTTTTCAGTCCACCTCATTATTATGGAGGCTTAAAAAATTAAAATTATTTGATGTAATACCAAAGGTTCATTTAAGGGGATTCATCATCATATTAAGTAGTCACTGTTTATAGAACATTGTTTGAAGATATGTGAATTGATCGCATTGTTGTTTGGATTTCACCACCAATCCTTCAACATAAAAATTATTTATTCATTCTAGGTTGGTAATAAAGATATTATTCAAGTAATGTTGATAAATTCTTCTAGTTTTCATGAATCAATAATGCATTTTCTGAATGAAAAATTTCCACATGGTCACTCAGAAGGCACTGTCCACTCATCTCCAGGGGCTATCTTTATCTAGTCATACCCTTAATTCCCATACATTATGGGAAGAATAAGAAAACTAGATGTTTCATAGATCAAGAGGTCTATGATCTATAAAGGAAATATCCCTTCATTCAGTGTTGATTAAGGTATCTAAAATTAATGAAGATCTTAATCAACTAAATCTTCTTCTTGAAAGGAATAATGATAGAGATTCATATTAGGAATTTCACTCTCATACAATGATGGATTTGATCAATTTTTAACATCCAAATTTAAATTGGTGGTATGGGTGGGGTTCATCTTCATTGATTTCTTATTGACTTCACAATTATCATCTAGATATCCCATATATTCTATAACCACATCTAGATTCAATCAAGGAATATTGTTATAATTTCAAATAAATGTATATCGGTGTTTCTTTATTAATTGAATGTACATATATTTTTTATTGAGAGTCATATAATCACTAATTATTGTATCCCATGAGTCTTCTTCTATATGATATTTACCTTCCTGAGCCCATAAATGTTAGTGGATACACCATCCACAAATGACGAAGGGGCGTTCCAGATGTCATCAACATCTTCATCATCCTCAGAGTTTGTGGAAGAATTATCAGATAAGGTTAAACTATGAGGGTATGTCTCTCACTTATTGATGGGATATACCATGATCAGGGTCATTATCATCACCTACTGCACTATTTGATTCAATTTTATGCAAGATGTAATTGTATTTTGTGTAGTAACTATAGAAATATGGGTGCTTAAACACCTTAGATCTTATCTATTACCTCAACTATATTTATCATGAAAACATAGTCATTATATAGCATACTCTAGGGATTTTCATGTGAGATACCCAATTAGATGGGTGATGAAATAAATATTTCATTATCTACAATTTTATGTTTGTCTTACCTTTTATAAGAAAACTAATTCATCAAATATTGCTTCAAAATTCACAAATAATTGTCCTCATGTTGTGTTTTTATTTTTCATTTGAGGGGGTATTTAAAATATTGATGTAAATTTAAAGGAACTACCATGTGTTTTTAGAGATAGGTTTTTCTATGAATTTAATTGATGTGGTGTCTTTCAAGGTATCCATAAACTCAATGTCGTATTTTAGATCTCAAATCGGAGCATTATGTTTGATCTTCTGGAGAGTTCTTTGCACACACTTCTCATACTGTTGAATGGTTTTCATTGTGTGAGACAAATCCCCTTCACTAAATCCCAAATATTGGAGGGTTTGAAACAAGATGATAATTATACTAGAACCATTGAAATTCAGATCCCCTTTAATATCAAAATTATAGAGTCTATGTTAAACGTATATGGGTCTGTTGTATCCTTTGGTGATCTCTTCTCGATCTTGTTCTGTGAAGAATATGGAGACATTGAATTATTTTGACATTGTATCTATTCTATAGACCTCAGATGTATTTACATAATTTTGGAATTCAAGTGGGATCTTTATGGATTAAATGAGTTGATCTCTACATTCATTTTAATGATAGAGTTTATCAAGGATTTAAGGCTAGACTGGGAAAACCTCCTTATTTTTTAAAATTTTGTGCATTGGTTGATGACGTTGGAAGTTCCTATGGTTGAATTTCTCCTCATCATATGAATAAAAAGTGATACATTGGGTTGGATGATACTGATGATTGTGAAACTTATGGGGGAGTATTTTTTTCTTGTTGAGAAGGTCACACCAGCCTTCACGATTTGTGGGTTATCAAATAATCACACCCTAACTAGGTTGTCATAAATGATAACTTGTCTTGGATGGATGGGGGGTTCAGTGAAACCTTCATGGTTCTATTCAGCCCGATGGGGTAATTTATTATGGTTCCTGACTACATATATTTCATAAATGGTGACATGACTATAATATTGGGTCTGAACATGCATGTGTTGTCCAATGAATCATCGGCTGCAATGTACATAAATTTGTATTACCTGATTTTGTGTGAGGAAATGACACATGGAGAAATATTCTTCATTAGTGAAGTGTTATTCGGTGAGTATCATGTTTAAAGAGCCAAATATGAGCTTCTCATCTGATAATGGATATATTAGGTGGGCCTATTCCCATGCTTTGGATGTTGTAGGGAATAAATCCTCAAGGCACCGAGATTACATTGGATAATAATATGATTATGCCTCTTTTATTCCTTCCTACATCTAATTCTCACATCCACCATTACAATGTATATGTGATATCACCTTCATATGAGGTGGAGCTATCATTGGTATATGTATGTGTTCCATCATTGTGAAATTAGGTTGGTCAACAATTTTATGTGCCATCTAATAATCCAACATTGTCCCACACCAGGAAATTACATTCTATGAATCACCATCTTCTTCTAACTAGGAAACCATTATTCAAGACACCTATTATGTGGAGTTATCTTACACCTCTTGTCCAAAATCAACCAATCCTTAAAGAACATCTTTGAAGATGAATTATTCATCAATATTATGGCCTAGACATCAATGGAAAGGGAAGTAATCGAGAATGTTGATGAGGATTACATCATTGGGATTCCTAGAATGTGGTAGCATGAATAGTTTTTTGTCCATGGCTATAATAAAATAATTTGGAGATTATTCATTTCATATGAAGTTTGTTTTATTCAACTGTTCCTCGAATCTCAGGTGACCGGAGTTTGAATATTATTTATTATGAAAGATATTTTGTTGTTACTACAATATAATATGAGGTGTGGGTTGGTTGAAGACATTCCCAAGTTCTGTTATGGGAACTTTTACTTATTTGAGAGTGACATATGTAGCTTCTTCTTATCTTACACATTCCACTCTTCTAAGGTAATGAGTCCAAATTTGAATTGGGTTCCCTAATTGTAGTCTTTGAATTGAGTGACCATTTCTACAAAATCACATAACCCACAAAGATATTTCATTGGGATCATATTTTCCTACAATTCTTCTTCATATTTTCAATATAGATACCTATAATTTTCTCCATCGAGAGAGGGATGGTGAGTAAATAGGTTAAACATTTCCGAATTTTTATGATGGTAGGTACCCTTTCCTTTCAATTTTGCAAGCAGTTCATCAGGATGAGGATTATCATTTTCCTTGGTTTGGAGTTGAACTACTAAAGGAATTGTTGATGATGTTCTTCCTAAGCCACAACAAATCCTACTGGATGACTAATCTACCAAAAAAAATTATGTACCATGGTCTATATAATACACCTAATATTGTTCACCTACTACTAATCTCGGGGACCGATCATTAGCTCAAAACAGGATTTGAATTGTGTGAGAAACTATTTAGTGACTTTTTCACCATCAATGGTAGAGAAGTTTGGATATCACAAATTGGGTGGAGGAAAGGTATCATCTACAAATTCAAGATATTTCTTATTCTTAGGCAGTGAAGGTGTGTGTCACCCATTTGTTGCTTCCATTCAAGTAACCATGCACTCGATGACATTGAGTAGCCTAATGTTACTATTGCATGAGACATCTCACATTAATAGGGATTATGCAAGTCTTAAGAAGGATCCCACCTTCTCCTCCAACTAAATCGTTATTCCCCATAAGACTGAGTTATTACCATATCAAGGGAGAGGATATTTAGACCATAGTGGGAGGTCATGATTAATTCATACTTCCTTAATTATGTATATTCGATTCCTAGATCTAATGCCAGTTTAATAATCTGATGCATCTCATTTTAATGGATCATCTTATATAAAAGGATAAATATTCTCATCAACCTGAAGAAGATACCTAGTAGGAAATTTTCCCGGAGTAGCTCCTCATTTTGTTGTCTGAGATATTCTTCTCATTATCATATAGAGAAACATGTTCCTCCATGTAAGGAACTTTTACTCTTATGTGAGGTGATTGGGATGTATCCAAATAATTCCCATTTTCGTTTTCATTGTTCCTCCATAGAGTTGGAATCTCAATATTTCATAGATTCTAGAATTTGGTGAATTCTTCGGCTCCAGGTGTGTGCAGCCTTAGCTGGTCCACCCAAATCTATCACATCATAAGGCATTTTCCTTCTTTTTTGAACATATCTATATGTTTTTAGATTCACCTTATTATTTTTGTGGGTATTGAGACATTAACAAATATATATTGTAAAATATTGGTTATGCCATTAATATCAATTCAATTGGAATATTCTACACTACCTAAATTAGGGTTATTTCTCAAACCCTTGCCCATATTTGGCCTTTTTGGATTGTGGCCCCATCAAGGACTATTTTTCATCATCATATGATTCTTAGGTTTCATCCTATCATAAATATTGTTTAGGTAGTTTTTTATCATGATCGATGAATTGGTCCCAAATTGAAGAGGATTTTTATAAAGGGGGAATAGATGGGATGTCAACCATCGATTTTTACCTCACAACCTACAAAAGATTGATTCTCATTGTAGTGATGATGATGATGATGATAAAAATTACCCCATTCAAATATAATGAGGGTTATATAAGTCCACAATGGGAATTAATTCAACTTATTGTCAATGATCTAACGCTTTTAGTAGGGGATTTAATAACACCCAGGATGGACATTGAGATATAAATACCCCAAGCCCAATGTTATGGGGATGATCTAATACCTCAATTGATATCTCTAATATTTTCTTAGATGATGATGAACATCATGATGGTGATTGATATATATATATATATATATATATATATGATCCCATTATAGTTGCAATTTTATTTCTTAGATGTCTTCGATATGTCCAGAATCCTCTTGGTAATTAATGATCCCAGAGGTTGTGGTGGTGGTAGATATTCCCAGGGATAGTTGACCTACGTCATCTCCTATATAACAATTATGTTGGTATTTATTACATCCAATTTTATATGATGAAGTTGTGATCATGTATTAGCTATGAGAAATGATAAAATATTATGAGAGATAGTTTATATAGTATTCTGTTGTTTTTATTGGAATCTCAAATATTGTGTGTAAAATAGATCCACGTTTCTTTGAGGGGTCCAATTCAAAGATTTGTGGGCTGTCCTTTTCCTCCAGCTGAGATGTCTTGTAAATGTTGAATTAGGGGAATTCTATTATAGTGACAATTGGATCACAGGTTACCTAATCCCATGATTTTTCTATGGAATATATCCTTATAGGACACCCTATCTGTAGGATTATTTTTTATGTGGACATAGTGAAGTGAAAGGATCCTGATTTCACCCATCCTCAAATACACATGTTTGGATATTCTCTTGAATTCAGTTATTGGAGAGTTTTTTAAAATGTGGAGAATAACACTAAATAGGTTTTTTTATGATCTTTCATAATTGTGTTATAAGACAATGAAGTAGTGGCATATCCAACAGACAACATAGTGTATTGATTACATGATGGTGATAATCATATCTTGGATATGTGATATGCTTATCCTCTATTAGAAGATGATTAGAACTCTTATTTTGAGGATGATATGGAATTTAATCCATTTATATCTCATATGGGACCTCGTATTTGGATGTGTATGTATGGAAAGACATGGTGGGGAGGTTTTTTATTTCTATAACTCTCTATATAAATAAATGTCAACATCGTACTAATTAGACTTACACACCTCCATCTAATCAAACCATAGAAGATGATTTTTGGGGTCACATGCTGATTGAAGTAGAGTGATGCAAGGAGTTTATAGGGAACTATATAAAGCAAACCTATGTGTTTTCAGAAACTCCCTATATGAAGGTTTATTATTTTTGAACACATCTTTATAGTGAGGTGTTTAGGAATGGGGAGGAATTATTTTTCCATGCATGATACCCAATTGGGGAGGTTTACAATGGAAAATTCTTAGAGTAGGGTCCCTACAATCCACCTCCATACTACCATGAGGAGAACTATTGTGGTAATGAATTAATTTTTATTCATTGGAAGATTTTATGAATCCCTGGGGTGTCGAAAATGTGTCTCGAAAAACCACAAGGACTCTATAATTATGAAGATTATGGATATGAGCCTGGTTCTGTGACATGGATAGAATAAGACGACATGCCTTCTAGAATTGTGTTGGGATATGGCCATGATGTATGATGGTTTCTAGACCATTTTTATATGAATCTCGTTCTATGAGAGTATGAATATTCTACTGATAATATTCTTATATATACCAATGGCCTCCCCTATTATTAATAGGAATGAGATCATTCCCTAAGGAATGTTCTATTATCACATGGTGATCCTTGGATATGATGGTAATATGATCCTAATCTCGAGCCTTTGGATTATGTCGCTAGTTTTTGTGGTAGGTATATGAACATATTGTGAGGAATGTGATAATATCCTATGGTCATCCCCAGTTGGAACATGAATATATGAATAGTCTAAATATGCATTACATAGTGGAAAATGCTAATAGAACTCCCAAATTCGACAAGGGATATGATCATCCTCCAATATTTTATCTGATGGAGTTTAGTTCAGTAATTCACTGGGGGAAGTATGAATATGAACCTAGCATACATGATCAATTTTAATATGATAAGAAGATTCATTGATAGGTATATGCGCATGTCCTGAGTAATATTTCATTCTCACATTGTGAGCCCCATCTAGAATATTGATATGAGCTCGATCCTTTGCATTTGGACTATTCTACTTGTCTTCTTTGACAAAATTGTGATTCTGTCCTAAGGAATGATCCAATCTAGCATGCTGATCATTGGCCAAAATTGGGATATGAAACCAATGATAAACTCTTGGAATATGCCTCTGGAATTTTCCGATTGGTATATGCGATTGTCTCGTGGAAAGTGTTGCTATCACCTAGTGAGCCTCGTTAGTAAAAGGGACATGATCCTAATAAAGTTCCTCATCCATTAATAGAATATGTTGATAATAATCCTAGAAGGGAGAAAAAATATATTCTTTCTCTAAAGAAACCACTTTTTTATAATGATCATAGTTTTGAGCTTCCCTGACTGTAGGGTTATGAAAATTTACCTCTTCCTATATCTATAATTGTGTCAGGATATCATGATGAAGTTATTCATATGTTTCTACGATGTAATGTCATTTTAGTTAATTTATTACAGTGATATATTCTAAAAAAATATTAATTTCCACTATAAACAAGAATATATATTTTATTAAATAAAGAATTTGATCCGACATCTGTCATATAGGTTAAACTGGAATATTCTATAGGAATTCATGCATGAGGTAAGGATATGTATCTCTCCCGTGTCTTCTACAAAATATTTTTACGTACTAATTTCTAGTGTGTAGGGATATGAAACTTCTCACATGATGTTTATGGAATATACCATGTGTATTTTTCAATGGAATCGGGGATATGATCCATCTCTTGGATATACATTTTATTCTCTTCCAATTATTTCTTCTTTGTAACATGTACATTTGTGTCATATGTGGTTGTGTTTTGGGTGGAATCCAATGAATGTGGATGATGGGTACTAGTGGGATGGTTCAAGAAGTCGTTGTTGATAGGATCGATTCATTGTGGGTCTTGAATTGGAAAGTAACAACAATTGACTCATTAGTCCACCTTCAGCAGATACTAATGGTGGTTATTGTTTTTATCTAGGGATAAACTCCCAAAGTGGTTGGTTATTGTAACGAGGGCCACTGGAATTGCATAATCATCCCTTGAATAATGCAGACTCATCTTCTTTAGAACATAGTGACCCTCATCGGAACTATAAAGGGTCAGGATTGTAGAACATCAATTGTATTCCTAGAACATTTCCTTCACTAACTAACATTGAATCTATATGGTAGTAAAGGCAATTGTGTGACCCATAGGGGTTTTATATTGAGTTTATTTGTTTAAAAATTCATTAGATGAAGACATTATCATGGAATATGGTTCTATTTAAGAGATTAGTATCTATATTCATGGTGAAAAAAGGAACAAGGTCACTGATCAGTGCAATATCATAATCATGATGTGTTCTCAAACAAATATGCATGGTTAACACAATTTAACCTTAATTCTAAATTCAACCATTATACTGATGTGGAATTTTCAAAAATATTAGGGACATATATCTTTAGAACCTTTACTATTGAGGATCCATCATGAGATCCATGTCACGGTCAACCGATCATATTTCTATTTTAGAGTTTCCTGTTAGTTTCACCATTTTTTGGCATAGGTAAAGAATACCAAAAGGAATGATTGAATGTAACCCCATGATTTTTCTATTTCAGACTTCTCACATTGGATTCACCATTTATCCAATGTTATAGATGATAAAGTCTGAAGTGAGATTGGTCTATCTTAAATGTTGAAAATGGGGGGGGGGGTATTTCATGCACAATAATTGATGTCAGGTCACGATTACCAATCTTAATAGAAACTCCCAGCACTTCCCACATCCATAACTAACTACGAACCTACATTCCAAAGGTAGGTGGTCAATGGGAAATTTAAACCCAATGACACAATAGAACATTCATTTTTTGAGATGATGGTCGGTATGGCTCATCACACCCTTTTGAGGGAATTATTTCCTACTTCGGGGATTTCCAATATATTTTTGAAATTATTATGAACCTCGTCCTAATCCTGATACAAGACTAGTAACCTTAACAAAATGATCATAGGTTATTTATCTTTATTTGTGATGTGTGAGATGGATTTTTTAATCTATATATATCTATATTATTTTCATCACCCATTTCAATTTGATGGGTAGTTTCTTAAATGTTGAATCTATATGACCATATCATTGTAATTTTTTTTGTCATATTGGGATGCATTTAATATATTAAAGATGATTTTGATGTATTAGGTGGTTTCCTATGTATCTAGTTATACAATATGAATCGATAACCACATATTTCATTTTACACATTTAGTTTAGCAACATATGGAATAGAATTATATGTGGGCACTAGGTGTTGAGCATGATCCTTATGGAGGAATCCCTTGTATCCTAGTTATGATATAAATCATAGTTTTCATATTCAGTCACACCCTTGAGACTAGACACATGGTAGATGACCTTATATAGAGGGAGTCATTTTAATCCACTCATTGGGGATTACATACTAATATTTTCATGGTCAACGAAGATTATAATTACAATTGTGAGCTATTCCAGCTATTAGAAACATGTTATGTATTGTAATAGACCACATTTAATATGGATACTGGGTTTACATTATGGGGAATCCCATTATATTCATCCTAAATATCTCATTCCATTGGAATGTTTCCTCTATATTCTAGTTATGAATGGAATTAGAGTCACCATATAATAGTTTGATAGGGGTCGACACACTGAGGGTTATCTAATATTTGTAGTAATATCATATTATTCGCAAAATCAGGGAATACACAATGAGGATTCACTTTAGATGTTTGATATAAAACCAATTCCTTTGGATAGAATCCAATGTATCCTAGTTATAATATGAGTGAGAGTTCTCTTAGTTCATTGGATCGAGGATTAAACAATAACGCTTCCCTTTGTGAGAGAAAAAATCAATAAATTTTCTTAATCTCACAAGATCTATTATTGGTTTGGAAAAAATGAATGACAATAATAGTATGATTACATATGTAAGTGGATGTTTTATGCTGGGACTACCCTTTTGTTTCATAATATTGAGTGTGGGTGACATGAAGATATCCTATATATCCTAGTATAGTAGGGATCATGGTCATCGTAATTTAGTAAAATCAAGTCTCACACACTGAGATTTCCCCTTATGATGGTTGGATAAGGTTATCTTGTACTCGAATGTCTGGTTGAACTGACTTACTTATCTTCTTGACTAGCCTAATTATCTGCTCGAATTCTTATAGGTGTTTAGACATGTCTGGTCATATTATGGATGTGCCCAAATACAATCACATGTTCTTGTTGACTTGTCCATTGGATATTGCATAACTTAGAAGGAATTTTTTATGTATATTTCATGACCATGGGTTACATGATGATATGACTTCAAATGTCATGGATGAATTGTTCAGTTGACATCACATGATCACGGTTGGCTTTTCTGTAGGACATCGATATTCATTCTTGGCTTGTCAAGGAATATATTGCATGATCTCTGATGACATTCTTGGAGGGTTTCAAATGATACACGTGACATTCCCTGGTAACATCGTGAAATGTTGGTTGAAACACATGATGTTTTTTTTTGGATTTTAAATGTGACATGTCTAAGGGTGATGCATGATCCTAGATTACATGGCCGAAAGGCGTTGTGAAATCCAGCTGACATGTCAAGAGGATGTCACCAAATATGATGAGTTTCTCTGGTTGATGTCATGAGAACTAGTTGACATTCTTAGGTGCTATCACGAGATGCATATGAAAAGTACTGGAGTCACCATATGATTTTGGAGATGTGATTTACGGACATCGCAGGGTCTGGATATTGAACAGATAGGGATTCATGAGAACTAGGTCACATGCAAAGGGGTGACATTTGACTTTATCTGTCAATTCTAGGGGACCTCATGTGATCCAAATACTATACTAAAGGACCATAATTTGATATGGGTGACATTTCCTAGTGTTTTTGCAAGGTCTGGGTTGTTAAAGTGGGTGAATAAATATCAACATATATTTAATTCACATAAGTAAGTCATATTTTAGTCATTTCTTATAGGCTCTTATTGTATACAACTTAGGGTTGTTTTTGGTGCTGTTTTATTTATGAAATAGATCAATGATGATCTTGTATTAGTTCATAAAATATTATACAATCCAAAATGAGTGTACATTTCATGGTACAAGGATGAAATGTGGAAACATGTCATCATGATGTGTGACTGAGTAAAGAAATACTTCTATAGTGACCCCTTTGTTTGCAATCCAATTGGCATTGTAGTTTGATTCCCTAAAATAGTGAGTACAAACATGATTTTTGTGAGAGAGTTTTTCTAGGAATCTTGACCATTTTGTGGGGAGCATCCAAGATAGGTGTACATAGCCACCTCTTACTACTTCCACAAGAGTGGAAGAGTCACATTTGAACAAATGCAACTCTAGGCATGCTCATGGTCTAGCTAAACTACCATAATCATACTCATCATATCTGCTTCCAATGTAGTTGAATTACCACAAGGACCATGCAAATATTCAACCACATCACTATTTTGTTCACATAATATTGCAACATATCGTTATATCTTTCATGATTTAGTTTATAGGTTGGATTTAAATTATTTATCCATATAGACATTATTATTAGGTTCTATGATGATCTAATTATATGCCTATTCATGATACATGATAGCTATAGTTGTTCCCATGATTTTACCTGATGAAAAACCATCATGATTCGGAGAGAACCCACATTGAGAAATATACTCTGATGCTTGAGTGTGGTGGTGTGAGGATCCATGGAAAATTCCATTTTTCATGATGGGGTGGTGGATTTATTGGCCTATCCACTCTAATTATTCTTTAATTTTTTAAGGATGTATCTCAGAATTTGGATTTTGAGTTATTGGAGGGTTTTTAGGACACACATTTCACATGATCCTGCTATAGGTTTTTTCAGGGGTGTCACATTACTTTTAGAATCCATATGACCTTCGATTAATCGCCCCTTTTTTGGTTAACAAACTTTTAATGGGGTTATTCATAATAATTTTTTCACTGAAAATAAATTTCACATTTCAAGAATGATATGTTTGGGGTCCTCTATGAGATAAAGGCGCACGTTGAAAGGTCATCATGCGATCTTATGATACTTATTATTGAATCATTTATGAGAAAAGGGTGGCTTTCCATAAAAATTTAAGAGAATAAAAGGAATGTATATGGTTTTCTCACACTATTTGTATGAATTAATATAGGCCTTCGCAAGATCATGCTGACATTTCAAGGGGTTATACAAGGCTATTTTGGGTTTTCATTTTTGATTTCATGGGACTATGTCAACATGTCAAGGGGAATGGTGGTCGGTGGGATCCAAGGTGATTGACCAGGATGAAGAAACAATTTCATGTGATATCAATATTTTATCCCCTAAAATAGTCTCCCATAATCACACATTTGTTATCATTTTTTATTTTACAATTTATTGGGAACTCATGATGTTATAAGACTGTTTTTCAGTAAAATCTCTTGACCCTTTAAGGATTCATCAAATGATCAAAAAATGGTCCTTTGGTAATGCATGAGAATTTCATGGAATTTAAATCTATTATTCCTCAAATAAAAAAGTTGTAGCACGAGTCCACATGGACTCATCTAACACCCTTTTCTTGAAGAAAGTGACATGTCTGCAGGCTCTTGTGTGATAGGATAAGATGCCATCAGGAGAATTAAATGTGTCTTGTGACATTCATAAATTCAATAAAAGAGTTTTTTGAATGAAATTGGATCATTTGATCCCACTATTATTTTCCTCTTTATTTGTCGACTGATTAGATAACTCATTATATTGAATGGATTTTGTCAAATACAATCATTCATCCCATTGGTGATGCATCACATGTCCAAGAAACAATCTTATGATAATGTGACACAATCGTCATTGAAAATTATCTGTTGTATGTCCAATGAGATGAATATAAAGGACATGCCTTCTTGGACACATCTAAGAACCTTCATTGGGAAAGGGTAAGATGCTAAAATATTTTCCTAAAAAAAGGTAGGCATCTTGTTTGGGGCTTATGTAGTCTCACAAACCACCTTGGAACATCTTGTAAAATTTATGACTATAATAGTCTCTCATATTTCGGATGTTTTCTCCCTATTTTCCATGTTATCTTTGATGGCTTGTCAAGCAGCTATCACATGACATTTGAAGTGGCTGGAGGTGCTCGTCTGGTAGTGGATGCCTAATAAGTGATTTTTAGGGTTTCCTTCAAAAGAGAAGAATTACATATCAATGTTGATTTGTGAGATATATCACAAGTCCTGGAATGTACATTCCTTAGGGAAAAACTTTTAATTTCTAACAATGACATGTCTTATAGAGTGTAAGAACGCAATTTTTTACTCAGGTATGGATACTATAATTTTATGTCTAAATAATTAATTTTGACCTAATTTGAATGCCTAATGAGTTATTAAATGTTCTAAGGGTGTCAGACACTTGTTCGGAGCCCAGAACCCATCTTTTTGGAAAAAATAGGCTTAGCGATCAGTTTTGAGTAAGCACTGTAGGATTTTAGCATAGTTTTCTAAACCATAAGGATGGTGTTTTTTGGATAGAGGCCCCTCGCATAGTGGGAGCATGGTCGTCTGGCCAAAACCTACATGATCCTATATTTTCCCAAGCACCCATTAATAGTTTGTGCACTGTTGACAAATCATGCAGACCAAACTGTTCGGGCAGAGTTGTCCCGCATGGTTTGCGTATAGTTGGAAAAACCGTATGGACAAACAATGCATAGGCTATTTTTATGGTTAAATTTCCAGTTTCACCCAAAATGATCTATTGATTATCCTCATTTTTACCAACTTGTAAACAAACAAGAATTTCCTTTATTTTCTATTATTTGAATAATTTTTAAATAAAAATCTATGGATCAAGATATCTTATTCATTCAGCATCCGAACGAGCTTCTTTTTTTCATGTTGAATGTGCAACGCTAAGTACTCAAACCCCCATTAGTTTTTCTTTTTCTATTTTAATCTGGTCCCAGATATCGGCATGTGACTATATTCACCTTTTTATATATCTACTCTGATCCATGGAAAATCGAAGGCCAATATTAGAGGAAAAGGATAAAAAAACCATAAGGGCTATGGTCTATAACATATACAGGAAGTTCATTGTTTTTGGAATGTTTGTGTGGGGCCCCCAGTTTCATTGGACGTTGTTCTTAAATTTTACATGTCATTATTAAACTTGATAAAATCATATTTATATGTTCATTCTAAATATGTGATTAGTTGTTAGTGGTTACACCCACAACTCAATCCGCCTCATGTTTAAGGTTATTCCATACATGGGTTTTTAGTGTTTTGGCATGTTTGGGCCACTGTTTGGGTGTTCCCTTTCTTGAACATTCTAATAGTGATCCTTTCCTATAATAAATGAGTTGTTATTAATGAGAATTTCAACATGTCATGTACCATGTATGCTCACCACTAGACCCACCCTTGCTAAGTGCTTTCACATTGATTATAAAATGTGAGATGTGGAATTGAATGTATTCTATGTAATATCACATGGACATAACAAATTAGTTTGAATATAGGTTACTGGTTTTTAGCACACCTTTACATGTTAATAGATGGTAATGGAGTTAATATCTCTAATTGATATGCCTTAATGGTTAATTGTGACTTTATTTAATGGTTGCAATGTTTCTTGGCCTATCAAGACTGATGGAAGACAAGGTTTGGACCAATACATATATGGTGTCAACTATACTTGGCCAGTCAAAACTAATGGAAGGAAAGACATGAACAAAATGAATTACTACATAATTACAATATCAAATAGGAATGGACTAACTCGAACTCGTCTTGGATTCTGAGAGGAGAATATCATGGGTCTCAGGAACCCCATTATGATTCAAGGATGTGGTTTTCTTAGATTTATACATACCATGATTCTTGTTCTTCTCCAATAATTGGATACCATATATACTACCATTGGGACCCTTTCCTCACTACATGATACCTTATATACACTCCTTGGATCCCACATTGACTAGTATGTCCCATGGTGAAATCCTACCATGCCCTACCTTTTCTTATCCCCGTTTTAACTTAGACAATCACATTGGAGTTAGTAGGTGACTTATTTTGGAATGCCTCGGATTATGCCACATGGATGACACTCTTATCCCTTAGATAGACTCATATACTATCAGTTTAGTGTTCTATGAGATTTAATTTTCTTTGGTTATTACCATGCAAATCCCACACTATATATCTTATTTAGGTTCCCTTATTAGGTATTGAGACCTTAACTAATTATAATATCATGAGGTGATGTCGGTGATGGCTATTTATCACATGACCTATTAATATTTAATGGAAAATTCTTAATTAATAAACTTGTTACATGTTTAGACACAAACTAATGGACAAAGAAGGTACATGAGAAATTAGTTACATTGTATTGTTTGCTTTAATTTCTATATGCATTCCTACACATTCTTATATTCCATTACACATGATTGATGTGCGGAAAACTATTGGTGGCAGCCCACTTAGATTTATCTCACACCCTCTTTGGGTGCAGTTTGGTAGATAGAGCGGATTACATGGTTGCAGGTGTTGACAAAGGGAATCATACGACATTGATCACTTGATTACATTGTTTTTAGGATATATCTTGATAACAGATGATCTATTTGGACCACATGATGCTTGGAGTAGTCTTTTCTAGACATTTTATAGTGGATAATGTTATTCCTATTGTCATGTACCCATGTTTCCAGTTTTCTAGTGACATGACATACATCATCATTTATCTAGCTGATACAGTTGTTATTATTCTCGTTTATCTACTTCATCAGTATGATTATACTATTTATTAATAAAATTTCTATTACATACACATTTTACTATTACTCTTCATTCCATTCACTATGCTACACTATTCTAATGAGGTTAAAGGCTTCCCATGGACACAACTTAGCCAACACTGCTAGTCGGTAGCCTCTGGCAATTGGGAAGATGTACTTGAGTCCATGTGGCCCACCTGGCTCGGGGCACCTGTTAAGTGTTATACGAGTCCATGACATCCCAAATATGTATCATAGGTGGTATATTTTCTAGATTTACTATTTGGATATAATATATTAGAGAGTGGATAAATATTGGGACATGATCATTTGATATGGTTCGGCGTCGTGAGCGCATGTTTAGGTAAAAACCATGTTTCCCAAATTATAATGGATGTTTTTCATTTTCCAATTATAGTTGATATTATTTCACCATATGTTGATGCACATGATATTTTGTGTTTTTGAATATTACCCTATTTAATAATTTACCTCATACTGAGACCAATGATATTAGGGAAATGTGATTTGCTACATGCATCATTATAGGCACCTAGGATTCACATGTCATGCATATTTCCTTTCCATATAAGTGTATTTCACTACCTTGTATTGATTGATACACAAGTTATTGTTGAGTGATATTGTGATAGTTTAATTGTATCAGTATTATTATTCAATATGATTGAGTGATTACCTATCTCAATTAATTAGGTGTATGGGCCCCCATCGGTTTGGATGAGTATTTACCGAGTCAAGAAAATATACTATAAAGAAATGTATGTCATTTATAATGATAGGTCTATGGTAACTAATTCATTGAAAATGACTATACATTTTCAATTTCATCCTAAAATATTAAATGATTTGGTTGCACATCATTACACCTCCTTTTTATTTCATTTATAGGTAAAGAAGTGAACCTGAAAATTAACTACAATATGATATGAATCATATACTTGAGCACATACCGATACCTCTACATATATGTATGTATTTTGGGTAGTATGCCTTGGGTAGTGAGTTTTCATATGTTCAAATTATGTTAGTGATTCTACCATACATTCCTAGGATTGTTATTAGGGGTTTTCATGGAATTTGTAGACCAATGTCACCCCGACGTCCTTGTTTCATTCTCTATGAAGGTGGTGATGACCAAACTCCAGTCATGGTAGGGGCCTGAGTCTCCAGGCATACTACCAGGAGTGGTACATGAGGTACCCCTTATTTTAAAAGATCTAGGTATAGATTCCCAAGTCCATGATATTTTCTTATGTCTGATGATGTCTATGATAGTTTCTTTATTGGTTTCCCCTATAATGGGTGATACGACCCATGAGTTCTAGTAGCAATATCCTACTAATTTTTCAGGGGATAGAGGTTATCAAGATTTTGAGTCTTGTCTAAAAGAAATGTTGTCTATCTCAGAGCTTCTAGAAATTCCTATAGATTAGAGGGTCATTCATTATATATACATGCTTTTGGATTCATCCAATCATTGGTGGGATGTGCTTACCCAAGCCGGTCATCATCAAGGCATATATGGGTCTATTTCCAGACAAACTTCTATGATTAGTTCTATCCTCACGCACTGAGAGATGACACAACCCAAGGGTTCATTCATCTTGAGTAGGATTATATGTTAGTAATGAAATATTAATCATGTTTCAATTATTTAAATTACTTTTCACCTCTTCTTTCTAGTGATGAGCTTTCACGTGCTAAACGTTTTAAGGATGGGATTCAGTACGCCATTCGAACTTAGGTGAATGTCTTTCACCATCATTATCTTTCTATACTAGTTTATCAGGTCCTTAGCACTAAGGGTAACCTAAGGGAAGATATAATTAATGGGTTTAAATGATCAATTACACGTCATGCCAGTACTTTTTCTGGTCGCAGGAATCATTTCTTTGATGTCTCTCATTAGGGAAGTTGTATTCAGAGTATCCAGTTTGATAGCTTTGTGGTGTGTCTCTAGTGTGGAAAACTTGTTCATAAAAAGACCCAATGTGATAGAGATCTTATGATATTTTGGTCTTGTGGAAATATGGGACATCCTCATCATTTCTTCAAGGCCTTTCCACTAGCTTCCATTGAAAAATGATAAACTTCTATTCAGCCTTCAAGAGCATGTTTTTTTGTGTCATGTCAGGCAGGGAGTTGGAATAGCATCGGTTGGTCTGGCCGTGGAGGAGGGAATGGTCATAGTAGCCCAATCTAGGATCACCTGTAGTTCCTGCAAATCATTCATGGTCATGGTAGTCCATTATTTTCAAAGATCTATTGATCAGGTTAGTTTCATGGTTTATAGGTGATACTCGTGGTTCGGGAAGTGGGAACATCTACAGTACAAGGTTTTATTATAATAGCCTATACTTTTTCCTCTAATTTGTTTGATACAAGTGATTCAAAATACTTATTTTGTATGTTTCCTGGGAAGTCTTGGATTAAAGATAAAATATCATTATGGTGTAATGACCCTCTATACACCATTGGGAATATAGACACAGGTCATACCCCAGTGTAGGGATTGTCCCCTTGAGGTTGGCACTTATCCTTTCCTTTGGAATATTTCTTTCTCTAGATGATGGGATTCAATGTCATTCTTAGGATCGATGGTTTATTCTACTATCAAGCCTTTATAGACTGTCACCATAATTAAACTGTTATCTTTTCAAGGATTAGTGGGTTGTCAAGGGTGGGAGAGCAGGATTGAAGCATCATGGGAAATGTGAAGTAACCACTCAGATTGAAAATAATTTCATGGAGGATCATGGTTTTCTTCAAACTTATTTCCCTTCAGTATTTGATCATTTAATAGAAGTATTTCTTGATTAATTCTCGAGTATACCTCTTAAGAGAGTGGTATAGTTTACAATTGAGCGTGTTCCAGAAGAAGATCGTATGTCCATTCCTCTATACAGGATGGTGCCTATAGAGCTTCCGGAGCTCATGATGTTGATAAGTAACCTAGACACAAAAGGATTTATATAGGCTAGTACATCTTCTTTAGGCTCACATGTGCTTTTTACTAAGAAGGCAGATGGAACTCTTCATTTATTCATGGATTACAGAAGGTTGAATTATCTTATGGTCAAGAACCAGTATCCACTTCCTCGAATAGATGAACACTTTGAACAGCACTGATGAGAAATGGTGTTCTCAAAGATTGACCAGAGATTGGGTTATAATCAGGTGCATGTTAGAACATCATACATACATTATAATGCTTTCCGTAGCAGGTATGGATTGTATGATTATCATGTTATGTTGTTAGGTCTTACGAATGTGCCTTCTGTTTTTATGTCTTTGATAATGAGACTTTTCCACACAAATATGGACTCTATTCTCTTCCTATTTTTTGACATCATCTGAGTGTATTCTCTCCCTAATAACTACAATTACAAACATATTGATATCATTTTGAGTAAACTGAGAGATCATTATATTTATTCCATGCTTTCTAAATATGATTTTTTTATCGAAAAACTCAACTTCTTGGGTTATATTATCTTAGAATCAAGGGTTTCTGTAGAACCTGGAATAGTTTTTCATACAAGGATTTTAACACCTTTCTTCACCTATTAATGGACTTAAAAGGTAGGGTGTTAAGTTCCCATAGTTTCAAGAATGCATGAAAACCATTCCAGAACTGAAAGGGAGGCTTGACTCGGCACCGATTCTGATTCTTTTAGAACTCGATAAATATTATATCATTTTCTATGATGCATCAGGCATTGTCCAAGTAGTAGTGTTGACATAATAAGAAACTTTTTTAGTTTATGGATCTCGACAGTTGATGCCTGATA
This sequence comes from Viscum album, assembly GCA_963277665.1. Taxonomy (NCBI): domain Eukaryota; kingdom Viridiplantae; phylum Streptophyta; class Magnoliopsida; order Santalales; family Viscaceae; genus Viscum; species Viscum album. The sequence continues at coordinate 138,684,777 of OY728139.1, forward strand.
AGAGGAATTACCCAATGCACGACCTTGAGCTGGCATCAATTGTCCATGTATTACGTTACTGGAGACATTATCTCTTGGGTGAGCACTTTTGGGTTTATACTTACCATAAGAGCCTCAAGTATATATTTTCATAGCATGGATTGAACCTCAAATAGTGGAGATGGGTTGAATATCTACAATATTTTTGTTTTTAGCTTTCCTATATACCTGTAAAGGGCAATGTGGTCACTAATGCATTTTGTCGAATGAATCAAACACATTCCATACAAGAATCCAGTTATGGATGGATGTTGATGGCTTATTTTTCTGAACTGCATCTTGAGTATCATGAAAGTCACAAGTAGTATTAAATATAAACATTAATATTTACCTCATCCCTCCTTGAGAAGGTGATGTGTATGCAGTTTTAAAAACATAATGGTTTGGTTTCTCAATAGAGTATATCGTTAAATAACCCACATTAAGATTTGTCTATGGACAAAGGCGACATCCCACATCTACTTGGACATATCGGGGTTTTAGCAGATATGAGAGAGGAGTTGATGAATGAGTCCCACAGTTATTAGTGGGTAGGATATCAAGAAATATTGATGATTTATCGATATATGTGACACTAGTACTAGTGGCCTACAATGAAATGTCAGATTTCATGATTCATCACTCGGTGTTCCACAAGTCAATAAGTGATGATGGAGAAATAGTGACCTACAATCTAGTTACCACCTCTTCCAATCATGAAATATAAAATGGGAATATGTTTCTATAGATTTTTTTATTCCCTGGGTTGCCAAGGGGTGGTGATTCTATCTATGTAGACATTTAAATAACCATGAAATGCCCCCACATCATTCTAATACATGAAATATTCTCAGTTGTTTAATTAATAAAATTGTATGTTTGTGAGATCATATATCTACACGGGGTTCAGCGTACTATAATTTCATATAGGGGTTCTTGTTTCACTTCACAGTTCTGGTAGGGTAAGTAGAAATCTATGCAGAATTTTTTCTTCTGAGACAAATTTTCACCCTAAGACCGATGGAAAATCAGAATATAAAATACATGTTCTATAGGATATGCTCTGAGCATGTTTCTTTAATTTTAGCAGTTCTTCAAGGAAGCATAACCCTTTCATCAAGTTCTCTTATAATAACAGTTTTCAAGTGATAATTCATATTTCTCATTTTGAGTCCTCAAATGGTAGCCTATTTCATTCACCCTTATGCTAGATAGAGGTAAGTAAGGCAGCCTGACTAGTTCATCATCTTGTTCATTAGACATCAGAACTGGTTTGCATGACCAGGATGTGTATGACTACTTCTTAGTCATAAAAAATATCTTATGTCAATAATAGTCGATTTCCAAATGAGTTTGAGGTTGTAGATTGTGTTTTCTTTTGGGTATCTCATATTACAGGGAATATATGGTTAAGTAAGTAGGGAAAGATGTCACTTCATCATGTCTGGCCATTTTAAATTCTATAGAGATTCATGTCGACAGCCAATCATTTGATACTACCCTAGAAATACTTTTCCATGCATGATATCTTTCACAACTCAATGTATCACCAATATTAGGCTAACCCGTCTCATTATTTTGATCATGAGGAAGTTATTTGAATGAAGATTCTACCTTTGAAGAGTATCTAGTATTCAATTTTGACCAACTTATGAAGGATCTCAGATGAATTATTTTCCATCTCATACAACTGCTATGGTAGCCCGACTGAGTACATGATGGGTCAAGGGAGAGGGAATTTGAAGTACGTGCCTAGTGGATAGATTTGTTTTCAGACAATGTTCATTTAACCTAGGAAGGAGAACTCAAGGGGTGAGTTCTTTTATGGGAGGAAGACTCTAAGAACATGTTTTTTGAATCAGGTATGGATCCTTTAAATTTCCATCTATATATTTACTTTTGATATAATATGGTAGCCTAAGATTTAGTAAAGGTTCTAGGGGATTATGGGTCTTGTTTGGAGCCAGACACCCAATTTTTAGAGAAAACATACATTGCACACTTTTTAGAGTAACCGTGATGATGGTTTTTTTTGGAAAGATCAACCTCACATTGTTGGTTCATGGATGTGTAGCCTAATATTGTGAGTGACACGTTTTTCATAGGTACCCATTCATGGTTTGTGAATTTTTGAAAAAATCATGTGGAACATATCATTTAGGCAGAGCTTCTCTACATGGTTTTTGCATTGATTGACAAACCATGTGGATAAACCGTTTACATGGTATTTTTCTGAGAAAATTTATAGTATAGACCTTAATGATTTTTTAATTATTCTCCTTCTACCCAACTCATAAACCATTGGGATTTTATTCCATTTTAAACCGTTGGGATATTTTTGAAGGCCAAAGCTAGGGATCAAGAGATCTCTTTTTCCTAGAATCTGATCGAGCTTTTCGGTATTACGTTTAATGTGAAATGGTAAGTACTTTATTCCACTTCATCTGTTCTTATTATATTTCATTAGCGACCTAGATATCATCATGTTATAATGTTCACCTTTTCATTGATCTAATTCGATCCATGGAAAATCAATGGCCGATACCGTATTAGAAGGATCACACAAACTTAAGGTGGATGGTTTATAACATATCTCTAATATTCATTGTTCTTCGAAAGTTCGTGTGGGCAACAACCGTTTCGTGGTAAGTTGTTCATAAATTTTACATGGAATTATTATACATGATAGAATCGTATGACTGTATTATTTTTAAATATTTTATTAGTTGTTAGTTGTTACACCCACAACTCAATCTTCCTCATATCTATGTTTATTCCGAATTAGTATTTTTAGTTCTTTTTAATGATTGAGCCACCGTTCGATAGTGAATTTCATTCAAATTTATTAATTAGATCCATTCATATAATAAATGACTTGCTATTAAAGTGAATTGAATAAAGTGTTGTACCATGTATGCTCACCAGTTATCCCACCTAGGGTATGTTCATTGAAATTGATTAGATAATGTCATATGTGGAATGGAATTTATATTATGAATATATATATATATATATATATATCCTGGCCTTAAAAAATGATTTTGGATTATGTTTACATGTTTGTTACACACATTACCATGTTAATGGAAGGTTGTGGAGTGAACCTCTCTAATTGATTTGCTTTAATGTCTAATTATGGCTTTATTAAATGGTTAGAACACTACTTGGCCTATCCAAAGTAATGGTAAAAAATGTTTGAACCAATAAATAAATGGTTTTAACTCTACATGACCTATCCACCCTAATGTAAGTAAAGACATGAACCAAATTAATTACTACATAATTACAATATCAAATTGGATATGACTGACTCAAGATCACCTTAGATTATGAGAGGAGAATATTGTCGGTATCAGGAACCCCATTATAATTCAAGGATGCGTTTCGATTAGGTGTATACCCACAAAATTTCGGTCCTTGTCTATTCCATGTATATCAAGTATACTTCCATTGGATCGCTTTCCATACTACATGATACCTCAGGTACACTCCTTGCAACCAACATTGACTAGTAGGTGCCATGTTGAAATCCTATTCAAACCTCTAATTGCTTAGACTGGTTTTACCTTGGTCGATAACCTAGGACTCAGTAGGCACCTTATTGTGGAATGCCTTGTATTGTGGTCCTTTTATTACAATCTTATCCACTTGATAGACTCTGATACTACTGGATTTTAATTCCATGAAATTTATGTTACTTAGGTTATTACCCTGTAACTTCTTCAATGGATATATTTGTTAGATAACCCTGTTACATCGTGGGACATTAATTACTTATACTATCAATTGGTGATGTCAATGTTACATATTCCTCACGTGAGCTATTAACAGTAAATGTTAATTTTTTAATTAATGAATTAATTACATGTTCATACACCGTCGAAGAAATGAATCATGTACATGATTAATTAGTTATATTTCAATGCTTTCATTACATTATATATGCATGAATTCACACTATTATATTACATTACACGGGTTGGATGTTATAGACATCATTGGTGGTGGAAAACTAAGATTTATCTCACTCCCTTTCTAAGCGTCATCTGGTACCCACGGTAGAGTACATGGTTTCTGGTGTTGAAAAAGGTAAGTATACGACTTCATGCACTTGATTTATTGTTGTTTAGGATGGAGAATGATAGTAGATGACTGATTTGGATCCTAGGATGCTAAAGGAATACTTTGATTTCATTTTATTTGTGGAAAATGTTATACATGTTGTCTTGTACCCTTGTTTCCATATTTCTAGTGACATGACATTACATTATCATTATTTCAATTGATACAAATGTTATTATTCTTTTTTATAAATTGCATCTGATTTATTCTACTGTTTATTTATAACATTTATATTGATTCTCATGATTATTATTTCACTAATTTCATTCTATTGTGCTACACTGTCCTAATGAGGGTATAGTCTTCCCACAGACACACCCTAGTCCCTCACTGCTAGTCGGAAGCCTATGTTGTTTGTGAAGATGCACTTGAGGCCATGTGGCCCACCATGCATGGGGCACCCGTTATGTGGCATCTAGGTCCAAGATGTCCCATGGAGGTTCATACTATTCAGAAGGTCTTAAAACCATTTTTCATCTTTCCAAATGTGGGGAATGTAATACTCATGTTAGGGTATTTCTCCCCCATGTGAATTTACTGATGATAATATAGGGGTTTCCAAAAGTTATAGTGATACATTTCCTATATAATTTATGATCAATCCATCTAGAGACACTTCTAAAAAATTTAATATTTAATTTTATTGTAATATTTTTTTCTCCAGTTAAATGTTAGTATACTTCATCCCATTATGTTACTAATAACTCTAAATTATAGGTGTTAAATAAGGACACCATAAAAAATTTAATGTGCAGACATTTATTCTATGTGTTCACTTCATAAATACATAACCTCCACACTAGTTTATATTAAATAAGAGGATGAAAGAGTTCATTAAGAGATTATTCAATTAGATTTATTCAATCATCAATGGATACCGTGATGGTATTCCATTGAAGTGTATAGATCTTATAACTCTTTCAAACATAAGAGTGTTGTGAGATAGGTATCCTATAGTACTCATCTCATTCACAATGTTGATTAATATGTAGAAAAATTTGTTCAAAACTTCTTTTTTACATCATATTATTGTCTTGATACTATGTTCTCCACTTTCCATGTTTTCATTGTATATTTTTCTATATTATAGTGATTAAAATTCAAAATTCTATAAATATATTCACAAATTTTATATTAAATTACATGACTAGAAACAATTATTGTAATTTCAAAATAAATTATATTTATAATTTCATACTTGATAAAATACATTACTGCATTATTACTAGTAAGAGAATTAGGTTCTAACTGAAGTAATTTAAACAATTTCTGTACAAAGTTTAATGCTATGTTGTTTATGGTCAACATCAATTCATTATTTTCAATAAATAATGTAGTATCCTTTAAATAAAGGATTCCTGTAAGGAATCCCATTATCATTTGATTCAGTTTCCTCTATCATATGGGGATCTTATACATAGATTTTTTATCCTATGTATGGTTATCCCAAAAAAATATGTACTAGATCAAAATATTGAATCAAAATAATACAGTATAGATATAACCTAAAAATGGTTTTGATATCAACAGTTCATATATTTGTGTAAAATTGGAAATAAAACTCATGGATGGCATTAAATTGATATATATCTAGTTTTCCCATATGGTATGATGATTAAATATTCAATATGGGGTTAATAATCAAGATTAAAATTTTAATTTTATCAAATATAAATGTAATTTTATAAGGAATAAAATAAAATATGAACAAAATGGTTTTTATTATAGTTTGGAATAAACGGGTCCATGATATACTCCTCACAAACTTAATCTTCTGGGGAGGTATTTTACTGACTAAAATTCAATATATTTAAAGGGGATCCATACCCCTATTACAAAGAACAATTCATGTGGGTGTATAAATATGATATAAATTATCATTTAATAGTTAGTCAAACCCCAATTACAAAATGACCATTTTAGGGACAAATAACTAATGATAGAAATATTCTTTAATGAATGAAATCATAGTCCAATATATAATTAATACAAAATATAATAGTTATTACTAATTCAGCACAAACACAATAACAATTTGAGGAATATATATGTGAAATAATTTTTAGCATCTCAACCAATTCATGAGAAATGAATGATTACATCACTTCAAGAAAGTTGTGATCTTGAATTTTATTTGTTGTTGCCTAACATTAATTCCACAATATTCTTGTTCTCTATTCCAGATTCAATTTTCATACATTTTGATTATTTTAAAACATGAATAATAATATTGTTTAAAATAATCCCACTATAGTTATAATTATTTATAATCTACATAGAATATATAGTGAATCATTCCAAGAAATCAATCATTAAATTAATAAACATATCAATGTCATTCAATACTTATAAATAATTTCCATCATAATTCATATTGAATACATATTCAAGATAATTAGAAAAATTCCATAAATGTAGTGATTTAGTTTATATTTAAATTAATTTGAATTAAAATTTTGAAACAAGTTAAAAAATTGATATAAATTGTAATTTAAAAAAGAAAAAAAATAATTATAATTTATTATTTAACAAATAAAAATAATAGACTCTATAAAAACACAGTTTACAGGACATTAGACTTCACTACTTTTTTTTGAAGACTTATATTGTGTAACAAGCTCAAAATATTCTAATTATTTTTATTATATATTAAATTGTGTTTATAGAAAATTTTCATTTAATGACATATATACACCTTAAGAATTCTAATATCCCTTAATAATGAAACATTATAAATATTTCATGTTTTAATTATACATTCACATAGAGAATATGATATTAAACAAGTTATATGTCTTTCTACTATGAGTAATATTTTCTACTGAAATAATTATATATATAGATATTATACCATTAAAAATTCATATGACATTGTAATTTTTTTTAAAATATAACCTTATAAGAATTTACATGATAAGAATACGACATTGGAAAATTTGTGACTGTTCAAAAAATCCTAATGATGGTTTTATTTTTGAAAATCATCTATCATTATAAATATAATATAATATGAAATATAATAATTATATGATTATAAATAAATTAATCATAAATAAATATATAATTATTGATAAATGAATAATAAATAAAATTAACATATTTAATTTCCTCTACAAGTAGTGAAATCCAAATGCACATTCTATAACTCATGTTATATAATAGATAATATAAGAAATATTAATTATCAAAACATAAATTATTTGAGTGGGATTTCATAGAAAAACACCAAGGGTAATTAAAATTTATATTTATAGAGGAATAGAAAATGGAGAAAATAATTAAAATTGTAATAATAATAACGAAATTATAGGATTTACATGGTTCAAGGATAATCCCTATGCCCAGAAAGTTGAAGAATTATATTAATATATTATGGATAAAAATAAAAGTTAAATTCATATATTGTAGAAACCTTATCAATGTGGGAGAAGATAAAGTATTTTAGTAAAAAAATATTCAACATTACTACAGTATTAAATAAATAATGTATATCCATTGTGATACATTAAAATGGATAGATATCTTTGAAACGATAACACCATATCAATGTTAATTGAAACATGATACTACATTATCATATTGAAGTCCATAGTATTACATTACAACTATTGATGCATTAGATAGGCACATGAACCACTTATAAGGATTGAACCACCCCTCTATTTCCTAGTGACCTCGTTATAGACATCACCCTCAAGTAGAAGAAGCTAAAAAAATATTATTTATAACTATAAATTATCCAAAAATACATATAAAGGATTAATATATGCTATTTCAGCATTCTCTCACATAGAGCCTAATCCAAAAAACTATCATCCTTCTAGGGTTCAAAATTTTGACCACAAACTTAATTTTATTGTATCTTATTCATAACTCTTCAATGTGTTTTCTTCCTTTAATCATTCAATTTCAATCATATATTTCATTGAATATTTTTAGTTTCACATTCTATTATTCTAATATTATTATAAAATATTCTACCTCCAATATTATATTCATTAATTAAAACCAAAAAATGTAAAATAGTACCTCAAATTCTATTTTTTGTATCAGAATTATCAAAAACAATATTCCTGGTTATTAGTTCAATGAATCCTTTTAAGTTTATATATTTCATATTTAATATATCCAGTGATTAAATTATCATTTAACTAAATATTATTTTTATTATTAATCAAATATTGGTTTCTTGACATGATGTAAAAACTATAACTATCATATTGTAATACATTTTCCTTTTAAATTTCAATCCATCTACTCCTAAAATACACTACCAAAACAATATTCTTCTCCATATCTGTTATAGTTATGTATTATTTTATATGTTGGATATTTCCACCTCCTTAGGTGATTGAGATACTTATATCACATCAATTCATTCACATGTAATCAAATAACATGCAGAACTACATTTGTGATTGAAATCACATCTTAGAATAGTGTCTTCATTCCTCTATAATGACTCCACTTTCCCAAATCCTATATACACTTACTTATTTACCTTAAGAAAACTCTTTATCCACTTCACATATTCTCAGTGATTCTATATATAGTTATCCATGTATATTATCAGAACTCATACTATATGATAAATATCAATTTGATTACAAACCATGGCATAAATCAATATGAGAATAGAATATTTCAGTGATACAATAGACTTATAGTCAAACATTTCGTTAATACACTATTTTTCACATTCAATAATATAAAATGTATTTTTATGGGAATAAAATTATTATTTTATTCCATCAAATAAAAAGTAAAAATAATAAATCTAATTTTGTGAGCATGTGATAATATCAAAGTTCTAGCATTGAGGCACCTTTATTGTTTTTCTATAAAATCATACTAGTTTCTCTTGGATCATTCACCTATAACACCTCATTTATGTGATACTTCCAGATAATTAGTACTTGCATTAAAAATCCTAAAATTATAATATCATCCAAATATAGAATAATTATACTTTTTATATCACAAAGACACAATAATTAGAAATATTGATTCTTAAAACACCATTTTTATGCATTTTAAATCCCAAATGATTCATTCTTATTGTTCAAATACATGATTTCTTAAGTTTACCCATATAATTTCGTATGAATTTTGAACTGTAAATCATCCTTTAGAGACACCATATACCCCTATAGCTATTAAATATAAATTCCCTCCCCCAGATCACCATGAATAAAATAAGTATTTTAGTTTTTGTTATCTATATTTGGATCCTCTAATTCAACAATACTAAAAACTACATAGATGATGCTAAAATTCACTATATGTGAAAAAAAGATTAGTCAAACCCACAACCATGTTTAATAAAAATTCTTCCACCACTATCCATTCCTAAAATTTTAATTACCATCAAGTTAGTCCTTTAGCTGGTAAAATAATTTTTACTACACTTCATTATTTTGTTATAGAATAGTTGGACTCTCTCATGTACTGTAATCATGTAATGTTTAGATATCTACCCTTACAAAGTACACCCATATTATTTAATACTTTAATTGTGTGGCCTCTTCAATCTACTTTGTATCTCCCACTCCATCTGATTATAAATTTTGTAATAACTATAACTACCTCTATTGAATCCTACTCACCCCAAATATTTTCCTAAACATCACATGAGGAGTAAGATTGAATACATTTAGTGTCACATGATTACGAAGAACTTCACTTGACACTCTCTATTTGGACTCTAATAATTTACTCACACATATATTTTTTGTATCACCCTAGGTTTTAGGAGACAATATTATTATTATTATGTATGGATATAATATTAAGGATTGTTTCTTTCCATATAATTTAATGAATATAAAGAAATGTGTCGTAAAAGATATAAACCAATCAAAATACATATTATTCACTCATAAGTGTGAAATTATAGAAATATCAAAAAAAATGTATTGAACACCATGGATTTGTACTCACCATGGATGAATTATATAAATTAAAATAAAAATAGGTAATAGGGTACTATAGATAAAGGAGGAATATAATCTTCATGACTAGGTAACTTCCTAGATCATCATTAACCTGGAGGAGTAACAATAACTAATAATGATATAAGGATAAATATCAGTATGTGTGATGAAATCATTATCCATAATATGAAATATTAACTATGCCTCATGGTGTTAGAGTTGAATGATATAATGATTTAGTTATTTAATAAATTGGAATAAAATCATTCTAGTATAGATATAGTCCTTAAAAATATGTTCGTTGAAAATATGTCCCATAAAAATATGGTCGTTAGAAATTTGGATGTTGCTTATATATCCTATAGGTATAATGATGTCAAATATTGATATATAGTAAATTTAAAATAATAAAACTCACTATGAAAAAAATATGATATTTAAAAATTAAATAAATATATGCATATTACATATTATTATTATATTTATAATATGATATGTTTTATATAAAAAATTCAAATTAAAATTTTAATACGATTAGTTTGATAAAATAATTATTTTTGAATATAATTAATTAACCAATTAATGGTATTAAATAATTTTATGTATAGAAGTAATATTTATTTTCAAAGAAATATTTCATTAATTATTTTATGTTATCTCATAATAATTTAAATTGAATCAATAAAATATTACTATATATGAAATAATATATTAACATCACATAAATTAGAAATCAGTATGAAATAACATTATGAGCACATAATACTTTAAAACACAATCTCATGATAAATGATGTTTTATTTGTAATATATATATATGTGTGAATTTTAATTTTTTAAACTAAAAATATACTTTTTAAGTCTTTATATCAATATTTTTCTGAGAAGAATTGTATAAATTTTTGTTAATTAATCGATTTTTAGATGCATATTAAAAATTCCAGCTTCTATTATAAACACTCTCTTTTATAATAAAAGATTTTAATAACAATTTAAGATTAATTTTTATATAAAAATTATATTTTTATTAATCAAAATAAAATTTATAGAAAATCATATATAATTCATAAATACTTGTTTAATATTTTTGAAACAAAATTAGTAATAAAAAAAATATTTTTAATTAATTATATTATAAATTAGACACTTTCACTTATTAAAATTAAATATAAGAAACTGTATTTCCTATTTGAGTTGAAAATTTAATTTTTAGAAAAAAATATCAATTTAACTATAATAATAATAAATTATTAGTAGTGTAATTAATATTAATTACAGTGATCATTGAAAGATGGTTTTTAAAAAGAATTGTTTTGTTAATATTGTGTAGTTTTTATTTAATAAATAAAAAATATATAGTATGAATATAATATTTTCAGATAAAAACTATATATTACTATATTAACCCTCATTTAACTATTAATCATTAGTAAATAATATTAGTGAACTATTAGTGATTAAAAATCATTTCTCTAAAAATGATATTTATATATTTAATATTTTGATTTAAAAGAATCAATTATATTATTTATATATTTTATTTTATTAAATGAATATAAAATTTATTTTCAAAAATAATAATTCGATAAAATGGGACTCTTTTTAATTTTAAATAAACTATAACTAAAATAGTTTAAAAACTAGCTACCATTGTAAAAATTAGAATGTAAAATTGTAAAAACTTGTAGTAAAATAATTGAACATTATTTAAAACAAGGTTTAAATGAATTTTATTAGTCAATATTGACATAATATCACACCTTGAACTATAATCACGATACTATGTTGTCATTTACAATGTAATATGTTAATTTTATCATGTAAGTTTAAATGGTTTTACTAAATGTTCCATATACATCACATATAAAAGGGGGTCACTTCAACCACTCCATAGGTGAACATCTAAATTGAATTTCATTAGAATATATATCCAAAATAACTCTCCCAAATTTTATTTTTACATCCATAATTTCCATCACCTAAAATTTTACTTCTGAAATTCACTTCTATGTATATATCTTAGTGAAGATGGAGTTTACAACTTATTTATTAACATCTTTGTACCTTTTCTACTTAATATTTATATTCAAAATATTGTATATCAACACAAATACAATTAAATGAATTTATTAATTTATAAATTTCTTATTATATTAATTTGATAAACATTATTTATTCTTCTCTATCCATAAAAGAAAATAAAGGAATCGTTAGAGTGTTTCAATGATTACAAACTCAATAAATCAATGACATATATTTTTTATAACCATTATTAATGGATGATAAAAAGTAGGTAATGGATGAATAAATATTATATATATATATATAATATATTTTACTCCCAAATTTTAAATTATCCTTACACACCTATTACTCTAATTTTTTAGAAATGGAAATATTAATCATGCATACATGGGAATTGTAGCCTCCATGAGCACTGAGTTTCATTTATCATAACCCGTCTTGACAATATTTAAAAATATATTTAATATGAAAACATTATTTGAATAAAATTGTATTTATTTAAGATCTTATGAAACTATTTTACAATTATTTTTACCGTGTTCAACATACATGTGTATTTATTAGGAAATTTACTGAAAACCCTAACATAATTGACTTGGGAAAAAAATATTATAAATAAAAAATGAAGCATAAAGTACCATGGAATTTGAAATATATGTGAATTATATTATTTTGTCTATATTTAATTATATTGAATTAATTATTCTGGAATTTATCTTCAAGTGAAAATCACATTCTAACATATTTATGAGTTTTTATCTCGAATTCTATTTATTGAGACTTGTTTTAATGTTATAGGGAAATTTATTTTCCTATGATTTATATACATCATAAGAATGTATCATGTAATTTTCCATTTCCTAATTCTTTTATTTATAAAAATGATTTTGAATACTCATATTTTATTTTAATTAAAAATTGATATATTTATAAGTGTTTTATCTGAGTCACACTTCATTGATCAGTGATTTTATAATATTCGTGAATGTTTATTTTTATGGGGTATCTGTAACACATTAATTATAATATCATAAACTATTTGTTAACATATTAAAATCACTTCATTTCATTATCATCATTGTTTTGGCCGGGATTTAATTTTTTCCCAAATTATTATGGTATGTGCTAGATAATTCTAATTTATTATGATTTATTGTTCATCCTTGAGTTTTATCATTCATTTTATATAGTGTCTACTATATAAATTTTATTATATCACATTGAATTAATTATTCTTTATAGGTGGTTCCTAATTTTTTTAATTCATCTTTGTTGTGTATAATTCTCATCTATTTAAATGACTGTTCCCTATTTTTCCAATATTTTCCCCTTCCCCCTAATGATATAAATTTTAATTTGAAAACTTGTAGATTTTTGACTCATGTTACCATTATATTTTCCATATAATGTTTTAAAATTAGTTTTTATTATAATTATTATGATGTGTAATTTTCATTACAAGGTTCTTTAAAATGTAGTAATGGATCATCCAGAACACCATCATGACATGTAGGTTTAAAATTATCTTTCTTTCTTCATTTTAAGATATTTTCATCTAGTTTACATTTTCTATTTTCTTTATATTTTCATAAAGACAAAGTTAAATGTCCTTTTAATTGTTGGTGATATACATTTTTTAGTTCTACTTAATGTTCCTATATTTTAGTATGCTCTTTATAAGGTATCATCCCTATATCATGGCTCTTTTTGTGCTTTTCCCCAAAAATGATTTTAAACATCAACATCTACAAACGACATTAATTATATTGGTGTAAATACTCTTTATTAAATTATTGTTTTTTGAAAATAAATAAATAATTTATTTCATTAAAATTATCATCCACTTTTTTAAAAAACCACAACCCAAATGGTTATTTTTTATTGATTATTATCTTAGGTTTTCTTAGGAAATTTGTACATTTTATATCTAGGTTCAAGAATTCTTTACCATTTTAAAATATGAGATATAACATAATTTAATACATTTTTCTCATGGGAATCCCTTTGATTTATCCTTCTATTATTCATTGTTTCTAATTATGTATCCTACTACCTTTTCATGGGATTTATTTTAGTAATGATTTATATATGGTGGGTTTTTCTCATATATGGGTGGGATAAAAATTAAATATTCATACAATGTATTGGGATGTGATTAAAAAATTATGGATGTTATGTAGGGGATTATGGAGTGAACATAATACACCGAAGATTACTTTCTACTTTATAATGTTGGTATTGGGAGTGAACCATGATTTATTCTTATGATTTCATGTTTTATAATATTACCACAAGTTTTTGGTTCAATGATTTTATGATACCATTTATTTATTCCATGTTTTTACACTTTTGATAATTTAATTTATGATATCTTCTAATGCATCATGACTCAAATGTTATGGTTTATTCCCATTTTTTATCTCTTTATAGTAATTCTAGCACACCCTTTTCCTTATGTCATCATCATCATTTATTTATTTATTGAAAAATAAGGAAATAGGAGAACAAGCACCCCCAAGGGGCGAGGCCAAAAGGAACTCACCAGCCTATGAAGGTTGGAAGTAATGAAGTCCAAGGGCATTCACCCTATTCAAATTCACTCCCTCAGGCTTCAAGAGGTTAACATTTGAGACACAAAAAATTTGGGAGACTTGCTCAGATAAAGAGGCCAGGTGGTCCACCACTTTGTTCCCTCCATGCCATGTATAAAGCACCTTTATATTGGTAGTATTAAGCATGACATGTCACTTTCTAATGATGTAGGTTATCGTCCATTGTATCATTCCTGATCCCTTCAAGGAATTGTGAAAGATCGTAGAATCTGTCTCCACTTCTGAGAGGTTGATACTAGCCCATTGTCAAAGAGAAAATGCCGGTAAGGGTAGCCTTGGAATCTTCCAGGATGGAGGAACCACTGCCCATATAGGCAGAGAAAGCTAAGATGATCGAGCCTCCAGAGTATGTTGAATGGTTTTTTCACTTTACATTCCACTTTAGTATAGTTATTTTTTGTGAAACCTTTATTATATAACTTATTGTGTCATATAATGTTCGTTTTTGTTCTTAAATTCCCATAAGTGATCACTAAAATTCTAATCAGCATAGATGAGATACAAATTTTATTTTTACATGAAATCAAGTTTTTCCCACCTCATAGAATATGTATCTACGTATGTCAAACAACTACAGAACTATAAATAGGATATTGTTACTTCATTTAATGACTAGATCCACTTGTGCATTTATTTTCTCATAACAAAAAATTCAATATCTTTAGTGATATTCTCTTAAACATTAACATAATTTTCCTATATGAACATTGTGATCCCCAATGGCACTATCATAATCATATCATGTTTATTCCATTTAATATTCATCATCTCAACAACACCATTTGATTGTGTTATACCTGGAAGAGTGTTCACTAATTGAATTTATTTATAATTATATAATTCCAAGAACCCAATACTATTGAATAACATATGTAATAAAAAATTTAACAATTTTTTTACATTTTTAGAAAATGAACCCTTTGTATAAGAATTTTTTTATTAAAGATAAGACAATGTCCTTCAATTGAGGCTTTTAATAAAGATGGATGCTTCTCGATCAAAACAAAAAATAGGAGAACAATTTTTCCTTTATGAAATTATATTTACATATCCAAATGTCATGAATAATGTTATAGGTTCGAGAAGCACCAGATGTAGAATAAGTTTGGAAGATGAAGTTTCTAATTAGTCACATTATTGTATTCAAATCCATTAGAATAGAGATTCACTGAAATCAACATTGGTTTGAAAGTATGATGTTTTGGAGAAAAGAATTAAATAAACTTTTGTGTTAGATAGTCTTAAGATGCTCTATTAAGGATTCAAAGTGATGTTAAAGAGGTTATTTATATGAAATTTATATTAGGAGTTAGAATGTTTTCATACTTTCTAACCATAAATCATATGACAATTTTCTAATCATGGAGTTCCTAGAAATCAAGAAAACTGTCATGATAATATCTTTCGAAGAAAATGTGGAATATTAAATATTTTATCAAATATAGAAGTACCAGAATATGATTCTTTTAGAAGTCATAATGTGTCAAGATGATGATGTTTGAATAATTTCAAAGTGTGAGAGTGGATAATTTAATATTAAATAGAATTCCATATTTAAGAGATAATAAATAATGGTGGGTATTATTGAGGTAATAAGTAAAGGGAATCTGTAATGATCCAAAAATAAATAAATCTAGATCAAAGGGACCATAGATGTAAAGGCATGTTATGATGAGATTGTGAATGAATGATAGATCGAAATGAGCTAAAAAATAAAGGCATATCATAATGAGTTGAGAAAGGAAGTATGATTGTAATGCGATGAGAAATAAAGGAATATCCTAATGAAATAATAAATAAACAAATACTGTAATGACCATAAGAAGATAAATCTATAAAATATCCATCATATTGCAGCTGAGGATGTTAAATTTGACTGAAAACATTTATAACACTGATTACAAATTAGACTAAAAAAATATTTCAACTATTTTATAAATATTTGATGAGGTCAAACATGAATATAAATTATTTATAAATCTAGGACGAATCTGAAAATTAATTAAAATTTTAATGTTGTTGTTTTAATGTAATACTTCCAGATTTTTTAAATTTTTGGAAGTGGAGAATGTTTTCATGTTTCCCAATATTGAATTATTGAGTCTTCTATAAATTTCATCATACATCATTCACACTTTGTAAATTTTCAAAGAAGTATAAAAGTTAGATCACTAAATAATTATATCAAAAGCTTATTCTAGTCTAAGATCTTAGAAGAATATCAAATACTTGAATGATTTGTTTAACTTACATTATAATTGTATTGAGAAAGATTTTATTCGTAACATCCTATTTAGTCAATTAGATTGAAGAAGATCAGACAATGTATCAAAGAAGAGTTTTAGAAGTATTTATTGAGTAAGGGAGAATCATATAGAGTTCATCAGAATGAGATAAATAAGACTCATCATATTAGATTGAGGATTCAGTCTAATATTTGGTAGAGATACATTAAAAAATTCATTAATTTTTTTTGGACCAATTGTTTTGGAAGAAAAATTGTAATCTAATTGGATTCAATATAATCATTCATATCCTGATATTTAATGTGTATATTAAAAATTTTAATAGTTTTTATTCACTTCTTCATATTAGTGAATTTATATATACCCATGGGAGTGTCTATGATGAGGTTTATATATCATACAATGAGGCCAATCCTTTTAAATCCTGTGTTAGTAACATTCATTCTTAATTATTCATCCATGAATATATACTAAATGTTTAAAATTAAATATATCTTATCATGATGTAGTGGTTATGTTTTTAGATGTTCTGAAAATAATAAATAGTGAAGAGTTAACTCAACCCCCACCCCCGTCTCAGTTGTTATTTGATCCTTCAGATGTTCAATTGGTATCAGAGGAAAGGATCCCTTTTTCAATCCTTATCATGGATAATGCAAATCATATTAGCAATAGTAGAATTCCTATATTATATGGAAAAATATATTATTGATGAAAAAATATGATGATTCTATATACCTTATCTCATTGATTGAAATTCATTGGTGCTGGTACAATTGGTTTTCCACATATTGATAAAGAATCTCCCATGACATCTGCTGATAAGAAAAATATGGAACATTATTGAAATTATTGAAATAATATCTTTATATATATATAATAAAATTTTTAATATATTGTGATATGTCTGGAAACAACCTAAAATATATGGAACAATTTGGAATGTGTTTTCAAATGGAATAATATTGTTATCGAAGAAATGCGAAAAATATGGTATAGTAAGTATGATGAAATCAGAATAAGAGATGAATAAAAAATGTTGAATACTAAACTAAAGTAATTTTAATTGTTTGATATATCATACGATTTAGATATTTCCTAGAATATTCCACAATTGTGAAGAAACATATCAGAATATTTTCAAACATGTTTGATTCTAAAGTTTTTTATTTATAAGATAAGGATGATTTATATCTTGAGGAATTGAATAAATTACCGGATTCTTATAAAATGAGAAAACCTCAATCATATTAAAATAATATGAAATTTAAAATGGATTCTGAATCCATAAGAATTCTGGAAATATATGATTTTGAAAATGTTAATCCTTATGACTCCAATGATAATGTGGGTGTTTTATTAAATGAAAACAACACGTCTGTTATATCTAATAACTATATAAGTGTAAGAGAAAAGTAAGGAGGTAAACATCCTCTCATATGTTTTTAGTGTGGAAAAATTGTACACTTTTCTATTATTTTACGCAAGAAAAAAGCTGGTGAATATCGAGATGATTCCAATGAAACAATTTTATATAAGAAATAAAAAAACATGATAAAGAAAAATAGTCATCCAACATTTTAAATATGAAGTTTACTAGAGTAACAAGGAGTATGCTGAGTAGAAAAGGTGTGTCATATTTAAATGGAAAAAAATCCAAAGAGTATGAATGTTTATAAAAGAAAAGAATATTCATTGAAAATTATGAATAATTTAAAGGCTCTTAAAATTTTGATGAATGTGGTCAGGAATCATACAAATTTTATCTGATTAGAACAAAATATCATCAATTTATTAAGCAAAAAAATCCCTAAATAATGAAATAATAGAAATAAATAGTGTCTCTGATTAATTCTATGATGTTAGAAAATATTTCATCAAGCTAGAAGATGAATACATTGAAGAGAACTTATGATATAAAATTAAAATTGTTGAGCAAGGAAATATGGTTGATGATATTAATACAATGATAGATTCCATTCAAGAAGAAGTTGACAAGATTCAATCAAAACTTATTTTTTATGTAATTACACTATGTAATATGAATAAAAACTCCAATAATTCCTTGGATGTAAAATATAATACTTATAAAGTTGAATAGAATGCTAAGATCAAGAATATGTGATATCCATAAATAAAAAAATAATGTTTCATCTAAATTTTCTAATATTTCATTTTCAAGAAAAATTATTGGGAATAAATTAGTTGAAACAAGGTGTGGAAAAATATTTAATATATATGTGTTGAATACTAACACCATAGGAAATATGGTCCAATTCTAGAGACTGTTAGTGTAGAAAGAACATATGAACCTCAAAAAAAATTATTTTGAGAATGATATTTGTTAAATATAAAATTAATATATGATGCATATTTCTTATGTTATAGATACTATTGATAAAAATAAGATATGTTTTTGTGACATATAATCTTTACCACGGTAAATATTTGAGAAAAGATGAAGAAATATTGGAAGTTGAGTGAGTATTTTTCCAAACACACAACAAAGTAGAATGAAAAATATCATGATGTTACAAAAATTACAAAAAATAGAATTGAATTTGTTGAATAAGAATGTGGAAGATTTTATCATATAGGTCATCATGTCTAAATAAGTATTCCATTCCTTCTATAACGTGATTCTTATGGAAGAATATAAAAGGAAGATGGAAATATGAAATATGAGGAAATAGATTTTGTGGTTAAATGGATTAAAATGAACGTTGATGGAACAAAATATCAATTCATGATAGTGATTTTTCCTCAAATATGATAATTGATATTAAAATCTTGAAACTTGTTTAATGACACGATGGAGGAGTACATACCTTTTGTGATGATAGTTCCATAAAAATCAGTGGAATCTGAATATCTAAGGTTGAATATAAAATTTGAAATATATGGAATTTTTATTTTGGTTATGGCCTAAAACATATGTTACATATTGTAACTCAAAATTATGATGACAGGGAAGAAAAAATATTCACCAAATATTATTTTTTTATCAAAAGTGATAACGATGAAAAGTTATAAAAAACGGAAGGAACCTGTTGGAATATTTTCTAAAAAGGGGAATCGAACAACTCATGATACATAAGTGTTGAAGAAGAAAAAACAATTATGGCACTGAATACTTGTCCAAACTTGATTGAAAAACATGGAAATACCTATCTAAATTGATTCTATTAGAAATAATCCATCATCGAAAATAATAGAATAATATGTTAGTATTATTGGATAGAAATGGAATATTACCAACAAAAGTCCTTAGAGTGTTGATATTCAGTCTACGAGACCACTTTAACATATTAGTTACCATTATTTTTGACTGATGGGACATTAATCATCAAAATTTTATTTCTAATTTATCACATTTATTAATTATTTCACTTAGATGACCAAAATCATCTTTATGAAACACAAGTTAGTGGATAGATAAATTTTTGGGTTTTTTAGAAAAGAAATTTTGAATGAAATGGGGTAATATATATAAGAAGTTGAGAAAAGATAGATGCATAGAATTCACAATAATTACTTTTTAAACCTATCTATGAAAATATGGTATCAATCACCAGTATAGTGCTCCATATACACCAAAAAAATGGACTTCCTGACAGAAAGAATAGTAGATGGATGGAAATGAGAAGATGTATGTTAGTATAATACAATTTTTTTTAAAGACCTGGAAGATTCGATGAATTATTTTTAATTATTTGGTAATTTTATGAGTCTGTGAAAATTAACGGCACATGATTCTGAGTCCCATAGTGCCTGGAATGAATTTATGAACTTTTGTAGCTATGTTCAGTAAACATGCGAGTGGGTTTTTGTAACATTTTAACATGTGATTGGAATTGAAATCAGAGGACACCGTTGAACTCCTAGTGTTGGTATTCGCTTAAGGAGACTTTCACCTTGACCGCAGTTGGACAAGGATTAATGTTAGTTTTCATGTTTTCATAGAAATAAAAATAAATTGAGGGAAAAATTATTTTATTTTTAACCTCCCATTTGAATGCTCGGTGGTGGGGACCGCCCGATCTAGAAAAACCCCCAATTTGAAATTAATGGTGGGGACCACCTGACCATTAAACTCCCTCTTTAATGGGGGAGGTGAATCTTGGTTATCACTTAATTAATTGTGCCACCTTCCATTCATTTATTATGCCAACATCAATGTAATTAATGGGCAACTCTACTTAAATTAATAAAAAATATTTTAATAAGATGGCTATTTCATTTTGATGGAATTGGGGGAAAGGGTTGGTAAAATGGGAGAACATTGGAGAAACAACTTTCTCCAATGAATAATGCTTTCTCCAATGAAGAACGCTTTTTCCCATGAAGAATGCCATCTCCAACGAAAAATGCCCTCTCTAACGAGAAACGTCTTTATCGACAATTAATCGATGTATGTATTTCCCTCCTCACCGAAATTAATGAAGCTTCGAGGTAGGGGTGTGATTTTGATTTATCTTCATTAATTTTTCTTTTTTTTGAATCTCTCCCCAAAAGCTACTTGCTACCACTCTAACGCAAAGGGTGCGGGCCAAACAAACATGGCCCGACCTCCCCACATCCATCGTGGTTTATAATGCGATATTTGTGATGGAGGAGGATGGAGATTGGTGCCAGCATTTGGCACTGGTGGGACTCAGGAGCAGCGGATCCCACGACTGCAGGTCGCATAGATGGTGGCAATGCAAATGCACCGCTAGAGATGGGACGCGGACCATCGGCTGCGGTGATGTAAGGGCGGCGGCCAGCTGCACGAAGGGGAGGCAGTAGTGTGTGTCTGTGTCATCAGGCAAGAAGGATTCACGGCCGTGTGCCGCATTGGTGAAGGGAGGGCAGTCGGCCGAGCCGGCCCCCGGTGGTGGTGTGGCCCACGACTGCATTGTGTGGAGGAGGCTGGTTGTCTGGCCCACCGTGATGGTCTGCCGCACCGCGTGTCGTAGCGCTAAGGGCTGCCACACTGTAGGCCGCCGCAGCGCTTGCCACCCCACCAGGGGCCACCTCACCGTGGGCCACCGAATATCTGGTTGCCACACCACGGGATGCCCAACATGTCGAGTTTGACCCATGGCTAGACCTGGGAAGGTCTTGGTCGACTTGAACCAGGCTGGGTCAGACCAGGTCAGAGCCGACCTGGACCAAATTCGACCATTTTTGTTCATTCCGCCTTATCTTGAGCTACGAGTATCTTTTTGATGAACCCCCTATGACGACAGAAACCTTGGATAATGGTGGTCCTTTTTTTATACAACACATGGGTTTGGGGTATGTTTTGGGCATAGCTGGGTTGGATCGAACACGAATCCAACCGGGTCATCGGGACTAAAAGGCCAATAACATACATACCTAATTTCTGATTGACACACCTCATGTAGCATTGAGATCCCTTTTACATGGAAGTCCTTTGGTAATGTTCATTGTGGGACTTTGGGGAAGATCGAGTATCAACGATTGTCATGAGAAGAGAACCCTCCCTAAATCATGCGATCATTGTGCGGGAACCCTATCACTGGATGTAGCATGAGATAAGATCCTATATGGGTCTTTTCATTGTGATCCAAAATGGGTGTGTGTTCGAGTGTATAACTTGGATCCACTCTAATAATCCACATGAGACAACAATAAGATCCTAAGTGGGTCTGCTGTACTAGGATCTTATTTGGAACTATGGTAATATGATCCTATATGTGTCTGATGATTTATGATCCAACATCGGTTTGCCTCTTAATAGAGTAATATGATTCAGTAGTTACATCTAATCATAATTGATACCGTACCTAAGTTATTCCTAGTGTGAGCTGAGTCATTACATTTGTCTTAATATTCATTGGTGCGTACCTTTGTGGTAAATAACTTTATGGTGATACCTTTGTGATATTCTTATGTGTGGTGTTACCTTTGCGGTACTTACCTTTGTGTTGTTAGCTTCACTGTATTCTTTCTTTCGTGGAACAACTGTACATTGGATAAGGAATAAGGCCTTGATATTCCTATTGAATGAGATAGGTATACTTGATAACTTTTGTATATGTATGGGAATATACATAAGTTAGGTTGTCAGATGTTTTCATGCTTTGTTTTTTATCTTTTGTGGGTTTTGTGAGACTTTCGAGGGTCTCGAGATCCCTATTGAGTATCATTATACTCACCCCCCGCACGGGATTTGCCTGCACCGTATTGTGTTTGGTGTAGATGATGGACACAACTGACCGAGGACAAGAGTATAAGGACTAGAGGTAGCTCAGAGGAGAAAATTAGACGAGACATACAACATAGACGACCGTTTTAGAGCTGTACCTACCCATCAGGTTGGATCCTTGTTGGGTGTCAACATGAGCTATTTCAGTTTACTTGTACTTTCTTTTTTCTTGTACTTTCCATTTGGGAATGTATTCAGGACCCTATTAGTTATTATATGCATTCCGTTTTACATTACATTTTACTTTTTTTCTTATATTATTGTGTGATTGGTTGAGTGTGTTTACAAGATATAAATTCAATACTTCCCATTTTCTGTAATTCGCCTTTAAATGCTAGTCTCAATCCCCTGGCCAATGGAAGGTGGGCATGGGGTAGTCACGACACAGGCCCCAGGGGATGGGTTGTGACAAATTGGTATCAGAAGAGTCGATTATACAATAGAAAATGGACTCTAATATTTTTAATTTAAAAAGTGTTAAGTGTAATGAGTGTGGTTATCAGTTTAGGGTATCCAAGGTTGGTGCAGGGGTAGATGTATCCATACAACATGAACCGTCATTTTTATTTATGACTCAATTCATGAAAACACTTATTGCGTGTGTGTTTAGGGAATTTTTCATTTTGAACTATTTGGGTTAGCTCACCAGGTATAACTTATTGACCATGGTCCACCTATGTCTTTTCAGGATGCCTCCATGCAGACATCAAGCTAGGGTTCCGAGTATAGTATGCGCTGATAGCCCACCCAGTGATGAGGCCTCGGTGGAGGGCCCTTTATTAGTAGGAGCACTAGTGGAGGCACCAGCCGTACCATTAACCATTGGTCTACCTATTCCACCAGCCATAGAAGCAGAGGGTGCACACCGACTGAGCGTGTTACATGAGTTTTAGTTCCAGAGGCCACTATGGTTCCAGGGTGAAACAGACCCACAAACGGCAGAGGATTGGTTGGAGGCCATGGTGAGAGTATTTCAACTGGTAGGGACCCCATCTAATCTCATGGTGATCCTAACTACCAGTCTTATACAGGAAGTGGTAGGAATATGTTGGAACTTCATGCTCTAGGTTCACGACAAGGTGACACTTCGCTGGGACGACATTAAGAGTCTGTTTCGGGCGGAGTATGTCCCAGTGACCCTTCTTGCATTGCGCATACATGAGCTTCTTCATTAGTAGTAGGGTAGCATGACTGTGGCTCAGTACATAGTGAGGTTCACTGACCTCTCATGCTACTCCACTGATATGGTGTGGAACCCATTCTTCAAGGCTCAAACCTTCAATCAGGGACTCAGGCGGGAGTTCAGGTATTGGATGATTTCCCTCGCCATCCCGACGTAGGGGGGTGTTAGAGCGAGCCCAATTAGTGGAGAGCTTTCTTTCTGAGTAGTCACCAGTAGAAAGACCCACCACTAGGCTTCGTGTAGTCAAGTCTTCGGTAGATGGCAGTAGGAAGATGTCACAGAGGTCCAAGAGGACCAGACCTATAGGTTGACGACCACTGGATTCCGGTTTAGTTGTGCGGGGCACTAGAGATATAACCAGTAATGCATGGATTGGGCAGTGTTACTCTTGCGATGGGCATGGTCATGTGGCTCAGTACTGCCTGATCTTCCATAAGGATTATAAGAAGGTGGTCGAAGGACCACCCAGGAAGAGATAAAGGCAGGAATAAAGAGGTCTATATAGATAAGGGGGACGTCATAGGGGAGTTGGTTTTGTAGCTCGCGGTGGGAGACAATTCGAGATATTACTGCCACCACCACCAGGTGGTCCACCCCAACCACATGGAGTCGGTGGACAGGGGTGAGCTCAGCTCCAGGAAGCTGAGGTCTATGACCATGGCACTCTGGATATGATACAAGATATGATATGTGTCTACTCCACCTTATATGTAGTGCATATAGACACAGGTTCCAGTAATTCTTTTATTTCCACTACCCTCGTACAAAGCTCAGTGATTCGGGTGGATTCGTTGGCTTGATCCTTACAGATAGAGACTCCTATGAGAGAGAATATTATGATTACACATTGGTTCTGGCAGTTTGATTTTATTCTAGGAGGTGAGAGCTTTGGCTGCGATCTCCTAGTAGCGATGTCGAGGCCTTATGACGTCATCATGGGTATGGATTATTTATCTATTGTCCATGCCCAGATTGACTGTATTAGGAAAGAAGTGTGGTGTGTCCTTACTGATGGGACTAGGTTTACCTTCACCCACGAGAAGGGAGCCTTTGTAGCACATAATGGTCTTACCTAAAAGAGAGTACAACAGATCACTCATCAGTTGGCTAACCTTACCCTCAGAGCTGTTTATGTGGAGAGTTCGAGCTATCCTATATTGGTGGACCAATACATGGATCACCTCCCTGATGATGTTTTAGGTCTATCTCCTCACATAAAGGTGGAAATTTAAATTAACTTGTTCCCTAGGATGGAAACGATATCTACACCAGTGTATAGGATGGCTCCATGGCGCTTCATGAGATGCGGGTACAACTAGAGGACTTATAGGGTAAGGGGTTCATCTAGCCCAGTGTTTCTCCACAGGCAGCCCCCATTTTTTCCCAAGATGGCGGATGAGAGCTTGAAATTTTTTGTTGACAATCAACACTAGAACCTGGTGACCATGAAGAACAAGTACACACTTGCGAGGATTAGTGATATCTTTGATCAGCTGAAGGGAGCACGGTGGTTCTCGATGATATATCTCTGATCATGCTATCACATGCTCTGAGTATAGGATGTGAATGTGAAAAAGATAGCTTTCAAATGTCGGTACGACAAATATACGTTTTTTGTTATGACATTCGGTGTGACCAATGCTCCCGCAGTTTTCATTAGACTCATGAATAAGATCTTCCATCTATACCTTGATCTCTTTTAGTAGTCTCCATTAATGACATTCTAATCTACTCGGCTACCGATGAGGAGCATAGATATCATTTGCAGATAGTTCTGGACACACTCCAAGAGAACCAACTTTATGGTAAGCTCCCGAAGTTCCAGTTATGGATCCGAGGGGTTCAATTTCTGGGACATGTCATCTCAGAGGATGGAGTTGCGGTGGATATAGGGAAAATTGAGGCATTACGTTCTTGGGAGCCACCCAGGAGTTTCATAGAGGTACATAGTTTCTTGGGTTTTCCTGGATACAATTGGAGGATTGTGATAGATTTCTACATTGTTACGGCACCTTTATCAGTGTTGACGAAGAATCAGAACCCCTTCTTGTGGTCAGCGAGACGCCATAAGAGTTTTCAGGAGCTGAGGTAGAGGCTGACTAGTGCCCCATCTTGAGGCTTCCGAAGGAGGGAGTTGGATATGTAGTCTAATGCAATGCATCAGGGACCGAGCGCGGATGTGTCCTGATGCAGGATTGATCAGTTATCGCATATGGTTTTCAACAGCTGAGACAACACCATCAGAACTATGCTACCCATGACCTAGAGTTAGTAGTAGTGGTCTTCTCCTTGAAGTTGTGGTGATGTTACTTGATGGGAAAAAATTTTACAGTCTACTCTGATCATTTTAGTCACAGGTATATCTTCTCCAAGAAGGACCTGGACCTGAGACAGTGGTGTTATCTTGAGTTCCTCCAGGACTTTAAATTCAAGGTAGTATAAAATCCTAGGAAGATGAATGTTGTTACAGAAGCACTTAGAAAGAGATCTGCTATACAGGTGCTAGGTGAGGTGACATAGCAGCTGGCTGTTTTGAAGATATCCTTTGTGGATCGATATGGTGCATCTTTTCTTCAGTCCCCTACAGTCACTCCTCCACTTCATCAGCGAGTCAGGGAGGTGCAGTGTGGGGACACATAATGCAATGATCGACGTGCTATTATATCCAAAGGATAGTCACCTGATGGTTTTTCGTAAATGTGGGGATAACTTCATCCTCTTAAGAGGATGTACCATGGTTCCAGTGTATCTTTGGGAGGGTTTTTTGAGAGAGTTCCACACATAAACTCCAGAAATACATCCCAGAGTGGAGAATTTGTACCAGGATCTCCGATGATATCACTGGTGGCCGGGAATGAAGAAATTAATAGCTGAGTTTGTCTCTTAGTGCCTCACTTGTCCGCATGTGAAGGTGGAGTATCTGGTGCCAGGAGGATTAGTTCAGATATTAGAGGTCCCCGAGGGGAAGTTGGATGGTATATCCATAGACTTTATGACTAGACTTCAACGTACATCCATGGGTAAAAATTCTATCTGGGTGATCGTCGACCGACTCATCATGTCGTCCCACTTATTACCAGTCAGAGAGTAGGGCTCAGTAGAGAGATTGGGACACCTCTATGTATAGGATATTTTGTATCTACATGGAGTTCCCTCTATGATTGTCTACGATCGTGATGCATGTTTTACTACACAGCTTTTGATGGGGTTGCTGGAGGCTTTTGGGACACAGCTTCATCTGATAACCACCATCCATCCTCAGATGGATGTCCAGATAGAGCGAAACATTCAGCCCCTTGAGGGAAAGCTGCGTTCTTGGGGACTCAACTTCAGTCACACCTGGGAGGATTAGTTTCTCTTGGTGGAGTTTGCATACAACAATAGATTTCACTCCACTATAGGTATGGCACCTTTTTATGTTCTGTATGGATGACCATACAGATCTCCTTTTTACTGGACTAAACTAGTGGAGTCATCAATCATGGGACCCAATATGGTACGGTATACCACAGAGATGGTTCAAATCGTCCATGAGTGGATGAAGACTTCACAGAGTAGGCAGAAGTCTTATGCCGATATGAGACGCTTAACTCTGGTGTTCGAGCATGTTCACCACATCTTTCTATGAGTCCCACCCCAAAGAGGTTTGTAGGGATTTGGCTGGGGCGATAGGTTATCTCCGATGTTCATCGATCCCTTTCAGGTCCTTAGCAGAGTTGGCAAGGTGTCCTACCGCATAGCTCTTCCTCATCAGTTTCACCGGGTGCAAGATATCTTCTGTGTATCCCAGTTGAGAAGATATGTGCACGACCCTTCACACCTCATTGGTGATGGAGAGCTGGACATCGACGATGGGGAGACCTTTATGGAGGTTCCAGTACATATATGGATCGACAGGAGTAGGAACTTCATGGGAGGTCTATAACATATGTGTCTATATGTTGGCAGCACAAGAACCTTCAGGAGAGAACATGGGTGTTAGAGGCTTAGATTCATGCTCAGTACCCCCACTTGTTTTCATAGTTTTTATATGTTCTTTTGGGGACCCAATGTTCGGAGGTGGGGATAATGTAAAGACCTGAAAAATTCCATGTAATTTTTGTTAATTATTTGGAAATTTAATGAGTCTGCGAAAATTAACGGTGCATGATTCTGAGGCTTGGTGTGCCCGTAATGAATTAGTGAACATTTGTTATGAATGTTAAGTAAATGTATGAGTGATGTTTTTTAACTTTTCAACAGGTGCATAGAATTTAAATCAATTTACATCGTTGAACTTCCAGTACCAGTATTCACTTAAGGAAACATTCACCTCGAACACAGCAGGACGATGGTGATTTTTTATTTTTGTGATTATCGTGGAAAAAAAATTAAAGAAAAATTTTTTATTTTATTTTGAACCCCCATTTGAATGGTTTGTGGTGGGGAAAAACTGAGGTGGAACCCCCCCCCCCCCCCTCCAATTTGAAATTAATGGTGGGGACCTCCCAAACATTGGACTCCGTCTTTAATGAGGGAGCTGACTCTTGGTTCTCTCCAATTTAATTATGCCACCTTCCATTAATTTATTATGCCAAAATCAACATAATTAATAGAAAATTCTAATTAAATTAATAAATAATAATTAATTAAGTTGGATATTTTAATTTGGTGGAATTTAGGGGGAAGGGTTGGAAAATGGGGAGAACTATGGAGAACAACTTATCCAGCAAAGAATTCTTTTTCCAAAGAAGAACACCATTTCCAATGAAGAATGTCCTCTCTAAAAATGAACGACTTCAATGAAAATGAACTGACGTCCATCATTCCCTCCTCACCAACATCAACAAACCTTCAAGGTAGGGGTGTGAATTTGATATATCTTCATTAATTTTTCTTTTATGATGAATATCTCCCCGTGAGCCACTTTCTACCACTCTAACTCAGAGGTTGTGGGCGAAAATAACATGGCCCCACCTCTCCAAAACCCTTGTGGTTTATGATAATATCTTTTCTATGGAGTCGAACGGCAACCAGTGCTGGAGATTGGCACTGGTGGGAAATGGGAGCAGTATCTAGCACCACGGTCG
Organism: Viscum album; assembly: GCA_963277665.1. Lineage (NCBI taxonomy): Eukaryota > Viridiplantae > Streptophyta > Magnoliopsida > Santalales > Viscaceae > Viscum > Viscum album. The sequence goes on from OY728139.1 coordinate 138,714,198, forward strand.
GCCGCAATGACGGTGACGACGTAACGACACCACCAGAGAAGGGCTGTGGCCAGTCAGCGGTGATGGAGTAAGGGCAGCTCTCGACATTTTTCGATCGCATGGAGGGGAAGAGGTGGTGCGCGTCCATACCACCGGGTGAGCTGGAGCCATGGCATTGAGCCACAATGGTGAATGGATGGGGACTGACATACCTGGATGCCAGTAGTGGCGCGACACGCAGGGGAGGATGGTCATCCGACCAACTCTAGCGGGTCGCCGCACCGCGGGCCGCCTCACCGCGGGCAGCCTCAACACGGGCCGCCTCACCGTGGGCCTCTTGAACGTGGGGTGTCGTACCGTGGGCCACCTAGAAGGCCTCTCAATGGGCCGGGTCGGAACCAGGGTGGACCTGGGATATGTCGGGTCGGCCCCGACCGGGTGGGGCTGGGTCGGACCACACCCGGACTAACTTCACCCCTTTTCATTATTTTAGCCATATCATGAGCTACGTGTATCCGTTTGATGATCCTTTTATAGAACTGGATGCCTTGGATCGAGATGACCCTTTTGGTATACCCCAAATGAGTTTTGGCTATTTTTGTGGTAAAGCTGGGTTGGATCAGATATGAATCCAACCAGGCCATTAGGACTAAAAACCCAATAAATTATATACCAAGTGTTTGATTGACGCACCATCTATTTCACTGATATCCATTTTATGTGGTGGTTTATTGGGATACTTCATCTTGTGACATCATGGAGTTTTACTATCGACCTATGGCTTGAAGAGCGGAACCTCCCAGAATCTAGTGTGCTTAGTGCAGGAACCCTACAGCTAGTTGTAACATGATAAGAGTTTCATATGTGGGTCTATGCTTTGGGATCCAAAGTGGCACTGTGATTGAGTGACTCACTTGGATCTGCTCTAGGAATCAACATGAGAAAATGCTAGGAACATATGTGGGTCTTCTATAATGGGATCTTATGTGGGTCTTATGTACTAGGATCCTACATGGGTTGGATGATTTAAGATCCTACATGGACTTCCCTCCTAACAGAGAAAGATGATTAAGCAGTTACATTTAATCATCTTTGCTACCTTACTTATGTTATATCTGGTATGAGATGAGTCTTTACCTTTGTAGTAATATTCTTTATGGAATACCTTTTTTATACTTACCAACTTGGTGGTACCTTTGTGGTATATTTCTTCTGTGGAGTTACCTTTGTGGTACATACCTTTGTGGTGTTACCTTTGGGGTATTCAATCCTTCGTGGAACAGTTGTACCTTGGCCAAGGAATTGGGCTTTGAGTTTCCTCATGAATTAGATGGGAATAATTGATAACTTAGGAATATGTATGCGAATATACCTAAGTAGGATTGTCAGATGTTTTCATGCTTTTTGGATTATCCACTGTGGGTTTTATGAGACCTTCGAGGGTCTCAGGGTCCCTACCGATCATTTTTATACTCACCCCTGCCTAGGGTATGCCCACACCTTGTTGTGTTTAGGGTAGACGACTGACAAAACTGACTAAGGATGAGTGTACCAGGACTAGAGTTAGATCATAGGTGGACATTAGATGAGGCGTACCATAGAGAGGACCATTCAAGATTTGTACCTACCCTTCAGGTAGGATCTTTGGTGGGTGTCCACATGAGCTGTTTCAGTTTACATGTACTTTCATTTTTCTTGTACATTCCAACTGGGTTTGTATTCGGACGCCTTTTACATTCTGTACAAATTATTTTTAATATGTAGTTTACATGTGTTTGTATCTTATTGTATTCTTGGTTGTGTGTGTTTAAAGGATATAAAGGCAATGGCTTCCCAGATTTTGGGAATACGACTTTCGATTCTAGTCACCAGACCCTGGCCTATAGAAGTCGGTCGTGGGGTAGTCATGACATAGGCTTTGGGGGTGGGTCGTGAAACTTTTAATGTTCTATTGGAGATAAGTAGTTAGTAATGTTGTACATGTTCAAAATAGATTCATGTTGGGACTAGAAATCAACAAGAATCCATAGAAAATGTTTTATAAAAAACTATTATTGAAATACATTCATGTTTTTAGAGGTCCACGTTTCTTCAAAATAAAAAATCTGAATGAGAGGATGATTGATAAGAAATTTATGCCAAGACATTTTTGGGGTTAATCACCCAATGGAAGAAGTTACAAATGTTGGAACAGACATTTTAAAATATAGGCAGAGTCATGTGATGTGAAAGTAATTGAAAACCCAAAATCCTTAACAATAGTATTTGAGAATACTAAGGAATATAAGATTGATATTTCAAAAAATAGTGAAATTAATCCAATATATCCTAACAATGATTTTTTAAAATGATTTTATGAGAAAGTTTTAGGTTAAAGGGAAACATTGAAATTTTACACCATATAAAATCATATTGATTATAAAACATTAGTAGAAAATAGACGACTCTATTTCAAACTAGAAAAAAAAATTATTAGAAATATAGACTTCACTTATCTCAAAAGTTGAACCGAAATCTATTATAGAAGCTGTTAAAAAAAATAATTGGTGGATTCTATGACTGAAGAGTTGGATAATAGTGATAAAAAACATGGGAACATTTTATATATCTATAAAATATAAATGTTATCAGAATTAAGTTGTTTTATAGAAAAATATAGAATGAATATGGGGAATTTTCATGAAACAAAGTCCTAGTGGTATTTAATGGCTATTCATAGGTGGGAGGTGTGAATTTTAAATAACTTTTTTCTCCATTTCATGGTAGAAAACTATTGGAATGTTTCATTCAATGGACACACATCATAATTAAAATGTTTACCAGAAAAATATAATTTTATTATTCATCAATTGTGAGATAGAATATGAATATTACATTGAACAACCTTGTGTATTTTATCATGATAATGATGAAAATAGGTATTGTAGATTGATGAAGGACTTTTATCGGTTAAAACATACAAAAAATGACTGGTATTCTAACCAAGAAAGCAGTTTGATAATGTTGAAATTTTCTAAATCAAAATTTTTTTGATACATATATGTGAATGTTTTTGACTATAGAACTACTATTTTAATCACTTATGTGGATGATATAGTTTTTACTGAGAATGATGAAATTTTTTCCAAATTATTTTATGAGGAAATGACAAAATAATTGGAAATGTTAATGCTGGTAGAATGAAATTTCTTCCTTGTATTACAAGTGAAATTAAATGAAATATACATTTTTCTAATCAGACAAAAATTATTCTAGGGAAATGATAGATAATTTTGAGATCATAGGATCCAAAAAAAATTATACACTTATTTTGGTGAGAAAAAAGTGGAGTAAATATAAATAATGAATCATGATGAATTAGAAATTTATTTTTAATTTGGTTGGAAGTATTCTTTAACTCAAATCGAAAATTCTTGTTATATTTTATGTAGTGATTTTTTGTGCAATGTATAAATGAATTAAAAATTAATCACATATGTTGGAATAAAATTTGATGCTGAGATATTTCAAAAGAACAAGTACACATGGGTTGTTATATAAAAGATGTTTTCAGATGATGTTACATTGTTATAATGATATATATTATGATATAGATAGAAATGATAGAAAATAAACCATTTGAAGAAAATTATTCATAAATTAATGTTGTGTGATTTGAAAAATAATTGTTTAGTAAATTTGAGCATAGCGAAATCTGAATACTTTTCACCAACAGAAGTATGAACTAAAATATTTGGGATGAATTTTAACCTATATGATTTGAAATAAAATGTCTCTATAACATTCAAGATACTTTTCAATAATTAAAATTCAATTTATATTTCTAAAAATCATTTCCAACACTCTTTACCATGTCACATTGATATAAAAATTCACTTTATAAAATATAATTTTATTGCTGAAGATGATATATTGGAATTCATATCAACAAAGTAGAAAATTGGGGATATTTTCATAAAATCTATGCTAAAAAAATGATTTATGGATTTGAAGTAGAAACATAATGTTCAACATCGTCCCATTACTTCCTAAAAAACATAAATAAGTACCCCTACCATTATTTGGATTATGTTGTTAAATGGGGAGAGAAAGAACACATTTTTAAAGTAAGAAGTATTACTTATCTTTTTTTATGAATCAGATGTTTTGGGTATCATAAAATGGAAGAGATAGAAATTAATGTTATAGGAGATTATATAAATGTGGGTAATGTTTATATTTATAAGGCCTAGAAATTTTCATAGATTAAATTAATTTAATGCTTTTAAAAACATTACTTTATCCAGCTGTGTGGTGTTAGGACACCCAATTTTGAAAAACTCAGTATATAGATTAAATCTAAAAACTAGAGTTGTATATAAATATTGAGTTTGTGGAAATTTTTGTGCGATTGAAAAAGGTTTTTAACAAATGTTATAAACAAATAAAATGTGGGAGCTTTGAAAACCATTATGATAAATTGTTTAAAAAATGTTTTTTTTTATTTTTTCAAAAATCATTTTTTCCTAAAAAATATTTATTATTCATTATCAAATTCTGTCCATCTTAATGAGCCTTGTTAGAATGATGGAATTTGGGGTATCTAAAAAAAGGTATAGATATTTTTTATCATAAATAATTTTTTTTGGAGATGTGTTTCTAAATCATATTTTCATTTTGAGCATCATGGGACACAATAACAGTTTGGAAGACGCCATTGTTGATCATTCATTTTATCCTATTATGATCTATTGGGTTGGAGACTCATTAGACTCAGAATTGGTTATAGAGTTTGATGTCAAGGAGGAAATAAATAAATTACTTGTTGAGTTTAAATGTCAAATGATTATATGTAATGGAGTCATAATGATGCAAAAGAAAATTTTATTATCAAAATTTATTTAAGGAGCTAAAAAATATTTATACAGTCAAAACATAAATCATACGTTGTATTTTATTCACATAGTTCTCAAAAATAAGGAAACCTAACATGAAAATGTTTTTGATGAAATTTTGGAATCATAATTATTGCATTGGATCTTGAAGTACAAGAATAAGAATATTTTAGAAATTAGAAAGTGTAAAGGTGATTATGTTTGAATATTTTTAATGTTTCAATGTGGATAATTCTATCATAAAGAGAATTCCATCAAAATGAGATGATAATTAAAAGACAATAATGATCTATGAAAGAAAAGAGGATCTTATTGAGTTGAAAAAGAAAGGAAAATCAAAATGATTTGAGAAGTAATAGATGATCATAATGGTATGAGAAAGAAATATAGATTGAAATGACCTCAGAAAGAAAGAAATATCACAATGATCTAAGAAATAAAGGCATATCGTAATGATCTGAGAAAGAAATTCATATCCTAATGAGATAAGAAATAATGGATGATTATAATGAGTATATGAAGCTAAAGTTGAGGATGACCACTTTATAAATGTTTAGTAAGATACATCTTAATGAATAAATGTTATAAAGATTATTATAGAGAAGGCTCAAAAATAAAATTCCATATGTTTTATGATGAGTGGAATAGGTAAAACATTAAACTCAATTTTTATAAATGTCAGATAAATATGAGAAGAAATAATGAAATCAATGTTGAATATTAAATGAATGTGTTATTTAATGTTTATATTTTTTATGATGGGGGGAATATTTTCATATTTAATGCTATTTATTTTCTAATTACATTATAAATATTTTCTCAAATATTTTCAACATTATAAAATTTCAAAAAAGCAGAAAAATTGAAGTTATAATGAATGCGAGTGAATATTCTTTCTGAACTGCTATATCAAAAGAATATTAGAAACATGATTATTGTTTTACCAAAAATTAGTCTAATAGGGATAAACATGGTATTAATTACATCATATTTTGTCTGTAATATTGAATGAGATCATACTGAGGTTCTGAGAAGATTTTCATAACTGCAGATTGAGTAAGGGAGAATCGTATTGGGATCATCGAATTGAGAAAATCAGACTAAGGCAAATCAAAATGTGGAATCGAACTATGATTTTTTGGATAAAATTTATTAAATTTTGTATACATTTTTTTAAATTATTTATTTTTTATGAATGTTAATAAACATACAAGAGCCATTATAATATTTCCTACTTTCAGATTGAAGGATTCTAATGGGAGTTGTCCCAAGTTTTATTAACTTCTATATAATATTTAATTTCTATAGACCCATGATAGTGACATTGGAAAGGATGTAGTTTCTCACAATAAGGCCAAACATTATAAATTTTGTGTTCTTTAGTTTCATAAATACATTTTCATTAATTAATATTTATTAAAATTTGATACAAAAATAAATCTAACAGGTTGTAGAGGTTATGTTTTTAATCTTTTTGAAACTCCTAAAAAACTGAACAACTGATTAACCCCCACCCAAACCCTTCTCATTTTTTATTCGATCCTTTTTAAAATATACTTTCATAATCTGTTATATTATCAGTGCTCAAGAATTTCATCATTAATTCCTATTCATTTTCAAGGTCATTATAAATACATAATATTTATTTTGTGAAATTAACCCCATATCATATTTTTTGAGTCATTATTAAATGTCACCTAATATTGTGAATATATAATTGAAATTACTAGTTTATTCCCCAAAAATTTACCATGAACTAGATTCACATTCTTAGCCTTTAGTGTTCACCCTCAATTTGAAAAATATTCATTTTTAAAGACTTCAAAAATAAAATCTTCATATATGATTTCTTTCAATATCTTTATCTCTTGTGGCATTAATTTCTTCTGACACCATCATCCCCTTATTATTCCTGCTTCCCAAGCATCAATTCCAATGTTTTGAATCCTCAAAATATTTTTTTTACAAGCATGTTTTTGATTTTTTCTATCATACTATATAGAGTAACATTCTTTTAGCCATTGGATATGACCATTTATACCTTAATAATGATCTATTAAATACAATTCAAAAAGATTCTAAATCCAATATCTTCAAGATTCTTGATATAGATAAAACCCCTTATCAATAAATATTTACACCTTTCATTCCTCAAATTGATCAAACTCCAATTATTTACCAGATGTATGAATCAACCATTACAGAATATTTTTAGGGGTTATATTCTACATGGTAAACCATTATCGAATTATTCTTTTTACTCCAACTGGTTGGATTAAGAACCATTTAAATTTTATGACTCTTATCATCATTTTTATCATCCACTAATGATTATCTCATTACGTGTATTTATCATTCTAATATTTGTTCACATTGGGGCTAGATAATATTCATGAATCTATTCTCAGAATATTCTCAACAATTATAATGTATTACAAATCATTTTTCATCAATTTTATTTTCCCCAATGAACTAAACATGGATTTTACCGTTATTTTCAAACTATTAATTAAAAAATATCATATAACCATTGTGTATATCTTATCTAATATAATAATTTCCACTATTTAAAACTAACTTCATATTGTGTTGAATTCATTTATGTGATAAAAAAAGTCATTTCATTCCCCATTAAATTAAAATACCATCAAATTTGGTTGACATTATACAATTTATAAGGATTTTAATATATATTTTTGGAAATTTTCATGAACATAGTCATCATATTCTCCTCTCTAATATTGAGTGGAATGTTTTATTCCAATTTTTGGAATATGACCCCTATAAATTTGATCATGTAACTCTTGTCTAGTCTTCTTCATCCCTATTTTAATTTTACCTAAAAGTGAAAACTGATTCTTTTTCAGATAATAGTAATATTTTATCCTCATACATCAATAACTAAAGTCACTTCTATATAAATGATTTATATTTTGTTTTTATTTATCTAGAAACATAATTTAATTTTATTAATTCATCCATAATATTCTAATGCCATTCTATGAAACAATTCTTTATTAAAACATCTATTATAAAAATATTTTGTTTTCATATATGAAAAGTAAAATAGATAAAAGGTTAAAAAAATATGAATAATATCACAAACCTAGGATTAACATTTTTTTTGAATAATTATAATTCCCAACAAATATGTGAAAAGATATTACTATGTCTATGAGAAAAGGTAAGGTAAATTATTATTGTGATGAAACACTCTATCTATGGAATTTGGAAATGAAATGTAGTACTACGATTAAAAATCTACTCAAAAATTTCTATATGATACAATAAATGGTCACAAGAAGTCCATAGAGTTATAATACTCTATCAGGGCCTCTAGTCACATTTTGAAATAGAACTCTATCAAAATCTACACTAATAAATTACCATGTCGGTCAGACCAGAAGATTTGAAGTGTAGTGTATCTAATAGTCCAAATAGGAATTCTTCAATCAGTATCCAATAGAAAAAAATATATCTTTCACATATGAAAGAGATATTCAATAATCTCTTAATGATCATATTACACAAATCAATTCACTATGTGATATTGTGAAATATATTGAAACTAAATTCATTTTGTATGCTTTGGATTTTATATATTTGTATCTTTGATATAGTGATATCATAACCACTACTTTGGATATATTATAATTTTAAATTTTATGTTTTTTGAATATCACATCATATTATGATTAGTAATGAAATTCAATTTTAATGGGGTTATGTTAAATTATCTTTTACATTTGATATTAGAAAATATTTTATGAGGAAAAATGTATCTAAAAACCCAATGATTCATTTAAATGTTATATACATTTATTGATAGAATAATTATTCTTGAATTTCATAATGTATGAATCAATACATGGCCACATATGAATGTATCAAGGGCTATCAGAGGAGTAAATACCATGATATTGTTTTTATTGGATATTACCTGACTTCCAAATTATTATCCATCTCCTTAAATCTATATTTATGATAAATTATTTTTTGCTAAGAGACTAGAATAATAGGGATTTAAGAGAATATAACAAGATCTTTGGGAGGATCATTCAACATGGGGATATATCATGGAGTAGGGTGTCTTATTACTTCAATTGAGTTTTCATTATCTATAATATGGTTTAATGTTATGGCTTTGCAATCTGTAGTGTACAATACACTTTATTCTACATTTATTTTTTTCATGGTTGCAGGTTCAATTAAAAGTGATGAATAAAAATTTTAATTTGTAGTATCATTTAATGCATCAAATATGTGTTGATAAATCAATAAAATAACATCAAATTAGAATGTGTAATAGGTCAATAAACACATGAATTTGTATTTTTAACTCTATATAATGAGTATAATAATAATTTTTTTAGCATTTATATACTAAATAATTTTAATTTCATTTTATAGAAGATGATTTCTTTATATATTTTATATTTATAATAATATCAATAATATATAAAAAATAATATAAACTTTTTAAAAAAATTAATGGATCATTTAATTAATTCATTTAAATAATAATTTCATATATTAATTATTCCAATCAAAATGTTTTATCTTAAAAAAAATAGAATTCTTTTTATCTCCCCTATTTCTAGCACTGATTAACTAAATTTTTCAATGCATATAATAAATATAATATGGTTCTTTGATTAATATTTATATTGAATTTACACCTTCATAAGGCTATATCGTTATTTTTCAATGTTGGGATACACTATTCAAGCTTGTTCGGGACATGAAAAATTGGGCATGTTCACATCACTAAATCAAATTTAAGCTGGATAAATTTTTCATTGAATGGGGTTATAGGCTAGGAATTATCAGGGTTCCTTTTTATAATGTATATACACATTTATTAATAAAATTACATATATTTTAAATAGAAATATATTCTATATTTTTATAATACATTTTAGATAATCTTTTCATAATAAATTTAAATATATTAAATAATTTATTATTATTCAACAAAAGGCTTTTGTAATGTTCCTAGGAACCATATTTATGAGTCATTTTCCACCATCTATTAAAAATCAGAAATTATTTTAACTCTAGATTATTTATGTATGATTAGTAATGAAAATTGAACTAGACCCTACAATAGTCGTTGTTGTTCTCCCACATACATAAATGAATAAATTGAAAGACCACCCACCTCTGATTCAATGTAACCATTTAGCCTCTCTATCTCTCAATTTAATACCATCCACCATTATTTTTATTTTTGAATAAATAATTTACTTTTTTTATATTTTAACACTATTCAGGATTCAGGAAAAGATTTTTGGCTATGATTTTTGGCCAAAACAACAAGATATGATTTTTGGATTATATCGGGATAAAATTTTATCGTACATGCATATCACTGTCTATTCTAAATATTTTCATACTATCTTGGTCAGGATTTAGTAGTGTTCGAGTAAACATTTTGGCCATATGGATAAAACTAAACCCATAACACACACACACACACACACACTTTCATAGACTTGATTTTTAATTATGGTGTTTGTATTTGTATATATATTTTATAATATTTTTTTTTGGAATTTATAATTTGAGTGTGTCCGTACATTTTTTAATGAGTATAAATATATACATTTTGATATCCAAATATATATTATGGTGTTTTTTACACGCGATCCTTCTCCTCTTTGGTGATGACTCGACAAGTGCATCCAAGAGGCCCGAGATCAAATCCGGGTAGAAACATATTTCTACATGTTGTAGCAGTACTATAGTAGGCACTGTTCAGTAATGCAGTAGCTAGAACTATTCGTCAATTTGGTCCTCTGGGCCACTTGTTTGGTCCTCGGGTCTTGAATGGATTTTTGGGCCACCCAAGGCCTTCAGGCCAGTTGCCTCTCAAGGCCTTTAGTCCACCCTAAAGCCATTGGTCCACATGAATGTAAATATATATCGATTATATTAAATGGAACATGGCCTTAGATGAAGTTCAAAGCAGGAACATTCACTAGAGCAAGGATAAATATAATTTTATGAACGGGAGGGTGTGGAATTTCCATCAGTACTGGGCATGTGCAGCTCTGCACATGGGATCTAGCCATCCATCCTTGTGAAGTTGGAGTGATGATATCATAACATGCATTTTGGAGTATAAGTTCCAAGTTATCTTGTCTAGGTGATTCCCTCTAAGGCCTACATGCAATGTAATTGTCTCTAAGCCTTCGGGCCTTGTGAGAGTTTCACCTCACCCCTTGAAATGTGGATTATCAAAAATAATAAAAAATGAAGGCCTTCGAGCCATTCAGTCCGTATTACTGTGTTTTTGGTTTTTTTATAGTTATAAATTACATATATAAAATATATATATATATATATATATATGTTTTATATTTTTCGAAATAAACATGATGAATATGAATGAAAAATGGATATATAATATTCATTTAATATTAGAGTGTGGGGATCATATGAAATATTTAATAAAATTTGAAACAACGGAAGAAAATAACAATTCCTCAATTATATATCATTATATGTGTTTTTATTCCATGTAAATTGGCATAGCTAAATTGGATGTACAATTAGATGGTTATATAATTATTGGGACTAATAAATGTTGGTTATAACATTGAGAGCATGGTAATATATCTCTATTGTATAATAGCAATACATTTTATTCATCAATTCATATGTTTATAATTTTATATCATGATGTGGATTTTATTGATGAAATTTCAAGGATCGATAAAAATTAGGTAAGATAATATCCAAATGATTGGGTATAATGTTTAAATGTAGATTTACTTCACTATTTATGGTGGTAAAAATATATATAATACAATAAATAGTATTAAAACCTTATTTCACTAATGTTATAAATGGATAAGTTTATTTAATTTTCAATTTTCTATTATCATTAATATTACATTTATTTTGGAGAAATGGGAAGCATTAAAAATAAAACCATGTAGCACAAAAAAACTATAATGTACATAGTGAAGATCAAACTTCAGACCTCGGTAAGATCCACATGGGATGTTACTAGTGAATTGCATGCTCAAGGTGAACTACTTTCCCTATATGATGATATGTATCTAGATAAAAATGATATTCCTTTCCAAAAAATTTATTCTAAAAAATAAATGTTTCATTTCTATAAACTAAGAAAAAAATATACATTCCATTACAGATATTTATTATTTTTAAAAGAGTATGAATCTAAATTTAAATGGTGAATGTGTTTTTAATATACTTACATGAAAAAGAAAAATTTTCTATTTAGAGGATTATGGTTCCATAAAATCATTCATATAATTGTATCATTAAATATAATAATTGATATTATAAATATAATTATGATTTAAAATGAAAAAATAAATTATAATGATAAATTTAGGCACCTGATAGATGAACTGTGGATAAAAAAATCATTAATGCATATATAGAATTCTTGAATGGGAGTTGAATCAATCAAATTTTAATATATATTGTAATAATTAATAACCATGGTGTACAAATTAGAAATCATATTTCTTTTATATTTATACAGATAAATTATAATTTACCAACATGGTTATTCCTAATATTCATGTAAATCATATTTTTATTAATTATTTTCAGAATAAAACAACTCATTAATGATTATAAACTTTTTTTAACCCATTTATTATATACTTTTTTATGGTATACAATTGTGTTATTAAATTATTATAAAATATAAGAATATTTTACAATGTAATTTTTTTTATTTGGATATTTAATTTACATTCTGAATAATTTTTATTGTTCTCCATCAATGATTGTTATACAAGTGTATTGTGTGAGGAAGTTACACACTATGATAGTTTGAAACATACCATGACAACTATTTTTCATATACATTATTGGTCTTTACATCAATTACATTAATACTAACCATGTATGAAAACATTTTATATTTTTATGGAATAATGTTTTACGTGGTCAAAATTAATAGATAATAAACTATATAAATGTAAAAGGTTATTTTCAATGTTTTTTATAAACTTGTATCGAAAACCATTTAATAGTTAGTTATAAAAGAGGATCAGTTTTTTATTAAAACACTTATAGAATGTTTTTATTTAAAAGAAATTGTTTATATGTCATGAATATTAAGAAACAAATATGAATGAAAAATCAATATGTTCCTAAATACATATGGGTAGATCAATAATTTATTCAAAGAAAGTATAGATATAATTAAAAATGTAATTATGGAAGGGATTTTTAGTGAATGCGATGATATAAAATTTTCTTCCTCAATAATATCCATAATCTAGGAATAAGAAACCTTAGTTTTTAACTATATAAAGTGTTTAATGATAACATAAGGTTATACATTAATATCTAGAATGGTTATTGATTATTCAACTAAAGAATGATGTTAAAGAATCAAATGATTTATATGTTTTCATTTTTTATTTTACTCCCATGAAAATATAGGTTATGTTTTTCCAAAAAGTTTTGACACACAATAAATAATCTATATATATTTTAATTTAATAACCAAAAAAATTATAGATCTAGGAAGGTTTTTGATAGTGCAAAAATTCCTTCATTTGATGAGACAAATAGATGTTCTTCCTAAAAGTTATATCCCATATACCTCTATAATGTCATATAAATTGACTATGTTTATCATAGATTTTGATACAACTTTTCTAAAATAAATTAATATCAAGATTCTGTAGATGTCATATTTAGTTATATGGGTATATAGTATACAATTTTTTTCATTGTCATATTTCATGATTTTGGGTTAATTTTATTTCTAGAAAACATAGGATTAATTTCATTGGAAACTATTGTAATTCATTAAAAGGAAATATATCCCATACACCTTTGACACTAATTAGTCTTGGCCCTTGGTAGTGGATGTGTGGTCCTTCTATGTATCACAAGATAATATATTTACCAACAAAAATATATAAATTTCATCATTCTTTGTAATAGTGATAATAATATATATTTAACGAATCATAATATCATGTTCAATATTTTAAGAAAATCATATAAACCCATTGATACATATCCTTAAAACCATTTATATTTCCCTTAATGCTCATTATAAGAAATATAAAGATAGGAACGACTAAAAAATTCATATTCTATAAAGTAAAATTTTTAACATCTTGTATCACATGTTTTAAATATTTAATTAATAGTACTCTTTGGTTACCTATTTTCTATATTTCTATTGTACCTTGATTGGCTATTAATTTCTACATGGAAACCTTATTTTGGCCATAATGAATTTCCTTGTTGTTTGATTCATTAAATAATTTGAGAAATTTAGTCTATTAAAGTCAAATTTCATTTAGTATTGATGATTATAATATATAATTCTTATTTGTTCTACCAATTTTAATCATGGATTGTGATATAATGATATAATAGACAATGATTTTGTAAAAAACATGATTTTTGGCATGTCATTATATATGAAATTGGAAACTAATATTTAACTGTATCACTTCTGTTAGTTTCAAAAATATTTCATCATATTATAGTTTTTATATTAGTAAGAATCATGCAATATGATATGTTTATCATATCTGATTATTTTCCTATCAATTGTAACATATGCCTAATAACACCTAATAGTTTATGTACAACACCATATCTATTATATTTTTCAACTCACCATATATATTTACAGATGATTCATTGATAATTTTTTTATAATCGATTATGGATTAATTTTATAATTTATAAATAATATTGAATTATATTTTAGGATATTTACTAATTTATAAAAAATATAAAAATGTAACAAATATGTTGACTTTATAATTATTTAATGAATGTTTAGTGTACTATTTATTAATAAATATTATTCAATACTACATGTGAATATTAAAATTCAAATTCAATTTTATATAGAATGGTGTATAAAATATATATAAATTATTCATATGGAAATTATATGTTTAATTTATATAAAAAATTTATAATAAAAAATAGGAAAAATATAATGCGTTTTTATTTAAAAGGTATTCATTAATCATAATTTTTAATTCAAAATATTAAAATCAAAATGTTCTAATATTAATTTTTGTTTAAAAAAACGTCTATATAATTTTAATTAATGATTTGATCAATTGACTAATGAATATTAATATATGTTTTTTAAATTATTTCAATATTTATATAATAAAAATTTTAATATAAGAAATTATATTTAAAGAAATATTCCATAAGTAAAATTTTAAATAATGATTAATATGACGTAGTACATAATACAAAATATATGTAATGTGTTTATGTGGTTACATGATATAGATGAACACTCTTAATTCATTATTTTACATCAATAATACTTTCATCTAGAAAATAGTTTCATAATCCCAATAATGGATGTTTAGGTGTGTTTGAGGACTATCTACATAAGCATGTTATTTTCTGAAACATTTGAGTTTTTCTCCATTATTGAAAAACTCTGGACTCCATTATAGACTTATTATAAGTTATGCATATCATCATAACATGGGTAATTGAAACATAATAATGAAGTGAGTTCAACATTATATAATGTGATAAAAACATATTCATTTTATAAGGAAAATACCATATAAAATTACAAAATCTTATAGGGAATAAAATAATTAACATTCATAAATTATAAAATTCCATTTAGGAAAAGAGTATAAATAATTATGTCACAACAAGTTAAAAACAAACAAATACATTAAAAAACATAAGTGTCCACTCATAATCCATTTTTCTTACAATATGAATCATATAAAATGATGGAAATTTTATATTCATGATAAATCATCATTACATTAAAAATTGATTATTTTTCCCTAATAATCATTATGTCCTATGAAACATTTTTGAAATTTTGGGATGTGTACAATAAGCTTAGTAAGGCACATATATGTAAGAAATCAGTTAGTCTTATGGAAAACATGAAAATCATTACAATTGTTACCATTAACACATTAATCATTGTTCAGAATAAATATAACATGTACTTATAAAAGGTGTACATTTTAATAAAATTATTCCCTTAAAACCTATAAATATAAAATAGAAACACATATAGGTACCAAACAAAATATTATTAATTATGTCGGTTAACTCCTTTCCAAAATAATGAGATAGTATTTCGGTACTTATGAGAAACATCCCTAGGGAACACCATCATTTTTTACAAGTAATACTCCATTAATTACCTATTTCACTAAAGATATATATCATTATCTCTCATAAGTTATGTTGTATTGACACAATCAATCATATAAGTTATATCGGGATCACGTATCATATAAGTTGTATTGGCCTCAACAATAATATTAAATAATGACAATATACTATATAATTTAAAAAATTATACTTCCTTTCAAATTTTTATCATAAAACCCATGATTTTGTTTTGGAACCCATATTAAAAGATCATTTATATTATAAAATAAAATTTCCTTTTAAAATAGTATTTTCCAAACTAAATACCCAAACAAATATTAAAGAACTATTTTTTGTTAAGGGGATCATGAAATATTTCTATGGGATCCAAATACAAAATAATTATTTTGTAAAGGGAAAATGAATTTACTTTATATACATTAAAATATTACATTTTTTCCTTTTTGAATGAAATTCAAATAATTCCATGTAAAACATGTAAAAAGATTCCTTTTAAAACATTGAAAATAAAATAAAAAGAGTCATAAAATACTCTTTGAATTAATTCTTATGCAGATAAATATACATTAAAATGTATTTTTAGAATATTTCCATATATGAAAAATAATTACAAAAAATAGCTCATTAAAACATTTCAAATGAGTTTTTAAGGAAAAGGGTATGATCCTCGATATTTCGAGGAGATGCATTTCTTTTTAATTTAATTTCAATAACATTTTTGGAAACTTTTTTGTTTTTATTGATGTCCCAAATATTATAGGGGTTTCTAGGGATTATTCATAGCATGGAGGAATGATTTTTGGATGAATAGGTTGGGTCACGTGGTTAGTGGAACCCATTCTGCCCCAGACACGTGGTTACTACTAATAATTCATAGTGATCCAAAGAGAATAAGGGGGATTAATTGTTTGATAAACCGATGAAATCTAGATAAAATGACCATGTTGGGTATCTATATTTATTAATTGAGCCAAAACAATGGTTTTTTTTAATTATTTCAAAAACTATATCCATAAAATATGCATGTTCCCTCCATGGGCAGTGAAGGGTGCACAGTTGGTGGATAGATTATCCAACCATGATACAGAGTGTGAGATTCTTGGAATATAGTTGAAATTTACATTTCCCACATAAAACATTGATAACAAAATAATATTTTCTTATTTCCTCCTATAGTGGACATAAAGTCTTCTTCTCCTCTATTGAGATCTTCTTCAAGCCTTTGAGGTTAGATTTGGTGTATTTTAGTCATCTGTCCTCCAATTCCAGAACTAATCCTCTCATTTTATTCCTATTGATTTATGATATAGTCTATATATTTCTTTCATCATTCTTATTTCTATTTACTATTAAATTTTTATGCAAGATAATATTCTATATTGTTATTTTATTCCCCAATTCATCTAATTTTATCCCATTCGGGTTGTATTTGGAGATGATGTTGGATGAGTGTTCTACAAATGATATAAGGTAGGTATTCCCCACTATTACATTATTTTCATGTTGTTTTATAGGATATTTACATTTTTATTCATGCCAATCCATCCAGTATTTCTCCACAAATAATTTAATTTTTTGAATAAATTATAATAACCCTATTTTTTCCCCATAGCATCATGTGATGATTGGATATTGTCAACCTCAACATAGATCACTCGTGAGTTTTGTTTATGTATATTCCCCATTATATACAACCCTTTTTTGTTGCATGTGTAATTTCTATCTTATTAAGACACCTGATGTATTAAATATATATTATAACAAAGTTTATTACTCCATTTCTATGTTATTACATGTTATTAAAATGATAAAATTGATAAAATTGAATGTTTTGAATGAGTAGGATGAACTCATACATTATATGTGATTATGAAATGGGTTATGAAATTAATAATGGAGTGGTTTTGATTGTAATAGATATTATGGATATTTATATTCCATTGATCCTGATTACATTGGATTACATTGATGTTTCTACTTTATCTCTCTAGATTTTTTTGGATTCCAATTAAAATTATACTCTTTATTTTTAGGATTCATGGACCACCATGGATATGATCCTTGTGATCCATCAACGAATTTATCATTTTTCTTATAGATAATATCTATAGACTCAATGATGATACCATGGTCATTATATACAGTGGATCTATCCCATTAGATCTGACACTTAATTACATAGCAGAAGACATAGTTTTTTATAATCTCCCTTTATTGATTGCCCTTGTATTTGGTGATTTATTATAATTGTTATCCTAGATAATAACATTCATGTTTAATCACACATATAGTTAGAATCTATTTAAAAATAATTGTTTATAGTGATCATGGTTTGAAGGATAGTATCCCTCGTATTATTTGTTTATATAATTATTATATATTATACACAATATAAGAATATATATATTGATTTGACTTATTACAAACACCTTTTGTGGGGGCCTATTGTGTGCTTTCTAACATGCTATCAAGACCACCTTTAGGTACCTAGAGATACATGATGGACATTTTTTACGAACATTTAAAGAATTTAATTTGGGATTATGGTTTTATTTTTTATTGGAGAGGTGGAGCACATGACCGTGCTATAGATCATGATTCAATATAGAGACAATAATATTTTTTTCCCTGTTGAATGTTTTTTCACTAGATTATATTTGGAATGTATCTCCTATAATTGTTTATTTAATCATGAATAATTCAGTATTTATAATGTCATATTGACCAAGGTATTTTTTACTACTACTATCATATGTATATTAATATGATATCACAAATTTATTTTATTATTTTTTCTTTTTTATTCACTAGTGATGACATTGTGTGAATCTAATCATGGGGGTATTATTTCCCCATTATATTACCTTATACCTTCACTAAATTTTAGTAGCTTATGATATATGGGGATATTTTCATGAGGGCATGTGACACACCATCACAGCGCACAATTTCGTTGCTCCCAGTTCATGATTTTCCAATGTTGAATATGATAAATTTATTTCCTTGTGTCATTTTATTTGGTAATATTCAAATGGTTTTTAGGAATGTTATAAAAAAATTTAATGATCTATTCTCTAGAGTATCTATCCCATGGAAAATAAAAATATAAATTTACAAGAATGAGACATTATGATCTAGATTATTCTTATTTCAGTTTCATTGATTCCATTATTGTAGGACTCCCTTGATATGTGATGATAATATTACTCTGATTGAGTAATTTAATTTTATCCTAATAATTATATGGAATGGGATTATATAATATAAAACATTTTATTAAATGTAAAGGATTAAAATTTCTTTTATAAAACTTGACATATAAGATGAATTGTAGGGTGGAATTACATTATTTTGTGTGGCTTATGTTATATAAATGTCATTAGACTAATTTTTTATATAGGGGACTGAGATACATAATGGGTGCATAAATTTCCTATATTAATATAATAGTGTTTTCCATTATAAACTAATAGAAACATATAAGTATCCAATAATTTCATGTTGAGTCATGGAATATAGTTCACATGGGATGTAATGTGTTTTTGTTAGGAATCAATCGATACCAAAATTCAATTTATAAGGTGTATGGTCCAATGTAAATAATATACGTATCTATACAATTCAAATATTTAAAGAAAATTATAATTAATATATGAATATATTTTCTTTTTAATTATGAAGTGGAATGTTTTCAATAAAATGTAGTTTCGAATAGTAACTTACGGGGTGTATCCTCTCTAAATTTTAATAGGTATCCCATATGTTTGGAAATATGTTGTGAAATAGAGAGGATGACCAAAAGACAACCATATTTATGGGTAGTTGGAAATGTATCGAGTGTTCTTTATGATAGTTTCTGTTACCCATTCCATTCATCAGGATTAATAAGTGGGGTGTCTGTTTTTTATAGGATGTCTTGTACCTATCCTATAATTATATTTTTTATCTAGATGATAATGAATAATTTATGGGGCATGTGTTTGACTTTTGTATAGATATAAAACAACTACGACATCTATTTGGGTGCCAAGAGGGTGGTGAAAACCTTGAAATTTATGTGGTCGCGCCTAAACTGCATCCAAAACCACTAGTAGTGCCACTTTGTCCACCACTCTTTGATCCCAATATGGGTGATTATTACCATTTCTGATATTATTTCATGAAATTTATGTTGAACACTTATTTATCCCCAAATAATTTCATAACTATGATAGATCTAACAGTTGTGTTGTTACAGTACCATCCACATACTTTTTTTTTGAGGTTGATGATCCACATGATGTTGATCTATATATTAATACAATATTGTTATTAAAAAATAACATGAAGACTCATCCAAAATCAGATAATCATGCTCATGATGTATATGCTTTGTGGAGCCATTAAGAACAAGTGGGACGTTCTAAATAGGGATGATAGGCTTGGGGATATTATTTTTCATGTTTTATAAACCATATTATAGGACTACATTATCCTTGATGCAATAATAGTTGAATGAGACAGTGATTTTATGCTTCTTGAGATGGGTTTGATGACCATTATGGATTATTGGGACCACATTATAGATATTCAGCATTCTGTCATGTGTATCATCATGAAAAGGTATCATGTGACAATCATTTTAATGAAGGTCTCAAGCATTACATTTGATCATAGGTGATCAATTATTGTATTACTATGATAACTAAGATAGTTAATTAGAGTCTTTTATTTAAATTTAAACTAAAAGAATTTGGAATCCTAGAGAAATGTATAGAAACATCTTGACTGATTGGTTCACTTTCATTAGAGTTGAAGTAACATTTTGATACATATAGTTAGGTTAATTCCCCCAAGAGTGTGATTTATTGTAGTTATATCATCATTCATTACTGTGGAAGGTGGGGAAACTTGATGATACACTTTGATATTGACCCAATTGAGTGTTGAGCCTATGTATGTATGACCATCTAAGATCTTTTTGCTCGAGCACCCACCCATCAACTAGTGAGGTGGGTTCAACGCCGACTCTTGTATAAGGATAGGGATTCACATATCTGGTTAATTCTAGGAGCTGGAGTACTATAGTTTAATAAAAATGAGGGGGTGGTCATGGATGAGGAAGAAACAAACATGTCCCACCTCAAGAGTATAGTGGGAAATATCAGGGTAGTCCGCATATCATTCAATGCAATAGTTCATGCAAGATATATTCATTATAGAATATACCTAAGGTGTAGAGTGTTAATCCATCTATAGTGATAGTTGTAATATTATTATCTTGTTTGATAATATCAACCCTTTTGTTATACTGTATTATCATTCTTTCATATTTGTACCTATTATGCAGATACTTAAGATCAATGTCCAATTTTATAACTACATTATGTTTCTTGATACATCATAGTAAATTTGAATGGAGAATATTTTCCAATTCATAGAGTTAGACATTTAGATATGAAGGTATCACTTATTATGAAATCAATTTATTCTTTAGATGAAAGGGTTTTATGTCAACATGGAATGGATTGGGTTGTTACATATCATTACCATGTTCATTGTTATCACGAATGGTTATCATATACATATTCATAGGGATGTTTTCTTATCTAGATGGTTTAGTGGGATTCCCATGAATGTCAACCTAGACTAGGGTTTTTGTGGTCTATGTGACATGAAAGCCATGATTTCTATCCTTTATCAATATTATCTAGGAATATGATAGTATTAATTACCATTGGAAGTAGATCCTTTCAGTGATGTCTTTATTGATGAATTTTCTAGTTTACCTCCAGAGTTGGAGGTGGAGTTCTTTATTTAGAGGTTTCCATGAGTGGCACCAATATCCATCCATGTTTATCATATTACTACAATTGAGTTTTTTGATCAAAAAAATAGGAGGACATCAAATAAATCTGGTTCATATGACCAAAAACATAAATTTGGGGTTTTCTAGTTCATTTCTCCAATAACATGGATAAAAACCTTATGAAATGTGTGGGTTGTGGAATATTTAATATTTTTAATGTCAATAATCAGCATACATTATACCATATCTACGAATACATTGACATACATTGAGAAGGAATGGTTTTCTCAAAAATTGATTCGAGGTTAGGTTATCAGTAGGTAATTTTCATGATTATAGATATACCACCTAAAAATTTTCAAAATGTGTATTCTGATTATGAATATATATTTTTTCATTTCATAGTGAAAATGAACTAGTTGTTCTCATGGAATATATGAATTGGGGTTTACATCCATTTATTGGACCATTTAATGGATGTTTTAGTGGATGAAATCATGGTGTATTCTCAAAATCAACATGATCATACCAATCAAAATAACATTTCTATAAATAAAATTAATGATGATATGATTTATTCCAAGCTCAGAATAATTAAATTCTATATAGAAAACGTTTATTTTTTGGTTCATATCATCTTTGAGATAAGAGTATAAGTGTAAAAAAATTAGGTGATTATTTTGGTTTCTTTGATGTATCCTTGGAATGACATTGATATTCATAGATTCTTGGGATCAGTCAGTTAGTTTATGTTCTTAGATAATGTATTTTTACATATTTTTATGACTCTCATGTGCTTTACCATGAATGGGGTTAAATATTTATAGTCTAAAATAGGTGAGAATAAATTTTTATGATCTAATAGTATGGTTGACTCTGATGATGATAATGATTTATCCATAGCCTAGAAATAACACTATGGTTTATTGGGAAGCATGAAGAATTAGGCATGGATACTTACTAATGTAGGGTTAGAGTTGCAGCATACAGGTCTCACAAGATGAAACCACATGATGATAATTATCTGATAAATGATATCGTGATGTAAGCATTGGTTCACACCTTAGGTTGTAAGAGGAACTATTTAAATAGAGATAATTTTATGATGCACACAGATGATAGAGGCCTCAAGTAAATATTTATAAATCATGACATGATCCATTGGGGAAGAATAATTATTGAGTATCTCTATTCATTTTATATCTTTCTAGACTACACGCCTAGTATTTTAAATGTTGTAACAGATCCTCGGAGCCTAAATAATCGGATATAGGTTATTCTAAAGGCCATTAGTGAATGGAAATTAAAGGATTTATTAATAATAATGAACATTTATGTGTAAAATAGTAAATGAGAGAATTAATCTATTAATTATTAGTTAATTAAACTCTTATGTATATGTTCAGGATGAGAATTTTTTAATATTTTGAGGCCTTGTTATTATGCAGGATCATTAAAGATGATATACCACCTACTATTTGGATCAGTGATAAATGTTAGATCTTTTTCATCCATGGATTTTCTTTGGTTCCATTCAAAATTCAAGAATAGATTAAGTATGAATGTAATACATTATAATCGACAGAAATCATAAAATTTTTATTCAAAAGTATTGGAATAAGGGAAACACAAGAGACTGCGTCCTAGGGGCCTAATGTAGTGTAGAAAAAGGGAATCCCATTGAGTTAGATTCACCCCTCTAGATTGAAGGAAGAAAAGTTTTAGAATCATGTGACATTGGATAATTGATCTGTAAGAGTGTACATGTGATCTGTTACTTGGTTCCCTACATGCCAGGTGTGGGTAGCCACTACATTGTTGTTTAAGAGAAGCACGCATTTCCTGATGATGTATGAAATGGACCATGGCATGGGACCTCTCTTATTTAAGGAGTCACAAATGACTACGGAGTATATTTCAACCAGGGATAGATGTATGATATTCATATTGAAAATAATGATACAAGTAAGGATTTATTTTTACACAACCATTATGGAGGTACCATTGCCATAATATGCTATAAAGGACAGCCACACACTTCCCATGAAATCCCTCCTAACTCCTCCACCACACATGATCCCGGAGCTCCATGATCCATATGGTTTCATCTTATGGCCAGATTCTGTGTGAGACCACCCCACCCAACAACCCTAAAACATGGGGATTATATAATGAGATGAAAGATAAGAGGCACGAAACACTGGAAGGGAGGGAGATTTCTACCAATGGTTAATCAGTGACACCATTTCTACTAGGAGACTCAACATCCATACAATTATAGACCGCCCTAGTGCATGACACCCCCCATACCAAGCCATGTTGCGAGCTTACCATAGACACCAACACTCAACACTGAGTATCTTAGTTCACTCTATTATCTCCATGCCTTCTTCCCCTATAAATTTGTACCATCTTTCATGGAAGGGAATATTCCTCATATTTGTTTGGGGAGTATGTAGTAATCTCACTGAAGGTCCTCCATATATCATGCACCCAATCCCTATAAAAAAATTTGTGGTCATTTGTCTCATCAGGTCTATTCTTACAATTGTAGTATCATGAATCAAGACTGATCCCCATCTTTTTAACATTGTCATCAATTGGTAAGGAATGGTTTCTAATACTCCAAGTGAGAAAATTATACTTTCTTTGGAATTTTATTACACCAAACCTCAGAGTTACATTGATCGTGACGAAGTACAGTATAGGAAGACCTTCATAATTTCGTTGAATTGATCTTCCTTGAGTTGGAAGCGGTGAAGACTCATATTTTAGGATATGAGTTGATGGAAATGAAATTAGAAACCTCTTTTTTATTCGAGTCTACGAATGATTTGAAAAAGGAAGGATGAATTCATTCCTCCATAAATGTGATGGTGGGAACATGGCATCCTGGTTATCCACCAATTCTTCCTGTCCAGTTAGGATACAATAAATTTTTCTTTCCATCCCCTATAATTTAGTTATTGTTCTACATGATAGGTGGAAGGGGGACTCAGACAAGGGTTGATAGATGAGACTAAAATAGTAGTTTGTATTACCACCCCATACATAGGATATGGGTTTTCTCCGCAACGTTTGACCCTCGATAATTTCCCATGCAAGTTTCATGTTCATATTATGGATGATCTCAACAAGACTCTTGACATTGATCCCTCCTTCAATAATAGGCCTTTCCATTTTTTCCAGGAAACACATTGGCACATCCCCTCAAAGAAAAAAACCCTTATAAATACTGATATCACCTAATAAAGGGATTTTATAATAGATTCCGTGACCAATGTGGAGGTCAGGGCATGAACCAGCATGGCTCCAAGGACACTGTTCACCATAGAGATTTTCCCCCCAACGGATAAAAAGTGGTTCTTCCAACTACGGACACATCCTATGATCGTTATCACCACATGGTCGAAGTTTTGAATATGGAGTATACTTGAGGATATAGGAGTGCCATGATACTCTAGTGGGAACGAACCATGCCACATGCCCAGTCGGAGACAAATATTCACCACTGTATTTGCAGAACCTCACTTTGAAATGAAGAAGCTCCTCTTATCCTTTTTGATCATTTGGCCACTCCAATGAAAATTGTCATCAATATTCATCGTGAGGCCACATAAGTACCTCCTTCCATCATTCATGAAGATGAATGTGTCATCTGAAAACATAAAATGAGAGTTGGTGGATCGATTCCATTTACTTCAGTATGGGATAATATCACCATTCAACATCGCCCTGTTAATCATGATTCTAAGAGTGTCCTATATTAAATTAAGATACTAGGTTATAAATGGTCTTATTGTTGCAGCCCCCTAAATTCTTTAAAAACCCCATTAGATCAGCCCTTGATTGAGTCGTCCACCCTAGAAGAACTAAAATACCTGAAGATGAGGTCAAATGTCCATGCAGAGAAGCCCTATCTGTTAATCACTCTATTGATGAAACCCCCTCCAACCCTAAGAAATTCCTATTTCATATCCAATTTTATTTCATTATTAGATCCATGCGAATTGGTGTTTAAATATCGCAACTTCTCCCTAGAAAACACAATTACTCCATATTTTGAGCGGCCCCTGATGAAACAATGATGCTCAAGGGATATCCAGTGGGGGAGATACTGGGATAGATTTGTATTGAAGATGGTTTCTGGTATATTTAATGAGAAATTGCACATACTCATAGACCAGTGGTGGAGGAGGGATGAGGGTTATTTGATCTTTGGGATGATAACCAGAGTCGGTGAACATGTAACTCGCGACATGCATCCCCTATAGAAGAAGTCCATGATATAAGTGAAAACATCTCCTATAACCACCTTCTAGGATCCCCTATGAAACACGGTAGGGAATACATCCTGTAACACCCCAAATTTTATATTATGTTAGTTCTTTAAAGTAATTCAATAACTTGCACTACATGATACATCAAGTTCAAGCGCACCCTGACTTACCAAACAAGTCGTTCAAAAGCATTTATGAATAGTATTAACTGAATTTTGAACTCTATATAATCCTTATAATTTTAGAATCCATATTATGAGTTTTTTATACATAATGTAAGAACTAATTCATTTTTTTCTAAAAAAAGAATTATTTTTCAAAAAATATACTTTTACCTCCTATTAATAGTGAACCATTTTTAAATCCAATATCTGAATCTGTTATATATTAAATTTGACAAAATAAACTTCTTCTTTAGAATCAGGACATAAGAATTTAGTTTTAATACATTTTTGGTGTTTTTTTCTGATAACTTTCATATTTGGGAGAAAATGAAAAATGTTATATTTGAACTGAAAATAACATTTATAATCTAAATAATTTATAATGTTAATTTATACATTTTAATGGTTTGTATGTTTAAATAGATTATATTTTTACTATTTAATCAAATTCTGGTCATTGTAAGTAATTTCACATTGAAATTGGACATAAACAAGTGTAAAACTTTTGATAGTTATTATTTCATAAATATATGCCTTTTGGTTTTGACAACAAAAATTAATTTTAAATTAATAAATGATACTTCTAGGTTTTTAATTGGGTAAAATTTACTTCATTATTGAATTTGTAATATCAAAATTATCTTAGGTGAATTTTTGGAATTTTTCTCAAACTTTTAATTTTTGATGAATAGTGAAAACACGGAGTTATAGTTTAAAACCGAGTTTTTATTTAAATAATTATTTATTTTATTTAAATTTATTTTAGTTAAAAATATATACATAATACCTATATAAATTCAATGTAATTAATTGGATCCAATTTATAATAATATTAGATATATAAAAATTTAATTAAAGATTTCACCGTTTTTTACCCACCTCATTGGAGAATTTGTAAATTCACTTAAAACATAATTTTACCACATCTGGGAGTTTAATTTAGAAAATCCAAGACACACTATTAATATCAAGGAGTAAAATGTGGTTCAATAAGATAAAAATAATTTTTGGGTGAATAGTAACTTTTTACTTTTATTTACCACGGTTAAAAGTAAATCAGGTAATTAAGGATAAAAATGATCTTATTATTACCCTAAAACATGTACTAATTCTATTGGATAAGTGTAATTCGACCACATAAAACCATATAAATAAAATATGACCCTTTATTTCCACTTGGATTATATTAATTCATTTATTTTTATTTAATTTAAAGAATAGTTAAAAGAGTTAAAATCAATGTTTAATCACTAAAACATTTCTAATATAGGGTTATAAATATAATAAATTCGACTATAAATATACATTATAAATATAAAATGATTTCCTACATAATGGTATTTTATTCATAATTTTTAGAGATTAAATAAATAAATTTATTAATGACACAATGATGATGTCGTAATTACCTTATTAATGAATGAATCAAATAAACAGTATTATAACTATTCAAATAAATATAATTTCAAAGTTTTTATGGCAAACACGAATTTTATAGGTTAACGTGACATGTTATGGGGGATTCAATGTATCTTTTTTGAAGTAATAAATTTTTGATGACTTTCACAAAAACAAAATACCAAATCGTCTCAAATTTTTCATAAATTAATATCTAAAACAAAATCTATATTATTGGTTGATATAATATTCCTAAAATGTAAGATTCGACCAAATGGATTAAATAATATTATATATGTCATTAATGAGACACTTGAGGTTATATATGATGTTTATAGTATGGTTATTAACTATATATAATAAGAATACAAGAAGGCACGACAAAAGTTATACTATTTAACTAAGAGTTATATCTAAAATATAAGGTTAAAATTGTAACCTAAAATTGTCTATAACTTATTGGTTGGGAGTATATCGACCCGTAACCACCTAAGGTACGAAATAAATTCATATATAACCATTATAAACTGAATATGATTTCATAATAAATTAATACTTAATCTTTTCCTAAAGTGACCCTCACCGCTCTTATAAAAGGGGACTTCCCCTTCTCTCAAAATCACACCTCCGAAGCCATTTTCCTCGGCCAAAACCTACCCAAATATCCTCCCAACTATCCTAAATTCGTCCTAGAGGCATTATTTTGGTCAGAAATCCATCTTAAATATCCATTTTGATCAAATCAAAAAAGAAGAATTCGAAGAAGATGTAATGATTTCACCACCCTCTTTCATGTTCTCTTATTCTTCCACTTACTCATTCTTTGTTGCTTCCATTATAAAATATTTACTCCAGTATATTCTATATACTATTATGTAATTATAAATATGGCACAACTATATTAATTATTCTACCAATATTATGAATGATAATGTCACCATGCGTGTGTACGTACGGCTTATCATCTCCACACCGTGGTGTAATTTGTTATTCAACCCATTATTATTTTGATGGATATAATGAAGACTAATATGTATATAAATAATGAAAATAACATGTTAGTGTCTCTATAACATTAATTTACCCTCTAATTCCACACCTTTTATAAAATGATATTGTCGCTCGTTTGTACGTACGGATTCCTGTCTCCACAATGAGATGAGATTCATTTCCATGATCACCATTCATCGACGACTATAAAAATATATATTACTAATAAGTATGTAATATATGACATAATAATTCTACTAGAAGTATATAGATTTATATATATATGTACTTACATTTATCTTATTTACTTTGTTTCATTCAATATGATATGAAAACGGAAACATCGTTTATGTGTACGTAAGGACTACCATCACAATAAACGGTTTTTTCACCTCATATATATGTCTATTATACATGTTTATATTCTACATATATATGATATATAAATCATTTTTTATATTCTTGATGTATTTAAATCTTGATCTAAGTGATACAATCAAGAGTAACAAGTTAGAAAATGTAAGATAAAGAAAGGGATTATTACACAGAATGTCAATTTAACATGGAAATTATTATTAAACTGGTAGTATAATGACATAAATTAATAATTTGTGATATAATAAATATTAATATGGTTCTGGAATAATTTAATAACATTCTACAATCTTCATTCAAGAGGTCAAACGTACCCTCTACTAAAGGAATGTGCAAGGTTAGGGGATTTCATCTCACACTTTATTCCCATGAGATTCATGCTATATTGCAACTATTACATTTTGTGTGATGCATGTACTGCCCATAATCGTAATCATTGTGTAATACACTTTAATTTATGTGTATTTACAAATTCATGGTATGATACTTCTTTCATGAGGTGTATGTTTTGTATGTTTCCAAATTGGTAAGGGTTAATTCTTCAATCTCATTATTATCCGAGATTGTTTATGTGTAAGTATTTACTGGGAAATTTTTATCATCCATGTCCATTTTTCATAAAAATGGTTTCCAAATCAATATTTTAAGGATTTTTTAAAGTCACTCATTATCATGATCATAATTTTAAATGTTTTAATTATTTATCTTTCTAATTCTTTTTAATTAATGTTCATACATTAAAAATGATTTTAAGGTTTATTTATATGGACATGAATGTTTTGAAATTATAATTCTTTTCCAATGATTCAAAGTGGTATGGGACACTTTGATTTAAAAATATCTTTTAAAATACTTCCTTTATAAATTTTTTAATATTAAATGATTTTACAAAAATGTTATTTCTATCATAATGTTTTACTCATCAACTATGTCAGCATCTTTTACTGGATATTATTTTTGATTGAGGTAGATTTATTATTATAAAATCTTCCATATTGTATTTAATGAGTTATGATATGTTTGACTGTGGATGTTCTATTTTTATACCACTCATGTTTTATGGTTAAAGTATTTACATTTCGTATGCTAGTTCTAATATTAATGTTTATGTTATGTTTCAACCTATTCATATGAGGAATGTATTGGACATAGTTAGTGGAATGTGGAGCCTGCTATAGCTCCTCGATGCATCGGTAGGTCTCATGAGACAACTAGACGTGGAACTGGTCAAGGCCTATCCCAATTTTATATATTGATTTGGCTGAGGTCTTAATCATTTTTAGACTTTTTGGATAAGGCCTTGACAAAAATGTTTCAGAATGTATGGCATTATATATTCCCTCATTATGAAAATAATATTGATTGTTTATGTGGTTATTCGACTAGTTGAATACCCATGACAATGTTTTATTATTTCATTACTTACTCAGATAATATTTCTGCTATAAAGTGTTCATGTTTATTATTTGTAAATACATGTGTTTTCAATTATTCACCATGCATATTGTTTATGTTATCTTCAGCTAAATTATTTACCCTTACTGGGCATCTAATCTCACCCCTTTCTTATGTTTTATTTACCCAGGATCCCAAGAAGTGGTTTATGTTTGATATGTAGGGATATGAAAAGGTAACAACGGAGTTCTCAAAGGATTATTATTTTTATTGTCGTATGTTAGAATGTGTAATGTAACGTTCATGTGTGTAATATATTTTCCAAGACAGCTAATCTGATCGGTATTTCGGAACTTGATTCCTTATAATCATGCCAATGAATTAAAATAATGCACTGACTCTGGGTAACTTGGTTTGAGGCATTACAGTTGGTATCAGAGGGAGGTTTAGCAATAACCTTGGAAACTAGATGTAGATAAACTCTGATTACAAAACATTACCGTTAGATAAACATCAAAGATTAGTATAGAAGAACTTCCTATAATTTTGGTAATGTAATGATTTTGTGATTTTCCTATGAAAATAAATCCTTGTCTGGATCCGAGCAGGTAGAGGTGGCTCTGGAACGGATGTATATAGGGGTAAGAGCTGAAAA
Organism: Viscum album; assembly: GCA_963277665.1. Taxonomy (NCBI): domain Eukaryota; kingdom Viridiplantae; phylum Streptophyta; class Magnoliopsida; order Santalales; family Viscaceae; genus Viscum; species Viscum album. Next base: position 138,745,238 of record OY728139.1, read on the forward strand.
CACTGCTTTGAGCTAGACTCGAATGGGAACTTGTGCAGAAGAATAGGCCTTGTTGCACTCTAGGTTACGACACTCCCGAGTGATATGCTTATGATAATTCCTGTTTTCTTTATAAACTAATATAATGGGATTTTGAGTATATACCTCCTAAAAGAAAATAATTTTGTGAATATGGATTATATCCATAAACTATTCAATTTATGTTAGGTATTTTACATGTTTGGAATTATGAATTTCAATTCATAAATTGACCTAGTTTATGCCATTGTATAGAAATGGAACCCAAAAGAATGAATGTAAACTCCAAAAATACGTATGATCCAAAGAGAAAGAAGGATTATATCTTTCATTGTATTAAGCCAACATTTATAGGGGAAATAGTCTCCCATGTATTCACAACATATTAAGAAATAGTATCATGTTTTAATAAGATAAGTAATAGATTCTCTGGGTCCTATGGCTTTGAAGGGAAGCAAGACAACAAAAGGTTGGAATAGATAAACATAGATAAAAGGAAGAGGGAAAAGAAGGATTTTCCCACATATGATAACTATGGAAAGAATCACCATGGTAAATGCTTGAAGGGAATGTGAGTTTGTTATAAGTGTGGAGAAAAAGGACACCAATTACCTGATTTCAGGGGTAATAAAAAATTACAAATGTATAAAGCTTCATATGCGAGGCGTTGGGATGCTATACGAATCATTGTCTTAGTAATCAGAGTATACCTTAAATGATGCTATTGGATAATAATCAAGTTATGATACAACCACATGTGAAGAAAAATAACGAGTGTTCTTATGTTGATAATATAGAATTATTTCATTTGAGTGCTATATAAACAATAAACTGGTTATATGAATTATGGATATAATTAAATATTGTACTACAATAATATTTTATTGAGGATTTGAGATTATATTCTTCTATAAAAATTGACATAATAGCAATCTAATCATTTTTGAAAATACATGGTTGAAGGAAAGTTAATCCTTATGATGGTCCTAATAATGAGGTAGTGATTTTGGAATAAGAGACGGTTGATTTGGATAAATTATATTGGATATTCTTGACTTTTTTTAAACTGAATATGATTTGTATATTCCATCGTTTTTGGAGTTTACAACATTTTTTGGATAGAAGGAGTATATCCTGTATTGTATATAAGGAATAAGGGAGCATGAATATAATCAATAAGGTTTTACGGTAATCCAGGATGTTTCGGTGTTTTAAAAGAATACAATATGAAGGCATTAACTTGTTATTACCTAGAAAAAAGGATCATCATTTTGATTAAATTCCTTATAAATTTAGGATAGAGAGTTTGGATATAAGTATTTTGGATAAGTTTAAAGGTTGTATTGTATCATGTTTAAATTTGGATTCTATTGTTAAGGTTATTTTTTGATTGTTATGAAAAAAAACAACCTAGAGGTTGGGCCACTACTAGTCACGTTCGGCAAGGCCACGAGTCTTGAACTCGCAACCGAAGAGCTACAAGGGTGCATCACCTATGACTGGACTACGTGATGTACTGGTTTATATAATTTATATTTTTAATGAATAGTATGATAAATGAATTATAAATTCATTATTTTTGGAACCCTATACGATTAGGAGAGATATTTTTTGTTTGAAATTTGTTGGAGTGAAAGATGAGTTTGTGGTGGGAATTAGTTGAAGGATGAAACTCTATATGTCAAGTATATATATATATATATATATATAATTTTTTCCTTTTATTAGGACTGGATTTTATTAACCCAATTTTCAATGTGAGTTTTCCCACAAAAGTATTTTATATCTTCAAACTTTTAATTTCAAGGAAAAAGTTCAAATTTTGAGGAAACATTTTATTGAAGGAGGGAATAATGTAACAACCCAATATTTCATATTACATTAGTTCTTCACAGTAATTTAATAACTTAAACTACACGCATCATCGAGTTCAAGCGCACCACGACTTACCAAACTAGCTTTCCAAAAGCGATTATAAATAGTATTAACTAAATTTTAAACTATATATAATCATTATAATTTTAGAATCTATATTATGAGTTTCTTAGACATAATCTAAGAACTAATTCATTTTTTTCAGATAAAAGAAGTATTTTTCAAAATATATATATTTACTACCTTTTAACAGTGAACTATTTTTAAATCCAATATTTGAAACTTATATATATATAATTTGACAATATAAACTTCTTCATTATAATCAGGACATAAGAATTTAGTTTTAATAAATTTTGGGTGTTTTTCTAATAACATTCATATTTGGGTGAATAGTGAAAAATACAATATTTTAATTGAAAACAACTTTTTTAATATAAATAATTTATATTTTTAAATTATACATTTTATTGTATTGGATGTATAAATAGATTATATTTTTATGAATTAATCCAATGCTGGTCATTGAACCTAATTTCACTTTGAAATTGGACATAAACAAGTGTCAATCTTTTTATAGTTATTATTTCTTAAAAATACGCCTTTTGGTTTTGATAGCAGGAATTAATTTTAAATTAATAAATGCAACTTAATTGTTTTTAATTTGGTAAAATAGACTTCATTATTGAATTCAGAATATCAAAATTATATTAGGGTGAATTTGTTTCATTTTTCTGAAAACTTTTAATTTTTGATAAATAATGAAAAGCACTGAGTTATAGTATAAAACCGAATTTTTATTTAAATAATTATTTACTTTATTTCAATTTATTTTATTTCAAAATAGATACAAAATACCTATATATGTAAAATGTAATTCATTGGATATAGTTTATAATAATTTTAGATATATAAAATTTATATTAAAATTTTCACCCTCTTTTACCCACCTCCTAGGGGAATTTGAAAATTCACTTAAAAAATAATTTTACAGCTTCTGTGAGTTTAATTTAGAAAATCCGAGAGACATGGTTAATATCAAGTAGTAATATTTGGTTCAATAGTATAAAAATAATTTTTGGTAAATAGTAACTTTTTACTTTTATTTACCACGGTTAAAAGTAATAGTGTAATTAAGGGTAAAAATGATATTATTATTACCATAACACATGTACTAATTATATTGGTTAAGTGTAATTCGACCAAAAACATCCTTGTGAATAAAATATGATCCATTATGTCCACTTTGATTAGATTAAGACATTTATTATTATTTAATTTAAAGAAGAGTTAAAAGAGTTAAAATCAAAGTTTAATAACTAAACCATTTTTAATATATGGATATACATAAGATAAATTATTCTATAAATATTAATTATAAAGTTAAAAATATTTCATACATGATGGTATTTTATATATGATGTTTAGATCCTAAATAATTATATTTATTAATGACACAATGATTATGCAGTAATCACCTTATTAATTAAAGAATCAAGAAAATGTTATTGTAAATATTAAAAAAAATATAATTTCAAAGTTTTTATGACATCCACAAATTTTCTAGCTGAATATGAAATGTTAGAGATGATTCAGTTTATCTTTTTCTATGTAATAAAGTTTTGATGACTTTTAAAATAACAAAATACCAAATAGTGTCAAAATTGGCATAAATTAATATTTAAAACAAATAATAAATTATTGGTTGATATAATATTCCTAAAAATGAAAGGTTAGGAAAATTAGATAAAATAATATTATATATTTCATTAATGAGACAATTGAGGTTCTCTTGGATGTTTATTGTAAGTTTATTAACCATATAGATTAAGAATACAAGAAGACACAGTAAAAGTTACATTTTTTAACTAAATGTTAAATCTAAAATATAAGGTTAAAATGGTAAAATAAACATGTTGAAAACCTATAGGCTAATATTATTTCGATCCATAACCACCTATGTCTAGAAATAAATTAATTTGGAACCATTATAAACTGAATATGATTGTATTATAAATTAATACTTAAATCTTTTCCTAAGGTAACCCTCACCCCTCTTATAAAATGGCACTTCCCCTTCTCTCAAAATCACAACTAAATAAGAATTTGGCAAGGCCAAACCCAGACCAAATATCCTCCCAAAAATATAAATTTATCCTAGAGGACATATTATGTTTATAATTATATCTTAAAGATCCCTTTTGATAAAATCAAATGGAAGAACACGAAGAAGAGATAATGATTTCACCACACTCTTTCAAGTTCTCTTACTCTTCCACTTACTCTTTAATTGATGTTTCCATTATAAAATAATTACTCCAGTATCTTCTATATACTTTGTGGTTTTTATAAATATGGAACAAATATATTCATTATTCTACCAATCTTATGAATGATAATGTCACCATGCGTGCGTACGTACGACTTGTCGTCTCCACGCTGTTGTGTAATTTGTTATTCAACACTTTATTATTCGGATGGATATAATGATGACTAATATGTATAAAAATAATGAAAATAACATTCTAGCGTCTCTGTAAAATTAATATACCATCCAATTCCATACCTTTAATAAGATGATATTGTCGCTCGTGTGTACGTACGGATTACCGTCTCCACGACGCGATGAGATTCATTTCCATGATCACCATTCATCGGCGATTATAAAAATATATATTACTAATAAGTATGTAATATATGATATAATAATGATACTGGATATATATATATATATATGTACTTACTTATATCTTATTCACTTAGTTCCATTCAAAATGATATGAAAACATGAAAAAACGTTTATCCGTACGTACGGACTACCGTCTCCATAAACGGTGTTTTTCATTTCATATATATGTCTAGTATACATATTTTTATTCTAAATATATATGATATATAAATCATTTTTTATATTCTGGATATATTTAAATCTTGATCTATGTGATACAATCAAGAGTAACCTGTCAAAACACGTACGATAAAGAAAGTGATTATTACCCGAAATGTTAATTTATCATGGAAATTATAGTTAAATGGGTAGTATAAAGACATAAATAAATAATGTATGATATCATAAATATTAATTTGGTTTTTTTATAATTTAATAACATACTACGTTCTTCATACATGATGTTAAATGTACCCTCTACTAAAGGAAAGTGCATGGTAAGGGGTTTTAATCTCACTCTTTATTCTCGTGAGATTCATGCTACATTACCACTATTACCTTTATTGTGGTGTACGTACTTCCCATAATTTTATTATTTGTGTAATACACTTTAATTTATTTGTATTTACATATTAATTTTATGATAATTCTTTTATGGGGTGTATGTTTGATAAGTGACTAAATTGGTAAGGGTTAATTCTTCAATCTCATTATTATCTGAGACTATTTATGTGTAAGTTTTTTCTGGGACATTATTATCATCCATGTAAATTTTTCATAAAAATGATTTCAAAATGAATATTTTAAGGATTTTTTAAAGGTAATATTTATCAAGATCATAATTATAAATGTTTTAATGATTTATCTTCCTAAATCTTTTTAATTAATGTCCATGCTTTCAAACTGATTTTAATGATTTATTTACAAGAACATGAATGTTTTGAAATGATAATTATTTTCAAAAGTTTCAAAGTGGTATGGTACACTTTGATTTAAAAATCTCTTTTAAATTACCTCCTTTATAAATTTTTATCAATTAAGTGATTTTAAAAAAAAATTTATTTCTCTCAAAAAGTTTTACTCGTCAATTATGTCAGCATCCTTTATTGGATATTATTTTTATTGAGGTAGATTTATAATAATACAATATACTATATTGTATTGAACGTGTTATGATATGTTTGACTGTTGATGTTCTTTTTTATTCCATTCATGGTTTATGGTTAATGTATTGATTTTTCATATTCGAGTTCTAATGCAAATGTATATGTTATGTTTCATCCTTTTTATATGAGGAATGTATTTCAAATAATAAGTAATGGGTGGAGCCAGCTATAGCTCCTCGATGCATTGGTAGGTCTCATGATTCTACTGTACATGGAATTGGCTAAGGCCTTTCCCAATTTTGTATATGGTTTTGGCCGAGGCCTTATTAATTTTTAGACAACTTGGCCGAGGCCTTGACAAAATGATTTAGAATGTAAGGAATTATACATTCCCTCATTATGAAAATAATATTGATGGTTTATGTGGTTATTCGACAAGTAGAATACCCATGACTGTGTTTTATTATGGAATTATTTACTCAGATAATATTTCTATACTAAATTGTTCATTTTTATTATTTGTAAAGGCGTGTGTTTTCAATTATTCACAACGCATATTGTTTATGTTATCTTCTGCTAAATTATTTACCCTTACTGAGCATCTAATCTAACCCCATTATTAAGTTTTATTTTCCTAGGATACCAAGATGTTTTTTATGTTTAAGATGCATGGTTCAGGTAAGGGAATAATGGTGTTCTCAAAGGATTATTTTTTGATGTATGTTAGAATGTATAATGCAATGTTCATGTATGTAATCTATTTTCTAAGACAACTAAACTGATTGGTCTTTCAGGACTTGATTCATTATAATCATTCCAATGTATTAAAATAACGCACCAACTCTGGGTAACTGAGGTTGGGGCGTTACAAATCCAACCTCGTCACACTCTTGGTGGTTAATCTCTTCATGGATGCATGAATCTCACCCTCCATTGGTATTTCATCGAAGAGAGTATTATCATGGGTGGTAACAGAACAATGGATCGCTTCCCATAGCTCATCTCCCCCTTTGGATAAACATTTGGTAGGTTCATACTTAGCCCAGCTAGTAGCTCATTGAAGATGGTATGACCCATGCCCCCAACCACCCCTTTTTCATCAGTGAACAAACCATCATTCAAGATAATGTTCGGTTATATGGGGTGAGATTTCTCCAACTATTAGCAAGTGAAGGAAGAAAATTAGTGAGTAGATGGGTTCTAAGAGTAGTTAATCATTCCTAAGTAGAAATGGGATAATATTATTATTTATTTCATGACTAGTTTTCCAAGGTCAACCCAAGGTAGTGATGTTGTGTGGGATTTTGTGGGTAGGATGATGAAGTATACCGAGTTCCCCTCGATCTGGGAGACCTTATCAATTGAATAGCATGAGAGAATTTATATCTATGAGACTATGATAATTTATGGGATTCATCATGCATTTTAGATCGATTATGGATATAGGGTTTACATATGATTCATTGAAAATATTACAGAGGGTTCTGGGTATATAGTATCTTTTCAAACATTAATACCACCCTTGATCGATGGCTAGTATTACCAAAAAATATTTTTCAGAAAAAAAGTTATTATAGTATGAATCCTCAAATTTGGGTGATCTTTCAAAAGGAATATTCCCCAAGATAAATTTTACTACAGTAATATACCTAGTGAAATTATAGATATTGAAACATATGAGTCTTTCTGTGGTAGACCATGTTATCTACTCTATACTGACTAGGGGAAGGGGATGAAGCACATCTTGGACCATGTTTAGTTTAGTCTACATCATAATAGCCTCCCCTAATTTTGAAATGGATGGATGAATCATAGTTTATAGAGAAATATTAGTCATGTCATTATAGATGAACTATATTGTTCTTGGTCGGGGATCAGTACTTTTTACATATCTCATCGTTGATGGTGAACAGATGGATTTGAGGATAGAGTATGATTTAGTAGTGATATATCGATCCTTTTAAGGTTATGGAGAGTGTTAGATTATATGTGTATAAATTTTAATTACCTCATAGGTATAGGTCTATGCATACCATATTCAAGAATCTTAGCAAATATATTATTACTCAGAGCTATATTTAAGTCATCAATCACATGAGTTTGAGTTACTGGTAGATATATGCTATTAAGACTATGTTATATGTTTCATTGATCAGAGTGTGAAACTTATCCACGTTTCATCGGTTCTTTTTGTTCAAGTCATATAGAATCCCAAATATGTGAAGTTGGATACCTAGGATAGACTGTAATATGTATTTTCTTAGTGGTCAAACTATATTAAATGATTTCCTACACTTATTAGATAAACATGGGAATGAGTTGTCTTATGAGGGGCAGAATATATGATATTTAATTTTTTTTAATATGGAGAGGATCTTGTAAATTTTTGTTTTATTCCTTGGTTTTTTTCAAAGGTTATAGGATTTTTGATGTCAATGGAGTCTCAGGGGGTGTTTGATGCTCCTTAAAAGCTTGAATTATTTTTTTCTGGAAGAAGAACTGTGTGGCATGGTTAGTTTAAATCATGATACCCTGGCTGTATGGTTACAATTAATCGATCGGGGTGTTCCAATTAGTAGTAATGAGCTACATTGATTGAAGAAACCATTAAATTATATTTTTAGTCCCATTAATGAGAAATTGTATTATTAATAGAGCTAAAAATTATTTATTACAGATGGTTCCCAAAACCATGGATGCGAACATTGTGAGTTTCCTCATTTATTATTGAATAGTTCCGTGTTTCCACGTGGTTTGGCTTACCAAGTGGCCAAACCATTTGAACCTTATAATTTGATTAAATGTACCATTTCAATATTAAAATTCTAATGACATAAACCACCATTCATATTTACTTTTCCATCAGAAGGGGGTCTTCTCCCTATACTTTTATAGATTCTACAACCCATTGAATTAGGTTTTTGTGTAGTTCATACATCCAACCTCTGATTCAAGATCCGACGATCTAATTGGATTCCTCCTAGTAAGACCAACAGTCATTGGGCTCGCGTTTTAGATCCCCATCCACTAATGCATGGTATTTTGGTGAAAAAATAATAGTTTTAATCCATGAATATTCATCCACTTTCTTATTTATCTTCAATATAGATCAATTTCGGAGCTGATACAAGATGAATTTTCTTCCAGAAATACATTCTAAATAGTCTATAACAATACATTAATCTATAGTTATTTAAATACTTGTTGTTTTTTAGGGAACACTCCCAATTGTTCTGGATTTCACATAAACAAATTGAATGCCATGAATAAATTATTGGAACAATGTTTGGTTCCCCACATACAACCATGTGATGGTTGGGGGTTCTCCACCTCAACCCGGACCACCCTTGAGGCGTGTTTACGTATCTTATCCATGATATACCTCTAAATTGGGTGCATGTGATCTCTCTATATTAGTGGGAACCTTATTGAATTAGATGATATATTATGGTATGGTTTATGTGTTCTTTTCCCTATGATTGCACATTATTAAAATTAATTAATGCATTAAATCGAAAAAATGGTAAGAGCTGGTCGAACTAAGGTATTATATATGAATTTTATTAGGGTGATGAAATAATTATTGGATTAGTTTTGATTACATTTAATTATATGGCCATTTCTACACCATAGATTCTAATTAATTTGGATTCCATTGAAATTTCAACTCCACAGATACATATTAATTTAGATGATAGGTACATTTCTACTCAATCGATCTGAATTTATTTTAATTTCCTGGACAAAATCCATTGGATCCACCCATATATTTACTTATTTTTATACTAAGATTCCCCATGGAATTGATGTTGATGCTTTTGTCATTTTATACTAAGAATTTGTCCCATTGTTTATATCAATTGATTAAATGACATAGGCTACAAATGTTGATTATCATGCGTTAAATATATAAGTTTTTATGAGTTCTTCATTATTTTTTTTATATGTGAAAGAATCACTCATTTTTTATCATGCTTACAATTAGATAATGGTTTTAACAGTGATCCTTGAATGAAATATAGTTTAAATCGTGATATTCATTTATATTACTATTATATTTTTTACGCTAATTTATAATATATAAAAATTCTCTTCTTGTCATAGGCATAGTTTTTGATGGCCTATTGAGTGTTATATCAGACGATTTTGGGTCAATATTTGAGTACCTAGATAGAATTCATGTATACATAGAGGGATTAAAGAAGCTCCCTATTTGCGTTTCTTTGTTTATTGTGAATAGAACAAGGGGGAATTAGACCATGTTATAGAATATTATTATATTATAAGATTTTTTCCACTTTTTCACTATTGATACATGTATTTTATAGGAATCATGTTGCTTATTATTTCTTATGTTCATGTATGGACTCATGAAAAATTCATCATAATATTAATGATATTAGCCTCGTCTTTTTTAGTAGTACTATCATCTTGATTTTTATCCTCTATCACTAATTTATATTATGAATCTCCATATTTATTAACTTCTGACATCGATTCGTAACTCTGATCATGATGGTATTGTATCCCTATGGTATTACAATAGACCCTAGATATTAGTCAGAATCCTCTGGAATTTGGGGAGGCGTGCTTGAGGCCATGTAACATACTGGCATAGATCACCAATTAGTTATTATAGGTCTATGTGGTTATATAAAGTGTCCCTTACCTCAATTCTGACTCATCCCATATATTTTGTTTCTAGAATAAAAATTCTGGTAAATTGTTTAATTTATTAATAACATTTTTCATGTTTATTATTTCATTTATTTTACTTATTACTACGTAATTTTAATTTACCTAATCAATTATATGTACAATAGATATTTTGATGATATTAATCTCATATATCAAAAATGACTTCGGTAAGCTAGATATAGTAAAAATGATCATTATTATATTAATTCTATATGTCTATTCAGGATATATTTTTTATTATTATATGTCATTTATAATTTTTAGAACAAACCTTGTATGATTGTTTTAGAAAAAATATCTCTCAATCAATGATATTTTTGGTCATACATATGAATGATTAATGATTCTATTTTTCAACGACTTATAGGGAAAAATATATGTATTCTTTTATAATTCTATATTTACAAAAATATAATAAATTTTATTTTTTTTTATTTTAATTCACCAATATAAGAAAACATGTGTGACAATGATGTAAAATAAAATGCCTCATCTTTCAAGGCCATTTTCTATCGTACATATAAGTAGTGTTTTAATATTTCATATGAATTGTAAATAAAAAAGTAAGCTATTTATATTAACATAAAATAATCGAATTAGTATCAAATATATCATATTATATCGTTTAGATCAATAATTTTACAAACTATTTAATTTTGTGATGTAAAATGAGTAACATTAGTTTGTGAGGTGATAGCTCTTCAAATACATGAATGATGATTTTGTTTCTATTAAATTAGGAATTATGTGGATTAAAGACAATAAATTAACAAAACAATATGTCATGTTATGGAATATGCTGATGATATTATGTCATATTTTTAGGTAATATTTTAATTTGGTGGTAATGAAATAATACGAATATTGTGGGTTAAATTTTATACCTCTTCTTCAGAAAATAACCATTTTCAAATTAATCCCTCTAAGGATGGTATTATGCCAAAAATAATGAAACTATGATTTGGGGAGGGATGTTAGGAAGTTATTTTGAAATGTATTTTCTAAATTAAAAGGCTCTTTACATTTTTAGAGGATGGGAATGTGGGTGTCCTTTTATATGTGATGGACAGGAAATAGCTATAAATTTTTAATGGATTAGAATATTATTAAGTCATTTTCATGTAAATGTATCCCTTAAACAATAAATTTACAATATTAATGTTATAATAGTTGATATAAATCAAAAAAAAATTATTTATATAAGTTTTATTTCATTTTTTATAATATCTGATTAGTTTAACTATCTGGTAAACCTTTTCAAAACTTATTGTAATACCCCAAAATTTAACGAAAAATATTCTTTTTAATTTCATTAATATGTTGTGTTGTACACTACACCAAAAGTAGCTTCCACAACACGCATCCCTGACTTGTCTTTCATTACATGCAAGCGCGACCTTCCACGATAGTGTGTGTTGTACGCAATATCGAGTGTAGCTAAACAATGATATGCTATTAAAATATTATTAAAACTGGTTATTATAAATAGTATACCCACTTTTTGAAATTTTATAAATTTTATTTTTTTAATATGGACTTCATTTTTGGATTCAGAATATCAAAATAAGACTAGGGTAAAATTTTGGTATTTTTCTGAAAACTTTCAATTTTTGATGAATAGTGAAAACACTAGGTTACTTTTTAAAAACCAACTTTTTATTTAAATAATTATTTATTTTATTTAAATTTATTTTAGGTCAAAATTGATACATAATACCTATATAAGTTCAATGTAATTCATTGGATTCATTTTATAATAATTTTAGATATTTAAATATTTTACTGAACTTTTGACCGTCTTTTACCCACCTCCTAGGAGAATTTGAAAATTTACAATAAACATAATTTTACCGCTTTTATGAATGGAATTTCAAAAATCTGAGAGACACGGTTGATTCCATAAAGTAAAATGTGGTTCAATGAGATGAAAATAATTTTTGGTGAATAGTAACTTTTTACTTTTTTTTACCACGGTTAAAAGTAAATAGAGTAATTAAGGGTAAAAATAATATTATTATTCCCCTAAAACATGTACTAATTCTATTAGATATGTGTAATTCGACAAAAAACAACCTTAGGTATAAAATATTACCATTTAGGCCCACGTGGATTAGATTAGGACATTTAATATTAATTTATTTAAAGAAGGGTTAAAATAGTGAAAATCAACGTTTAATAACTAAATAATTTTTAATATATGGTTATACATAACATAAATTTGACTATAAATATTCAATAGAAATATAAAATTATTTCATACATAATGATATTTTATTTATAATTTTTAGACATTAAATAAGTTAATTTATTTATGACACAATGATGATGCAGTAATTATCTTATTAATGAAATATTGACATAATTGATGTTATAAATACCAAAATAAATATAATTTGAGACTTTTTATGAATTCCAATAATTTTCTATGTTAATATGACATGTTAGTAATAATTTAGTTAACTTTTTTCGAACTTATCATTCTGTTAAGATTTTTACAAAAATCAATTACCAAATAGTGTCAAAATTTCCATAAAATAGTGTTTTTAAAAAAATTATATTATTAATTGTTATTTTATTCCTTAAAATCTACGGTTCGGCACCATGACTTATATAAGGTTAAAATAGAAACCTAAACTTTTATAAATTCTATTGGATGATATTATTTCAACCCATACCCACCTTAGCTTCAAAATAAATCAATTTGGAACTATTAAAAAACAAATATGACTTTATAATAAAATAATATTTTTAGTTTTTCCAAAGGTGCCCCTCTCCTCCCTTATAAAAGGGCACCTCCTCCCACTCTTCCTCACACCACATTTAGCCTTCATGCTCGGCCAACCCCTGAAAAATTCTCTTCTCTACTTCCCTAGAAACATCATAGAGGTCCTGGTCATCTTCAAAGACCAGTTTTAGTGCCCTAAGAGGAGGTCTCAAAGAGGCGCTTCAAAGGAGAGGTAATGTCCGTTACCGAGTCATTCAACTTTATTTCTTCTTCCACTTATTCTTATTTAGTTGTTTCATTATGAAGTAATAACATCAGTATAACTCATATACTGGTATGTTATTATAAGTATGAAACAACCTTATTTCACCATCTATCCACCCTACGGAAAATGAAATCACTGCGTGTGCGTACGTACGAAATACCGTCTCCACGCCGTGGTGTAATCTATTTTCCACCACCACCTTACTTGGTTGGGTATAATGGTGTAAATAATAACTATATATTATTATTGTAATGTTATATTGATTATAAACAGTATACATACACTATAATACAATTCCACGATCATGGGAACAATATCATCAATCGTGCGTACAAACGGAATACCGTCTCCACGATGTGATGTGACTCGTTCTACATGATCTTCATTGCATAATGATTATATAAATGAATTGAATGAATTAATATGATATATATATTACAATAATTCCATTCTGGAAATGAGGTATATGTAACCTAATGAGAGGAATAAGAATTTATTCGACAAAACATGCATAAGAACAAAAAGTAATAAACACCCGAATAACAAGTAACAATGAAATATTTCTAATAAGAAGCTATGAATATGGACATATATGATATTTTAACAAAGAGTGTGATTATGGAATAAGTCAATGACATTATTTACATCGTTATACAGGAGGTTCGGACACTTATGAATCAAATTGGACCTAAGGTAAGGGAAAATCTCACAATCTCATTTTTATCCGAGATTGTTTATACATCAGAATTTACTGGTGAATATATATCATCCACATCCATGTTTCCTCAATATGTAATATTATATACATCCACATACAATTGTTTAAGTCCAATTTTACCCTTCGGTGTGTTTTTAGTAAAATATATGAAAGGAATCTTTTGTCATTTTTCGTACGAGGCACTTTTTGACTTTTCCAACAAAAGTAAGAGAAGAATGTTTTTTAACTTATATGGAATTAATGGATTTTTTAAAACATTATTTCCAAGAATATTACTTTAAAAGTTTTCAGGTTTATTTTTAATCAACTTATTTTTGTATAAAATTTTATGACATGATAAGAAAGGAAAATGTTTTTGAAGTAGAAAGGATATTTTCCTCAAGAATGGAGTTCAAGTGTTTTATCAAAATTATATTCCATCTAAGATAATATAGGGTTATGTTTATATCCTTGTTATTACATTGATTTGATTATGTTGTGATGGAATTATTTTTATGAATTAGTTTATCTTATATGAATTGTTTTATGATGTCATGATTTTTAAGAATCCCATTTTTATTACATGGGTTATGAAATAATGTATGATATTTGATTTTGTGGAACACAAAAGAATGGTATCATTATGAGATGTGTGGGACCTATATCTCCCTCCAATGCATTGGGTAATGATTTTATATCTGTTGTGATATACATGGCTAGAACGGCAGGTTAAACCGGTTCGGTGAAACAGGACTGAAACGAGGAGTGAACTCAGTTCAGAAATGGACTTTTCCTACTAAGATAGTCTTGGAAATGAGTCTTGACTAATAAGAAATGATTCTCTATGATTATGTGTGTATTCCAGAAAGTTTCATGTTTTTTATGATTATTGGGATTACATTTCACTACTACGATTTATCCCATGTTATGATATTATGATCTCTTTTGCAGGTTAAGATTTCCAAAATGTTATGTTCTTATGAATATGATGTGATTGATATTTCTTTTTTTAACCTTACTGAGCATTTGAGCTCACCCTTTTATGTTTCCTTTTCCCTAGGATATAAATAATGGTTTTATGTAAGAAAAAAAAGGGAATGTCTTTATGGGAGATGTTGAAGATCTTTCACCATGATTATAAGATTATATCCCAAGTTTCCAAAGACACTAAACTATTACGGTCCTTGTGTGTGTGTTTTTGTTATGTACTAAGTATTTTGCAAAAGTAATGTAATGTCCACGTATGTCAAGAATAGGGTCTCTACAGTTGGTATCGGAGGTAAAGGAGGTAAGAATGTATCTGATCCTTGGGAACTCTCACATGTGAGCGTTGGACGAATCATGGCTCTCTACCCAAGGGCTTCATGAGGAAATGGATGCCACTGGGGATGGTGGTCTGTCCCTCCCAGGGGGTGTAGCCTCCCATGGAGTGCCCTGAAAGGTATCAATTATAGTCCACTGGATGTAATTCTAGAAATCTACAGTTGGTATCAGAGGAATAGTTTAGTCAACCTTTGGAAACTAGGATGTGAGAACTTTAGTGAGATCCCTATAGATATTTCTATGGTATGTATATAGATGTCCCTAACGTTAAGTATAAGAATAGGTTATAGTACTAGAATTATGGTAACCTAAGATGTTAGATATTGGGGGTACTCCCCCTTTATTATGTCATTTTACCTAGCGTGATTTTTGCCTCTCAAACAATTATTTTTGGGTTTTAGATGATGGCTGGAACCCAAAGGAACCGTTTTGATCAATGTAACTGACAATGTAATGACTTTCCTCCTGAACAAACCAATGTTATGGGAGATGGATTGAAAATTCTTATTGCTATACATACACATCTTATGAGTCATTCTGGACTTCCAAATGAGCAGAGAATGGAACAATATTCTATTGAATCCTTTATGAGGCAATATCCACCTTCATTTAGTGGGTCTTATGATCCACTTGTTGCTGAACAATGGATCAGTACCACTGAAAATATAATTTCAGTTTTTTAATGTTCTGAACATGATAATGTCATCTTAGCAGTATATCATTTTGAAGGTGAAGCTGATCAATGGTGGAATCTTATCAAGAATATGAGGCCAAGAGATGAAATTGATTACATGGAATGGGACGAGTTCATGAACTTATTTTTCAATAAGTACTTACCTCATATTCTTCGAAAAAATATGGAGAAGGAGTTTCGTGAACTAAAGAAAAAGGATGATGAATCTGTTGGTATATACGAATCGAATTTTACAAGGCTTTCAAGGTATGCACTTGGCTTTATCATCAATCCTGAAAGTAAAGTTGATTGAATCTTCAGTGGCTTAAAACCAAATCTTCGATGGGAATTAGCTATAAAAGACTTCAGTAGCTATGAATAAATTGTGCATTGTTCTTTTAAGGTTGAAATGGAAGTTGGTGTTATATATCCATCTCATGGTTTTGACAAGAAATTAAAGATGGAGTTCAAGGAGAAATCTCGGAATAATGGTGAAAAGAAGATGAATGTTTCCTTATGCTCAATGTGTGGAAAGAAGCATGGTGGATATTGTCTTAAAGGGACTAGAAAATGTTTTTTAAGTGTGGAAAAGAAGGTCATCGTTTAGCTGAGTGTTGAAGTAATGGAAAAAGGGTTTCTAATGGTGTGAATAAAGAAAATACTGTAGAGAATGCACCAACAACACTTCAATGCATCATGTGAAATGAAATGGGGCATTATGCTAATCAATTCCCTAATCTAAGGGTTAATGATGATCGACATGAGAAACCACTTAAGGCAAAGGAATAAGGGAAGTCACATGCGATCATTTTTAGAAATGTTGAATATTAAAATGATGTGGTGGAATGATTAAGTGTTTATGTAATGGGATTCCAAAATAATGTTGTATATAGTATCGTGGAATATTGGATTTTTTATGTATTAGTCAATTGTGGGTTTTAATAATTTTATGGTACCGGTAACCATGGAAAGTGATTGAGATATTTTTAGTAAGAAGATGATATGCGCATAATGAAGGGATAATATGATAATGATATTTTTTATTGTATTCATGACCTCGTGATTGATATAAGGACTAAGTGATATCATGGTTTGAGTATAATGAATTTTGAGGATTTTGGTTTGTGGAAAGTGTTAACTTTTAACTGCATTCATGTTTTCAAAAAGGTTCAATGGGAATTCATTCATCAAGAGAATACATGATTAAGGTATTCAAATGTTTTTAATTTGACCAACAAGATATATCTTATGATATATTGGGGATAAATGATGGCATTCACGTGATTGTTATGTGAAATTTCAAGTAATAATTTTCTTTATACTATGAGCTTCGACCAAAGTATTTTAGATAAGCCTAAAGATTGGAATGGATTATGTTGGACATAAGTTAGTATTGTCTAAGGATAGAACTTTTTTCAATATTATTGATGGGATGTTATAGTAATATAGCTTTAGAAAAAGGACAACCTGCAGGACGGGAAACAGCCCATCGCGTCGGACAAGGCTATGGGAATCGAACCCACAACCGAAGTGTGACTGGCCTTTATCGTGTACCACTGGCCTACAAGAAGTCCCTGGTTAGTAGAAACTAGTTTTATTTTATTATGCGGTATGATATATGAACTATAAGTTCATTTTTGGAATCATATATGATTAACCTCAGCATACATGGACTTATGTATATTTGATAACTTTTGCTAAACTTTGGTTTGAAACAGATGGAATGACCCATCATTCTATCACATGATCTGTTAACACTTCAAGAATAAAAAATTCAACTTCATTTCATTAAGAGATGAAGTGGAAATTGTTCAAAGCATGAACAACAGTGAGAATGTACCAAAATAAAGTAAGTATTTATTCTAATTCAAATTATTCAACTTTAGGGAAATGATCTTGAAAACCAAAAATGTTGTCCTAGTTCCCTTATTTCCGATGAATCAGATGGTACCCTAGATCATCAAAAATGTATGGCTTTTTTGATTGTTGGATTTTTCATAGCCATGTTCTCTACCACTCTCCATCAGAACATGATGGTTATATTTCTCTTCCATATCCATATTTTCACCTATGTTATCCTATGTGGAAACCCAGTGATTAGTTAATTTGGTTAACCGTTACATTTCATACATTAGTTTTTAAAGCCATGTTTTGGTATTCCTTTTTACGATGTGGGTTTCTATTAAAGAAACTTTCGATTAGTAAACCCTTTATAACCCCAACGAATTTTGAGGACGAAATTCATTTTTAGGGGGTTAGAATGTAACACCCCAAGATTTTATGAAAAATATTCTTTTTAATTTCATTAATGTAGTGTGTTGTACACTACACCAAAAGGAGCTTTCACAACACGCATCCCTGACTAGGCTTGCATTACACGCAAGGGTGACCTTCCATGATAGCTTGTGTTGTACACAATACCGAGTTTCTCTAAACAACGATATGCTATTAAAATATTATTAAAACTAGCCATTATGAATAGTATTACCAAGTTTTTGAAATTTTATAAATTTTATTTTTGAAAATGGTCTTCATTTTTGGATTCGTAATATCGAAATTAGCCTAGTGTGAAATTTTGGTATTTTTCCGAAAACATTCAATTTTTGATGAAGAGTGAAAACACTGGGTTACTATTTCAAAACCAACTTTTTATTTAAATAATTATTTATTTTATTTAAATTTATTTTAGGTCAAAATTGATACATAATCCCTATATAAGTTCAATTTAATTCATTGGAGTCATTTTATAAAAATTTTAGATATATAATAATTTTATTGAACATTTGACCGTCTTTTACCCAGCTCCTAGGAGAATTTTCAAATTTACATAAAACATAATTTTACCACTTTTGTGAATGGAATTTAAAAACTCCAAGAGACACGGTTGATGTCAGTAAGTTAAATGTGGTTCAATGAGATGAAAATAATTTTTGGTGGATAGTAACATTTTACTTTTTTAACCACGGTAAAAAGAAAATAGGGTAATTAACGGTAAAAATGATATTATTATTACCCTAACACATGTCCTAATTCTATTAGATAAGTTTAATTAGACCAAAAACAACCTTAGGTATATAATATGACCATTTAGGCTCACTTGGATTAGATTTGGACATATAATATTAATTTATTTAAAGAAGGGTTAAAATAGTTAAAATCAAACTTTCATAACTAAATCATTTTTAATATAGGGTAATAAATAAGATAAATTCGACTATAAATATTAATTAGAAATATAAAAACATTTTCTACATAATGATATTTTATTTGTAATTTTTAGACATTATATAATTTAATTTATTGATGACACAATGATGATGCAGTAATTATCTTATTGATGAAATATTGACATAATTGATGTTATAAATACAAAAATAAATGAAATTTGAGACTTTTTATGAATTAAAATAATTATATAAGATAATATGACATGTTAGTATTTATTTAGGTAACTTTTTTCGAACTAATCATTCTGTTAGTATTTTCACAAAAATCAATTACCAAATAGTGTCAAAATTGACATAAAATAGTTTTAAAACAAATAATATATTATTAATTGTTATTTTATTCTTAAAAATATAAGGTTCGTCCAAATGACTTCGATAAGGTTATATATATAAATAATAAACAACTTTGGGTTCGTTTGTATTGTTATATTAAGTTTATTAACCTTATAGTGTAAGAAAACAAGAAGACATTGCAAAGGTAAAATTATTTAACTTTATGTTAAATCTAAATGATAAGGTTAAAATAAAACCTAAACTTGTCTAAATTCTATTGTATGAGATTATTTCGACCCATACACACCTTAACTTATAAATAAATCAATTTGGAGCTATTAAATATAGAATATGACTTTATAATAAAATAATATTTTTAGTTTTTTAAAAAGGTGCCCCTCTCATCCCTTATAAAAGGGAACCTCCTCTCTCTCATCCTCACACAACTTTGAGACTTCATACTCATCCAAACCCTTCCAAATTATCTTATCCACTCCCATTGAAACATCGTAGAGGTCCTGGTATTCTTCAAAGACCAATTTTAGTGCCCTAAGAGGAGGTCTCAAAGAGGCCCTTCAAAGAAGAGGTAATGTTTGTTACCGATTCTTTCAACTTTATTTCTTCTTCCAATTATTATTATTTAGTTGTTTCATTATGAAGTAATAACATCAGTATAACTAATATACTGGTATGTTATTATAATTATGAAACAACCCTATTTCACCATCTATCCATCCTATGGAATACAAAATCACCGTGCGTGCGTACGTACGGAATACCGTCTCCACACCGTGGTGTAATCTATTTTCCACCACCACCTTACTTGGATGGGTATAATGGTGTAAATAATAACTATATATGATTATTGTAAAGTGATATTTATTCTGAAATAGTATACATACACTCTAATACAATCCCATGATCATGGGAATGATATCATTACTCATGCTGACATACGGAATATTGTCTCCACGATGTGATGCGACTCGTTCTACGTGATCTTCATTGCATAATGATTATATAAATAAATTGAATTAATGAATATGATATATATTACACTAACGCCATTCTGGAAATGAGGTATCTTTAACCTAAAGAGAAGAATAAGAATTTATTCGACAAAACACGCATAAGAACAAAAAGTAATAAACACCCGAATAACAAGTAGCAATGAAATATTATAAATAATAAACTAAGAATATGGCCATATAAGATAATATAACAAAGAGTATGATTCTGGAATAAGTCAATGACATTATTTAAATCATTATACACGAGGTTCAGACACTTACGAAGAAAATCGGACCTAAGGTAGGGGAAA
Organism: Viscum album; assembly: GCA_963277665.1. NCBI lineage: Eukaryota > Viridiplantae > Streptophyta > Magnoliopsida > Santalales > Viscaceae > Viscum > Viscum album. The sequence continues at coordinate 138,766,107 of OY728139.1, forward strand.
ATCTCACAAACTCATTTTTATCCGAGATTTGTTTTTACATCAGAATTTACTGGGGAATATTTATCATCCACATCCATGCTTCCTCAATATTTAATATTATTTCCATCCACATAAAATTTTTTAAATCTAATTTTACCCTTCTGTGATTTTTTATTAAAAGATATGAAAGGAATCTTTTGACGTTTTTCGTACGAGGTACTTTTTGACTTTTCCCACAAAAATATGAGAAGAATGTTGTTTTTAACTTATACGGCATTAATGGATTTTTTAAAACATTATTTCCAAGAAGATTCCTTTACAATATTTCATGGTTTTTTAATCAACTTCTTTTAGTTTAAAATTTTATGTCATTTTAAGAAATGAAAATGTTTTTGACGTAGAAAGGATATTTTCCTCAATAATGGAGTTCAAGTGTTTTATAAAAATTATTTTCCATATAAGATAATATATGGTTCTATTTCTATCCCTGTTATTACATTGATTTGATTATGTTATGATGGAATTATTTTTATGAATTTATTTATCTTATATGAATTGTTTTATGATGTCATGATGTTTAAGAATCCTAATTTTATTACATGGGTTATGCAATGATGTATGTATTTTGATTTTGTGGCACCCATAAGAATGGTATAATTATGAGATGGGTGGGACCTATATCTCCCTACAATTCATTGGGTAATGATTTTCTATCTCATGAGATAGACATGGCTGGAACGGCTGGTTAAACTGGTTCAGTGAAACAGGACTGAAACGAGGAGTGAACTCGGTTCAGAAATGAACTTTGTCCACTGTGATAGTCTTGGCAATGAGTCTTGACTGATAAGAAATTATTCTCTATGATTATGTGTGTATGCCACAAAGATTCATGTTTTATGTTATGATTATTGGGATTACATTTATCTACTATGATTTATCCCATGTTATAATATTATGATCTCTTTTGCAGGTTACGTTTTCCAAAATGTTATGTTCTTATGAATATGATGTGATTGATATTTCTTTTGTTTACCCTTACTGAGCATTTGAGCTCACCCTTTTATGTTTTCTTTTCCCCCAGATATAAATATTGGTTTTAGGTAAGAAAAAAAGGGAAGATCATTATGGGAGATGCTGAAAATCTTTCACCACGATTAGATGACTATATTCCGTGTTTCCAAAGACACTAAACTATTACGGTCCTTGTGTGTTTGTTTTTGTTATGTACTAAGTATTCCTCAAAAGTAATGTACTATCCATGTACGTCAAGCTTAGGGTCTCTACACTTTTCCTTTGTTATATAATTTTACTATTATAACTATTAAATATGTTAACATATTATGATGAAATTATTACCTAATATATATTATTCAAAATATACATATTAAATATATTTTATCAAATAAAATTCATATAATAATCTTAATATATTTTCAAATTTCACCTGTAAAACATGATGAAAATGATATTTCCCCCAAAAAAATCGATTTTTAATTATAAAATATTTTTATATAGAAATCATAAATAAATTGATTTCTATGAAATTAATTATATTATTAATAGTGTTAATAAAGTAATTATTCTTTTAAAACATTTAAAAAATAAATTTATAAATTCATAAAATAGAAATACAATTCTCATTTAAAATTATATTTTTAAATATTTATTCTAAAAAATAAACAATTTTGAAACCCTCAAAATTTCATCCAAATATAATTTTGGCACAATTTATTCAAAATTATATAATTATTTTAATAAAATTAGTGAATTTATAAATGATATGTGTAGATAAAAAATTATAATGCATTAAAGCCCAATTAGTTTTAAAATGTTGTTTCCTCTTATTTAATTAAAAAATGGCTAATAATCATTTAATGAATATAACAATATAAAATATAATCGATGTGTAATAAAAATGTAAGAAAATTTTATATTTAAAATCTACATAAATTTTCAAATTCTCCCCCTTTTGGAAGCATTTTCCTCATAATTTTACTTACCATTCAAACTAGTATGTGTATATTTCCATCAAAACAATTTCTGATTCCCATGTAATTTCATCAGACGAATATTTTTTTATGAAATCCTTAGCCTTTTAAGTCCAATTATTATAAAAATATTTCTCTCTATGTTAAATAATCCTTACTATCTTCCCCCATAAGGAAAATTATCTCTCAACTATAATACATCATGTCCACTACTACAGAAAATGGTTTTCCATAACAGTTTTTTGTATGTTTCACATTTTTTACCTCATTGTGTTATTTCACATAAAATCATAAATATGATTTCCTTTATAGATATTGTAATCCTATTTTAATAATACATTAATAAATTGGTTATGTAAAACCATTCATAGAAAACACTATAATGCTATGGGATTTAAAGTGCATTCTATGTTGTTAATGTAAATATGATATGAAATCACCCTAATCTCATGGGTTATTTTATGTAAATGATGTGATAAAACAATTTCCATATTTTTTTAAATATTATGTGAGAATATATTTTATTGAATTTTTATTATTAATTATAAAATAAATTATGTAAAAAATAGATTTCTAAACATCTTTCAAAAATTTTATCCCTGAAGTACACAATACTAATCAAAAAAACATAAAAAAACACAACAACCAAATTTCAAATAATTAAAACATAAAAATTTAATCTTTATGAATAATAATATATATTATAAATAAATTACACCCCAATAAATCATGTGAAACATTCCTCCCATCATAAATGAAAGTTCCTTATATCATTTTTATGTAAAATATTGAGGTTCGTCAAAAAGCTAATAATTAAAAAGAAATCATTTAACATGTCTTGTTAATATAATAATAAGATAAATTAAATGAAATTTTATAATAAAATATATCATTAAGGAATTTTAGAATTATAACTATTGAATTTATTTCAAACATAAATCCTTGGACAAAATATCCACATTTCATTACACTATCTAGAATATGAAAATTTAGTTTCAATATAAATAGACATTTCAGAATAATGTGATGTGTAGTTTCAGCAAAAAATTTGTAACTAAATATGATAATTCCTCTTTTATTTTACATATTTTATCTTCGTACTCCTCATTACCATCATCAAAATAACTTATTCCCATTCTCAGGTTTCAAACTGATATTGATAAAATAAAATTAAAATTCATTATAATATACAAGTATTAAAAAAACAATATATGTTCAATAAATTTATAAACATTTCTTGATCACACCATGTATAAAAAATAACCTTTAATATTCCATCTCTATTATTTTAAAAACAAACAAAATCCATTAACTACTAACATAAAAGATAATGTGAGTGATAATTACACGATTATAATAAAAACAATAGGAATACATATTACTTAACCATTATGATAACTAATCGTCCAAGAATAAATTATATTATTTTTAATTCTGTTATTAATATATACAATACTATCATTATCATTCATCTCATAGTTTAAATGAAATAATTTGTGAATAAAAACTCATATACTGATTTTTCATTTTATTAAATAATATATTTATAAATATAACTAAATTAGAATAGGAAAAAGTATTTCGTTTCAATAAATTAAAATTGACTCATATATGATAATAGACAAATGTGGAACATTCATACATTAAAATAATGACAAAAAAATATATATGTAAGCACTATGATATATGACTCCAAAATCAACACATTCAATTCATACCCACATATGTTATAAACCATTGGAATTTCATTTACATATATCAATAAATATAAATGTTTTGATAAACTATTATATCATGAATAAATAATATCTGAGTTAATTGTAGTATGTAAAAATTTTCTTATATACAATATGTGTTTACCTTTAATTTATTATTTTAAAGATAATTATACATAATATTTAAATTTTAAAATTAATTTAATATAAATATAAAATAAAGAATACAATCTATTTATACCTTTTTGGAATTTTCTTATAAATGTATAGAATTACAAAAAAGAATTCATAATACTTGGTCCAAACATAGAGACCTCATCCCTATGAAATGGTACTCTTGTTTACCTATCATTAATATATTACAAGAGGGCCCTTATCTAACCAAATCGATACGTTTATTGTGAATTTAATCTACAATAAAATATAAAATACTATATAAAATAATATGATATGATGGAAACTCATTATATAACTCTCAATAGATATGATGTTATAGAGGATAAGGTGTAGGAGTTGGATAAGAAGGAGGTGATGTAGTGGGGCCTCTATGTAGAGTTCGAGGAGTGGTATCTATAGGCGGAGGTGGAGAAGTGTGATAATGATCCAGGAAAAACATTTATGATTGAAATCATTTAATATACTGAATGTTCAATATTCTACTCCCTAATCTCACCCATATCTTAAAATTTATATTATTTATCAATCATTTTCATTGCATATAAATTTTCTTTTAATGAATCTCTTCATAAAGCAGACACATTTTTATCAATACATCTTCGGCGTATACTCATAAGAGTACCATGTATTTGAGTTTTACCAATGAATTTGTTAAAATATCCTTTCTACCATATGGTATAGAGGTCCCCTATGTATTATACTCATCAAGGTGTTATATAATTAAAAAATTGAAAAAGTATGTTTTGACTCACAATATTTAATTTATTTAATTAACTAAAATAACAGAAATACTAAAAAATGATCCTTTAAAATTCTATTATATACTGTGTTCAACCCTTGAATTATATATTGTACATTTTTTCCCATTATAATCCTCATCCTTTTTCAAGTCTTACTAGGGAAGACAATGTTTGGATGTTATGGATCGTGAAGACTCTTCTCCCATTTTTTGAAATTTGATGGCTATTATTTCATCATCAAATAATATATACCATCCATGAGGTGTGGTATGAGAGAATAAACTTTTTTCTTGTGCGTCCAAAATATGTATCCTCATTTATTTATAATTAAAAATAAAAAAAACATTAATATGATCATTAATATAAAAAACATCTATAACCAAACATTTCACTTAACAAAAATGATTCTTTTCATTAGCATTTAAAAATCATCTTCAACATTTATTTATTTACCAAAGGATATATATGATAATAATAAAAAAATTTCTTTCTTGACAAATGAAACTTAATGTGAGAATTGATTAAAAATCCATCCATACCCTATCATCTAAAAAATATTTCTTCCAAACATCTTTAGTGTCTAGTAAATCATATGTCGTTTGATAATATCAGTGAAAACATATATTAGTAAAAAATAATAATTATTATAAAAAATAAATTAGTTTTAAAAAATTCATAATAATTGTGATATGTTATTTCTTAAAAACATATCAATCCATTATTTCATCTAACCACTTGGGATTGAGTATTCACAGTAGTAAATGTCTACTTGTTTTTAAATTTAGGTTCATATGAATTTTATTTTTCATCAAACTCAACTAGTATACTTGGGTATCGACTATGGAAAAATTATAAATTTGGTAAATGTTTTCTTCCAGGTTTGACATGTCTAGAATTCTTCACTACACTTATATTTTTAGATATTTCATGTACATGAGGATGAAGAGGATCCCTTACAGATGTTTGTGTATTTTTCTCCATATAAGCTTATGTTGACTAAAATGTTTTATATGACATTATCCTGCAGATCTATGTATCAAATAATAGTATCAAAAAATTTGTAAACAAATATACAAATCCACCTATTACATATAAAATTAAAAATAATGAAAAATAATTTTCCTGATATTAAACTAATCTAAAAACATTATTATCTATATTAATTAATGATGCTATCTAAAATTTTAAAATCATTAACAATAGACCAAATTATATATACAAATAAAAAATGGTAAATTTAAATATTTTATTATAAAACAATTAAAAATGATAAAAACTAAACAAAAAAATAAAAAAAATGACCCATTGTCTTAACTAATAGAGTATTTAACCATAATGGAAAAAATACTCATAATATTCATTATCATAATCATTAGTAATAAATAATATCAAATGAATAATGATAATATTTATGAAATAAATAATGATATGTGGAAAATGAAACAATGCCTATATAAATAATTAACAAGAAACAAAACTTATATATAATGATGAATAATTTAAAAATGAAATAATCAAAACCAAACTATTACAATAAAAAATTTAACATATTATTTATCATATTTGTTATAAGTAAATGGTTTAAACTAATATATGTAATTTTTTAAAATTTTAAAAAATAATTTACCAAAATCTATATTTTACCTATAATATAAAGAAGTTACTGATGGATTTTTTTTCAAGTATTCCTTCCTAATGATCATATCATTTGGAATATAAAATTCCTACCACATGGTCATAAATAAGATTTATTAATATTTCAATTATAGTAAGGATATCATATAAATCAGTATCATGGTATTTTTTTACCACTAACATACTGTTTTTACACATTTAAAATGATAAATTATTTTATATTTGTTTGATCAATAACATAGAATAAATTTCGATTTTATTCCATAAAAATTGATAAATTTTGTATTCCAATCTATTAAAAATAACTACTATCATAAACAATTCATCTTGTCTAAAACTATTTGCATCTAAAATTACTTTTTAGTTAAACACTGAAAGATTAGAAATATTGTAATAAATCTACCATATTTCATTAATTAATCCATAAAAAACAAATTGTTTGGAGGTTGAGTTTCTGTCATTAGCTCTCAAAAAAATAATTGTTTTGGTAACATCAAATACACTACTATTAAAAATTCTTTATATTTTATTCTTATCATTCGAATGAATATAGAGCCATTAATTTCATCCATATACCATGATTTTAATTTTAAAAACAATCCAACCACTAATCATTCAATGTTTTTTATTCATCTGATCTACCATTGAAATTATCTTTAAACCTTGGAAAATAATTTATAGTCACTCAAAATTAGAATATCAATTTTTTTCTAATTTTTTACAACATTAATATGAAATTTTATATATTGGTGAGAGTAATATGTGGTATTCAAGATGTAAAAAATTTATCTTCTTTCTATGTTATCATATCGATGATTCAAATTTTAGACCAAATATTACTTTTCCCAAAAAATTGAATTAGTCATGTGTTATGTTAGAAAAACACTATCTTCCATTATAAAAAAAGTAATTTATACAAAACTCTAAAACATATTAAAAAATATACTTCTCAACAATATAGTATTTAGGTCGATATATATTATTAATAAATATCTTCAATATCATCATATAAAAATGAAAATGATACATCAATCATAAATGTACATGACAAAAAATATTTTTTTCTCATAAAAATGTATAATAAAATACACCTTAATATGAAAAAAATATGGGGGAAAATACATTTCTCCCTGAAAATGTATTGAAACAACCACATTCTCTAATTTATTAAAATAATTTAGATTAATCACATTTTTTTTAATTCAATGGAATGAAGTACCCAACATTGTGACAATTATTCTAAAAATTATTTTTATAATTCTGAGAAATGAAACTAATAGGATTTACCACATCGTAACATTTAAATCATGATATTTTAGGCCTATTGATTTCAATCCTTTTGGTGACATGATGTTTTCTATGTTTTTAAATTACCATGTGATAGTTTTATGTCATATTTATACTGAAATAAAAATATTTTTATCTTCCTTCGATACATTATTAAACATCCAAGATTGGTATATTCATCTTCCATTTAGAGTGGTATCTGACACAAAACAAATTACCCTAGAGAGTTAGTGAAATCATGAACTAAAACCATCTATAGTCTTTCCATTAATATTTATAAATGATCCAATAAAAAGGCACTTATATTCTTCTACACATGCATGAAATCAGTGTTTGGTTTTACGTCATAGTATTTATAATATAAATGATTTAAAAATATTTATCATTTCTTCCAAACATTTATATCAATAACATTTTCTTGTTTCGTTACGAATATGAAATCAATGTTTTAATCGATTTCAATATATTCATTTGTGGAAATAAAATTTCAAGAAATTAATAATTGTTTTAATATTTCAAATTCCTTTTCCAATAATAGATTTTTGATATCCATAATATCCAAACATTTGGTTAACTATTTTTAAACATTTTATCTTTTTTATAGTTGAAAATATAATTCATGTTGTTCAAAATTAAAATAAAACTTATTCCCCTTAAAATTTTGGTCATAAAAATTTCAATACTCTCTAAAGATAATTATAGTTAACAACTTTATTGAATTCAGTTGAAAATGATTTATTTTAAATGAATAACTATCTATAATAACTTCCTATCATAAATGATTCAATTAATTTATTGATGGAAATAATAAAACATCAATTTCATTTTAAGGTAGTCACTTTCCAAAACATAATTAAAAACAACATGATATATTTGTACATTATAAAAAATTCAATTGATAAATGTAAATAAAAATTATAATTGGCCCTGAAATTTGGTTTCTATTATGGCTTATTTAAGTGATATTTCCAAATGAGGACAATCTATGTATGATATTTGTAACTTCATTAAAAATTATTGGAATATTATTATCAATTTTATTCCACCATTGACAGTCATTTAGATGAAATAATCTTCCATCATATATCTACCCATATACATGAAATCATAATTTATTTAAATAATTATTTTTTATTAATTTATTTTTAAAAAAGTAATTATATAATAATAACAAATGTTTTGGCTACAGTTTTTGTAATAGCATAATAATCAAATGATTTTTTCCATCTTATTCTTTAATGTCCCACATTTGGGAAACTCTATGATACCTTTCTATATTATCCTATATAAAAACATTCATTAAGACATGAACTTATATTCTTACACCCTATATCCATCAAAAACAATATTTTTAGCACATTAAAATTATAATTTCTATGGTTATTTTAATTAGCTATTTTATCTTCCAACTGCTGAAAAAACTATATAAAACACTTTTCATCATGTAAATATATCTTCGTCTAGTTAATCAATCATGAACTAATTGAATAACTATAAATTACCTTAAAAAAGACAAAATGTTTTTCCAGAATCTCAATATATAAACTAAAATTTTCCCTTAATTTCAACTTAATAATTATATTGAATCATTTTGTATACATGTTCAAAATTTTTATCTTCAGATTAGTAAACAATAATTGATATTGAATTCAGCCCTATTTTTCTAGGAAAAATATAAGTGCCCTAAGTTAGATAAAAAATATGAAAATATAAATGATATTTTTTATCTAATTTTAAACATTTTAATATTTATAATTTTCATGGATGGATAGAAAAAATGACATTTTGTATATCCTTTAATTAAGGGAATTCCAAGAATGAATCATCAAATTCAACATATTCTTTATATTTTCATATTGCAGAAAATTGTTATCAAATCATTTATTTATATAAAACATATAAATATTATAAAATATTATATTATATTTTCATATCCAATTTCATAATCATCTTTCTTAAATAAAAATAAATAACCAATTAATTTTATAGAATTTAAAAGTAATAAAATATATTTTATAAGAAAATTTTTTACATTGAATATATTAAATTGTCATTAATTGACAAAAAAATGAAATATTATCATGTAATATAAATTATGAATTATAGTTATATTATGAATAATGTATATTCAAACATAATAATAAATTATAAATGAACGATAATAATTTACATTGTATAAATAAATCATTAGACACAATTAAATCTGTATATTAACATTATCTATAAAAATATTCTACAAATAAAAAATCAATTAGTCATTAATCTTAAAATAATAATTCATAAATTAAAAAATAAATTATATTAATTAATACTGTGAACATAAAATGAAAATAGTAAATATAATTACAATAGAAATTGTACTATAGATAGTTCAAGTGAATAACATTATAACACCATTCTTCTAATAAAAAATTCTTTGTATTAATGAAAAATAAAAAATACTAAAGTTATAAATTGATAAAAATTCATGAATGACAATGAGAAGCCATGATAAGAAAATATTAAGATATAAAATTTCACAGATTATGACATCTTGTGGTTGAAAAAGGAGGTTAATGTCAACTGAATGATATTAAATGTCACAATATTAAAAAATTTATTATTATGGTTCAACATGGGAGATAAAATGGATGGTTTCAAGATGAATAAGTGAACATAAATTTACTCATACCTATGTGTCATTGAAATTAGAAATATTTTTAAGGTCAGTTATCTTGTAACCATCATTGGAAAAAATTGACATCAGTTATTATGTAAATGATGGTTAAAATATATTTTCCATATTTTTCAAATTTTTTATAATATAAGATATGTGAAATATAATATAAAACACAAATGTTAATAATCTAATCAAAAATGGGAATTTGAAATTTTATTTTTATCTAGTAGTACCAAAATATGAGATGCATCTTGAATTCATTTCCTTAATAATTTAACATGAAACGTGTCATTCACCTATGATAAACATTAAGGCACATCCACTCTATATGAACTAATGAAAAATTTCATAGTGATTTAATATAGTAAAATGATCTATAGCTTTAGTTACATTTTTGTTTAGAATTCGTAACACCTTTAGATGTATATACTACATAAAAAACATGATCCCCTACAACAAATAAATGATATATCCTATATCATTATTTAAAACATTGATCCTTATTTTATGATATAATCATATTCTTCAGAACCATTAGTATTCTAACATCTATTTGATCTTTCCATTCTTGTCCCAATGGTTATTTTTATATAAATTCATCCATAAAAGATTCATTGTAACACTTCTTTCTATATAGTTCCATTGATTTTTGTACATATAAAAATGAATTATAAATATTATTATAAGAAAAATAATCCCAAATCATTTGTTTATCCCAATATCCATGATAATACATTGAATAAGTGTGAAATATATCATCCAAATTCTGAATCATTCACTCCATATTTTCATCCATGTAATGATAAAAATATAAATTCAAATGTAATATAGTAACAAAAAACGTCCAATATTATCTCATAAAATTAAATTTAAATATTTCCTCATTATAACCTACAATGGAAAGGGAAGCTCATTCTAAACAATTATCCCCATTATGTTGTAGTTAATATATCTATTCTAATGAAATTGTATCTCAATTTGGAAGAAAATATGTATATTTAGTCAATTGATAAATAATAATGCAAATTGTGTTACTACCTCGATATGCTTTTACAAATCCCACAATAAAATTCAATTATATATTATTCAATTTCTTCTCTAGTGTTGGAAAATTATATTTTATCTCTTTCTGTAACTCTTATCCATCATTAAAAAATGAAAATTTAATCGTTTCATGGTAAAATATATATTATATAATTATTCAATCCCAATTAAAATACCCCCAAAGGATACTATACATATTAGTACTATCTGGGTGAATAAAAAGAGATAACTATGAATTCCACTCAATAATTTTTTCTTTATCTTTGAGATTGTCTGTAGAAAAAAACCATTTTCCAAATCATATAACACATTCTTTATCAATTTTATGTTCGTAACACATGTCTTTATTTAGAAGTTCAACCATTTCAATAAAAACTACATCTTCCTTCTATGATTTTATTAATTACATTTCAAAATTAAAACTACAATGAAACCTGAAAAAAAAGGATGTTCTTGAACTCACAATTTCAGGACCATCATTGTTTTATAATTTTACAAAGGATAATGTTTTAAAGAAACAATGGTTAATGATATAATATCTTTTCAACGGGAATTATTAACTAATTTTTTCGGTGTATAGAAATAAAATATGAAATCATAATCCTTTGTCATTTCAATATATCTTCTCTACAATATGTTCAACTCTTCCTATGTGAAAATATATTTAAAACAAATTTTATCTATATATTTCTCAAAAATTACTCTATATAAATGATTCATATAATTTTTTATAGAGAAAAAAATCCACAATCTCCATACCAAGGGTATGATAATTTAACTCATGAGGTTCCAACATAAATAATGTATAAGAATTTGTATAACCATTTAATAAAAAAATAAAACCACATGTCCTCAATGAAGCATCATCGTAGATGAAAGAAAAACTATTCCTAGATGCCAATCCCAAAACTATAGAATTAACAAATTTATATTTTAGTTATTATAAAAAAAATGTCCAACTCTTTCTTTTAGATGAATTTAAATAATGTTCAAGTTCAAATATGAAGTTAACTAAAAAATCATGAAAATTATTTGACAAACTACCTATAATAATATATTAGTCCAATGAAATAATAAATCATTACGACATTTGTTAATATTTTTAATTCCTTTACCTATTTTGTTATAGTTTTTTCAATAGTAACACTATCCATATAAATAACATTCCATAGAAATTATATTTTTTATAACCAAAATAAACATTTTCTAACTTTTATATACAAATTTATTAAGTTCAATTTTTGAAACATAATTAGTTTTTGAATTTGACTATATTATTAGATTTTAGAATATAAGAAAATATCATTAACCAATATATTGATCAATTTTCTAATTAATAATTGAAAATAACATTTATAAGAACCATTTATGTATTTGGTATATTATATGGATGAAAGTGTATAACTAGAAACATATAACTCTTATATCATGTCTAAAATAACCTCTTCAGAATATCTTCCTCCATCACATTCAATTGACGGTTTCCTGACCTAAGATCAATCTTTGAAAAATAATACGCTCTCTATATATGATCAAACAAATCATAAATATGTGTTAAATGATACTTTATATTAACAGTTATATTGTTCATGGATCTATAAGGAATAAAAAACCACATTGGATGTTTTTTAAATAATAAATTAGGAGAACCTCGTGATGATGTTTTAGGATGAATAAAACAATTATCAAGAACCTCTATAATAATAGTTTTCAATTACCAATTTAATATGTTATCCATTTGATAAGGTTGTTTTAAAAATTTACTAGCATCAGGAATTGATTTTTTAGTAAATTGTACCTATCAATTAGGAATACCACCAGAATAATTGTCATGAAATATTTCCATATATTCAAAATCCACGTTACTAATTTGAAAAAATTATTTCTTTTGAAAAAATTATCCTTGTAATCATTAACTCCCACCATTAATATTTTTTCAACTACTTGATATGTTATGAATGTTATTATATCATTGAATATGAATTTATTGTATTTTAAATCATTCATATAATGGTAAAATAGAATTTAATATATACTAAGAATAACATTGAAAACCACATTGGGATGTTAAACCAGATTTTCAGAAAAACTCACCCCTGATGACAATAAGTTGATTCTTATAAATATTTATCTATTTAATAATCCTCCAAATGATTTTACCAAATATTATATCTTTTTCCAATGTGGTAAAATTAGAATTTTACTTATAGGATTCATATAACTAATGTAATGTGAAGATATAGAATCAGACAAGCCTAATTTATAATTCCAGCATACAAGAAACATTAATATCAGTACATCATTTTATATCCCAACATCATTAGTATTCATTGATAAAAAAACTACACATTTTTTTATGATATTAATAATTAAAACTTTGAATAACTAACTACATAGATAGATTATCATACTTCCCTAACATATTTCAATTAAAAAATATCACCATAAAATGCATATCTTTTAACATATTCTTATATTGATCAAGACACTATTGTTGATAGTCAGAAGATATATCCTCAAACATGAGACACTAGTATCACTTTACAGATCCTACCAAACATTCCATAAATAAAATAATTTATAAACTCTCCCATAAAAATAAAATTGTTGTGTGGATAAGGAAATTGATAAACATTGTATTAAAACTGACTAAAATATATTAATTTTTATCTCATAGCCTGGAATAGAATTTGACATATATACATCCACTCTGGAAAATGTTTTCTTCATACATGAAATTTAATATTCTTCTTATTTATTCATTTATAAAAAAACTATATTCATAATTGAAGGTACATAGTGAAATATTTTTCCTAGAAATGATTTATAAATATATCACATTCCATTTGATCAATAAATTTTTTTCACACTCATATTTATATGTAATGATCACCACTGATCAGATTATCCTTCAAAATGTTAAATAGAAGGAATTACATTTTGAAATTATAAACATACCCTGACTTGAAATATCATATGCAGATCATTAAATTATACATTTTATAAGATGGGATCCAATGGTCACCCAATATATTGAGATATTTGTTCCATAATATTATCTATAATAGATGTGTTATGATTGAGTAAATCCAAATTATCTCTAATGTATATTCCACTACTCATTATATCCTATGAAAATTTCACCATCACTAAAAAAAGATAATTGGTTCCAATTTAAACTATCCTATTAGACTTATTTAGATGAAAATATTCTAGAGGACAAATTCATGATTCGTCTTCGCAATACCATATATGAAATACTATTATAAACTGAAATAAACATGATGAGGAAACAACTTAATCATTAAATTTTATATCATTTCAACTTAACAAAAAAGAATCTCTCCAGGGTATAGTAATTCTTTAACCCAAGAATCTTGGATTCGATGAATTATTTTAATACATTGGAATAATTACAAGGAATGAAATCCAGAAAAACCAAATTGGGTTAGCAGTCTAGGAAATCTAGATTACATACATGATAACCGTAATACATTATGAACCATAAAATAAAAACATGATATATAATAGAAGGAATATTACTTCATACATGAACGCTTATTTAATGATTTCTTCTTCATAGCCATGGGAATGGAATCATAATAAGGGAGGCACTAAATTCCAAATAAGGGTAAATAATGTGGAAGTAATAATGAATAAATGTTAATATATTAATATGAAATTATAAGTAACTGATTATTCATGATATTCAAAAAAGTAAATAAAAGAAAATTCAATTATAAAAGGTGTGAATCAGAAATACATTCCATTTCATCAATGAATTAATAATACTATCTATCAATATATATGTCGATGCAGAATCATGTGGATGAATAGTATAAGATACTAAATGAAGAAAATACCTAATTATTATGCATAGTGATTCATAAGTTCTTGGACTACTAATGTTAAGACCATTAAAACGTGGATTTAGATATCATGTAAAACCCCATCTATTTTTTCAACTATTTTGTCTCATGATTCTATCGATGCATTGAGGGGATTTCATTAACATGTCCCAATCTTGTAAGGCTTACCATAAATGTTCCTCAACCCATGTACTCTATGTACATAGGATTAATCTTATATCAAACAAACAAGTAAAATTATCAAATAATAATATTGAATAATAAATATGGATTTATCAGTAATACTTCTTGATGAATATAAGTCTCAACATGGGTTTTTGACATTAAAACGTTCTAGAGAAAAAATATTATTTAAACATTCCAATATTTCTCATACTACTAGGAAACATTTAAATAATAATTCCAAATAATTTTATGTAAACTTATAATATCATGATAATAAGTTCATTTAGGATATAACATGTCAAATTTCATTATATAAAACAAATAAAAATGAATTTGGTGCATAAAAAAAGTAAGTCTCAATGAAATGTAAATTGATATGAAATCCCTTAACATAACCATCATTGTGTTGTATGGTCTTTGTAAAGTTTTATAGATTCCTAAAATAGGTTAATAACATATTATATAACCATAAAAATATTTATAATTTCATATATTAATTATTTATAATATTTTATTATCCCTTTTCTAGCATTATCCTATCATTTTAACTCTTTTAGGTGTCAATTGCCTAGATTTGCAGGTATGTTTTGATGTTTCATTTGTTTTTCCATGTAATTAGATCAGGATTTAATAATATTTGTAATATAAGACATGAATTAACTATAATATATAGATAGTATTTTTTTATTAATTCATTTTATTTTGATATTACAAATGAAGTGAAATGTTCTTGGAGATGCAAGGATAAATCAACACATAAATGCCACATTCATTTCGTTTTTGTATTAAAAAAAATGAAAAAAAAGGTAATTATGTGTATTATAATTTTATTAGAATAAATTATTTATATATATTATAATGTTTTTGTTTAAAACCATCTTTTATACTTTCCATGTATGGAATGAATGAGTCATATCACTTTATTGGGGACGTAATACACACTTCCTCAAATGAAACTATCATATTCACAAAAAATAGAAACCATAATGGTATGTTTCAAATAAAAATTAAATAATAATAATGGTATTATAAATACCATATATGAAATAAATAAAAATATTTTCCATTATAATTTCCACCATGATATTTTTTAATGAAAAATGAACAATCATTGTTTCTTGAGGTGGTAGTTCGTCATACACTGACACAATATGAACGTTATCCATTACATGGAGGTGTGTGTGTGTGTGTTGGTAAAACCATTACATAAAATCATCCTAGTATATTTATTATACTGTTTTTTATGTAATCATGAAATATATATATTTTCTGGGGTGGATAATGGAAATGAATCTAGAGATCTTTGGAGAAGATGTTACCTCTTAATCAGATAACTAAATTTGGTTTGTATCTAAAGGCTTCTTCTAAACATTTCATCCAAAAGGTAGGATTAATGTTCTATGGGATGGATTTTGGGTGGATATATTGATAGATCATGGCCTAACCTATATGGTTTGAGAGTTGTAAGGAATGGGGATATGTGATAGCTATTTATAAGGGAGGAAAAGGACTCACTTAGTATTTTGAAATGAATTTGGGTGTGCCCACGTTTTTACATATCAAGAGTCATAAAAATGAACCAAACTAAATAATGGAATGTTAGTGGATGAATTATGTCCTAGAAATCAGTGTTAGACAAGTCTCTTTTTCATTTGATCCCTTAATTTAATTTTTGGGTCCTTTATAAGGATAAATTTAACCTCAATAATTATAATTACTTTTAATTACAATCAATAATATTTTTCATTAAAAAATTAAGTTGTTATTATGAGAAATTACAAATTCTGATGCATTCAAAAATGGAATCCATTTTTCTAAATCCCAATAAATTAATTGGATGAAATAAATTTATAAATAATCATGTAGATGAGACAACAATGCAATTTCTTAAGGTAAAAATTTTCAAATGTTAGAATTATTTTTATTGTAAATATCAAAGAGAAATTGATTTAAAAGATATAAAATGTAATAATATATAAAAATATTTTCTAAATAACTTTAAAAAAATAAGAAATATAATTTAACCTTATAAATAAACTTAATAAAAATACTGATTTGAACTAAAATTCAGTATTTTTAACTATTCATTAAAAAAGATATATTTCTATATAATATCAAAATTTATCCTAACCTTGTTATTATGATGATATTTAAAATATGAATATAATTTTTTCATATAAAATTATTTAATGTGTGAAAATTAAAATTTAAAATTGGTTTTACATTAAACGGAAGTAAAATTTTCATTTTAAAATTTAGGTTTTTTTTCTAATATATGGTTTGTTCCTATCTAACAATTATCAAATCAACTATATAAAATTCAAAAATATATTATTAAATATATGATATATATATTACTATAAAATCTCAAACAAAATTTATTATTAATAAAATTTAATATGGTAAAACATATTTTTTAAACTTATATATATTTTCTTTTATATTAAATCGTTTTTAATATTAATTTTTAATTAATATATAACCAATGTATTCATTTTAATTATTTTTTTTAAAATAAAATTTCATAACCTCTATTGACTTTTATAAATAATAGTTACATGTCTATGTTATATCTTATTATATTTAGTCATATATCATTATTCGATAAACACCAATATTGGGTGTAATATTAGCTTTAAATGAATGTTGTTCTTGTGTGTTACTCAAGGTATGTATCTTAGTGTTGAGTCAATTAAAAATTATAAAATAAAATAAATATATTTAAAGTACTAAATATATTATAATGTATCAGGTTATTATTTTTCCTTACATGTGTGGTGTCACATGTTATGTATGTTATCCAATATAATATTATTACTTCATAATTTTAGGGTTTTACATTATTTCCACCTTAAATAAATCATGTCCTAAAATTCAAAATTAATCTCAGGAAAATAAGGATTGAAAATAAACCATTAATGATAGTTCCATATCAAAAAATTGTTAATGTTACTCTATATTAATAAGATATAAAAGAAAGAACAATGATCACGAAAATAGATCCCTTTGTAAGAGAACATATATGGGAAATGGAATCACATATATAGAATAAAAAACCCATCCTACCTATTCCGATGGATAGTTCCAGAGAACATGTTAAGATTAATGTAATTGGACACCAAAGTGTTAATCATATTTATGAATAAATGTCATCGATATTATAAAAAATTATGATAATGTGAAATCATTTTTTACTCGATATATTATTTTTTATACTTTTGGAATTTAATAAATCTATATAAACATAACTAAATATAAATTTATATTAACAAAATATTAACCTTTGGTTGTTCCTTGAGCTAATTCTACATTTCTTATTATATGGTGAATTAATTAAAAAATCTATAAAACCGTTTAAAATGATAATGTTAATCGATTTCATTTATGGTTAACATTCCAAAATATTATAATCCAATAATTTATGAATAATGTAATTTAGTTTCCAAAATAAACTTATCATTTCACTTTAGTGAACATAAAGCATCATTAAATTCTCACATTCCAAAATTTGAATAAATTCATAAAGTATCCTATTAAAAATATTAGTAACATAAATTACCATAAATCAAAATTGGAAACATGGATTCTTATTTATTCATAATGAATGAAACTTGTTAATGGATATATTCATCAAATAAAATAGAGTTTTAAATTCCATCAAAGATTACATATACCACATATCAAAAATTTATTAATCGATTCCGATGTATCTATCAATTGTCAAAATCAATCATTTATTCATTATTATCTCAACATCAGTAGTATATTGTGTTTTTGTATTTAGAAAACATTTATCTTCTAACTAAAATATTTTCTTGGTAACATTCAGCATATTATCTCAAATCCCTAATGAAAAAGTACTATATAAAAATCCATACATATTTTATAAATCAAATAATGAAAACTTCATAAAAAATACATTTAACACATATTAATTTTATCAAAATACATAATTACATTAATAATTTCACTTTTTTGTCAATAACATATTCGTTCCTTGATCTCTTAGATTATTCAAAGGTATATTCTCTTGACACATTTGATATTCCATTGCATAGTACCTCGTCTCCTTGAATTTGTAAAATTGGATTAGTAGTATTTTCTATATTTCATTTTAATTATTTTTCTAACTGGGAATTTTATCTACAGTTATAACAAACTCCCATTCCTTTTAATATTTTAATAGGGTGAATCTTCATATAAATATCACATGTTGAAAATTCATTCTTCCCCTTTATCTTATTTCACTCATTTCCCTTTTCATGTTGTTCATAATACCTCTTCCTCTCTTGGATTCCCATGAATCACTATTACATTGAGAATTATTTATCTAACTTGATTGCACATAAAACTAATTAATAGTATGAATAAATTTATAGAGGCAATGGAACCCTTACGAGACTGGGTTTATGTCCTTCAAAGAAGTGGTCAATCTTGCACTCCATGTTGTATATATAACTCGTAGCATACATGGAGATCCTTGTAAAGGTATCTTAATAAAATTATACACTATATTACTCTTTTTAAATTAATCCATGGAACTTAATCTTCATATAAATTTTTAGATCATTGAGAATGTAATAATAAAATAATATCACATTAAAATTTTGTGTTTTTTGAGTTCAATTTCTTCTTCATCCCTTGTATTATGGATCAGAGACCACTACGGGTCAGCTTCACCTTGGAAATAATAGACCAAAAGTGTAACCTTTTTCTTCTCAATTCATTCCATGTTAGTAAATATATTTTCAAGACACATTTCCATTGATAGTGTACAATTGGTTTAATAGTCCCACTAAATGAAGGGGGATTCAACTGCATAATGTTTTCCAACATAGAAGGTTTTCTCCATGTAATAGTTTTATCCATTAAAGGCATTTTTATTACCCTAATATCATTCCATAATATATCCAAAACTTAATTAGTTCCAATACTAGTTATATTTTTTCATCATTAGGGAAAGCTCTACATTTTCCATGATTTTTTATACCATTATTCCTTCCATACTATATTTATAAACAACAAGATACACTATATTATCTCATAATTTTATTAAAATTATATAATTATAAATATGGTATAGTATATTACCTAAATTTGTGAATCATGAATCATAGAATAATAATATTTTGTTACTTTGGGGTAATATTTAATTTAAAATCATTCGTCATTGTATGTAAATAAAATATGAATTATCCTAAGCATATCCCCCCCAGGAGTGTCAAACAAGTTTCATAGTAACGCCCGTCATCATGTACCCGGTTAACCTGAGTTAGCCTTAGAAAACCTGTTCATAGTTATTATTTCTAGGTACATATTTTCCAAAACCATATCCACTAGTAGTAACCAAACATGGATTTATTTTGTGTATAACCCATATGATCTCTTCCATAGGAAAATTATAGAATGTTCTTCTATAATTATACTCAATTTCTATCTAGTATTTTTCTCCGTAATATATATTTTCTAATTCACTTTCCATGGTTTCTACTGAACATTATAATTACCAAATTTATCACCCCAACACAATAATCTAAACGTTGGTGCATTATTTTATTACACTTGAATGATTACAATGAATCGAATCTGAAAGGATATAATCAGTTTAGAAGTCTTTGAAATCATAATTACATAGATGATAAACATAATACATTGATAATTAGAAAATTTAAACATGAAAAATAATAAATTGAAATAAACTACATCCTTGAATGGTTATTAAAAAATTTATTCTTTACAACTAGGGGAAATGATAGATAACAAGGGTGAGATCAGATTATTAGTAAGGTTAAATTAATCATGTGTAATAATGAATCAATGAGTGTGAATTAATATGGAATGTTTTATAACTGATAACACATTCCATTGAAAAAAATAGATAATGAAAATTCAATATTTCAAAGTAAAAAACTGAAACCCATGACATTAAATCACTAAATTTATAATTATATGAATCAATAGATATGTCATCATAAAAATATCATGGATATATAATAACTAAAAATAAATATGAAATATTATTAATTATTGGATGACTTGTTTCCTAGGTACATAGAAATAGTACCAGCAAGACCTTTCATAAGACTGGTTAGTTATATTATTAAAATCCATCTATTTTGTCCAACTATTTCATCTCGTGTGACTACTCATGCATCGAGGGGATTTCACTAACAAGTCCCCAACCCATATGGCTTTCCTTAAATGGTGCCCAACCTATGTATTTCATTTAAAAATAATTCTTCATATTTAAAACAAATAATTTTCCTTATAAAATATATATATTGAATTAATAATATGTATTTAGCAATAATAACTCATAAATGGATATGTAACAACAAGTGTAATTGGCATTAAATCATTCATCAAGAAAAAATTAATATTTAAACATTCAATTTCATACCATACCACATTAAAAAATTTAAATTCTAATTAAACATTAATTAAATGAAACATATAATATAAATATAATAATAAAATTCATGATATATCATGTTAATGAGTATTATATACACAAAATTAATTTTAATTGACGAATAACAAAAATAATTCACAATTGGATGTAAATTGAGATGAAATTTGTTACCTTACCCTTCATTTTGATAGGTGGTAATTATCATCTTATATGGTGGTTTAAAATATTTTAATATCTTATAAAAGAAACATAATTATATTTATTATTTAATATATTAATTCCTTTTATTTTTTTACCACTTTGTCAACACTCTTATTATTTATACTATTTCAGGGGATAATTGCCTCGTTCTCTCAAGTATGTTTTAAATTTTCATTTGTTTTTCATATTATTAAGATCAGGATTCCTTTATATATATAATTTAAAACAATAATTAATTATCATATTTTTTTCATTAAATAATTATTTACAACAGTCCATTATATTTGTAGATTAGAAATAGAGTGCACTATTCATTAAGGTGGTTGGCTATATGTGTGCATGAATGCTACTTTCATTTCTTTATTGTATTAAATGAGAGAAAAATACATGAAAAATGTGTCTATTATTATTATATTATCATATATAAAAATTTCATATATGTTACATAGGAATATTAAAACTATCCTTTATATGACTCATATATGGCATTAATGACTCATATCTCTTCGAGGGGGCGGTAGTCCACACTACCTTAAGAGAAATTATCATCTTCAAACAAGACATATCCTAAAGTTATGTTTCAATTTATAATTATAGAAGTATAAATACATTATAAATATTTTATATCAAAAATATAATAATAATTTCCATAACAATGTCCATAATGATAGGTGGTAGGGGAAAAAGGAAAAATTGGCTTTTTGTGAGGTATTAGTTCACCGTACATAGAAACAGTATGTTTGTTGTCCATTAACTAGTGATGTCTGTAATAGTAGGTAAAAAACAATAAATAAATTATCATAGTATAATATGTATAATGTATTTTATATAGTATTCAAATAATGATATCTTAGGATGTGTATAATTGAAATGAGACTAGAGAGC
Organism: Viscum album; assembly: GCA_963277665.1. Classification (NCBI taxonomy): domain Eukaryota; kingdom Viridiplantae; phylum Streptophyta; class Magnoliopsida; order Santalales; family Viscaceae; genus Viscum; species Viscum album. The sequence goes on from OY728139.1 coordinate 138,788,863, forward strand.
TTGAGCGTAGATGTTAACTCTTTATTGGGTCACTCGTTTTCGTTTGTAACAAAAGGTTTCCATGGAAGGATTTCTCACCAAATTAGTGATCATGTTTGGTGGGATGAATTTTGCGAAGCTATATGGGATGATATTTCCTAATACCAACATATGATTGGAATGGGGAGATGAGGTGGCCTTTAACAATGGAGGAAAAGGACTTAGTTTGTATTTGGAAAAAAAGATAAGTGTGCCAACATTTTTACATAATAAATGAAATAAAAAACAAAACTCAATAATTTAAGGTTATATGACTAATTATTTCCAACAAATGGTTTATTTAGATGTGGTAAGGTCATTTGGTCCATTATGTTAAAGTTTTAGTCCTTTATTAAAATTAAATCCACCATAACAATTGTAATTAATTTTTAATATTTTCACTAAAACAAATTTCAAAAACAAAGATGGTATTATAATAAATTATATAGTTAGTTTATTAAAAATATTTAATCCATATTCAAAAATTGAAATCACATAAGTGGAGGAAAATAATTTAAATTTAATCCCACAAATGTAAAAACAATATGATATTTTAGGTACAAATGACATAAATATTGAAATGTTTTTATTGTCAATTACCGAGTCAGGTTTGTCCCCAAGAAATTAATTTTATTAATTAATAAAAATATTATCTAATTAAACATTAAAACATATTACAAATAAAATTTAATCATATAAATAAATTATATGAAAAATCATTTTCAAACTAAAATTCTCTATTTTTACTACTCATTAAAAAATGATATGTTTCCACCAATTATAAAAAACTATCCCTCACCTAATTTTAAATTTTAACTTCAAAATGCGATTTTTTTCCTAAAAAATAAATAACTTAAAGTATCAAAAGTGTTATTTAAAATCAGTTCTCCATTAAATGGTTGTAATATTGTTTTTATAAATATATAGGGTTTTATGTATTGTACTTGGATTGTTCTTATATTTTAAATATATAATATATTTGTTAAAAATAAAAAATTTTATATTTTATATATGATATATATATAAACATATGTAATTATCATAACACAATATTTTTTATTAATTAATTCTTTCTTAGTAAAAATGTTTTGTGAAAATAATAATATTTTCTTATATATTCAATTAGTTTTCATATTCATTTCAAATTAATTTTAAAAATATGAATTCGTTTTTAGTTTTATGAAAAAATATATTTTCATAAATTAGTCACTACATCCCATAAATAGTAATTTAATGGATTGTTTATATCTTAATATATTTAATAATATATTATTATTGAGTAAAAATTGGTCATGCATGTAATGTATGCTTTTGAAAAAAGTCATTGTTGTGTGTAATGCAAGGTAACTCAGAGTTATGTTCATCCAAAAATATAAAATATATCAATTATATTAAAAATATTAAATATTTTTTAAAGTATCAGGGTTTTCATTCCATTTCAAGCTTTGTGTCTTGTATCAGGCATGCAATCGAATATATTTTTCTTATTTTAGAATTTTTGGGTCTTACAGATATTGTATTAATATTTCCCTATACTCTAAATTTATCTTTACTCATTACATTATAAAAGAAATGAGTATATAACCTTATAACATTAAATAATCCAGATTCATTAACATGAATACATTATCATATTTTCTTAATAAATTAAAGAATTACAATTAATATATTTATTTTAGTACTTTTCGAAAAAAAACCATTGAATAAAAACTGGAAAATACACTCAATGGAAATATATCAAAAAATATTAAAATTTTCATATGAAACACAATTTATTTTTATAAAATATCTTCATGAAATTCAATTTGACTTATTTTTTTAGTAATCGTTAATCTCTATGAAAAGTTATTGGAAATGATGGATGAGAATAACATAATGAGTAAGGGATAGAAAATAAAGAAATGTTTCAGTCCGTTTGAAAATACAAGAACCCATTTAATTATTAACATCATAATATTATTAATTGATCATATGGAATAATGCATATCTAAAATAAAAATCTCATTTTTTCATTATATAAAACCATTAGAAACATATCAAGAAAACATAACCCATTTTTAGGTAATAATGAGTATTGTATTCATAAACTACATTCACTCATTTAAAAGACATTATTTAAGTTAAAAAAGGTTGAAAAAACTATTAGTTTTACCCCCTCAATGTTTATATTGAATATTAGGAACATCTTCCAACGCATTTGAGAGTTATATCAGGATCACCAGTCATATGATCTATATTGGGATCACCCATCGTATAAGTTATATTACACTCACATTTTATATTATCTATATCATAATCATCTGTATTCATATAAAATTATAAAGTATTATATCTAGAGTAAAACCATTTTTTCTTGAACCATTTAATCAAAAAAAATATAAAACTCTTTATAATCTATTTGTAGAATTGTTTCATATTTTGAAATACAAGTTCTATTTAAAAACCTATCTTAAAAAAATAAAATAATTTTAAAATTGGAATGATGTTTTTTATTTCAATAAATCAAAGATGAATTTAAAGGAAACCAATTATAAATTAATGGATGGATGTTGGGAAATCTATTGATAACATAAAATTTAAATATAATTATTTTTATTTTTTTTATAAGTTATGTTAAAAATATATTTATAAAGTAAATCAAAATATTCCATTTGAAAACATTTAAATTAAGATAATTAGAGGCATAAAATAAACTTTTCTATTCATTAGTGCCTTTATAAATACATTTATAACAAAATATTACTAATATGGACATAGAAGGAAAAAATTTTTTTAAAAAAAATCTTCAAATTATTTAAAATAATCTGTTAAAGGAAAGTTTTTATTACATCATGTGTGATATATCATGTATGTTGTTTTCTGTCCATAGAAATAAAAAAATTATACATATTTATTTATTATAATAACTTTTTTTTAATTTCATTTCCCCATTTTCTATAATTATAACTATGTCATATTCAATTATTTGATAAAAAAATTTCATGCCAAATAATTTGATGATATTCATATAATATATGAAAAATGAATATGACAGGTTTATAAGGTCAAAAAGATCATGATTATATCCATTATGGAATATTAACTAAAACATACTTATAATTTTAATAAATTATAGATAATTTTTAGACTAACCATGTAATATGGTTATGGAAAACGAATTATGTTATAATCCTTGAGATGGTTGGCCATACGTACTAATGAGTAACTATCTAATTTATCAATGAACCATAAGAAAATATAATAGGTATATTTTAATCTCTATAGAATAATTATTATTTAATAATAATGATTTTATTTATATAATATCTCTATTTGAAAAGCCTTTTCAAGAGGTGATAGATTATAAAATACCAAGTCTCATGAGGAAGTATGTACCGTACAAACAAACGATGACTTTATGATTAATTTTTTATTTTAAATAAATAATTACTCTAATTTTAATAAATAATAACTAAATATATATAATATATATCATATTAATTCATTTATATTGAATATTTGTACCATATATAACATGTAGTGATGGAAAATATTTACATTGGTTCGTGATGTGGTAATCAACTATACACATAGATGGTGGTTCTGTTTCTTATTAAATGAAAAACGATATGGATTTTTTTATTTAATAAAAATAATATAATATACGTTTAAATGAGGTAAATTTATTGGTATATAATATTGATTGGATAATATTTTAAAGATTAAGAAAAATAAATAAAATAAAAACATTATGAAAATAGATATATGTCTTCTTTAGAATACATACTTTACCTCACACCTAATTACCACTAAAGATTATATATTAGGCAAAAAACGACCACTAGAACTATGGGATGGGTGTAATTAAGAAATTTGTGTATTTATCATTTGACTAAAAATTATTTTTATGTGTGGATAATATAATTGATTGAGTTCATTTTTAGAACTGAAAGTTTCCTTTTATAGGTAAGGCTTTTGACACACTTGGTAATTTTGAAAATATTGAAATATTATTAATAACATTTCAAGGAATATTATTCAAAAAATATTTAAATAACTATATTAATGGGATAATAATATAAATAATTAAATTAAAAGGGTTTTTACATTTTTTGTTAATTTATCATTAATTAGTTTAGTTTACCCCCAGTAAACATGTTTTAACCTTAACTATGGTAAAAATATTTCCCTATTTTTAAAATTAATTATGATTATAAATTTAGTTAAAATTAATACATAAATTAATATTCTCAATAAATATATGTAATCCATTTTAAGAAATTCTTCACACATAAGAGATTGAATTTAATTTAAAATTTAATTAAGAAAACGTCATGAAAAAACTGTTTTGTAGAGAAAATGTTTCCCTATGTATACATTGGTTTTATATAAAAACTCCAAATAAAATTTATTATAATGTAATTAATTGGATTATTAATAATATAAATTTTATATTTCTATTATAAAGTTTTTTATATAATTTTTATTAAATTCTTCAAATAGATAGGCATTTTTTTAAATGATGAGTTTTACTATTCATTCAAAAAATATAACATTTGAAAAAAATACTAAAAAATTTATCCTAGTAAAAATTTTATATGATTATTTCAAAAATTATAACATCTTATTAAATTATAACTCTAAAACTAATGAATTATATTTTTTTAATACAATCATATTGTGACTAAAGCACTAATTTGAATATAAATAATGATTTTTTATTTTTCTATAAAAAAGTAACCAATATATTCAAAAATTAATATAACTATATAAAATATAACTGATCAATATTAATAAAAATGATTTTTTACATAACATTGCTTGTCACATATTTCATTGGGGTTGAATCATAATATTATAAGAAAACATGGGCAGGTGAGATATATATTAAAAAATTAACATTAACGAATAATAGTTATCCATAGGTAATTATTCAATGGCCTCTAATATCAAATAAAATAAAAATGAATTATGTATAATGTTTTTAGAATAATGAGTAATTTTACAATGTATATGTAGTATAATCATAGGAATATTATATCTAAAAATGACATTAGAAGAAGAATCAGGAACAATAACAGTGTCTAGCTGCCTAACAACTTAGAGACCATACTAAATATTCTGAACCTATGTCGTGAATATTTGTATCCCATTAAATATTTTATAACTAGATTATATCCATTGTTTTAACGATCAATATTTTTATACTATCTTTCCTCTATCTGGTTTCTGAAGAATCTTGGGATCCAGGAAGAACTCCATTGGGTTCGTGCAAAATATCATTATATCATGTGTTATAAAACAATATGAAACTCATTGGAGATCATTATAGGATCTCACCGATTATAATTCATATATATGTTTCACATTTGAAAAAAATTATTCATCATAACATAATCAACCAAATAAAATAAAATATTTTTCCTATAACATATTGACCCTAATAATCAGTGTGTATATAGTCAAGGTAACACTAACAATATGTGACGTTCCTGTGGCCCTAAAGGAAATCAATTAATTTCAGGGGATTTACCTAATCATTGGGGAAAATATTCTATTAACATAAATACCCTTACTAAATCCCTAATAAAAGGAGATATGGATTTATCTGAAGTACACATCCATAATAAAATTTAGTTTATAAAAACTAAAAGGTAAATTAGTGTAACAAGGATAATCTATGTATGATCAAATACTAAAAATCAAGGGACATATAAATTAAATAATAGTATAAAAAATTAACCACACAAGTTCCTTAAGATAATGACCTCTATTATCACACAAATATATATATATATATATATATCTCTCTCTCTGTGTGTGTGTGTGTGTGTGTGTGTGTGTGTGTATGACCAATGAAGAAATCATCCCCACACTCTATTGTAATAGATAATGATCAACCATAATCATAATTATGTTTAATAGTGACTTCATATGCAGAAATTCTCATATAATGGGGTAGTTATAAAAAACCTGTATAAAATCCACCAAAAGATACCCAATCATTCCACTAAAATAGGAACATGTTAGTTACTATATAAAAATATAAGTAAAATAAATGATAATAAATCCAATGTACTTTAAAATTTTAATTTATTTAAATTTTAGAATCATAAAGAAATTTTCCATTTAATAACCATTGAATATCTATTCCATGTTCTATCTCTTACTCTCTCTCCCACTCATTGAAACACAAAACCATTAATGTAATATAACATTTCCAATTATCTTCATAATAGATTCATCAAACATCAAGACATCACACAAAATTAACAATTGTCCCAAACTGGCCATATGCCCATATCCCCCAGACAATATACAATGTATATGAACATACACAAAATATGTATGATAAATCCCCATGTTCATTCATTTAATATAAATCAATTATTTACATTTTATAAAAATATTTGAATATATTTTGAACTTCTCACACAACACATTTTTTAAGAAAAAACTAATAGGTTTTCCACAAAAAGTTCAACAGGAGCTTTTCCTTCGAAATGAAAAATCAAATAAATTTTTAAATAGACACATCTACATTCTGGACATATTGGTGTGATATAAAATACACTTAATTAAACATGTATCTTGACCAACATGATGAATCATTCAATGATCCTACTGATCTAGAATTCATTTATTATTCCTTCAACAAATAACAAAATGCGATTTTAAAATATGACCAATCTAATTGATCTAGGCAATGAATCCTTGATCACTGGTTCTATAAGAAAGAAAACATATGGATCCAAGAATGAAATAATTACTTGGATATGTATAGATATTGACTATTTTTTTTCTAAATATAACTCACATTCATGAACTAAAAATAGGATATGAATGTTTGAAGATCACCACAAAACAAGTAGATGATTAATGTAGTTTTATATCCCCATTTGGATGAGAGAAAATAAAGTTTAAGGGAATTTTTTAGGCTAAAATTGATTTTATTACCTTTAGTTTATGTCATTGCATAGTCATGAAACATGTTTTGCTGAATGGTTTCCAAAAAATGAAAATCCATACTTCCTATAAAATTACCACACTGTATGGTTACCCCATAGTTAATTCAAACAATACACCAACCCATGGAACACCCTTATGTTAAATAGCTACCCCTAACATAAATCAAATCATACATGCTCCAAAACGACTGAAATAAATTCCTATACAAATAGTACACATCTCAAAACCATACCAAAACATTTTATTACCTATACATATTTTATAAACCCCTAATATCATAATTTAATGGTGCTATAATCTATTCATATGTATGATTTCCATCATTATAAATTTATTATTTAGTGGTGAAAATAATAACGGGAAACCCATTGATTATACATTCCTCAATGATTTATTAATGAAATAATAATAGATATACAAAAGGTATGTGTTGAATTATCCTGATCTTATCCTGCCTATCCAGATTTGAACTACCTATTGAAGAGTTATATCATAACAACCAATATATTAACCAAAATCAATGCACATCTAACCATAAGATGAAAATTGGTGAAAATTCACTATGTTTAATCCAGAATACAATGAAACCCTAATAATGATCCCATAAAAATAGTTAAAAAATAGAACCATAACACAAATATATAAACAAACATCCATTTATTTTCTAGAAAATATCATTTAACCCCTTTAAATAAGAAAAAAATATTCAATACATTATTAAAAATACGGGAACACCTAAAATAACAACTCAACGATCTATAAATTTTCAGATATAGTTGAATTAAGTTCCAAAAAGTTTTTTATGATTCATCTATTATAAAAACAGGAACTTATGGAGGCACTATGAACAGAATACTTTGATACCATGACCTACCAAATATCATCACACAAAAATTTACCTAATAAATATCACATCTACATTCATGTAAATATGAGGTGAAAACCATAGATATATATATAACTATTTTGACAATGGTAAATTTATTATCCACTAAATTTTGGAAGGATTGCTAGGATCTATTATAATACAATCACACAATGAAAACATTGAATATTCCTTACCAAATGTACCCAACTACAGGATATGTATAGGAACTATTCCCAAAAATGATTGAAATTTTTTTACTCACGAGTTATCAAAAAACCTACATAAAGAAAACATGCATTAGAAGACAAATTTTTCTAAATCCTATTATAATTTACACCACCAATTCCAAAGTAACGTGTAATAGTCACATCATTCCCACTAGTTTTTGTTTCATATTTATTACATTTTGTATCTTCCATCCATTATAGTGGATAAAAACATGAGATTTTCCAAACCAAAGTTAGAAACATAACTGGATCCTATTACATAAGATATAACATTCATCCATTATCCACCCACTTGTCGGTCCCCTTAATTAATATTTTTAAATAATGGTTTGTGATTTAAAATTTGATAATTGAACATCCTTGAAATTTTTTTCCCAAATGATGAATTAGAGGTAACTATTTGAAAACTCTAACCACATCGGGGACTTCAAATCCCAACAGTATATTGGTGATCAAATCAAAAAATATATCATGATCTGATAATTTAGTAAAATGAAACTAGGTGACCTAATATTTGAGACATCCACTACCCCTTTAATGGTTGAATATTTGAACTATGAATTCGAGTCCTTGATGTTACTATATAATTTAGGACTATATAATGGATATTAAAATAATTATTTAAAAACCGATTGTTTGCTTCCCTAAGATATCATAGAATGTTTTTATATCACTATTAAATGAATGGAAAAGACCATTCAGGTTTCTATACTATAGAAAACATCAAATGGGTTTACCCACGATGAAATAATATCGATGACCCACACATAACCTAGAAAATGTACATAGATTGGTTGAAAATATACAAGTGATTGCATAAACTAATCTCAGTCACACATATTTTTTGGGATGAAATTTCATTGAAATTATGAACCACTAATTTAAAATATGCAATAGTAACTCACAAAGCATAAAAAATTAATAAAAATTTGAAATTTAATGAGAAATTCATTCCCAAGACCCTGAAATTGGCACATTAATTACTATGTCTTCTTCACAATAGACTATGTCATTGATAATTGAGCATGGTAACCAATATAGAACCTAGCATATCCTGCAATCCAATATATTTTTGTATTCTCATACCACGAGACATCATTCCCAGAAACATATATTTCCTTTCCATGCATTATTTCTATTAATAAAAATATTGTATCACATATGTTAAGGTGAGGATAGAAAATAATACCATACAAAATAAAGATATAAAAAACAAACTCTCAAATAGAAAATAAGAATAAAGGTAAATCAATTTGAAAACCCAACTGACGTAATAATTTTAGGAAGCATAACTTTCTTATAAAGAAATTTTGGGACTATAACGCTGTTGACACTCCTTTTTCATCACAGAGTCCAAAAGAATGTAATGGGAAAGGACTTAGCACAAATTAATTCGTCCTTTGAAGAAAACATCGAAAATCGAAAAAGTCATGAACAAGGGATCGAAAGCACATGTGTCGTGCAAGTTCTATCACTGTCGCACAAGTCTACTAGCGCGACCTAAGTGATAACCGCCCAGGGTCTTCTCCTGCCTATAAATAGACCCTGTGGGCCCCCCATTCGAGGAGAAATTTTTCAAAAAACTCAAATTTGAGCTCCCGGCACCCTAGTCTCTTCTCAATGCTTCTGAAACACTTCTAAGGTAATTTCTTACCTAGAATGGAAGATATAAAGAGGGGGAGGAAGGACTAAGTGTTGAAACTCATCAAAACTTGCGCGCCTAGGTGGCCAGTTCCGCGTCGCCTTACTCCTTCAATAGAACCTATACGCCCCTCTCCTGGAAGAACCTCAAGAGGATTCTAAAGGCCTTAACCTAAATTCGCTCAAGTATTACCCTGCTGGGTGAACATCACGCAAGTACCCAACGTGCCTCGCAGTTATACCTGTGTGACCAAGACTTGCGCACCCACGCAATACCTGCACGCCTATCAGGACTTGCGCACCCTTGCCTTTTTGGGTTCCCTTCTTGCCCATTTTAAACCTCTTATGTCATTCTAACTCTCCTATTAAAGATTTAGTCTTCAAGACACTCTTCAAAGCCATTTATGGTGTGATTTATTCATTTTACTTCATTATCTTAAAGGAATTATTGTGAATATCCCTCAAAACATAGTGATTTACACATCTTTATGTCACTAGAGATTGAGATTTCATTCATTCAACCTCATCCTTTAAGATTAGAGAATCCAATACTGGGCCTCCTTCTCCGGAGTAAGTCCCAATCAAAATTCCTTTAACTTGGGCATCCTTTTTAGGAATAAGCCCTAGTCATAATTCCTTTAACCTGGGCTTCCTTTTTTAGGAATAAGCCCCAAGTTAGAGTATTCAAATCTCCATGAAGCACATATACCGTTGTAGACCCTATTCTTGGATTTCTTCTCTGATGTTAATCCTAATCTCCATCTATTTTGGGCAGTCATACATACATAAGTCCCACATAATTTCTTATGATTGCATCTTTCATGGCCCAATTGTCTAATTTTTACCAATACCTCTTGTTTCTCACACTGATCATGACTCACGTGAGCATAGAGGGTAAAAGTAATTATGACATCCTTCATTGATCCATCAATCATAAACATCATACTCCCTTACTCGAACTACATGGGTTCTGATTCCTTTTCCAAAAACAAAGGATACATAGGTAGCCCATCTGCGGGTTCGATCCCAACTCTGAAATAATCCATGTTCTTCTGAATGACAATAAACTTCAAGTGCCCCACTGAGTGGCTTTAAAACCAGCATGGTCATCATAATGACCAAGAGTATTATATATAAATGTGTCGAAGGGTACCATTGACCAAGAATCTCTAATAAATATAGATTATTCTCTATCTATGAAGAACCTAGAATACATATAAAATATTCTATAAATTTCTTAAATATATGATCATTGATTTTCAAATATAAAGGAAAATCTCATTTTATACTTGGTAATGTAATAAGGATTCATGAACATAACATAAATCTATAAAGAGTGTCCCGTAGTAGAAAATAATTCCCCTCAAAAAGGTGTGATGAGTCCGACCTCCCATCCTCTCGACCAATGCAAATTCCTAAGCCTCGTCAGTCCACAAACTAATGAGCGCCTGCCTTTGGAAATCAGGTCCAAATGGATGTGGAATCATTGGATGTTTCTGGTTCTACGAACAAACCCGTTAGAAACCGATCAGAACGTTTGAACCTCCCATCAAGGAGATCATCCCCGAATTCCGAGGGAAACAAACGCCAACAAGGGTTTACCTAGAAGTTTGATTTGTAAAACATTCTTTTATAAAAATCATTATTGAAATCCATTTTCATACTTCTAAACAATATCTCAACATATTATTATATTGTGAAAAAACCCATGAATTTTTTTCAATTTCCTATAATTAATTAGTTGTTCATTAAATGAATAATTATTTTGAAACAAATTAAAATAGATGATTTAAATTATCTCAAAAATTGTTAAACTAGTATTATCATTAAAAATTGTTATATAACATTTATTATAAAACTATTATACAATAAAATCACCATTATTAAGAATAAGATTCTATAAATAAGATATTTATGAATTTCCAAATATTAAAAGGTTTTTGTTATATAATTCATTCCATAAATTTCTAAAAAATAAAACACTATAATGAAGAATCATTGAATATTTTTTGTAAAAATTTATTAAAACAATTCAATGAATTCCTTTTATGTTATTTTTTAAAAATATATAAAATATTTTCTAAATTCTAAATTTTAATGCAATTATTTATTATGAATTATTTTTTTTCATAAAATAATCTAATATAGAAATATCATAGAAATCCTAGAGACCCAATATTGTAAACTCCACGAAAAAGAAAATGAAAAATATATATTTATCATTTTATATAAATTTATGGATTACTAGATTCATTATCGTCTGATGATTTATAAATCAATTTAACATAATTACCATTTACTTCATATGTGAAAATATTTACCATGTAATGTAACATTCAACTAAAAATGAAACAAGTATTCATTTAATATATTAAATATTAATATTTCATACCATTTTAGTCAATGTTTAGACATTTTAGTAAAAAATATCTGTTAGTAAATCAGTATTCTCAATTAAATACATTGATAAAAATAATATGAATGTTATTATACATATTAAAAATTCTAACAATATATCCCTCGTTACATGTTATTATACTCATTATAGTAATAATTCACAGATAATTATTAACATTGCATAGAATACCAAAAAAGTATTCCTATTATTTTTCTAAATTAAAAATAATAGTTATATTCCTTATTAATCTTGGGATGTATGTAATTGAATAATCCCCACATAAAACATATCATGATAACAGTTTGTTACATTTAAATCACAATATTTATTCATTTTACTCTATCCATTATATCCAACATGTGTATCATATTATGGGAATAACATGGAATTAATAATCAGGATAACCATTTAATAGTATTATAAAATCAACAAGAATGGAAATAACTAATCCTTATAGCATGATCTTTGTCTAATTATATGAAATATGCACCAAAATTTCAAATTAATACAATTGAATAAACACATATCATTTCATGAACATAATAAAATATAAATTAAAATATGTATTAAATCATGGTAAAATATCTCTAATGTATAGACCTGCTATAAAAAAATAGTGTAAATAGAAAATTAAATAGGTTAACTTAACATGAGTTGACATTAAAAAAATGTACCACCCATTACAATATCATTGATGTTATCTACTATTTAATTAACAAGTTATATCCAAATTAATTCCTAATTCATGTTTGCTTACATATCAGATTCATGTTTATCTTGAAAATTAAATGATAAGCGAGACTTAAATATAAATAAATATAACAAAATTTCAATAAAATATACTAAAAAAAGGTATCAAAAATATAGATAAAAACTATTTACCATGTTCATGAACCAATTTCCAATAAACTATTAGATTTTTCAAAAACCCAATAATATTATTAGAAAAAACGTTTATCATATCATTATCTATGACAAAACATTAACAAAATATAATATTTATGGTGAAATATTAGGGGGATGTCTTTTTTGTAATAACTAATTCACATCTCTCATCATCCAAGAACAAGTAAATTAAAAGATGTACCACTTAAACATTTTAAATTATACATTTTTACCTGGAACATCTTATTAAAATTTAATTTCAATAAAAATAAGGTCAATAACTTATTTTTATATTATGCATTTCAAGTCCTGATGTATCCTATCTCAATTCGTACTATCCCAATAGGTGGAGTAAAATAAACTAATGAAATTTGTAACATCCAACCCTATACATTTATACGGAAAGAGATTAGGTACCAATCACCTTAGAGGGTCTCCCTAGGGAACCAAATAACAGAGAAAAAGATAGGGGATTTACCAAATCACATGTGATGTTTTTCCATTAAACAAAAATCCTTCAATAGGACCACCATAATGAGAGAAGAAACAATATATGATACATATATAAAATAAACAATAATTAATAACACTATAAGAAAATATTATATTTACATTAGTGAAAAATATATTTTTAAATATTAAGGATTAGTGACCCAAAATAATGGACAATGATCCTATGAAGGAACCTTTATATCCTTCATAAGATAGTGACCACCGAGCTGTTATCACAATAAAAAATGACCATATTATCACTATTATCCACTAGAAATATTAGAAACCCCAATTAATCTACAACATTTCAAATACTGAATGTATATATACCAGGGATCAATTCTATGAGTTAGTCTGAAAAACAATTAGAAAATATAAAAATGAATCTCACGTACCCTAATTATTTAAGAATGCATTAACCCATAAATAATATAAATAATAAAAATGGATAAAATCAAATTATGTTTACAAATAAAAATTAACTTATTTTAATTAAAAATAATTTTTCAATTTCTTACACATATCATATATATATATAGTAGTCACATATGCATAAGGCCATGTGAGCCGAATGAAATCTCCATTTCTATTGAATATAGACATATTTTCCACCAATTCATCACATAGTGATAATTATTAGCCTAAATTTTTCTCATGAGCAAGTAGCATAAGACAAGTTTAAATACAATTTAACACATTCCAACCATTAATATCTGGTTTTTATTTATAAAAATTTCATATAAATAAATTATTCACCTTTTCTTTATGTATCCAACATGTTGTGATGATCACACAACCATAATCATTTTATGATAAAAATTGATGTTTTTATAACTATAATTGACCATGATACTTTTTTAAAAGTGATAAAGGAAAATAAAATTAGAAATGATATCCTTTTGGTTTTATAAAAAATGATGTGATAATTAATCCAATTAACTTCCAAAGGATAACATCTAACATGATGAATCAATTCATTATTTTACTAATCTAGATTCTATTTCCCATTCCTTCAACAAATACCAAAAAAGAAATTTATTTAAACATGATTGATCTAATTGATATAATATCTACAGTAGAATGAAGAATGACGATGGAGTAGGGTTTTCACCTTCACAAATCTGTATCAAATTGACTTCATTCAACTAGATGAGGGACCTGGAGGGAATAAAATCTCTAAAAACCCTTTAATGGGCACTGTGATTTTGAGATCCATTTTGGAGAAGGTGATACAAGAGGAATATATTTTTTAAGATTAAATGATTTTTTGAAATACATCAATGTGGTAACATAGTTAGTTCATAAAGTTAGTCAATCCTTCTTCCAAATATGTAAATTAATACTATGTTTAAAATATTTATGTTTAATTAATGATACATATTTTTTTATCACTAGTTTTCATTGAAATATCCCAAAAAATCCCCTCCTAACCACGTATAGTGTCATGGAGAAACAAGGTTTCCCCTAACCATGATTAAAAAATGGAAACTCAAAAACCTCTCTAAAAATTTCAAGCCAATCCAAAAACATCACAAAACTACACACAAACACTCCATTGAAAAAAAATGATATAAAAATACTAGTACTAGATAGTATGTGTGTAACATTATATACTATTTCCACATAGTACAACATGAACTGAAATCAGATATTTCAATTATTAAGACACATTAATAATAAATATAAATAACAACTTTATAGACTGATTTTCAAAGAGATTTAAAAATAATGACTCCATAGGATTTGATCATTTAAGGGGAAATAATATGAAAAATCATAACAATTACTTTTATAAAAAAAATCATAGTAATATAATAAAGTGAAGAAAATAAAAATTAATTTTAAAAAAGAAATCTATATGATAATATAAAATACCCTTTTTTAAAACACAACTATAAAATAAATCCAAAAAAACATATCCTTAAAAAACCTAAGTGTATTATATATGAAATATGAAATGAATGAATAAAATATAATCTTAAAAGAGAAAAACTTTTTATTAATTTCAAATAACCATTATGCAATACCTCACTTTAAGGAGAATGATAAATCATTCATCTATAAATAGGTCGACTTTAATTAAATTTTGAGATTTATTTATAAATATTAAAGGATAACATTTGATGGTAATTAAATAAATGTATATATTAAATAATTCTTATTTTAAGGAAATGTGAATTTTTCCTCAAATCAAATTTTTTTAGATAATTAAATAAATAAATATAATTCCCAAGAAAAGAAGATTGAAAATAATTATAATATTACTATATAAAATACAAATACTATCTGAATAAAAATAGTTAAAAATTAATCATTATGAATTATGAAAATAATGTCAGTCGAGAAAACCCCATAGAACTTAGGAGTCATTTTTATATAAACACATTGAAAGAGATAGCTTATAATTGAACATTAAATTCAATTAATAAATGATAATTCATGATATTATATATCCAATATGAGGTATAAATATATTTTAAATCAGATTTGTGGAATAAAACAATTGATCTTTTAAATATAAATAATTGAGATAAAACAACATTACTATAAATCATGCATTTCCAATTGTTCTCTAACAACCCTAATCCTTGTAAAAATATTATTACATTTAGGATTAAGGATGTTAGAGGCTATATTTTTAGATTCAAGAAATAATAGTTTCCTTATAATAGTTTTATGGTGATATTTGGGTTAAGTATCATTGAATACAAGAGGCTTTGGTTATAAAGAGTAGTGGGGTGGATGTGGGTCGATTATAATTGAGAGGTATGGAATTTATATAATATATAAAATTTAAATTCACTATAGAATGATAAAATGGGTAACATAATGAAAGATAATATATTGATTGATGTTTAGCTTTATCAAGCACATATTTTTGTACCTTTTTAACAATTTTAATGTCTTTATGACATATATTTATCCCTTTCACCATTTTTTGTTGTTTTCCTTGGTAAATAATTTCTACATATAAAATTTTAATTTAAGGAATAAAGAAAATGGATTGAATATATAATTTCTTCCTATGAACCCAAATATTGAATAATATTTTCTCTATTAAATAGGTATTTTCATGAAATAAATAATTTTTTTTATTAGCGCATGTATTGTGTCATATAGGTATATTGAAAAGGTGCATTTTGAAGAGAAAAACATTATTTAGGATAAAAATATCTATATTTTTTCCATCATTATAATTTATTCTATTATTAGATAAATAACAGTTTTAGGGATTTAAATTTAATCCAATGTTGAATTTTAACTTGTGATACCATAATTAATGAAAAAAATATATTTTGTTTTTAATTCGGGGTAAAATATGATTCAAAATGATAACAATAGGTTTTATAAATTCATTATTTTTTTAATTCAGTCATTTAAATCCATAATTAATTTTAAGAGAATTAATGTATTCTATATGTTTTAATTTTTAAAATATTTTCTGATGTAAAAAAACTATACGGTCTAATTAAACCTATATTTTTCACTATTGACCTAAAATGAAAATATAATCAAAAAATATAAAAAAATAAATTTCATAACATTATGAAATGTTGAATTAAAAAATATTTTTCTATTTACAAAATTATTATATTATATTTCTAAAAAAATTAAAATAAAATATTTAATCAATATATATTTTATTGAAAGAAACCCCTTTTAAAATGTTTACTGTTATTAATCAGTTTTTATGAATTTCCAATTGATTATTTTATTTTTATTTAATATTAGTTATGTTATTGTGAAATTTTTATAATAATATTCATCAAATATATCACAACATTTTTTAGTATGGTGTTATTTGTGAAACCAGTAATCATAAACATTATTTTTTTTAATGAAAGATATATTATAAAATATTTTGTATTTACATTCATTCAACAATAATGAAATTAAGTCCTATCAATTTTAATTACCACTATCTAATGAAATATTTAATGATGTCTATAATAAATACATGACTTGTGACTTTATTTGTAATGGCTTATCAATGATATAATATTAGGTAATACTTGGAAACTCATATATTTATATAGATTAAGATTATCATAATCTTGGGTTTCATCATATGGATTTATGTAAAATACTACAAATTTTTGGGGTTTCATGGCCTATATAATGAAATGCCAGTTTTTATAGATATTTCATAGCTTGAATAATTTTGATCAGTGATCATATGTATATTTGAGATATAAAATATGGTTTCTATAATTTGATAATTTCTATTCTATTTAATGATAGGAAATAAACTTTCAAAATTACATCTAATTCATATTGATGGATGAATAATAAAACTTGTATTCCCATAAAAATCATCCATGGGATAGAAAAATAATATGACAAGAAACAATATATGATAATAAAATAATCATGGTCCTAATTGAATGCTCTAAAAAGATCCAATATATATGAGAGTGCATTAATAAAAGTATAATAAATTTTTATTTTTGAACAAATGTACCATAATTATAACAATACACTTTATTGGTATTCATTACATTATTTATTCTGTTTTTCAATGGACATATTGGTTTTTAACGTCTATTATCATCTATAGATATCATGTTATGGAATTTTTTTACTAATGAAAAAACTCTTATAATTTAAAATAGTAGTAATTATTTTTTTTTCTTTTTCATTATCACACTTATATTCCTCTAAATAAAAAACACATTCTTGATGGAAACCCTTCTTGAAAATGAATATTTTATTAGTTCTCCTCTAGAAAGATATTTTGTTATTCCTCCCATATATTTTTCATGCAATAATCAATATTCTATTCCTACATGATATATTTAGTTAATGGTTTTACTAAAATTACATCTTCCCTGAGTTATATTTATAATAATAATAGTCCCAGATTTAATTACCATATTATGTGTATATAAAACATCCAATTCATAATTTTTAAATCGTCTTATTCCAAAAATATTTCAAAAAATTTAGTTTTTCCACTAATAAATTGTTGGATCATACAATTGTCTTGTACAAAATAAACATGAGGCATATATTGCTGATTGTCATTATTTTTTCTTCACTGATAATCATTAATTCCTCCTCCCACAATTAAAACTCAAATAATTCTCTATCAATTTAAATGTGAGGATTTTGAGTTGAATAATTAGTGATGAATAAATTTGTGAATTACTCACATTCTATTGGCTAAAATGTTTCCTCTTTTTTCATCTTCATAATGAAATTCCACCATTGGTCATCCCAACATTAAAAATTATAATCTCATAAAATTAATTTTTCATGGTTAATGACCTTGATTACAGAAAATTTCAAATCAATTATATTGATATATAGTTTTATAATCAGTGGGTCACAGTATTCATTATAAGATAGTGGATATTATTAGAAAAAATTATTGATTGTATGATTCTACTCCTTGGAGTTTTTGGGATATCAAAATTCTTTTTTATTACTCATATATAAGGATATTATTATCATAATGGATTGAAAAATAATTTCTATCACATTATATTCTTCATCAATACAATAATTTCATTTTCCATTGCATTAAATTTTATCTCATTTTCTCATGATCTAATTATTACATGAATAAGAAGAATATAACATATTAAAAAATTAACAAATACAAAATAGGGAAATATAATCATAGAATAATTATATCATAAATTCTGTGCATAATATAACATATAAATCACATGATTTTAAACAAGGATATACATTCTAAATTTTCTATATAGTTTTTAGTCTACATAAATTAAAATCCAGGATTATTTTTCATATAGAGTTAATAAATTAACAAGTCATATCCATTTGGAGTGTCTAACTAGGTTTGACTTCTTAGGCCCACTAATCTAGTAGTGAGTGTAAATCATGTGGATACTCAACCATTCTTTTTTAAGTGAATTCCATGAGTTTCAGTTATACTGGAAATGTATCCTTGTAAGGACCTGACCTTAAACATTACATAATCTTGAATTATGTTAATAATTCACATTGATGGTCTTTTTAGGTTTAGTGATCTAGAGAATTTAGTTATAACATATTCATGATATCATGAATATTACCAGTAGACTCATCAACTCACTAACCATTTTTTTCCAGAAAACAAAAACTCATTAAAACAAAACATGACATCGATTCATGTTTTAATATCATATAATTTCCATGATCCCAACCTTTAAACTATTCTTATTTATGTCATCTGAAAAACATTTCAAAACTATGGATTAATATAAAAACACATTAAGGGATGCATAAAAAAAAGAAAACTATTAGTCTTTAAATAACATGAATACCATGAATACTTTATTATAAAGTAATAATTTTCACGTTTATGAAGTAGTAAAGACACTTCAATAAAAAAATCTCATTTATTACCATTTTTGAACCCAAATATTACCACAATCCCCTAGAATGAAACATATAACATATAAAGGTAATTTGGGACATAAACATACTTAAATGGAAAAATCATACGGTCTCCCTCCACACATTTCACTAAATGTAATATACAAATTGATAACATCCAAACTTAATGCATTTGGAGGTTATAATGTAACAACCCATCCTTGGTTTATCACAGAACTGCCTATCATTTGGTTTCTCATGTAACCACTGGTAGCATGTCCAAGTACCATTATGAAATCATAAAATATAAAATATTGAAAATATCCATATTTCACTAATGAAATTTCATTTGTAATCACAAGATATCACCCCATGATATTGAGATACTAAATCCATTTAAAATCCATCTTCAATACCAAAACCCCCACAAATGAAAATAAGGGGTTTCTTTTTTCCTTTTAAAAACATAAGGCTTTTAGAGGAAGCTAAATATCGATTACAGCGATGGAGAGATCATTGTACTTGTATATTTTAAAAAAAATCATTTTTCCATTTAGTAAAATGCTACGTTGAAAAAATATTCCCTGGGAATGAAAGTAAAGTTAATAGGGTTTTATTATACACTATATAAAATAAGGAGGTATGTATTTTTGAAATATGCCTCAATGAAAAGTGATTGAAAAAATTTCCCTTAAAAATATCATTAAAAAATAGATTGATTATGTGTATTCACTATAATTACACATAAATAAATTATAAATACATTATATGATATCAAAATTTATATGTCAGATAATCATATCAAGATATAATAATGAGGTAGAAGTTTAACCCAATGAATGGAAAATCAGATATGATGTTCCCTTAAGAAAATTCACAGCCTAATGACATCAGATAAAAATTAAGAAAATGATTTGATGGTAGAGAAAAATGTTTCACATATTATGGACGTCCAATGGACAGAAATAAATATATATAATAGAATTTCAAAATATTCGAAAATGGAAATTGAAATACATAACAATAAAGATGTCTTTGAATAAAAGAGTACTGTGAATGGTTCCCTTACCTCATATGAGACAAGTCTTGTATGTTACATCTTCACTAAGAATAATAATCATAAGATTTTTTCAACATTATTAATAACCTTTTCCATTTCAATTTTAACATTTATATCACTTATTACATTGCAATAAAAATTTGTTAATTATTTGAGTTATATCAGACATTTTTTGATGTTCTAAAGTTGACTCAAAAATGAACTTAGTATAATTATAAATTGTTCTTTTTGTCAAAATATAATTATCTCTAGAATATTATTCAAATACATATATAATATATATCCATTATATATTTATTTATAATATTCCATAACATTTAGAGATATGAAATTGAATTCACCATTTATGGAGACGGTAAGTCGTACGTATGCATGAACACTACATTCAATTCTATTTTATATTTAATGTAATAAAAAATAATGATAAATAGTTATATTATAATTATAATATAATTTATATGGCTTATATGTTAAATAATTTTAAAATTCCATCATTTATACATTCCATGTGTAGCATGAACGAGTCATATCACTTTGAGGAGGTGGTAGTCTGCACTTCCTTAAATGTAATTATCATATTTATACAACATTAAAAGAAATAATTTATGTTATAAATGAGAATTAAATTAAAATATATATACAATAAATATCATATATATCATATATAGTTACAGTTCCATCATAATAGCCACCATGAAAGGTTGTAGGAGAAGATTGAACAATCATTGTCTCGTGAGGCATTAGTCTGTCGTCCATAGAAACATATTGTTTTATACCCACTAGAAAAAGGAGTGTATAAGTTTTGATTGAATCATTATAATAACTAAAACCTAGTAGATTTATGATATTGGTGTTGTTATGTTAATAAATAATAAAATGGTCATAGGGAGTGTAGAAGGAAAAATATTGTATTGAATCTTGATAGAATATGTTACCTCAAATAGAGTAACTTCTTTTCATTTGAGCCAAAGTGTTCTACTAGATTGCCTTATGCCTAGTGGAATACTTATAGAAGGAAAATAAGGATTTTGGGAGCTTATTTGGTAAGAATTTGGATAATCCATGGGGAATTATATATGTGAGTAATGGGGTAGAGTTGATGGCCTTTTATAAGGGTGGATAGGCTCTTTTTTATTGTTTTAATGTATTATTTTATTATAAAATTATTTTATGTTTTGAGAGGTAAAAAACTCATTAAGTTAGAATATAATATGAATATAAGTTTAAATAAAATCATCCAATAATAATTTTATTTGTTTTGGAAATATTTTAGTCTTTTCTTTTATATTTGACTGTTTCATTCTCTTACAGTTTTATCAATCAGTTAACACTTTCAGAAACAAAATTGATACCAAAACATAAAAAATATCGAATTAAATATTTATTAATTAAATTTTTTACATAAGATAATAATTTTTCTGAATATTATATATTGTTTTAATTTTATAATATTTAATACAATAATTTATATTTTAAAATATGAATAATGACAATTTTAATACTATTCATATCATGACTTTTTGAAACCCCATAACAACTTGATTTCATAGAGAAGTAATTATTCATACAAATATAAAATGTTACAATCATCCATATAATTCATCTATTACATAGAAATAACAAAAAAAAAATATTTTATTATTTATAATATCATTTATTTGATTCCGATAATAATGATGCAATAACTGCATCATTATTCTATCATAATTTTTTTAATATTTAGAAATTATAAATAAAATACCATGATTTATGAAATATTTTTATATTTCAAATGACTTTTATAGTCAAATTGATCAATTATATATCCCCATATAATTTTTACTAAATCATATATATTTATATAACATTTTCAATAACTTTAAATTAATTTTTATAAAATGTCATTTAAAGTTACAAGTGGCTCCATGCGGTCCCCAAATCGATTCTAGGATTTCCATGGTCGGACATATATCATCCAATATGTTCAGGACATGTTTTAGGTTTATTAAAAATTGTTATAATATTATTTTATAACCTTATTTACTAAATTTACCCTTTAACCATGGTAAATAATATATTTACTAACATTACTATTCATAACTCCTAATTATGAAAGTTACCTATTTACACAATTTAGACCTCGTAATTCCGAATATGGAATCCATTTTTTAACATTCAATAAAAAATGTTTCACAAATTAATTTTAAATTAATTCCAGTTGTCCGAACCAAAAAGCATGTTTTTAATTAGTTAATATCATCAAAAGATTAACAACGGTTCACGTCCAATGTTTAAGTAAAATTACTTACAGTGACCAAAATTAGACTAACTGATATAAATATAATTAATTACACATTAAATTAATTTAAAAGGAAAATATATTCATCTAAAAAAATTATATGAATAATCTATTTCAACTTTAAATGCAGTATTTTTCTATATTAATTAAAAATTTAACGTTATCATAAAAATATTAAAAATTTACACAAAGTAAATTTTGATGTCCACTTTATAAATAATATGTATTTTTTAGAATGGAATATATAAATGTGACATAAAATTTCCTAAAAAATTGGTCACCATCAAAAGGTGGTAAGTCAACCTTTTAAAGAATATTATAGTATTCTGTGTTTAAAATAGGATTCATTTTTATTTTAACCCAATAAATTTGTTGGATATGTGTGAAGACCTTTAATAATCATATCATTGTTTGTTTTGTTCATACCCTCCAATACAACGGCTATGTGATAAATATTATTTAATATAATAATACTATAATATTATTTTTTAGGTATAACTCAATGTTTTGTGCGACATAATATTTCAAAGAAAATTGATTTTGTGTGTTGAGTATGCTATCAAAAAATGTTTCATCATTAACATAAAATTAATATCTTATTCATAAAAATTAATAGATATTTAAAATTATTATTCTCTAAATACCTGAGTCATTACAATCCACATTCTCTTGTTTGGAGAGGGAAATAAATTAATAGATTACACACAATCACTATATTACCCAAACATCATGATGTTTTCCAATACATTGAATTATCCTTAAGGATTTCACTATAGTCATTTCATCATAATCCTAGAAAATAACTAAAATAGTCCTTAAAAGATTAAAAATCCCTACTATATCTCTATTGATTATATATGTTATCATAATGAAGAAGAAACATAAATCAAGAAACATAAATTTTAGAAAAAAAAATTTATATTTTCTTATTGTGATAAAAGAAATTTATATTCAAAAAATATTATCAAGATATTAAGATGGAAAACCGTTATATAAAAAACAAAATAATATAAATCATTATAATGAATAGTTGATAAGTATATAAATAATTTATATAGTAAATGTGTAATGGAATATAAACATATGATTATAGGAGGTAAATAATTTTATTATTTTGAAAATACATTTTTTTAATCCCAGTTTGAGAACATGGGGATAAAAAATTAATTTCATGTGATTTGAGGAGAAATTTAACAATTATAATATATAAATAATAATTTTCTTCCAAAATTAGAATATAAAATCTTGATTTAAATAATATGTGTTGATATAGATGAAAAATATATTATTTGGGGGGAATTTTAATTATTCATCACATCATCAAATTTTGTTATTAAAAAAATATAAATGTAATTAACATGAAAATAAAGATAAAATAAATTATGATATAATCATAATATACAATAGAATGATATCCTTAAACAATAATTATAATGTAATCTATAGGACTCGTGAATATAAGTTCTGTTAATATTCCCCTTTACTACTGATGATACGTTTTAATAATAACTCTTTTGATGAGAGATAATAAAATTAAACCTTAAATGCTTTGAATAAAATAAATTTTTTGATATTTTTGGTAAAATAGAGTGTATAATTACTATATATAAAAAATATGTGCAAAAAAGATTTCACAGAGAAATGAAATTGAGATGAATCACCCCTACCTTAAATCACACTTAACAAAACATTCTTTGACCTAATTACTCATCTGAAATTCCATAAATAAGGGTTATGTATTTTATTGGAGGTATTTCGAGAACCCAATGCATCTAGGATGTTTTAGGTAGTTTTATTGTAACATTTTTGTAGTCTTATATCAAATCTGAGAGTATTCAGTTGTCAATAGAAGCAGGGTGGTGATAAAGCCTTTTATAAGGCAGAGAAATACAATTATAGTAATATATTAAATATAAAGTCAATATTCATTTGTCAAATTTAATCAATAATTTCAAATATTGTATTGAATATATTATCTTATTAGTAACTCATTAACAAAAAAAATTCACACATGTTTTTAAGCCTTTTATAGATAAATTTTTTCACATTTACCATTTTTTATTTTAATTTCAAAATTTAAAATTTCATAAGTAAATTAATTTTAATGAATAAAATAAATTAGTTATTAAAAAATACATTGTACCAAATTATCTCTAAAATGAAATCAATTTATTCATATAAAAAATAATTATTAAATTTAAAATTACATTATTTAACTCCTAAAATGAATTTTATTAAAATAGTTTTTTATCTGTAAAAATAATTCATATGATAAAATTATATATTTTTTTATTTCAATAACATTAATATATTATGTTTTATAACATTAGGTTTTATATTTCTAAATACCCAAACCATAATAAAATTTTACCTTATGATATAATATGTAAATAAACTATTGAAAATAATTTTCTATAATAAAATATTACATATGTTTTATAATGTTATACCTTTGTTATATGAATTCTAAACATTAAGTTTAAATTCGTAATTACACTCTGTGAATAAATTCATAGTCATAATAGTTTTAAAATATTTTTTTAAACATAATTATTAAAATAATAATATATCTTAAAGATTGAGTAAAATTGTATTTTAAACTACTGACCAAAAAATAATTTCATTTTGAAATAATATCAAAATCCGATATAAGTTAATTTTTTAAATACCCACACAGATATATATCTATAAATTTGGTAACTATATTACATTTCATTAAGATAAAAGTAATCAAAACTCGAACGAACAACGTATTGGTAAACCAGAAACATAGATTAATCATGAACTTCATGAGAAACATAAAATGAAGAAAAATAATTTTCATTAGGAATTGCATTTTTTCACATTGTATAACTCAAAAAATCAATCATGAAATATGACATGGATTTTTGGGGAAATTAAATCATAAGAAATAGGTGAGATAAAATGCATAAAATGGAATAAGTACAACATGTGATATCAATAAATAATAAATATTCAACATGGAATGGTAAATTACAAAAAAACATTCAATTTAGTTGATATACTGAGAAAATTCATAATACCATACTTATGAACATTAATGATATATCATAAAGATAGTTACTAACAAGATCTATCCAGACTAACGCATAAATATGTGGGTAGGATCCCATCTGATTTGGCCCACTAATTCACCTTGTAAGACATTTCGAGGCATCGTGGGGTTAGAGAGAGCCCCACCAATAACATATTAATTTTATATATTTCTTCATATGAAGGGGAGAAACATAAAGAACCTATATATTAATATTTAAAAAGTATCATAAAGAATATATCAATTTTATGCAATTACTAAACATAACCACAATCCATCTTGGGTAATATAATGAATTGTATCAAAATATCACATCCACAATCAAGTTAATCATAAAACACCCAAAGAAGGAATGAGGATGATAAAAATTAAACATTTCATTAGTTTATCGTAAGTAAAATATTTATTTGATGACTTTGATGATATAAATTCTATAGAAATATCTTAACTATATTGTTTTTTTTGGAAAATATCATTTTCAATTGGAAATTAATTTTTAAAATACTTAATATTTTCAAAATAATTTTCATTGAAAAGGACATCGATAAATAATATTTTATAAAAAACTTTGAAAAAAAATTATTTAAAATTTCTTTTTGAAATTTCACATGATGATTCAAATAAATGAAGGTCATGATGGTGGGTAATCTGTACACATTTTATATGTAAAAAAGAACATTTTTTCACTAAGAAATGTTTTGAAAAGTTCCTTGTTCAAAAAACATCAAGAAGATTCATTTATAAATATTTTTTAAAAATTATAAATGGGTTGAAAAATATATTTTAAATCACATAAATAACATTCAATACATTTTTTAAAACTTTTCTATAAAAAAATTTTTTGGAAGAAATTTGGTTTCTAATTGAAGTGTGAAATAAATTAAGTTATTACTATAAAAATTCAATTAATTTAAGAACTAATTAGAGAGAAAATGGTATTATTACATAAAAAAATAATGAATAAAATGTTTATAATAATTCAATATTTGTTTGTTATAAAGTGATAAAATAATTTCTTTTATCTAATATTGCTAAATAAAAATTCTCAATTACAACAATATTGGGAAATAAACCCAAACAAAGATAAAAATATTAGTGAGAATTGATAGAGGAATCAATTATTTATACCAAATGTAAATACAAATAAATATTTTAAAAAAAACATGGTATCAAAATGTAATTGTACACATAATCTTATTACAACATAATTAATGAAGTATATGTTTAACCCTATGAATGGATATAGAGTTATGAAATCCATTAAATTGTGTCCAAATCATAATGTAAATCCATTATCTTTTAGATTAATAAAATTTTTCAATATTTACTTCATTAAGATCCATTTCCATTTCTATTATTCTATTTATTTTTAATAATAAAATTTTGAATATATTATCTTAAACAATATTATTTTTAAATTATGTGTTTCAATGGCACTTGGCTTACATGTCAGAAGTGAACTTGGAAGAAGAATAATGGGCTAAAAAATTATTAAATATAATCAATAATAATATTCATTATATAGTTATCATATTTATACATAAATGTAGCATTTAAAACTAGTCATGAATTATGATTATGAAAAATGACAAATGTGATGATCATGACAGGGTTGGTCATACATCTAAATAAGTAGATTTTATACTATTAAACGATCATTATTGGATATTGGTATGTAGTAAATTATCTTTCCATAAGTTTAATAATATCATGATTATCATATAATAGACTTATATATATATATATCACCCATGTTTTGTGGTGGGTAAAAGAGAGTCATGTCGCTTCACTAAGGCGGTAGTCCACACATCTATGAATGATGTTATCATCTTTAACTGAGTGAAACGGTATGAATCAAAATGACATAATATCGTTCCAAAATCATAAATACATCATTATTATAATAACTGTTTCATTTATATCACATGTAATCACTATACATATCTTTATCACCTTCTAATTAAAGAGATAGTGATAATAGAATCACATCACTTTACGAGGATATAGTTCTCTGTACACACGAGAGATGTTATCATATCCATAACAGAATGTAATATAATAAAGTAAGTTATTCAATAATAACTGATGATTTATATTTATGTTAGAAATATCATATATAAAATTTATATCCATCATCATACTCAACCATGTGAGGTGTTAATGAATAATAAAATTAAAATTGTTTGTGAGGAGATAGCATGTGATCTACAAAAAATTATTGTTTCCTAAAAAATTTATTGGAAGTGGAGAAGGTCTTAGATCAGGAACTTGTTATAAAAAGAATCCATCTATATGAAATATAATGGTTTTATAATATAAACATTGGTTAATAATAATTTATGGAGTTGGATGAAGAAATAGAATAAATATTCTCATTGAATAACATTATCTCTTCTTTGGGTATCATCCTTTGGTTTATTCCAAAGCATTATTAGGTTAAATTTATGACAAACATATGAGTTCATAGACTATATTAGGTTATTTGTGATGTTATTTTGAAATTTAATGGTACAAAAATTGTTTTTATAAAGTAACTATGAGAGAATAGGGGTGACCTTTATGTGAGGTGAGTGGAACCCTTATATGGTTTTGAAAAGAATATATCATATCCACATTTTAATAATGAAATATTCCCCCAAAATATGATATTATATAACCTTAAATAGATAAGTTATAAATATTTCTATAATACTGGTGTTTTATAATATTTATAGACATTTATAAACCATATAATCATTGTGTATCCCATAGTTAAATCATTTTTAACCTTTACCATAGGATTTTTTTATTGTATTTACTATACATTTTGTTTAGGAATTAATATTAAATTCTAATAGATTATAAATTATTATTATTAAAAATATTTAATCTTTTTTTTCAAATTAAATTTTAATAATTTGAAAACTGTAATATAAAATTAATCTCACAATTGAAACAAGAGAGTGGATTTTTAATGTGAACATGTTCAAATGGTTACAAAGTTTTTACATCATTATTAGATATTAAAATTTTAAAAATATCTGTTATTGTATTATATTATATATAAATATTATATTTTTAAATTAAACACAATTTAAATGTAATTTATCATTATAAATTACATAAATTAAAATGATGTTTTAAATTAAAATTCTTTATTTCATAATATGCATAAAAAAATTCAGAATAAGCCCAGAAATTCACCATAAGATAAATGTGTTAGTATGATTTCTAAAAGTAGTATATTTTTTTCAAATAAAATTTATAAATGTGATGAAAAATTCACATATTTTTTTCAAATCGTGACAAAACCACCTTTCAAAAAAATTTCAATTTTTCCAAAACCATTCATTTCATTAAAATGATTTTTATAATATTCATAATTAATACATAATAAATTAATTTTTGAAAAAAATTGAAACTAAATACTTTTATTAAATTATTCAATACATTTCAAATAGTATTGCGATAAAAAAATAGATAACTACTAAAAAATAATAATAGTTTATCTGATTCCAAAGATGCAATTGTTATCTAATTTACATTATTCATATAAATTACCAGATTATCTCAACCTCTATATCTCAAAATTCTGAAGATTTTAAGGGTCATTATTCCCCCAATTATATATCTTCCTATGACATTAACTTTTTATAAGATAATTTTTCATGGTCATCCATACCATTCATCATATTGTCTTAAATACTTAATTAAATTTTATTATAGTACATTACTTTTAGATTACATAATTATTATGATGATAATATCATAAATAAAATACTTTTATGCTATTATTATGGTTCCAAATGAAAAATAATATCAATAATACCACTTATTTAGTTTCAATAATATAAAATCATCCTATATCCCTTATCTTCATTTAAGGTATATTCAGTTAATTCTCGGGACAATGATTTTCATCGTTCCCTATATTCTTATAGATAAATCATCATAGATTGGAAAAAAAATTATTACCCATTAAATATCAAGAACAGTATACATTCTCTGTGCACTTATATAAAACTCTGATTTATTTTTATAATGTACTTTTCTATATCATTCCCCGATTATCACATGTGGGAAAATTTACCTTTCCATTATTCCATTTATCCTTATTTTTCTCCCCCATTTTCTTCATATCATTCTACCCATTGGATCCAAATGAAATAATGAACTCTTCATTTTTCTTATTAGTACATGATATTATATCCTGAGATTATTAAAACTTATTGGAAACTAGTTTCTATCAAAATATTGGCTTAATCACATCAAAGTATAAATCATTCTTCATATTCATATTAAAAAAACTGATATATCTCACATTATTCATGCTAGGGTCCATTTTTAAATGATAACATAAACTATATTAGATCATATCATTGTCAAACCAAATGTATAATCCCAAAAGTAGTGAAATACATAACATAAATTGAAAAAAATGATTATCTAATATCATAATAATAAAAACGGTTTATTTGAGGATATCTAAATTTTTAAATCCTTCATAAATTTTTTTAAATAAAATATTACTTATCCTAGTAATATATCTATGGAGTGTAAAACAATTTTTGACCTAAGACATGATTTCTTCCACCTTGTGTGAATTGATTCAAGCTCAGTGTTCCCTATTAAGAATTATTAGCACTAGGTACCTCTATTCTAGATCCTTATCCACCTGTAGTATCCAAAAAGGTATGTATTTATAATTAAGACAACATAATATATTCCTTAACAAAACCTTATGATTTTATTCTATATTTATCGTAAAAAATTATCATTTGGATATGTTATTTAATATATGATTCCATAATGCTAGTTTATAAGGTTTCTATTGATATTCCTCTTATAGAAAATAAATTTCCCCACACCCTAGTCTTTTAGATCATGTGGTTTCATTAATACATTGGAATACGATACCAAGAATCGCTACTTGATAGAATGAATATTTTATTTTTATTAGTAAACTAGATACACATATACATCCCATATTACATTGAAAACTTATAATTAAATATTATATTTTTATTTTAGAGTTACATTATTTACCTTATTATATCCCTTCATATCAATCATAAAATATATCATAGTTTATTGGAGAAATATAACATTAGATAGAGGTTTTCTTGAATTCTTAGTTTTGTAATGAGTATTGAAGAATCTATGAATAAACAAAGAAGATTCAATATATCAAGGAAAATTGATAAAACACATTCCATTTAATTATTAAATGGAGAATAATATGGGAGATATAAATAATGATTGAAAATCCATATAAATTCTCACATAATCCAAAAACATATCCATATATATTCTAAATGATTTAATAATTACATGGACATCAATATTTTGTCTCATAATGTGGTGTTTGATAATATAGAACAACTAAAATGTCATGCTTTTTCATTAAGAAATTTACTATTACGACCTATCCTCCAAATTATATAAATATGTGGGTAGAAACCCATCTAATTTCATAAACATATTTCCCACTTGAGAACTATCAATGTACTGATGGGCTATATGGTTCTCAACCCATCACATACAACATCTGATGGATTATTCAATTGATGTAGAGAAACATAAAAAACATAACCATTTATATTGAAAAACTAGAATATTAAATTTCAATAATTTCCCCTATCAATAAACATAACCATAAACTGTCCTTAGTAATATAGTGAATGGTATGAAAATCTCATTACCATAGTCAGAATAATAAAGAGGCATACAATGAATGAATAAGGAGGATGTCAATAAAATATATCCTCATCGGATTATAAATATTATAATGGGTTGATTTCATTAAATAATCTAAATACAATAAAAACATAATTAAAATCCTTCATGAATATGAACTCATTTTCATTTTGAAAGTCACATTTTAAATCATAAATTATTAAAAAAACATCTTGTTGGTCGGGGTGGAAACTCTTAAGGGTGGTGAATTGATTTACTATGTAAAATTTCACTTACAAAAGTATGATAAAATCACCAAATATGAAACAGCCCAATTAATTAATGCAGTAGAGATATAAATGTTCAATTGGTCAATAGGTTTCTAAAATGTTGACTAGTCCATCGTGGAATCAGATTAAAACACTTCTCTAATTTTTGAAACTAGTTTACTAAATTATACACATATACGCAACAACAAAAACTAACTATCAGAGTGAATGTAAAACTATTTTTTGTTTTGAAGTGACAGGAATTAAAATATAGAAAAAACAGAGTATTAAAAAATATAGTACACAATAGAGTTAAACAATCGGTTGAGTCCCAAGACATTACTTAATCCTCTCCACATGGTGATCACCCAACACAAAGTAGTTTATATATACAATAAACATGATACACATTCTGTATCAGGATTTACAATAGTTTCCACAAATTTTCTAGGTCTCATACACTCTACCACTATTCATTGGGGAAAAAACACACAACCAGGCCATAGACATCCTCATCCGATTACATGTGAGAAAAAAGTGTATGAAATGTTTAGTATGATGATTTCTTATATCCTCCAATTCAATCACAAGAGACAGTTTGTGTATCATCTAACACACATCTCAAAAATCTAAGATAATAAACAAAATAGTGAAAATCTAAAAAAAATTGAGTTTAGAAGGCTCTTGGTGTTTTCAAATCAGCTCCTGACCCTTTGGAGTGAGGAAATTTCATTTCATGTCTTTCTCTGGAAGATGTCTCCCAAATAGAGTGTCGCAACTCCAGTTTCTAGCTCTTAAGTGATGACTTGTTCTGGATTCTGGTTTGAAAGAGACTTAATAAAGCACTGAAGACAGTCTTCATTTTCTTCTCCCAAATGATATTTATGAAGCTCTTGGGCTCACAATGTAAAAGCTAGCGTGTTCTCTTTGTTCTTTATGTTAGTCTTGTAAAATTTCTCTCACTCATGAAACCCTCATCTTCTCTTCATTGGTCTTTTATTTTATTTTTTAGGTCCAAAAATAGGAATAATGAAATCATATACGGTCTAATCCATACCACGTACTTTCTCCAGATACAGTCTCTTGATATATCTGCAGTCAACATTAATTAATGTCAAAATCATTAAATTTTAAAAAAATAATCATTAGAATAATCAGAAGAAATTTAAAAATGTATGGAGTAGAAGAGTGGGTATCGGTAAAATGGTAGTAGAGACCTTCTTAATGGTAGGGATTATAAGTAGGCTTGATATGTAGGTTTTATCGGTTGGCTTTATCGGTTGGATTCATCGGTTGGCTTAATCGGTAGGGTTCATCGGTATCCTTGTTGTCATAACATTACAATAGTAGCCTTTTAGCAGTAGACACATAGCGGTGAGCTTATATTGATAACTCAGTGGTAAGGAATCTTTTTTGGTATCTTCTATTGGTAACCTCTAGAGGAATCCTCTATCTGTTACCTCTTTCAGTAACCTCTAGTGGTAACCTCTATCTATAACCTCTAGTGGTAACCTTCCAGTGATAACCTCAATCGGTAACCTCTTACATAGAGAAATATTTCACTATAATCATAATTGAGAAATCAGTGATATTAAGAATACCTAGTTATTACATGATAGAAACTATAAATATTAGTGAAACACGATTATCATATAAAAGAAACATGATTTGGGATTATCAAAATAGGGGACTCCAACAATCTCCCAATTTTTGATAATCACAAACTCTGTTAGTGAAATATATATTTATGAATTTTTCAATCAAAGTTATGAAAATTTCCTAATCTCATCTGAGGTGTTAGTATACATATATTATGTATCAGCTATTGAAATAACATAAAATTGCACCATGTTTATTGTTAAAAATATATCAGATCATATATTCAATGGCTCTAGTATTAATACTTCTACCCCTTTGTGATTATAAAAATAAGTTAACGAAAAAAAGGAGAAAAAAGAATATTTTTTTATTAATGAAATAAGTTTATAATATATAAAATGATTAAAAATTTCCCTATCAACAAAGAAAAACCACATTCAATCTAAATCAGAGACATCCAAGGGAGCTTTGTTTATGAGAGGTGAGGAGGAATGTTCAGAAGATGGAGGTGCAGCCCTTGGTATGGTAGTGAGCAAGGTTGGAGGAGCTATTACCGAAGCATCTGTAGACCTATAAGGAGTATATCTCAGTGGAATCAAAGGTGTCAAGCTTCTGATGGCTTGTGCAAGATTCCTCAATGTGGAAGCCCGGGTAGAGCCTATACAAGTAGAGGAATAAGTTATGGCTGTTGGAATAATAATGGGAGTGTAGTCCACATAGAGGAAGGGAAAAATGATATACCTAAAATCCCAAATGAGGATCCCTCATCTTACCATAGATGCAATGAAATCATCATTATTCTCCATAAACGTTTCCAAAGTATGAGTAAAATCTCTAAGCCTGCATACATTATCCATTAAATCCTGAGTGACAGGTGGGATAATCAATTTCTTCAACAGTAGCTTGAAGTGACCACCCATCTGATGCTTATTGTAAAACATTTTATGATAGGAGTCAAATTTCTCATTGATGGACTTTTGATATAGGGAATCCTCCTTCAAGTAATATCCATCACGTTTATGAATGTATTTGGTAGTGTAAATGACATGAGTGATAGGATGAGGGTCTAATGTACATTCAGAAAAGATCTTCTCAACGTTTTCTCCAAAAAATGATCTGAAAACATTTATATTAATATGAGGAGAGGATGATGAGGATGTAGAGGCACATAAAGGTTCCTTGGTAAAAGCTGCAGTTTCCTTAATATACTTGGTCATTTAACTGATCATCCTCTTCATATCATCATCCTGACCACTCACATCTGTATCCATATACTTATTAATGACCTCAAAAACAGTCACCATCTACTGAAAAAAGCTCCTAACAAACTTTATATCATTTCCCACTTGAGATCATGAAACCATTTATGAGTATAAATTCATAATCGACTATTTTATTTACTCCACATATTTTTTCAAGGTTCTAACTTGACTCTGGAATTCCTTCACTTCATGTAGCAAGATGGAGTCGAAGGTAGAGATTATTCATTCTAAGAAGATGTCACAACCTTTTGAGGAAGAGACACAATTCCCTATATCCTAGTGGGTCTCTTATCTTTGTGTCTCTTCAAATATAATTTTAATGACTCCAAGTCATCATAATTAACATAATTATGAGGTTGATGAACCACCAGTTGCACAATAATGTTATTTAAAACAGAATGAACTAAAGGTCTTTTGTATGGTTTGTCATCTTCTAAATCATCATAGTCTAAGCCCTAAACCATGAATTTTGGGTCATCTTATCATTAATTTTTTTCACAAGAAACTAAAAATGAACCTATGCAAACAGGTTCCTCCCCCTCAATTGGAGTGTCCTCCAAGTAAAATATATTCACTTCTTCCATTCCTCTTTGATCAAAAGCATCAATATGAGAGTCCAATACTATTTATTCTACAGGATCTTCAACCACAAACATAGAAATTTCAGTTCCAACCAACTCAACATCATTTTCCTCTTCACTCTGTCCTGCTTCTGTATATCGTATCAATGGACTAAGAATTATGATTTCCTCTTCACATTCATCAACATTTGTCTCAATTTCTTCATGGCCAAATTTTTCTTCATCCTCCTCCACTTAGGTCATTCCAATAGTAATGTCTCTTAAGTCATTCCCTTCACCTTCTTCTTCAGTGGTTTCCCCATCATCATTGTCCCTTAAGACAATCTCTCATTTGGGTAATCTCTTTGGCGGGCTAGGCTTAGTATAAGATATCGTAACAATTTTGGGGCTTAATGGAATTTAAGGATCACTTCTGTCATCAATAGGAGAATCCTCTCAATCTTTCACAACAAGAGCCACCTCATCTTAATTTGAGTACACTTACTCCACTTTATTAGTCATTAAACCTGGATCAATATTATTCATTGGCCTAGTAGGATTGGTAATAGGATTGAATTCTTCATATAGTTTAGCCCCATCATTCACCCACTCACTTTTATAAGGGTTCCAGTTTATTTTCAAAAACATG
Organism: Viscum album; assembly: GCA_963277665.1. Classification (NCBI taxonomy): domain Eukaryota; kingdom Viridiplantae; phylum Streptophyta; class Magnoliopsida; order Santalales; family Viscaceae; genus Viscum; species Viscum album. Next base: position 138,825,051 of record OY728139.1, read on the forward strand.
AAAATCATTTGCGTAATTCAGAAGTTTTCCCTTAAATCTATGATTTCATTTATATTTCCAACCAAACATTTTAATTTTAACATTAATGATATCAACATGTCATGAATAATTCATTTTATTTGGAAGTAGTATTTTTCATGTCCTCTAACTAAATCATCAACAACATGAAAAATTTATCCTTTGTCCATGATTTAATAAATAAAACAAAAATATGTATTCATACTTCAATGTATCAAAGTCCCCTCTCCTAGGACTCAAGACATATTGAAAAATTAAAATAGTAATATATTTTCCCCATTTATCTTAGCATCTATCAGCTTCATAGGTATTACATTCCCTGTATGTTTGGCCAGATCCTAATCAAAGTAGAAATACTCACTAGTGGGAGTTATTACTCAAGAGTAGTTTTCAAATATTCCTTCATGCGGGAAACATAATAATTCATCCCATTCAATAGAAGAGAGGCTCACACTTATATCATTTAACATTGAAATCATTCAGATCTCTTCATTAGACTATTCAAACATCAGAAACTCATAAAATTCCATTACTAGTTTTAGGTAATATGGTATATTGTTATTTGAAAAACATTCTACACAATCCTAATTTTTGAGTGCCTTTAGAATGAGAGACCTACTAGACAACAACTAATCCAAACATATTTCCTTTTCAACCATGATTTCCCACCTCAAAAAATGAGGATTGATCAGCTTCACCACAACCTTTCTTCTATTAATAGACACATTTCGTGGTCTATTAGGGTTCGATGCATCTCAATAATCAACAACCATCATTCTCTTTAGTATTTCCATTATGATATAATGTGGTTCAAGGGATTTAGCTGAAGGATAGGTCAAAATCAAATGTTGAAAATGGTTCGGAAGAGGATTTTTGAGGATCGAAATGTGGCATGTACTTTGTTTTTAATCCTTTAGGGATCAAAAAACAAATCAAGTAAAAGAAATAAATTTGATTAAAACATTTCATATTCTAGTAGATAAAATTTATGTCTTGTACCTATGTAAGGTCTAATATTGATATAGCGCAAATGGTGAGGTCTGATAGTGAGGTCCTAACGGTGATGTTTAACGGTGAGGTACAACGGTCAGTTCTGATGGTGAGGTAAAAATTGTGAGGTCTAATAGTGAGGTTTCGAAACTGTGAGGTAGAACACAAAGGTGTCCTAACGGTGAGGTCTCTTGGTGAGGTGTCTTAATGGTGAGGTTCAATGGTGAGGTTTCATAATTGTGAGGTCTAACTGTGAGGTGTCTAAATAGTGAGGTCGAACGGGGAGGTTTCCTAACGGTGAGGTCAAACAGTGAGGTGTCTAAACGGTGAGGTTCAATGCAGAGGTGTCCCAAAAGTTAGGCCCAATTGTTAGGTGTCCTAACATATCAATTTAACATACCCAACTATTGTTTGAAATAATTTAACCTCTCAGAATTCAAAGAATGTTAGAATATACTATCCAATTGATGTTTAGTGAAAATGAATTAAAGAGTGATATCACATCATTGATAATGATATCTCCATAAGTGATGTATTACATTAATATACTTTTTCCTAGCATGTGATACTGTATTTTGAGAGATATTAACAACACTTGTAATATCATAGTTTATATATACATGATTGAAATGATATCCATAGTCCAGTAATGTGTGTTTCAACCACAAAATTTGAGCAGAACAACTACCAACAACTATATATTCTTCTTTCACAGTAGATAATGAAAAATAATTTTTTTCTTACTGAACCATGATACTAGTGACTTGAAAAAAATGTGTCATGTTCCAGAAGTTCACATTCTATATATCTTGCAACTATAAAAGTCCGTATCTGAATAAGTTATCAAATAAAATAGTTGTCCTCTTGGATAAAATACAATTAAATTGATAGTATAATTGAGATATTTAGAAATCATTTTAAAATAAGTAAAATGAGATTCCTTGGGATTTTCTTGAAAACTAGAACACTTGCAGACAATGAACATTTTATCAAATCAGTAATAAGTAAGGTAGAGTAGACTACCAATCATACCTCTGTAATTGGTTTGATCCACTGGTTAACCCTTTTCATCAACATCCAACATTCTTATGGTACTCATAGGTGTATAACTAACTTTGTTACTATCCAAACAAAAATGTTTCAAAAATATCCTTAGTATATATAGTAAGATTTAATAGAAGGCCATTTTTATTTTTTAAAATTTTGAAATCAAAGGAAAAATTTATTTTCCCCCATTAAAATCATTCCAAATACATCTTGCATCGTCTTTTAAAAATTAGTACATAAAGAATTTGTGATGGATACAAAAATAATATCAACTACATAAATTTTTACTATTAAAACATCATTGGAAATCCTTTTAATAAAAAGAAGGATAAATTATTTATATATTAAAACCTTTTTAAATTAGAAACGAATTGAGTTAATCATACAGAACTCAAGGAGTTTTTTAAAGACCATATAATGATTTTGAATATTTAAAAACATGATTTGAAAACTATGGATTTATAAATCCTGGGGGGTTTTCAAAAAACACATCCTCAACTATATACCCATTTAGAAATTCACTTTTGACGTCCATTTGATAGAGTTTGAAATTCAGATAAGTTGTATAAGAAAGTAGTATCCTAATGGATTACAGTCTAGCTAGAGGTTAAAAGGATTCCTCGTAGTATATTCCTTCTTCATGACTATATCATGGTGAAAATAATCTATCCTTGTTTCTATCTATATTTCTAGACTCATCAAATTTGATTCTAAACACCCATTTAGTGGATATGGTAAAAGTTTCCTATGGTCATTCTATTAATTCCCAGTCACTCTTTCTTTCAAGCTGATTTATTTCATCGTGCATACTTATCAAAAAAAATTCTTCATTGATAGGATCATTATTTTTTTTGGGTTCATGTTGTGAATGAAAAGATTGATGGTAAATTTGGATTCCTAGAGAAGCACTATTTTGCGTCCCTATATTTATATAACCTACTACAATATTGAAAGGATGATTCATGAATTTTCTAATACCTCTAGAAAGGGTTGGAATAGACTCCTCATGGTTATGTACAAGTTCATATTCAACATTCTAAAATTCAAAATAAAATCTAGAACTAGTGGTTTTCACTGGGCGTTCAATGTTTTTATCACCATGAACTAGAATTGACCAATATTACTCAAGATATTCAAGAGATGTTTTAGGTTCATCTGGACCGGTCTCATCAAATTTGACATGAACTGATTGTTCCAATCATTTAGTTCTCTTGTTGAGTACTCTATTGGTTTTACTAAAGATTGAGTAATCTAGAAAAATTCAATCTTCAATTTTGGAATCTAATTTTTCATGATATCCAATGTGTTAAGAATAGATACTTTGCAACCAAAAACTCTAAAGTAATTAATATTATAATTTCATTAATTACATAACTCATTAGGTGACTTCTTATGAATAGGTATAATCAAAACACTATTTATGATGTAACCAGCTATATTAACAGCTTCATCCAAAAAAATAGATAGGCGGGGTATACTCATTAAGAATAGTCAGGGAAATGCCTTGAAGTGTCCTATTTCTACGTTGTAGAACATGATTTTTTTTGATGTGTTCTAGGATCAAATAAATTGTGGTTATAAACATTATTTGTTCTTAAAGATCCAAACTCTTGATTTTCAAACTCACAGCCATGATCACTTCTCAATGTCTTATTTCTAATTCCACTAAGATTTACAATAGACATGGAATATTTAATGAATTAAGAACATGATTCACATTTGATATCTATAAAGTATACCCAAGTGTATCTATAAAAATCATCTAGATGAACATAGACATTGTGATTCTCATTTAAACATGAAAGTCTTGATGGTCAAACCAAATCCATGGGATCCCAATCAAGTTGTTGAGAAGTTAAACCTATTTGTTTTGATTGAAAGAAATATTTTGTTGTTTTCCCTTTGGATAATGATTTCAAACTATCTTATGTGGGAATTAAAATTCAGGTAACTATCAAACTAACCCTTTCCTAGTCAGTTTCCTAAGTGAGTGAACATTGTAGTGTCCAAATATTTTTTTCCATAAACAAGATGCATTATGAAAATCATTTAAATGAGAAACATTTTTATTATCTAAAGTGTTAAAATCAATAGTATATACAATCTCATTTTAAAGATTAGTGAATATTAAATCATTTGGAGAACTAAAAACATTGCGTGCATCATTCTCAAAGTTAACATTAAATCTATAATCACACTACTGAGATATACTATGTAGATTGTAGTTAACCCATCAATAAAAAGTACTTTTGAAATTAATACAGTATTAGGGTTACCAATCTGGTCAAAGATGAAGATATTCCATTTAGCATTATCACAAAATATAAAATATCCCCCATCAACATTGATTATGATTTTGAAGCATGAATAGTCTAATGTCATATGTTTTGAACATCCACTGTCCAAATACCATAAGGTTTTATAGGAGCACTTTGAACTGTTTTCCATCCAAATAGATTATACATAGGGTAACTTTGGTACCAAGATTTTCATAGCTCCAGAGAGGTTAACACGTTAGACTTTGGGAACCCATATTTATCTTATAGTCTTCCTATAATAAACATATATATTATGAGACATGAAAATTTTGTTACATCCTTTAGAATTTCTTTTGGAAAAATATGGTCCAGAACATGAACTAGCAGTGAAGTGTCCAGATTTTGGGACAAATTTTTTCTTAATAATCCTTCTCTGTCGTGGTGGATATCCTAAACCAAATAAGTATTTTAGAGAAATTTGTTTCCCTTGAAACTGGGTTATGTTATCTTCATTAAACATATTAATATCACTTTTCAATTACTCAATTTGTAATTTAAGGTTGGTATTTTCATCTAGTATCTGAAAAAACATTCATCTTCAATATCTAAATTACACTTATAAATGGAATTTCAAGCATGTAGTTTTTTCAAAATTATAATTATCCTTTAGTTCATTAAATTTATACTTACACATTCCACATTATTCAAATAGTTCATCTCGAGTCATATTTTCATCATTATTGGATTCACTCTCATTCCTATAATAGTAAGCCTTATGTATGAGGAATTTGATTGTTACTTTATATGTTTCTTTCATGAAACACGGGTTTTCATGATTGTTCATTTCAATATCAGAATTTTCAGGTCCACTGGATATGTCTTCTGAAGAACTCCAAGTATATTTCATATCCTTTTAATATCCCTTTCCCTTGTATTCATATTTATTTTTAATATTCAACTTGGGAAAATGAGCCTTTACATGACCTTTTTGATTACACTCTTAACTGATTATCTCATTTGTGTTTTTGTTATATTTTATGTTCTTTTTACGATTTCCGTTACTATCAATCCTTCCTTTTTATTTTTAATTTCAAAATAACATCCTATTTTGGTATATCTTTATGAATCATCTAGCAAGATGATCCATCTTATCATCGCTGTCAGAATATGAATCATCACAAGTAGAACTCTCTAGAAAAACATAAATTGTTTCTTTGTATTTTTCATTATGGTTTCATTATTGAATGCTACATATTTCATTATTCATTATTCATATTCATCTTGATTCACCTTAATCTCTTCATCATACATCATGAGTTTTTCAATTAGTTCTTTAAAAGGAATCTTGCTTATATCGCAAGATTCTCGGATGGAAACAGAAGTTCCTCTACATCTATCGGGCATGAATCAATGCAATCTCATAATCAGATTCTTTCTTTCTATTGGTTTTCCAAGTAGACTCGTGGTATTTACTATTTCATTGAACATAAGATACAATTCAATGATAGTTTCATCGGGCTTCATTTTAAAATTATAATATTTAATAGTATAGATAGTTAATCCCATTTCCTAATCATCAGTTGTTGCCTCATGGGAAATAGCCAAACTATCCCAAATTTCATATTCATTTTTACAGGTAGATATTCAATTTAATTTTTCATCACCTAGAGTATTGTACAATTCATTTATTACATTATTGTTTTTATTATATGTAGATTTAGTCATCTGAGACCATGTATCCCTAGTTGTTGTATGTAATTCATGTTGTTCTCTAATTGTGACCATTATTTTAGAACCCACGCTTCCTAGATACATTTTCATATTCAATTTCCAGTGAGCATAGATAGAACCATTACAGAAAGGTAGCATGTTAGTATTCACCCCATTAACTCATTTATCCATAGTTAATTCGAATTTAAAGAACAGAAAATTTAGATATGATAAAAATTTTAAGATCTTTAGGATACAACTAAAATAAAAAATTGAAAATAATATGAAAATCATGAAAGATAGTTCATACGGTAGCAATAAAAACCACATTTGATACCAAATATTGGGCTGGGTGGAAACTCAAGAGGGGGGTGAGTTGAGTTCTTACATAATTTTTTTTTAAAAACATTATGAGAAAAATTCCCATATTTAAAATATCCCAGTTATTTATGGATGTAGATATATAAATATTAAATTACTCAAAACGTTTCAAAAAGGGTGATTAGTACTTAGTTGAAATAGATTAAAACACCTATACAACTTTTAAAATAGTTTTACTAAATTAAGCATATATACACACCAACCAAAAATAACTACCACAGTGTATGTAAAATAATTTTTTGTTTTCAAGCTATAAGCAGCAAAAAAATTGAAAAACAATGTGTTACAAAATATAGTACACATCAGAGTTAAATAATAAGTTCGGTCTCAAGCCATGACTTAATCCTCTCCACATGGTAATAACCTACCTCCAATCAGATTATATTATCAAAAAACATGATACAAATCATATATCGGGAATTACAATAGTTTTCACAAACTGTCCAGGGATCACACTGTCCACCATAGTTCTTTTTGGGGAAAACACACAGCTTATTCTATGGTTAAACTTGCGAAACAAAATGTAAGTAATGTTTAGTGTTAGGATTTACAATATCCTCCAATTCAAGCACAAGAGATATTGTGCATAACAGTATAAACACATATCAAAAATGTAAGATAAGAAACAATATAGTGATAATTTTATAATGATTGAGTTTCTAAGGCTATATGTGTTTTTAGTTCTTCTCTTGACTCTATGGAGTGAGGAAATTGTAGTTTGAGTCTTTCATTGGAATGTAACTTAAAAATAGAGTGTCACATCTTTAGTTTCTAGCTTTTAGGTACTAAGGTGTTCTTCTTCTTGGTTTGAATGATATTTGATGAAGCACAGAAGAGATTCTTGAGTTTGTTCTCCTGATTGATCTTCCTGAAGAACACGGATTCATAGTGTAAAATCCAGTGTATTCTCTTTGTTCATCAAGTAAGTTAGGTAAAATTTCTCTCACTCATGTATCCCTCATCTTCTATTCCTTGGTTTTCTATTTTTATATTTGAGGTCTAAAATTAGGAATAAGAAAACCACTTGCATTCTTCCCTATACCACGTATTGTCTCCAAATACGATCTCTTGTTATGCCTACAATCAGGATTAATTAATGTTATAAGCTTTAAATTTATGAAATATAACCCTTATAATAATCATAAGAAATATAGAAAGTATATAGTAGAAGAGTGGGTATTAGTAGATTGGTAGCGATAGCCTTCTCAATGGTAGTCATCATCAGTTGGGATCATCGATAGGCATCATCGGTAGGCTTAATTGGTAGGATTCATCAGTACCCTTATAGAGCTAACATTACAATAGTAGCCTTTAAATGGAAGACTTGTAGAGGTGATATCATATTGATAACTCAGTCATATGGTTCCCCGGTATTAACCACTATTGGTAACCTCTTTCTGTAACCTCTATTAGAAACCTCTAGCGGTAACCTATATCGGTAACCTTTAACAGTCACCTTTATCGTTACTCTCTAGTGGTAACCTCTATTTGTAACCTCTATTGGTAACCTCAAGTGATAATCTCTAGTGGTAACCTCTCATGGTAACCTTCTAGCGGTAACCTCAATCGGTAAACTCTTACATAGAGAAATTTTTCACTATAAACACAATCAAGAGATCAGTGTGATTAAAAATACATAGTTATTACCAGATAGATACTATAAATATTAATGAAACAAGATTATAATATAAAAGAAACATCATTTGGGAATATTAGAATAGGTGAATCCAACAAATTTCATTAAAAAAGACTTCTAAGAAATAAAAAACTCAATAATATTAGAAATTTTATTTTTATTAAAAATATCCTTTTAGACAAATAAAATAAAAATTAATCAAATGGTGTATATAATGGTGGTTAATCTATACATTTTATACAATCTAAAAAGAATATTCCTTTCTTTAATAGTAAAAGGTTAAAAAAGAACCTAGATTAGAAAAACACAAGAATATTCCTTGATAAAAATTAAAAAAAATAAAAATAGGTAAAAATTTCATCATTAAATCATTTTTAAAATGTATATAAATAAATAATTTTTATGATAAATTGTTTATAAATAAAACATATTTCTATCCAAAGTGTTAAATGAAGTAATATTTTCAAGAAACTATTTTCTTAATTAATTTATGCCCCAATGAATTTTAAAATTATAACATAACATGAAAAACAAATGAGTAACCATATGAGAAGAAAATGAAATTATTTTCATAGAAGATTTAAAAAAACATTTCCCTTAACTGAAACTTATGAATAAATAATCACTATTAGAATTAGATAGTCAAATAAACCTGAATAATGATAAAAATGTTGAAGATATAGTTAAAAAAACTGTTTTTAAGTATCCACTATAAATCCACCTAAAACAATGGAAAGTACTATATAATGTAATAAAATTTCATTATTAAAATTATATTCTAATGTCTTCGTCCAATAATTACAATTCAAAACCCAATAAATGGAAATTGTGTTACGAAATCCCTTATATCGGCGCACACTCGACACGAACATTGTCTATCTTCATGAATATTAAAAAAAATTTAATTATTTACATTGAATAGAAAATTATTCATTAATATTATTCCATTTATCCCACCTATTATGTTTTTATATAAAATTATATAATCCATTTTAATTTTATGTCGGGAGTTTAAATGATATTTGACTTATGAGTCAAAAATGACTCTGAAGGTTACTACTTGCCTAAGTGGACATTATTTTGGCACATAAAAAATAATAATATTGACATAATTATAATATTATTACTTCTATGTCACTTTTAAAACCATTTAGGAAATATATTTTTATGAAATGATGTATGTAGGGATTTGGGAGATGATAACTCATTCCTATGCATGAGTAATGTTTCAATTTTTCAATAGTCATTATCAAAGGGAGGAAAAAAATTATTTTATCAATAAATAAGAAAAATAACATAACATATACAATGTTATATACTTTTATATATTATTTATGTTTTTTGGTGGAAATAATAGTGTCATGGTTCTTTTTTAATGTGCTAGTCCATACGTATATTATTGATTATATCATTCCAACTGAGTGATTTGATGATAAATAAAACAATAAATTCGATTTAAATAATGATATATATTCAATTAATATAAAAATAGGACATTTAATTCAAATATAATAATTATCTACATCTTTATAAACTTCTATTTGATGTGTTAGTGAAAGAAAAACCATAATTCCTTGTAATGTGTTTGTGTGACATACACACGAGAAAAATTATTATATCCTCTACATAATGTAATGTAAATAGGTATATATGATATGAAATTCCATATTTATAATTATATTATGAATATTTTATATGTTTTTATATATTTTAAATCCATCAAAATACCAAACTATGAGATGCTGTAAAGGAAAAAATTAATGGCATCTGTTTGTTAGGTGGTGGTCCACCATACATGCGAATGATGATTTTGTAACTCATTTGATAGAAGTAGAGATGGTTCTAGTTCATTAAGTTATTATATCAATATCAATTGATGCTTAATAATTTAGGTTATTATATAATAACTTTTTAATAATATTTTAGTCAATGGGTGGATGAAATAAAATAAATACTCTTGTTGTGGAATGTTACCGCTTCTTTATTTATTCTCCTGATATTTGTGAAAAAGTCATTCTATCATTGATTTCATCCAAATAAAATTCTGTTAGGTTGATATTATTATATTTGGGATGTTATTTGGATATGTATTTTCCAATACATTGTGTTTATAAGTTGTAAATAAGAGAGTAACGGTCGAGGCCTTTTAAAAGTGACGTATGTGGCACACATGTAATGTTTCAAAAAGACTCAATCATTTAAATGTTCTTATTTTAAAACCGACACCAAAATGGTAAATTATAAAACCTATTATATTTATATTCTATATATATATATATATGTATAGCTGGTTTTGGACTCATTGGTTTGTAATTTTTGACACTTTACATCTTATTTTAACGACTACGTAAATCTATATTATCCTAAAGAGAAGAAAATAATTTTTAATTATTTATCTATTCATTTTTGTTTTAAACATTAGAAAAAACAAATTATTAATTATTAATTATTATTATTTTCAAAATATAATCCATTTTTCCAATTCCAAACCAAAAATTTTTTAAAATTAAATTTCGAATTAATCCCAGTCACGTGGCGAGAAAATGGGTATTTAAATTGAAAATCTTAAATAGTTACATAGTTTATAATTATATATTCCACATGAAAATTATTCAAATGAACATAATTGGATTATTAGAAATATAATTTAACTTATTAAAATTTAAAACACACACAATATATAATTTATCTTTATAAATAATATAAATGAAATGGCCATTTTGAATTAATATGTAGTAGTATTTATTATTCATAAAAAAATCTTTTAGAAATGTCACAATAAATCCCCATAATCTAATTTTGGTATTAAAATTCCTAAAATGATGTTTATTTTATAGAATAATGTTTTAAGATTTTTTAAAAATTAATTTTAAATCATGTGTGTAATGAATGAAAATAATATATTTTAAACAAATTATTGATTTTCGGAAAACATTTATTTTTTTCAAATGATTATCATTCTATTAAAATAAATAGATAACTAATAATATTTTTGAACATATTTAATTCATATAATTTTCATAATTTAGTTATTAATTTTCATACTCTCTATTATAATGGATATGTCATGACTATTAAATAATAACAATAGTGTTACATTGTTGTTCGGTAGAACATTGTCTTGTGTGTTACATAAGCTATCAAAAAAATGAGATGTTGTATGTAACACAAGATAACTCTGTATTAGGTGTCAGATGTGTTATCGAATAAAATTTTATTCTTTTTTAATTTCATGGTGTCATAAATTTTTACACGCTTAATTCAAAAATATGGTTCCTTTTACAAAATTACAAAATAAAAATTTCAAAATTCATTTTTTTAATGTAAAATATATATTACAAAAACTAATTTTATTAAAAAACTAGTACTCCACCCGTGAAATGCATGAAACTATAAAATAATAATTATTATTAACTATATAATACTATTTATCAAATAGAATAGTTAATATAAATATTGAAATTATTTGAAAACAAAATGACATACAAAATTAAGGAATAAATGTTATAAGAATTGCAGAAAAAAAATTTATAGAGAGCAGCCATCTCAATAAAATACATAACGAAGGAACAATAGTTACAGAAAGGTTTAATGCCTAGGAATAGAAATTAATGAAATAGAGGAATAAACAGTGAACTCTAGAGATTGAATAGCTTCTGAATAGTATAAAATAATTGTGATATGAAAAGGATAGATATTGTATTTTTACCGCAGGGAAATCATATACATGAAGAGACATTAATTTCAAATAAATAATAATAATTAATATTGAATTAGGTGCATTTCATTGTAAAAGGAAACATAAAATAAAATTTTTGTAATGAAGAAAAAATTACAAAATGTCAACATAGAAGACTTAATTTCTTAACAAGAAAGGTTGATTTATATAATACCATAACATGTTTTTTATTGTATTTGGTTAAGTCTACCAGTAGTAGTGTTTGTTTTTCTCACAATAGATCCCCTAAAATGGATATTGGGCTCACAGTGTTGTAGATCCTTGAAAGAGTTAGTATCACTAAGTAATAAAAAACTGGGAAATATGATTTAGAGGGGATAGTGATAAAAAATAGGAGATAGTGTTCATTGGCAAGAATTGATGTTGCCGTAGAGGCTCAAGACATTGTAACATTTTGTTGGACCACATCATCATTAGAACTAAACTTAGTAAATTGGTGACCTACCCCATAGCCTGAATGTCTGGATTATAAAACAGGTTTATATTATATAATTATTTATTATTTATTATTTATTATTTATATTATTTTTTTGTTAAATATGTCTATATAAGTTTCTATTAGGTCAGGTTGAGTATTTAGGCCAAATCTTGAAAAAACTCACATCAAACACAAACCATGATAAAATGTAACAGGCCAGTATAACATAAAAAAATGAGGCCAGTCCAAGTTCAGGACTTAATTGTGTGCATGTTTTATTAATCCAAGGAAAACCATGAATGTCCATCCCATTTAAAGGTCTATTTATCATAACATTGTACAAATAACTTGACACATCTTATCATCATGTGAAAAAGGGTCATGCACCATTCAGGACCTAGATATGTGGGTCATGCATCATTCAGGCCCCAACTATGTGTGTGTTTTACTAGGCCAGATATAACTCATTTACAGGTCTTCTTAAAAAAGCAGTAGACTAAGGTTGACCAACTGTAGCGTGCAAAAAAGGCTATTAAGAGTGAAGTGTGAGAATTTCAGATGAAATAAAAATGCAAGTCTTGATTTTATATATTTGGAGTTTTATAAGTGGAACCAAAATAATAAATTCTATCATGTCATTGGAATGAATTTCCAATGCTAGAAATTCCGAAGGATACAGTTAATCCACTCCCTTCATAATATTAATGTGTTCCCTATAACATTCTAGCAGGTGTTACTCAGGACTTCCTCGCCACTAATAAATCAATCAGCCCGTTGTGAACCAACATGTTACATTAGATGCACATCCGTCAATTGGTCCTAGGGCCTCATCTTGTCTATCCAATGTTGGCTAGATATGTCCACGCAATGGATCCAGAACATTAGGATATGAGGGTGCCTATAGAAGTAAAACACAGGCATGGAACAATTTGAGAAATTGAAATAAATGTGTAATTACATAAAACCAAATCCAAATCTTAATTTATTCATCCAGTAAAGGTGGTGGTAGAAATAGAATAGTGTAAAATCAATGACCCTACCTTCTTGATGTTTCCAATACATCAGGTTTGTTCCATGTCCCCATTTAAAAACCTCATACACTACACAAACAGAGTAGATGATCCAGTTTTCAAAAACATAATTCACAAATGATATTTAGTACAAGTGGAAGAAACTAATAAATGAGTACAGAAACAATGTGGAACAATTTACAAATGTATTTTCACCCATTCCCATCCTTGGATTATATAGCTACATCTATGTCACACTATCATTTTAATAGTGAAGTGCACAGAGATTCCCATTACCTCAAACAGATGCTGACCGTGCCTATGGGTTGCGCACCAACATGCCTTCAGATAAACCAATCATCATCCTCACCAACCTGTGGTAGAAAATTTAAATTCCCTTCAATTGATTTTACCAATCAACACGTTCACTTGAATATGAGAGGTGATGTTTTACCTTATTATTCAAGGCTACAAACCCATTGTTATAGTTATTTTAAGATAAGGACATGAGGAAACTAAGAAGTCTCACATCATTTGATAGAAACTATACTGATCATAATGACTATGGAGTGTGTTTCATTGTAGAACACATGAATGAGAAGAAATATCAAAAGATGAAAATTAATTAAACACTTTATAGTCCATACCAGAGAAAGTGATAACATTAATAGAAATGAATGGAATAATATGTAATGAAACATTCCCAGGTGCCTTGAATACCAAGTCCTATGTTACTACTATATTCCACAGAACATCAACAGTCATATATTAGAAAAGGAAATAGTGATTGAATGTAGGAATGATATCACCCCTTTTATTTCTCAGAGTTGTCGTTGACCTGGCCGACATGACTGGTTTCTTGAACTCCATCTTAACATCATTGAACATTTGGGAAAACTGAGAAAACATAGGCGGCCATAAGAATCCAACAATGTCTTTTTATTCTGGTATGACCTACTGGTTTCAGTATATTAGGAAATATGCCTTGAAACTAATCTAAATTCAAAAGAACCAAGACCAATCTCGGAGGAAATATAACTCAATAACATTATAACATCCAGTATCCCTAAAAACATAATTAAAGATATTTATTTTAGGATGAATTATAGGGGAATAAATTCTTTTAGAAACATATATATATATTATTTTTAAGTATATTGAATCATTCACAAAAACATCAGATCTTACATAATGAAAAAAATATTTTTCTCACTATTTCTGGAAGTTTATTAATCGTTGACACCAGAATTCAAAGCAGCAACAGGCTTCACTGATAAAATGGTGGAAGATATTATCTTGTTCAAAATGTAAATAATGTCAACAGTGCATAAACCATGATTTTTTTGGAAGCTTTATGTGGTAATATTTGAAAATAGATGTGAGTTTTTCTACATAAATGATTTAAGATTGAATTAACAAGAGATGTTTTTTACGCCATAAACTACTAATTTTAATCATGATATAACACACATTAATAATTGTACATGAAAATTTATGGATCATCATTAATTAAATAATTTCTACAATGTTTTATAAACCAAACATGTCACATGTTTTAAAGACACATCAGAATACCAAAAAAGAATTAATTTCTATATACAAAAACTATATTCCTGTTTTAAAATTATTTTTTAATGAATATGTAATATACTATTTTAAAAAAATCATTAAGAATTTAATAATAATTAATAAAAAAATATCCATGCTAAATATTCCAATATGCAGGAATATCATTACAATAAGCTAGCGTGGGATCTCATGGAATGTTCAGATGCTCTATGAAGTTTCAAATGGAGAAAATTGTTTTGGGAAGAATGTTTTCAAAACTGGAAATGTATTTCAGCTAATGTAAAACTTGGTACAGATATGACTATCAAATTCTCAATGATATTTATATATGTCATAATGAAATATGATGTTAATGAGATTATATTTAAATGAATTGAACCAAAAATATCAGAAGAATCAAGTTCATGATGCAGTGCTCTAAAAAATGAATCACAAGTCATATTTAAAGGTAATAAGAATGAACATGTCATATAAGAATGATTTTGTGGTGTTTTTACCATCTACTTTTGATGATATCATTTCAAAACTAGTGAACACTATAATATCAGCAAAACTGACACTTCTCTTTTCATACACAAAAGTTGTATTGGAAAAAATGTTTTGAATCCATATAAAAATATTTATGATTAATCAAGAAAGAAATTTTGAACGAAAAAGGCCTCAATGATTCAGTGAATGGCACACCTTAGAAGCTCGCAAATGCATAACTTGAGTACCTGCTTCAGTAGTCTTCTGATTATATCCCAACTCCCAAATCTTTTTATTTGATCAATTATGGGAATCACAATTTTTAGTTGGCCGGAAAGGCAGAGACCCTCCAGATTCAGTGTAATTGTCCAGAGATGTAAGTGGGATGGGGAAATGGGATGATAAAGAATTAAAATAACTAAAGAGAAACAAATTTATGAAAATTTTCTCATCACATGAACATGAATGATTATTAACGTACCACCCACTCCAGGATTCCATCCATCAAATAGTTGACTTTATTGATTTAGTAGAAATTGAAAGTGACAACTGAAATCATTAAAGTGAAAATATGATGTTTAATTGTTTTGAGTATAAAAAAAGAACAATAAAATATAGTTGAAATAGAACCATAATTCCTACAATTATAGGGTTTTAATATACCTTCACTAAATAAAAGATGTGTGTATTTGAAACATTCTATCATCAATATTGAATTGTAATGAAAATGTATTATTCACTAATAAAAGACGGCATATTAACTCAATAGTATTAAATAGGTATGATGATTACATAATTTCCATTCATATGGATACATGGAGTTGAACTCTTCTAATTCATTATTTTTGGGAAGACAAACTTATTAAACAAAGAACCTACTAGTAATGAGTTGTTTTTAATTATGACGACATGCTTTGGTTCTATGATTCATAAAAATGTAATTAAAAAAGGCCAATTTAATAAATATCGTGAAATGATAAACACAAGAAACATGAAAAAGGTAGTAACTTATAAAGAGACTCTTCTACATTGTATAATGCTGCCAAATTATATATACCATCAACAGTGTTGGTCCCTAGTAAAGTTTTTATAAAGAATTAATACTTGAGTACCATTAAATTGTTATTGCAGCTACAACCATGAAATGACAATATTTCTTGTGATGAAGTATCCAAACCAAGTGCAGAAGGCTCATTGCCAGAGAATTTTATTTACCAACACATCTCCTTGGAATATTGAAGCACAAAGGAATTAAGGACAAGGTGAATTGGGAGAACAAATGAGACCTGAAAAAAGGACATAAAATAAAGATACATTCACAAACTTCATATCATCAAAACAATAATGAACAATTGCAACTTTCAAAAGCTCATTTAGTTTCATGTAATTATTCAATGCATGTTTCTATAAGGCATAATTTTTTTCAAGCACAAAAAATGAACTTCTAATGGAAATTATCCCTCCAAGTAAAAAATGACATTTAAGATAATATCATAAATTAAACCAACCTTGTGTGTTCTAGAAACTCAGATAGAGACCCAATTTGAATATCCTCTCAAAAAAGTGAATCCCCATCGTAAATAACAATGATGAGTAGAAGGGATGCGTGAAACATATGGTTTGGTAAAATTAATATAGAAATACCATGTGATGTTGAAATTTTTATCAACACAAATAGAAAATGGAATCACAATGTTACAACTAATTTTAAGAAATATTGTGGTAAAAAGAATCTTGGATGTGGTATGTGTTCAAAAATATAACATACCATTACAGTCAGCATATTTCCAACTATTTGAAGAACATTAGAGTTTTATAAATAGAATTTCTGTGGTAAACAACATATATAATAGGATTTGAAAAATAAAATGAATATGGAAAAGGAAATGGATATGTAGCAGTTTAAGTGTCGACCTTATTCTCAATCACATCACACAGTTTGTTTTTGAGACATTTCTATAGCTACTTCAAATAGTAACGATCAAGTCAAAAATAGCCTCCTCGTTATTAATCTAGTGTATCTGCTTCCTGGGAATCAGCATGGGAAAATTAAGTTAGATCATAGTTATATTTGGAGATATAATAATGGTTGATAGATATGATTTCCACCATACATAATTAATTAATTCTTATTCTGGTAGAGTTATATGACTCTAAAAGAAATGGATGAGTACACTAACCTTCATACAAGAAACTCATGAGTGGGTTGTTCCGGTAAATCCCGATTCCCGGATCACAAATCATGAGTTTCATGTATCTCTATCATGCTTCCTGGATTTGAAAATATAAATAATAGGGTAATGAGACAAAAAATTAGGAATCACATATCACCATTTCTTATTTTACAACACAAAAAAACACAATCAATTGTCCTATTTGAAAACTATTGAACTGGTTCTGAAAACATCAATAATAGACAATATCATGTACACAATTACATTAGATGTCGATAAATTTCATCATAAAAGGCCAGATGAAAAGAGAAGAAGTTCAAAGTACATTTAAAAAATGATTCAAAACAAGCTCACAGCCCTATATAAATAGGTTTCAAAATCCAGTAGAATGTTTAAAAACATGAGCATCCATATCCTTCTATAAGCAATCAACAATGGATATGAAAACCATAAAGAATGCTTGGAAATTAAACCTTCTAGCAGGATTCAGCCGTACGTTCCAGAAGACATTGAATCCTTTATCCACAATATTTACTCGTTGTCAATGTCACACCTCCTTAAAGACATAATGATTTCATGTCACATTCTCGAGTAAGAAGAATAAGTGACAAAATTTTAAATTTTAATTTATAAGAAAAAAATATCATGATAATTACCTTGAATCTATGTTACCATTTCATTCAAAAACATGAGATGATGATAAAGAAAACTAAATCAAAGAAGACATATATGCTCATTAAGGACCATTACAATGATTAATCAATGTAAAATCAATCTTAAAATCGTGAATAACATATAATTTGATACATCTGTTAAATTACCAATCAACAGTAAGCCTAAAGTCATTATAGTTGAGGAGGCTATTAGTATTTCATCATAGGAGAATTTAAATGATAAAATTAATTAATGGATTTTTCACAATTCAGTGATCCTAAAATCTGTACATTTTTTATGGGATATGAAATCCAAGTAAGCAAATGAGAAGATCAACTATACATCATCTGATGGTAAATGAGATCTTACCCAAATAACATTTCAATATGACATGAATTGTGGAGTCCGCCTCCAGACATGATTCGGTCACATACACCACTAATATTAGCAAAGATAACAACATAAATTATGTTACGAGAAATAAGGACTCATAGACAAAACCAAATTACATTTATGAGTCAATATCAAAACATAAACAAACCGTATCTATTTTAGAAACTCAGATAGAGAACCCTTTTAAATTCACTCTCAAAGAAGTGAAAACCCCTTGTCAATATCAATGAAGAGCATACTGAATGTTTGAAACATATGTACTGGTATCCTAAAAATAGAAACATAATTCCACGTTTAAATTTTGATCAATAGAAATAGAAATTTATATTGTAATTTTTCAAATCATTTTATGAAATAATACAGTAAAAAATAAAATTGAATGTTGTATGTTTTCAGAAATATATAATACCATCATGGTCAGTATTTCCAACAATCTGATGAGAATAAATGTTTTCTAAATAGAATTAGCTAGGTTAAACAATATATACATCATTATTGGAAACAATATAAATCTCAAAGAAATAGATTTTAGTATGAGTTGAAATACAGCAAGCGTTGAATGATAGTATATAGAAGGAGATTAAGCAATATGATTTTTCTAGTGTAAAAAATATAAGCCAACATAATATATTCAGATCAAATTAAGATTATTTATACAATAAAGGAATGATGAGATACTATATATATAACTGGATTTGAAAAAAAAATATTTCAAAATTGTTAATATGAAATAACATAGAAGAAAAATGAATTTGTTTTTAATAAAAAAACAATTTGGATACAAAATACTCAAAATACAAAAACATATAATGAAATGTCATACATTTTTTGATATCTATAAAATTTTCCACGATAAATAGAATATGACATAAATATTCATGGATTGTTAATGTTTGATTTCCAAAAAAGCAAGAAACTTAATTATGAAAATAAAGACTGAATGAAAAAATAATACATGATATCGAAAAGTTAAATACCTCAAAGAATATAAGCATATAAATACTGTTAAGATAAATGACATAGAATAAAAAATTAAGGAATGATATGTGAGAATTTATACTAGAGGAGTTAAAACAATGTTACCAGTAATTTGTTAAAATGATATAACCCAAAAATAATTACTGTTTATTTAATAATATTAAAAATTAAATAATGTTTCCTAATAATATGAGTAAACATTATTACAAATAAAAATACTAATAACAGATAGCAGAAACAAATATACCTAACAAAAAATTTCATTAAACAATGATTTCGTAGAAGATGAAGAAGAATTATATATAAAACAAATATTGATGTTAAACAACAAAACAATAAATGAAACATTATTTAAATAGAAGTATAAATATTAGTGAGAAAAAATTACCTTGAATCTTTGATACCATTACATTGAAAGTCAAGATATGGTGATATGGATAACTGTATCAAAGAAGACATGTAAAGACATTCATCAACATTTTGATAATCATGAAATGTAGAATCAAAGTAGAGATCCGGAATAATATTACATTCAGAAGAACATTCATCAAACAATGAATTGGTGAATAAATACTAGATAAAATAATGAAATAGAAGCCGTATTTTGTGAATCAGGAAAACGGATTTACTATAATAAGATATGAAAAGGATTTATGTGAAACGAAATACTACAAATTCAAGAGGAGATTATTTCTTCGATTTAGGAGATCATACCTATTGTTGGGCGAGAAGCACATCAATATAAATTATATTTAGTATAAATATTCTACATCTATAGATGAGGATAGATATATCAATATTGAGGGAATTAGAGAATGATAAAGAGTGAATCTGGAGGGTTTCTAAATGAAATTCATCGAAGGATTAGGATATATTGGAAATGTATGACTAGATGAGGGGATTCAAGATGATGAACTGTAGTACATGCTGAAAAAATTAGCGAGGATGTTGCCTTCAGTGATTTTTGGGTACTGGCGTTGGGAGGGGAAATGTGAGCGACAACCCTAGGTGTAACAACGGAGAGTTAACAGTATCATAAACCCTAAGAGGGGCGCCGATGTGGAAACCAGAGCAAGATTTTTAGGAATCATGGGAGATGTGGAATAGTTGAATGAACAGCGAGAGCGAGAATCGTAATAGCACTGGTGGAGGTGAATCGGTAGCAGAAACCCTACTAAGGGGAATATATCACAATAAGATTCCTAAGAATCTACAAGGATAAGTAGTTGATCATGTAGGAGTCGATGGTCGAGGAGCCGATGTCCAAGGTGATGAAGTGGAGCACGCGGTGGCGGGGCAAGCTGCTGGAAAGGAATATCTGGAATAGAAGTGGAAGTGAGGAGTCAGGGAGGAGAGCGGAACTGTAGTAATCCCATTTTAAATCACGATCGGCTATGGGATACGGCGTTTTTTAGGGTTTAGAGGTAGAATTCTAGGGTATTTGGGTGACATGTATTCATGGGGAAGTGACACGTGGGAAGGAAAGAATCCATGTTTAGTATAGATTGTATTTCACAATTTATTTGTTCTCAATAATATTTTATTTTAATTTATAATTTATTAAGATAATAATATTTAGTCTATATTTTATTATTTTTAAAAAAATTATTAAATTATTTGAATATACAACACATTGTCTCAGTTCAGTGTTTCATATGAAAAACTCTATAAAATGTGAGATTTATTTAATGGAATATTTTACAATAATGTCTTGGGAAATTACATTTTATATTTACTTAATTATAGAACGTGTTTAATGGATTATAAAATTTCAATATTATTTTATTTATGAATTATTCAAAAATATTTATATATATATTGTAAAATAGTTGAAATTTGTAGTCATTTTTTAATAACATTTAAATATTATCGTTTAGTTTTTTTATAAAATGAAAATTTTCATAATTCTTCTATTTTTAAAAAAATTTATTCATATAAAAATTCCATACCTTGGTCAATTTAAAAATAATAATATATACTTTACATTTATTTTATCTTCGTTTGAAACTATTATTATTATACTTTGTAGAATATGAATATTGTTTATATATATTAGGTTTTATAATTTTGAGTAATGTATCCCACGGTAATAAGACATTACGGAAGACATCCCAATCTCATGTAGGATCATAAATTCTTCTAGAAATATTGATGATGGATATTTATTACTCTTGAATTAATAATCTAAAAATTATTAATCTCAAATAACACTAAACCAATATAAGAAAATTTCATGTACATTGTAAACATGAATAATTTATATGTGTACCAATACTATTGTCTTTGATTTTTTAGTGAGTAACGAAAACTATTGATTTTGTAAATAGTTTCACAGTAATATGGTGTGAATATATTAATTGGGTAGTCAGAATATGTATTTCATCATTAAATTATTTAAATAATTAATACATAAATTACATAACAATGGATAAGATAGTGATATTAAATACCAATTAAAACACTATGTGTTACAATACCTATAAATCATCTATTTTCCAGACATTAGTTATCCAACTTGTTTGGTGGTGCTAAATATGTGTGCCTTAATATTTTATTATGTAGGCGTCAAAGGTGTCCATAAAGATTAGGTTCCCATTCTTATCAATTTATTTGGGATATATTTTTATGAGAAACCCAAATATGATATGGTTACTTGGTTAATATTGCAGTGGCCAAAAAATTTATCAGTTTATTTTTTCCATTATAAAAGTTATGTAATATATTTTTAATCACAAAAAATCATGTAGAGCATAATAAATGTTTTTTAAATTATGAATCAATGAAATAAAAGTATTTATAGATTTTGAGGAATCCATTCTGATTAAATTGCAACTTGAGCTTAGTAAAATCAATATGACCCTTATGAAAAGTAAACCAGCCAAATGAATTGTAACCTCACCCATGAATGTATAAATATAATATATGCATTCTATAAATGAATGTATGGTATAATTATATAATAATAAAAGAAAATAAATGTTTTAATAATTATTAATCAACGGTTGGTATTTTTTGTAATTCATAAATTTTTATTTAATATTTTATGATTAATTTAATAATTCAAAAAACAATTTTCATAAAATCTATTTATTAGTTAATATTTTTATGTCTCATTATTTTATGATTATTTTAGGAGACTGTAATTAATATTTCAAAGTTATATAAAATCATAATAAATAGTATAATACCATTAAAAGATGATTTTAATTAAAAAATAAATTAATCATATTTATAAAATTATTTCCATAAAATCGAGTTAATATTTTAATTATACACATTGAAATATGGTTCGGGTGATTTTTGGGGATTTTCTAAAATTAATGAATTTTTTATAATTAGTAAAATACCATAATTTATAGTAAATGATAGAAACTTAAATTATGGGGTCATAAATGACGTAAGGATAATTCTCAACCTATTCAAAGTTTGTGCCAAAATAACAAACTAATGTATATAATAAGGGAAAACACTCATCTCCTCTACTGTAAATACAACCCCTCATCACCTTTTTTACTCACACCTATCAATATTTTTGCCTTTCCAAATAGTCTTCCATTTTCCCTTCACTACATCCAGGAGCATGTGGTCTCATCAAAAGAACAAAACCATTTCCTTAATGAGGTTCTCTATGAGGATAAATCCATGATGTAAATTCCCCTGCCTTTTTTGTTTAATTTCATTTCATATTCATTTTTTTTATCCCTTCTCCTCCCTTTTTTTCAAATGGTATGGTAAAACTATTAAGATTTATAGACTATAACTCTATCATGTTATTGTAAAATACATTATCTATGTACTTCCTCTCTCTCTATCTCTCTTATTATATATATCAAATCATCACTGTTGATGTCTCCATTTACAAGCATCATGGACGATGTACTTTAATTTTAGATTAACACATTAAAGTCTATTCTTAAATCCATTAAATAGATGAAAAAATATTTTGAATTTTATTTTATAACACTCTTTATGTTATGAATGCATCATTTATTCATTGTAATAAATTATAAAACAAACGAGTTTATTTTTATCGAAAAACCACTAAAATTAACCTTAAACAATAATCATTTTAAATTATCTAATAATTCATCCCCATATCATATAACCAAAAAATTTATATAATTATTTAAAATAAATAAATATTATTAGTAACATATACTAAAAAAATTAGATATTCATCCACATTTTACCTGAGCATCCATTCATGTATACAAGAAACCCAATCATGAAAACCATGAAAATGAATGCCCCCTAATATTGAAATTAAACTCTATAACTCCTCCAAAGTTTCATAAATGAACATTATAAAACCATAATGAATCATATATAACTATAAAGGGTTCATTATATTTTAATTAATGAATCCAATGTTATTATACATGATTTCAAATTCAATAAATCATTTGAACTTAAGTTAACAGGAATTATCAAAACTAACTCTCTCCCTTTTGGGTTTCCATATTTCACCCCATTTTCAGTATGGATATTACTTAAATGATATTGTTTTATAATTATATCACCTTTTATTGGATATATATTTTTTCTACTTGATTTTATGAAAAACACATTTTTTCAAAATGAACTCTTCATAAACAAATACACCTTTTACTTCTTGAGATTCTTTCTTCATCACTCAAGGTTGATATTTCTTATATCATGTATGAAATTACGTCATTAATTTGGGAACCCATTAATTAATAATGTATGAATTATTTAATTAATAATTTTCCATTTCATGGGATATTTTATTTCCAAGATTGATATATGTTCTATGTGGCATGCAAGATAATGTAAATGTTATGATGTGAGAGGAGTGCACAAAATTAAAGAGAGCAACAAAAATGATGTGATGTGATGGGTGTGAAAAAAAATAATACACCACTCCAATCAATAATATAATTTTAAGTATCTCAATTGAAAATTGAAATATACATGAATATGATTTTATTATTGTTCACATCTATGTGTGGTAGTTTACCACTAAGATGTGATGTTTCCTTTTTATGAATTCCAACATTTCATGAATTTATCTAATGCTACCTCTCATGATTATGGTAATGATTTTGTTAATATGATCAACCCTTTTCATATTTTTTCATTTTCTTATATATAGTATTAATATGATTTTATAACACCCCTGTTATTGATACATATGCTCGAGTGACTACATGTACTAAAGAGGATTGAAGTTTGAATAATAAGATAAGAGAAGAAGGAAATAAATAATTGTTTATGTTTTATTTTTTAAATGTTATGTATGGTCTTAATTATCCCTTGACATAAAACATTAAGATACTGGTCATGTAATTCTTTTGTATTGTTTATCTTTAAAATATCGTAGTAGCCATGTATGAAAAAGTAGGGTCACTATATTTGGCATCAGAGAACGGTATAATTAATTTCAGAATTAGGATTAGATAACCTTAGTAAAAAACCATAATATGAGACTATCTATATGTAAGAACATAAGAATATTTCTTATACATAAGGATCCCATAATATATACATTTATATGTAATTTTGGAAAGGGATAAATTATTTATGAATTTTTTATGTATATTTTCACTTAACCTTTTGTATTTTAGAAAATGGTGGGAACTAGGAGAAAAAAGGAAACAACCCATTCCAGTTACAATGTATCAATTTGTCAAATGACATCAACAATTAATTGTGAGTGGATTTCAAATTTTCATGGTGATTCTTACTCTGATGTCCCATGTTATAAATAATGACCCAAATAATGTCGAATGTTTCAATTCAACATAGAGGGAGAAATTGGATATCCAGTCCATTATGTATGAATTACCACCAATATTTAGTGGATCTTCTCATCCACTAGTCGAAAAACATTAGGTCAACTCAATAATGAATACATTTTCTATGATTCATTGTTTTGGGTATTGAAAAATACATTAGCCGTTTATTTTCAATATGAATAGCTCGACCAGTGGAAGGTGTTGATTAATAAAAACATGATTGTGAACCAAATTAAAGATATTGAGTGGGTATATTTAAACATAATTTTTTTAACAAGTATTTACCTTGACCTCTTCATACAATGATGAATAAAAAATTCATTAAACTAGAGAAAAAATAATTATAATCTGTCACAACCTACGAAGAATATATCACATGTCTTCCAAGTTATGATTTTTATTTTGTTATAAAAAATGGTAAAGAAAATTGATAGATTTCGTAGTTTTTTAAAACAACGCCTTTAAAAAGGAATTTTAATATGATTAATGGGAGTTATGATGATTTTTTGATGTGATCTAAAAGTAAAGAAGAATTTTGTAAAATGGTCCAAATATATGGTGTTATGAAACAAATCAAGGAGTTTCTATCCATATAATCTAATGAGAATGTTTAAACAAAAACTCAACCAACCACGTTTCACATATATGGTAAAAAGGAATCATGGGAACTACCTCAAATGGTTGGGTAAATGCTTCATGTGTGGGAGAGAATGCCTCCAAAATCATGAATTTTATAAAGACGTGAGGAATTAGTAAAATTTGGTGGAAGAATGTATACAATCACCAATGGTCCAGTGCTAATACAGTAGGAAGGGAGGGAATTATTAAATCCATCACACAAAACCTCGATTCCTTGAGGGATATCAACATTAGAAGATAGACAATACAATGGAGAAAGGAAAGGCTTATACCATCACTACGACAAAAGTGGAGATGTAAAATTACGTTGTACAAGGTACACTTACTGTTCACATAACAAGGGAACAAGTCTTATTTGTTTTGGGCTCTACACATTCATTTATATATTTCATGTTTTCTAGTATTATTGAATCGAATCCATTAAAACTTGAATTATTGATATCAATAAAAACACCATATTTTGAAATCATTGTAACCCATGTGATGGACTCTTATCCTATTTAAGTATGTGGGATGATTCATCTATTGAATCTCGTGATTCTTCCCATGGTGGATTTTGATGCTATAATATGAATGGATTGAATCTCATTGTATAGAGCACATATAAATTATAGGTAAAAGAAATATCTTTTCATATTTTGAACCATCCCGTGAACTTCTACAATTTTAAGGAAGATCATGAATATCAATTGGATATTCCCACAATGGTGTGGGTTTTTATTTCTTGTAAAGAAGAATGCCTCTCTCAAATTATTGAGTCAAAATATGTTCTCGATGTGGAGGAAATTTCTATTGTGAGGGAATACAGTGATTTATTTCATGAACAGTACATGTACATCCTATAGATCATGAGGTAAAGTTCTCAATAGAACTCATACCTAGAGATAATTCTATCATAAAGAATCCCTATAGGATGGATCATGTGGAACTGGAAATGTTAAATAAATAACTACTTTAGAACATGGAAATAGAGTTCATATTCCCTAGTGCATCACATATGGGTGTTCTAGAGTTCTTTCTTAAGAATAATGGTAGATTAGTGTATATGTGTGACGATTATCAGGAACATAACAATATCACCATAATGAATATGCATCCTCCGACAAGGATTTATGACTTGTTAAAAAACCTACAAGGATATTATTACATCTCAAAGGTGTATATTCATTATATATTTCATTAGTGATTGGTAAAATAGGAAGACATTAAGAAGATTTCCTTTTTTACAAGTCATGGGAACTTTGAGTTTCTGGAGATCCCCTTCAGACTAACTAATTCCACTAAAATAATTGTATATTTTTTGAATAGTGTCTTTAGACACATCCTTGAAATATTTTTAGTAGTGTTTTTTGGGGTTATTCTCATCTACCAGATGAGAAACAAGGAACATAAAGTATATATAAGTCATGTTTTATCAACAGTAAGGAAGGATTTGTTGTACACCATGTTTAGAAGTTCTGACTTTTTGAGGCATCAAGTCACTTTTTTTGGTCATTTTATCACATGTTATGGAATTTTTGTGGACAAATATAAAACAAAGCCAACTAAGGAATGGTCAAAACCATCTAATTTCAGAGAAATACATTATTTTATTGGATTATCTATGTACTAACAACATTTTTTTAAAAACATATTACAATTTTTAAGCCTTATAACTATGTTAATAAAAAAAGGTGTAATGTATATCTGGACGGAAGAGTGTGAGGAAATATTCAAGGAGCTAAAGAATATAAGGATCACTGATCTTGAACGAACATTACTAAAAATTAGGAATTTATTTATATACAATGATGCTTCCACGAATTTATTGGGTTATGTACTCATGAAAAACGATAATTTCAAAGCCTATGTTGCACAGTAGTTGAAGTTCCATGTGCAAGACTACCTGACGCATGATGTGGAGTTAGAAATAGTGAATTTTTCCTAGAAAATCAAGTGGCGCTTCCTTGATGTTGAGATGTGTGACATATATTCTGATCATAAGATCATAAAGAATGTATTCACAAAAAATAATATTGTCATGCATCAAAGTATATGGTTATATATTATCAAATACAAAAAATTATCAATTCACTATCATCCTCGAAAGGCAAGAAAGGTAGATGAGGCTCTTAGTAGAAAATAACAATATACTCTATTCATGTTATGGCTTTATAGAGACCCTATCTTCATCGAAATTAAAATGATGGATTTGTAAATCATACACGAATGTTATATATCCTACCATTTACAAATGATTTCCCAGCTATCTATCAAAGAGAAGATTAAGGAGGTAGAAATGGATGATCTGGAACATTGAAAGATGGTGAATGTAGTAATAGAGGTGAAGCTGCAAGGCATCCATATTGATGATGATGGTGTGATTTAATTTTGAATGAGGATCTATGTGCCTTCATCACCTGTGATATTGAAAGTCCTATTTGACCAAGCACATAGCTCAACATTCTTTATACATCCTCTGATTACTAAGATATATCATGATCTCTGAGAACACTTCTAGTTAGACTACCTAAAGAAGGATATTGATGGGCATATCTCAACGTTCATGATATACCAATAAGTTAAATTAGAGTGATATAATTCCAATGGTATGATTTGACAATTACATATACCCTTGGGGAAATGATGGAATTTCACAATGTACTTATTCACATGTCTCCCAAAGACATCAATAAGATATATTTCGATATGGGTTATGGGGTACTGACTTACCAAAACATCCCACATTATTTCTCTTCTAGAAGACGTTACTCTTGAAAAATATGAAATGATATATGTGAAGGATGTAGTGAGACTGCATGCGGTTACACTCTAGACTTTCATTGATAATGATCCCAAGATCACATCTAAATTTTGGAGGATTCTTCAACATGCTTTGAGTCCTTAATTAAATTTCTACATGGCATGTCAGCCACACACAAATAAAGATTCTAATAAGACTATAAATATGTAAAGGATATCATAATATACGACTCATCATTTTTATTTTATGATGGATGGTAAAATCATATCCCATTGTTTGTTTTCTTATACACAAATATATTCTAATCAAGTATTTTGATGTCTTTATATGAAGATCTATATAAAAAATTTGGTAGAACACTAAACTATTGGGATGATTTCAGTGAAAGAATTATACTTGTATCCCATCTAGTGTAAATGATTATTGAGAAGATTGAATCCATCCAAAAACATATCAATTATTCTCAAAGATGGAAAAGGAGCTATGTTGAATATCATTGAAGGGACTTGGAGTCCGATGTTGGAGATAAATAATTCCTTTGAATATCACCATAGAAGAGGGTCATAAAGATTAAAAGGAAAGGAAATATAAGACCTAGGTATGATGGCCCCTTTCGGATCCCCAATCACATAAGAGTAGTTTACTATTGGAGTGCACATACTCTAATTATAGATCAATTTCATGAGGTGTTCCACGTATCACTCCTGAAAAACTACGTAGAAGATCCCTCACATGTACAGATCTTAGAGGTGGTATAGCTAGAAGAGAATCTCTCTTACGATGAGAAACCAGTAATCTTTTTAGACAGAGGAGATAATATTCTATCAAAAAATAAAACCCTCATTGTCCTTGATTTTTTGAGGAACTATAAGTATAAAAATGCATCTTGGGAACTAGAGAAGGCAATATGGTAGAAGTACCCTTACCATTTTATGTATATTAAAATTTCAATTGGTAAATTTCAATTGGTAAATTTCAATAGAGGGGAAGAATGTAATGAAACCTACATTTTTCAATGGATGTTATCCCATATTATTGAAAATTTTCATAGTATAAATAACATAAATTCACATATAGACCATAATAAATACTTTATAAATGAATAATTAGTGAAATAATGTTTTCTTGATGTCAAGGAAACAATACTGATGTAAAAGTAACGTGACCTTAGGAATAGTAATATGAACAATTTGAATAGTTATCTAGCCAAATGAATAGAAACCTCACCCATGAAATTATAAATAGAATTTATAATTCTTGTAAATTATTTTATGTTATAATTTATCATATTCTAAAAAAATAATTGTTTTAAAAAAATTTTAATTATATTTTTGTATTTTGGTAAGACATAAATATATATTTTCAATTGTTTGATTAATTTATATTGTTTAAAAGAAAATTTATATTCATAATATTTAATTAAAAATTAAAATTCAGATGTTATAAGATTTTCAGATAATTTTATGATACCTTAAGTAACTAATAAAAGTGCTATAAAATAAGTTATAATTTTAATGTATGTATTTTCCACATAAATGATGATTTTAAATAAAAAATAAATAACTCATATTTAGAAAACTATTTACATAAAATGGAATTCACTTTTTAATTATACACATCGATAAATGGTTATGATAAATTTTTAGTAATTTTCTAAAATACTTTAATTTTTGAAGAATAGTAAACAATGATAATTTACAATAAAAGTTGTATACACGAATTATGCAGTCATAGATGATGTAAGGCTGATGTAAACCTTAAATATCAAACCATATTTCATTATTTTAAAATATATATTTATAAGGCTCAAACTATTTAAATTCATTGTCCAAAATAATAAACTAATGGATATAGTACTGATAAAACACTCATATTATCAACTATAAATACCACTCCTCATCACCAATTTTACTCACACATCTCAACCATTGATTTCATGAATTGACCCAACAGGGCTCAAGATGTGGCTCCCCAAGCCCACCTCTAATAGGCCAGAGGCTGGAGACTAGCACTGAGTAGGATATCACACGCATGGGATGCATTATCCTAAGGTACCTGTACACATGCACCCACATACGCCTCCATGTAATAGTGTAGTTATATATATTAAATCTGAAAAGAAATTCATGAATACCTCTAACCCACTACTAGCGTGAAATAGAAGTACAAAAGGAAAAAACAGGGCCCAACAAAGGAAAACCACAAAAGCCTCCAACCTGCTTGAAAGAAGGGGTACGCATCCAAAAGAACCACTGGAAAACTCCTCGACACATCTCCGGCAAGACTCCACGACCAGAACCACTCACTCGGCTCTGCCAGATCTGGGACCTCAAGGGACTCCATCGAAAGGCTTGTGGTCTGCAAAAGACACAAACATGTGCGGGCGAATCTCGTGCAGGGGTGAGTATAAAAATACTCAGTTGGCACCCCAAAAACCCAAAACATAAGAGAGAAACTAAAAGGAAATAGTCCGCTCATCCCAACCCGAGGGAACCTCGATGAGTGAGAAACTACATCTCGTGACCGTACTTGGTTAAACATAACTATCCATCACAATCCAAGTGTAGGCCCATACATACACCTTGAACATCCTCTTAAGTTTACGCCCAAACAAATATCTCGAAAATCTGCAGGTATACGCCCATACATAAACATTGAACATCTGCTCAAATATACTGTCTTACGTATACAAAAAACATCTAGATATACTCAGCTCACACCCCAAGACAAATGAGGTAACGAAATCATCACCAACAACGGTTCAGAACCAAGAGAGCACATTCCATGATCATTGTCATCCTAGATGACACTCATCCACGAGATACACTCCATCGTGTCCCACAAAAAAAATCTCAGACGCTCACCCGAGAGATCATGCTCATCGAATATCGTCATTGAGGAAACCTCACTGAAACAACATAAACACAAAAATCCTAATACAGGGGATCACTCCTAGGGTCTACTAGGGGATACCAAAACCCACACTGGCATAAGAAGATCTCACAGATACGGGATCACTAATATGGTCCACTGGGAGATTCCACAACCTGATCTAGCATTTGTACATCTCACAGATAGGGGATCACTCCAAGGATCCGTTGGGGGACACCAAAACCCGATCAGGTGCTTGACGGAAACATGTCACTCGGATAAAGGATCTTCACCCATGTCACGATGGTCACAGCGATAACGAAAACCTATCTGGTATATCTCGTGTTGTAGGGGATCGAACTGATGATGCCACAACCCTACAGAAACCACACGCCGAGTATGAGATTGTATAACCAACGATACTGCAACCCTTTTATAAACCACATGCTGAGTAGGGGATCATAATAACGACAATGTCACAAACCTACTTAGAATGGGCCACTGCGTAGGGTATCATATTCTCGATTATTATACAAACCCTATGATTGTTAACCTACTAGATACAGGATCGCCGCCCATGGATAAGTGGTCAAAGTGATTCCAAGAACCCAATCTATGTTAGCGAAGCTAGAGGATCCCCCCCCCCCCGGGCCCAATGGAGGGATGACACAACTCTATATAATTAAACATCCCATTTAGAGGATCAAAAACATATACTAAAGTTGTGATGCCTCACAATCCCTTGTAGGAATGAACCAAGGGAGTACCCTCAACCATTGTCGGTCCAAACGTTGCTAACCCGAGTGACCCACCACAACGCCACACTGCGAACCTCCAAGGATGATACTAAGGACACCATCATGATCCACATAGAAAAACAGGTAGGATAGGCTGTTTACTCACCCAAAATAGACAACCGGTGGAAAGGGAACTATTTACCGTAGCTACCCCTATGGACCCCACACTATGATACCGAAACTCATCAAGAGGATCATATCACTGTGATCCCCTTGAAAAAACATATGGTATTGACTACTCGATTGTCCCAAAAAGACGCCCGATGAAAAAAGGTGTTATTCACCATAGCCATCTAAGGTGGGGCCCACACCATGCTCCCGAAACTCGTCAATCAAATCACACCATTGTGATCCCCTCGAAAAAACACACGGGGTCGACTACTCGTTCGTCCAAAACAGACACTCGGTGGAAATGTCGAATTTCACTATAAACGCCCAAAAGCAGCATCATTGGTCCCACGTGCCAATCTCTGTCCCAGAACCTAGAAACTATCCTGAAATGTCTACCTTATTATCAGGGTCTCAACTTCACTGATGGCATGACATTTGGACTCTCCGTCCAAGGGTTGTGGCCGATCGAAGTGGAATTATAATAAAATATTATTATTATTTCAATGTTTTGTAGCCCTAGGCCATGAACCTGAATCATTAAATTCCTGAAAGTATCTCAAGAGGTCTGTCTTGATGCAGGATTCGTGTCGCCACAAATAGCTATCAATTCGGACTCCCAGTTTTCGAGTTACAAGTGTTTAAAAAACCCCCGAAAAAAGATGGCTGGATAACCGCCTGCCTCGCCAGAAACCCCCGATCCGCTACCGGAAACCACCTCACTGGAGCCGAAAACTACCAGGCCGTCACAATGCCGACACCGCCCTCACCGGAATCTTCGAATGATACCAACGGACTCTGGGTTTTCTGTCGGAAATCTTCCGGGAGCCACCAGGAGCACCCCGGTGCTCTAAATTCAGATTTGAAACATGTTTTGGAATGCTCAGGACCTGAACTACACAAACCTTAAGAAAATTTGAAGAAAAAGAAAAACAAATGGGATACTAGATTATAAAACTCAAAAATCCAACCTTTTGGTAGATCATTGAATATTCGAGTGTCGAACGATGCCCGCGACGTCCTGAAGCTCGATCCGCTGACAATTGGTGCCAAAAACGGACCTTCACGACTCGATTTGACAAAGAACGGAGGTAGGGGAGGGTTTTTGTCTCCTGTAGGAGGAGATAGATGGGAGGAGGCTTGATTGATTTTTTTATTTTTATTTTTAAATAAAAACATCTTTTTAACTCCCCGCCAACATGCCTCCGACCCGGCACCCTGCGCCGAATAAAATTATGTCACGCCTAGGGTAAACACGACCTTCTGAACGCAACCGCGGACCTCAAATTGTGATCGGAGACTCCATTCAAGAGTTCTTCGAGCAAACTCTCATAAAGAATCTATTTCCTTTATTTATGAAAATTCCCGTGGTGGATTTTCTCAAAGCAGGTGCCCACCCATAATGTTTACACCATGCATGTGGTAAATGGCATACTCGAGACGCAATTGTGCCCTCAGATTCCCGTTCTGAGATACCGTTTAAGATATTACACTACCCTCCCATGTGAATTGTAAAAAATACTTAATATTTTTATAAAATTAATTCTTGGCACACTAGGCCTCAGAATAGCCCGTTGTCTTCATGCCTAGCTCTAGAATTATTCATATGAATATTCCAAAGTCTGACAGGGCCAAAAACAAGTCACTACATCATCCCCACCTCAGAGCTTTTCATCCCTAAAAATTTATAAGTACAAGG
Organism: Viscum album; assembly: GCA_963277665.1. Taxonomy (NCBI): domain Eukaryota; kingdom Viridiplantae; phylum Streptophyta; class Magnoliopsida; order Santalales; family Viscaceae; genus Viscum; species Viscum album. The sequence continues at coordinate 138,859,107 of OY728139.1, forward strand.
AATGAAATTTGACTCTCAACTGGGTATCCCACGATAGCCAGCTCGCCAACACACACCTTGTCCTGAAGACATATGTCAGAGGAACTCCTCCACCAAACCTCAATAATATCCGATTTGGGCGGCACTGACTCACCCGCACTGTTTTAATCACGTAAAAAACATGTCTCAGTGGGGGTAGGATCTCTCTTCCACTTTCATTTGAATCATGTCGAACAAAACCCACACAGTGTCTTACCAACGCCCTGAAAAAATCCCAAGCAAGCAATGGAAAGGGAAGAGTACCTGTAAAAAGTGTCTATTAGAACTACTGAAGAATGTAGAAAGGACACAAAGCGTACCTCTATCGATCAGTGAAGCCTCTGGTTCAACAACCTCTAGGGAATGCATCTATCCCCGACCTCACCCTCCAGCTCCCAGAGCTCAGCATGGACCACTTGGGGGTGGTGGTGGTGGTGGAATCTGCTACGGCCTACCACCTCCCACTGTTGCACCAGCTCTATAGGCATGTCGTCCACCCTGCAGACCTACAAACTCGAGACGTTACTACTTCCATGTTGGCCTATCAACTGGATCCATCTCATCAGCACGACGAGTTGTAGAATCTCTAGAATGATATCCTTGATCATCACAAGCGTAACACTGTCTCTTCTGCGGCTGACCAAAGCTGGCATGCGAGCCTTGTAAGCATTGAGCATCAGATTCTGCATCCTTAGGTCGCCTCCTGAAAAGTCGGCCACATCCCGACACTTGCGCCAGCTGTCGGCTACCAGTTGTCGACATCTTAGCTACCACACACCCAACACTAACATGCTAAATTGGCTCAGCCATAAAACTCTCCACCACCAAGTCTCATTCCAGCACTCCAGTATAGGTGGGAAGACAGAAGGAAACCACACCTGCCCAGATTTCTCTGCATAGGCCCTACTCGAAGGTTCGAGCCCTGAAGAATGGGTCTCAAAACATATCCAGGGAAAGTAAACATTATATCTCAGTAAAATATCTATAAATGACGATAATAAAATTTAAAAAAAAATATAGATAGAAAATAATTTTAATTATGTAAATAATTTACCTTATTTTATTATACATAATTTAGTAAAAAGTGCATAATGTATTAAGACATAAGGTAAGGGGTATCTCCAAACCACCATTTGGCATTTGGTAATAAATACTATATCTCTATCTAACATTATATAACTATATTTAATTTTATTAACAACTTATAATTATATATAAATATATATATCTTACATATATTCCAATCTAAATATCACTTCCATTTATTGGCTACTACGTTCTATAATTACGTTTCCTAAATGAATAACTGTTTTACAAGGGACATTTTGATTATTAGGACTTATGATTGATTTTCTTCTATTGACCACCTAAGAATGTACATGATATGTTGGGTGTGCCAAGACTGATCTCTAATGCATTTGATAATTATTTTTGGATTTAATAAGGTATTTATGAGAATATATAGTTAACCAAATCAATTATGAGACATTATACACCATCTAATAGTGTCCTAGTTGTTATCCATGACTCATATATTTCATGTTATATGTGACTGCCACATTCCCATGATTCTATGATCAAATTATACAATGTTTTTTATTTTATTCTCCTAGGTGATTATTATTTAGCTTTACCATTTACAAAATAATGTTAATTATTTTGAATCTCATTTATGCTATTATACCATGTTTATTACCTTGTTGGAATTTATATTTCACACATTTCTTTATGTATTCCACCAGTTAACCAATGTTGCATTAGGAACTCAAAGTGATTTCTAAGCTCATAAAAGTGACTAAATTAATGATGTTGGGTTTTTTGAATAATTTTTATTTTTTATGAACATATTAATAAAAATACATTATCCCTCATGGTAATTGTGTTCAACATATTGTATATATATATATATTAAAATTATGTAATAATATGTTTCATTATCTAGTGCCTCTATAGTTAGTATTAGATCATTGTCTACATATTTTTATTTATTAGGCCGAGAATAATATAGTGATAAACCTAACGACAATACAAAGTTTATTAAAGTATCCTTGAATTGTTTTTGGAATATAGATTGTGCGTATTTGTTGTAATTATTTACTTGAATGAATAGTTTAATTGTATGTATATATAGAATAGTTATTTGAAAGATTTATAACAAAAAAAATTATTTGTTGGGGTTTGACAAAATCATCACCTAGTTTATGAGATATTCCTTGATAGACACCCATTTTACATTATCAATCAATATTCATTGGGAACTTACAAACCCTTAAATAAATAAAATAAATTTTTTGGGTAAATTATTATGTTTTAAAACCTAATATGAAAATTTACCAGGATAACCTAGATTGAAAACTAGGGACTCAAAAGATGGGATAATAATTTCATTTATAATTTTGTCCTATTATGATCATGTTTTACCCTATTTATATTTATTAGTTTATGTATTCTCACCAATTTGTTCTATTTATTTTAGTTAGTGTTAAAAAACTGGAGGACACATGCCAACAACTAACTTAATAGACAATGGGATGATTTCTGTAATGGAATTCCAATCCTTATGGGAGTGGGATCCATAATCTTCATGGTTGTACATGATCCTCTAACTCATGCTATGAATAATAACATGAATAATATTAAACACCCTATTTATCCTAAGAATTATCTGTTTTTATATGACTCCATTGCCTGATAATGACTTCCTACCATTTTTTGATAATTTTTCCCCTCATTGTAGAAAAATTAATTAACTTCATTAAGAATTTATTTTATATCCTCCAATTCTTATAAAAATATAACATTATGGTGTATTCATATGACCATTAATAATAAGATTTTATGTGGTGGACTCTAATAAATAGCCGATTTTCTTGAGGATATTGATTCCAATTAATGTGAAGGATACATGAAATTTATTAATAAATGTATTCATAAACTCTGCATCATAAAATTATGAGAGAGTTCCTTGAAATTATGAAATTTGATTATGATTCTATCATGTCTTATGAAGAAAAAAATTCATGGATTTCACTTTATGTCTTTAGATACATAATAAATACTAAAATAAAGCTATTATTATTCATTATATGATTAAATCTGAGTATCAATATAATCATGTTGATTCGATACATTGAATGTTATAAATTTACATTCCACTTTTCCCTTCAGGATTAGAAAATGACTCATTACTCTTACTGGACTCATGGTCTTCTATATAAAATGTTAGAAATGGATTTTTCATCATTAGTAGAAATAGAAAAAATTCATGGTGCAAATAAAAAACAACACATCACATTTTATGATTTTAATATGAAGCATCATATAAACACTTTGAAGGGAACCAGATGATTTTTCCAATATAGAATAGAGGGTTACCCAGTTTTTAATTATCTAAGAAAATAAAGAATCTCCTTAATATAGTAGATGATAATATGTTTCAGATCAACTTTTAAAATTTTTTATAGTGTGTCAACTATAAAGAACATGGGAATTAAGAATGTGAATTCTCTAATCAAGTGGGTTTTATAGAAAATCAATGACAACAACCACAAGGTCCAATTGAGTAAGAAGGTTATAAGATTTCAGTTATTTAAAAGTATATCCATAAATAAATATTATGATAGATATTTTGTTTATTCACTCAAGAATATAGAATGTACTTTTTTATTCTAGTTCTATGCATTCTTTTATATATTTCATGATTAGTGGAACTATTTGAACAACACCTGAAAACATTTGGGAATCTATGAGAGTTTCATGTGGATTAATAATGAAATACCATGTATATAACACCTCCATATTTAATTATTAAGGTTTGATGCTGAAATTTAGTCAATTATTGCTTCATTTAGTGTATTTTTTTCCATATTGGGTTTGTATTGGTTTTCCATATATAAATACAAAATTAATATTCTCTAGAGGGAGACTAATCTTCACATCCGGATTTATTGTTCAATTGTGTTCATGTGCATAAATGATTATGAATCTCATTTGGAGTCTTCATATAATGATTTTATATTATTTCTATATGAGAAATAATTTTTTCTTTAATGTATTGATAATAATTAAAGAATCATACATAATGAAATGACAATGTTGAGGGGCTATGTGGATGTATTTCATGATGAATTATATGGTATTCCTAAAGAATGATATGATGGGTTATTAGTTGACCATATAACTTCATTTATTCTCATATAAAATACTACATATATAATGGCAACCATTGACATAGAACAACTAACGGTGTTGTTAAAAAAAATATGGACAATGTTTTTATATTCCAAAGTTCATCACTATAGCATGAAACAATCCTCTACCTTAGTAATAATGATGGGTAAATATACATCTGTATTGATTATGTTGTGATTTCACCAAAATAAAAATACATAAAAAATCACTTTCCATGAATATATTACATGTTTGATCAAATTAATGTTTTCCATTATTTGTCTAAGGTATACCTTTGGTTGTGCTATCACCAAATAAATGTGTTGATGGGAAATATTCCCAAGATTTCCTTATGAATAAGATATAGTCATTATGAGTTAGTAGTGGTGACCTTTAGACTCACTAATAATTTAGAAATATCTATGGACATAATTAATAGTGTAATTGGATATTTCCTTGACCAACATGTGGCTGTCTTTATAAAAGATATTCTAATATACCCTAAAAGTATGGAGGAACATTAGGGAAATTTGAATATTGTGCTAAAATCATGTTAAAAAAATATTTTAAATGAAAATTATAGTAAATTTGAGTTATTTATGGATGAAATTATCATTCCGGTTGAATTTTATTAACAACAAAAGGGATTTTTGTGGAGACATTTTTGTCAAATACAATTGTCAAGTGGCCTATAATAGAATCTATAATGGTTATCTATAGTCTCATTAGGCTTTATAGGTATTAGTAATGATTTTTTTATAAAATTATCATGATTTTCTTACCCAATAACCAAGATAACTCGACAGGGATTAAATGTTTCCAAAAATTACAGCTATAAAGATATCTTCAAGGAATTGAAAAAGATGATTATCACTTCAATATTACTCGTTCCACACATAAGTGGATACATTTTTGTGATATAAATAAAAGAATAATGGTATAAATTGGGTTGTGTACTAATATAAAATAAACAATTAAAGATATTTCCGTAAGGAATTTTAATTAGAAAACCTATCCAAAACATGATCAATGGTTGGATATAATGATTGTCACATTCAAAATATATTTTTATTATAATTATGGGGAGAATATTAATATATATATGAATCATAATATCATCAAAATTTTATTTACATGGTTGGATATTAATATAATCTAGTGTAAATGGATAGATCTGATATAGGATAATGACTCTTAAATCCAGTACTTCAAATATTCCAACATATCACACCTAAATAATTTTCTAAATAGAAAAATATTCATTATTTATCATATTTTTACATTCCATAATCATTTAGATCATGTTAAATTTTAAACAAAGATGGATAAACAACTAATCCATAATTGATCTATGTTTTTTATCATTAAGTTATTCATAACTACCCCCATATAAGAAATATCATACATTATACCATTCATCATAACCAGGGGAAATGAAACATAAGAAAGGGTGAAATAAAATGTTCAACAAGTTTATATAAGGAATATATTCATATATTATGATTTTAAAGGTATGATATCATGATATTAACATAAAAAACCTTACCTTTTATATCATAGATCATAAATGTTTTAAAAGTAATTAATATGGGAGTTTTGTACAAAATGAATCATAATGGAATAGAATAAAATGAAATATTAATGAATTATAATTTCATCTGAAATAGATTTATAGAATATACATATACATAAAAAAGTCTTATGTAAAGGACACCCACTAAAAAATTTATAACATTTTAAGCTTGGGTAAATAATTTTGTAACGGATTTTTTCTTTGGATAACATCCCATTTATCCTCTATTGGGATTGGGATAACAAAACATTTACCCTCTATCAGTAATGGTATTACCTCTATTAAACCCCATTTCTATAATGGTATAACCTATAATGTTCCCTTTGAGATCATATAAAATTAAAAATTACCAAATTAAATTGTGGGAGAAATAGGACCCAACCTTCTTGGAAATAACCTACCAACTTTCAATTATTATAAAATTACCACTAACATTAGTTACATTGAAAACACCATCAATTTTTGAAAATGATAATTTTTTCCCATACATCATAATACATCCATAATATCATAACCCAAGAAAATAAATTTATTTCTTTTATATTTCATCGTTTCATCATGGAATTAACTGTGGAAAAAGAAGAGGATTTCAAAAGAATTTTAGCATGGTATGACCCAGAGAAAAGAAATGGGGTTTATAAATACATTTCCACACAAAACATAATCCATTTAGATAATGAAAATGAATTGAATAATTAGGTCATATTCATAGTAATAAATAAGTGACATAATTTTTTTTCATATTTTATGGAAAAGTATTTTTTTAAAAAAATTCACTTGAACGTTTCTTGAGTAAAATAACCATTATTTAAAAATAACCTTTTTAAAATAAAAAATTCAAAATATATTTTGGAAATATGGGTTTTTTTAAAATATAATTGATAAAATATAAATGAGGATTTTAATAAAATAATGGTCATGACTTCTATTAATTTTCATTCATGAAGTATATGTTGAAACAATGATTCATGTCACATTTCTGATAAAAGATAAATTAGCCACATTTTAAATAATTAATAATTATTCTTTTTAAGTTATTTTTTAAAAAATTAAAAAAAAATTAAAAATTGAACATAAACATGCATCGATTAAACATATAATGATTTTGAAAAAAATTCAGAAAAACATCGACATATAATAGAATTGGTTTTTTATTGAATTAATAAATAAGGTCAGTGTTATTTAAAAATGTAATTTTGAAGTATTATATTTATAATATTATAAAAATAATGGGAAGAAATTGATTCCCCTAGAATAAAAACTTTAGAAGTTAACTCATGATTTTATTGAGGTATTGATCATAATATTTCATCATCAAAATCACAAACATAAAATGAACTGATAATTAATGATATTTCATTGTAAAGACACTACATATTTGGGAATTTTGAATCATAAGTGCCCTAAAAGTATAAAATTTAATGAAGAATTATTATTATGAGAGTTAATAAATTAACTATATTACATTACAAAGTGGTTTTATATTCATCTCATAAAATAAAATAGGCACACAACAAAACATATCACTCAATGTAAGAAATTTGATACAAAAATTCAATACCGCTTTGGAACCAATGAAATATAAAACTCATGAAACAAATATCCCAAAATGGATATGTAAAAACCCATATTTTTTAGATATTAATCATAAAATAAATTAATTGGGAATATATTTACCATAGAAATTAAATATGTGGTAAACACAACATGTGTCTAACAGAAGTAATGAAGGGTTTTTCAAATCACATACCTTATGTATTGTTATCCCTCATACATGTTAGAACAAATATATAATAAATATTAATTTATGATAAATATAGTAAAAATCATAATAATTTGTTTCATTTAATATATGATTTTCATTTGACCATTTATTTCATGTTTATTTACAATTTCATTTTGAAAGTAAATTATGGATGATAACATATTTTATACATGTAAAAAGTCATTAGTTATTTTCTATACTCACACATTGATAAATATAACATAATATATATATTTTCATCCATGTTATATATATCATATATATTCATTATATATGTATTTATATTAATCCATAAAAGATGTAGTTAAAAAATTAAATACATCATTCAAGGAGACCATATGTCGAATATACGTGTAAATGCAATTTTAATTTTCTAAAAAAATTGAAAGAATGAAAGGTAAAATATATTGTTTCATTAAATAGAAATTTTTATTTTTGATAAATAATATATATTCATCAAATTTACCAAAATTTAAATTACTCTGATGTGTTAGTGGAAAACATATCATATCTCAATGAGATGTTGTAGTCTTTTGTACACATGAATGATGTAATCGTATTCCAGCATAATAAAAGGTAAAATGAAATTTGTGACACAATGATTAGAAAATAATAAAAATACCACAAATACCATATATAAACACTAAATCCATCATTATATTCATCCATGAGAGGTGGTGGTGGAGGAAAAATAACATTGGTTCCTAAGGCGGTAGTCTACCGTACACATGAATAAGTATTTCATATTCCATTTGATGGTAGATGATACATTAATATGTTATTCATTTAACATAATTAAATTTACATATATGTATGATAAAAATGATATTATATCACCATGGTATTATAAAAATTGATGGACATGATGTAAGAAATAAAATTAAACACTCGTTTAGGGGGCTTACCTCTTCTTTAGATAATATATATTGGTTTACACCGAAAAGATTATTAGGATGGATTTTATGAACACAATATGGATTATAGGTTGAAATCATAGAATTAATTAACTTATGTTTTAATTCATTTCAAAAATAAATGGTCATTTATATCTGAATATGAGGCGAGAGGTGTGGCCTTTTATAAGTGAGGTTAGTGGCATACTTACAATTTTTTAAATGAAAAAGGTGTACCCACGTTTTTTACAATCCAACATACTCAAAAATCAGTAATTATAATAAATATAAGATATAAGGTCTAAATAGTTCTCTAAAATTGATGTTTTACATGTTTTGGGTCATTTAAAACTATTATAACTTTTCATTAACCACTGGTAAATACATTATTAACTTAATAGTGGTAAATATTCTTTACTATTTTACCAGTCATTATAGTAAAAAAATAATTTATCATAATTAGATAATATAAATTTTTTTCATTCCAAAAATGGAATCTATGTTTCGAAATTTCATTCACAAAAGAGGAAATATTAAATTTAAAATTAGACACACACAAGTGATAAACAAATGGCCTTCAATGAGAAAATGTTCAAATGTTTATAAATTTATTCTCAGAATTAAAAATAAATTATACCATTGACCTAAATTTTATTAATATATATATTAATATATCTCTTTTATTTTTTTTCAAAACTATATTATAAAATTTTAATTTCTTTAAAATTATTTGAATTTAGTGCCAATTTTTAATAAATACAAGTATTTTTTTTATTCACTAAAAAGTTTATTTTTCCAATTAATTCAAAAAATATCACTCCTAGATAACATTGACATGTTGATTTAAAAAATAATGATTATTTTTAAAAAAAAATTATCAAATTCTTAAATATTTAATTTATTATTTTATTAAAATTGGCAATAAATTGTTTTTTGAGGAAATCATTTTTTCTAAATGTATAAATACATTTTTTACAAATTATGAAATTCTTATAAATATGTATTATTTATAGAAATCCATTACACTTAAAATTTAGAATTAATTTATTATTGTTCATATCTCTATATTAAATAGATATGTTATAATGGTAACATTTAAATTATAATATTATAATTATTTGATGGTTTTAAAAATAATTGTCATATATAAGAAAAGAATGATACATTGGTTCATGTAGAAAAATATAAAAACAATTATATAGAATTATTAAAAAAACATAAAATCAAAGTTTTTTAAATTATACCCCCCCTATGATTAATTTCTCTCTTAAAATTTGTTACTTTAGTACCAAAAATTGATAGTAATTAGCCATATTACATCTTTAGTTTCCCACATTGAATCGTCAAACACAAAATGTTTTCTAAAAACATTGATTTTCTGGGTGGAATAATTTCATAGAACGTTGTATGTGTGATCCATAATCTTAATTTCTTATCCCTCATAAAAATATCAAGATCAATTTGTACAACCATCATGTTTAGTATGTATGAAGTATCAGGTATATTCTTAATCATGGAATATACATTGAACACTACCTGAATGTATGTTTTTTTTCAGTGGATGCTCCAAACGATAAAATATTGTCCTAATATGATCACGTATTTCAAATGGATTGATATACTAGTCCTTACATTACCATTATTTATTCTATATAAAATTGAATACAAAAAAAGTCCTAGGAAATTCAAATACTTGATCTCATCGATGACTATCAGCAAAAAATTTAAATCAACATTGTGCCACCAATACATGATGCTAAATGGGTATAACCTTCTCTATTTTTTCATCATCTAGATTAGGTCCCAATATCTTTCTAAATACAATACCATTCCTATATGTTGATATTATACACTCAATTATATAATGGTCTTTATAAGGATCCATATTAATGATTCAGTTAAATATATTTCCATATAAAAGGTAGTCTAGAGGTAGGTGATAATTTAAAAAAACGTTAAAATACATATTAAAAGATCCTAGAACATCCACTGGGGTCTGAATAGTACTTCTAGAATAACCATTTTTTTAGGATAATTCACATTATTGAAACTAAAATATGTATAAACATATTTCTAAAGGCATAATAAAGCATTATGGTAAGCATATAACCCAAATTGGACACAACAATATATTTTAATACTTATAATCTTACCTCTTCCTTTATTAATAATCTATTAAGTGGATACAAAGAGAAATATTCTCTAATTTAAAAGACGTTTTTCAACATCATAAGAAGATCAACTACAACCCATAATTACCTTAACATAAAATATATGATAATTCTGAAAGGTTACCAATACCTTTAATCATATGTCAAAAAAGTGGAATGGAATTCCTCCCCAATTAATGTTTTCACTAAAACATATACAAAACCAATGGGTTATTTTTCTATAAATGAATCTTAAAATATAATTAAAATTGATAAACTATCATCACATAAAATCTCAAAATATGATTGCATGAATTATAACATATTATCACTATTAAACTCATAAACAAATTATTGTATCAATTACAGTTTGGCTAGTCTATCATGTAGATATATAAACTTCCAAAAGTTAATTTACCCATTATTCCTTACATATGTTCTTATCTTAGACAATGAAAATTGGATGCTTGGGTCCATCCTTGTACATATAGAATATACAATTAGATATCCCTACTCCCATGTCCATATAATGGTAGATAATAAATCTCATAATCAAATGAAACTTAAATAAATTATTGACATTGTGATATTCATTGGGATTATTCATACCAAATAAAATATTAAATTCCCAACTATGGATGGTAGAATAACGTTCCCTAAAAAATATGATTAACTTTATCCATTGTAATTTCCAATGATTTCCCTTTATCTATTGTCTTCATAGGTTGGTGGGATATATCTTAAAAATTAGAACATTGATTGGAGAGTTTATTCACATAATTCCAAAAATCCTTTCAATTAAAAAACTGGAGTGTTGTTGGTATATTTGGTTGAGTTCTCTCACCGTTACATTCACTGATTGGACTCTTTACATAAATTATAAACATTAATTCTTGATTTCTTGGATTACAAAACTTGTAATACACTCTTGTTAATCTTTTTAATTCACCTCAGTAAATATTCCAACATTTATAGAACATAGGTGACTAAAATTTAATTTGACTATGTGATTTAGTTGACTAATCATGGGACTCAATCTTCTTTTTCTTATCATGATGATGATAATTTTTGAAATGTCATATTTTTATTTATACATTAAATGAATATTGAGTGACTTTTTCATTTCACTTAAAGTATCTTATAGCCAATTTATTTTAATGACATGGCCTTAACCAACCAAATAATCAATAAGTTTTTTCTTGAACTGATTATTAGACTAGTAGTGTATTATGAATGAATGGTAAATTTAGATTCATAGTCACCCATAGATTCACCATCCTTCTATTTTTCATTAATAAATTTATTCTCCATCATAATTAATATAATAAAAGGCAATTTCATAATAAATAAAATCCCACTAAACTAAACTCATTATGTGGATTAATATATATCCACTTGACTTGTATTATTAATAATGTTCCACCATTGATCAGTTTCTCCTTCTCAAAATAAGTCATCCACAAGTAATTATTCATTCTTCTAACATAAGATAACATAAAATATCTTTTATGGCATATTGATTCCTTATACAATGACTAGTGGATTAGTGTACCCAATATAATTTGGTTGATGTTACCTTATAATGGAGACACACAAAAATATTTCCATCAATTTATCATTTTGATATTTTTCCTGATTCATATCATCATAAAGTTTTGTGTTCATAGGAATGATGATTTTCATTCCATCTCACATAACATTCAGTTTCACATTTGTAAAATCAGTACTTGTCTATTTCATTGAGCATTAAAACAATTCTTTCATGTTCTATAATTTTACTAAAAATAACAAGAATAGTGTGTGAGAAAATCATACTTTAAAACCATATGATGATGAAAAATAATGTATTGGATGTCACAATCGTTACACCAAATTTTTAATCTATTAAACCTTATATTTTTCATATGTATTTCATAGATGTTATTCAAATACTTCTTGATTTTTTGTATAGAGTTTGTGAATTCCCAAAGCATATACACCAATGATGTCAAACTAGGTGTTTGTTACTGGCCATTTTCCTACACTAGGTTATGATCGAGTCTATCTCAATGTCCCCTTTTTTAACTTCTTAAGACTATGGTACATAGTTCAATAGACACATCCACTTATTGTCTCCAAAAAATGATGTAATTGTTTAGAAACCTCTTTCAATGTCATTTAACAAAACCCCATCACATTATCATATAATTTGTACCATCCATAGTCTTATCTATGGACATATCTAAAGATGCGTCCTAATAAATTTCTAATGGGATCACAATATATTTTTATCATTCTATTTTACAATGGTAAACTATAACTTTCTATGATACTGATTTAAATACTCAAAATTAACATATATATTTATAACATAATAACAATCCATAGTTATAATGTAAACACCGTCATATAATGAAAATCATAAATATCTATGATAGAAAATACTAAAACATCAATCATAAAATAACCAATGAAATGGAATGGTTTTCATATATAATTCATCATTTCATCATAGCATTACCCATGGAGAAATATGTCTATTTAATAATCATTTTATAATGTTATAAATAGTGTAAAGGAAAAAAGGATACATGAAAAATTATAATAATAAAAACAAACTATTTAGTGATAGAAAAATAATAGTATTCTTGGATAATATACCTAGTTAATCATTAGTATTATCATGGTATTTCATTATAAATAGAAAAATATATTTAATGAAAAACCATATGGTACAATTCTTTTATAAGAATCCTTTCATTAAAATATCCTTTTTAAAATTAGAAATTCATAACATATTGTAAAAATCCAATTATATGAGAATATAGTTGAAAGAAAATAATGTAAGATTCAATGTATATAATTTTATAACATCATGAAATGCATGTTTCTTCTATACACATTAGGACTAATTTTCTACTAGTTTTTTTGTTAAAAATAAATTGGTTGGTGTTTTTTAAATGGAAAATAGTTTCCTTCTAAAAAAATCTAAAAATAAAAATATGGACATAAATGAATATAAAAAATCACAGTTTAACATTTAAACAATTTTTATAAAAATTATAGAAAACATGTAAAAGAGATACAAGGTGTTTTCAACTGAAAAAAGAAATAATGTTTGTTTTATTTAATTTTTTTTGAGTTATTGATTGAATGGTGAGAGGAGAATAAATAAAAACAATGTATTCCACTAATATAAATAGATTAGAATAAATTTATTTTTTTATTTAGAGATGGATAATAATATTTCATCACTGAAAGAATAATAAAAAAACCTGGATAAGTGACAACATTGTATCGTAAATCCATTACCTATTAAGTAGCATCAAATTGTAATCCCCATGAATGAATAAAATTAAATAAAACATAAGATTTAATTATAATAAATAAATTCATTATATTAAATTTCAAAGTGGTTTTATATACTCTATATAAAATAATATCTATCAATAATATTAACATATGTCTCAAATAATGAAAATTAAAACAAAAATCCATCACCTCATTGGTAACATAAGAAACTGAAACCCTAGAAACAATTGACACATAAATAGATAATTAAATCTACATTATATTTAGGATATTAATAATAAAATTTATTCATGTGTAGTGTATACCCTTAAATAAATCTTTAGTTAGTTAACATGGTATCTTTCTCACATTAATAAAATTTAGATGGAAATCCCTTACCTTTAGTCTCAACATAGTTCATACATATTCGATAATCCTATATAATAAATATATTTATTATAAATATTTTATAAAACCATGATCATATATTTAATTCCATATATTATTTACTTAAGATAATTTATTTCCAATTTACTAAAAATACCTTGTTAAAATTATTGTATAGATAATAACTGCTTTGTTTTTCATGTAACATTTGATTTTGGAATTCTGATGACCATAAATTGATCATGGTTCAATGAACTACAAAATTATTTCCAATATATAAATTTTATATTTATTATTTTTACATTTACATATAGTAACCTAAAAATTTAATAGATAAAAAATGAAATACATTGTTTATTGAGACAGTTGGTCTTATGATCGAATAAATGTTGTTTTAATTTTATAATAAAATTAAAAAAAAGTATCAAAAAATAATATAACAGGATTATAAATTATTTTTTATTTATTATATATCAAATAAATTCATTAAATTTACACTCATTTCTTTCCATGTAAATACAATTTAAAAACTAATCACGTCGTAACGTGAGGTGGTGGTCCTCCATACACATGAACATCATTATCCTATTCCCAAAGATTGGAATGTTTGTAAGAATTCATAATATCATTAGTCAAGAAGAATTATAATATTATATCTATCATATATTAATAATTAAAACATCATTATATCCTTCTATGTCAAGTGGTGATAGAAAGAGAATACCATCAGTTCTTGTGGCGGTAATCTTCCTTACACATGAATGACGATTTCAAAACCCATTTTATAGAAAAAGTAAAAGAATTGGGCCATTAAATTAACATAATGAAATATCAAGATATTTTATATCATGAGGTTATTATATCATCTTGTTATAATAATTATTGAAGGAGTTGGAGAAATAAATCGAATAAAACTCTCGGTTAGGGACATTACAATTCATCAGACAACATTATTCAGTTTGAAAAATTGGTTTGTTAGGTGGAATATTTTACAAATATAATCATTCTAGGATTATTGGAGGGAATTAAGAATTTTATATGGATATGTAATGTTTAACGAAATGTATTTTTTTCATTTTTATATGAGAGGATATTTGGTATCATTTTATAAGTGAGGTGAGGGGAAAACATGTAATTTTTTATAACAAAATAGTACCCTTGTATTTTCTCTTTCCACAACAGAAATAAATTGGCCATTATTAATAATATAAGACTTAAGGTCGAAATATTTCCATTAAATTATTGTATGAATGGTTTTGGGTAAATTTAACAATGTTGATTTTAGTTTCACCCCACGATAAACCTATTTATACCTTATCCATGATATCTAATTTTTTACTATTTTTAAAAAATTTTATTGTAAAAATTTAATTTTAATTAATTAAATAATATAAATAATTATGATTATAAATATGAAATAAATTTTCTCAAATTTCATTAACATATGCATTAAATTTTATTTTAAAATCTATCTTATATATGCAATGAGAAACTGGGTTTTTATTGATAAAATGTTTAAAATCTTACTTTGTGTTTATATAAAAATCAAAATGAAATTGTTTTAATTTACAGAAAATTTATTTATAAATATATAATTTCTATAATTTTAAACTTAAAACATATTTAAAAAAAATATTTCATTAAAATAATTAAATAAAATAAAAATTATAACTTAAAACATGTACTTTCCACTATTTACTGGAAAATATATCATTTCAAAAAATTATAGAAAACCACTTAATGATAATTGTGACTTTGACGTTTCATTTCATTTTTATTTTTTAAAAATAAATTTTCTAAAATTTATTAATAACTACATTTATTATTTGTTCACATAATTGAATACAATTTTTTTTAATAGATTATTATTTTCTAAACAGAAAAATTATTTTCTAAAAAATATGTACTTTTTTATCAATATCTTTCCACTATATAAAACAATGATAATTAATATTTAAAAAGAATTTAGTATTATTTATATTACAAGGATGAACTTCTAGGTTGTAATTATCACATTAAAATAATAATATTAATAATATATTGTGGTTTTTTAATACACCATGTCATGTGTTATGAATGTAAAACATAGATTTGAGTTTGTCAAAAAATATTTTAAAGAATAAATATATTTGAAATAAATTATTTCAAATAAACTAATGGTGTTTCAACTTACATTTTTGGAAATAAAATAATGTGGCATATTCTATTTGTATAATCTATCTGGAATACTTATCAATGATGAGAATTGATAAGTTTCCAATTTTTTAGACTTGAAAAAGATAGACATGGTGATCATAAAGAAAATAATATAATAATTAATTTCTCATATTATGACTCATCCATCCTGTCTGGAGAATTTTAAAGATCGTTAAAGAGGTGATATAGAAATATAGAAGATAGAGGAAGATTTATGTAGGAGGACATCTTAGGATATATAATAGAAGAATATTGATTTGTGATATCTATTTTATGACATTGTATACCATCGAACCATAGATAAATATACTTATTTTGAACAATGAAAATAGATCAACATTCTCACTTCACCCATGGAGAATTAAAATTTATAGATATTTTTTAGATAAATATTGGTGGGACAATATGAATAAAGAGATAAAAAAAATATACATCAAAATATATAATATGCTGACATCATGGTGGGTAAAAGGAGATTGTATAAGGGAATGATAAAACCATTACCAGTAAATATATGAAAATAAAAAAATAGATGCAATTTTTCACTAGGTATCTAAATATATCAAGAGAAAAAGGACAACAAGAGTATTAAAATGGTTAATACAAATCAGCAATGCATTAGGGATACTCAAATATAAATTAAATTTATTTCTAAAAATATGTTCATGATTCTTCTAGTTTGAGGTCAGAAATAAATTGCTTATTCACATATCAACAAGAAATAGATTCATTATATTTTCCAGAAGGAAGTGGTATGACCTAGAAACCTCAGCCCCTTTGAGATCATTGATCACATTAGAGATGTGTCTAATCAACTTACTCTCTAACATACCATCTTTAAAGAATACCATGTACTCCATGTATCACTCTTTATGAATTTCATACCAGATACCTCAAATTTAATGAATTTTGTTTATGTTGAGTATGAAAGTTATAACATCCTAACCAATGTTCAACACTCTGGTGCCACAAGCCAGTTTGTCACATGACCTCAGGTGCGCCTCACCATATAACATAGGTTGTCGACTAGCAAATAAGGTCTAATATCAACAATGGGGAGACTATAACATCTTTTTAAAAGTCGAAAAGTATAATAATTAATTAAGAATAACCAAATGATATAACCAATAACCATGAGAAACTATTATCACATTAATAACAACAGAGGAAATAAAAATATCCAAATCTAAAAATTAGATATGTCATGAAAAATATGTGTCAACTATCAATATGTAAAACAAAAAACAAATATAGACATTGACCACTACCAGGAAGGTCCCAAATCAGGCCTTGTTCCCTCATCTATACTTCCTCCCAAATTACCAAACCAACATTAGGATATTTTTCTTATCCTGTACTGCAAACATGATATCTATTTGGGTACTGATCAGGCTACCAACTTAAAGTCTATATACTACATAGTAGGCTACCACTAATTGTTTCTAAAACAATACACATTCAATAGTATTGTATGTAGTTGTATAAAAACTAAAATAAAAGAAAAATGGTAATTAATTTACATATATTAAATTATTCCTCATTTATCCACATAAACCCTTGAGTTCTAGAGAACCCTTAAAACCCAATACCTACTTCATACCAAGATGAAGTCTAAACCATACTACAATACCATGTTTATCCATTATCAATTAATTTCAATTCACATAATGAACAATTGGAACTATACTCCAAAACCAACATTTTGGGAATTGAACGCCATGTCTAGACCACAGGTATATTTGAAACTGCAAACTATGACACACGACTAATTTATCATACCATAACTCAAGTGGGATATCTATGTTGAATTTTTTTACCACACTCATTTTTCACTAATGTATTTTTATGGAGTATCCTAAGTTCCATAGACGTATATCAAGTTTTTTACAATGTGATTTTGAAGCAGTAGTCCTTGTCCCATTGTATTTTATAAATCAATCAAAAATTAACCTATATCACATCAATAATGATTATTTAAGAATAATACTTTTACCAACTTTCATAATATGGAACCATTACATCTCATCATAACAACATGGATCTTCAATTTTATCACATGAAATAGTTATGTAATTCACCAATAACCTTTTTCAACATTAAATTCATATATCCCATTAACCAATTATGTTAAATTTTTCCATCTTATAATTCTCAATATTCAATTCATTCATATAACATTAAAGAACCAATTACACTGTCAAAATATCCCATTACATCCACAGTTGCAATATCTAATTAATTGATTCACCAATTAATAAATCCAATTCCACAATCCCGATATCCTATTAATTAATTAAAAAATTATTTAATCCAACTCTATTATTCAATAATGTAATTAATAATTTAATTTATTCAATTAATCATTAATTTATAAAATTTTACAAATCAAAATTTGTGACACAAACATGAAATTGAAATTCAAGATAATGGGATTTGAATTTAGGAACATACCGCAAGAGTGAAGATAAAATAATGCCAATAGAAATTCCAAATTGAAGTGGAATGGTCATGATCATGATGAAGAAAGAGATTTATATTTGAAACCTCAATCTAAGATAAATTGTATCTACATCCCAAAAACCAAAATCTAGATCTATCATAAAAGTAAGAAAAAACCCTTTAACAGTTGAGAGAAAGAGAGAAGAGTGGGAGGAAACCATATAGGATGATTATATCCTACTATGATAGCTTCATATCTTCAAATTGGGAATTGATTCACCAATAAAAATGGTTGAAAATACATAAAATCCTTCTAAGATCCCCTAAAACTGGATAAATTATTCTTGGTTGATTTGGGGTTGATTTATTGTAAATTATTGGGGTTTTCTTATCCTTAAAATAATTTTTATGGGACTTAATTTCCACATTCACGGTTTCCTATACGGGGATCATAGTTATCCATAATCATAATCCCTATCCATGGAAATCACCCAGTGGTGTCTCACGGTTTCTACTAAGATGGTACATTTATTGACTTATCATGTCCCATCTTTGTGAATATCATCTTCTTGGGTTTGCACAGTTTAATATGTTGGGGGAAGAGTTTGGGAAAACAAAGAGCCAATCATACACTCCCCCTCTTCCTTCCAAAATGTTCCATTTTCTCCCAAAAAACATCCCAAGGTAAGGCCCAACATGATATGACAAAAACAAGGAAAAATATTACATATTAATGGGAATGAGACATTTATAAAAATGAATTTGGGGTCTTTAAATCTCTCCCCACCCCTTATAATTGATTATTTTTAAGATTTACTCAAAATAATTTATAATATTCTCTGGTAAAAATATTAAGCCACTAATCATGTATATCCTTTTCTCTCTTCCATTTTTCCTCTTGAAAACACTCATGGTGCCACAATATATGATCTACCCACACAATACTCTCCCACTACACTTTTTTTCTCTATGATCCAACACATGTATAATAATATCTCTATTGGACACACCGGTCTCAATCTCTATATAATCCACATCATTCACATGATAAGAGTTAAGATGATACCACAGATGTTGCGAGACTTGAAAAATTTCATGAATTACATTGTACCTTTTTTATGTACCAATAGGTACCCTAATATCCCAATTCACTCAATATCCTAAAATGGTCCAACAAACCTGGGTGCCAGCTTTCCATGTCTCTAAATCATATGGTGACCCAATCTCGGTGACACTCGGAGGAATACACGATCACCCTATATAAACTCTACCGTTCTTCAACTTCTATCATCATATGAATTTGGTATAAACTGTACCATGTCCATACATTTTCAAATCCATGGTACCTTCTATAATGTCTATTATATAAGACTCAATCCAAATAGCATTGTATCACCTACCTTAGTCAAACATAAATGTTATCACCATGGACTACCATATTGTGCATCATATAGTTCCATCAGTATAATTTCATCATATCTTCTGGTATAGGAAAAATCCATCAATGCTGGGTTATTCTCTCAAGACCCACTAATGTCTAGGACACATGACCAAATCATATCCTCAAAAAATTGTATTTCCAATATTGACTATCCATCTATATATAGATAGAATTAAGATCTCAATAAAACATTTATACCTAGAGTCTTATGAATACACTTCTAGTAGAGAAATGTAAGACATTAGTCACTTACTAAAAAACACTTTGTAACTCCATGAAGAATGAATATTTCAAAAATATAAAAATCTTCAAAATTATCCACTGAGAAGGAGTCTTGTATTTTCTAGAGATGTTCTACTTTCATCAGTCAGTATACAACCTCCCAAATATTTTCATTCTTCTAAGGCATCCTAGACAGACCCATAGAAATTTACATTGTAAACTTATACTTGTAACATTATAAATTTAAAAACATTTTTAATAAACTACCAGTCCATTGATGCTTGACCCTTACTATTTACTAGTGAAACTTCATGTCACAAATAGTATTATCTCTTTTTTCATTCCTTGACCCCAAAAGTATCATTGTAGTTCATTTTTCATTTTTCACACCTAGATGCACCACCCACTTCAACAAATGTAATTTAAATATTCTCTCGCATACTCATATGAAAAAACCTTAATCCAAGCATAGATGATATCATCCTCATCTATGGTCTAATCAAAGGGTGAATTCCTACATTTAACGATTTACCTCATGGTTAAACCTTCCTGATCATCATTTATCCTATATCTAATCGAGATCAAAATTTTACACTCTACTCAAACTGATATGATATTAATCCTATCCTAACTCTCTAGAACCACAACACGGATCTAAATACGCAAATTCATCATCTTCAACTAAATACTAGACTCGTGAAAATTTTGTGTCCTTCTTTTTCTTCTTAAATAGGTAGAAAATTTTTTCCCTTCAAGGGTGGATATTCTAGATCATATACAAATGAATGAATATACACAACCAACATCCACATTCTGAAATTCAAGTCTTCATACGAAAATATTTAAATAATTTCATTTTTATCCATATAATATGTGAACATCTCTCCTTAAAGATAATGATACTGACACTTAATATTATATACCACTACAAGAAATCTGAGGTTGTTTTTATGGGTAGTCACATTCATGGGGCCAAAACTACCATGACCCATATGCAACAACTCTATTTTTCTACATCAACACTACTTCATGTTTGATTCCAGAAGCATCACAAAACATTGTATAATCCATACCTGACATAAGTAGGATCAAGATCAGTTTCATAGTAAAATTCTTATCCAACTCTTGGAATGAATTATTGCATGATTTCACACATTAAAACTTTATCCCATTATTGGTAATGTCATAAATTTCTTCATCCAAATGAGACAAGCCTTCAATGAACCTCTAATAATATCCCCTCCAACACTATAAAATATCGGATATCAAAAATATTCTTTGGCTACACCAAAGTAAACAATACCTGAAATTTATGTGGATCCACTAACACACCATTCTTCAAGAATGTCTAAACCAAGAAGTGTTCTGGGTTGATCAAACTGACACATTGATATCATGGAATATATCCAATTGTCACATAATGTAAAATATTGGCTATCAAGATATTGGTTATGACCATCATGAGTCTCATTGTAAACCAATATGTCACCAAAAAAACCTAAATAGTAACTAATCCAGGTATAAGTAAGTTATTATATTCATCATGTCTATGAAAACTATTGGTGTGTTAGTTAGCCCAAAAAACATTTTAAAAAACACATAATGTTTTTACTTGCTTATTAATTTTGTCTGGGAATATCAGATGATATAACTCTCAAACAATGATATCGTGATCTAATGTTGATCTTGTAGTAATCATAATACCCCATCAACTAGTAAGAAATATCATTGATACGTGGAATAAGATACCAATTCATAACATTAATCTAGTTAAAAATCAATTTAGCTACACATAAACAAAGATTTTCATCATCCTTTTTAGCAAACATGACTAAAGAATACCATTTCTACACACTAGGATGGAGAAAACTCATATCCATCAACTCTTCTAAATGGGCCTTTAGCACTTCATGCTCTGTTGGTGCCATTCTGTATGGTGGAATAGAATCTAGCACAACCCCTAGAATGATCTCAATTGTAAATTCCATATCTATTCCATCAATAATCTAAATTATTTCCAAAGGAAACAAATCCAGTAACCCTCCCAATATGGGTTAAAACACATCATTCTTTACACCACCCCCATCCAACAACAGACTATAATCATATGTGATGAGCTCCCCCAATTGTTGGTGAACTGGCCCTACACAACCCGACAGGATATCCCACTCTCCACGGTGAATATATTTTCCACCATTGGAAGATGAAAATAAAACTCTCGTGTGGTAAAAATATAAATGGGATCGGTATAGTACTGACTATTTAAAACCCATAATTAGTTCAAAGCATGAAATGTAAATGATGTAAATATCTCAACTGAAATTATACTACCCAACCTCAACTGTATAGCCCATTCAAAAATTGATTCGGCTCAACAATACTCAAAATGTTTTATTTATCATTATAAAATCTATCATGAAATCCACCACTAGGCCCAAACCATTTACATTTTTTTAGTCATAAAAATATGTGAGGCACTAGTATCAAAAAGGGAATTATCTATTATATAATATATAAGAATAGTAAGCCTAATATTAAATGTTCTGGCCTCATTATCCCCCAATATATGATGAATGTCATGAAAATTACCTTCCCTTATTCCTTATGATTATTTCTAAATCCTTTGAGCTGCACCACTCTACTGATATGAGAACCCTTTCTAGGAAACACCATATACACTACAACAATCTCATGTCTTGTAGAACTCTAACTGGTAGACTAACATGGAATAGAAGATCCTCTTCCCATAAACTTGATTTCTCTGTATACTACATCATAAAATATCTATCCTAGGATCTTGAAGAACCTCTATATATGTCCCATCCTGTTGTGGCCTTGGGACTCTACTGGTGGTGAGGGGAACTATCTGTGAATGTGACCTGACCAAACGCACTGGTGAATAAACACTCACATATGGTCATGTGCAACTGATCCATAACCGTGTTCTATTTTTTCCATTACTCTAAAAAAATTTATCATAAATATGATTCTATTTATTAGATGTTTTACCACCTAGAAATCATGAATAAACCACATGTATTCTAACTAAATCCTCATAAAATTTCCTCACACAAATAAGGGCACAATTCACCACATTATAAAATTCCTCCATCCTAAAGATATGCACCTGTGACTTAATTTCACATTAATGGACATACCAAAACATATTTTCCATCATCCCTTAATCTATTTCCAAAATTAGAAAAAAAAAGAGTTTTAAATCGATAATGTAACTAACATATTCTATAAAAGACATATTACCCTGAGTAAACCTCATAAACTCAGCTGCTCTCTATGACCTTAGCATATTATGGTAAATGTTCTCTAATAACATCTCTTGAATGTCCTTCCACTCCATATCATTCAGTTATCCATCCCATGTATACATGTTCCACCAATGATAGTCATAACCTTGTAAAATGTAATCATCAAATTTGTTTCTATTATCAATAGGAGTCTCTAAGTAGTAAAGTATAGTATGGATAGACTCAATCCCAAACATTACTACCTTAAGCCAACCAACTCTAGTAAAAATTGAAGGGTGGTACAACTAAAACTCCTATGTTATATCAAACAAGATATTCAAAATCACACTTGGATCTGTTTCAATGATCTATATTAACTGAGAAATGGTATTTTGTAACTCCTCTTTGACTTCCTGAGATGGCACTAATGGTTTCTTAATTTCCACTATTGGAGGATCATTTCCAATCATAACATATTATTTTACTGAGCAAGAATCACCCTGGATCCCAATATCCATAATTCCAAACACATGTCTTAAGACACATAACAGAACATATACACATTAAACAATATGGTTTCACATAAATCTATAATAATCATACTCCCAAACCCCTCCACATGGTCAAAATGAGAACACAATTACTACCTTTAACCATCTTACAATGTGTTCATAGTAAGAAAGGATAAACAAATTCTCATTACTCATTTTTCTCATTTGAAACCAATCATTTAACATATTTCATCATTAAAAAACAATAAATTAATTTCTATAACTGTTATCAATTTCAGTTACACAAGCAAGGAAAAACATTTCAATTTCAATTACTTTATGATAAATTTCATTCCTTCTTGTGCTTAAAATGATTCATGTAAATAAAATTATTTTGAGTTCCTAGAATGATTCATTCATTTTAAAAACATGTTTCATTCCATCAAACAAGACAAATGTATTATAACTCTGAAATAGCAATCCCATCATAGAAAAAGTGCATCAGTCAGGGTGAAATAGTAACCTATTGTAACAACACAAATAAATAACAAAAAATGAACCCTGGGTACTTGGATTTTAAACTCCTTCATGGGTATAGATACTCCCATTAATGATTTCTTAACCAAGGCCCATATAATAATGTTATACAATATAACTTTTCCAAGTAGTATGAAAAAAATAAAAAAACCATTTAATAAAAAAATGTAATCACTAGACCATGTGAAATACACTGATTCCCAATGTCGGTCATTCATATGACCATAGGCATGTTGCATACTCCAGAGGGTTCCAAGTAGTTGGAAGAAGATAATATCTACAATGGGGAAAATATAACCTCTTTAAACAATTATAATTAAAATAGAAATAAAAAGTAATAAATAGAATATATAACCAATAGCCAAATAAGTGTCACCTGATGAACAAAATAAAAAATACAAGTTCCAAAACTATATAGTAAATATGTGTTGTTAAATATATGTCATGTTTCAATATTTAAAACCAAAAATATATAAAGATATTAACCACTCCCAATAGCATCCTCAATCACATTTGGTTCCCTCATCCATGGTACATATCCACTAATCCATCTATCATAGGGATCATTTACTTATACTACCATGAAAATATAAATTCTATTCGAGTACCTATTAGGTAGCCCGTGTAGGGTGTGAGTAAAACTCGTTAGGCCACCTCCAATAGAATCTAAAAATATATCCATTCAATAATAGTATATATAGTTTTAAAAAGAATAAAATACAATCAATAATTTAAATTGTAAACATATATTCAATTATTGTTCATTTAACCATATAAATCCCTAGGTTCCTAAGGGAACCCAAACAACAATACCTTCTTCTACCCATGAGAAAATTGAAACCATATCACAATACCATGGTTATCAATTATCATTTTATCTCAATCAATATTATTTAAAATTTGAATCATAGTCTAATTCCAACATTTTTGGCATAGAACATCATTTCTAGCACCTTGTGGGTATTTTGAGCAGCTATCTGTAACCCACAACTCATTTATCAAAGAATCATTCAAAGTGTATTTTGAAGCATAAGTCTATATCCAACACTCGTTTATCATTATAGTCTTCTAATTCAATAATCCATGTCCTACAAACATATATCAGTTTATCACTATGATCATTTGAAGTAGTACTATATATCCCACACACATTTAACAATCAATAACACAATCACATATATCATATCAATCAATGTTAATTAACATAAATCCTTTTACCAACATTAAACAGTGTGGTACCATCACGATTTATCACAGAAACATGGTTATTAAATTTAATATCATTATATAATATGTTCAAATAACCAATAACCATTTTTCAATATTCAATTCAGATATCCCGTTAACCCATTACAGTTAATTCAACCATCTAATAAGTCCTAATTCTAGATAAATTCGAATCTAATTAATTGAGAAATTGAAAATTCACAATATCAAATTAATTCTATGATCCAAATATCCCATTAATTATTTCACCAAATAATTAATCCAACTCATCAATCCTAATATCCAATTAATTACATCACTAATTAATTAATCCAATTACAAAATTACATATTCTAATTAATAAATTAATTTATTCAATTCAAGATTCAATTATTATGTATTGAAATTGAAATATTACAACACATACATGAAATTGGAAGTCATTTCTAGTGAATTTGTATTTATACCACATACTTCATGATTGAAGATGAATGATCGCCAAAGGAAATCCACAATTAAAGTAGAATAATCGATATCATGATTAAGAATTATATCTAGATCTGTGTCATACATCCTTGATCAAAAAAAAAATAATCCATCAAAACCTATATCAGGATCTATAAAAAATAGAAGATAAAAATCACTTCAAAGGATGAGAAAAAATTAGGAGATCAGGTGGACACCATACTGGAAAAAAATATCATACTTGGAGAGATGCATATCATTAATTCCAAATTCAATTTACAATGAATAATATTTGGGAGGCTTTAGAATCTGTATGGGATCCTCTAAAATGAGAAAAAAACAATTGGGGTTGAGTTTGGGGTCTATTTTGGGTGAATTCTGGGGGTTCATATGTATTTAATTTAATGTTTTTAAGGATTTAATTTCTACGAACATGGTTTCATGTAAAGGGTGCTTTGTTTTCCATAACTATTCTCCCTAATGTTCTCCTCACCCCAGGGTGTTAAATGATTACTATTAATATAACACATTGATTGACAATACTTGCCCCAGCCATGTGAATCCCCTCTTTCTGGGATCACATGAATTTCCAAGCTAGGTGGATGATTTGGGGAAACAGCGTGCTAACCGTGTGGTGCCCTCATCCATCCAAAATTTTAAAATTTCACCAAAAACATACCTATGAAAAACCAAAACATGATATAACAAAAAAAGGTAAAACATTACCTATTAACGAGATTAATACGTCTCTAGAAAAGACCAAGATCTTACAAAAATTATCTCACTTATAAAGATAAGCCAACAAACATATTATAACCTAGTGATAGTGTTCAATGCTATAGTAAAAATCTCTATGTTAATGTACTATGGTGAAACCTTATATATAATGGGTTGACATGGGAACCGAGGGATTCCATGAAGATGTAGTACCCTAGCATGTATTAACATTTTTAGTTTAAATGAATTTCTGATGGAGACATTGCTTAAATGGGGGAGAATATAATGACCCATAATTATATTATTATAATTTATCATATCATTAAATAAATATGTTATATTTAGTGAAGCAGAAGTACCACAATATAAAATACCAAACATTATAACAATATTAATGTCCCACATTGAAAATAAATATGGAGGTTTGAATTTAATGTATTAAAATGTTATAAGAAATATATAATAAGACAAAAATAATATTAAAATCGTGATTTTCTTGATCCCCTTGAGTAAATTCAATCTTAAACAACACTATGGAAAAGAAGTATATTATTAGTAACACAATTTTCATTTTCAAAATTTATATCATTGAAATAAATAGTACATAATGAAAAATGAATGAACAATGAATTATTTATATGATGTTGGAAAACATTATAAACATTACAAATCTGACAGTTGGAACTGTAATCTAGTCATTCAAATAGTAACCTGACAACCAGAAAAGTAATATAATTTTTAGGAATAGTAAAGTGTCTTTTAGAACAGTATCATCATCATTGGATGTAACTCCCCAAGATTTCATAGTACGTTATTTCTTCAAAGTAATCCAATAACATGAACTACACGCAACACCGAGTTCTAGCGCACCACGACTTACCTATCTAGAGGATCAAAAGATTTGAAGAATAGTATTAACTGAATTTTTAACGTTATGAAATCCTTATGATTTTAGAATCCATATTATGAGTTTATTAGACATAATGTAAAAAAAATTCATTTTTTCAGTTAAAAGAAGAATTTTCCCAAAATGCAATTTTATCGCCTTTTAATGGAAAACCATTTTGAAATCCAATAAATGAATCTTTTATATATTCAATTTGCCAAAATAAACTTATTCATTACAATCGGGGTGAAAGATTATAGTTTTAATAAATTTTTGGTGTTTTTCTGATAACTTTCATGTTTGGGTGAACAGTAAAAAATACTATATTTTAACTAAAAACAAATTTTTTAATCAAAATAATTTTTTCTGTCAAATCATACATTTTAATGGTTTGTAATTATAAATAGATTATATTTTTACCATTTAATCCAGTGTTATTCATTGGAAATAATTTAACTTTGAAATTTAACTTAAACAAGTTTCAATCTTTTATTAGTTATTATTTCTTAAAAACATGCTTTTTAGTTTTGACAACAAGAATTAATTTTAAATTAATAAATGGATCTTATATTTTTTGAATTTTTTAAAATAGGATTATTTTTTGAAATCATACTATCAAAATTATCATTTGGAGGAATTTTGGTATTTTTCTGAAAACATTCAATTTTTGATTAATAGTAAAAAAACACTGAGTTATTGGTCAAAACCGACTTTTTATTTAAATAATTATTTATTTTATATAAATCTATTTTCGTTAAAAATAGGTATATAATACCTATAAAAGTTCAATATAGTTTATTGAAGTAATTTTATAATTATTTTAGATATATAAAAATTTTATTGAACTTCTTTCCGCCTTTTACCCACCCCCTAGGAGAATTGGAAAATTTACATAAAATCAATTTTACCACTTCTATGAAATAAATTTATAAAATAGGATAGACACAGCTGATATAATTAAGAAAAATTCGATTCAATGAGATGAAAATAATTTTTGGTGAATAGTATCTTTTTACTTTTATTTCCCACGGTTAAAAGTAAATAGAGAAACTAAGGGTAAAAATGATACTATTATTACCCCAACACATGTCTTAATTCTATTGGATAAGTGAAATTCGACCAAAAACAACCTTAGGAATAAAATATTATATTTTAGGTCCACTTGGATTAGATTAGGACATTTATTATTATTTAATTCAAAGAAGAGTTAAAAGTGTTAAAATCAATGTTTAATAACTAAACCATTTTAAATATAGGGTTATGAATAAGATATAATAGACTAAAAATATTCATTAGAAATATAAAAGATTTTACAACATAATTGTATTTTGTTTATAATTTTTAGAAAATATATAATTATATTTATATCTGATACAATGATGATGCAGAAATTACCATATTAATAAAATTTTAAGATAATTGATATTATAAATATACAAATAAATATAACATGAGACTTTTAATGAATTAAAATAATTTTCTAGGATAATATGAAATGTTAGAAAAAATAAAATGACCATTTTTCGAAGTAATAATGTTTTTAGGATTTTTACAAAAATAAAATATCCAACAATGTTAAAATTTACATAAAAGAGTTTTTAAAAAAAATATTATATTATTAATTAAAATTTTATTACTAAAAATATATGATTTCTCCAAAAGACTTATATAATGATAGGTGTATCATCAGTGAAGCGCTTGATGTTCTCTTGGAGGTTTATAATAATTATATTAACCATATAATATAAAATCACGAAGAGACATGGTAAATGTATAACTATTTAACTAAGAGTTAAATATAAAAGATAAGGTTAATATTCTAACTCAAACCTATCTAAAACCTATTGGTTGAGTGTTTATTGACCAATCCTCACCATAGAAATTAAATAATTCATTTGGAGCCATTAGAAACCGAAAATTATTTTTTTATAAAATAATATTTTATGTTTTTTCTAAGGTACCCCTCACCCCTCTTATAAAAGGGCACTTCTTCGTATATCAAATTCACTGCACTAAAGCCATCTGGCTCATCCAAACTCTACCCAAATATCCTCCCAACTATACTACTGTATCATAGAGGCAGTAATTTGGTCATAAATCCATCATAAGGATCCGTTTTGATCAAATAAAAAGGAAGTACCTGAAAAAGAGGTAAATATTTCATCACCTCTTTCAAGTTCCATTATTCTTCTACTTCCACTTTAATTGTTGTTTCCATTATAAAATAATCGATACAGTATCTTCTATGCACTGTAATGTTATTATAAATATGGTACAACCATATTCATTATTATATCCATCCTTTGAATGACATTTCACCATACAAGCGTACATACGGCATACCGTCTCCATGTCGTGGTGTAGTTGTTATTCAATACATTATTATTTGGATGAGTATAATAATGATATATAATTGATGTAAATAATAATTATAACATGATAATGATTCGTTATATATTATATAAAATCCAATTATATATTATTTTAATATCAAAATAATGATATTGTTGCTCGTGCGTATGTACGGATTACAGTCTCCATGAACGCAATGAGATTGATTCCTCGTCGTATCCATTCAAGACTAATTTTCATTAGATGATTAAAAATAATTTTTAAATACTAGATATCATTCTTAATATGAATCCATAACATACATTACTTACATAACAAATCATATAACAGAACATTAATCAGTTAACACCCGAAACAACAATAATATTAAGATATTATTAACAAAGCAATGTTAAATGACAATATATGATACCATATTAATGTATATAATTCTTGTAAAATATAATAACAATTATTTCACCATTATACAAGAGGTTAACCTACCCTCGACCAAGGAAAAGTACTAGTTAAGGGTTAATTTCACAATCTCAATATTATCCTATGTTGTTTTTATATAAATATCTACTGGGACATCTTTATCATCCACATCCATGTTTCTTAAAAATGTACTCCAAAAAAATTTATTGTTTAGTAGATTGTGGGTTAAAGTCATTTATACCATTTTTGAATTTTTATAAAATGTTTTGAAAGGAATATTTCAGTCATTTTCTAAACAAGGTACTTTTTAACCATTTCGACAAAATTAATGTAAGAATGTCTTTTTTAACTTATACGGTGGGTGCTCCTATTTTCTACCATTATAACATCATCGAAGATTACATTAAAAGCTTATAAGAATATTTTCATAATAATTGTTTTTCATAAATGATTTCAAAATATAATGAGATGTTTCTCTAAAAAACGAATTTGATTTAATCTATGTCAACATCCTTTGATGGATTTTAAGCTTATTTAAGTTGATTTATTATGATACAAAACATCTATATTGTATGGAAGGTTTTGTGTTATTTTTTACTGTGGATCTGTTAATTTTACACCATTAATGGTTTATGGATAAATTATTGACATTTTTATGCTAGTTTTAATAAGAATGATTATGTTATGTTTAAAAATTTTTCATATGAAGAATGCATTGAACATAGTAAGTAACAGGTGGAGCCCGTTATAGCTCCACGATGCATCGGTGGGTCTCATGAGACAAACTATTGTCTTAGAACAAAGCCTTGAAAAAAATATTATTTGTATTCTTGGCACAAGGCCCTGACTATGTGGTTATGAATGTTTAGAATTATGCATTCCATCATTATGAAAGTGGCTATTGATATTGCATGTGATTATTCGACTAGTATAATATCCATGTGAGTAAGTAAATGGAATTATTTTGGTTTATTTTTTCCATATTATGAGGGGGTTATTGTTGAAAATGATTCTGTTTTAGTCCTATACATTGCCTTAAATGTTTATGCTTATTTGTGAAAGTTTCTGCTATATTGTTATCCTTACTGAGCATCTGAGCTCACCCCATTCTTTGTTTTATTTTTGCCAGGATGCGAATAAGTATATTAAGACTGACATATAGGGATAGTCTGTGGGATCTCAGTGTTGTCTATGGAAACTATGTTGTTGTAGATTTCTATATTATGATGTAATGTAAACCTTATGAATGTAACTAGTACTTCCAAGTCAACTAAACTAATCGGTCTTTCGAGAATTGATCTTTTTTCGATCATGTCAATGTTATGTAATAATGCACCGACCCAGGGTAACTTGGGATGGGGAGTAACAGTTGGTTTTAGAGGAAGTTTAGTACAATCCATGGAAACTAGTTTTAGGTAAACATTGATTAGATCACATAGCCCTAAGATAGACTTTGCGGATTAGTATAGAAGAACTTCCTAAAATTTTGGTATTGTAGTGATTTTGTGAGTTTTCCAAGAAGTACATCCTGGTCTGGATACAAGTAGGTAGAGGCTTCTCTGGCATAGATATACTGAGGGGTAACACCTGAAAACACCACTTTCAGATAGACTAAAATAGGAACTGGTCCACGACAACGTGCCTTGCTGCACTCTTGGTTAATACACTCACAAGGGATATGGTTAGAATAATTCACATTTTCATTACAAGACATTTTGGAGGATTTATGACTAAATACTTCCTCAAAGAAATTTTTTTTATTATGGATTATATCCATAAACTGTTCAATTTATGTTAGGTATTTTACAAATTTTTAAATTATTCATTTCGATTCATAAACATACTTAGTATATTCCATTGTTTAGAAATGGTGCCCAGTATAAGGAATGTGAACTCCAAAAATATGTATGATCCAAAGATTTGGAAGGATCAAATCATTCATGGTATGAAGCCAACATTTAGAAGATAAATTGGGTCCCACATATTCTAAAAAAAATGATGAAATAGTATCATGTGTTAATAAGATATGTAAATAATTTTCGGAGTCCTATGTCTTTGAAGGGAAGCAAGAGTCGAAAAGGATGGTAGAGAGAACGATGGATAAATGGAAAAAGGGAAAGAAGAATTTTCCCATATTTGATAACTGTGGAAAAAATCACCTTGGTAAATGCTTTAAGGGAATAAGAGTTTGTTATAAGTGTGGAGAAAAAGGACATCAAGTATGTGATTGCAAGGGTGAGAAAAAGGTTTCAAATGTACAATGCTTTATCTGCAAGGTGTTGGGACACTACATGAATCAATGTCCAATTCACTAGAGTATGCTCTAAAATTTACAATTTGATAAGAATCATGTTATTATACTACCGAAGATGAAGAGGAATGATTAAGAGTTCTTATGTTGTTATTAAAGTATTGTTTCATTTTGAGTGTTGCATAAACGATGTACTGGTTATATGAATTATGGAAATAAATAAGGATTGTACTACTGTACTATTTCATTAGGAATTTGTGATTATATGGTCGTGATACAAAGGTAGTAATTTTTGAATAAGATGTGGTTGATTTGGATAAATTATATTGGATATTTTTGACGACCATGGAACTAATTAACTGTTTTTTTATTTCATCAATGTTGGCATATTCAAAATTTTTGGATATAAGGAATATATCCAGTGTAATATAAAGGATAAGAGGGAATGAATGTAATCAATAAGGTTTTAGGGTAATTCAGGGTTTTTTTGTGCTTTAAAATAATACATGACGAAGGTGTTCACATGTTATTACACGTCCAAAAAGATCTTCATTTTGTTTAACATCCTTATAAATTTTGGACTGTGAGTTTGGATAGAAGTATTTTAGATAAGCCTAAATGTTATAATAGATTGTGTTTAAATTTTTTTACTATTGTTAAGGTTATTTTTGGATTGTTATAAAAATGAAAACATGCAGACCATGTGACAATCCGTTGCGTCGAACAAAACTGCTGGAATCGAACGCACAAACATAGTGTGATAGGGATTTATCACCTACCACTAGACTACATACAGTCCATGGATTGTATAATATCGTTTTTTAAAAGGTATGACAGTTGAATTATTAATTTTTTAATAACCATATATAATTAGGATCAAAAGATTATTTTTATAGTGAAATTGATTTTGAGGTAGAAATTAGTTGAAGGGGGAAACTCTAATTTTCAAGTATATATATATATATAATTTCTTTCCCTCTTATTCTATGGGTAGATTAATTATTAATCATTAGAGAAGGGATCTTCAAAAAAGTGTTATCCTAATAACTTATGTTTTGTTGAACTGATGGTATTTCAAATCATCATAGATTAATAGATTTGGGGCCCTCAATTTTACAATTGGTTGTGATTGATAACCTCAATCAATCCCTATAAATCTTTATGTTTTTCCTCCAATTATTTGTCGCTAATTTTCACCAATTGTTTCTTAATCAAGATCATAATTTGGTGGTGACCCTTTCATTTCCCTTTTCCTCTTATTAAGAATAAATTTTATTAACCAAATTTCTGATGTGGGTTTTGCCGCAAAGGTATTTTATATTTCCAACCTTTTATTTTCAAAAAACAATTTCAAATTGAAAAGATTCAATTTATTGAGAAATTGAAGAATATATAACACCCCAAGATTTTATAGTACGTTAGTTCTTCAAAGTAACCCAATAACTTGGACTATACGCAACATCAAGTTCTAGCACACCACGACTTACCTAACTTGCCGTTCAAAAGAGGCTATGAATTGTATTAACTGAATTTTAAAATTTATATAATACTTATAATTTTCTAATCCATATTATGAGTTTCTTAGATATAATGTAAGAACAAATTCATTTTTTTCAGATAAAAGAAGTATTTTTCAAAAAATGCAATTTTACCGCCTTTAAATGGATAACCCTTCTTAAATCCAATATTTGAAGCATTTATATTTTCTATAAGACAAAAAGAAACTTCTTCTTTATAATAGGGACATGAGATTTTGGTTTCAATAAATTTCTGGTGTTTTTCTAATAACATTCATATTTGGGTGAATAGTGAATAATACAATATTTTAACTGAAATTTTTTTTTTAATCCAAATAATATTTACTGTTAAATTATAAATTTTAATGGTTTTGTAGTATAAATAGATTTTATTTTTACCATGTAATTTAATGTTATTCATTGGAAAAAATTCATTTTGGAATTTATTATAAACAAGTGTCAATATTTTGGGAGTTATTACTTCTTAAAAACATGTTTTTTGGTTTTGACAATGGAAATTAATTTTAAATTAATAAATTCAAATTCTATGTTATGAATATGGTAAAATAGAATTAATTTTTGAATTCAAAAGATCAAAATTATCTTAGGGTGAACTTTTTGTATTTTTCTAAAAACATTCAATTTTTTATTAATGGTGAAAAACTCTGAGTTTTTTTATTAAAACATACTTTTTATTTAAATAATTATATATTTTATTTAAATTTATTTTAAGTCAAAATAGATATATAATATGTATGTGATCTCAATATAATTCATTGGAGTCACTTTATTATAAGTTTAGATATATAAAAACTTTATTGAACTTTTTACAGTCTTTTACTCACCTCCTTAACGAATTTGCAAATTTACATAAAACATAATTTTACCGCTTCTATGAGTATGATTTCAAAAATCTGAGAGATATGGTTGATATCAAAACGTAAAATTTGGTTCAATGAGATGAAAATAATTTTTGGGGAATAGTAACTTTTTTTATTATATTTACAAATGGAAAAAAGTAAATACGGTAATTAAGGGTACAAATCATATTATTATTACCCTAACACATGTCCTAATTCAATTGGATAAGTGAAATTAGACCAAAAACCACATTAGGAATAAAATATTATCCTTTAGGTCCGCATGGATTAGATAAGGACATTTATTATTATTTAATTCAAAGAAGAGTTAAAAGTATTAAAATCGAAGCATAATAACTAAATCATTTTTAATATAGGGTTCTGTATAACATAAATTTGACCATAAATATTAATTAAAAATATATAAATATTTCCTACATAATTGTATTTTATTTATAATTTTTAGACATAAAATAATTAAATTTATTTATGGCACAATGATGATGTAGTTATTACCATATTAATGAAAGATTAAAATAATTGATATTATAAATATCCAAATAAATAAAATTTGAGACTTTTATTGAATTAAACTAATTTTATAGGATTATATGACAATTTAGGATTGATTAAATGAATATTTTTCAAAGTAATAATTTTGTTAGGAATTTAACAAAAAAATAGATAATAGTGTCAAAATTAGAATAAAAGTGTTTTTAAAACAAATATTATATTATTAATTGATATTCTATTCCTAAAAATCTATGGTTCGGCCAAAAGACTTATATAATGATAGGTGTATCATTAATGAACCACTTGGGGTTTTCTTGAATGTTTATTCTATGTTTATTAACATTATAATATAAAAATA
The DNA here is from genome assembly GCA_963277665.1 of Viscum album. NCBI lineage: Eukaryota > Viridiplantae > Streptophyta > Magnoliopsida > Santalales > Viscaceae > Viscum > Viscum album. Next base: position 138,895,446 of record OY728139.1, read on the forward strand.
CAAAGAGACATGGTAAATCTCAAACTATTTAACTAATAGTTAATTATAAAAGATAAGGTTAATATAGTGACCCAACCTATCTACAACCTATTGGTTGAGTGATTTTCAACCCATACTCACCTTACCCTATAAATAATTTATTATTGATCCATTATAAACAGAAAATTATTTTATTATAAAATGATATTTTAATTTTTCTATAAGGTGCGCCTCACCCCTCTTATAAAAGGCCACTTCCTCTTCTCTCAAATTCACACCTCCAAATACATTTGGGTTGACCAACCTCTGAAGAAATATAATCCCAACTATCCTACATTCATGCTATATGCCATCCTTTGTTCATAAGTCCAACATAAGAGTCCCCTTTGATCAAAATAAAAGGAAGAACCCGAAGAAGAGGTAAATATTTCATCACCTCTTTCAAGTTCCTTTGTTCTTCCACTTCCTCTTTATTTGTCACTTCCATTCTAAAATAATAACTCCTATATATTATATATATTGTGATCTTATTATAAATATTTAACAACCACATTTATTATTCTATCCATCCTTTTAATGACATGTCACCGTACGTGCGTTGGTACGGCTTACCATCTCCACGTCATGGTGCAGATGTTATTCAATACATTATTATTTGTATGGGTATAATAATGATGTATAATTAATGTAAATAATAAATATAACATGATAATTATTCTGTATATATGATACACCATCCAGTTATATATTATTTTAATATCAAAATAATGATACTGTCACTCGTGCGTACGTATGGATTACCGTCTCCATGAACGCGATGACATTCATTCCCCATCGTATCCATTCAAAAATAATTTTTATTTTATGATTAAAAATAATATTTAAATACATAATATCATTCTAAATATGAATAAGATACATCCTATCCAAAACAAACATTACTTACAGAACAAATCATATAAAGGAAAACGAATCAGTTAACACCTGAAACGACAATAATACTAAGATATTATTAACAAAGCCACGTTAAAAGACAATATATGATATTATATTAATCTATATGATTCTTTTATATTTTAAAAACAATTCTCTCACCATTATACATGAGTTTAACCTACACTTGACCTAGTAAAAGTACACGGTAAGGTTTAATTTCAGAATCTTTTTATTATCTGAGGTTGCTTTTATGTAAGTATCTATTGTGACCTGTTTATCATCCAAATCCATGTTTCTTAAAACAAATTTCCAAAACATCTTTAATATTTCCTAGACTATGGTTTAAAGTAATTTATACCCTTTTCTTACTTTTTAAAAAATTCTTTGAAATGAATCGTTCTATCGTTTTCCAAACACAGTAATTTTTATTCTTTTCGACAAAATTAAGGTTAGAATGACTTTTTTAACTTATATGGTGGGTGTGTCTATTTTCGGCCACTATAACATCGGTGAAGCTTCCCTTAAAATCATATAACTATATTTTCAAAATAATTGTTTTCTTAAATGATTTCAAAAAAGAAAGTGATATTTCACTAAAAAATGTAGTGATTTAATCTATGTCAACATACATTGATGGATTTTAAGCTTATTTAAGTTGATTTATTATGATACAAAACATCCATATTGTATCGACGGTTTTGTGAAATGTTTGACAGTGGATGTGTTATTTTTACACCATTCATAGTTTATGGTTAATGTATTGTCATTTCGTATCTTAGTTTTAATACGAATGTTTATGTTATGTTTAAACTTTTTCATATGAGTAATGCATTGTATTTAGTAAGTGACGGGTAGAGCCTGCAATAGCTCATCTATGCATCGGTAGGTCCCATGAGAAAAACTGGTGTCTTGGAACAAGGCCTTGACAAAATCTTATTTGTAGTCTTGGAACAATGCCTTGACTATGTGGTTATGAAAGTATGGAATTATGCATTCCATCATTATAAAAGTGTCTATTTATATTGAAAGTGATTATTTGACTAGTATAATATCCATTTGAGTAAGTAAATGGAATTATTTTTATTTTTATTTGACATATTATGAGGGTGTTTATGTTGAAAAAGATTTTGGTTTAGTTCTATAAATTTCCTTAAATTTTTATGCTTATTTATGAATGTTTATGCTATATTTTTATGCTTTCTGAGCATCTGAGGTCACCCCTTTCTAGGTTTTATTTTTCCCAGGATGTGAAGAAGTATAATAAGACTGACCTGCAGGGATAGTCTATGGGATCTTACTATTTTATATGGAAACAATGTTGTTGTAGTTTTCCATTTTATGATTTATGGTAAACCTTATAAATGTATCTAGTATTTCCAAGGCTACTAAACTAATCGGTTTTTCAAGACTTGATCTTTTGTGATCATGCCAATGTTACATAATAATGCACTGACTCTGGGTAACTATGGTCGGGGTATCACATTGGATGTGTAGAATAATATTTAGTTATATTATAAAATAAAAATATTATATATTTTTGTCATGGTACAGGTATATACATATTTTAAGAATTCTAAATTATGTATCTGTTGTAACGCCCCGACCCTAGTTACCCATAGTCGATTCATTATTATATAACATTGGAATGATCACAAAAGATAAATTCTCGAAAGGCCGATTAGATTAGTAGCCTTGGAAACACTAGATACATTCATAAGTCTTACAGTACAATATAAACTGAAAAACAACAACAACATAGTCTCCATAGTCCACACTCATATCCTCTCAGACTATCCCTGCAGGTCATTCATAAAATACTTCTATAAATCTTGTGAAAAATAAAACATAGAAAGTGGTGAGATCAGATGGCCATTAAGGATAACAATATAGTGGAAAATTTTATAAATAAGCATAAACATTTAAGGTAATTTATAACTAAAATAGAAGTCCTTTAAACTTGAACTTCAGCATAAAATGTCAATAATAAAATGAAATAATTCCATTTACATATTCATGTGGATATTCTAATCGTCGAATAATCACATTGAATATCAATAACCACATTCATAATGATGGAATGCATAACGCCAGACTATTATAACCACAACGTGAAGGCCTTATGCCAAGACTAAAATAATATTTTTTCAAATCCTTGTTCAAAAACACTGGTTTGTCTCATGAGACATACCAATGCATCGAGGAGCTATAGTGGGATCCACCCGTCACTAACTAAGTCCAATTCATTCCTCATTTGAACAGGTTTAAGCATAACATAATCATTCGTATTAAAACTATGATATGAAATGTAAATACATTACCCATAAACAATGAATGGTACAAAAACAACACGGCCATAGTCAAACATATCACAAAACCTTCAATAAAATATGGATGTTTTGTATCTTAATAAAATAACTTCAAATAATCTTAAAATCCATCAAAGGATGTTGGCATAGATGAAATAAAAACTATTTGGCAGAAATATCTCTTCTTTTGAAATCATTTAAATGTAAAATGATTTTAAAATAAAACATTTAATTTGAAAATATTCTTATAAACTTGTAAGGGAAGCTTCGATGATTTTATAATGGCGAAAAATAGTCTCACTCGCCGTATAAGTTAAAAGAAGACATTATTACCTTAATTTTGTCTAAAAGGTTTAAAAGGACCCAGATTGTAAAATGACGGAAAGATTCCATTGAAACCATTTTATAAAAATTCACACAAAGGTATAAATTAATTTAACCTGTATCCCAATAAATAGTAAAAAAATTGGAATACATTTTTAAGAAACATGGATGTGGATGATAAAGAGGTCCCAGTATATACTTAGGTAAAAACATCCCCAGAAAATAAACATATTGTGAAAATACTCCTTACCTTGTACTTTTCCTTGGTTAAGGGTATGTTAACCTCCTATATAATGGTGAAATAACTGTTATTAAATTATAAAATAATCATATACATTAATATTATAACATATATGATCTTTTAACATTTCTTTGTTAATAATATCTTAGTATTATCATCGTTTCGGGTGTTAACAGATTTGTTTTACATTATATTATTTGTTATGTTGGTCATATATGTAATGTGTGGGATTTATCATATTCATATACAGAATTATATAAATTCATTAAACATTATTTTTAATCATCTAATGAATTTTAGTCTTCAATAGATACGACGGGGAATGAATCTCATCGCGTTCGTTGAGACGGTAATCTGTAAGTACACACGAGGTACAATATCATTTTTTTGATACTAAAATAATATATAATTGGATGTTATATCATATATACAGATTCACTATCATGTAATATTTATTTTTTAAATCAATTACACATCATTATTGTACCCATCCAAATAATAATGTATAGAATAACAATTACACCAAGACGTGGAGACGGTAAGTCGTACGTACGCATGTATGGTGACATGTCATTCAAAGGATTGATAGAATAATGATTTTGGTTGTACCGTATTTATAATAAAATCATAATATATATAATAAACTGGTGTAATTATTTTATAATGGAAGCGACCAAGAGAAAGGATGTGGAAGAATAAAGGAACTTGAAAGAGGTGGTGAGATATTTTCCACTTCTTCGGGTTCTTCATTTTGATTTGATCAAAAAGACTCCATAGGTTGACTTTCGGACTAATAGAGGGCCTCTAAGATTAAGGGAGGATAGTTGAGAGGGTATTTGGGCCATCATTGGATGAGCCAAATGGCTTTGAAGGTGTGAATTTTAGGGAAGGGGGAGTGCCCTTTTATAAGAGGGGTGAGGGGAACCTTAGGAAAAGCTAGAAATATTATTTTATTACAAAATCATTTTCATTTTCTAATGGACTAAAAATAGATTATTTAAATTCAAAGGTTAAGATGGGTCGAAAACTAATCAACCAAAAGGTTTTAGACAGGTTTGGGTCACTATATAAATCTTAACCTTTAGATTTAACTCTTAGTTAAATAGTTTGATAGTTACCATGTCACATTTAATTTTTATATAATATGGTTAATAAACATACTATAAACATCCATGTGAACCCCAAGAGGTTAATTAATGATGCAACTATCATTATATATGTCTTCTGTCTGAACCATGGTTTTTTATAAATAGAATAATAATTAAAAATATTGTATTTGTTTGAAAAACTCATTTAAGTCCATTTTGAGATTATTTAACAATTTATTTTTGTTAAATTACTAAAAAAAATATTACTTAAAAATAAATACATTTAATCAATCCTAAAATTTCATAGACACCTATAAAAAAATTTATGGCATCAAAACATTCAAATTATATTTATTTTATTATTTATAATATCATTTAATTGATTTTTTCATTAATAAGGAAAATATTGCATGATCATTGTGTCATAAATAAATTTAGTTATTAAATGTTTAAAAATAATAAATAAAATACCATTATGTATGAAATAATTTTTATGGTTAATAATGAATATTTATAGTCAATGAGATAAAATATATGACCATATGTTAAAATTGTTTTACTAAAAGATATATGCATATCTCCTTTTTGTGTTTACTTTAACTTAATTAATATAAAGTGTCATTATCACTTACATGTGGCTCTAAGGGGTCCCAAAATAGACCCAATGATTCCCATGGTCGAAAAAGGTATCATCAATTAGGGTTAGGAAACGGGTTAGGGTAATTTAATATTATTATAATATTATTTATTACCCTTGTTTAGCGGATTTACCCGTTAACCATGGGAAATAAAATATTTACCGAAGTAATTATTCAAAATGTATAAAAATAAAAGATACCTATTTAAACATTTTATACCACATGATTCTAAATATGGAATCCATTTTTGTAAATTTAAAATACAGAAGTGGCAGAAATTAATTTAAAATTTATTCCGGTTGTCAAAACAAATAGCATGTTTTTGTGAAATAATAACTACAAAAAGATTGACACGTTTTTATGTCAAATTTAAATGTAAAATTACTTATAATGACCTAAATTTTATTAAATGATAGAAATATAATCTAATTTTACTTCAAAAACATTCAAATTCATAATTTATCACTTCTAATTATTTCTATTTAAAAAGTTGTTTTTAATTAAAATTTAGTAATTTTCGCTATTCATCATAATATGAAAGTTATCAGAAAAGTACCAAAAAATCACCCCTAAGCTAATTTCAATATTCCAAATCTAAAAATTAAGTCTATTTTGAATGGAAAAAATCATAACATTTGAAAAAGTGGGTATTACTATTTATAACGGCTAGTTTGAGTGGTTGTGGTGTGTTAGAACTCGAAGTTGCGTACAACACACGCTATTGTATTATTCAAAGAGAAGCGTATAGTGGAAGCCTGTGGTGTTACATTCTCCCCACCTTCAAATAAATTTAATCCTTGTAATTTGATTTTTTTTTCGAAAATAAAGGTTTTAAAATAGAAAATAAATTTGTGGGAAAACCCACATCAGAAATTTTGTTAATAAAATTTAGACTTTATAAGAGGAAATAGGGAATGAAAAAATAACCACCAAATTATAATCTCAATTAAGAGAACGTTTGTGGAAATTAGAAACACATAATTAGAGGAAAAACGTAAATATTTGCATGTAGTGATTGAGCTCATCAGTAACAAACAATTGTAGAATTGAGGGGATCAAAGCCATAAATCTATGATGATTTAAAATATCATTAGTTCCTCAAAACAGAATATTTTAGGATAAAACATTTTTAGTTTATTGATCCCATACCTAAATTTTATGAATTAATTTCTTCATATATTAAAAGAAGAAAATATATATATATACTTGACAAGTATAGTTCCATCCATTAACTAATTTCTAACACAATCTCATTTTTCACTCTAAAAGATAATAACACTAAAAAAATATTATATTTATCCTATTCATATAGGGTTCCAAGAAAATTAATTTATAATTCATCTACCTGAACCAATAAAAAACTATAATATTCAATCCAAGACATCACGTGGGTTAGTGGTAGGTGATACACCCTTGTCCCCCTTCGGTTGTGGGTTCAAGTCTCACGGCCTTGCCAGACGCGATGGGTGGCCGCCCGACCTCTGGGTTTTCCTTTTTTTGGAAATCCAATAATTATCTCAAATTATAATTATCCAAAACCCCTTTGTCCAAAATAACCATAAAATATTTATTGGGAAGTTAAACACAATTAAAATCCTTTTTTCCACATAATAACAAGTGAGAATTTTCATCGTGTATTCTTTTCAAACACTGCAACATCTTGAATTACCATAAAACCTTAATGATTAAATTAATGCTCCCTTATTCATTATAGAATACTATATATACTCCTTCAATACAAAAATGTTGTAAACTCAAACAATGATGGAATATACAAATCATTAATCTTTTTTAAGGTAGTCAAGAATATCCAGTATAATTTTTACAAATCAAACATGTATTATTCCAAAATCACTACCTTAGTATCAGAACCATATTATGGTTTATATTTATCTCAACCATATGTTTTCCATAAATTTAACTCGTTATTGAGTCACTTTTCTTGGATCCACACAATATCATTTCCTTAATGAAATAGTACTATAGTACAATCCTTATATACTCCATAATTATTATTACTAGTACATCGTTGATACAACACTAAAATTACATAATTCATTAATAACAACATAATAACTCTAATCATTACTCCTCATCTGTGGTAGTATCATAACTTTATTATTATCCAATAGCATCATTTGGGGCATACTCTGATGATTAAGAAATTGGTTCGTGTAGTGTCCCGACTCCTTGCAAATAAAGCATTGTACATTAGAAACTTTTTTCATACCCTTGATGTCACATACATGGTGTCATTTTTCTCCACACATATAAAAAACTACCATTCCATTTAGTCATGTTCTAGGGTGTTTCTTCCCACAGTTATCACATATGGGAAAATTCTTTTTTCCCTCGTCCCTTTATCCATTATTCTCTCTTCAATCATTTTTTTCTCTTGCTTCCCTTCAAAGCCAAATGACTTAGAGAATTATTTACTTATCTTATAAACATATGATACTATGTCTTCTTATATTGAGAATATGGGAGACAATTTACCATCTAAGTTTTGGCGTAATACCTTGAAAGATATGATCCTTCTTTCACTTTGGGTCATACGTATTACTGAAGTTCACATTCCTTCTACTGGGTGCCATTTCTATAAAATGGCATACACTAGGTTAGTTTATGAATTGAAATGAATAATTCAAATCATTTAAAATACCTATCATTGATTGAACAGTTTATGGATTTAATCCATAATCATAAAAATGTTTTATTTTGGGATGTATATACTCATAAACCCTTCATAATGGTTTGTAATGAAAATGATAATTATCCTAAGCATATCCCTTGGGAGTGTCATTTCCAAGAGTGCAGCCAATCCCATTGTCTTGCAACAATTCTCGCTCAAGTCTAGCTCAAAGAGGTGTTTTTGGGTTTTACCCTTAGGTACATCTCTGCCAGAGCTGCCTCTACCTGCTCGTATCCAGACATGGATGTATTTCTTGGAAAACTCAAAAAATCTCTACAATACCAAAATTCTATGAAGTTTCTCTATATTAATCCTCATAGTCCAACTTATGTTCATGTCCTCTAAACAAAGTTTATCTAAATCTAGCTTCCAAGGTCTGTACAAAATTTCTTCTAATACCGACTGTAATGCCCCAACCGCAGTTACCCAGAGTCGGCTCATTATTACATAACATTGGAATGATCACAAAAGATTAAGTCTCGAAATACCGATTAGTTTAGTAGCACTGGAAACACTAGATACATTCATAAGACTTACATTACATCATAATGTGAAAAAATACAACAACATAATCTCCATAGTCCACACTCATATCCCCTCAGACTATCCCTGCAGGTTAGTTTTAAAATACTTCTTCACATCCTGGGAAAAATAAAACATAGAAAGGGGTGAGCTCAGATTCTTATTAATGATAACAATATAGAGGGAACTTTTATAAATAACCATAAACATTTAAGGCAATGTATAACTAAAAAAAGCCTTTTAAACTTGAACTTCTGTATAACATGTCAAAAATAAAATGAAATAATTTCATTTACTTATTCACATGGATATTCTGCTAGTCTAATAATCAATGAAATATCAATAACCACTTTCATAATGATAGAATGTATAATGTCATACTATCATAAATACAAATTCAAGGCCTTATACCAAGACTACAAATAATATTTTTTCATGGCCTTGTGCCAAGACAATATTTTGTCTCATGAGACCTATCAAGGCATCGATGAGCTATAGTGGGCTCCACCCGTCACTTAATGAGTCCAATGCATCATCATATGAACAGGTTTAAATATAACATTCACATTCACATTAAAACTAGCATATGAAATGTCAATACATTATCCATAAAGCATGAATGGTATAAAAATAACACATCCATAGTCAAACATATCACAAAACCTTAAATTCAAAATTAAGTTCTATATTATAATAAATCTACTTCAAATAATCTTAAAATCCATCAAAATATGTTGACCAAGATGAAATCAAAACTATTTGAGATAAATATATCTTCTATTTAAATAATTTGAAATTCATATAATTAAAAAATAAAACATTTACTTTGAAAATATTCTTGTAAGCTTGTATGGGAGAATTCATTTATTTTAGAACGGTTCAAAATAACCGCACCCAACATATACATTAAAAAAATACATTCTTACCTTAAATTTGTCATAAAGGTTAAAAAGGAACTTGTTTGTATAATGGCGAAAAGATTCATTTCAAACCATTTAATAAATAGTCAAAAAAAGTATATAAATGACTTTAAACCATAGTCTAGTAAATATTAAAAAATTCTTGGAATACATTTTTAGGAAACATGGATGTGGATGATAAATAGGTCCCAACAGATACTTACGTAAAAACAACCGTGAATAATAAAGAGATTGTGAAATTAACCCTTACCTTGTAATTTTCCTTGGTTAAGGGTAGGTTAACATCCTTTATAATGGTGAAATGATTTTTATTAAATTATAAAATAATATTATACATTAATATGATATCATATATGATCTTTTAACATTGCTTTGTTAATAATATCTTAGTATTATTGTCATCTCGGGTATTAACAGACTCATTTTTCTTTTTATTATTTGTTATGTGAGTCATATTTTTTATGGATGTAAAGTATATTATTCATATCCTAAATTATATCAAGTCATTAAACATTATTTTTAATCATCTAATGAAATTTAGTCTTGAATGGATGTGACGGGGAATGAATCACATCGCATTCGTGGAGACGGTAATCCGTACGTACGCACGAGTGACAATATCTTTCTTTTGAGAATAAAATAATATCTAATTGGATGGTATATCATATATACATGATAATTTTCATTTTATATTTATTATTTACATCAATTACACATAATTATTATATCCATCCAAATAATAATGTATCGATTAACAATTACACCACGACGTGGAGACGGTAAGCCGTACGTACGCAGGTATGCTGACATGTCATTCAAAGGATGGATAAAATAATGAATTTGTTTGAACCATATTTATAATAAAATCAAAGTACATAGAATATACTGGAGATATTATTTTATAATGGAAACAACAAATAAAAATAAAGTGGAAGAAGAAAGGAACTTCAAAGGGGTGGTGAGATATTTACATGTTCTTCCGGTTCTTCCTTTTGATTTGATCAAAAGGACTCCTTAGGGTGGATTTATGACTAAAGTATGGCCTCTAGGATAAAGGGAGGATATTTTATAGAGTATTTGGGCAGGATTTGGCTGATTCAAATGGCTATGAAGGTGTGAATTTGATGGAAGGGGGAGTGTCTTTTTATAAGAGGACTGAGTGGCTCCTTAGGAAATGCTAGAAATATTATTTTAAAATAATATAATTTTCGGTTTCATATGGCTCCAAAATGGATTATTTAATATCTAAGGTGGGTATGGGTCGAACAACACTCAACTAATAGGTTTTAGATAGGTTTGGGTCACCATATTAACCTAAAATTTTGGATTTAACACTTAGTTAAATAGTTTTTCATTTATCATGTCTTTTTGTATTTTTATATTATATATTTAATCAACGTACTATAAACATACATGAAAACCCCAAGGGGTTCATTAATGATGCACATATCATTATATATGTCTTTTGGCCGATATGTAGATTTTTAGGAATATAATTTCAATTATTATTATTTTATTTGTTTTAAAAAACTCATTTATGTCAATTTTGATATTTTTAAGAATTTGTTTTTTTTAAAGTAATAACAACATTATTACTTAGAAATAAATACATTTAATCAACCCTAACATATCATAGTCACCTATAAAATTTGATTATGACATCAAAAGATTCAAATTATATTTATTTTAGTATTTATAATATCATTTAATTGATTCTATCAGTAATAAGGACAATACTGCATCATCATTGTATCATAAATAAATTTAATTATTCAATGTCTAAAAATTATTAATAAAATACAATTATGTATGAAAAAATTTTAGATTTCTAATAAATTTTTATTTTCAGAGTGATAACATGTATAACCCTATGTAAAATTTTTTTTACTAAAAGATATATGCTTATGTCATTTTTGTGTTTACCTTAACTTAATTAATATAAAGTGTCATTATCACTTACAAGTGGCACCATGGGGTCACAAAATAGACCCAAATATTTCCATACTCAGACATATAACATCCAATAAGGTTATGACACGTGTTATAGTATTTTAATATTATTATAATATTATTTATTACCCTTATTTACCGGATTAACCCTTTAACCATGGGAAATAAAATATTTACCGAACTAATTATTCAAAATGTATAAAATTAAAAGTTACCTATTTAAAAACATTTGACCTCGTGATTCCAAATATGGAATCCATTTTTCTAAATTCAAACCACATAATTAGAATTATTTAATTTAAAATTATTTTTTGTTGTCAAAACAAAAAGCGTGTTTTTATGAAATAATAAATACCAAAAGATTGACACTTGTTTATGTCAAATTTAAATGTAAAATTACTTATAATAACCTACATTTTATTAAATTATATAAATTTAATATAATTATACTTTCAAACCATTCAAATGAATAAGTTATCACAATTAATTATTTTTATTAAAAAAGATGTTTTTAATTAAAATTTAGTGATTTTCACTATTCATCAAAATATGAAAGTTATCAAAAAAATACGAAAAATTCACCCTAAGCATATATTGATATTCCAGATCCAAAAATGAAGTCCATTTTAAAAGATAAAATTAATAAAATTTCAAAAAGTGTGTATTAGTATTCATAACGGCTAGTTTGTGTTGTTGTGGTGTGTTAGAAATCGATGTTGCGTACAACACACGCTATTTTCTTATTCAAAGGAAAGCGTACCATGAAATCTTGGGGTGTTAAATCTATAATTTTTTAAAAAATGTATTAATTAAACTTTAATAAAAATGATAACTATTTAAATAATGTTTATTTGAATTAAATTGTTTTATAAATTATTATTAAATATTATTAAAAAGATAATATAATTTTACAAGACCTTCATTAATTTTCTAATGGGTCAGAAACATGGTAATAATATTAAAATTTCTATTTTTTAAATAAATTAATATTTTATTGAAAAATAATTCACCATATATTTATAAAAAAAATCATAAAATGTATATAATTTATTTGATATACACATGTTTGGGTGAATTTTTTTAATTAATATAAAATAGTTCAATTTTTTGAATAGTGATATATGGTAAAATATAGTATTTAACATTATAAGTTAAATAATTGAATATTCGAGTCAGTGATGAACTATAAACCCATTAGTTTGAACTAAAATTTACAATTTACTATATATAGTGAAATTAATCATTACTAATTATACTCATGGGCCAAAATAATAAACTAGTGAATATAAAAAATATAAAAAACAACCCCTCCCCTCCAAGTGTAAATACCTCCCCCCACCACCCATTCATCTCACAAATTTTAATCCTTTGATAATGCAAAATTTAAACCAAACACTCTCAGCAAACCATTTTGGTACATCATAGAACTTCAAGTGTCACAAAAAAATACAAATTATAGGATCCATAATGTGTATTTCAATATGGTGACAATTAAGATGTAATTATCTCAATTTTCCTCTTATAGATTATTTTATTCTTTTATCTAACCCACTCATCACTCATCCAACATATCATAATAATTATTCCTTATATTATATAGAATGATTTTAAATTTAGAAATTAATAACTACCATCCACCCATTTCTCATCATTTTTTAAAAAAAACAATCCAATGTATATATAAGGCACTATCACTACCTTAGTGGATGATGAGTTTGTTTTCAACTACAACCTTAATGGTTAGATTAATTTAATGTATAGTTTTTTTAAATGAAATAATTTTTTATATTATATATTTATCACATTTTCTAATTAATATATGAACATGATATTTAAGAAATTAAACTAGTTTGTGATGAATTATAAGTCCTCCTAAAAGAATTAATTGTATAATGATAATGTTTCTACTAAATGGATATCCCATGTTCTATAACACATAAGGGAATTAGAGAACATTTACATTTATGGATATATATAAATACAATTTAATTCTGCCTCTATATTTTTAGGTCCATTTAATTATACTATTAATAATTTTCAAGAAGTGATTGGACCTTGAACGATGAAAAGAATTCTCCCATAACAAAAGAACAAACATTATATTTCATTAAAATGATTATAAATTATTACAATTAAATTATTATAAATATATTATAGATGTATATGGTTATAAATTAGTTAAATACTTAACATATTATCATTATATATGATTATATATACAAGTTCATAATAGATTAAGATATATGTTAAGGGATCTCTCTAAACCACCATTTTCTGGTTTTTGAACTGTATTTTCTTAACTTATTTTTTCAATCTCCCACCCTATCATTGATTTTATGAATTTATGATGAATTTTATAAATATTTCTATTAAATATATCATATCATAATACCCCTTCCATTGATGGGTTAATATGTTCCACAATTTCATTACTCAAATATATCCCATTTCATTATGTGTGTAATTTTTATGTTTATTATAAAATAAGTATTTCCTTTTATAGAACACATAATCATGTACATGTTATGATTTGAGAACCCAAATAGTGATCCAATGGGTTAGATATTATTTATTTCTCATGAAACATTACCTATCGGATCAGAGGGTAAACCTACTCTATTGTGGGACTCTGTCCACCATATGATATTTTCATGGATGTTAGTCATGACTCATGGTTATGTCATGTTGTATATTGCATCCAAATTCCCATGTTTCCATGATCTCATAATTCCATGTTATTTATTTTTTATCATATGAAAATTTTCATGATCCTTATCCTTTATGATATTCTTTTCCCTATAATAATTATTCTATGAATTGATATGATTCTTATTCCCTTAATTGAATGTATATCTCACCCATTTATTTTATATATTCATTCGGTTTTACTATTCTGTTTATGGATATCAGTGATATTTAGGAAGACATTGTAGATATTAAATTAATGATTTTATGTTTTAGTTTCATTTTAATGTAATATAAACCTAGTCTTCCTAATAAAGAAGGAATAACGTTATTTTGGTTGTATATATTTAATATTTATATTAAAAAAATGTTAGAATATATGTAAAAATATTGGGTCAGTATAGTTCCACTCATTATGTCTTTTCTAGTGAGACCCATAAGCTACTAAATGGTAATCATGTATCAAAATAGCTCCCAATACATCTATATAAGAATCGAAAATCACTACTTAACTAATTCTTGGATTATTAAATATCATGATTATAGATGATGTCAATGTACACACCATTTCTAAGAAGGATTTTACACACACATAATTTATCTCAAACATCACCCCTTTATTGATATGTTTGATTATGATAACTCCAAAAAATGACAATTTTCGGATGAACTACCGATAGTACCAAACTAGTAAAATGAAAATATGAATATCAAACACATTCAAAGATCATGATCAATACATCGCAACCTCTTCCATTTCTATGATTACATAATGTCCAACTTCAAAAATTATATGTCCATGTAAATAACACCCCAAGATTTAAAAGTGACACTATGATATATATTTTTTAAATCCAATGCACTACAAGTGAAATCAAACCAATATTAAGGTGTTTATAATGTGATTCATAGGTAAATGAATATATCAGGATATCAATAATGAAAAATGTGGTAATCGAGTCAGCATATTACTCAAATATCTGGTTCTTGAGTGTCGTGACTATTATTGTAGAATTCATTATCCAGGAGGGAATAACAATATACTCATTCAAATCATATATTCTCCTATAATCATTCACAGTTATTCCCTCATCCCAAAACCAAATATAATTGTATCATAATCAATGATAAAACCATGATAATAATCAAGATCCAATAAACTATTTGAAAACATTACTAATCATTGGAAATGGGTGCCTATTTTCTATAGTAATCTGTATCAACTCCTTGTTGTCCACACATTGTTAAATACTACAATCATATTTCTTTTTGGAAAACACTGAAGCACCCGAGTGAAATTTTATCAATAAAATAATTCACATCATTGATACATTAAAATGTTTTCCCTTAAAATATTTCAACATGATAAGTTTCAATAACGAAGGTAGATTATATATACTCGATGCATTGGAAAGGAGATAAATTTCAAACTCAATCACCATATTCAAAGTTGACCACGATAAATCAAAGATAATGATATATTTGTAAATTTCTAAAAGATGGTTAAATAAATGAAGGATTCGTTGTCTAATCTACATCATGGGCCATACCAACAACCTTTGTTTTAATGGCTCCAATATTACTATGGATCTATTCTATTCTACATTCATTTAAATCTTATTAAATTTTGAATAAAATATATCTCGCATATGAATACTAAAAGATAAAAAAATATGATAATATTCAATGTGTGCATATAATCTAGTAATCCAGTCCATACTGAGGATGACATTGATAGAATACATATCCAAAAAAATTTAATTCTCTTATTCTTTTATCAAACATTAACAATAAAAAATTATAAGATACTATAGAGATTGTCCAATTTCATTCTCAATGGTCTAAAATTCAAAATCAATTTAGAATATAATGTAACTGGTTAATCTTACCCAATAGAGACATTTCCAGATATAAATGAATGACAATCACCTATATCAAACATTAAAATATATACTATATATGATATTATGATCGTACCTTGATCCATCAATGATCTCTCTCCTTGTCAGATGGGACATGGTCATCTGTTTAATATCTTCATCTATTTTCTTTTCAATCTCAACCATAATGTTCATGTGTCACATCATTCACTAATCCTTATGGAGTATGAACATGTTTCTAGAATAAAGGGCCTATATCCCGACCAAACCAACCTAACTCTATCCTGTAATATATCTCACAAATCCAAATATGGTGTCTCTCCATCCCACACCAAAGGAAATCATTGTGTGGGATAGGAAAATATTTGATGAATTTATGCATAAACAAAATAACTATAGAACCAATAAGAATAATCTCCCATAAAATGATCTAAATAACCCTTTATTATCAATTTCTATCTTCTTTTACCCAGGAACATGTCCTTAAATTTAAATTTTTTAATACATCATTATAACGAGATGGTATAAAAATAAAATATACTAGTTATTATACTAAAAGATGAATGAATATCTTCATCTTTATATTACTCCAATCCCTTCTATACGGTCTATAATATTTATTGAACCACAACATATGTCATCTAATTAAAAAACATGGCCTAACATTTTTACACGGGTCAAAGACAGATCCAAAACATCCTAGTCCCCTACCCTTCTTTACAAGCCAAATTAAGTTAAAAATTATGTATCTTAGAAAATTATAGAGAATATTAAGATATTGATATCATCCCTTATTTAATATCCATGAACTCCTTGGTGTGATCATTTGTTGTAATATCAATAAAGAATTCTCCAAAGAAGTGGTCCTTATGGTTTCCTACATTATCCACTCACATTTTTGTGATTGATACATAATATCTCCCCACTATCTATCTATTTCAAGGTCCATAAAATTATATAGTGTATCCTTCCAATCCTTAAAATTCTCCAAAAAATTGAATATCCTATCTAGGACGTTAATGTAGTCTTCAATATCCATGAACGCTCTAGTGTCCTGGAAACCTAGTAGATACTAGAGCTAACTTTCGTGTGAAAATTTGATTGTTCCCCTTTGTTCCTCTAGCCATAATCCGAAACTATCTAAAAGAGACTTAGTTGGATGTGTTCCATGACCTAAACTGATAGGATTGATATGTTATAATTCTCATTTTCACCCTCCAAAATAACAAATGGTGAAACATGGGGATCCTCTTTCCTATGATCATTATGAACATATTCCCTCAGCTATTCCATAAGGTTTTTTGGGGGAATTATGTTTCCAAAATTCCAAAAAAATCTTATAAATTATTAAATATTAATCAAAATAAGACCATCAATAATTTTAAGGGAAACTCAAAAAATATACATCAATAGAATTATCACAGTAGGAAACCCACAAACACAATTTAAAATCCCTTTAGAACTACCCATCTTCATAACCAAGCCATATATAATAACCATTGGGAACAACCATTTATAAAAAATTAGAATGGTACACACATTTTTAGGTAATTATTTATAATAAATAACATACTAATAAAGAACAACAATAAATTTTAAAGTTAATTTAATTAATTGAACCCTTTTTATATAGGAAACATCAATGTGAAATATAAAATACCATCCCTATTAATGTTTCATGAACACCTTCAAAATAAAATATATCATAATATCAAAATCATGTGTAACTCCCATGCTGAATTAAATTGATAGAAACAATAAAAATATGAATATAAATCCCAAATTCCAAAAAACACAGAATTTCACTGTACTATATTAGTAAAGAACTAAGATGGTTCCAATTGCCACCTCCTAACAATACTATATCAAATAAAAAATTTTAAAAATCAAGGAAATATGTGGGAAACATGAATCTCAACCAACTTTATGTTACAGGCCATCATGAATCACTATATATGTACCACAGTTCCACAAAATGTTATGAATGCATCCCAATATCATAAGGGTCACCAACTAGTTGTGAGGGACTGAAAGAAATATTAGGAGGACAATTCCCTTGGTTAGAAACAACAAGTATAAGAGAGAATTAAATAAATTTTTTTAATAAATAATTATTTGGAATTTAAAATCCATCAAAAAATAATACAAATTATAAGAATATTAAACACATTATATAATAATATGGAACATTATTTATGTAATAGAAAGATAATTGATGGATAAAAACAAGCATAATTTATTTTACTAAAGTGTGGAAGAATAACTAACATGCGGTAAAACATTTATGTCTTAATGCCCAACCTATAATCACATCACACCATTAAGTTTCTCATTCTTAACTACTAACCATGTAACCTTTCCCTTCTCTAGATCCATTATAATAAAAACTACACACAGAATCGTATTCCCATGTATGGGGTTATTATAAATCATAGTAGGATTCCATCAATGGTACATAACATTAGTGTACAAAATATACAATTTTATAATATATCATTAATTAATGAAAGATTAGAGAATATGTAATACATTATGAGAACATGTGTTTTAGGTCACTAAAGATATGATTTATCTTCAAGAAATACATATTATATGATATTTGATTTGATGGGACAACATAATCATACTTACATTCATCTCTCCACAGCCTCTTTCAAGGTATATTATGAGTCTCTATTAAGGTTAGTATGCATGTTGACCTAATTCGTTGCATTGATGAAATCCAGAATACAACGTGTCAACCCAAACTAACCATTATATAGAAATCCATAGACCATATGATGAGCCCACCTATTTTCATTGGAAAATGTTTTGCATCAAACACACACCTCTGTTGTGGGGTTATCTAGTATTTACATCTATTCATTGTCACTATATTACATAGAAAGATAAACTACACAAGTAACACACCATGGTACAATAAGATAGTTCATGGTCATGTCTTGTCAAGAGACAGATATATATATAACACATATCCACATGGGAATCATATCAATATAATGAATAACTAGGTTACAGACTCACGTCACATGATAATAAAATCAATCATAAGTCTCAAGTGCGAACACACAAACACATACGAATCATATCAATTATAGGACTCACGATGCTACAAACTCACACCACATTATCATTAAACAAACCTTTATAAATATTCTCTTTATGTTAATAAATCCCTATATCATGTAAAATAATGATCCATGGATTTGAATAACCACTAAATTAAATTTTCATGTTTATAATCCCATGGAAGAGTTTCTGCCGTCACGATTCTAGTTCCAATTTAGAAGAACATTATAATTCTATATATCAGGTTTCTATTTCTATCAAATATCAGTAATTATTTTATAGATAATATCATAACTCTTATTATTGATTGTGGAAAATTTTATTTATAGTTCACACCATGATTGAGAGTTTTACTAGTGTAGATTGTATAAATGTTAGATATTTGGAAACATAAGATCAATCTGAGAATCAGGAATTGAATAATGGAGATATATAAATCCAAATGTACTAATGAATCACCAAGTGTTTCCGTGAGAGTAATGAAAATATCCTAAAGGGTTAATGGTATCAAAAATTTATACACACTCTCGAGTAATACACTACCATTTAATGAAAGTTATCTTCACATTTTGAAATCATTGGGAACCTAAAATTCGTTCCATGATCTATTAAGTCATGATGTGAACCCCTTTATTCAAACATATTCTAATTTTCATAAAACATTTATTGTACTAGGACAAAAACTATTCGATAAATGGAATGTATTACATGTTTTTAACCACCTCAACCCATATTTATGTAAAATTTACTATAAAACCATTCATTCCTAGAAACATTCATTCATACAATGAAATAAAATTATAGACAAAAAACTAATAGAAAACCCTTGAATTATATACTCTATTTCCCAAACACCTCTTAATTTCCATAATCATTTTATTAATTTTTTGATAAATATGTCAAACCATAAAACAATTCATTACATAATACTGTGGAAGGTGCATTATCATGCTACCAAACTACCTGATCTTAATGCCTTAACTCCCAGAGACATATCATGGTCGCCCGACATGAAAACACAAGTACAAAACAAAAAAAAATATATTGAATTCAATGATAAAAGTCCAACCACATTCTTTATCCACCAAGATCTCTCCTCAAGAATCAATATACACATAATCTAGCACATCTTCAAATCATTCTGAAACTATCCCAAGACCAATTTCGATTCAATGACTCCACTGAAACAATGAATCAAATTTCAATTCATGTATTTGGTGAGTAAAAATATCACATTAGATATATCACACTCCAATAGTATGATTTCTCCACATCCATTTACTATATGGTTATTTCCCATGTCATTCATTGTTCTAACATGAAGGTCATTTCCCCATGATTGATATCACGATCCACCATTGTATTATCATAATAATCACCAACTAATCTAAACACTGATACATATGCATTGATCTCCTTCCATGATATAACATAACAACTAGATGTGAATGTCAAGACTCGTTCCCCAGGGCCCAAGTCATGACAACCCCAAACCGGCCTTCCTCATGCGAGGGGCTGGAGACTAGCACCAAAGGCGTAATTCCATAGAATTGGGGAGGAATTTCCTATATAACCTTTAAACAGACACCCAAGAACACAGTAAAATACAAACTCAAGTAAACTGAATAGTTAACAGAGTGAGTACATTGAAAAATAGAAATTACAAGAGGGATGAGAGGTGAAAATCATCTCCTAGATCATCCACCTCGATTCCTACATGATGTTTAGGCATGGATAGCCTCCTTAGAACCCAACATCCACTCTTCTCTCCTACGTACTGACATGTTGTATGGTCCACCTCCAGGCACTATCCAGTCCTGGTACTCTCAACCTCAGTTAGTGATGTACATCGTCTACACCAAAAAAACGATGTGCAGGCATATCCCATGTAGGGGTGACTATAATGATACTTATTAGGTACCTTGAGAACCTCAATGTCACAAAAATCCACAGAGGATAAACCATAAGTATAAAATCAATAAATAACCCAACTTAGTTTTATGCCCATACATATACTTGAGTTTTCAAGTAATCCATCTCAATCATGAGGAAATCACAGAGGTAGTAACTCAGCTCACACTAGGTATATATTTAGGTATAGTAGTAGAGATGATTAGATATAACCACTAAATCATAATACTTTGTTAAGAGTCTCTGCTGCTAACATGCACTGAATCGCTAAGGGCACTCTTCTCGTCACAGCCAGCTACTGGGTTTCTGCATTATGCTTGCTCATCTCTGAGAGAGTCCACATACCAAGCCACTGGTCAATTCTCCAACTTCCGTGAAGACCCTTTATGAATTATCTCATAGGTTTGCCACGTCATAGGGGTCTCAATACAACAGATGGTGCATCAATAGGACGCTCGGTCTGTGTGTTATTAACCTTTTAGTCCTGAGCACCCAGTTGGATTCATGCTTGATCCAACCCGACCATTTCCCAAAAATATCCAAATTTTCAATGGGGTATACCAAATGGACCCTATTGGTCTAAGTATTCCATCACTACTGGCACTTCTTCAATTAGATGTGATGTGCCAAAGATATGGCCGAAAAATGCGTAAATGGGTCGAAGTGGTTTCGGGTCTAGTCTGACACAGCCTGGGCCGACGCTGTTCGAGTCGACCTCGCCTGACCCACTAGGTCCAGCCCGGCCCACGAGGGCCATGAGGGGCTGTGAGGGTCCGCAAGGGTCACGAAGTCCACGATTTCGTGGGGGGTGGGGGGCTGGGGGCGGAGGGACGCCGGAATCCAAGGGTGGCGTGATGCCATGGGGTGGCTCGGAGGTTCGTGGCGGTATGGCTAGGCCTTAGGGTTGTGTGGCCGTAGGGTGGCGCCATAGGCTGCGAGGCAGTGCAGATAGTCATGGGGCAGTGCTACTGTGGGGTGGCGTGATGAGGCCATAGACAGAAGAGGTGATTCAGCCTGGGTAGTAGGGGCCACTCAGGTGGCGGTGGCTCAGCACGAACGGCAGTGGCGGCTCGGCCTGGATGGTGGTGGTGGCTCGTCCCGAACGATGGTGGTGGCTTGTCCCAGATGTTGGTGGCGACTTGTCCTGGACAGAGGGGAAGTGGGGCGGTGAGTCCACGATGATGGTGGCTACTGCGTCGTCGCCGTCATCGCAGCCGAAGGTGGTGTCAGCTGCCATTCTCGTGCCCCATGTGTTGGTAGGAAATCTTCCATCGTGATCCACATTTAATCACAAGTATTTCGAAGTGGGAGGGACATGTTTGATTGGACCACACACTCTGCATTAGTGTGGTAACAAGAAGCTAAAAATTCCATCTTGAATTACAATGTTTTATCAAGAATGAAAAAGTAAAAGATTTCCAAACAACCACCCTACAACTTCCCACAAAAATGATCACACACAAATAAAACCCTACCATGGATTGTTTGTTGATGTTGGAGTGGGAAGTAGTTGAATTTGTCGAAGTTCTTCTCATCCGCCACACACCTCTAATCCTGGGCTTGTGCGACGGTTCGTCGTAGTTGAGGACATTCCTCATTGGAGGGTGTCCTTTGGAAGAAGTCAAATTCAGCGTTCTTTGTTGGAGGAACGTTCTTTGTGGATGGAGTGTAACTCTCCAAGGGTTATCCTCTCACAATTCCACCCAAATAAATGAAATAGGTTCTAATATAATTAACATAAGAAGAAATTATGTTGGCACACTCACAGAAGATGGAAAAAGAACTATTGAGCCCTCTAAAAGCTTTTTGAAATTCTTCCTATGATTGTTGTTTTATTAATCACAAATCATCAATTACTTAATCCGGATGGATTTCTCATATACATAATCACAATCTCTTAGTGAATCTGTGTATATTGGCTGGACCATGTTTTTATCTCTTTGTTATTGATTTACATGTACTCTGGAAGTCCTCTGGATCAAAGGACAATGGTCGCACCGATCCATATCAAAGGACAACGGTCGCACCGATCCATATCAAAGTACAACAGTCTCACTGATACATATCAAAGGACAACGGTCTCACTGATCCATATCAAATGACAACAGTCGCACCGATCCATATCGAAGGACAACGGTCGCACCGATCCATATCAAAGGACAACGGTCGCACCGATCCATATCGAAGGACAACGGTCGCACCGATCCATATCAAAGGAAAACGGTCGCACTGATCCATATCAAACGGACAATGGTCGCAATGATCCATATCAAAGGACAACAGTCCCACCGATGCAGATCAAATGAGTCATCGATCATGACTCACCGATGCAGATCAAATGAGTCATCGGTCATGACACACCGATCTAGATCAAATGAGTCACTGATCATGACTCACCGATGCAGATCAAATGAGTCACCGATCATGACTCACTGATGCAGATCAAATGAGTCACCGATCATGACACACCGATGCAGATCAAATGAGTCACCGATCATGACACACCGATGCTGATCAAATGAGTCACCGAAGATGACACACTGATGCTGATCAAATGATTTACCGATCATTACACATCGGTGCTGATCATCTGAGTCACCGAATATGTCTCACTGATGATGATGCTGATGACCTACCGATCACTTGACACACTGATAGTCATAAACTACTGTTTGAATTTCTTTATCTTTATTTAATCTAACCAACGGTCATATTAGGTATATTTTAATGCTTTTTCATTTATTTAATGAAGGTTTTTGGATGTCAGAGAACCGTACCTCGTACCTGCAAAAAGAAATCATTTAATTTACTGGAGCTCATGCCATAAATACAAGAAGCCACTGCTGGTGAATATAGATATGGGAGTAACAATGACAAGACAGTAGAGTGCAAATAGTGGTGGGTGAGATAGTCGTAGAAAAACACAGAACCTCATACACACTCAAGTTTACACAAGAAGAGTTCTGTACTTCCACTAGGACATTGAAGAACATCATTCACTACATTTCTCACTATCTCTGAATCTGGATACCAAGCAGACGACACTCTGTTTTTCAGACACAAACTATACGAGGACTCAGAATCATCTCTGATCAAACTCAAGGAGTCCAAAGATTCATTGCAATCACTATATCCATTTCAAAACTCTACATATCTGCACTATGATTCATTATTTTACATTTCGAGCAGTGTGTGTTATCTCCTACATTTAACACACACACTATCTCCTATACTTTAACTGGAGGATCTGTAAATCCTCACTCAAACTCTTACATCTTCTATTTCCCACTGAGATAGTGGTAGAGGTCGTGTGTGACCTGTATAGCTGGTTGCTGTTGTTCTGTTTCCCACGAATAACAGTGGTAGAGGTCTTGGACCTGGACAGGTGTAAACTGTTGTGAACCCCGATCCATGGTGTGGATCAAATTTATACAAATTGTTGAGAGGACTATGTCTGGGCTTGAGACTGAACCTCTTGGTTATATCTGCTGTGTTATATCTGTCAAAGTTATTCTTTTATTCCGCTGGTAATTTCTTTAAAACCAAAACTGTTTTAAAGTCACTTTGATAATTAAATTCGCAAGTGTTTATTTTAGTTGTAAATCAGTAAGTTGGTTTCAAAAGTTAATCAACCTTTCTATTTTGATTAACTAGGAAATAATCAATCCCTTGAGAACCCAACCAAATCCTTACATTGATATATATTCACTACAGTTTAATTTAGTATTTTACTTGGGGGTTTTTAAGAAAAAGTTTTAAAACAGAAATTTTAATTGGAACTCAATTCACCCCCCTCTTGAGTATCCACTCCGGC
Source organism: Viscum album (assembly GCA_963277665.1). Taxonomy (NCBI): domain Eukaryota; kingdom Viridiplantae; phylum Streptophyta; class Magnoliopsida; order Santalales; family Viscaceae; genus Viscum; species Viscum album. The sequence goes on from OY728139.1 coordinate 138,920,401, forward strand.
CAACAATTGGTATCAGAGAAAGATTTAAATGTTTTCTAAAAGTACTCTGTTTTTCAAATGTTATTTTAGTTTTATTTTAAAGTTCGTAAAATTTTTGTTATTTCTAAATTTTTATCTCATTAAAATCTCTCCATTAAGTAAGCTATCATGGATAATAGACTTGCAGGTGTTGCTACCAATAGACCACCATTTTTCAATGGAACTAACTATTCTCAGTGGAAAATCAAGATGAAAATTCATTTAGAAAGCATGGGTTTGGATATTTGGACTGCTCTAGAATCAGAATATAAAATTCCTACTACTGTTAGAACTACTTGGAATGAAGCTACTAAGGCTGCCTACAATAATAACTGCAATGCTATGAATGCCTTGTACTGTGCTTTAGGAGATGAGGAATTTAATAGAATATCTGCTTGTAAAACTGCTTATGAAATTTGGGATACCTTAGCTGTTTCTCATGAAGGAACAACTAATGTTAAGGAAATGAGACTGAAAACATATACTATTAAGTATCTTAATTTTAAGATGAAGCCTGATGAACCCATTTCTGACATGTATCTCAGGTTTAATGAAATTTTCAACACAATGTCTTCTCTGGGAAAGGATGTTCCATCAATGGAACAAATTATGAGAATTCTGAGATGTCTACCTGAAAGATGGAGGGGAACTTCTGTCTCAATTAGAGAATCATGTGATATTGGTGAACTAACAGTAAAGGAACTAATTGGAAAGTTGATGATGTATGAAGAGGAACTCAAGGTTAAAAAAGAAGAAGATGATGAACCTAGAAGGAAGTCAGCTGCTTTCAAGACTTCAACTTCAAAGAACAAGGATAAGGAGAAGCTTCATGATCTAAATTAGAGCTCATGATGTGAAGACAGTGAAAGTGCTTCTGACAGTGATGCTGAGATGGCTCACATTTCCAGAATATTTAAAAAGTTTTATAGGAAGAATAAGTTTTTCAGAAAATCAAATTATAAAGGTAAGTATGATAGCAAGGGACATTGGAAAAAGAATTGGAAGAAATCTGAAAAATCAGGTGATGTTGTCTGCTATGAGTGCAAAAGAAAGGGACACATAAAAGTAGATTGTCCAATGTCGAAATACAAGAAGAGGTATGATTACATGGATAGTAAGTACAAAAAGGCTATGAAGGCCACTTGGATTTCTTCTGAGGATAACTCCACTGAATCTAATGTTTCTGAATCTGAGCACAGAAATAAGGCAAACATGTGTTTTAAGACAAACACCTCTAAGGTAACATCTTAAACTCCTTCTTTAAATTCATATTATTCTGAAGGGGATTCTGACTCATAAAACATGTCAATATCTAAACTATTTTACTATTGTGATATGTTAGAAGAAACCTGTAATGAGTTGAAAGACAAATACAAAGGGTTAAAGAAATAGTATGCTTTAACTATTAAACATATATCTGATCTTGATATTGAAATGGAAAATAATGCTCAGTTGATTAAAGAAAACACTGAACTGAAATTATCTAATGATCAACTCAAGAAAGACTTAGATAAATTTACAAATGGTAAAGATACTCTTACTCAGATGCTAGGTAAGCAAATAGCACCTATATACACTACTGGTATAGGATACCAACCTAGACAAAGGAAGATTACCAAAACTAAATTCATTCCTAAATCTGGGCAGAATGTAGCTAGTTCTGAAACTTCATATGCTTCAACTAGATATATTCATTGTTATGGATCTAATAAGGTTTACCTTTCAAAATCTGTTGATTCTATAAAGTTTATGAGACCATAATACAAATTTGGGTACCAAAAGCTCTGATTGCTAACCTGTGTGGACCCAAGAAGATCTGGGTACCAAAATCATTTCCTATCTAAATATATTTTGTAGGGAACCTACTTAAAGATCTCATGTAGAAAGACTTGGTATTTGGACATTGGATGTTCAAGACATATGTCTGGAGACTTCTCATGCTTTAAAAGATTAGTCAGTGTTGTTGGAGGTTTTGTCACCTTTGGTGATAATTCTAAAGGGAAAATCTTCGGCTTAGGCCAGATTGGTAACACTGACTCAGTATTAATTTCTAATGTTTTATTTGTTGATGGACTTAAATACAAATTTTTAAGTATTTCTCAGTTATGTGATGATGGATTTTATGTTAAATTTGAAAATGATTCTTGCAATGTTTTTAATTATAAAAATGTTTTAGTGTTTGCTTCTTTGAGAAATGAAAATGTTTATGCTGTTGTTTTAAATTCTTTATCTATGAAAAATATTACTTGTTTAAATGCTTTTCATGAAGTGTCATGGCTTTGGCACAGAAGATTAGGACACTGCAATGTGCATTCACTTAGAAAACTTTCTAGGAAGAACTTAGTTAGAGACCTACCCAAACTTGAATTTCCAGTAGACAAAGTTTGTAATCCCTGTCAAAAGGGACAACATCATAAAGTTTCTTTTAAATCAAAGAAATAAGTTTCAACTTCTCAACCTCTCGAGTAGGTTCACATAGATTTATTTAGACCTTCTAGAGTTTCTAGTTTAAATGGGAAGCATTATGTCTATGTTCTTGTAGATGACTTCTCTAGATATACTTGGGTATATTTTCTAGCTCACAAAAGTGAAGCCTGTTCTTGCTTTGTAAAATACTCCAAGTCTGTAGAAATCCTGAGTGGACTTAAGATTAAAACTCTGAGAAGTGATTAGGGTCGTGATTCTGAAAATCATGAGTTTGAATCTTACTGCTCACACAATGTCTATAGTCACAATTTCTCTACCCCTAGGACACATCAACAGAATGGTGTAGTAGAAAGGAGGAATAGAACCCTGCAATTAATTTCTAGAACTATGCTTAATGAGTATGACTTACTTGTTTATTTTTTGGTTGAAGATGTAAATACACCTTGTTATGTTATCAGTAGAGTCTTGATCAGACCTGTTCTTAAGAGGACCCCTTATGAGTTGTGGAACCATAGGAAACCTAAGGTTAACTACTTCAAAGTTTTTGGCTGAAAAGTCTTTATTCATAATACTAAAGACAATCTAGACAAATTTTCATCCAAGATTGATGAAGGAATTTTTCTAGGTTACTCAACTTCCAGTAAAGCCTTTAATGTTTTCAATAAAAGAACAAAGTGTGTGGAAGAATCTATTCACATCAAATTTGATGAAACTGATCCACATGAACCTATGTCCTCTGTTGAAAATCTTGAAGATGATATCTCTGGTTAGAACCTTAATAATAAAGACAGTGGACCTGTAGTTAAAACATCAAGTTCTGGAAATTTTCCAGACCCTGCTTCTGTTGAACCTCAACCTGTAGATGAACCTGAAATCTCGATCCCTACCTTTTCTAGATCAACTATAATTCTGAAGAATCATCCTTTAGATGTTGTTGTAGGAAATCATGATAGAGGGACACAGACTAGAGCTTCTCTTAGAAATCAGGTTGAACATCAAGCCTTCTTGTCACAGCTAGAACCTAAAAATATCAATGATTCTATCAATGATGAATTTTGGGTAATGGCTATGCAATACGAACTGAAAAATTTGAAAGAATCAAAGTCTGGAAATTAGTAGAAAGACCTAAGGACACTATAACCATAGGCACAAAATGGGTGTTTAGAAACAAAGTTGATGAATCTGGAAACATCATTAGAAACAAAGCTATGTTAGTTGCACAAGGTTACAATCAATAAGAAGGAATTTACTATGAGGAAACCTTTGCACCTATAGCTAGATTAGAGGCTATTAGGATCTTACTTGCCTATGCATCACATCTGAATTTCAAGTTATATCAAATGGATGTGAAAAGTGCTTTGTTAAATGGTTTTTTTGTTGAAGATGTTTTTGTAGAACAACCACCTAGTTTCACAAATCCTCATTTTCAAAATCATGTCTTTAAACTTTCTAAAGGATTATATGGTTTAAAACAAGCTCCAAGAGCTTGGTATGAAAGACTTTCAAACTTTCTTATTTTAAAAGGATTTACAAAAAGAATAGTTGATCCTAATCTTTTAATAAATTGGATTTCAAAAAATGTGTTAATAGTACAAATCTATGTTGATGATATTATTTTTGGATCTTCTAAAAATTCTTTATGTACTGAATTTTCAATGGTTATGTAAAATGAGATTGAAATGAGCTTAATGGGAGAGCTTAAGTATTTTCTTGGATTTCAAATCTTTCAAACTAAATATGGTATTATTCTAAATCAAATTAAATATACTAAGGATTTATTAAAACGTTTTGGTTTAGATAGTATTAAGGAAAGTGATATACCTATGAGTACTACATGTAAGTTGGATGTTGATGAAACTGGGAAACCAGTTGATCAAACCTATTATAGAGGACTGATTGGGAATTTACTTTATCTTACTGCTAGTTGACCGGATATTATGTTTAGTGTGTGTATGTGTTCTAGATTTCAAGCTAATCCTAAAGAATCACACTTACTGGCTATTAAAAGGATTTTTAAATATCTTAAGCATACTGTGAATTTATGTTTTTTATCCAAAAGGACAATCATTTGACCTAACTAGTTATTCCAATGCTGACTTTGATGGATATAAGTTAGATAGGAAATGCACATCTAGGACATGTCATTTACGTGGAAAGTCCCTAGTATCATGGTGTAGTAAGAAACAGAACTCAGTTGCATTGTCTATTGATGAAGAAGAATATATTGTTGCTGGTAGTTGCTGTGCATAGATTCTGTGGATGAAACACACTTTATTGGACTATGGATTTGATTTTAAACAGGTTTCAATTAACTGGGACAATACTAGTGCGATTAACATATCTAAAAATCATGTGTCTCACTCTAGGACTAAGCACATTGATATCATACATCACTTTCTAAGAGATCATTATCAGAAAGGTGATACTTTCTAGAATTTATTAGTTCTGAACATCAATTAGCTGATATTTTTACAAAGCCTTTATGTTTTGAAAGAATGAATTTTATTAAACAAGAATTGTGTATGATAGATCTGTGAAACTGATCTGTGAAACTGATATGTAAAATTGATCTGTGAAACCAATCTGTGAAAGCGATCTGTGAAACTGATCTATCAAATTGATCTGTGAAACCGATCTCTGCAACCGATCTGTGAAACTGATCTGTGAAACTGATCTGTGAAACCGATCTGTGAAACCGATCTTTCTTTATATTACATTTTATTTTGTTGTGATTAAATAACTACTTTTATCTTTATTATGGGAACCATAAATGATGAAATAAATGATACACGACTATTTCTATTCCTTAAACCGTTGACCTTTCATTTCTTTCCCGCCAAACCTTATTTCCTCTCTTTTCCTCTACTTCGAACCTTCGAACTCCTGCTTTCCCCAGAATCATCAAATGGCTAAGCAGAAGAGACTGAGCAAAGGATCAGAATGTCATATACCTTCAAAGCGTGCTCGAGTCGAGTCGGGTAGTACCACTCAAAGATCTGTAAATCCTAACCTAGAAACTCGGATTGTTGTTGTAGAAAAGTAAGTCAGCTCCATCTGGCTTTTGAAAAGTAAGTTGCTATTGTTACATTTTTTAGATTCACAAGGATGGAAAGCCTGGTTCTCAGATAATACTCATGTATACTACCCAAAGCTAGTGCATGAGTTTTTTATAAATCTTCAAGTTACTTTAGATGGTGTCGAGGTTGCCAGAATGTCTTCTGTAGTGAAAGGAAAGAAAATATCTTTTTCGTCTAAACAATGGGCTAAATTTTTGAATGTACCCCATGAGGGTCGGTATGAGGATTATGCTGGAAACATTCCTCCAATCACTGAATACTTCTCTTATGAGTTAGCTTTGGAGCTTTTGACTGGAAACAGAGATTCAAGGAGAATCATTGCCTCAGAGCTGGATGGTGAATGTAGACTTCTATTTATGTTTATTCAGCACCAAATTTACCCCAGGAAAATAGATTTTTCTACTGTAAGATACCATGATGTTTTCCTATTGTTTTTACTAAAGACCCATGAGAAGATCAATTTGTGTAGATGTCTAATGGTGCACATAGCTGGAATGGTGAAACCTTCTAAGAAAGCCACTGCCATGTTCTATTCCAAAATGATCTCTACAATGTTAAAGAATCTAGAATGTGTTGATGAAGCTGATGAGATAGCCGAATCTGATAGTTCTTATTGTGTTAATAAAGAAATTTTTAAACAGATGAAAATAAACTGGAACCCATGGAAGAAATGTTGGTTTTCTGATGAGGACAAGTTGTATGAATCTTAAAATCCCACTGATCATGGAAAGAGGCCGAAGGGTTTGAGATACCCTGGTTTGAAATCAGATGAGGAGACAATTTATTCTGATGATGAGGAAGAAGTAGATGTTGAAAGGAATAAAGACACTGAAGTGTCTGGTAAACAAGGGATGGAAGGAGCTGAAATAGAAGAAGGAAGTATGTCACCTCCTGATGATAGGAGTGATCCTGATACTGTGAGCCCTAAGAGAAGAATAGAATTTGGATCTGTCAGTCCACCTTTACCCTTACCTGAATCAGAATAAGTTCTTGGTGATGAAGAAGCTAGTGACACTGAAGTATCTGACAGTGAAGTTTCTGTGAAGAATGGAAATGAGAATGGAGATTATGATGATGATAATGATGATGATGGTGATAACCGACCATTGGATGGTCTTGCTATACCTCCAACAGAATCACATCACACTGTACTAGAAACAGATGCAAATGAAAAGAGAGAATATCTTGAAATCAGTGGAAAAGAAAGTTATAATAAACCATAATATACTCAATGTGCTGCTGTCTGGGATGATTACCCTGGTTTTGCTGTTTTGGGTTTAGAGTATTCTGAAGTAGAAGAAGAAGAATCAGAGTCTACTGCGGTTATGATGGAAAGACAACCAGTTGAGGTAAGGTCTGCTCATGCGGTTGATGTTGTAGGTGCTCATCTACCTAGTTCTACTGTCTCTCTGTCTGATTTTGATAAGTTCAAAAATGAGTTGCTTACTTTTGTGAGAGATACAGTCAGAGAAGAGATTTCAAATGCTATTAAACCAGACCTGGCCAATACTGGTGAGTTTATTGGAAGGAACACAACCTCTCTAAATCAGATTCTAAAGGATCTACAATCTGGCTTAGTTTCTTTATCAAACGAATTTAGATCCACCATCTCTGGTATGATGGAAGTGTTGAGAAATCTGATTAACATCTTAAGAAGTCTGATCTGAGAAAGTTGAAAGCTGAGATAACTCATACAGTTGCACAAGCCAGTACAGCCAAAGTATCAAAGATCACTACTCGTGAGCTAGAGGCTCTAAGGCAGATTGTGCATGATGAATTATCCGCCATTAGGCAAGTTCTGGATTTGGACTCGTTGAGGAAGATGAAGGAGCAAAATGATCACATTCATAAGATGGTAAAAATATATTCAGCAGATGCCACTAAAGATCATAGAGAGATCAAGGAAAAGGTTGATCAATACTTTTCAAAAATCTATACCAAGCATGAAATGACCATGAATTTGAAAGTGTTAGCTGACAATCTGAGACTACCTCCAGTCACTCAAGCTTTCAAGACTCAAGTTCGACAGTTGCAAGATTTTACTCCAACCTTGGAACGGTTCATGGAGAATAAGGATGATTTTGAGAAGGCTATGCAGTATGGTGCAGAAGTTATTCATAATTTCATAAATCTTTTGAAGCCTTATCTGAATGCACAAGCCACCGCCATTGTGCTTCCTACTGCTGACCCTCTCAGTGCCTCTGATGTTTCTCCAAATCAGATCTTCGTTGCTCAAGCTCTATCTCAACTCCGACCAGTTCCTCAGCAATCTTCTCAACCAGCTCCTACAGCTCCACAGCAAATCCTAGTGGCATCCTCTCCTCCAACCTCCAGAGTCATCTTACCACCGTTTCAAATTCTCCCAATTCAACCTGCCTCCAAGCCTTCCAACTTACCAACCATTGATCCTTCTGACAAGGGTAAAGCCCCGTTACATCCCCAGAAATAGTTGTGCGTTGTTATTGACAGGGTGAACCCTGTTGTGGTTGTACTGTGATGTCTTATAAACTTTATTCTCTTTTCTTTTTATTCTCACTGATGCCTTCTTTTAATCTCTTCTTTATCTCTTTTCCATCCTTTTTGATTATCCTAAAGGGGGAGAAATCTATATATCTATGGATCTATGGGGATATGGGGGAGATGCATCTCTTAATGGGGAGATTTATATCTTTTTATGGAAATGCTTGCATAAGTATTTAAAGGCATAAATTCAGGGGGAGATTTATATCTCATTATGTTTCTATTCTTATTATGCCTTATTATTGATGATATATTATATTTATTTATGGCTATGCTTTGTGATTGGCTAAGATTTGTGATTATCAAAAAGGGGGAGATTGTTGAGCCCTCTAGAAGATTGTTGAAATTCTTCCTATGATTGCTATTTTAATAATCACAATTCATCAATTACATAATCCGGTTGGATTTCTCATATACATAATCACAATCTCTTAGTGAATCTTTGTATATTGGCTGGACCATGTTTTTATCTCTTTGTTATTGATTTACATGTATTTTGGAATTCCTCAGGATCAAAGGACAACAGTCGCACCGATCTATATCAAAGGAAAATGGTCGCACTGATCCATATCAAAGGACAAAGGTCGCACCGATCCATATCAAAGGACAACGGTCGCATCAATCCATATCAAAGGACAACGGTCACACTGATCCATATAAAAGGACAACGGTCGCACCGATCCATATGAAAGGACAATGGTCGCACCGATCCATATCAAAGGACAACGGTCCCACCGATCCATATCAAAGGTCAATGGTCCCACCAATCCATATCAAAGGACAACGGTCACACCGATCCATATCAAAGGACAACGGTCGCACCGATCCATATCAAACGGACATGGGTCACACCGATCCATATCAAAGGAAAACGGTCTCACCGATGCAGATCAAATGAGTCACTGATCATGACTCACCGATGCAGATCAAATGAGTCACCGATCGTGACACACCGATCCAGATCAAATGAGTCACCGATCATGACTCACTGATGTAGATCAAATGAGTCACCAATCATGAATCACTGATGTAGATCAAATGAGTCACCGATCATGACACACCGATGGAGATCAAATGAGTCACCGATCATGACACAACCATGCTGATCAAATGAGTCACCGAAGATGACACACTGAATCTGATCAAATGAGTCATCAAAGATGACACACCGATTTTAATCAAATGAGTCACCGATCATGACACACCGGTGCTGGTCATCTGAGTCACCAAAGATGTCTCACCGATGCTGATGCTGATGACCTACCGATCACTTGACACACTGATAGTCATAAACAGTTGTTTGAATTTCTTTATCTTTATTTAATATGATCAACGGTCATATTAGGAATATTTTAATGCTCTGTCATTTATATAATGAAGGTTGTTGGATGTCAGGGAACTGTACCTCGTACTTGCAAAAAGAAATCATTTCTTTTACTGGAGATCAAGCCATAAATAAAAGAAGCCCCTACTGGTGCATATAGATTCAGGAGTAACAACGACAAGATAGTAGAGAACAAAGATTGGTGGATGAGATAGTCGTAGAAAAACACAGAACCTCATACACACTCAAGCTTACTCAAGAAGAGTTCTGTACTTCCACGAGGACATTGAATAACGTCATTCAATACAATTCTCACTATCTCTGAATCTGGATACCAAGCAGACGACACTCTATTTTTCAGACAAAAACCAGACGAGGACTCAGAATCATCTCTGATCAAACTCACGGAGTACAAAGCTTCATTTCAATCACTAAATCCATTTCAAAACTCTACATATATGCTCTGTGATTCATTATTTTACATTTCGAGTAGTGTGTGTTATCTCCTGCATTTAACACACACTCTATCTCCTATACTTTAACTGGAGGATCTGTAAATCCTCACTCAAACTATTACATCTTCTATTTCCCACTGACATAGAGGTAGAGGTCGTGTGTGACCTGGACAGCTGGTTGTTGTTGTTCTGTTTCCCACGAATAATAGTGGTAGAGGTCTTGGACATGGACATGCGTAAACTGTTGTGAACCCCGATCCAGAGTGTGGATCAAATTTATACAAATTGTTGAGAGGACTAAGTCTCGTCTTGGGACTGTACCTCTTGGTTATATCTGATTTTCTATATCTGCCAAAGTTATTCTTTTATTCCGCTGCTAATTTCTTTAAAACCAAAACTGTTTTAAAGTCACTTTGATAATTAAATTCACAAGTGTTTATATTTGTTGTAAATCAGTAAGTTGGTTTCAAAAGTTAATCAACCATTCTGTTTTGATTAACTGGGAAATAATCAATCCCTTGAGAACCCAACCGAACCCTTACTTTGATATAAATTCACTACAGTTTAATTCAGTATATTATTTGGGGGTTTTTAAGACAAAGTTTTAAAATAGAAATTTTAATTGAAAATCAACTCACCGCCCTCTTGAGTATCCACTCCGACCAACAATAACTAATGTGGTGTGTTGGGATAATTAATGTGGAGGAAGGTCGAGAGGATCCTCCACATTAAAAAGGGAGTTGAGAGGTTTCTCCCTCATTTAGAGGCGAGTTCAAGAGGTTTATGCCTCAGGTGGTCCCCACCACAACAACCTTTAGGAGAGGTTAGACTCGGGTGGTCCCTACCACCATAACTTCTCATGAGAGGTTAAATCAGGTGGTCCCCCCCCTGTGAAAAATTCCACATGGAAGTTTCAAAACAAAATAATATAAAATGTTACACACTTTGTTTTATTTTATTCTTTTCACAAAAAACCCAAAAATTAACTTCTACCCTCTACATACCACGATCGAGGTGAAGGTGCCTTAATTTGAATACCAGCAATTTGAGTTCAACAATACCCTTGGATTTCAATTCGGAGCACTAGTCCAAATGATAGAAAAATCTGCTTGCATGTTTACTAAACATACCTGTAAGAAAGTTCTGAAATTCATTCTAGGCACTCTGGGCCTCGGAATCACGCGCCTTCAATTTTTGCAGACTCGTAAAATTCTCATTTAGTTAAAAAATTTACATTGAAATTTGGGGACTTTACATTCTCCCCAGATTAGGGCTTTACGTCCCTATAATCCACAACTCATCACTAGGTAAAAAGTGTGGGAACTAAGAATGCATTTGAGCCTCCCGCTCCCATGTGCTCTCCTGGAGGTTCATGTGCTGCCATTGAACATGCACCATAGGTATCAACCATCCACGGAGGACCCACTCCTGTAAATTCTCAATCTCTTCTGGAAACTGAATAAAAGTATCACCATCATCGATGTCTGACTCTCCATGTTTGATGATGTGAGAAGGTTCATGCACGTATCTCCTCAGCTGAGATACGTGGAAGACGTCATTCACCCGGTGCAACTAAGGTGGAAGAGATATATAGTATGCCACCTCGACAACTCAGCTGAGGACCAGAAAAAGTCCTATGATCCTCGGAGATAACTTTCCACCATGGGAAAACCTCAGCAAACCTCATCGAGGTGAGACCCATAGAAAGACGTGGTCGCCATCCTTGAACTACAGAGGTCTCCATCTCATGCCAGCATATGAATTCTTCCTACTCTGTGTAGTCTTCATCCACTATTAAATGATCTTCCCATTCTCTATGGTAGAATGTACCATCTCTGGTCCCACTAGTGATTACTCCCCTGGGTCAGTCTAGCACAATGGTAATCTACAAGGTCACTAGTACAACGTCTCAAAAGGTTTCATCCCAATGGTAGAGTGATAGTTTTTGTTCTATGAAAACTCCACCAAAGGCAATTAATCCTCCTAGCTGCGACCGAAGTCAAGGAAACAAGCATGCAGCATGTCCTCGAGGGTCTGAATGGTCCACTTAGTCTAGACATCCATATGAGGATTTAATGGGGTGATCAAACGAAGCAACGTTTCGAAAGCCTCCTGCAACCCCTTCAATATCCGGGAAGTAAAACGTGCATCACGATCAGAGACAATCGTGGAGGGTAATCCATGTAGCCACACAATCTTCTACACATAAGGGCATCCCAAGATTTCAACTGAACCCTACTCTCTGATCGGTAGGAAGTGGGCGGACATGGTGAGTCGGTCGACGATCACCTAGATAGAGTCATGAACTCACAATTTATGTGGAATTTCTGTCACGAAGTCCATGGATATCTTATCCCATATCCACTCATGGGCCTCTAAAGGAAGAACCAAGTATGTGGGATCCTAATGATCCACCTTCACCTGCTGACAAGTGAGGCTTCGAGAGAGAAATTCTGTTACTGATTTCTTCATTCCCAGCCACAAGTGTTGTCAATGGAGATCCTGGTACATCTGTACCTCTTTTAGATGTACCGCTAGATGGGATGTGTGGAACTCTCTCAATACTTCTAACTGAAGTGATACTGGTACCATGGTAGATCCTCTAAGGAGAATGACATGTCCCCTAACTTCTAAAAATCCAACAGGTGTCTGTCTTGTGGATATCTGAGCACGTTGTGCCGCACAGTGAGTGTCCCCACATGGCACCTCCCTGACTCGCTGAAGAAGTAGGGGAGTGACTGTAAAAGACTAAAGGAAAGTTTCTCTCTCTCTATCTACAAAGGATATCTACAAATCAGCTAGTAGCTCTGTCGCTACACCTAGCAGCTGAGTACCAGATCTCCTGCTTAGTGCATCTACTACAACGTTCCCCTTGCCATGATTATAGACTATCTCAAAGTCATAGTCCTAGAGGAACTCAAGCCAATGTCAATATCTCAAGTTCAGGTCCTTATAAGAGATGAAATACCAGAGACTCTTGTAATCAGAGTACACTGTAAATCATTTTCAAATCAGATAGTGTCACCACATCTTCAAGGTGAAGACCACTTCTGCTAACTCCAGTTCATGGGTAGCTTAGTTGTTTTTTGTTGACCCATCTGTCGAGAACCATATGCAATCACTACTCACTCATGCATCATGACACATCTGATCCCGGTCCCAGATGTTTCATAGTAGACTACGTACCTTAGGCCTTCTACTGGATGCCTTATGATGGGGGAACTAGTCAGCCTCTGCCTCAGATACGAAAAAATCTACTGACGTCTCTCCGACCACAGAAAGGGTTTCCCCTTCTTCGTCAAGGAAGATAGTGGTTCCGTAACTCTAGAGAAATTAGGAACAAATATCTAATAGTATCCATCCAATCCCAGTAAACTCCATACCTCTTTCACACTCCTGGGTGGATCCCAAGCAAGTACCACCTCAATCTTCACTAGATACACTATAACTCCAGCGTCCAATATGAAGTGTCCCAAAAAGTAAACCACTAAGACCCGGAACTGGAACATCGAGATATTACCATAAATATTGTGCTATTGGAGTGTGTCCAATACTACTTGTCAATGATAGGAATGATCCTCCTCAGTTCCGAGTAGATCATAATGTCATCGATGAACACTACTACAAAGAAATCAAGGTATGGTAGAATGATCTTGTTCATGATCCCATGAACACTACCATACCATGGGTTACACCAAATTGCATAACCAAGAACTCATAATGTTTTTAATAACATGTGAAATTTGTCTTGTACACATTCCTGTCTCGTACTATAAGCTGGTGATAGCCCGATCTGAGGACTATCATCAAGAACCAACGTTATCCCTTCAGCTGATCAAAGAGGCCATCAATCTTCCAGATTGGGTACTTGTTCTTCACGGTCACCTGTTTTAGGCACCGATAGTCAACACAAAGCCTCAAGCTCTCATCAAGAATCTTGGCGAACAAAAGTGTGGTTGCACAAGGGGAAACACTGGGTCAAACGAATCCCTTCCCATGAAAGTCCTCTAGCTACACTCGTGGCTCACGGAGCTCTACGGGAGCCATCTGGTACACTGGAGTAGATATCGGTGATGTCCTAGGGTACATGTAAATGTAGAAGTCCACCTCTCTACAAGGAGGTAGATCCAGAACATCATCAGGGAAGACATTTTATTACCAGTCCACCACTAGTGGATAACTTGGACTCTCCACATCAACTGTTCTGAGGGTAAGGCTAGCCAACTTATGAGTGATCGGCTGCACTCTCCTCTGGGAAAGTCTATCCTATGCTAAAAAGGCTCCATTCTCACCAGTGATGGTAGACCAAGTCCCATTCATGTGAACACACCGCACATTGTGCCGAATAGAGTCTATCAAAGCATGGATTTTAGATATCCATTCCATAACCAAGATGACTTCATAAGGCCTCTACGCCGCTATTAGGAGATCCCAGCTGAAGCTATCACCTCCTAGAATAAACTCACACTGCCAAAACCAGTGCGTAATCATTATATCTGCCCCTGTAAGAGTCTTTATCCATAATGATCAAACTGATGGATCTGTCGGAATTCCATGCTTGGAACAAGGGTAGTGGCAATAAAAGAATGACTGGAACCTGTGTGTATAAGTACCTCATATAAGGTGGATTAGAAATAGATCATACCTCATACCATCTCTGGAGCGTCGTGATCATAGGCCTCAGGGGCCTGGAGCTAAGTTTGCCCTTATCCACCTGCTCCCAATGATCGGAGTGGACCTCCTAGTGGTGGTGGCGGTTACATCTCGAAACATCTCCCACCACCAGCTACACGACCATCTCCTCTACCATGTCCACCTACTCCCTGCGAACCTCTTCATTCGAACCTCTATCTCTGCCTGGGAAGTCCCTCGACCATCTTATGATCATCCATACAGCAGTTTAGATAGTCACGAGCCATGTGACCCAGTCCGTCGCATGTGTAACACTGTTCACTCCTGGCATATCTGGCTATGTCTCATGTGCCCCACACAACTGACCCAAAATCCTGTGGTCATCCAACTAAAGGTCTAGTCCTTTTAGAAATATGTGACATCCTTCTGCTGCCAGCTATAGAAGACTCTTCTACATAACGATTGTTAGTGGGTATCACTACTCGTGACTACTCAGCTAGAAAACTCTCCACTATGAGCGATCGCTCTAACACCTCCTCCTACGTTAGATGATGAGTGAGATCATCGAAGCCCTGATCTCCCGCCTGAGTCCCTTCTCAAATGACCATGCCCAAAATAAAGGTTCCCGCACTATATTTGTGGAGTACAATGGGAGGTTAGTGAACCTCACTGAGTACTGAGCTACATTCATGCTGCCCTCCTACAGATGAAGTTGTTCCTGAATGCGCACTACACAGAGAGTCGATGGAAGAAACTCCACCTAAAACAGGCTATCAATGTCTGCCCAGAGAAACTTCACCTCTTCCTTAACCCGGAACATCAAGCTCCACCATCTTCTTACTGCTGCCTATAGAAGGATGGCAGCAGGGATCACCAGGAGATCGGCTCATGTCCCTACCAGTGGGAAGACTCTCCCCACAGCCTCCAGCCAATCCTCTGTGCCTGTGGATCTTTCTCTCACCTGAACCTGGGTGGCCTCTCATGCTGGAACTCATGCAACGCACTCAAGCGGTGCTCACTCTCTGCTACTGGGGCTAGTAGAATCGGTGGCCAAATGGGTAATGGTACAGCTGGTGCCTCCACAGGTGCCTCTACTGGAAGAGGGCCCTACATCGAGGCCACGTCGCTCGGTGGGCTATCAGTGCATACAACTCTCGGACCCCTAGTAGGATGTCTTCAAGGAGGAATCCTGAAAAGATACATGTGAACCACAGTCAATAAGTTATAATTGGTGAGCTGACTCTAAGAGATCACAAAGAAAACTCTTGAAAAAACACATGCAATCAGTGTTTTCATGCAATGAGTTGGAAATCTGAAGTCAGGGTCCTAGTGTATGGATACGTCGGCCACCACTCCAACACTTGATCCCTAAACTGATAACCACAATCACTATACTTAACAGTATTTCCATAAAAAATATCAGATTCCTATATTCGATGGTAGAACCGACACTTCTTATACCAATTTGACACAACCTATCCCTCGAGACCTGTGTCGTGACTACCCCAAGCCCATCTTCCTTGGGCCAGGGGATGGAGACCAGCACCAAAGGCATAATTACCTAGAACTAAGAAGGCATTGCATTTATAACCTCTAAACACACAACCAATCACATAGAAAGATACAAACTCAATTAAACTGAATATTAAATAGAGTGAGTAGAGTTAGAAAAAGGGGCTTGAATACAATCCCAACTGGAAAGTACAAGGAAAATAGAAATGTACAAGATGGATGATAGATGAAAAGAAACTACGGGATCATCCACCTTGATTCTTACATGAATGGTAGGTACAGATCGCCTCCTCTTCACTCCACGTCCTCCCATCTCCTCTGTGTACCAACACACCATTTGGTCCACCTCCGGGCACCGTCCAGTCCCGGTACTCTTGACCTCAGTCAATGATTTCCTTCATCTGCACAAAACACAACGAAGTGCTGGCATAACCCATGCATGGGTTAGTATTACAATACCTAGTAGGGTCCCTAAGATGCTCATGGTCTCAAAAATCCAAAAAGGATAAACCAAAAGTATGAAATCAACAAATAACCCTACATAGGTATATGTGCATGCATATAACTGAGTTTTCAAGTAATCCATCTAAATCATGTGGAAAACACATAGGTACTGACTCAACTCACACCAGGTATATTTTTTGGTACGGTAGTAGAGATTATTAGATATAACCACTAAATCATCTTACTCTTTTAAGAGGCTCCGCTGCAAACCTACATAGAATCACTAGGAGCACTTTTCTCATCACTACCAGCTACTGGGTTTCCGCACAAGGCTTGGTCATCTCCAGAAGAGTCTGCTCCCCAAACCACTGGTCAATTCTCTAACTTCCACTATGTACTAAGAAGAAGTATCTCAAAGTAGTATCACTTCATATGGGTCACAACACAATATATGTTGCGTCAATAAGACGCCCGATGTGTGAGTTATTAGCCATTTAGTTTTGAGGGCCCGGTTGGATTCGTGCTCGATCCAATCCGACCATTTCCCAACATTATCCAAATCCTTAGAAAGGTATAGCAATCGAACCATCTTCCTCCAATGTTTCCATCGTCGCTGGTGGTTCGTCAATCGGATGTCAAGTGCCAAGGCAATGGCCTAAAATGTATAAATGGGTCAAAGTGGGTCTGGGTCTAGTCCAACCTGGCCGGCTCGACCCGCGAGGTCCGCGAGTCCGTAGGGGGGAAGGTAGGGGAGGAGGGATGTTAGAGGCAGTGGGCTGTGTGAGTCCACGGGGTGGCTCAGATGGCGTCGGTGGCGTAGCTAGGCAGTGGGGTAGCGTGGCAGGACGCGGG
This sequence comes from Viscum album, assembly GCA_963277665.1. NCBI lineage: Eukaryota > Viridiplantae > Streptophyta > Magnoliopsida > Santalales > Viscaceae > Viscum > Viscum album. The sequence continues at coordinate 138,937,662 of OY728139.1, forward strand.
GCAATGTAGACAGCAGTGGGGCGACATAGCCGTAGGGTTGCACGATGAGGCTGCAGACGGTGGAAGTGGTTCATCCCAGGCGGTGATGGTGGATCGGGCGGCGACGACGGAAGTGAGGCCCAGACGGTGACAGTGGCACGAGCCGGACAGCAGTAGTGGTTCGACATAGATGGCGGAATCGGTTCGGCTAGGATGGTGGAGGTAGTTCGGCCCAAACAGTGGTGGCATCACGACCTAGATATTCGGGCCACGGCGCGGCGAGGCCATGGCGGTAGTGGGAATTACGTCGTGGCCTCCATCGTCGATAATGGTGGTGTCATCCCCCATTCTAATGCCCCAAGTATTGGTAGTCATTCCTCCATCGTGATCCACAATTAATCAAATGGTTTGCGGAGAGGACGGGCCATGTTTTTTTGGCCTGCACTATCTGTGTTAGTGTGGTAGCAAGCGGCTAAAAATTCCATCATGAATTATAATGAATTATCAAGAACGTAAAAGGAGTCGATTTCCAAAAAAACCACAATATAAATTCCCTAAAAATTGACCATACATTAATAAACCCCTACCATGTATTTTCTATTGATATTGGCATGAGAAGAAGTTGAAGTTTTCAACGTTTGTATCGTCTGCCACACACCTCCAATCATGTGCTCATGCGTCTGTTCATCATAGTCGAAGATGTTCATCATTAGAGGGTGTCCTAAGGAAGATGTCAAAGTCGGCATTCTTCGTTGGAGGAGCATTCTTCGCAGAAGTAGTGTAATCTTACAAGGGTTATCCTCTCACAATTCCACCCAAAAAAAATTTATGTGGTACCAATGTATTTAACATAAAAAGAATTTATGTTGGCACACTCACAAAAGCTGGAATTTTTTCTTTATTGTGATGCGATGGAATAACTAATGTAGAGGATTCTCAAGAGGCTCCTCCACATTAAAGAGGGATTTGAGAGTTTTCTCCCTCATTAAGAGGGGAGTTCAAGAGGTTTAAGCCTCAGGTGGTCCCCACCAGCATATCCTCTCTTGGGATGTTATTTCGGGTGGTCCCCACCTATGAAAAATTCCATATGGGAGTTTCAAAAAAAAACAAAATAAAATATTACTCACTTTATTTTATTTTATTCTTTTCAAGAAAAACCCAAAAATTAACTTCTACCCTCAACCTACTACGGTCAAGGTGAGGGTCTCATTAAAAAAATACGTGCACTATGTGTTCAACAGTGCCCTCAGATTTCAATTCTGATCACTAGTTAAAATTTTAGAAGAACCCCCTCACACGTTTACTGTACGTACCCAAAAAAAAGTTCAGAAATTCATTTCGGGCACTCCGGGCATCGGAATCACGCGCCGTTAATTTTTTCAGACTTTTAAAATTCCCATTTATTTAAAAACAATACATGAAAATTATGGTTCTTTAACGTGAATTTCATGAACATATATAATCATTAACATCATATATTTATTATCTCTTATTCTTGTCTCACCAAGAACATCATTTCTTCATCTTGAAAATTCATCTAGAACAAGGGTCATATCATCAATCCAACTGAATAACTTCTCTACACCCTACAGAATCCATTACATTTCTCCACAAGCACAAAACACTAATTATTTCAACACCACATGTGTAATTATTTTATTGATCCACTATGACCCGACAATAAAACCCATGTAACTTCATAATTGTTTATCCATTATCAATAATTTGACTAAAAATGATCCACTACTGATGAAAAATTCTTGTGTATGTAAATTTTAAATTATCACCATATAACAATGGGTCCTCATTCTCAAACACATATTAGGAATGCATTGGTTCCCTCCCTCTGAGAGTGACCCCAAACCAAAACCATCACCACAATTCCATCATAGTATCATGGAGGTTCATTCAAAACCATAAAAATCATCATTGAACCTGAACAAGGCCTTCACCCAAATTTTCAACACATCGAAGAACCAAATTATTCCAATAAAAAACTATCCCAATGCTCTAATAATTTTCCCATAAATCATGTCCATAACTCTCTACCCTCTATCTAATTTAGAGTGACAATCTGAGAACCTTGTTACAATTCCAATCTCTAAATCCTACTTGGTCTCACCTGAACCCAAAAGATAAAACCCATATTTTACATGACTTCATTGCCCAATTCATACACCAATGTGTTTTTTCTCACCCAACATATGCTCTTGTACCGATCCTACATCATATTTTTATTCTCAACATAGTTCACAAAAAATAGGATCACCCTTAGTACCCCTCTAAAAACAAAAAATATAACTTATTCCATTATTCACTATGTAGTATGACCTATATTGGTTATTATTTGAATCATCCATGATTTTGTACATGCCCAAACACTCCCAGGACCAACAACCTATGATCCCACTTTCCATCAAAAGTGATCCACATCCTTAAACCTATGTTCTTAGCATCATCTTTTCCTAACCTCATGTCTTGAAGTCAATATCAAAACCACCAATTCACATTACAAACCAATTCCATGGAGTAAAACCCATTCATTTCTCCAAAAACCACTGAGGGGTTAAATATCATTAGTGAAAACCATTCCCATTCCTAGATCATTACCATGGGATAGAATTACTATAAAATGGTAGGGTGTCTTTACTAAGGAATAAAATAAAACCATTGAACCAAAAAGGGTCTCCATATATCCACATATGAAATTAATTCTTTAAGCACTGATTTTTTCTGGTACTACTATCCACATGATCATTAATAGGTAGAAAATATTAAAAAACACAAATAAGATGGTACATGTCATTGCAATCTTATGTGTCTATTGTAATGCATGAACACAGACCTCATTCCCATAAGCCAATATCCCATCCAAAAAATCACATCCCCTATAACATTTCATATTCCAAAAACATCACAATCATAACAACATAATGAAATAACAACAATCTAATTACAATGGTAACTAGGATATCCTTATAAAAAGGTGTTCATGACTCAACAGTCTGAGTTCAAACACATGTTTTGACATGATCCTAGACACATAGTCTATCTAAACCAAAATTAATAAAACATAAAATTTTCTTTAATGCCACTTTGTGAAACCTTGAACAGAATCCCTAATTATAAGTATCAATGAATCATTTCCATAAGCACACCTCCCCTTATACAAAATTATGTTGAATTTCTATTAGAGTCCAAAATAAGAGTGGATAGAAAATTTTCTTATATCGAAGTCTAAATTAATAGTTGAAATAACTAAACAATTATAATCCACATAACTCAAAAGTGTTTTAAATAAAATCTATAAACACATTTCTATATTAGGTAATGTTTTCATATAAATATACAACTTATATCCAATAGGGTTGATCACATATAGAGTTAAATAGATAAGAAAAGTACATGAAGGATCACATGTACCCTTGAGCCTCATCCCCATTATAGTCCTTATATGGAATTCTACATTACCAATATAGATTGACTCCACATCTAGTGTTCCAAAATGATTAGAAAATATATAGTTTTCATACACATTGAATTCCAGTGATGGGTGTGAGGAAAAAATTTATAGGGTGTCATCAATATCCACTAATCTACATTGTAATATCTATGTTTATGAATACATAAAATAAATATATATGTAAAGATTCTTGTTAAGTAATCATATGATAAATAGTCCTCCAAGATACATGATCAGATACACACACGTGATATGGTCGACTGAAAACATGGCTACCATGAAATCATAAATTACATACATCATTTATTTGATTAAAGGGGTTAATATTGTATCACAACCTATCTAATTGTAACCCAAGGGTGATTTAGTCACATATAATATTAAAAAAATCAATATCCACATATATCCGAGCAGGCTAGAAGTCCAACATTATCACTAATCATATTAGACCATAAGTCCAACATATATATCAGAATAAGTATGAAATCCAATAAAGCCACAGGTCCACCCATAAGTCCTTCACATGTATGGATTTGTTTTGGGTCAATCCATAAGCATATCAAGGCTATAACTCTAATGGTTCATACCGAAAAGGATAATCAATCTCCGGTTCACGCCATTATTATTTTGTTGCAATGATTCAACTACTTTTATAAGAATGGCTAATCATGCATCTGGTCAATCCATGAATCCCTTATTCATAGGTCATTACCTGGTACGGCCATAATGTTTTCCCACCTCATCGTATGTCTCAAGTAATATCACAAGATATTTGAACCCATTCCCTATCTTTGGGTCCCCTCATCATCATAGTCTTATGTCATAATTGAATGGACCTAGTCTATGAGAGAACCAACCCATGAAGATCATCTTTACACATTGATTCGAGGGGGAAAACCATCAGAAATCAAGAATTAACAAATAATTTGGAAAAGTAACTAATTGAACAACCATATCACATAAAAAATTTATCATAGGATACACATTCACACCCTATAAAAATCCCATGAATTCCATATCACATAAGGGTCCTCGCATCTACACATTCACATAAACACATACTAATCATTCAAATGGTCATTAAAAATAATTCCAAATGTGGTAAAGAATTTATATGGTGGTTCCAAAAATCATAGAATCACTATGCACCATGACTTAGTTGGAATGAACTATATCCCACCCACATTCCCCTTGGCATTATTATGAAATTCTGTTAACTATTTCAATTATCCCAAGCATGGGTCTCTTCTCATGTCTTATTATGGAGACCACATAACACTATACCACACCCATGTTATTCCTAATAAAAATTATATAAGATAAATACCTAGGATATTTCAATAACTCATTCATAACCCAACACCTCCCAATGACTCTCTCTAAAGAATCCTGCACCATTTTAACATTGATACAATGTTTTATGATGAATCCAAACATCCTAACGGCTTGCAATAACTAATCCCAGGCCTTGGTCACAACACTACCCATCACATTTCATGATGATATCTTATTCATCTACATATCCAACCAAATATAGGTACAATACAAAGACATTTATACTAATTCAAAGACATTAGTATTGTCTTGTATGACATGGGACACTTAATATAAATAGATTTTACAACCTCACATAGATCTATCAAGATTATTTATATCCTAAAATTTTCAATGTTTATGATCATAAAGTTTTATATGGGTTATTAATAAAACAAGAACCACCCTCAAATTGTGTTACCATCTTTTTTATGCTACTACAATATGTCATTTTTCCTAACAATGCATTTTCTAATGTGGTACTTCTACTTGAGATCACATTTTACATCACACAACATAATTAATTAGAAACTATTAAAACTAATCATATAATTAAATTCCATTCTAGTATGTGATAGAAATATCATTGATCCCTTCCATCACACCAAAACCATGACCAACATACCAAAGAAGATATATATCACACCCTAAAGATAATCCTTCTCAAAATACCAATAATTTCAAATTTTGGAAAATACTAATTTCATCTAATTATGTAAAAAAACTGTAATACAAATATTAAAAATAAAATTGGATGATATACATATAGAATACATGTATCTCCTCGATGAAAGTCCAAAAAAAACATTTTTCATAGATCCCATTGTGATATAAGAGAATCACAACCAAACCCCTAAATGAAATCAATTTAATTGAGAGTGATGTTCAAGAATAGATGGAAATATAATATATTATGTTGAATAATCAAATCAATTCACCAATTTTATCCCTTGATCATAAAGGATTGGAGGTGATGAATGAGAGTGGAAAAAATTACTAGTAATGTTCTTTTTTCAAGCCCCATGTGCAAATAAATTTTGAGATCTCTAAAATGGAAAATGGATACCCCTAACTTAAAAATATCCCGTCCCAAAAGTGTTGGTGCACTAATTGGTCCCATTATAGATATAGTGGGCCTATAGATGATGGATAAGACTAATAGGAATCATGGGCCATAATCATTCATATTATCTTGCTAGTGGATTCTACATTCACAATGATAATTCATACCTTCATTTTATTACTCCAAAGCACTCATGGTATTCCCCAATCATCAAACAAAATTATGAAAAAATGACTTTGTGATGTTTATTACATTATATTTTCAACCTGATCATTTTTTATAAACATACCACCAAATTGTTTTTTTCAAATTTTCATATTAATTCCAAAATAGAACAGTGTAGGTCAATGCATTTTTTATATTGAATAATGGTACACCCAATAAATTATCTAAATTAATATTATTTATCACCAACAACTTAATGATCATATATAAAGAGCCAATGTACACTCTAAAACCCATTGATATTTATTTGGATTGGGTTTCACCACTGTGAAATATTGGTTGAATTAGTGGTGCTTTCTTTTGAAATGAATTTTCCATGAAATCAATATCAATGATATATTAGGATAATATCCAATAAAAAAATTAATATCATATTTACCTAATAAAAAATTCAATGTAAGACACATAATATACACACATCCTTTGAGAATTTTATCCCCAAGGTGATTAACTAGTGCCATGATATGATTAGAATGTATCTATGTAAAATATTTAAACTACTGTATATAATCATCTAAATTTTTTTGATAAGGTAATATTGTTCAATTAACAACTACACCATTAAATTTAATTCTATATTCAACTGAGGGATGGTTTGAAATCTAATTCCATTGGAAAACCTAATTCCACTTGAATAGTATATATAATTCTAATACTTTAACATTTTAGTCTATAAAGATCATCAATGAATGAAATATGTTAAATAACTTATATTTAAATATTCTTTGACCTCATATTTGTATTATTCTTAAGATATTGAACCTGAATTATAATAAGATCAACTCTTCTAGATATATGATTTTTGAATTATTGTATTTGAAGTCCAATAAATAAGCCCTCATTTATCACTTTACATCATCAATAATATTATTATATATATTTATTCATGAATTATTCATGATCGATAATATTTGGTCCATAGTTTTAAACTATCACATTCATTATTTGTTTTACTCTTCTCCACAATTCTTCAATATTTGTAATCTTGATCGATTTTTGTTCTTTAAATTTTTTTCTCACATATTTTCAAATATATAAATAAAAGGAAAAATTAAATTTATGATTTTTTTGTTTTATATCCATAAATTATATTCTATAACTATATTCTATGATTTATATCCTATATATGATTCCTAAAATAACAATTCATATCGTTATATCCTCTAGGATCCTCAAAAAAAATTACAAAGATACACTTCTTCTAAATTAATCTAATTAAAAAATCATTCTCAGGTTTTTCATTAGTAATGATTACTATAAATTAAGTAAAAAATATATGTATATGAAAATTCCAAAATGTTGGGTTAGTGATCCACTCATTATTTCATTGAAAAAACATTATCAGGTTTATCTCATATTTTTCATTATGCCATAGATAATTTCATCATGGTGTGATAGTCTTCAAAATTATCTTGAATCACATCAAAATAATTTTCACTTCTTTACTAAATTGAATATCATTAGGACATCATTGCATTATAAAACCATACCATGTGATATGATATGTGAAAATAATATTATATGATTCCCAACAACATTAATTCCATTCCATTATTATTTTTAGAAGAACACAATTTCATGTAACTGTAAATGACCTATATATTTTCTCAAATGACACACACAAATCAAAGTTATATTATTATTTTTTTCATGTTTTTATGTTATAAAAATCATCATAAGGGTAAATATCCCATAAATAATATATGTTTACTCTTATAAAATTTAATAAACCTTACCAAATCCCAATTATCTTTACAAAAATTAATTAACCCCTAAGGAACTTAATAACTATTATGGTTTTATAAGTGAATAATAAAAAACTCATAATGTCACTTATTCTTGGAAATTTATTGTTTGTAGATTTAGAATTACTCTTTTAAAACAACATGAATATGATTCTTTCTTATATGTATGTTGTAAAAAATATATATTACTCATACAAAATTATTCTTCCACAACATTTATATTTAAATGGTCCAAGATTACATTAAAAATATAAAAATGATTTTTAAATAGAGTACTTCTCCGACATTTCTTCACAATTATAAAACTCATAATAAATCATAGAAAATCCACAATAGAATCTCAAAAATAATTTAAAAACCTAAATACATCATAAAAACATTCTAAAACATCTCATAGTTTATGCAAATATTTTTTGAAACATAGTTAATAACAAATATGACACTTCAACAATTTCATTGGACTCTTCAATGATCATCATTAAACCCATCCAACCCCCACTAGATAATACTCAAGGCTTTTGAAAGAAAGGAATTAATGTGTTAAGGTTCTCATACCATGTATCTTTATGACCTCTAGTAGAGGGAACTCAAAATAAACCTACAACCTTAAGTATATCATTGAATAGTTTATATTCTATGTTACACTACTTGGTGTGTTAGTCCAAATAATAATTCCCAACTTTTTTTGAAGAAGGCATATAACATTAATGAAAAAGATCAGTAGAAGTACACATGCTAAGCCAAGAAGGGAAATTGTCCAACCAGAGAAGGTTAGAATCGAAAGGGCCAGAGGCTGCAAGTTGATGGGCCGCGTTGTTTCCTTCCCTTTTGGTGAAGGACAAGGTACAACATGAGATGCATTGGTGATGTGATATAATTCTCCTGATGATGATGCCAAAAGATTGGAGGTTGCAGTCATTATGATTAATAGCATCGATCACAGTGAGGTAGTCAGACTCAATGATGATATCACCCCATCCACATTCCAAAGAAAGCATCAAACTAGCAAGGATGTTCGTGGCCTCAGCAACTGCCGGTTCCTAGAATGCCTGATGTGGTTCATTATTAGGAATGTTTTGGGCCTCAATCTTGTGTAGGATGTTACACATTTTACTCTTAAAAAATTTCTATAATTCAAAATAATCCTTTATTAACTTTAATTTGAAATAAATCATATGTTATACATTAATAATAAAGTAAAACACCCCTACTTTTCATATTTTCCAACCATGTTTACTTATTTTAATGACATGAAATGTTACAGTTAAGACAAAATAATTTTATGGAATGATTTAGAAAATTTTGAAATGCCTTTTTAGGGTTCATCGATAGATCATAATATTAAAAACTATGCTTATGTCTAAATAAAACCATGCGAAGTGTTTGGGGGTCACGTAATAGGAACATTATTCTCTCATAGTTGGGACAAACCAAGAGTCTAACCATAAATTATTGAATTTATTAGTATCTAAATTAATCACATGTTTAGGAAATGGTTTATATGAACGTATAAACTAATAATATGATGGTTAAAAATTAGTATGAATATTGGTTTTAATAACCAAAACATTTTTAAAAATCCTCATTATTCCTATACTGACATAGAATCATGATTCTCATGGTTCTGTTAAGTTGTTTTCAATGATCATCTACATACAATCTTTAGTTCGAATTAATAATCATTTTTTTATCAGGGAAATAAAGGAATAATAATCCTTCATCTATCCCATACTAAATAAAATTTTTTTCCTTAAAATTACAATAAATAAAAGTTTATAAACTTATATATGTTGTATAAGATGACCAGAAATTGCTTTTTCAAGGTATTTGTAGAAATATTTAATAAAATGGTAATATCTTTGGGATCACATAGTATTTATTGTTATAAACTTATATGAGGTAGTTATGTTTTCCCCATTCCACTATTAAAGTAATTAAAAGGATATTGGGTTTCATAAATAAATTACCTTAAATTTTTCATGGATATACCTTTTTTTAACACTAATGAAATTTCTCTTATGTATTGGTTTTTCAAATCTGGGAAATGTGGGTCTACCATAACATGTTGTACAAATTGACTAAGTGTGATTTTTATAGAAATGTGGTATTTAAAATATGTTCATAGAATGATTAGATTATAGGTGTTCATGTGAATATGTGGTGGATAAAGTTACTATATTGCGCTTTAAATTAGAGAATACTGGTATAGATAATGGTTTTATGTACCATCGTCGAATTGGGTAACAAAGTGAGGACTTAGAGAAATTATAACTCAACACTCCTGAATAATGGGAGGTCTATGACATACATGTACAAGTGTTTATGAGGGTGAAAAATTTAGTTTGTTATTCCAAATTGAAATTAATTAATTGTAATTTCTAAATTATAAGAACTATTATCCATTTTTATAGTAAATTTATAAAATATAAACATCAGATTATTTAGATCATATGAAAACTGATTTATAATCTTTTGATGTTATTCCTATATTTTTTTTAATCCTATGAAGTAACACGTATTTGGTCTTAATAAAATGATGGAAAAGTTTCATGTTGGTTTCCGACAAGGAATTATTACTCAACATTGTATATATACATTACTTTGTATGTTGGAATTTAATTATAGGATATATGAATAAGATATGTATCTTATAACTCCATATGGGCATCTTTATGTCATAGTAAAAGTTGGTGTACATGGATCTTTGAACTAGTTTCATCTTGGTTGTGAGTGGTTCCACCTTTTTTCCATAGTCATTTACTACTTTGTAGTCTTAGTATTTATTACGATTATGTTATTCTATTTTTTACCATATATTAGTCATTATATTACTAGTTTTTATTATTTGGTCTTATCACATGTATTTTTTAGATGAAATTGGTTTTATATTATTTTTATTGATTTATCATGGTAATTTTATTGTACAGAAATAAGGTAAATTTTCCCTCTTGTACTATATATTTAAACCACAAACATTTATTAATATGCATTATTTTCTAGGTAATATCACCTCCTGCTAGTAGCCCCTCCAACCCAACCCATGACATTGGGCATTATGGGGATGTTATAGATGGTGTTAGTTTACAGGATATATTAGTTTGAATGAAAGTAGTGAGATATGATGTGTAGGGTAATTAAATTTACATAAAAAAATTGAAAATAAAATTTTTATGGTGAGATTAGAGTTAGAATGGTGTTCCAAGGATAAAAAATGTTCTTTATCACTTCAAGGTGTGTTATAAACACATTATTATGGATTTATGTATTGATACCCTTATATCATGAATTACTAAAGAGGCTTCACACTATGATTTCTTTATCCAAATAGTTACTCTGTTTGGGTATTGTGATATCATGCTTTTGATCCTATTAAATAAATAAAATGAACATTAATATATTTAAAAAGGATATCATATTTTTTAAATTTTTAAATTGTTTTTAGAAGAAAAATTAAAATAGTACAGAGAATGGGAAACTAGAGACAGGGAGAAGATGATAAAATGGTTTCACTCAAACCATTGGTGAACTACGATTTGATTCAATTAATTTTCCATTCCATTATTTTAGTTGATAGGGGACATATGACTAAGGAATATCAAAAATTGAATCACTAAGATGAATTTAAAAAGAATAACCCACTAATATATATATAATATTGACCATAATCTTGAAGAGGATTAGATGTTCATGATTAAAGTAATTCTCTAATTTGTGGGAACTCTAGACAAAATATGGACATCCTTGCAATGTATATGATTATGGACATGGATATAGCATGGTGTGGCTTAGCTATTCAGTCTATGTTAGATCGATATCTCACATGGAAAGCATTTTTTCTAATTTATCAATAAATAATGATTTACTTAGAACATTAAAATAGATATGATAATATAATAATTTCATCTTGATAAAGAATATATATACATGGATAAATATATTGTTAGATTTAGTCACCTTGTTTTCTTGAATTAATGTATATTTGAGGTACAAATCATACCATAGGTTCACTCCAATGTGATATTTTTATATAGTACTAAATATATAGAAATGAAGAATAATGATTTTTTGAGAGAGATTGAGAGATCATGAATGAAATCCAAGTGTTGGGGACACCCTTTTACATCCAAGTGCTATAGAAAATTTATCCACATGGAAAACACAATAGGGATGGATACTCATATAGTAATAATTCATTATAGAATAAATACATAGGAATATTATCTTATCCACTAAGATATAATAGGAAACTAGACTATTTTTGGTGAAACACGATTACAAATAGAAATAAGGAATTCAGTAGACAACCTAGGAATATACAACACTAAAATAATCAATAGAATATCAATGTTTATTTCATAAACATATTTAATTTGAAAGTGGTGTTAGAGAGACTCATTTTCATGAATTATATACTAAGAAATAATAATACCAAAGAAATATTTCTTTTATATATAACCATGTGAAATAGGATTCCACTGGAAACACTTTAGTCATCTCATTGACACCCCAAAATGGATGCAAGATCTATCTTATGTCATTTCCTCAATGTTTATACAAATTACATTAGGCTTTCATAACCCAAAAACCATGTATTTCCATGTTTCAACGAGAAATCCTTCTAAACTCTTCCCTTATTTAATTATTAGTTCATATTATTATATCAAATTATTTATTATAATATTTTGTGGTTAGATAATTCTGATTATATTGGGAAATTAGGTCACACACCAAGATTATCAAGAAAACCCTAAGAAGAATGGAGTGTAGAAAAATAAAGTACCCAAATTTTATATTTCCATTAATGCAGTATAGTTTTATAGGAATTTATAATTATAGAGTTTGATATTGTTTATCCAATATTTATAATGGACAGGTTATTGAAATTTAATTCTTGTAAATATTATTATTCATGGTATTTAACATTCACATCCCTATATAGAATTCATCATGTATTCAAGGGGTTAGGATAAGAAATTTCATTGTGTATACCATTAGTTACAGTGTATGGAACCATATTTGGTTAGTTAGTAACAATGACTATGTGAACTTCATATATCACTGAGAACAATACTTTTCCTTTCATAGTGGATCAATACGACGATGTTTTTTAACAATTTATTGATGTTAAAATTTAGGAAAGAAAAAAAATCTTATATAAATAAAACTTTAATCTATATAAGTATTAAAATTTCAGTATATAGAAAGGATCTAATAATGTTTCATGAATTAGGGTTCAAATTATATTAATCAGTAGGTAATGGTTTTTTCTGGCCTAGTATAACGATTTGTGATACTCTAGTATTTTTCTTCAAATAAACAGATTTTTCCCTATGATAAGGTTTTGATTATCATAAAAAATCGAATTGTCATTAAAACAATTCACATTTCATTGAATTGATGATATATATGATCAATTAATGGAATTTTTGTGGTTCTCTGATATTAATATGTGATCAAGATGTCACTAGGTCCAGGATAGAAATGTGGACATTCCAAAGAAATCAATTTGGTCTCAAAATGTACCTTGGGGATATTTTTTTAAGCCCATTCATATGTAGAGTAAACCATAGTTTTTATAATACTGATGAATATCATGTTCCACATGTATCTTGATTCCATTGATGTGGAATTTCATTATAAAGTTCTAGTTTTTTCTTAGAAAATGAATAGTCAGTAAGAGCACATGGAGATTTTACTGATCACATTGTCTGATCACTAATTATATTATAAGTTGTCCAAGTTACACTACTAGATACAATATTTATATTTCTCTAAGAAAATTATTTTTTGAAAATATTTATCTCTTTAAATTAGAATGATTGAATAAGTAATCTCTTGGAAGCCACCCAAGAATGTCTCTGTGTTATGTATTTTTTATAAGGGTAATATTAATGTTTTTCAAAGATATATCAAGGATTTTTTACCATATAACTACATTGATGAGAATCGGTGTTCCATTCCCTTGAAATGATGACAATTATAAATGATTTAATGAGTATAAATACTACCAAACCTCAATGAACATCTTAATATGAGAAGAAACTAAAACAAGATAAGTGATATATTAAGATGAATCTATATTTGGTTTGGGATTTATCCTCGTGTTGGGAGATCATTGTGTGGCCTATATTTTGAGGTTGTTTAAAGTGAATGGGAATAACTATCTAAAACATGACCTATAATTAGCAGTAGTGGTTCATTCCATATTTAATTTGAATTATAATAACTATTGATAAAGTATAATAGTCATAACTAATTATAATTATTGTAAACATAAACTTTCATAGCAAGATATGAACCTATAGTAACAACGATTCATGGAGAATCATATTATTTTTAAATTCTACATAGTTCACAAACAAATGAACTGGAATTGTTTTGATTATTTTTGGAGTCTAATGACATATAATAATGTTCTGATGGTGGATCATGACCAATTTCAATATAAGAACATGATTATAGATATAAATCAAGGCTTTTCCAAATAGAATAAAAATGGAATTTCTTTACACAGTAAATATTTTCCCTAACCTGTTAGTTTTATTCAAAGACGGTCAAATATAAAATCTTGATTTACCATCCATTAGGTGAAACATAAATTATATATAGAATTGTATTTGATATATAGTAGATGAAATATCATATTTATTCTTCTAAAACTTAATTATTTTTTATATGTGTAGGATCACATACTGTTTCAAAGGATGAAATTATATAGAAACATGAAATTTTCAGATTAGAGGATGATCAAATAATTAATCGAGCATTGGAATGAAAATAAAAAATTTGGGACAATCAGACATGTTGTTTTAGGTTTAGTTTAAGTACTGGCAGTTATATCGATTGATACTTCATGTTTTTGGGTAGTCGAGCTCAAAAACCATAAATCGAGAAAGTTTTCATTAGGGCACATAGTATGTCAGAACATGTGTAGCCACCTAGAAATATAGTGAGGATGATCTAGTGTATATTGAGGAAATGTGTGGTAATTTATTACAAAATGAGAGGTGAGGAATGGATGGGCATCCATCTAAAGGACTTGGATCGAGATGGAATATAAGTTTTTCACATGGTATCAAAAATAAACCATGAGTCCCCCTTGATAGGTTGTGTTGCTTTCCTAGTTGGTGCACAGTTCGTCCAAATGTATGGAAAACCCATGGGCCTCAATTAATTGTGGGAAATTCCCATTTTCCTATATGTTATATTATCTTTACTCCTTTAGATATACTCCTTAGTGTTTATAGACCCTTCTCCTAAATGATCACTTTCACTAATACTCTTATATATATTGTGGTATCTCCCTCATCTAACCTTCAATTCGAGAGAGATATATAGTTCATTGGATGTCCTATTGTATGTTTAAAACACATCTTCCCTATTTTTTTAATTTTTCCTCTCAACAACTTCACTATTTTGGTGAACCATAATTCACCCTATTTTCCTAGAGAATTTTTTTTCTATGATTTCACCCAAATTGGGCATAATAAAACAATTATATTGTAAAATAAAATCATACTCTGTATATGGTAGGAGGTCTAAATTTTTTCCCTTAATTTATTGCTGTTTTATAAATTCATTTGTTGTACCGCCTACCAATGGTTCTAAGTGACACTGCTTTTTTATGATTTTTTACTTGTAGAACCTGACACCTTTTTAGTTTACTATCTCTATAATATAATAATGATAAATTTTATGTTCATAAACCTAAATTTTGGATGCTCATTAATTTAATGAGTCTTTAATGCCTTTATGTAATTAATGTTTATTAAAAAAACTACTCCATGAGGTGGGTTTTTATTAAATATGTAATAGATGATCAAATTTTATTATCAGATGAAGTAATACCACTTTGTGGTATCTATTGGTGGAAAAATTACCTCATAAGTAATCATGGTTAAATTATTAAATAATAAAACTACTTATTATAAATTTTATGTGTGATAAAATGACATATTTTTTATAACTCTTTCATATATGGTGTTAGATTCCTTGGGATGATAGTTGAGCCCTAATAAATTAATGAAATAATAAATATTACTTATAAATTAAATGGACCACCCAATGTGTTATGGGTAAATTTTATAGGAATGACCCTCACTGGTGGCCTTGAAAGGGGTTTTGGATTGATAAAGAACATAGAATCCATATTAGTCTTACTAGAATGATTAATGTGTTACGAATTCATTTTTAGTAAAAGTTAAATGTTTAAATGAGTAAATAAAATATTCAATCCTTCTGCGATAATCAGGTTTCATTTTATAGAACGTCAAGGGAGGGGTCATTTGTTGATGAGTGTTTTTATTATAAGAGAGATAATTGTTATATCTTGGATGGGATCACCAAGTGCATTATTTACCTCCATATGGGAATCATCTCTTCTCAGTGCATCACCCATGGATAAGCTTAGTGAAAATATGTTTACACCATGCCTCGAGTGATACTCAAGCTATTTTATGAGATTCTAGGGATGGGATTTTAGGTGGAATGTTTACCTTAACATGAAAGCAATACTTGAAATTCCATTTACAGATCACCCCGGATATTCTAGTTAAAATTGGGATAATTTAACACTCTTTCTAAGATACATGGGTTCCATTAAAAGACTCTTTGTGGATGGAACGTTCATGTTATTTAGTTGAATTCATTAGATGCCTCATATTTTATTTTGATGATTAATTAAATATCATTGACTAAAAATTATTAGTTGTTATCCATGGATATGTTCATTAGGCCAAATATTTTTCTTGGGATTTGTCCCTTCCTTACACAATATATCATGGTGGCCCATATCATAAACGTAAAACTTGACCTTATTCGGAGACATTAAGAATTAGTTAGAAGAATGAGGTCGTCCAAGTGTCTCTTAGGTAGGTGAGATGACTTAATTATTTTATTTAATTATTTATTTATTTTTCACACAAGGTCACTAATTTAATTTATATTCATAGACTTGAGTAGGATTATAAATCATTGGTGATGGCCTACTCATTATATCTCACATCATTCATGGGAATCCATTCTAGGTTGTACCTGATCAGACCTCAATGGTTGAAATTTCAGGATCCTTGGATAAATAAATGTGATTCCAGGTATTTACCTATGATTTCGGAGCATATAACTGAGATAGATCATACCAGTCTTATGGATTTATCCCATGAGGTTTTCTTATTTCATTTATTTTGATAGATTTTTTATTACTTTAAATATGCTTTCCTTATTTATTTAGAAGAACCACTATGACTTGTATACATGGTTGTATTCAGAATTTCTCATTTTTATCCAACTATAATATTTACCTTTTGATGACTTGTTTTGAAATAAATTTATTCCTCAGTTGTATTTTGTTTCTATACTTCTTATATATCTTTTATACCTTGATCATATGGGTTTCGTGTCCCCATGGTACCATCATTTGAACCTCAATTCTAGTTAGCTGCCTCTGGAATATGTGGAGGTATGCTTGATTCTGGTTGGTGACCAGTCCAGCTACTAGATTCCTCGACAGTCGAGTTGGGACATCATCAGAGTGGTTTTTATTCCATTTAATCACAATTCTTGGTTGGTATATAGGAGTCTAGTAATTTTTTGTAACTTGGTAAATAACCATGACTCACAATGATCGACACGCTAACATGGAAATGTCCGAGTTTCCAATGAAAGGATTTATTTTTGTATTTTATACTATTACATTTTATTTTTTTCACCTTGACTTATTGAAGTAAATTTTTTTACTTAGTGGTTTATGAGATTAAACTATTTACCCTTGTCATGGAGTAGTATGTATGAGACATTATAAGAATCATTATAGTATCATTGGAATTCAAATGACTTTCATATTTCTGGTAACATAGATTCCATCTTTATTCTATTTAAAAACATATTATGTTCGTTTTGTGAAAATTGTCTACCTATTATATTCCTTGTTAGGAATTTTTAGTAACATGCTAATTGCTAAACATGCCTAGGTATTTTCCCCTGTAGTATTATTAAAACAACATGACATTTGAATTTTCTTGTATGCTTACCTATGCAGCATTCTTTTTTCGATCATT
This sequence comes from Viscum album, assembly GCA_963277665.1. Lineage (NCBI taxonomy): Eukaryota > Viridiplantae > Streptophyta > Magnoliopsida > Santalales > Viscaceae > Viscum > Viscum album. The sequence continues at coordinate 138,955,506 of OY728139.1, forward strand.
CTTATATAGGTTCATTACATAATTTGCCATTTTCCCTATTTATGTAGTATATTTCCATGCTATTTTTTCATTCATTAGTGCTTATTCATATTTTTTAATTTTATATACTACTTCTGATCACATACCATGATATAATTTCGATATAATGGTGGGTTAAATAAAAATCCATCACCAATAAATGTTGTGTTTTCCTACGTATATAGGTGGTGAAAATATTTTTGAAAAAACAAAAATGACATGTTTAATATATGAACTGCTCCTTTCAATGTATTAAATGCATGGGTTGCAATTAGATGGTATCCAAATTTCAATATATTAAGTGTATGGGAACTTTATATATTGTTAAATGCTTACCCGTATAATTGAACCATTTTTTATTTAATATACCTTATAATAGTTATTTTAGTATAAATAATTCTGAAGGTAATATCTAAGATAAATTGGTTGTGATTAAATGATATCCATGTTTCAATCTAATAAGTGTATAAGCTTCTAATAAATAGAGAATTCGTAACCCATATAACTAAAAAATATATTATGAAGTGAATATATTTAGGGGATATTGAATAAATATAAATTTTGTTAAATTTTCACATAAAATAACTTAGTTTCATTTATAAGTACTTATACCTATATTAATTGGCATTAATGACCACATGAATAAATACCTAAATGCACTATTGGACCCAACTACACCAGTTGGTTGATGTTACTTTTGATATAAACCCATTAAGAGTATTTCAAAAAAAACCTAATGTTTCCAAAAATTGGGTGGCATCTAGATGAACACCAAATTATTTAATAGACCAATCATAGGTGACAAATCTTTTATTCCTTACCATTTTACCCATGGAGGTATTGTTATACTTTATAAATATGTATACTTAAAGTGTCTATAATTGTATGTATGCTTTTTTTATATATAGTGTAATTTTACATGACCAGTTTTATTTTTAAATTTCCAAATGTCCATTTAATTTTCCATGATATATATATATATATATATGAGGTGTTGGTTAATTAAATTGAAAATCACAAAATGAATAGTTTTTTTCTTTAATATATTTCAATTTACATTTTCGTTATCTAATACAACTAATAAATATTATAAATAAATGACGATATTTAAAATGACGGTTTATATAATTAATATCCAAATAATGATGGGATCTTTGAAAAATAAATAATTCTAAAATAGAAGTTGATATTGTTTGTTTTCTGAATTATGAATTGGTTAAATAAATTACCAAGTTAAAAAAATACTAATTGACACTTGGTTCTAATTTTATCCCATTATGGAATAAATAATTATATTCAAAGTTATGTAATGGATTAAAATTATACATGTGGATATTTTCTAACATTTAACCCTTATGTAAGTGGGGTTTATACGTTTTCCATTTATTCTTCCGTGAAACAAAACATGATCATTTTATCCATGCCTCTCCTTTCATTGCTTGAACCTAGATGACAGGCCATTGGTCCATCTAAGTTATTTAGGTGTGAACTATTTTTGGGTCAACTATTTATGATACAATACTGGTATTTCCCATTATAGGTAGTTCCCTCCGATCTTTTTCCACTTTCTAGTTAGTTTTGAATATTTTTATCTTTGGTTTATGGTGTCTTTGGTTACCATAATAAGGTGTAGTACTCCTACATTCCAAAATGACAAAATTGTTAGGATACGTGTTCATCAGCTATTTCAACCCTTTCTATAGTCAAAAGTATTATGTAATAATCAGTTTAAGTGTGTTAGAAATTCCTAGGGCATGGTGAGCTGCCTTGTAGGATGTTTGACTCTTATTTTTCTTCATTTTCAGTGTATCTTGACTGAGTAGGTCGTCAGACTATTTTACATGCATATGGGATGGTGTGATTCTTTACATGTTCTTTGTGTCGGCTATCAGATACATGAATTAATAGGTTCTATAGGGATATGGATATAATCAAGGGAATTTTATTTTCTATTAAAAAACATGGGTTATTATGTGTTCATACTTTTCGTACCCACTTAGTTGTCAAAATAGTTTAATGAAGTCATTGAGTTTGCTGGTAATCATTAATATATAAGTTGTTTTTATTTCATTATCAGTCATCTGCTGAGTAGAGTGACATGAGAATTAATGAAAAAAATTATTTTCAATTCTAAGGGAGATTTCATAGAGGTGATCAGGTGTTATGACATACTTGTTTCATTGATTGTCTATTACACATGGATTTAAATTGAAAGTAAATACATGTGTACATCTATAGTAGGATAATCCCTTGTTCTCTTACAAGAAACTAGTCCTTCATTCTTCTGATTTTATTATTGGTTAATGGGTGTTGGACACCACTAGAACCCATTATTAGTGGTTGATTGAGCATGTGTCGAGTTATTTGTTCCCTTCTTTATGGAATATGATGATAAAGAAAAATCATAAATTTTGGATTATCATGTACATTATTGTAAAATTTTTCCTTCCATATGGAAGGAAAACAACCAATGAGGGTCATTTGGAAATTGTATGTGTTGTTCTTAGAATACTAAAATTCTAGAATTATTTCTAATGTTTTGGTGCTCATGAGGCAGCACAATGATGGACTGTTTGGATTATACAAACCTATTATAAATTTCCATAGTTAGGGATAGACACAAGTGGTTATACTTGAGAGATCATGGAATGCCTAACATGGTGAGGGCATTGTGATCGGATAATGAAATTCATTCATTAGTTTCGACTGAGCTCTTTTAAAATAAGTTGATCAGTGTTAGTTCAAGTACCATTCCTTCTAGTATTTGATTTTGAAAGGTTGAGTGTTATACTGAGTGAATTATTTAGATGTAATGCTAGTGTCCAGGTTCATTTTTTAAATCATTCAAATCAACCTCATTTTCCCTCATCATGAGACGATCAATAACCCTATCTTATCATCATTTGGGTATACTAATAGTGAACATCATTTATAAATCGTGCAAAATTGTACCACCATTTCAAATGATTAGTAGTTTTCATCTGTGTTTCATGTCATATCCAAGGATATTTTAGAGGCATGGTTTGTCCTAAGTAATATATATGTTCCCTTGTATGAATACCTGAGATATACTCACAAACACCAGCCATTTCTTTTCATGATTATTAATGGGATAATTTGGGGTTCTAATGTATGAAATTTTCAACTGGGTACTGACATGTTACTAATGAATACCATAGTATATAATGCCTTATATTAGTTCCATGAACTCCTATTAATGATTTTGGGGTTACCTAAACGTTTTTTTAAGCATGGTGGGGATTTTATAGGGTGAAAATACAATTGTGTTGGATCGATTATAAACCCATTTTCATGTGCTATCATGACATATTAAATTAATATTTTTCATAAAACATCATTAGACTTCATTTATGGACATAAGTGGTCCTGATCGAGGTAAACACAAAGTGCATTGGGAGATGCTTTTGTGTTTTAGATTTTGAGATACTTGAAATCTAAGATGAGTGACATGATAATGGTCTTAATGTACTGGATAAAATCTTTTTCTCTAGTTTCAATGAATGTGATCTATGAGGAAAATTAATCTGGAATGCCTTTAGGTTATAAAGGGAGAGATGTGGTTGTAAAAAGTGGATTTTAAGGATAGCATGCATAAACAATAATGGCTTGTTCAATCAGCACATGACTGTTCCAATAAAATTATTATAATATTACATACTCTTATGTGAATAGTTTTATAAGCTGAATTAATTTTTCATGGAGTGCCATTAGAAAACATAGGTCGTTCTTGGATAAAATTTTCCCATGGAAGACTACCATGGTTTAAAGTTGGTCATTAATTGTTTGAACCATTTGGAATAAAATTTAGGGGGTCTATAAATACAAGGGGAAACTATGTGATCATGTATCGAGTAATATGAGCTAAGGTAAGCTCTATCTTAATGATTTAATTTGGAACTGACTGTTGGATTGAGTTTTTAAGGCTCATGTCTAATATTATTAAATCAATTCATAAGGTGTGATGTCCGTTTTAAATTCAATTAGTCTATTGTGATGAAACATCACAACCCATTTGTGTTGGGTACAATATTATTTTTTTCCATAGGGATTTCTGAGAAAATAATTCCTTATATGAGGAGTTTGTACTATCCTTTTTTTTGTCATATGAAATTCCTAGGAAACATGAAATATTTAATACTGTGAATGGTCTAAATTGTAATTCAAAGTTATGAATGAAAATATAATATTTTGGAAACTAAAATGTATTGATTTAAACAGGTTTTATGTATTGGTATGTGCCCCGGGTTATCCTTCATGTTTTGGGGACCTCAAGATTCAAACATTAAAGTCGGATAAGGATGATATGGGTTCATGGCTTGTCTAAAACCATGTGAACCTCTAGACAGTCCTTGGTTGAAGACCTCAAACCTGCTCTTTCGGATTTAGTTCATCAAAATGATCTGTATTTTTTTAATAAAATAAAACTAAAAATTAAATTGAAAATTTTCCATTTTAGTACATTTTATTCACTATGATTTGTATAATTTTACAAAAAAACTTAAATATTTTCAAAACTATACAAATATAAATTAAAATATTCAATCATATTTGTGTTCACTACCTCCATATCCGAGATAAACTAAATAATTCATCTAAATGACCATGTAAAGATTTTATAGAAACATAGGGTTATTATAATTGCCTATTAATGGGATTCTAAATGGCCAGTATTTTTTTTAAATCCCATTTGAAAATACATGTTGAAAAATAACATTAAAAATTCTATAATATATTGAAAATAATTGAGCATTGAAATTGATTTTTAAAATAATCTAGTGATTTTCTAAAGCATTGTGAATGATTTTAAATGAAAACCCAGAGGTCCACTTGAATAATTTTAGTCTATTTGGTCCTACCCACATTCTTGAGTGACAGGTTCACTCTCCACATCCCTATCTGGTTTACAAATCTCATGTACCGAATTTTATAAAAAAATGATTTTAATCTTGCGTTACATATATATATATATATAACATGATTTGTTTCCTTAAAAACATGGAAATATATTTTTATATATTTATTTATTAATATATCATTACTTCTATAGGAATACATCTTCTAAATTTTGGAGTAACCAAATCTCATTACTATTAGACATTTCATAAATGAATGGAATGATAATTAACATCCATTATTATAATTTCCTTCATAAACTCATAATATAAATTTTTCAAGTAGTTCGAATAGTGGAATAATTTATTCAATTCACATGATTATATATAAATATATATTCATTTATTTATATCTCTATGTATGAAATTTCATAAAATACATATATATTATGGCCATATTCATGATCATGAATGACATTTAAATAGAATGATAACATAAAAAACATGATACCATTACATGAAATTCTTGTATTTATAACTTTTTTTCCCTCATAAAATAATACATTGATGATATCAGTTTATACCAATATAAATAATCATAAATAATTTATTTTATAATAGTAATTAAAATGAAAATAATACATGTATATATTATTCATGAGTTTGAAAATTTTTAAATTATGTATTCATGCATAAAATTGAAAATTAAAAAATAGTGTACATATATATGTAAATAATATAAACATGAAATTTAGGAAATATTATTAATATATATATACAGAGCACTAACATCATTATAAATCTAAATTAGAATAAAAAAATTATCATGAAGTATTTTGAAAATGAATCATAATTCGTATTCCCCTTTAATTATCCCAATTTGAAAATATAAAAATTACTTATATCCCTTACTTTATTATCATAAAACCATATTCTTATACAAATTCAAACTCTATCACACTTCAAATTGTAACTAGTATTCATTTCTAAACACCTATAGAAAGTCCCCAGATATAACATTGATTTTATTGCACATATATATAAAATAAATCTTCCTTTATTTTTCTTCCAAAATAAATGTTTCATCATTAAGGATTTTTTAGAAAGATTATATGGGTGAATTTTTTATTTCCAGATCATAAGTTAAGATATGAAAAATAAAATAACATGGTTAGGTTTTTTTAGTCAATATGAAAGATAGATAGATAGATATATATATATATATATATATATGAATTTAAATGCTATTGTTTTAAATTTATGATGAAAATTAAAAAATAACAATGCAGATGTTGATTGAAAACATATTCAAGATGCAACGATCCACATGCATACAAAAAATGTTCCAAATCAGGTTCGAATCATTGAAAAAGGCTATATGAAATGCTTTTAATTTAATACTAGTATTTTAAATTCATTATCAGAGGGTATAAAAATTCAAAAAAGAGCCAAAATTATATTACTAATGGGGACTAATGAAAAAATTAAAGAAATAGTATGATCTACCGAGTTAATACACCAAAAATGATGTATTTAAATGAAAATAATAACTTTTGATTTCTTGAAAATAGAAAAACCTGGGGTCAAATTATAGTTGTTCTTCATCGTGAACATTATGATCCCAATTTCCTCCATTTGGTGTGAAACCTCTATTTTGTTAGACTTCATTTAGACAACCCCACCGAAAACTAATCTCCCTCAACATGGTTCAAACCATCATCTTGGATTTAACTTCCCTTCATGGTAAAATATCCACTTCACCTAGCCTCTCTCAATTTGTGATCGAGTTTCCATCTAAGGGAAAATCTCATTTGGTTCTCAACTATGCCGCTAAGAAGTTGTTAGATTTTTCTCTTCCAAAGATGAAACCCTACACTCTAAATTTGAATTCTTATTTATCATTTTTCGTCACATTTTAAGTCGTTTTTTTTTTAAAAAAACTTTTATTATTATTTCATATTTTTATAAATAACATTTTAAGTATATTAGAATTAATTTTTTTATAATAATACTCATATTAATTTAATATTTATTTATAAAATTATAATTACATAAAAAATTCATAATAATATATTACCTTAAATATAATAATAATAATATTTTATTTTGTAACTAAATAAAAAAATTAAACTTTTAAATATAACATTTTATAACATTTTTTTTATTAAATTTAAAATATTTTAATTTATAATTCTCCAATAAAATTTAATATCACCCTAATGTTTTAATTATCATATATTGAAAATAGTATTTCTAAAAACCATAATTTTAAATAAAATATAATCATTTTTCATTATTTTTATTTCAAAATAATGTTTAGCATAAATTGTATTAATATTTCATAAGATTATCTATCATTATAAAATTTGAAAACATAAATTAAATAATTTTTTTCAACAATGTATTTTAGGTTTTTTAAAAAGTCGTCTAATTATTAACTTATAGCTATAATTTCAATATATAATTTTAAATATATAATTACTAATAGTTTCTATAAAAATATATTTTCTTAAAATAATATAATATAATTAGAGCATTTAATATGAAATCATACAATAAAATAATGAATCAAATATTTTAGATTATTTTAGGAAAATTATATATACAAAAAGAATATATTAATTTATTTACATTAAAATATAAAGATACATTTTCATAAAAAATAATGTATGTTTTCATAATTTAAATCAAAACCCATTTTTTATTCAAAATATTATAGCTTCATAAATTTTTATAATAAAAACATTACTTTTTTATTTAGAGAGAAATATTAAATATATATTTTAATAAAAACAAAAAGTACTATTTAAATTTCTTTGGATGTTACACAATGTAGTTGATCTAGTAGAGCTGGAGGTCCCACATAGTTTAGCTCAACCATGAGGGAGGAGCGGCATAGTCGTACAACCTTCTGTGGGACTTTTACAAAGAGTAAATACACAGTTTCAAGATGGTTTCCCACACTATGTGCATGAATCATTTGACCCCCCCCCCCACCCCACTCTCGGGTAGTGACTCTTTCATGGTTGGTTCCTAGTTCATCCAACAATGTGGAAAAACCATGAACTTCATTTAATGGGGGTAAATTCCAATTTTCCAATTCCTTATTTTATTCTTCCTCCCTCATATCTCCTCCTCTATAGGCATACCACCTTTCCCACTTGATACCTCCCTCATATACATCACTAAGGATGTTGGTGTCTCCCTCATCCATCCTTGGATACAATTTTTGTCAACTTTTTTGGATATCCCTTGGTATGTATGGAACTCCTCCTCCATCTTGTCATTATTTGACTTGTAACTGTATGGGATATTTTGGTGTGACCTAATTCACCCAATTTTCATTGGGAATGTTTTTTTCTTCGATTTATCTTTTATCGGATTGAATAACTCAATGATTATTACCATGTATATATTCTTTCGTGTGTGTTAGGTGGTTTAAATATTTTCCCTTAATGACCATGTGTATTATAAATTCCACTATTATGACATGCACTTTCCCTTTTGTATGATGCCTTTCATTAGTTCTTTTCATCATGTAGAGACTAGTGCCTTAAATTTCAGTGTCCCTTCAATATTATAGATTTTTTTATGATCATTAACCTCAAAGAAGAAACTAAGTTAATTAAATAATATTTTAATTCCTTTAATTAATTAATGGTATTCTAATACCCCCCCTTGAGGTGTGTTTTTTTCGAAAATATAATAGCTAGATAAATTATACAGTTGGATGAAGTTTCACCCCTCCATGTTATCTCTTGGTGGATAAATCACATCCAATGTGATAATGGATCAATTCTTAAATAAAAAAAATCCTTATTATAAAATTTATTTGTATTAATTTGACATATTTTTTATACCTCTTTCATGTATATTGTTATCTTTTTTGGAAAGGCCACATAGACATAAATAATTAATTAAATTTGTAGTATTCGATTACAATTAAATGTAACAACAAATGATTTAAATAATATTATTATGGGAATAACTTTCTATAGTGACCACAGTAAGCGTTATGGTGTTCTTAATCGCATGATCTCCTTCTTGGATTTATTAGAATGATTAATGGTTTTGGCCACCCTTCTTGAGATAATGTAAATGTTTACACTATTAATGAATTATTTTATGCCTTAAGTGATACTAAGGATCCTATTTACTGAACACCAAGGATGGGAGCATGGGTTATTGAGCATATATATTCCATGAGAGGTATATGTTATACCGTGGATAAGATCATCTCGTGTGTTAAAAACCTCCATATGGGAGACATTAGTTCCTAGGGGAGCATTAATGGATGGGAAATGTGGAAAGATTGTTATAAAATTCCATGAGTGATAACCAAGAACCTTTTTTAAAAACCAATGACATGTTTAGAGTGTACTTGTTTACATTACACTGAGAGTGATACTTCATATTCCATTTATGGATCACCATGGATGGACTCCTTCGGATTTTGAATAATTGTTACACTCCTAGTGCGATAATTTTGTTCACTTATTAGGTTATACTATAATGTGAATAGGATGTTATCCAGTTAAACTCAAGAGATTCTCAATATTATATTCTGATGATGACATAAATATTAATGAATAAAAATTCTTGGTTTTTATCACAAGACACAACCATTAGTCCAAATAAAATGTTTAGGTTCGGTTCATTTCTTACTCCTTATAACATGATGAACCATATCATATTTGTATGGGTTCATATTTTTTGGAGATAGTCCAACTTAGGAAAAAATAGGTATGCTCACCCATGTTTCCCTTATAGACCTGATATGAATTTAATTTTTTATTTATTTATTAATTGATATTTTATACCTACACAATGATGTAAATTATATTCATAGACATGGATATTATTAAGCACCATTAGTGGTTTCCAATTGAGAATATATCATACACTACACATGACACCTTTACACAAGGTTCCAGACCAGACATCATTGGTTGTAGGATATAGATTCTAGGATTATTACGTGTAATATCATGCTTGTACCTACGATTTGGGAGCATATGATTGATGTGTAGATCATGATTATCATGGGTTTATCCCTTGATGAAAATTTAATTTGATTGAAAATAATATTTTTTGGTTACAAGTTGTATTATTTCTATCTTTATTTGGTAACACAACACTAACATGTATGCTAGGTTACAATTAGGGTTAACCATGTTTATCCTATTATTATATTTACATTTCACATCTCTTTTTTAATTTTATTTCTTCTAATATTACATATTGTTTCATTATTTGTTATCCCTATTTTATATTGTGATCATGAGGGAATAATCTCTCCCACCATACCCTCATAAGACCTTCACTTTTTGTCAGATGCCTCTAGAGTATAGGTAGGCACACTTGAAGGAATATAGAAACTTTTCTTGCTACATGTTTTCTAGATAGTGAGGTTATAATGACACACTCGGTCTATCCATTTATTTATTCTTTTGGTTTATCACCATTTGAAATCGTATACTCATCTGGGTATTTAGAAAATGTAGGATGTGATGAAAGATCATTTCTCATGTGAATGAATGAAATAAAAAATTTAGATTATTTTATTAAATTTATAACTTCTTAGTAGTTAATGAATGAACATAAATGATCAAATGGTATTCTATAATCAATTCATATAACTACATGGAAGTGGGAACAAATTTACATGTACTTTCCATCATTAAATAAAGAACACTTCAAAAGAATGATGTTATTTAGGTAATTATTAACCAAATCAACATGTTGGTACATATTCACCCAATTTCATAGTCCAAAATTGTTGATGAATTTGATTTGTTGTATATTTGGGAAATATTGATATTTAATGGAGTTATATTTGAAAATTATTTCATAAATATTATCAGTTCACATCTCAATTCAGTAAATTTTGTAATAAGTTCTCAAAACATAATTGACCACAATCATAACTTGTATTCCTTAAATATATAGGTTGTAATAATTAAAAAACCATATATTAGAGGATTTTATCATATATTTTGTTATGGTATTTGATGGATCATGTTAATATCATAAGCCTTAGGATTAATTCTACTATGATAAAATATATTTAAGGATGATACATATGTCCATGTTTAATGAATTATGTCATTCTAAACTATGTTGTATTGAAATATGGGAAACATCATCAATTAAACCTAGTCTTGTCTTTGAGACTATAGAGTATATTAATAGTATCTATAGGTATATTTCTATGAAACAAATAATATAGAAATCATATGAATACTATTCTCTCATAAATTTAACATTCAATTAATGTTACTTTGTTTTATTAAGGGATTCTACTAAACATGGTCATCATCACTTTGGAAAGTATGATATGTCAACACCATGGTATATTGGACATTTTGAAATCATAAAACATATTTTAAATGTTTTGAATTAGTAATACATGTTGTTGAGTATCAGTGTTGTCCAAAAGATCTTCTATATCTATCAACTATATAATATCACCTAGATCCCAATTAAATGAGTAGTTAGAACAAGGAAACACTTTATCTAGAAAGAATTTCTCCATGTACCTATTTATATCATTGATTCAAAAGAGAATATCATATGGGGAAAATAAATTATTAGTGTAGATAATATGAAAACATGAAAAAATTAAAGGGGAAATATGGGAATTAAAATATTATAGGATGGATTTGTAGCTGAACATATTCCAAAATTCCATGTATGGATATACAAATGGTGGGGGGGAATGTAACACCCTAGGATAACTATATTATTCATCTTTATTTATTATTTTAATGTCATGAAGTTTTTTAGTTAAGACTACAGATGTCTGTGTGGGGTTTTAATCCCTTTTGAAGGTATTGTAACGACCAGAATCTGGAGCCCTTCCACTGGTGCCCCATACCTGGTTGTCCACATGACCTCAAGCGTGTTTCCCCAAATTCCAGAGCCTTCCGACTAGCAGTGAGGGCCTTGGTAAGTTGTTGGGGAAACTATTCCCTCATTCGGTAAGTTATACAAGGTAAGAAAAACAACAATAAATAGTGGAAGTAGTAAACAACATGCAACAACTGGAACCCAGCAGAGGAAATAAGAACTATATAGAAAATGATAATAATGATGCATAAAGTACAATTATTTAAGGAAAAAAGAAAACACAACAATGTGCTGAAGTACAACTGAAAAAAAAGTGCAAAGGAAAACAAGATAAACTCTTCAGCAACGCGAGCCCCGACTCGGTCCCATGCTCTCCAGCTCCAGTGAAATCAAGAAACTGAAGTAGAAGAGTGATTTCTCTTATCTATACCTGTAGCAACATAGTCTTCTTGGGCCCCAAAAGCATGTCCCAAGCAGGGTGTCAGTTACAATCTCAGTAGGCAATCACACACAGATTTGTGCCAATCAGTCAATGAATACATGGAAGTAATAAAACAATAAACAGTAAACAGAAAATCACAAGTAGCTACAATCCACAGTTCTAACAACCAGAGTACACAAGTAAACAGCCAGCAAGAAGAGAGAAAAAGGTAACCCTCTCGGTAGCTCTCACAGCCTAACCTCAATGTTTCAACCTATAAGTACCTGCAACCCTCTAGGAGGCACACATGGTCTCACCCCTCTGGTTCCGATATGAAATTAATAGACTCTCTGGGGAAGCAATCACCGTCAATTCCCCCTAAAGTCTCGTATCGTGCTAAATAATCTCTGGGGAAGAACTGAACATTTATTCCCCCTATGTCCCTCATCGAGGAACTACAGACTCCCTGGAAAATCACTCATCGTTAATTCCCCCTGTGGTCTCGCATCGTATTAAAAGACACTTTGGAGAATCCCTTCCGTCAATTCTCCCACTGGTCTACTACTATAGGTTCTGACAGTCCTGAGTGAAAATAAACATGCATAGCGTGTGTGTATCATCCAAATAAACCTCCAGAACTACATGGCTATCATCCTAAGCCTCAACATCATAACAAAGTATCACTTCCACTATCCTACGGCTAGGCATGGAAACTAGTAAAACAACAAACAGGAAAAACAACATGGAAAGCAACCTAAGCACAAAATAAATTACTCTACTTACAAGAATAAACCTCTACTACAGTTATCATGCAAAGAAGGCAAACAGCAGGGGAAAAACAGGAAACCCACAATTCCCCACCAAAGGTAATTTTTGGAATTTTCACAAAATACTCATCGACTTTCAACCGAAAGGCGCAAACCACCTACCTCGATCCAAGGAGATCAATATACGAAAACGACGATGACAGATTCCCCTTAGAACGACGTAGATATGAGAAAACGCACAAAATTCTCAACCTTTGATAACATTAAAACCAGTAGGAATCAATAAACAAGACTCAAGCAGAATGGAAATCTCACCGCTGTGATTCCAATGCAATCGACCGTGCTCGAATCGGAGAACGGACGAAGAGGTGGAAGCTCGTCGAAGATCCGGTCATATGGTCGCTCTCAGGCGGACGGAATCTGGAGAAGAAGATGAAATCGGGGGTTAGGCGTGACCCTGGTCCGTTTAATGAAAAAAAGAAAAGTACAAGGAGTGTACTTTCAGAGTACACGGCGTGTAGTGGGCCTTTTCCATACTCCGCCAATATCAACCTCCACATCACCCCTACACACCGTGTGTGTGGCCCGGGCATGCCATCACATGGCTTCAATCCGGGGAAGAGTACACGGCGTGTACTCAGAAAGTACATGGCGTGAACATAAAAAATTTACAGAAAGATCATTTTTCTTAAAAACTCCATAAAAATGAAAACATAACTGAAAAGAAGATCCAGGTTCTTACAAACTTACCCCCTTAAAGAAATTCACCCCTGAATTTCCCTAGCGTGGCGTAGAAGAAGAAACCCAGAATAGCTCTGACCATTGTGATCGTACATCAGCCTCTCTCTCCCAGGTCTCATCATATACTCACATATGCTTCCATAGAACCCATACAAGAGGGACAGACCATCCTTAGAGAACCTTCGTATTGTGATCGATAATCCGAATGGGATGCTCTTCAAATGATGCATCCGCTTCAAGCTCAACCTCCTCGGGCTGAAAGACATGAGATAGGTCCGAAAAGTAATGTCATAGCCGAGAGATGTGGAAGACATCATGCATGGCCTGTTACCTCTGAGGTAGCTACAACCGATAGGTGACCGGCCCCACTCTCTCCTAGACCTCAAATGGCCTGACGTACAATGGTGAAAGCTTAACATGTCTCTGAATCCTATGGTTCCCCAACCTCGGTGCGACACACAAAAAAACATGATCCCCGACCTCGAACTCCAGAGGTCGTCTCCGCTGATCAGCATAAGACTTCTGTCAAGACTGTGATGTAGCCATCCTCTTCCGGATCAGCTCTATCTACTCTGAGGACTCTTGAATGAGATGAGGTCCCAGTAGAGCTGCATATCCTACCTCCAGCCAGCATAAGGGTGATCAACATGACCTACCGTAAAAAGCCTCGTATGGTGACATCTGAATGGTCGCCTGGAAACTGTTTTTGTAGGCGAACTCCTTCAGAGGGATATGCTTCTCCCAAGAACCACCAAGGTCCAAAATGCAAGCTCTGAGCATATCCTCTAGAACCTAGATCGTGCACTCAGACTGGCCACCAGTCTAAGGATGGTATACTGGACTCAAAAGTACATGTGTACCCAAAGCCTTCGGAATTCCTTGCCAGAACCGAGAGGTAAAGCACGCATCCCTATCTGAAACAATGTAGTGTGGAACTTCATGCATGCGAATGATCTCACTGAGGTAATGTCATCCCAGATCAGAAACACTGAATGTCTCCTTGATCGGTAAGAAGTGTGAAACCTACATAAGAATGTCGATGACAACCCAAACAACATCGTTTCCTCGAGGTGACCTTGGTAACCCTGTTACGAAGTTCATCGCGACGTCGTTCCACTTCCACTCTGGAATAGATAGCTGATGTAAAAGGCATGTTGGTCGCTGATGCTCTGCTTTCACCTACTGACATGTAGAACATCTCTTGAAGAAATCAGAAACATCCTTCTTCATTATTGGCCACTAGTACTGGTGATGAAGATCCCGATACATCTTGGTGATGCCAGGATGAACTGCCCAAACTTAGGAATTAAAGTCCCGCATCAGCTCCTCGTGTATGTCTGTCGGCACCCATACACGTCCCTAGAAAAGCAAGATCTCATCCTCGCCCACTGTCCATCCAGGAAGACGGTCCTCTCCTGACACATTCTCCCGCAAGACTGAGCCTTCTAAGTCTGATAGCTGCCTCATCCGTACTCGATCAAGAAGTGTTGGGGTGATAGCTACAGATGATAGGAATGTCTTTCCTTGTCTGTTATACACCTCTAGATGCATCTTAGAGAAAAAAGCCATAAGCTGCCACTCACTACTGGCCTCCTGAACTGGATGAACCTGATTTCTCATGCTCAACGTGTCTTCCATGACGTTTCCCTTTCCTGGCATATAGGCAAGCTCAAAATCAAAAGACTGATGATACTCAACCCACCTACGCTGCCTCATATTCAGATCACGCTGAGTGAAGATGTACTTGAGACTCTTGTGGTCGATTAAGACCACAAAGTGATCTCCCAGCAAATAGTGTCTCCAATAGCGTAAGGCATGAACAACAGCTTCCAACTTCCGATCGTGTGTAGGGTAGTTCCACTCATGTGCCCTCAACTGCAGAGACTCGTACGCAACGACCCTGTATCCCTACATATGAACAGCTCCTAGCCTGATACCTGAAGCCACACAATAAACAGTGTAGCTCTTGTCTGGATCTGGAAAGAATAGTATCAGCGTTGACATAAATCTTCCCTTCAGCTCCTGAAAGGCTGAATCACAAGAATCTGAACATAAGAACTTCTACCCTTTCTTGGTCAGACCTGTAAAATGTGCTCCTAGGCGTGAAAAGTCCTCAATGAAGCGTTTGTAGTATGCTGCCAGCCCGAGGTAACTCCACAACTCAAAAACGTTCATTGGCTGCTCCTGGGAGACTACAGATCTCACTTTCTCTGGGTCCACAGATACTCCTGCCTCTAAGATGACGTGACCCAAAAAGTGAATCCGATCCAGCCAGAAGTGGCACTTCGAGAGTTTAGAATAAAATCGATGCTCTCTTAGTATACTCAAGAAGATCTCATGATGTGTGGCATGGTCATGTAAAGTGTGAGAGTACACCAATATATCGTCCACAAAGACCACGATGAAGTAATCCAAGTAAGGATGGAACACTCAGTTCATCAGTTCCATGAAAATTGCAGGCATGTTCGTGAGACCGAACGGCATGACTGTATACTCGTATAGACCATACCTACTTCTGATGGTGGTCAAGGGTATATTTGATCATCTAACGCGCAACTGATGATAACCAGACCTCAAGTCGATCTTCGAGAACACCTGGGCTCCTCGAAGCTGATCAAAGAGGTCATTGATCCTGGAAAGGGATATGGGTTCTTGACCGTCAACTAGTTCAACTTCTAATAATCCACACAAAGACAAAGGGTGTCGTCTGCCTTCTTTGCAAACAGGACAGGAAAACCCCAAGAAGTAGTACTGGGTCGGATGAATCCCTTTGCCTGCAACTCCTCCAACTGCTTCTTGAGCTCCTGCAACTCAGGTGTAGCCATCCTATAGGGTGGAATGGACACTGGTGCCACTCCTGTCATGAGCTCGATTGAAAAGTCTACCGAATGTTATTAATATTTTCATGACTTATTATATTCCCCCTTTACTTATTTTATATGAAATGTGCATAATTTTTTTGAAATATTAATGTTTTAATATTAAGTATAATTTTTGATCATTTTTAGAAGTAGTCCAATTGAGTCAGTTTAATGTTTTAATAATAACTGTCACTATACTGATCTAAATGGTTTGTTTCTACTTTTTTAGGATTCTAAATTCAATATAAAACATTTCATTAGAAGTTACCATGAGCCAATTCTGCCATTTGAAGGGTAATCTGGTCCTCACAAACAAGACCAATGAATCTGTGAAGAAACTGGACTATTTATGAAGATTGATTTACTGGGCTACATGCATAAGTCCAAATTCTATTATTCTCTACCATAGATCTGGGGACAATTCAAGGAGTCTTGTATAAAAATTTCATGTCCCAAATCTATGAAAAAGGGGCCTAACATTTTCTTTGAAATCCAGCCCACCATTTTGACGGAAAATTAAAATCAGTATAGTATTCATGACATAACTCAGGATGTAAGCATCAAATAGTGTTGAGATTTTTCAGTGTGAAAGCGGAGATATAGGTGGCTGACTTTTTTGAAGAAGCCATTCAGGTTTGAAGCCATCTTCATAATCAAAAACCCTTTCAATATGTTGGACTTTAAAAAGACTATATTGAAATGGACAGTTTAACTTTTTTTAATCAACCGACCATAACTTATGATCCATAATTCCAAATGACTCCAAATGTTGGGAGTAGTCGTAAAACTTTATTATCTACAACTTTCAAGGAGGATATATTTGAGTATTCGGCTGTCAGAATAGCCAAATTGGCTATGCACGTGGAGGGACAGATTGGGAATGCAAACCGTCCACTCCTTGGGCTATAAATACTCACCCCTTCTCTCCTTGAGAGGGGTTGGCATTTCAGAAGAGAGGAGATCATATTTGCACGACCAAAGCTTTTAAAAAGGCTTGGTAGGACCTTCCATACTCATGTTTTCACTTGAGAGACCTTTCCTCCTCTCTTTTTTTCACTTAATTTCATGTTCTTCATTTTTGTAATTTTGTAAGTTCTTTCTTTTGTAATTCTGTTTTACTGAAAGTTTCTTCTTCAATATCTCATATTATCATCCACCTTCTATAATTTAATATTTATGTTATTAAAATAGTTTAAATTAAGTTGAATCCTATTCCCTTATTTTTCTTCCTCGTTCAATCGAAAGTCCATTTTTAATTTTCTTCATCGTTTGTGTGTGTGTTCGGTGCACTACTCTTATCTTCTCCCTTTCATTTTCTTCTCTTTATAATTCATCACCATAATCATTATAACCAGATTAGTAATCATTTTAATGGCTGGGTAAATCTTTAATTGGGGTGAGTTATAATTTACGTATGTTAAGTGATTGTGATCTTTTGCTCGATGAATGTTCTTTAAAATTAATATTGTGTATGTTGAACTTTATATGTCATGGATTAATGACATGTTTTGGTTAATATGTGGATTACATGGATTATTGGAACCACAAATACACTACCATAAACAAGTAATGGTAATGATTATAAACCTAAGTTATGTTAAGTCTTGGATTAAAGCTTAAAAGTTTATTAATTCTAATCGATGTCATCTTCTGAAGTGGGTGTTAATTTAAATGCAATATAAAGCAAAGCTCAAGGATATCACAAGCTTAACTCCCTAATAATGGACTCACCCCAATTTTTATCAATTTGTTAAATCCGTTATAGTCAATCAATCATTTCAATTAAGCTCTGCAAACAAACCCCCCTAATCAAAATAAAATCAATTAAAAACAAACGACTATTTCAAAGTATCATTGCTGAGGATTCGACCAGAGTGCTGCTATACACATTAGCAGAGCACCAGAACTTTGACCGGTCGATAGGCGACAAACGGCCGTGCATTTCAAATGGCGCCATTGCCGGGGATGGTGGTTTAAGTAGTCATTAGTTTCTGGTTATTGTCAAAAAACCAAAAATAAATAAATTTTTTAAAAAAATAAATTTTTTAAAAAAATAAAAAAAAACTCACAAAGAGAAACCCGTCTTCTCATTAAAATCATAAACTAAAAAAATACAATGAAAAACTCGTCTTCCACTTTCTTTTAAAATCTCTCTGAATGCCCCGTAGCCTCCCAAAAAATACCTCGAATTTATTTTACTCTGAAATTGATCGAACACTTCGCCAACTAAGGCGGAACATAAGAGATAATCAACTCATTCAAGAACCAGTCCTCATCCAACTAGTTGAAATTGAAATGGCCAATCTTAGGAAACAAACCCTAAAAGAACTCGATGCCCCTGATATGAATTACCAACCTCTTGGTATTCAATATCCAAACATAGAAGCTGACTTCGAACTCAAATCGGGTTTGATTCATCTTCACCCTCATTTTCACGGGCTAGCCGGTCAGGATCCACATCTCCACCTTAAAGAGTTCCAAGTGGTGTGCTCTACCATGAAGCCTCAAGGGGTTTCTGAAGAACAAATCAAACTCTGAGCATTCCCTTTTTCCCTAGCTGACACTAATAATTCATGGCTCTACTCCCTTTCTCCTGGTTCCATAACCACATGGAATGACATGAAGTGGCTTTTCATAGAAAATTTTTTTCCTGCTTCTCGTACTGCTTCTATCCGAAATGAAATAAATGGTATTCATCAGTTCTCAAGTGAATCACTCCATGAGTACGGGGAGAGGATCAAAAAGCATGTTGCAACCTTCCCACATCACCAAATTCCAGACCAATTCTTTATCCAATACTTCTACGAGGGGTTATTGGCTATGGAGAGAACCCTCATTTATGCCGCAAGTGGTGGTGCTCTTGTTGATAAAACTCTTGCAGCTGCAAGAGATATCATAAGTAACATGGATGCAAACACACAACAATTCCATACTCGAGAACATGCTCAAGTCAAAAAAGCCCAAGATAATCAATCAATTGAGCCGAACAAAATGACCGAGTGGATGAGTGAACTTACAGGTCTTGTGCGACAGCTAGCTGTGGCCACCAAATCCCTAACCTCATCTTCTCCGCAATCAATGTTTCCTAGACCAATCAAAAACTGTGGAATCTGCAACTCTTCATCTCATCCAACTAACACATGTCCACAAATTCAAGAGGATCAATCTGATTCATTTGGACCAATGGAGCTCAATGAAGTATATGATCAGCGGAACACCAATCCTCAACTATCAGGTCAGTTTGTTAGAAACTTTAACCAACCTCACTCCGAGCCCTCTCTTCTTCTTATAACCAAGGCCTTAGGTATGGTAATACTATATCTCACCCCCTCAATTCCCTCCTCAAAACCCAAACCAATTCCAATATGGTCAAGGTGGTGGTAACTTCCATCAACTTTATCCTTTTGTTCCTCAACCTCAAAGGAACAATCCTCCTACTGGATTCCATTTTCCTAGTGAGCCTTCCCAATTCCAAAACCAATACAATCGATTTCCCGAGAACCAAAATCAAGGCAATCCCAACCAGGGACAAGCCTCTTCTGCCAAGCAACCATGGGAAATTGTTGTGGAAGATCTTTCCTCCTTCACCCATTCTAGCGTTAAAAACATTGAAACTCGAATAGGTCAACTTGCATACCACCTGAGCCAGCAACAGCAATAAAATTCTTCCCAACTCCCAGCTCAACCATTACCCAACCCCAAGGGTAATGTAAGTGCAATTGCACTTAGATCAGGAAAGAAACTTGATATGCCTCAAGATAAATCCTCAAACCCTCCTTTGAATGTTGACCTAGAAAATGAAAAGAAAAATAAAATTGAAAAGGAATCTGAATCCATTTCATCACCTCCTTCCATTCCACTTAGGAACCCAATTCCTTTTCCTCAAGCTGTTTCTAAGAGAAGGAAGTCCTTGGAACCCATTCCTGAAATGCTTGACATGTTTAGACATGTTGAATTCAACATTCCCCTATTAGAAGCCATAAAACAAATTCCTAAGTATGCCAAGTTTCATAAGGAATTGTGCACCCACAAGAGGCAACTTAAGACCTTCGAAAATGTTTCCACCCAGCAGTCTATTCCCATAAAGTGCAAAGATCCAGGGACCTTTACGGTTCCATGCCAAATTGGATGTTAAAACTTTGATGATGCACTCATAGACCTAGGAGCCTCAATTAATGTCATTCCCAAATCCATATTCTCCAACCTTGGTCTAGGTCCCTTGCACCCAACAGGTGTTGTCATTCAGTTAGTCAATCGAAGCACAACCAGTCCTGAGGGAATAATTGAGGATGTCCTTATTCGAGTAAATGATCTTATCTTCCCTGCTGACTTCTATGTCATTGACATGGAAGGTGAGACAACTTCTTGCAAATCTCCTCTGATTCTAGGAAGACCATTCCTTATGACATCTAAAACCAAAATTGATGTCCATGCTGGCATCTTATCCATGGAATTTGGCGACCAAATGGTCAAGTTCAATATTTTTCAATCCAATCAATACCCATTAAGGAATCAATATGTATTCTCTATCCATGCTCCTAAAACTACCTCTGAGAGTGTGTTGAATCCTAATCCATCATGTTCTTCCTGTTCTACTAATAGAGGAGTTTGTGAATATTGCATCCTCATTAACCAAGTGATTAATGGTGAAATTGATGTTGACATTACAAATGCAAACTCCATTGATCTAAAGGATCTTGAAAAATATTTGGAATCTCATCTCACCTCTGACCTCCAAGGCTCCAACATGGATGGAAATGAGGAAAATGAACTAGAATGCTCATTTGTCGATTCAGATGAGTTTATCCCACATTCTTCCTTTCATATCCTTGATTCTGAAAATTCTATTATATGTGAAGTGAACCTTGAACCAATGTGTTTATATTGTCCTGATGTTAGTGATGTTTGTGATATTTGTACCCTAATTAATAAAGTGATCACTGGTGAGGTTGAAATTGACCATTCACTGGTGAACAACATTGAAATAAATGATATTGAAAATTTTATTAAGTCTTATGACTCCACTGATCCTCATTACTCTACATCAGTAAGTGATGAAATAAATGAGTAAAAAACAATTGGGATCTCATACTCTGCTTTTGTGTTATCTGATCCTTACATAACTAAACCATCAGAATTGATCCATCTTCCTAAATTTCCAAGAATATAATACCATCACATTGTGGATAAAATAATTCGTCAGGTTGAAGACCAAAGTGAGGATAGAAATATTCTCTTCCCAACCCCATTTAATTGCAAGCACACCAACAAGGATGGGAATAAATTATCCAATGAATCATCAGGCCTCCCAAAGAAAATGTTTTTCTGGAAGCACACTGGAGTTGAGAAAATACGATGGCCACCGTCATACTATGGGTAGTCCACTTCAATTTTCCAGCTATAGACAAATAAATGCAGCGCTTCGTGGGAGGCAACCCATGTTTTCTTTTACTTTTATGAAATTTCAATTTCTTTTTAGTTTTTCATTAGATGAATAATGAATTTTCTATTTCAGGTAACTTCACATTGTCCTGGAACCACCTCGACTTCCACTCAATCCCCAAATTCTCTATCTGACCCACCACTAGATGGAGATGGCAACCCACCAAATCCAAACCAGGGGGCACCTCTTTCCCTTTAACTCTCTCTATCTTTTCCTCTCTCTACCTATTTCTTCTTCTTCCTCTCTCTTTCTTTTTTTAACCATTTTCTTTATCAAAACCTTTATTTTTCAATTTCTCTTTTGTGTGGGTGTATCATTACAAAAATAAAAACCTAAAAAACCAAAAAAACCAAAAAATATCACATAAAAAATACAAAAAAAAATGTAAGTCATGCTTACTCACCATCGAGTTTTGAAATTTTGTACAACCATTTTGGGGAGTTAACAGACATATTTTCATCTCAGAAATTTAGTATTTTCATTATGACTTTTGATAAAGAAATTTTTGTCAAAACCAACACATTTTGAATGCTCAATTTTTGATTTGGAAAATTATTTTCCCCAACCGTGAGAAAAAACATTTTCTTTCATGCCAAGGCCACCTATGGCCATATTTTCAAAATGGGTGTTTTCACCCCCATTTGTGAGTCTTGAGTTTGTGGACCTTCGAGCTAAATTTCCTACCTTAGTGTGTATTAATATGATAGAGGAATTTTCTGAACCACATGAAAATCACAATAGCCAAATAGCCTCCCATTTCCCTTACATTAATCCTCCTTTTGAAAGCCCCTTTGAGCCTATGAAATCCTTTTCTTTTATATACACATTATAAGCCCAATATTGTATCCCACCCAATATCAACATGGATTTTCATTGCAAAAGTTTTTGAAATTTATGTTTGGGGGGGAATGGATTTCATTTTTGGGTATCATTTTCTTACTTTCCAGTGTGTTATCATATGCTTTAGGGCAAGCATCCATTTTAGTGTGGGGGGAGGTTATCATTCAGTGTGATTTTGGAATTTACTGTACAAATGATATTGAAAAGTTTTCAATAAAAAAAATTCAAAAACAATCAAAATCAAAAACAAAATTAAAAAAATGGGTTGTGTCTTGGGTAGGTCAAAAATCACTCTTCCTCAACCTTTGATCTTGTTATATCTATTACAATTAGTTTCATGAGGAGATCAATCACGGTTTGGGTTATGAGTGTGAGATATTTTCCAAGTTCAACTTTCGAAAAAAAAAGAAAAAAAGGAACACTTGCATTATATTCTTTTTGGGAGAAGTTTTGTGTTTTGTAAATATTTAATCATCTCATTATCTTCATATTTCCTTCCTCTACTGTGTCTTTATTCACATAATAATTTCCTTGTAAATATGTGTTTTCATTTCCTTCCATGTTTTATTTCAAGAAAATGTGCATTGCTCTTTCTATGTTGGTATTTTAACCCTCTTCTTCTCTCTCTTGGACATTGTATTCCTACTGTCCCATAGCCTCATAAAAACCCCATAAAAAGACCTCTCGATTATTGTTCACTATGGATAGGGATTGTAAGTTGAGAGCTATTTTCAAACTCTGAGATTTTCACTTTTGGTTGGTGAAAGAGTAAACCTCCACAAATAAATTTTATCATCTTGAGAGGTGTGAGTTTTGAGTGTCCACGTTTTCAATTTCTATATTTGATCATGAAAAAATGAATTAGTTTTGGAACAATTTTTCTGTAACAACTTGTGGTGGAATTCAAAATGGATGAGTGAAATAGTCTAAACCTCCCCTAATTGGAGAAAACAAAATTTTAATATCTCTTGGTGAGTAAAAATGATTTTGTCATGTTTTTATATTTGTTGCACATGAGGACATGCACAAAACTAAGTGTGGGGGAGTTGATGTTATTAATATTTTCATGACTTATTATATTCCCCCTTTACTGATTTTATATGAAATGTGCATAATTTTTGTGAAATATTAATGTTTTAATATTAAGGATAATTTTTGAGCATTTTTAGAAGTAGTCCAATTGAGTCAGTTTAATGTTTTAATAATGACTGTCAATATACTGATATAAAATTGCGTGGTTAGTTTTTTTTAGTATTCTACATTCAATATACAACATTTCATTAGAAGGTACCATGAGCCAATTCTTCCATTTTAAGGGTCATATGGTCCTCACAAACAAGACCAATGAATCTTTGAAGAAACTGGAATATTTATGAAGATTGATTTACTGGGATACATGAAGACGTCCAAATTCTATTATTCTCTACCGTAGTTCTGGGGAAAATTCAAGGAGTCTTGTATAAAAATTTCATGGCCCAAATCTAAGAGCAAGGGTCCCAACATATGCTTTGAAGTCCAGCCCACCATTCTGGACGAGAATTAAAATCAGTATAGTATTCATGACATATCTCATAATGTAATAATCAAATATAGCTGAGCTCTTTCAGTGTGAAAGAGGAGATATAGGTGGAAGACTTTGTTGAAGAAACCATTCGGATTTGAATGCATCTTCATATTCAAAAACCCTTTCACATTTTGTACCTCAAACATTTTGGATTGAAATAGACAATTTAACTTTTTTTAATCAACTGGTCATAACATTTTATCCTTAAGTCCAAATGACTCCAAATTTTGGGAGTAATCGGAAAAAATTATTATATACATCTTTTAAGAAGGATATATTGGAGTAATTGGCTGTCTAAATAGACAAAACGGATATACAAGTGGAGGGACAGATTGGGAATGCAAACAGTCCACTCCTTGGGCTATAAATACTCCCCCCCTTCTCTCCTTGAGATGGGTTGGCATTTCAGAAGAGGGGAGATCATATTGGCACGAAAAAAAATTTTACAAAGACTTGGGAGGACCTTCTATACTCCTGTTTTCACTTGAGTGACCTTTTCTCCTCTCTTTGTTTTCACTTAATTTCGTGTTCTTCATTTATGTAATTTTGTAAGTCCTTTCTTTTGTAATTCTGTTTTAATGCAAGTTTCTTCTTCAATATCTCTTATTATCATCTACCTTCTGTAATTTAAAATTTATTTTCTTAAAATAGTTTAAATTCAGTTGAATCCCCTTCCCTTATTTTTCTTCCTCAGTCAATCGAAAGTCCGTTTTTAATTTTCTTCATCGTTTGTGTGTGTGTTTGGCGCACTACTCTTATCTTGTCCCTTTATTTTTCTTCTCTTTATAATTCATCACCATATTCAATATAACCAGATTAGTAATAATTTTAATGGATGGGTAAATCTTTAATTGGGTTGAGTTATAATTTAGGTATGTTAAGTAATTGAGAGCTTTTCCTCGACGAATGTTCTTTAAAGTAATATTGTGTATGATGAACTTTATATGTCATGGATTAATGACATGTTTTGGTTAATATGTGGATTCCATGGATTATTGGAACCACAAATACACTACCATAAATATGTAATGGTAATGATTAGAAACCTATGTTAAGTTAAGGCTTGGATTAAAGCTTAAACACTTAGTAATTCTAATCGATGTCAACTTGTGAAGCGGGTGTAAATTTAAATGCAATAAAAAGCAAAGCTCGAGGATATCACAAGCTTAACTCCATAATAATGAACTCATCCCAATATTTATCAATTTGTTAAATCAATTATATTTAATCAATCATTTCAATTAAGCTCTGCAAAAAAACCCCCCTAATCAAAATACAATCAACTAAAAACAAATGACTATTTCAAAGTATCATCGTTGAGGATTCGACCCGAGTGCTACAATACACATCAGCAGAGCACCAGAACTTTGACCGGTCGATAGACGACAATCGTTCTTGCATTTCACTACCTCACGCTCTGTAGGGAAACCTAAAAAGTCCTCTGGAAAGACGTCCCTAAAATGATCCACCACTAGAGGAAAGTCTAACTACGAAGTCCCCTTATCATCCAGATAAAGACTACAAATCTGGCCTGTCACCTTTCCTAGCCCATGATGCTCGAGTCCTGCTTGACTCGCCTAAACATCCTATTCACCTCTATCAAGAAAAGATTCACCCTCTGGTGAAATGAAACTTACTCTGTGGAGATAACATTCGACGACTGCTTGGAAGGGAACCAACCAGTCAATCCCAAGAATGACATCACAGCCTATCATCTCTAGGACATAGATATCATATAAGAAATGATACCTTGAAACCTCGAGAGGGAACTCTCTACACTGGCGCACACTAGATGTCATTGTCCCCAAAGGTGTGTCTAGTGTCAACGAGTCGGCAAAAGAAAAGATTCAGAGCCCGGGGATCTCCACTATGGCAACAGAGATAAAACTGTGCATAGCACCAATATCAAAAAGAGATGAAGATAAAACTGAGGCCACTATAACCATACCTCGAACTATAAAAGGGCCAGGATCCTGCTCATGATAGATCTGATCCACAGTGAATGACTGGCCTGCACCATGGCCCTACGCCCCTAGCTGACCACTCTTAGCTAAACCTCTCTACTGGTGCTGAGGGGCTGGTGGCTGACCGCCACGGCCTCGACCTCCTCCTCGGCCCGAACGGCCGGAAGAAATCCAGTTCCCTGACTGGTGAGAAACTGGTGGGGCTTCTCCTGAACGAGGATTCATGGAAGAACCCCGGTCACCAGCTGCTGGTGAGAAAACCAGGCAAAAACGTAGAGGGTGACCCATCTTGCCGCATGATTGGCACTCCACGGGGTCCCTCTGGCACTGTGGCCTCATGTGCCCTGACCGACCACACTTGTAGCATGTCATTTGGCTGCCTGAAGATGCATCACACTTCACCGGGACACCACATGTAGGCTCTCTACGGCACTTCTTGCTGTCATCTGGAGGAAGACTAGATCTAGAAGCAGAACCACCCTAGTTCGCAGCTCCATAGTCTCTCAGATTGCGCTCCGCAATTAGTACCTGGATGACAATGGAATTGATGGAAGTGAACTGTAAGATATTCACCTGCGAGAAGATCTCCCGCCTGAGACCATCCTTGAACTACCTTGCCAAGAACACCCCACTCCCATCCCGGAGGGGTGTGAAACGCTGCAGCTCTGTGAAACGAGAGGAATACACCATGACAGAAATAACACCCTTCTCTAAGCTCATGAACTCCTAGGCTCGATCGGCCCTCAGGGTATCTGGGTAGAAGAAGTCATAGAACACGCATTGGAACTCCTCCCAAGCCATAGTCTGCTGATGACCTGCATGTGAGATCACTTCCCACCACCTCTTGGTGGAGTATCGGAGCATGTAGGTGGAGAGCTGGACCCGCCTCTCTGGAAGAGTCTCCAGATGCTCAAAGATAGTCGGCATGGCTTCCAGCCATGACTCTACAGCTTGAGGTCCTCCTTCCCCCGAGAACATGAGAGGATGTTGCTGCTGGAAAACTCACGTCAAGTCTGCCATAGACATGACAGGAGTCGGCGCTCTCTGGAAGGAATTAATCATCCTCATGAAACCATCCTTGAGCCATGCATCAGCACCTGTGACTGGTATAACAGCCGGTGTAATGGCTGTCCCAACAGGAGGATTGGCAGGAAGTCCCTGATCAGCCCTCTCTGGTGTCTGATCACTGCCTGACAACAGACGTACAACCGGAAGACGTCTCGGAGGCATAGATCTTAATGATCAAAAGCACGCCTTAGATTAGAAAAGAAAAGACAGGAAACACAAGAGTACAAAACAGAAACAGGGGAGGGAAACACACAAAGTAAAAAAGCTAGACTACACGACGTGTATAAAAACTACATGGCGTGTCTTCATAACCCACTGACATGGGCGTGTACTCCTGCCCTACAAGTCGTGTAACACCTCAACTACACGGCGTGTTGACCCCAACACACGGCGTGTACTTGAAACTATTCCCTTTCCCAAGTCACTTTAGACGGCTAACCCACAGAGTCCGACTCAACCTAAGACTACACGGCGTGTTATTAACACACACAGTGTGTACTAGACATGGCTTCAGCGGCCCATGTTTGTGAAACACACAACCGTCTACATGGATGAACCTTACATGGTGTGTTCCGAACAAAAACAGTGTGTATAGGTGAAAGTGACATCGTCCCGTGTTGTTCAAGACACGGTCGGGTACCTTAGCAAGACTACACTGTGTGTGCCCAAAAACACATGGTGTGTCTAAGAGAAGCTCGCGTCGACCCGTGTTGTTTGTTACACAGCCGGGTACACGGCTCATTACTACACGGCGTGTACCTACCATACACGGCGTGTTCCTAAGTTACATTCACGACACTGTGTTCTGCTCACACGGTCAGCCCCATGTGCTGAAATCTACACTGTGTGTATTCAAAAAGTACACGCCGTGTATTCTGGGTTTTTCCTGGGAAGTAGCTCAGAAACTACACAGAACCCCAGAAACACTAAAAAAGGGCAAAGAGGTGCCAAATTCCGATTCGTGAGGGCCCATAATCCCTGAAAATCAAAGATTGGCATCTTCTATATTCACATACATGGGAAAAACAGCTCTCTAACATAACATCATATATTTTATCAAGAATATATCACAATAGCATGCATAATCTACACGATATCTGTCACAACAGCATGCAATCGCTAATGCACCCTAGATGGCATGGAAATAATGCATGGCATGTGATTTCTAGAAGTTCTTATATGATTCATGAGATGGAATACCCTCATATCATCGGGATGCAATAGAAATAGAACCGAAATATCAAAACAATAACCACACAAGTCATGAGAATCACTCTAGGTGAAAACGTATCAATCATAAAAACTAAAAACCCGCAACTACAATTAACGAGGTAGTATGGATTTTCCATGTACACGGGTTAGCTACTCTCAAGCACATCTTAACACCAAGTATAGAGTTCATCCAATCCCTGGATAAAGTCTCCAAACAATAAAGCACGAAAAAAGAAACCCTCTAATACCACTTTGTAACCACCCGAATCTGGATCCCTTCCACTGGTGCCTCGTACCTGGTTCGCCACATGACCTCAAGCACGTTTCCCCAAATGGTAGAGGCTTCCGACTAGTAGCGAGAGCATTGGTAATATATTGGGGAAACTATGCCCTCATTCGGTAAGGTATACAAGGTAAGAAAAACAATAATAAATAGCGTATGCAGTAAAAAACTTGCACCAACTAAAATCCAGCAGAAGAAAAAAAAATTATATAGTAAATGATAATAATGATGCAGCAAGTACATGTATCTAAGGAAAACAGAAAACACAACAACATGATGAAGTAAAAATAAAAAACAACATGCCAACGAAAACAAGATAAAATCCAAAGCATCATGAGCCCTGGCTCGGTCCCTTGCTCTCCAGCTCCAGTGCAATCATGAACCTGATGTAGAAGGGCGCTTTCCCTTATCTATACCTGCAGCAAAATAGATTTCTTGGGCCCCAAAAGCATGGCCCAAATAGGGTTTAAGATACAATACCAGTAGGAAATCACCCAAATATTTGTGCCTAACAGTCAATGAATACATGGCGGTAATAAAATAAGAAACAGTAAACAGAAAAGCATAAGCAGCTATAATCCACAGTTCTAACAAACAGAGTACAGAAGTAAATAGCTAGAAACAAGAAGGAAAAAGGGTAACACTCAGGGTAGGTCTCGCAGCCTAACCCCTATGGTTCAACCTATAAGTACCAGCAACCCTCTAGGAGGCACACACGGTCTCACCCCTTTAGTTCCGCTATGAAATTAATAGACTATCTGGGGAAGCACTCACTGTCAATTACCCATATAGTCTCGTATCGTGCTAAAGGCTCTCTGGGGAAGCACTCAATGTCTATTCCCCTTATGGCCTGTGTCGAGGAACTACAGACTCTCAAGTGAATCACTCATCATCAATTCCCCCTGTGGTCTCGCATCGTATTAAAAGTCACTCTCGAGAAGCCTTATGTCAATTCTCCCTTTGATCTACTACTATAGGTTCTCACACTCCAGAGTGAAAATAAACATGCATAGCATGCGTGTATTGTCCAAGTAAGCGTCAAGAACTACTTGGATATCATCCTAAGGCTCAAAAGCATTATAAAGTAGTAGTTCCACTATCATATGCATAGGCATGGAAACTGGAAAAATGCCAAACATGCAAAACAACATGGAAAGAAACCTGAGAAAAAAATAAATTACTCTACTTACAAGCATAATGCTCTACTACAACAATCAAGAGAAGCAGTCAAACAGTAGGGGAAAAACAGGAAACCCATAATTCCCCACCCAAGGGAATTTTTGTAATTTGCACAAAATACTCATCAACATTCAACCGAAAGGAACAAACCACCTACCTCGATCCTAGGAGATCGATATATGTAAATGACGATGACGGATTCCCCTTAGAATGATGTAGATCTGAGAAAACGCACAAAATGCTCAACCTAAGATAACATGAAAACCAGGAGGAATCAAGAAACAAGACTCAAGCAGAAGGGAGAGCTCACTGCTATGATTCTAATGCAATCGACCGCGCTCGAATCGGAGAACAGACGAAGAGGTGGATTCTCATAGAAGATCTGGTCGTACGGTCACTATCAGGCAGATGGAATCTGGAGAAGAAGATGAAATCAGGGGTTATGCCTGACCCTAGTCTGTTTAATGAAAAAAAAGTACACGGCGTGTACTGGGACTTTTCTGTACTTTGCCAAAATCGGCCTCCACATCACCCCTACACACCGTGTGTGTGGCCCGGACACGGCTAGCACACTGCTCTAGGCCGAGGAAGAGTACACGGTGTGTACTCAGAATGTACATGGCGTGTACTTCGAAAATTTCCAGAATGATCATTTTTCGTAAAAACTCCAGAAAAAGGAAAACATACCTGAAAAGACGATCTGGGTTCTTATAGGTGTATAGTTTGATCATGGTTAGTAAATATTATTACTATGTCTCTAGAAAAACATGTCAGGGATTTTGTGGGTATTGGGTAAGTTCACAATCTATATACACAATGAGACTAATTGTGTTACTTTGAATTACTTTGGACAGATCTAACTCCCATTAAAGGCACACTTTTTTTAAAAAGTTCATACTAACCATGTTATGAGAAAAAATATGTCTACCATTTGATTTTAACAGAAAAAATTTCCACATATTCTAAAAACATCCTCCACTGACCTGAGATCTCAATATATCAGTCACATTTATTCAATTTTCAATAATCAATTATTTATGGAGGTCGATTTAAATGGAATATTAAGCATCTGGTCATGGAAATTAAATTTTGGGTCCTCGTTCTTCATTCCCATATTAAATCTATTTAGTTTTTATTGAATAAAAGTATAGATTATGGTTTTATACTTTGATCCATGGTATTATATAGAAACATTTTTCCTTTGGATTTGATTGATAAATGGATGTAATATGTCATATCTTCTATATCACATAACAATAACTACGTAAAACATGTCCAAGGATATCATCCTTTCTTTATTTATAATTTTATTTCTATTATGAGTCTCCTCTGTTTGGTAAAATAATTGTCTTCTAGTTTTAATGGATATATACAACTAAAACTCTAATTTATTTTCACATCGAGGTTCATTGTTGAAATTTGGGTTGTGGGTGTCACCCAAAATAGGTTCAAACAAATAATAAATCTATTTATTCGATAATTATCTTTTTATGTTGTCTAATTATCATATAAACGTTTTTTCATCATGTTCGTATATAGAAAATCATTTTCAAAAATTCCACAATCAATTTTCATAGTTATGGATATTTTTGGACAAATATACTGCTATTAATTTGGGTCTCTAAGAGATGAAATAATGAATGGATAGCTCCCCTCTCATGAGTACAGGGTGTTATACATCCTGAAATTCTTTTCCTATTTGATCTTAAAACAATGTTGGGTTATTTAAAAATAAAATAAAATAATTTATTGTTCTAGTTGAAAGGAAAAATAATATTTTTTTACATAAAATTTTGTAATTCTATTCATTTTCTTTTATAAATAATGTAAAATAAACATTATCTTATTTTCATATTTGTACAATTTATTTTATAATCCAATAAGATAATATTTTTATAGTATTAATAAATGGGTTAGAATTATTTTTTGGGATTCCTTTATGCTTTGAATACCCACCCCTACATATTCACCTATGTATAAATATAGATGTTATTTTTTGTGATATTTAAAATATGTAGGTCTCATACTTCTCTAATTGAGACTCTTTATGTCAATGTCATGGTTAG
Organism: Viscum album; assembly: GCA_963277665.1. Lineage (NCBI taxonomy): Eukaryota > Viridiplantae > Streptophyta > Magnoliopsida > Santalales > Viscaceae > Viscum > Viscum album. The sequence goes on from OY728139.1 coordinate 138,987,635, forward strand.
TGGAGATGAATATTAAAAGTAGTTGTGTATTGATCTAGCATGGTTCAAACTTTGTTCTAGAGTATTTTACTTCTTTAGTGTCTTAGTGTTTCTTCCATTATATTTTCCAACTGATACTTATATATTGGTCTTTATTAAATTATTTATTATTATGGGGTATTGTTACATGAATCATTTAGGTAGATGTATTTGGTTTTATATTCTTTAACATTTATCTTTTGAAGGTCTTGTGCATGCATTAATTGGATAAATAATTCCCCATTTACTTTTTGTTTAACCCCGTGTCATTTATTTCTATCCATTGGTGTCTAGGTAATTTCCCATATTATTAGTAGAACCATCGACCCATATCAAGATAATGGTTACAAGAGGGTGTTAAAGTTTATTTCATTTAACTATTCATGAACAATAAAATAATCACATATAAATTGATTTTAAATTTATATTACCTTTATTTTTATATCATTATATGTTTTAAAACAAATATATCCAATCTCACATGTATCTAATACTTTTCGTTAAACTTTATCCTCATGCTTGAACTCACTAATTATATTGTCAATATATCTTCTGAATTATATTATTTATCTATCATATTAGGGAATCATTTACCCTATTAATGTTACCTCAGAAGTGATGGATGTTTTCTATGATGTTTGTAGTGTTTTTCTAGGAATAGGGTTCCTAATCAAAATAAATAGCTCCATTATCATCATAGTAAAACTCATTTTCTCATTAAATGTTATTAATTTCTCTATGGTTAGTGAAAATATTCTTAATTAAATTAAATTTATTTATTAAATCTAATTTATTGATGTTTATTGCATATATTATTCCTTCCACTATAGTGGCATGGTTTGAGCATTTCTCATTGATAACTTCTCTTTTTTTGAAAAAACTGAAATCTGTAATGAAATCGTATATCATATTTTTTAGAATTAGAATCATACATCATTGTCACCTTTTAATCCTTTTTCATTAATAATTTGACTTGACAAGAACATTTCTTTTATTTTTATTATGTAATTAATAATGTTATTGATTTAACACCATGGAATCTCACCAAAATTGGACTGATATCTTCTTGTTATTCTGAAATAATATGAGTCATCATGTAAAGTAAAAAAAATGATATACTTGATTGATATTATGTTCTATTCATAATTAATATTATCTACAATTTACAAATCGTTAAAATATTCATTAATATTTATATGTTTAATACCATAAGAAAATAATAAATACCCATTTTTTGAGTTCTCCCAAATAAAAAACTATATAAACATAAAACTATATTCCCTATGACACAGTCTATGTAACCTACTAGATCTATATATATAGTTCATCATACCTAGTATGTATGATATCACACAAATGTATCTCAACTAGAATGATTTTACCGACCACATCATTAAATAATTTACTCTCAACAGATTATTTCTAATAATTAGTATTGAATCTAAACATAAGATCAGAAATAACACAAAAATATCAAATTCCTTCCTATATATGCAAGAATCATTCAAAATTTTATGAAACAGAAAAAAATTGACTAAATTGTCAAATCGATTTCACTTACACTAATAGAAATGATTTAGTCTATGATATAACTGTTTCATCTTATAAAAATTATAAAAATAATTAACAACATAAAAACATTTAGGTGGTAACATGTACACATACTCTACTAAATTATCATTACGGAATGTAGATTTGACATTCATTTGACATAACACACTTTCATAATTAATGGTTATGGAATGAAACATTTTATTTGATTTAATCATTTAAACTAGTTAAAATGTATCTTCATCTCCAATCCCATGAAATTTGTTGTCACCATTTACACGTGTAAATATTTATAAGTTATCACCCCACCATCCATGTAATTTTTTTTAAAAACCCCCAAATTGTCTAGATGATTAATACCCCCATAAAGTTCATCAAATAGAGATAGAGTATTAATAATGTGAATGGATTATGTTTCAGATTAAAATTATTTTATATATCCCTCAAAATAAATATTAAGAACATCTTATCAATTGGTATTTGGTTCATCATATATAAACATAAATTTCTCATTATTTTCCACAATAAATCATATTCTCACAAAATCCTTGGGAATTATACATATACATTAAGGTTCTTGTGTTACCTGAGTTGATTTTTCTTTAATAACCATTTATAAAACCTTCTCATATTCCATCACATGAACACTTCTTCTTTTGTATTGAACTTATCCCCATTTAAAATTAATCACACTAACTATGTAATAAATATATTCCTTCTCGATATATGTTACAAATCATACCAGGAGTTGTTTTTTCCATAGAATTATTTTGTAAATGATATTTTTCATAATTTCATATGATAACTATCAATTAAAAATTTATCTATCATAGGGATAATATAATTAAAATACAAACATTTAATGGGTTATTCAAAGTCCCAAAACCACATAAATTACAAAATAAGAAATTTCCCATACCATATCTCATATGGTTCCATTATGAGAATTGATGGAACCAAAATTTTGGAGAAGAAAAAAACAAACAGGAAACCCTTAGGGTCTACCTTGTGAAGCTCGTTCACGGAACCCCGATACATTGTGGCTGGCGCAAACCTCCTCCTTCATAATGCATCTGTGCAGCGTGGAGGATGGATTCTCCATGAACCCCTGTGACATTCTCGAATCCGCCATAGAGCAAGGTGGTCAGATAGTCATTGAACCCTTGTGATGTTTGCGAACCCCCCGAGGAGCAAGGACGCGGGATCCTTCGTGAAACCCTATAAAGTTTGTGAACTCGCCGCAGAGCCAAGATGAAGGATGCTCCACAAACACCTCTTACATTCACAAACCCACCATGGAGTGAGCACCATCATCACGCTGAGTGAGCTTTGCTTCACGTCACCTCTTGCCAATAAATACCAGGCACCCCTATAGCCCAAAGGATGGATCCTCTAGCCTTGAGCCTTCCAAGCTCCCATATCATGAAGCAATTTCAGCTCGGCGAACCATCAGCTTTTCAAGGTTCATTTGCATCACGAAATGCCATTCCGATAGCACTAATTCCACCCCTCGTCAAATAGGGATTCCCTTAACAGAGCCCACAGACCTCTGTGAAGGAAGGAGATCCTCAAAGGGACTCGATTCATCACAGATCATTTATTCTTTGCAAAGTAACCTTCATGAACATGTAACCCACATACTAAGGTGGGGTCACTATGCTTTGAGAAGCACATTGCTTTACACTTCTATACTTTTCAAGGAACCTTTACATCATGAAGTAGTGTTCTATGAATGACTTTACCCTTCACGAATCACCTTCTATATGCATATTTTCCCTATAAAAAGTCTTGGATACTTCTCATCTCAAATCACACCCCTTCGTGAAGCCCATCCAATGTATGGAGAACCAGAGCATCACAAGGCTTCTACCTATGAACCCCTATCCTCTGTAACTCCTTTTCATGTGCATCACATCAAGTTTTCACAAAACAATTTCAAGGTCCCTAGGGTGGTTCATCCCATTGAATTGCTTTTCCTGATGCTTCTTCACATAGGATCACTAACGTCTATTGCTTCTTTGCATAGCCATGCTAATATGGACACCTCAAAGGATCACTCCATAACAACCCCCACCATGGAATTGCTGATTCCTTCCCTTCTTTAAGAGGAAGGAGGTATCCGTTATGTATGTGCTAGGGGTACAGTGTAAAACCACCTCGTCCGAGCTGCAGGACATTAAATTTCCATGCTCTATCATCCTAAGCATAAGACGTTAAACTATAGACTTTCCCCGTGCATTACACGTGGTGTGATCCATCTCAGACATTCTCTACGCCAACTATTCTCCACAAAAGTGAGATCCTTCCTCACATGGAATGAGATCTTGTTTATCAGATTGGCATCTATCCGCGGGGAAATTCCAACCACCTCAGTGTAATCCCCTACCTTTTCTTGAAGTTGTTTGCACCCCTGCTCCTCCTCTCTTCCTCGGTGCAAAATCCCTCTCCCTTTAGTTTTTGTCACCACCCGGTCCTCCACCCTAGATTATGTCACAATCTCTGTCCCCCCAGACCACGGACCATGCATAATCCCTTATTTTCACTTTGGAGCGCTAAATACGTGTAAGCCCCACCACACTTCCCTTGAACACACCTTTCACGATGTGATCGCCAGGTCTCTAATGTCTCTTGTTTCTCAAACAAAGAATGAATCATGTGGTCTTAGTGTGATCATCAACCATGAAATCCTCTCTAGGCCACCTAGAGTGTAAGTCCCATACTTATCTCAAAATACATGGTCATTGATCTTTTCCAAGGCAAGGTACATATGAGATATCCCTGAGGTTCAAGCCCAACACCCATTCGACCCGACCAACTTCACATCGGATCACAACACACCTCTCTTGAACTATGTGTTCTTTGATCCTTTCCAGTGAATGGTACGTAGGAAGCCTACTTGAGGTTCAATCCCAACACCCACTGGTTTCGACCATCTTCATGTCGGTTCACCAATCACCCATCTGAACTACGATGTCTTTGAACCATGCCAATGCAAGGTACTTATGAAGCCTCCCTGAGGTTCAATCCCACCATCCATTGGTTCCGACCACCCTTCATATAGTGACCCATCCTTTTCTTACATTACTATTAAATCATTTCATAGATGAACAAAATAAGTTTATTACACATAGAGGATCCAATGGTTTTGTGTCTTGGGAAAACTAGGACCACACATAACAAATACAACATCTAGCATAAACATTTATTTAATTTCTTCTTCTCTAGCTTCTTAATGGAACTTGTCATCTCCTTAGTACATATAGAAAATTGAGAATATACATAAAAAGGGGTGAGATAGAAGCCCAGTAATTGGATAAATATGAACAATATATCATGGGGTGAACATAATCATAACATAGGAAAAATATCATAAACATGGCAGGAGCATAAATAAAAGACCTGAACTGTGGCAATGCATTAAAATGAAACATTGTGTCTTAGTGGTTAACTACCACACATACTTCTGAACCAAGATTGCATCTTTTTCACACATAATTTCTCATTTACTCATGAGATTCATCACTTTTCCCAAATGTATTAGAGAGCTATATAATTCCAGGCATACCCGTCACACTTAAACATTCATATTGCGCTATATAATTACGGGCGCACCCGTCACATAATAAAATTATCATTTATCATTCATGAAATAATGAACATATAGTATAAATCAAAATAACTAACCCATGAAATGGAATGGTTTTTATCTCATAAGAACACATTTATAAACATTGGGTTCCCAAAAGAAAGAGGAAACAACATACTTGACACAAGAATCATCAACCTTGAATGAGAGGTAAAAGGTGGGTTCTTAAAAGAGGAGTTCTTTTGGAAAACATTTTGATTTACATAAAAATTAGTAAAAAACATCAATATCCCAGAAAAGGTAAGATAATTAAGAACAAATGATCTTTAAGGAGTAACCATATCAAAAATGGTGTGAAAGAGGGAGAACACGAAGGATGAAAGTTGGGTTTGAAAATTTCCCCATACCTTGTATCAGAATGATTCCTTCTCTTTAATGTCCTATATAATGACATTATATTCACTAATTAGAAATTATAGAACATCTTATACATTAATAGAGATCATTATTGTTTCATTATGTCATTTTATGTTCCATTGGGTGACTTATAGAGTTTAGAAACATTGTTTGGGGATGTTTGTTTTTATGATTTTTCTTGGGTGGTTCACTTGTATTCATAAATTGAAGTTCAGGTAGAACATGGGAAAACATACAGAACTGATATAACATGTTATTAATGATATTACAGGAGTTTTAATGATCTTATAATGAATTATATTATGTCGATGTGGATGAATCATTAGATAAGAATTAAATGATGGTTATTTGGGTCAATTTGGGCGGTTTTTGGATCACAACGAACTTGTTTTAACTTATCACATAGTAATATGGTCATACGTTATTTACAGAACATTAAACAGAAAATAATACATATAAAATATTCTGGTTCAACAATAAAAATGGTTTCATGACGATATTTGATGGTATAAATGGTAGAAGATAGCATGTCGTTCTTGAAGGTGATAAATTAACACCTCACGAACAACGTTCTATTTAATAAAATAAAAGGAAGAGGGAAAGGGGGTTGGATTATATAATATCACATAAGAATAATAAAATTACAATATATTTATAACAATAGAGTTACAATAAAATTTTTATTAATATAGGTTTTGAGAGATCAAGAATTGAAGTTGAACTTGAAAGAAAATTAAAGTAGAAGAGGCAGGGAAATTACCTCTAGAATCCTCCTCTTGAGAACATCTTTAAGGGGCTAAGAATTGTATTTTTTATGAGACCAGAAGCTATTGGATGTGTGGGAGGGTCTAGGTATGGTGTATGGTCATATTTTAGATAAGTCCTGGAGCTTTAGAGGTGTGAGGAAATGAGGGTGTGACGGGTGGCTTTAAAAGTGGAGGGGAGAGGGGTTTCCTTAATATAAATTTCATTAGATTATCAATTTCACATAAGACAAGGAATAGTGAGTCTTGAATGACCAGGAATAGTAATTTTGTCATGTGATCCCGAACCAAGTGGGCTCACATCAGAAGATCATCATCAATGACTCAATTAATCCATTATTTAGCATTTATTGTAATCATTGGATTCTACTATTCATCAAAAATTCAAGTATCTCAGAAAAATCCCAAAAAATCACCCCAACCATTTTTCTATGTGTAAAATCAAAAAATGAAGTCCATTTTTCAAAAATAATTTTCTAAATATTATTAATTTAATATTTATTTAAAATAATAATTTACTTTAAAAAAAGTTTTTTAAGATTAAAACTTATTTTATAGTGCTTTTAAAAATTACGTAGGGTCTTATAAAATTATCTAAAAACTATAAGACCTTGATTCAATAATCTATGAATACATTTTAGGGAAATAAAGAATATTTCAAATTAATTAATTAATTATAATTACTTATTTATGACTTACAAGATACAAAAATGTTTACTACGGTCAAATTGTCATTTTCTATGATGTCTATATTTTATTTAATTATTCATAGGTAATGTTAATATTATGTTGGGTGATTTAATATTCATAAGGGTCATATTAAAATTCTTAAGGGTATGTTACTATACATAAGGGTATGTCACTATTCACCAAAAATTATTTTAGTTTCATTAGACTCTAAAAATCATCTTGAACACAGCCGAGTATATCAGATTTTCAAAATTCCAAACAGAGATGTGACAGACTTATGTTTAAAGGTCACTTATCACTTAGTAGTTCATTATTTTGTGATTTCATGTTATCTTATGACATAAATATAAGAAGGGAATTTCCATTGAAAAACTTTGGGTCGTTACATTCTTCCCCCCCTTAAGAAATTCCACACTCGAAATTTCACTTTACACAAACAGGTGAGGGTGTTTCATTTTCATTGCCTCTTCTGGTTCCCAAGTTGCTTCCTCAAACTTATGGTTCCTCCACAACACTTTGACAAGATGGGTAGTCTTGTTGTGTATAACCTTATCTCTCCAATCTAGAATCATTACTGGTTGCTCCTCATAGGAGAGATCATTTTCCAGCTGCACCACCTCTGAGTTTAGTATATGTGAGGGGCCTAGTATGTACTTCCTTAGTAGTGATACATGAAACACATCATGAAATTGATCCATATTCGGTGGAAGTGCACGATGATAGTCCATGGCTCCAATGCGGTCAAGGATCTCAAAGGGGCCATTATACCTTGGGCTTATCTTCCCTTTCTCCCCGAATCGCATGACTCTCTTCCATGGAGATATTCAAAGCAAGACTTTATCTCCAATGTCAAAATCCAAGTCCCTTCGACGGTAATCAGCATTGCTCTTTTTCTGAGTTTGAGTAGCTTTGATGTGTTTCTGGATGACTTGAACCTTCTCTGTCATCTCTTTCACAAGATTAGGTCCATGCAACTTTCTTTCACCAACTTCATCCCAACAGGTTGGAGTTCTACATCGCTTTCCATACAGAGCTTCATATGGAGCCATCTGAATACTTGAGTGGAAGCTATTGTTGTATGAGAACTCAACCAACGGCAGATGCTGATCCCATCCACCTTTGAGTTCTTTAGATCTGGCTCTTAGCATATCTTCAAGCATCTGAATAGTCCTTTTAGACTGGACATCAGTTTGGGGTGATAGGCCGTGTTGAAATTTAATTCAGTACTCAAAGCATGTTGAAGGATCCTCCAGAAATTAGATGTGAACCTTGGATCACGATCAGAGAAAATTGAGAGTCGAATACTATGCAGTCTCACCACTTCTTTCACATATATCATTAAATGTTGTCCAAGCGAGTGGTCTTCCCAAATAGTGATAAAATGGGCATTCTTGGTGAGTCGGTCAACCAAAACCCATATCGCATTATTTCCCATTGACGTCTTTGGGACACCCATGACAAAGTCCATAGTAAAAATCTCCCATTTCCACATGGGTATAGGAAATTGTTGCATCATACCCTTAGACATTTTTTTAATCAGATTTAACTTGCTGACATACCATGCACCTTGATATATATTCCTCAATCTCCTTCTTTATGTTATACCACCAGAAGTGTTCTTGGAGATCACGGTACATCTTGGTACTCCCAGGATGGATAGAGAATGTTGAGCTATGTGAATTGTCCAATAGATCCTTCTTTATCTCGGGTGATAAGGCAGACAACGCCGCGTTCCAAACCGAATCACACCATCATCATCGATATGGAACTCTTGCATCTTCCCTTCCTTTACTGCATTCACCCTGTTTTGTATCTCCACATCATCCCTGTGTGCGTCCTTAATCTTCTGTTGGATGGATGGTTTCATAATCATTTGGGAAAGGTAGGATGTATCCCCAGCCCTTATGATTTCCAAATCCATTCTTTACATATCCAAAAAGATAGGGTCTTTCTCAATCCGCAACATGGATAGAGTAGCATGTTCTTTTCGTCTTAGATCATCAGCTACCTTATTTACCTTTCCAAGATGGTAGTGAATAGAGAAATCATAATCCTTGATTATATCTAACCATCTCATTTGATGCATGTTGACCTCATTTTCTATGAATATATACTTTAGGCTCTTGTGATCAGTGTATATGTCACACTTCTCACCATAAATGTAGTGCCGCTAGATTTTCAAAGAAAAAATCATGGCAGTCAGCTCTAGATCATGAGTCGGGTAGTTCTTCTCATGGATCTTCAATTGAAGTGAGGCGCAGGTTATCACATTGTCATTTTTCATGAGTACACAACCGAAGCCTTTCTTTGAAGAATCACTGTATATCACAAACATTCTCTACTTTTTGGTAGTGTGCGTACAGGTGCAGTGATCAGCCTTCTCTTTAGCTCCTTGATGCTTCCCTCACATTCTTCCATCTAGACATACTTTACCCCTTTACTTGTTAACTTAGTTAGCGGGCTTGAAAATCATGAGAAGTATCTCGCAAAATGTCGGTAGTACCCAGCTAATCAAAGAACACTATGGATTCCTGTGACACTAGAGGGTCTGGACCATTCCTCAATCACCTTTGTCTTTGAAGGATCCACCGAGATTCCCTCACATGTGATCACATCTCCCAAGAACGTGACTTTATTCATCTAAAAGTCACACTTTTTGAACATGGCGTATAACTTCTCCTTCCATAATTTTTCCAACACGAGTCTTAAATGTTCTTCATGTTCCTCCATTATTTTTGAGTAAATTTGAATATCATTGATAAACATTACAAAAAAAATTTCGAGGTAATGTATAAAGACTGTATTCATCAAATACATGAAGATTGCAGGGGCATTAGTAAGTCCGAAGGGCATCACCAAAAACTCATAGTGTCCATACTTTGTAAGGAAGGAAGTCTTCTCAATATCTTCCTTCTTCACCTTTACCTAATGATATACAGAATGAAGATCCACCTTTTAGAAGTATTGATCTCCTCTTAACTGATCGAACAAATCATCAATCCTTAGGATATGATACTTGTTATTTATGGTGATCTTGTTGAGTTCCTGATAATCGATACACAGTCTCATTGTTCCATCCTTCTTCTTCGCAAAGAGCATCGGCGCACCCCAAGGCGATGCACTAGGGTATATGAACCCTTTGTCTAGATTCTCTTTTAGCTTCTTCTTTAACTCTTCCAGTTCAATAGGATCCATCCTATAATAAAACATCGAGATAGGAGTAGCTCCAGGTAAGAGTTCAATTGAGAACTCTACCTCATGATCGGGGGGAATTCCATGTATCTTTTCAGGAAATACATTCCTGTATTCCCTCACGATGGGAATTTATTTAAGGTATTCACTTTCCTTCGACTAAACCATTTGGAAGAGGTATGCATCTTCATTGGGAATCAACACCAACACCATTGAAGGATTATTTCAAAGGAGATTCATGATCTTCCTTGCATTTTTAGAGGATCATGGGATGGTTCGACATATGAAAAGATATTTACTTTTCCCAACAGTCGGTATGTTCTCTATATAACGAGAGCCAATGCATTCCTATTATAGAATCGAATTCCACTAAAGGAAGTATTATGAGATATTCCGAAAGAATCTTCCCACACACGCCAAAAGGAGAAGAGTTAAACACTTGGGTTGCAATGATTGCACCACATGGTGTTTTTACAGATTTCTGTACTTCAAGGTTCCAGGGTTTCAATTATATAGTTCTAGAAAACGATCAAGATATAAAGGAATGTGTAGAAATAGAATCAAATAAGACTTTTTCCATTATTGAGTGAATAGGAAGTGTACCAAGTACTAATTAATTATCATAAACCACCTCCACGGTAGTGATCGAATAATCCTTCCCTTGTTCCTTTGGCTTTGGTGGCTGTTGACGCTGATTACCCTTGACAACTCGAGGTTTAGTGAATTGGTTTGAATAGTTCCCTAGCTCCTTACAGTTGAAGCATTGGACCATGGGTGGTTCTCTCCTTTCATCGGCTACATTCTCCTTCCTTTTCATGTCTTTTTGAAACTCTTGATCATGGTGTCCTTCTTTCCCACAATTGAAGAATTTCCCCCTCCATTTCAGGAAGTTCCCATTGTGAAACTTCTGACATTTTTTGAATGTTTGTCTTTGATTTTTCATCCCACCTTTATCATTAGATCCACCAGCTTGAAACTTTATCACTCTCTTCCTATCACCATATACATGGGACCATTCTCCAAACTCCATCTCCACATAGAGAGCACACTGAACAACTTCTTCATAACTCCCAAAGTCTCTAATTTCATGAGCATTCCGAAGGTGTGGTTTTAATCCACTAAAGAATATATCAATTTTGCAATCAATGTTGATAAAAACCTGAAGCATACCTTGTGACCCTTGTGAAATTCGCTTCATATGTTGTGAAAGATTCTTCTTCTTTTTTCTTGAGCTCTATGAAATGTCTCTCCAACTTCATGAGAATATTTTATGGGATGTACTTATTAATAAACATTATCTTAAAGTCTTCCCATTCCATCTATTCGATTTTCTCCCTTGGCTTGGTGTTCTTAATGAAATCCCACCATTGATCAGCTTCTCCATCTAGACGATAAATGGCTAGGGTCACCTTCTCCATCTCGGAACAGTGAAGCACAGAAAAGATCATCTCCATGTATTTGACCCACTATTTTGCAACTAGTGTATTGGAAGATTCACAAAATGTCGGTGGTCATTGCCGCATAAAACATTTGATAGTCAGTTGCTCCCTCTTTGGTGAAGGAGGACATTCCCCATTATTATGGTTATTATTCATAACATGAGATAATTGGGTAAGAATCACCATGAATATTTGAACTCGACATCCCAAAACATATGGGATGTTATTCGGGGAATCGTTAAATTGGCCCTCACATGAGTTGTTGGCCTGATTTCTCATGGTTCCCAACTTTCTCTAAAATAGAAAAGGGTTAGAATGGAACATAAGTAAGAAATTCATGAATAATGTATTCATTTAAACAATTTGTACCAAAAACATAACATACGGGTTCCCTATGTAAATATTATTATGTGTATATTTGTACTTAGTCTCATGCTAGAGGTTTTCTCTAGGGTTCACTAATCCTAATTCCCAAATTAACTAAACCTTCCCATCGAAACCAACTATAGCTTCCCAGCCTTTTCATTCATTATTATTACATAATTTCAATGATAAAAACATAATAGTATTACACATAGAGGATCCAAAGGTTTAGTTTCTTGGGAAAACTAGGACCATACATAACAAATACCACATCTATCATAAACATTTATTTAATTTCTTCTTCTCCATCTTCTTATTCTCACTTGTCCTCTCCTTAGTACATGTTGCCACCTGAAGATATACATCAAAAGGGGTGAGCTAGAAGCCCATTAAAAGGATAGATAAGAACAATATATCATGGGTATATCATAATCATAACATAGGAAAAATATCATTAACATGAGAGGACCATAAATAAATTACTTGAAATGTGGCAATGCATAAAAATGAAACATCATGTCTTAGTGGTTAACTTCCACACATACTTGTAAACAGATCTAGAATCTTGTTCAAACATAATTTCACATTTTATCATGATATTAATCACTTTACCCAATGCATTGGAGTGCTATATAATTCTGGGTGCACCTGTCACATTTAAACATTCATATTGTGCTATATAATTCCGGGCGCACCCATCACATCATAACATTATCATTTATCATGCATGACCCAATGAAAATATAACCTAAATGAACATAACAAATCCATGAAAAAGAAAGGGTTTCATCTCATAAGAACACATTAATAAACTTTGGGTTCCCAAAATAAAGAGGAAACAACATACTTGATACAAGAACCATTAACCTTGAATGAGAGGTAAAAGGTGAGTTCTTAAAAGAATAGTTCTTTTGGAAAACATTTTGATTGACATAAACATTAGTAGAAAACATGTATATCCCCGAAAAGGTAAGATAATTAAGAACACCTGATATTTAATGAGTAACCATATAAAAATGGTGTGAAAGAGGGAGAACCTGAATGATGAAAGTTGGGTTCGAGAATTTCCGCTTACGTTGTATTCGAATGTTTCCTTCTCTTTAATGTCCTGTATAATGGCATTATATTCATTAATTAGAAATTTCATAACCTTTTATACATTAATATGGTTCATTCTGGTTTCATTATGTAATTTTATGTTCCATTGGATGACATATAGAGTTTAAAAATATTGATCGAGGTTGATCATTTTTATGGTTTTTCTTGGGTGGTTCACTTGTATTCATAAATTGAAGTTCGGGTAGAACATGGGTAAACATCCCGAACTAATATCACATGTTATTAGTGATATTACATGATTTTTAATGACCTTATAATGAATTATATTAGATTATTTTGGATGAATCATTAGATAAGAATTAATTGATGGTTATTTGCGTCAATTTGGGTGGTTTTTGGATCACAACGAACTTCTTTTAACATATCACTTAGTAATCTGGCCATAGGTTATTTCCAGAACATTAAATAGAACATTATACATAAAAAATATTCTGATTCAACCATAAAAATGGTTTCATGACCATATATGATGGTAGAAATGTAAGAAGAAATCATGTCGTTCTTGAAGGTGATAAATTAACACCTCACGAACAACGTTCTCTTTAAAAAAATAAAACAAAGAGGGAAAGGGGGTTGGAAGATATAATATCACATTGGTATCATAAAATTAATTTATAGGAATAATAAAATAGTTAAAATACAATTTGGTAGAAGATAGGTGTGTAGAGATCAAGAAATGAACTTGAACATGAAAGAAATTAAAGGAGAAGAGGGAGGGAAATTACCTCCAGAATCCTCATCTTGAGAACCATATTAAGGGCCTAAGAAAGGTATTTTGAGGAGACCATCAGCACTTTTATGTGAGTGAGGGGCTAGGTAAGGTGTTTGGGAATAGATTAGATATGTCTTGGAGCTTGAGAGGTGTGAGAAAATGAGGGTGTGAAGGGTGGCTTTTATAATGGAGGGGAGAGGGGTTTCCTTAATATAAAATTCATTAAGATTATTAATTTCCCCCATGACAAGTAATAGTGAATCTTGAAAGACCATGAATAGTCATTTTATCATGGTATACCGAACCAAGTGGGCTTTCATCATCAGAGCACCATCAATTACTCAATTAATCCATTATTTAGCATTTCTTGTAAATCATCAGATTCTACTATTCATCAAAAATTCAAATATCTCATAAAAATACCAAAAATTTACCCCAACCATTTTTCGACATGTAGAATCCAAAAATGAAGTCCGTTTTTAAAAAAAATTCTAAATATTATTAATTTAATATTTATTTAAAATCATAACTTACTTTAAAAACTGTTTTTTAGAATAAAACTGATTTTATAGTGCTTTTTAAAATTATGTAGGGTCTTATAAAATTATCTAAAAAATATAAGAAATTGATTCAATAATTTATGAATACATTTTGGGGAACCAAATATTATTTTAAATTAATTAATTACTTATAATTAATTATTTATGCCTTACAAAATACCAAAACGTTTTCTAAGGTCAAATTGTCACTTTCTAAGATATCTAAGTTTTATTTAATTATTCGTAAGTAATGTTACTCTTATGTTGCATGATTTACTATTCATAAGGGTCATATTACTATTAATAAGGGTTTGTTACTATTCATAAGGGTAGCTCACTATTCACAAATTTTTTTCTGTTTCATTAGACTCCAAAAATCATGTTGAACACAGCTGTGTATGTCAGATTTTCAAAATTCCAAACACTAACCTGAGAGACTTATGTTTAAATGTCACTTATCACTTATCAGTTCATTATTTTGTGATTTCATGTTATTTTATGACATAAATATAAGAGGGGAATTTCCCATGAGAAACTTTGGGTCGTTACACTTCACGTCAGTTCCCACTCCATCGGAACTACGACATCTCTAATCCTAGCCTTTGCAAGGTACGTAGAAAGCCTCCCTAGGGTTCAAGTCCAACAACAATTGGTTCCGACCCCCGCCACGTCAAACCACCTTCGTCCTGCATGACGCTAAACTAAATGCTCCCCTTTCATCATTTAAGATGTTAATCTTCATCCACCATCTCGAACTACATGGGATTTGATGATTGTCTCATTGATAGGGTTCGTAGGAAGCCTCTATGAGGTTCAACCTCATCTAGTGGTAAGCTGTTTTTACCCCCATCTAGTGGTAAGCCGTTGAGACCCAATCCAGTGGTAAGCCATTGAGACCCCCATCTAGCGGTAAGCCATTGCAACCCCATTTAGTGGTAAACCGTTGTAACCACCATCCAGTGGTAAGCCATTGTGACCTTCATCCAGTGGTAACCCATTGTCAGACCCATTCGACCATAAGCTGTTGATGTCCCAAATCAATGGTAAGCCATCCTCAAATAAACTATGTGGACATTGATTCCCTATCATGGGGATACATAGGATCCCCCCTCCCCCACAAGGTTCAATCCCATTACTCATGTCTTATCATTATATATCCATTGATCCCATATGTTTTGGGAAGGTCATGACCCATCCTGGAGGTTCTATCTCTTCCAGATCCCATCCATGCGTCCATTCTAATGGGTCACCTCCTCAGGTGTCCCATCATCCTGAACTACTCGGACTTTTATTCCCTTCCATGGGGATATGTAAAAGGTATCTTTGAGCCTCAATCCCAACATCTTCTTCACCCTTGAGTCAAATCCATCTCATTCTTTATCCACTCTACTTAACCATCCATTATCCTTCCTAATTCTTACCTTGGCCACCACATCCAGGTAGGATCATGCCACCTAATTCCCCATTCCCTTTAATAACAATCAGGTAGCTTACCATGTGTTAACCCCAACATCAGTGTTCCCTCTTGGAGTTGCACCCATATAATCCACTCCAGTCAGTGTTCCAATCAGTCTGATCTGTCTCTGCTAGATGTTAAACTCGAGGCATACCCATTGTTAAACATATAAAGCTGAGGAGAACCTCACATACATGCCTATGGAATATAATTCCATATATTATAAGTGGGATTCTGTGAGCTTCTTTACACTCATGAATCCCTTTAATAAGGGGAATAATACCATACGCGCTAGTGTTCTAGAATCCAGACACAATAGTGTTATCCAACATGACAACTTCCCAGATCAAAGGTTGGTGCTCTGACCAGACCCCTTGGAATGTCCCGACAGAATCAGTGTAATGAATCCATGATGAAATGGCACTAGGATGAGTTTCACAAACAACTTATTAGTCTATAATGAAGACCTGAACTAGGTGAAGAGTTCAAAATATGAATCCACAGAAGGAGGAAATAAAATCTAATCATCCCGGTAGAATCAAGTATAAAATGTCCCTGAACTAGGAACGGATGATTCCCGCCTTTGGAAAGCGGGAATGTGGGGAAATAGTTGCACGCCCTCCACGGACAAATGCACATGCCCCGGCGAAAGAATCAGAAACAAAAATTGTGAACCTGACGTGATGTTATTCTGCTCAATGTGGATATTAGTATCATTCAAGGCAATAGAGGATTAGCATGTTAGTGGATCCAGTTACCCAGCGTCGAGTCCCGTAATGAAAATAGTGGTCCTGGCTTGAAACTCACTAGAAGTTGGGGCATTCCAAATAATGGACATCCCAGTCAGCGACATTGTAAGCATGGATCCTTATTACCATCCATGGGAGATGGAATGGTGTTGGGGAACTGGACAACGGTTTCTTTGTTTTTTTCACTAATGGCTTAATCTCTCTTCCCTTCAAGAACTAAACAGATGCACTAAGAACCTGATCGCCACCTACCGACCAACATAAGGGTGGGGATGATGCTAATGTAGCCATCCTATATGGCTCAACCACTTTTTTGATGTCCCACACACTGATAGCTGATGGGCATCCAAGCCCTATCTCCACTTCTAAATTCATAAACTGAAGGGTGATAAGAAACATCGTACGCCGATATGAGGAGAAGGGGGTTATCCCGACTGAGGTTATGGCCCACAAGGATTTATAGGCATCTGCGCCTCATCACCACCACTGCCCCAAGGTCCATATAGGGAGCCACTACTCACCACCCCGAAAACCAATTGTTTAAGGATCCTCTCCCCGGAATGTCTCGATGACTCTCACCCTATGTCGATGTTGTCTGGGATGTTTGGGCTAGCCCATCCAGGATCTCATTCCAGGGTCCCCCAAGGAGGACCCCACTAGGCCGCACTAGTGCCACCACCTAGTAATAAAAGCTAAAGAGTATGTAAGATATGAACTTGCACCACCATCCCCGGTCTGGCTGACCCGACGCCAGCGTCGGCATATGCTGAGGAGGATGCCTGCCAAGGGCCATTGATATCCGCAACTACTATGGCATGGGACGCCACCGACGTGTATCATCATCCCCATGTGCTCACCGAGTGGGGGAACATATATACCCAGACCATATCGAGGCCCCAACTTCCCCATGGGAAAGCTGGGCTGACTCTCTCGACCACCGGCACCGGGAACACCCGTCGTGGTCCAACCCATGACTGTGACACCCTTTACAGAGGTCCTCCCCTTACCGTCACCATAGATAACGTTGTTCCTCACAACTCCAAGTTCATCATGGAGGGATGCTCTGTTCTACCTTCAATCTGAATGAGGGTCCTCCCCACTATAGTGACACATAGTACGGAAGCCACTCCCGCAATCATTACAAGGGGTGTGGGTTCATTCCTCCCACCACGGAATGCCAATATGGAGATGCTACACATCTGATCAATATATAGAATATGGGGCCTCCCCATGTCTTTTTAGTAGCTTTTGATAGTCCTCCTTACCTCAAAAATCAGAGGAGTGAAGGTCAGCTTCGCTTCACCAATGCCCAACACAGAGGTCCTACCCATGTTCTTCTCGACCAGTATAAGGATCCTCCTCGCACTAATGTCGCAAGGGGAAACAAGCATCAAGGTCCTACATGTGATCCTATCGGCTCCATCAGAGGTGTTACCCACTCCATCACTACCCATAGAGGTCCTCCCTATGTCCCCTTTGATATTTTTCCTGGTTCTCCTCACTCCCCGGCTCACTCAGGCAGAAATCCTCTCCACCCCAGCACTAGTAAGGTCAAAGGTCCTCCTTGTGCCCAGAATCTACCATGTCCTAAAGAACCATCTCGGTGTAGGAGGGTTTGTCGTTACCACCATAAAAATAACGATGATAAGATTAAAACTGAGATCCATTGGGTTTGCTTCTCAGATTATGAAGTAGAATACAACTCAACGATGGAACCCCCTCTTAGATCCTCCGTGTCCAGGGCCAGGGTGGGAAAAATGCTCATCAGCCTAACACTTCTAGAATGTGAGGTCCATCGGATTCCTGCCTCCATCTACAGGTAAATGTAGGAGAAATTGTTTTTGCATGTCTATAGGTTATGGTCATGTTATCGCCACCATCACTAGAATCACTCTCTACCTCAACTTGAGATCACATTGCGCTATTCTCGGGACCAATGGTGGATGAGCATTAGCATAACACATCCCCATCACCCATAGTCCCTACACTAGAAACATCAGTCATGACCCCGTCTTATAATGATGTTGAGGCTAAGTTGCTACACTCATTGGGTTATAGTCCAAGTTGTGGTGGTTTGTTAGCTCGCTTGTGGTATTCTCCATCAGCTAGCCTACTATCCCACCAATCTACTTCGATACTGCTACTGGTTCCCCATCCACCTTCAGTTGATGAGTGGGGTAATAAATGGATAGACCCAGAATCTGACCTCAAGATCTTATAGGAAATCCTCACAGTGGACCACATCGCTGAGATTTTTTGGTTGGTTGTAGTGCTGAATTTTTGTGCGCCAGAGTCCCTCGCCCAAGAGGAAGTTGTGTGATTCTGCTAGACACTCAGGGAGACTCATTTTTCTCTTCTTAATAAATGATTTTCTTACCCTAAGAGCCAAGTTAATTTCAAGGACTTCAGAAAACAATGTCGTTTAGCTGATTTGGCATCACTCTCTATGGCCTAGCGCCTTGAGTCATAAGGTTGTTGTAGGTCCCTCAACAACAGTGTGTTCAAAATTTCAGGGAACTCCATAGGATCATCAAAGAGACTTATCCCAACATACAAATCTATGGATGGGGGTAGTATTCTTCCCTCTTCTTTAGTTATATCTTGCATCAGCCCGATTTTCCAGGTGACATGGAGGATATGCCTCTAGGAAGGGTCTTGGTTAACACGGATGACCTGCCGAAGGGTGAGAATGTGCTAGATATTCTTAGAGAGGGCCTACCCCCAAGGGAGTTTCAGAATTCATGGATCTGTCATGATGGATTAAATATCAATAAGAGAAATTATTGGCTCTTCCCATGCCTACCAAGGCACTAGACCTTAGCCGAAATCCCAGCAAGGGAAAGGAACACCTCGGAACTGTCAAACACTCTAACCCATCAGGCTCAATGTAGAAGGTAGAAGACGTCACCGAAAAAGCCGCATTGGATTAGCAACTTTATGAACAGAAGAATGTGATCGATGACCTCATTGATGAACAAGTTATGGAGTGATGACCATACTATGCTTATCCTCATCCAGGGTAGCAGGGGCAGGCACAACATCCCCTTGGCGAACTGCCCCTAGGAGACCCTGACCATCCTACCCATGCAAACAGGGTTGAAGCTGGAACTTACGGAAAGATGGCACAGTATGTCTATCCAAATCTACAAAACCCTCGAATGATAAAGGGTTGTATGAATAAATGATATGACTCATGTCATCAAGGTTCATATTACTTTTTGGGAGCCTACCGGATTAGAACTCCACAGTTTAGAGTTCTTGTCTAGGAGTAGTGATCAGGATGGATGACCTTATGGGGTGTTTTCCAGGGTGTGTGTGAGTGAGGAAAAAATACACTAGAAAGGACATGTGTTCACCAGTGGGGACAATAATAAGTCAGATCACCCGTTCAGGCATGTGGGTGGGCCCTAGGTTGGGGACCATGTGTCTACAGGGTAGCAGGTGGTACATGGTGGGCCAGGACCTGACGGCCATGTTAAGGTAGGGTTTCTATGCTATTAGTAGGACCCATTTGTCCCATTTGGTATTAGAGGAGTAACCAAGACTTAAGTGTGCTGCACTCCGTGGGTTGAGATGTTGGGCCCACAACGAGGACGTTGTGCAATAAGGGGGCGAGGTTATTGTGACACCCCTGAACGATAAAGGGTTAAATGACTAAATTATATGACTCATATCAACATAGTGAACCTTCCTTTTCAGGAGACTAAATTATTAGAACTCCATAGATAAGAATGCTTGGCCAAGAGTAGTGATCATGATGGGTGACCTTTTAGGATGTTTCCCAAGGTGTGTGTGACAGGGGACAATACAGACTAGAAAAGACATGTGTTGGCCTATGGGGAGATTCATAAGTCAGATGACCTATTCGGGCACATGGGTGGGCCCTAGGTTGGGGCCCACATGTCTGCGGGGTAGCTGGTGGAAGTGGCGGGCTAGGACCCGATGGCCATGTAAAGGCTGGGTGTCTGTCCTATCAGTAGTACCCAGTTGTCACAAAATTCCCTTGAACGGTGTGACAATCCACAGGTCGTTCCACCAGCTACTACACAAGACACTGGGACTATTTATTGGGTTGAAAAACCTATCAACGCACTGGTGATTAGGGATCCCCTTAAAGAAAGAAATCCCCACCTGGATGATCCAATTGCAGCACTCATCACCCACATCAAAGCCTTAGAGACTCGATATGTGGAAATATTACCTGATTCCAAGCCATTCTTAACATGAGTGGATGATATTCCAGCACCCCAGGTTTCAAGAATCCCACCTTTTCTCCATTTAATGGGATGGGGGACCCACCGTAGCACTTTTCCCACTTCATCTCAAGGTGTAGACCCATGTTAGGAAATATGGAACAACAGCATTCTCCGAAGCTTCGATGTTTAGTACAGACATTAGAAGGGTCACATTCATATGGTACAACCATCTCCTCCTCAGATAAGTAGCCAACTTGGAATACCTCCGTAGGAAATTTCTTTACCATTTTAGTTTGACCACTTGGAAAATCAGTATTCTAGAACTCTTCAAGTGTAAGAAGAGTCCTGATGAGTTCATTGCAGAATTATTCACCTGGTGGAGAGGGCTCACATACTCTCTTGACATGCCACCGAATCATGATAAATTGCTGACGATGTGTGTAGGGATTTTCAATATGGAACTAGTCCCCACAATGATCACCTATAACTACCTTGAGGGATTTGGGGAATTCTATGACAAGGCCCAATGCCTAGAGGAAGCCTCACTGGAGGCCAAGAAGACACATCTGTTGTCTCCTACAATCCCCATGAGATGGGCCGCTAGGGATGATCCCACCAGAGTGTATCATATAGAGGCCTCCAGGAAACTTGAGTTGTTACCAGTAAAGCTACCTCCATATCCTCGTAGAGGCCCTCCACCTCAGGCACAACCTTCGTCCCTACAACACCCACCTCAGAATCGGTCGGTCCCCCCATGCAATGGGTCTCCACCCCTTAGGTGATATAACCAACCTCCACCTCCTTGGTCGGCACCTCCAACCCCTCGCCATGGTCAGGCTCTGATGTCCCCCTTTCCAGATAAGAGGATCCAGACCAACTCATTCAGTGAGGCACAATCCCCTGGTTATTTTAAAAGTGACCTATAGCATGGGATTGTAAGTTTGCCTGATTACAGGAGGCCAGAAAAGGAGAACCTCACTGATATCCCTAATTACATCTCGTACCACTGGATCCTGAGGTATAACCTCAAAGAGTGCTATCTGTTCAATGACTGGCTTCAAGACTAGGTGGATAACAATATAGTCTGGTTGGGACCAGCTCTAACACATGTGGCATGTTTCTTCATAATGACAGAGGGCATTAGTGACTGCGAAGGTGAGTTGCATCTGGTTTCTAAAAGTGGGTCCCAAATTTGTGATGACTGGATGGATCATAAAAGAGTCCCTAGTTCCCGTGGTGATATCCGTGCATACCCGAGTCATCCATAGCCCTCAGAAGCCACAGAAACTACTTCTGCATCCTCGTTTTAGCCGCCCTCTTCCCAAAATAGAAAACACCAGCAGAGTAAGGGAATGAAAAGTCACCTGCAATTACCATCGTCATCTCATTCTCTTAGTGACTTCATGCCGCCAGAGATGGACATCCCTCCTAGAATCATTTCACTAGTGGATGAATCTTCAAGTGACAATCAAGGGTACAACTCAGTTAATACCGAAAAACTATTAAATCCCTACATGATTCATGGTGATGGGGAGAGCCAGGAAGATTCACCCAACGTCCCAGTCGTCATCTTTGTCGAAGGATCCATTACAATATGTCCATCAGAGTACATCGGTCGGTACTTCTAGCTAGACTATGAACATGACCAAAACCAGACCGTAGGCCCAGCGCAGAGCTCAGTATATGCAGCCTTCTCATCTAGTGACGTCAGGCCTACCTTTACTGTAGTTCATGTTGTTGGATCAAGAAGATCCCCCTCTACTTTTTCATGAAGAGACACACTTTTCCATAGGACAGTCTTAGTCGTCTGACCCTCATCAGGTAGTCACACTACAATCATCGACTAGTGATCAGGGGGGTATTCCTAGCACCATTCATCCATCATCCCATCCGTCTATGCCCACCATATCTCATTTCATAATGCGACCTCATGTATGAAGAATTTCATTCTTGGAACGGAAGCATGATGTTCTCAAACATCATTCCAGAATTCCGGAAAATATATCTATCATGGATGCCCTTCACCTATAATCATATATTCATGAGGCCCTCACCGAGGCATTATGAACCCCCCTGCTATTTGAGATGGAGGTAGTAGATGCATAGGCCTATCAAGGTGAGGTGATAGAGAATGCTGAAATCCATACCGTCATCTCGTTCTATGGAGAGGATGAAGACTCTCCCATACAAAGGCACATTTTACCCCAGTGCATCACTTCCCAGTTCAATGGCGTGGAGGTTCTCTATTATCTTAGCAACATGGGCTCTGGGATCAACCTAATCTTGACTCAGACACTGCAAAAGCTAGGAATGTCTGAGGATGATATGAGTCCCTCTGACCTAAGAATCCAAGGTAATGACAGGACGAACCAGACCTAGGTCGGCAAGATCCATTTGATGACCCTATTCACTGGTCTAATTGCCATCACTAATTTTATGGTGGTATACAAAGACACTGCCTTTAATTCATTGATTGGTAGGTCATGGATCCACATGGAAGTGGGGGTTCCTTCATCATACCACCAGTGCCTTAAGTACTCCCTCAATGGTCAAGTGGGAATGCTTCAAGGTGATGCATCACCATTTTCCTCTTGCGAATCCTGCCATATCAATGTTGACTACTACAAGAGTAAGGACACGTAGATTCTGACTTTTGAGGTCGAGCATGCCACAACTATGACTGACATGTGGGTAGGTATGGATGATGAAAACATCTTTCTAGTCCATTGATTGGAGGATAAAACACTGGATATGGGGAAATGATTCATTATTTCATGAACAATGTGGATAACGTAACGAAGTCTTTGAGTTGCTGGAAGATCGCCTCATACTCCTACACAAACCAGGCTCAAATGATCTTGGAGCCTCATACTCCCAAAAGGTATCAGGATGTCTACCCTATGGAAATGACAATACATCATACATGCTTGTTTTTATGGGCCCTAATTATCCAACTCAAGCTAACGTACCACAATTGAATTGATACCATCAAGTGTGTCCCCTTATGATGATGACCTAATGGGATTGGTTCAACAGCCTTTGTCAATATGGTTACTATAGCACACGAGTGCCTCGAAGCTGTGTCCACAGCAGATCAGGCTGGTACCAGGCTCTAATGGAGAGCTGGAAACTCAGAAGAATCTTCTCCCTCCTTGGATCCTCCCTCCATAAGTGAAGAAATGAATTTAGAGGATTCTCCCCCCGCCTTTGAAGAGGGCATCTCCACCACAGTAAATGACTTGGTATATGTGAACCTCGGTTGTGAGTCATAACCAGAAACCACATTGATCAGTGCTTCCATGCCCCTAGAGGAATAACAATAGTACATAGACATTCTAAAACTACATTGTGATGTATTAACCAGGATTTATGACAATATTCCAAGACTAGATCCTCATGTAGTCGTTCACTACCTCGGTCTCCTGGAAAATCATTGCGGGTTCAAGAAACCTCCTAGAAAGATGTACCCTTCGCATGATGGGATGGTTGTTGTAGAAGTTGATAATATCATTAGAGAAAATTTCATTATGTAGGTCCAGTACCCCAACTGGATGGCCAAAATTGTGCAATTAATGAAGAAGAATGGATAGATCAGATTCTTCATTGACTTCCGATATCTCAACTCCCACTATCTGAAAGATGATTTTCCCCTTCCTATGACAAAATTATTGATCGATGCTATGTCTAGTTTGAAATCCCTCTCCATCATGGATGGGTACACCGAGTATATCCAGATCCAAATATCCCCTGAGGATAAAGATTCTACAGCCTTCAGAGAACGACAAGGTATATTCTCTTACCAATTCTTTCCCTTCAGTTTAAAGAATGTGGGTGCCACCTATCTGTGGGTTATGCATCACATATTTAAGATTATCCTCAAAAATTTGGTGGATTGTTATGTTGATGATATGGTTGTCAAATCTCACCAATGTCAGGACCATCTCAAAGGCCTTGATAAAGTGTTCGACTTCCTCAGTTCTCACCACCTAAAGATAAACCCATTGAAGTGTGCTTTTGGGTTCACCTATGGAACGTTTTTTGGCTTGTTTTCCAGACATAGGGGCATCAAGATCGACCCAAAGAAGATCAAGGCTATCACCCATATTTCTCCCTCGAACAATATTCGGGAGCATCGTGGATTCCAAGGCCACTTGGCCTACATACGCTGAATCATTTTGAATTTGGTCGGCAAGTGTAATCCCATTTCTTGGATCATAAAGAAAGGAATCTTCTTTGAGTGGGACGAATAATACCAGATTGATTTTGAGGAAATCAAATATTATCTACTATACCCTATGTTCATAATGCCACCTGTCTCCAAAAAGCTGTTGGTCCTTTATGTGACCACCCTAGAGAGATCTCTCAACACCTTTATTGCCCAGAAGAGTAATGAGGGAATAAAGAATAGAATCTACAACCTCAGCTGCATGATTCTCGATGCAGAGACTATATACTCCCAAATTTATAAGATATTCCTTATGCTAGTATTAAAAATATAGAAATTAGGGAATTACCTCCCACATCATGAGGTACATATGATGTCCCGAGTAGATCCCTTAAAGTAAATTCTGAACTTCCCCATGTTGATAGGATGTCTAGCTCAGTGGGCAATGATACTTTAGAAGAATGACATTAGGTTTGTCACTCAGAAGGAGATCAAAGGGTAAGTGTTTGCAGACATCATTTCTTCCTGTCTTACTCTTTCGGACTTGTCCCTGGACTTCGATTTCCCCTATGAATCAATTATCTCGTGGACCAAGCCATACCTTGCAGGAAAATTAACTTTGATGGTGCTTATTTCTGCCCGACGGACAAAAGGCTCAATGATCCTAGAATCAACAATGTAGTTCTGGGTATCATCTTCATTACCCGAGCACACACCATTCTCCCATACTTATTTCTGTTGTTAGAATGTTGCACCAACAATTAGGGAGAGTATCAGGCACCCATCACTGGCCTCGAGCTGGCCCTTGAGATTGATGTACCCCATTTGCATGTGAAATGGGACTCTGAACTGGTTATCAAGCAGATCAATGGTGACTATGTTGTCATAATTCTAGTGCTCGTGCCATTTTTGGAATGCACCCTCCAGCTAATGGCCCAATTCACATATCGGCCAAAAATTAATCAAGTCTGTCGATCTTAGAATGGTTGAGATGACGCTCTAGCCAAGCTAGTTGCATCACTTTTAGAGCCCAAATAGAATGACCTGATTATCCATAGGGCACATCGAAGAGTCATTGATCATGTCAGTATTGGTGGCGATGACTGCCTGTAGGTATCCATCTTACCACCGATGCCTCCACGTCAGGACCCCCTGGTCCCCCAGATGTAGTGATTGAATTGACTCGTGACTAGAGAACCTCATTTGTCGAGTACCTCCAAAATGGTAATATCCCTGTAGATTGGGCCGAGTACGAGTGAATCTGATGCCGCACACTATAGTTTACCCTCCATGATGGTCCTAGTCGTGAGCAGATCCTTTACAAGTGTGAGTTTTATGGGGTTCTCCATCATTTCATTCAATGAGTCGATATTTCTCAAGTCATGCAGGAGGTTTATTCCATTTCTTGTGGGGCTCATCAGACCATGCCAAAACTATCTCACCAAATCTAGAGAATGGGGTACTTTTGGCCCTATATGATCCATGAATGCATAGAGTTCTCCAATAGCTTCCTTGCATTCCAAACTCATGCTAACCTCATGCATCGGCCGCCAGAGCCTCTCCAATACATCATGTACTCTTGCCCATTTTTGGTGTGGGGGCTCGATTTCATGGGACCAAATCCACCGATGACAGATCGCCAGTGCATATTTATCTTGACTACTATATATTTCCTCACCATGTGGGTAGAGTCAGTTCCACTCAAGGATGTTACGACCCATTACATCGTTGACTTTGTGAGCTCCAACATCACCTACCAATTTAGAGTACCTCATGACATCCTCACTGATAACATCATGATCTTCTAAGAAGCTGCGCTGAAGAGGTTATATGGTAAGTACAATATCCATTCTAACCATACCTCCCACTATCATGTGCAAGAAAATGGAAGGATCAAGGATTTCAACAAAAAAACTCTAAAATTATGAAAATGTTTTTTTCCAGAATAAGAAGAGTTTGCTGAAAAAGAGCTCCAATGCCCTCTGGGCATACCAGATGACGACTCATAATTCCACCCAAGTGACTCCATATTCCCTGGTGTATGGAACAGTGGACATCATTCCCATAAAGATTTAATTTCCCACATTTCACACAACTTCATATGATAAGAAGGTGTTAGATAAACTGGAAAAAATCATTCTGGATGAGTTAGATGCACTCGACGAGAATAGTATTGTTGCCCTATACAACTTGGAAAAGAATCAGAAAAAGAAAGCCAGAGCATTCAAAAAATTGTGCACCTTTGTTCCTTCTTGCAAGGCGACTTGGTATTGTCCTTGAAGACACCAATGATACCCGGTATGAAACCACCCATGTTGGAGCCCAAATGGGAAGGACCATACATCGTTTAAAAGGATTACTCCAATGGATCATACTCCTTGGTTACCATGGATAGTGATCATATATCTCCTCCCCCCAATTCCTCCATAAATACTTTGCCTAAGACGTATAGTCCATCATGACCTTAAACTGTACGTTCCTACACAACCTCAAATTGCTGGTCCCGCATGACCCGAAGCAACATTAAGGTCCTCCATTACCTTAAACTACCCAGTCCTACATGACATTAAAATGAGTTTCGTCCTGCAAGACATTAAACTTCATTCCTAAAAATACATATGTAATGATTCCAATCTTCATGGGATGCATAGGAATGCTCAAATACTTCGTCTAGAGTCCATCCCCAACATCCTCTTTGACTATCCCCTTCTGGGCATAGTTCTTTTTGAGGATCCCACATGGCATCGCATTGGCATCATTGGCCCCAATCATGTTAGGGTTTATATGATTGCCACATGTTCCTCCCTCATTCTTCTAATCCTCACACATCCTTAACACATGATGTTAAACTACATGGCCCTTTTAGAAAAATGTATGGACTGATTCCCATCCTCATTGGATATGTAGGACCTCTTGGACATTTCATCTATAGGCCTAGCCCCAATCTTTGGGAACTCCCATTGGGATGAAACACATGGTGTGGTGCCAGCTATTTCCCTCATTCACATCAAGTACATCATGGTCATACCATGTATACATCTATCCTAAAGATATATAGATCTTCTTCTATCTAGTTTTATTTGAATTGTATGGGCATAATTATGCTCCACACACCCAAATATTTGGTTTCCCATTATCTACCACATCTAAAAGGGCCCCCATAAGATATGGAATCATAACCTAAGGGAATATTATCGTTTCGAGCCATCACCTTCAAGGATTTTAGGCAAAAAATCGATATGAGTCTTTCCTTGCGAATATGGTCAGCGATCGACACTCATTAGTTGTTCCCATTTCAGGTTACACGATATAGATGATGTGTTTTAAATCAGGATAATAGCAATCCTTCATCATTGTCACCACCACCATATATCGCAAACATTAAGTGTAGTGGTTTATTCTTCTCCACTGTCTCTCAAAACCTCGGTATGCCTCATGTAGGAGTGTGATTATAGATGGTGGTCTCATATTTGATTGGGAGATCCTATTTATACTCCTTGTTTCCCTAATCGAGCATTGCTCCCATGGGCGTTGGAGTTATGATAAGTCAATACCCACACGAGTGGCCATATGGCTACAAATGGAAGGGATTCCAAGCCTCAGGTCCTTCTACATTTTCTCCCCCTGTTCCATTTTTTCATTTCGAAATATGTGGTGTGGTATGGACTCACGTCCTCATTTACATCAGCCCATTTTTCCATTCCACACATATCCCCTTGATTCATCCACCCGTTTATCACCCTTCATGTGAGTGCAGTCCCAGCCATGTTTCTCATGCCCCATCATTGGGGTTCCAATAATCTTCTATATCCAAAATGACACCTAAATGGCATCGATACTTGTCCTAAGGGGTCTCCTACAATTATGGGATAACATCCTCAAGGATTGCGAGTGGAAAATTGAAACACATCTCGTGTTCAGAATATGGTCAATGTTCGACGGTTAATTGTTCGACTCGAACTCTAGTCACACAAGGGTGGATACTGTGTTGAAAACTTCTTCAACAGTTTTCCTCTGTCATCATTATTGCTTGGTGGTATTCCAAAGGCATGATGATTCAGCTTCTCTGTCCTGGGCATATGACATTAACCTAGGCACCTGTGGCCCGAGCACTATGCCCTTAAATGAAATTCTCCTCATCTTCATTGCAAGACGTTAAACTAAAAGATGGTTGTGCCATTATGTTTGTGGACCAGCCTCAAGTCCCTCGGCCTTTTTGGGCACCTAAACCATGTTCCTACATTGAATTTTATGGTGTGTTAAGGGATTATGTCCTCATTCACATCGGGTTACTCGTCGTGTCGTACATGTACCTCGATGGGGAATCTCACCCCTATCTATTTCCTTGCAACATGATGATAACCTTCACATCATCTTAATCAGAACAATGTATATCTTTTTTCGCATCATCATGGGATACATAGGAATGCTAGAATGTCTAGTCTTCGCGTCCAGCCCCATCTCCATGAAACCACCTTATCATTTTGGCACCTTGACCTATGTTCATCCAGGATAGGGCTATACGGTGTGGTGTGGATTCGTTATGATCTCATTAACATTGTATTTATAAAAACCAGGCCACATACCTCTCTCTCCTGAGAGGTCTTAGCTCATCACATTGAGTTGGACTCTCTTAATTTGGGTCCCTCGATCCTCTTCGGTGGTTCACCAATGTGCCCAAGAGTACTGTAGTTCAGAACCTAGAGTGTCTGATTCTACCTTGACATTCTTTAACCTATTTTGTAGGATTCGTGTTCCCCTTAATTTGGGATTCCATTATATTTCACATCCAAAGGGACCCCCAAATGGCAAGGATTATAGGCCTAAGGGATCTCCTACCATTACGGTCCAACGTCCTCGAGGGTTTCAAATAACAAATCGATACAAGTCCCGCATTGCAAATGTGGTCAGCGATCGACGCTCATTTGTTGTTCCCATTTCATGTAACTTCATATGGATGATGTGTTTCAAACACAATCAATAGTTATACGCCATCATCACACCAACCCCTTCATGCCTTGAATGTTGGTTACATGATTCACATTATTTTCCACCCAATCATGTCCAAGAAGAATTTTGACACTCCTGGAACTATCCCTCAACACGCATTTGCACGTTAGGAGAAAAAATCTGGATTAAGGCATCATTCGGTTATCTGCAACGACTTCCAATTGGCATACATTCTTGGTATTGCAAAAAACTCTTCCACCCTTTTTTACTGAAACGAGTTTGAATCACGTGGGCTTAGGAATTGGATTGAGGTATGCACCTACTTGGAAGAATATTACTTCTCCATTTTCCAATCTATAAGACATTAAACTAATATCTCTGTTAGAACTACATACAGCTTGATTCCCATTCCCATGGGATACATAGGAATTCACAAACATCTTGCCTTTGGGTCCAGCTTGAGTTCCACTGACATATCACTTCTGTCCTACCTTTTGGGTCCTAACTCTTATAGGATCTCGTGATGTGGCATGTGCGGGCTTACGACTTCATTCAAGTCGTGTTTACAATTGCTACATCGCATACTTCCCTTCAATGAGCTAGTCCTTACTACCTCATACCGCATATTTTCTAAAAATTTACGGCCCCCTCGAACCATGTTTTATCTTTTGGAATTGCACACAGTCTGATGTGGACCTCATCATTATTCACAACAGGTATGCTTTATCACATTTTTTCCATTCCTTTTTGAACCTTATCTTTTTTGTATATGTCTGATCCATATGGCATTAAACTATGCTAGCAGGTCCCACATGACTTTACACTACTGTGTCTATACTGCACGACATTAAAATGCATGGTTGGTACCATAACATGACCCAAAAATGTGACACCGTCATCCTAGCTGCATGAAAAAAACGGCACTACATCTTGGTGTCCTCATTCAAGGGGGACTTCATGTTCGGTATCGGTCACACACCATACCATATGTCAATGCATGCACATGGATTGATTCTTGTGGTGATGCTTGTAAATTCTATCCAAGGACTGTATCTTCACAAAAACACACATTAATTCATTATAAAGGACAAACAAGATAAAAAATGACACTTCTTTTGGTGAAAGGGGTAGACTGGAACAACCATGTTATCTCTGGAATTGGTATAGTATTGTTCCATCCCTAGAACAATGTGTGGCTTGATTCTCATTCTCAAGGGATGTGTAGGAATGCCTGTGAAATTTTCCTCAGTCCCAGCCAAGCATTTTTTCGGTCTCTCAACCTAATACCTCCCCAAGAAACATATAGTGATCGAGATTCCAGATCCTCATTCACTGAGTGTCTCCCGCATTCCCTAACATCTCCATGGTCTAAGAACTAAGACCATAAACTAAGATCTCTCTCTACATCTGTGACATAGGACATTAAACCGCATGACATCTTCCAGAACTACATTTGTCTTGATACCCATTTCCATGGGATAGATAGGACCCCCCTGACAATGTTTTCAGGTCCAGCCTTGTTTCGTGGAGACAACCTTATCTTATCAGCCCACTGGTTTATGTTTTCTATATGGGAGGGTATGTGGTGTGGTGTGGTCTTATCTACTCATTCATGTTAGGTTTATAACAACCACTCCACATATCCCTTTCTCATGAGAGCTCATTGTCTCCATTTTCTATACTCATCTT
This sequence comes from Viscum album, assembly GCA_963277665.1. Lineage (NCBI taxonomy): Eukaryota > Viridiplantae > Streptophyta > Magnoliopsida > Santalales > Viscaceae > Viscum > Viscum album. The sequence continues at coordinate 139,019,230 of OY728139.1, forward strand.
TTCAAGATGGATTCTCTTAATCTGATCCCATCGACCCTCTTTTTCAGTTCAACAATGTGCCCCAAAGCACTCTGGTTCAACACCTAAGGTGTTAAATCCTACATGGACAAGTTATCACCCATCCTAGGGCTTCATGTTCCCATATATTTGGGTTACCATTATCATTCAAATCGAAAAGGTCCCCCAAATGGTATGGATGCTCAGCCTAAGGGCTCTCCTATCATCTTCATCCAATGTCCTTGAATGTCTCGATTGGAAAATTGACACAAGTCCCATGTTTCGAATATGGTAAGTGGTCGACACTCATTTGTTTTTTTCATTCCAGGTCACACGATATGGATGTTGTGTTTCAAAATTGTTCAATAGTTATCTTCCATTGTTACACCAACCCCATCAATCATTAAGTATTTGTTGCGGGATACACAACATTTTCCACTCCATCACATCCAAGTGGAATTTCAAAACTCTTGGTACTATCCCTCAGGGTGCATATTCACGTTAGGAGGACAAAGCCATGGTAAAGTGTCATTCGGGGCTCCACATTGATTTTCCTTCGAGGGTATTCCACATATTGCAAATAACTTATCCACCTTTGTTTCCCACATCGAGCATAGATCTCGTGAGCTTAGGGATTTTGATGAGGTTATCTCCTATTGGGAAGAGTCTCGCATATCCATGGTCTGAGATCTATGACCTTAAACTAAGATCACTCTCTATATACTCAACCCGCATGACGTTAAACTAGGCCCTCAGAACTATGTAGGGATCCATTCCCATCATCATGGGGTACGTATGAATGCTTGAGCACTTTTTCGTGGGCACAACCTAACTTTATATTTTGGTCCCATGAACTGAATACCTTTTTTCGGGGGTAACTGGTATTGTGTAGACTTTTTATGTCCTCATTCATGTCGGTTTTACAGCTACTACACCACATACTCCCCTCTTGGGATCATCCCTTTCACTCTTCTTCCTATCGCATGACGTTAAACTGCATGAGCACACTTGTCCTCAAAGCATGATATTAAACTGTTGTTATGCCCTGAAGAAGTTCATGGTTCCCTATGTTAATCATGGGATGCATCAGTTTCCTCTCTAGGAAGGGTTCTCCCTAACAATATTGGTCTCTTACCACGTCGTGCATCTACAACTGCATATGGATTGATTATAATTTTTATGGGATACATAGGGATGCCCATGCATTTATACTTGGGGCCATCCACATGGTTATTAACCCTTCTGCACCTCATCCCTGATCATTGTCTAGGAAGTCTGACCTTTAAGATTTGTTCATTGTCCTCACTGTATGACATAAATCTACATTTCATTCCAGGCCCTTGCCGTAGAGTTCATGTTAAAAAGTAGGTAAGATCCCTAATTAGACCCATGCACCCACTTAATGTTCCTTCACTACGGTGGAAAAATTTCAAGAGTGTTGGACTCTATTCGAACAACCCATCATGCCACACACCACTCTTTGAGTGCTGCTTATTTTGACCCTCATCCACTTTCACATCTAAAAAACCCTTATAGTATGGATGATCGGCCTCTAGCTCGCCTACAGTCCTAAGGAAACATTCTGGACGACTAATGGATGACATTTCGAGTCAAGCCCCATGTTTCAAACATGGTCAGTGGTCACCCATCATTTTTTATCCCCATTTTAGGCTAAGACAAATAGAATGATGTGTTTTGAACATGGTCAATAGTTATTCTTCATTGTAACGCCATCCCTACAGTGTTCCAAATTTTGGATATCATGATTCAAGTCTTCAACTCCACTATGTTCGGATTAATTCCAACACCCCTTGTGTTACCCTGCTCATGCACTAGCATTCATTGGGAAAGTGACGAATAGACTATTCTAAGAGCCTCATCCTCCAGTCCGGCCTCTCCCTTTCTTCTCAGAAATCTTGATTGGTTGTTCAATCCTCAGATGCTTGGATCTTGGTTTGCACTATTATATTTGGGTGGAATGATAAGGTGGCCATCCCTTGTTTTTCATATCAGGCTTGACCCATGAGAGCATAGGGACTGATCACTAGATGATCCATGAATATAAAAAAATGGGAGAAACCAAATGAATAATAGAACTCATGAATACATCTGGAATAATATTCTCAAAGTGTTAAATTGTGTTCAAAAGTTGGTGGCATCACATTACCCAATGATCAAACCCTCCCATGGATTGCTTGACCTCGTCAAAAGAACGTTGTCGCTCCATTACCCTTGGGCTTGTGTAATCCAAGATCTGATGCCTCCTATTCAGTTCATGATACTCCTTGACAACAATGGGGCATAGTTCATTTTCCACAACATGGGCCTGCTCCTCATCACTCCAAATAATAGCCATCCTTATGGAGGATTGTTTCATCTTTACTTAGGACTCTACCAACTGGCCCTTCAGCCATGATATAATCTCTTACTGCGCGTTGAGGAGAGTAGATTTTTCATCTACATAGGCCTGCAGCTGCTGAATCTCATTTTCATCCTCATTGATCTTTTTGATGTTCACTGCTTTTCACTACTTCAAACACATTCCAATTCCATGGTAATACTCATGATTTTTCTTCATCATGAGATCTAGGATGAGCATGTGTGGACGCTAGGCATCTACTCACCCAACACACAGTTCGTGAATTCATGAACAAAGTCTCTTAATCTGGTCTATCCATTGTGAATAAAGGGTTTCATCGATAAAGAGAAGGATCATCTTCCATGAATTGCGATGGACTATCTTTCTATCCTCTTCATCAGAAGCTGTTTCGCCCCAGTTAGTGGGGTTGTCAGGCTCGTACAAAGGGAACACCACAAAAAAACTCTTTAGTAGGGTCTAGATTTGGTGTCTGATCAGGTATGGTTGGACTTAGGCTGTCTGAAGGGTATTTATCATTATATCCAACTTCAATAATCTAAGGTACAACCCAACCAATGGTCCCACCAGTGATATGGTCCACCGCAGCATGGTCGGTCTGGATATCTGCCTCCACAATCACTAGAGTTCCCCAAGGAAAGGCTCCACCATGAGTACCAATAATCCTCTCCAAGGCATCCCACACCATTTGAAGAACAATGCATAGAATAAGTGAACAGATTCCGTTATCCTGGAGAATGAGTTGAAGTCATGAATTGTGTGAAGGAGACTTATAGAGGTCGAAATCTCAGTCTCAATCCAGGTCTGTTGCTGTGGGAACCCTAGGACGTGGACCTTCGTATATTATACAGAAGTTTAAAAACACTAGGGAGCCATCTCAGATGTCCTGGACCAGCCGGACACACTAATCATTGTAGCCACTGGTGTGGATCCAGAAGGCCCTGCATCTTCAACCACTGAGGGATGAAAATGGGTTTTGTGAATGAGTCTCTCTTGCACAGTTCAAGCATTACTGATGGGTCCAAAATAATAAGGAAGAAAAACATGAGGATGTGTCTTGAGATTTTACTTCAAGGGCCTATACAAATACTTCATGAACTGGGTCTTGATCACCAACTTCACCCTCCTCCAATGGACCCCCTCTACCGGAGTCCTCCCCCCAGGAGGGATCGTCTGATTCTTCCAGTAGAGGGAAGTGCTGCCACATTTCAGAAGCTGACAACTACATAGGGGATGTTCGATCCAACAAAACCTTCACCTGGTTTATAATTAAACACCGGGTACTCTGGGATTGCACAAAGCCTTCCTGGTCTGCCCGGAATTACTCTTCATCTGCCTAGGACACTGAAAAGATGGCCTGGATATGGCTTATCCCTATAAAATCCATCCTAAGACTGTTCAGGTGTTGCCACATCTCGGATGGGATGAGGAATTTATTTTTCACTACACATGTGTCCCAGGCCTCTGGAAAGAAATCATTCTCTAGTATGTATATGTGTTGTAGCCGCTTCTCTGGAGCCTGAGTGAATATTCTATGAAATACTCTCGGTGGCCTCCCCTTTAAATAACTCTACTCTTATAGGACCACCGGTTCGGTTGATATTACTAGATTTGCTGCCACTACCTCCCCCTCAACTGGTGTAGGCATCGTCACCCTAGTATCCCCACCACAGTGGGATGTACTTGTCACCTTCCGGCCCCGGCCTCGAGGTTGGGGAGGCACACCATCACTGACCCGAACAGTTGGCCCCTTCTGCATTTTCCTGGGGTAGGACTCCTCCCAGCTTTTGGTGTACATTATATCCAACCTGAAGATGGTGGTGGATAGAGGTAGCTCATTCCAAATATTCATGACTTCTCTTATGAACGTGATCCACATATGGCTCATCACACACAGATGTTCCTCATGGAGCACCCTTGAATAGTCCTATGGGGTCAGTCGCTTCATACACTGAAATTTCCCAGTGAATAGGTGTAGGGAGTAGGACTTGCAGAGGGGATCATGGTCCACTCTAGCCACCAGGACATCACCTCATAAGGCCAGAAGATAGAACTGGTGCTCTAATATTCCATGTCCATCATTAGTTAAAGCACAGGTTAGCAGCATGAACAGAAGAAAGTTGATCTCCTCTACATTCCAGACACGGTTTAGTACCTCCTACATGGTCACCTTGGAATGAAAGCTCCTTGTGGCGTTCAGGATGGATGTGCAGAAGTTTGATTCTAGAGGGGAGATGGGGTTTTGATATTCATAGACCTCCATGAGGTGCGCCGCTGTCCACCCATACAGGATGTGGAATGGCCCGCATATCCTCTATGGCCTCTTCCCCTCACTGATATGACACAATATCTTGTATATCTTGACAAGAATTGGGATTCTGTGGTTTCACAGCCCTCTGTCGCCAACATGGATGCCATGATAAATTTTCTTGGTCAAACACCCATGTTCATATCCCTTACCAGGAGGATCCACCTGTAGATGAGAGCTGCAATGAATGCGGCCAGCGTGACTACTGGTTATTGGTCGATATTGATGCCGGAGCCCCATGTTTTCCACTGGCTATCCTCCAAGAGCCAACAGTATGAGTTCTCTTAGCCTTTTTTATCCCCCTTAGAAAAGTTCAAGGCCTCACCAAAAACTACCTGACTTATGGGAAGTTCAAGAACTGCTTGAACCACCGACTGAAGTGGACGTCAGACATTGCTTCTTTCTCCTCTCCCAGCACTATCTCCGTCAATGCCATTTCCAGTGGAGAAATTTTCTCCAGAACCTCCCATGCACCCATAATGGGGAGAAATTCATCATACATATCCCCGAGTATCGGGACCCTTGAGATCAGATGCACATCCCATAAACTGATTCCAACCTCCCTGTGGTGTAATAGGATGGTATTGGTCCTTGATGACTGCCTTATCAACAACTACGACATCAACTACCTCGATTTACAGATATGGAATTGGGAGTCCCAAGTCGCCTCATACAGGTCCACTCTCCTCAGCTCTACACCAAACTCTTCAAATGATGCACCTACCCAGTAGGCATCCTTGGGTCCCTCAGGGATGCCTTCAAGATCATCTGACATAGAGGGGGAATGTCTACGGCTACAATTCCTTCACATAAACATTGTTCAGATGATTGTACATACAATCCACAGTAACAGGCATGAAACCCTCTCAGACATGGCTGTCACCTACCCTCAACCACAGGCACTGGCACGACATGCTCTTGAACTAGTAATTCCGATCATCGATACTTGCTTCCCAGATAAAGATGTCATCCCTCTTCCCAAATCCATAGAAATTAAGCCTCTTAAACAAAAGATAGTTCCTTTGGCTTTCTGATAGTAACTCCACCAATGAATCAATGTCAGAGTGCCTCCATATCAACTTCCCTAGACCCAAGCTATTTTATATCTCCACCCTTTGTGCATCATTCATAAGGACCCACATGTAACCCTCTTAGTGAGAAAATCCTTTTTAATGATTCAAACACTTATCGTTATGGTTCGTGAAGCCCTTTCGTGGAGCTCATTCATAGTGCTCATTTGTGGACACCATTTGCGGATCTCGATCTCAGCAACATAATCTTGTAGCCTTGCACTGACCTTCAAATGCAAGCCAAAGAGTGAACCATCGCTGAGTCAAAGACTAGCGGTGCGCCAAGAAGTAGAAGGCCTGATTCGAGGGGATTAAATGTGGAGTATGCAAAGCTTCATGAATCAAGAGCACTAAATTGAAAAAACACAGAGAAGATAATGAACAAAAGGGAGGTCAGATCCCCTTTTAAAAAGCAAGGACCACTGGCACATTGTGGTTGTCCATCAATGGAAATCTTCATAGTGTGCTTGGTCTACCTGTCACCTCTCTGCTTCGTGAGCCTCCTCTGTGAGTCTGCTTCGCGATGGAATGAGGGATTTTAGAAATTGACCCTCAGACTCTGAACCTTGATTTATCCTCATCTCCAAGTCTGAGGGGGGGGGGGGGAATTCTTGGTTCCAAAATATTTTAATAAGAAAAAAAACAAGAAACCCTTATGTTCTACCTCGCGAAGCTCATTTTTAGAGCCCCACAACACCACGACTAGAATAAAGCTCCTCCTTCGTGAAGCCTCCATAGAGCGAGGAGGTGGGATGCTCTATGAACCAATGTAACGTTTACAAACCCACTAAAAATCCAAGAGGTGGGATGATCTGTGAACCCCTATCATGTTCGGGAACTCATCGAGGAGAAATATCCTCTGTGAACCCTTGTGACGTTCATTAACCCACCGCGGAGCTAGGAGGTGAGATGCTCTATGAACCCCTCTGATGTTTGGGAACCTACACATGAGACTTAGCCCGGTTGGTAAGGACTCCATAAGTGCATCCAAGAGATGAAGGATCAAATCCAGACGGAGGCAGAATTTCTAGGTATTGTAGCTGTGTTGTAGCGATACTGTAGCAGTACTGTAGCGGGAACTGCGCAGCACTGTAGCTGGTATTGTAGCTGGAACTGTCGCAGGCACTGTTTGGCACTGTAACAGCTGGGAATATGCCCCCATTTGGGCCTTCGGGTCACCGGTTTGGTCCCTGAGTCCTGTAAGGCCTTTGGGCCACCCACTCCTTTGTGTCAGTAAGGCATTTTGGTCACCTCAAGGTCTTCAAGACACATTAAGTGCAAGTGAAAACCAGAAAACTAACAAGGAACAAGCTCTACAAGGAATATGAGAAAGGATCCTTCACCACATAAGATGCTAAACAGATTGCAAGAATGAGAGGGTATGGCACCTGCCATCGGGACATGCCTGTGCATGCACGAGAATGCCTATCTGAATAGATATGCGAAGGTGGAGAGATGATTTCACGATGAAGATGATGGGGAGGAGCAGTTTTAAGTAGTTAGTCTGGGTTGTATGTAAAGTTTGAAGCCTACAACAAATGAATTCCTCTAAGGCCTACGATCCATGTAATATTTATCTCTACAGTCCTTGTAAGGGTCCCAACTAACCCCTTGAATGGTGGATTATCAAAATCAATAAAAAATGAAGGCCTTCGGGAAAGTGGAGTGATGTTCGGGAACCCTCCTTTGAGTGAGATCCATCTTCGTGCCAATCGAGATCTTATTTACGGCGCCACTTGCCTATAAATATTGGGCCCCCCTTGAGCCTAAAGGATAGATCCTCTGACATTTCACCTTCTGAGCTCCCATATCACGAATCAATTTCTCCTCAGTGAACAATGAGCTTTTCAAGATACTTTTTCATCATGAAGTACCATTCCCTTGGCATGAATTCTCCCCTCATCAAATAAGGATTCCCTTCTTGATTCCCACAGGCCTCTATGAAGGAAAGATATCTTAAAAGGGACATGGGTCTTCACGGAGCAATTTTTCTTCGTGAAGTACCATTCATGCACATGTGTCCTGCATACTAAGGTGGGGTCACTGTGCTTAACGAAGCACATTTCTTCACACTTCTATGCATCGTAAGGGGGCCTTTTTTTGAACAAGTGCTCTGCGAATGCCATTACACTTATCCAATCACCATTCATATGCACTTATTCCCTATGCCTAAGAATTTCTACTTCAATTCGCAAATCCCACCGCTTCGCGAAGCCCCTCCACTATAGAGAGCACCAGAGATTCAAAAAGCATCTACCTATGAACCCATCGACTCAACAACTCCTTTTTCCATGCGGCCCTTCAGGTTTTCACGATGTAATTTCAAATTCCCTTGGGCGGTGCTTCCCATTGTGTTTCTTCTCCACATGCTTCTTTACAAAGTCACTCTAACGCCTATTACTTCTTTGAATATCCATGATAATGTGGGCACCTCAAATGATCACTCCATAACACCCCCTCACCAAGGAATTTCTGATGCCTTCTCTTCCCCAAGGGGTTGGAGGTATCAGTTATGTAAGTCCTAGGGGTGCGGAGTGAACCCACCTCCTCCAAGATACAAGATGTTAAACTTCGAAGAGCCATCGTCCTTATCACATGATGTTAAATTGTGGCCTCGCCCCGTGCATTACACGCGAGGTGATCCATCTCAGACATTCTCTATTACTGCTAGTCTCCATGGGAGTGAGTTCATTCCTCACATGGAATGATATCCTCTTTATCGCAGTGGTGTCTATCTATGGGGATAGAGAAACCACCTCAGTGTAAGCCCTTAACATTTCTTACAAGAGGTAGTACCACTACTCCTCCTCTCTTCCTCGGTTCAAAATCCCTCTCTCATTTGGGCTTTGTTACCACTTGGGCCTCGAACCTAGAGTATGTCCAAATATCCATCCCCCCTAGGCCGCAGACAACGTGTAAGACCCTCTTTCCTCTTTGGGCTGCTAAATAGGTGTAAACCCCACCACACTTCCCTCAGACACACATTTCACGATGTGATTGATAGGTCTTTGATACCTCTCAATTCTCACACCATGCATGAATCATGTGGGATTAGAGTGAGAATCGACCATGACATCATCTCTTGGCCACCTAGAGTGAAAGTCTCGCACCTATCCTACACTATGTGGACTTTGATCCTTGCTAAGGCAAGGTACATAACAAGACTTCAAGAGGTTAATGCCCTACACCCATTGGTCATGACCATCTTCATGCCAGCTCACCACACACCTCTCCCAAACTATGTGTACTTTGATCCATGTTAAGGCAATGTACGTAGGATGCCTCTTTGAGGTTAAAGACCAATACCCATTGTTACCGACCATCTTCCCATCTGTTCACCAAACACCCATATGAACAACAAGTTCGTTGATCCTTTCCAAGTCATGGTACGTAGGAAGCCTCCTAGAGGTTAAATCCCACAAACCATTAGTTCTGAAAACCCTTCATGTCGGTTTCCACTCCAACTGAACAAAGTGGTCTTTGATCATTGCCAAGGTATGGTACGTAGTAAGCCTCTCTGAGTTTCATGTCCAACAACCATTGGCTCCAACCGGATCCATGTCAAACCACCTTTGCCCTACATGACATTAAACTGCATGCCCCCTTTTCATCATTGTTGACATTAAACTGCATCCACAATCACAAACTATGTGGGATTTGATCATAGTCGCCTAGATAGGATACGTAGTAAGCCTCTATGAGGTTCAACCCAATCCAGTAGTAGGCCGTTGTGACCCCCATCCATCGGTAATCCATTGCAACCCCATCCAATGGTAAATACATTGCAACCCCCATCTAGCAGTAAGCAGTTTCCACCCCATTTAGTTGTAATCCGTTTCCACCCCTATCCAGCAGTAATCGTTGTGACCTTCACCCAACGGTAAGCCATTGTTAGCCCCATTCGATGATAAGATGTTGAAGTCCCCAATCAACGGTAATTCATCCTTAGATGAACTACGTAGTATTTGATTCCATATTAAGAGTATATATAGTATTCCTCACTGGGGTTCATTCCCATAACTCGTGTATCCTTCTAATCTCTCCCTCGAGCCCTTCTATTTCGGGAAGGTCATGACCCAACATGGAGGTTCTATATTATCCAGATCCCATCCATGTTTCCATTCTCACAGGTCACATCCTCAGGTGTTCCATCATCCGTAACTATGTGGTCTTTGATTCGTGTCCACAGGGATATGTAGGAGGTCTCTTTAAGGCTTTATACCAACATCACTATCACCGTCGAGTCGAATCCATCTCATTCTCAATCCCCCCCACTTAACCATCCATTATCCATCCTAATTCTAACTAGTCTGCCACATCCCGGTGGGATCATGCCACCTCATTTCCCATTCCCTTTAATAAAAATCGGGTAGCTAACCAAGTGTCAGCCCCAACATCAGTGTTCCCTCTAAGGTTTTCACCCATCTCATCCACTCTAGTCAGTGTTCTGATCAGTCTGATCCATCTCTTATAGACGTTAAACCCACATCCTACCATGTGTAAATCAAATGAAGTTGAGAAAAACCTTAGATAAATTCATACGGAATATAATTCCATATATTTTAAGTGGGATTTAAGGGACATATGCACCCTTGAGATCACCTATAATAAAGGGATGAAACCCAGATGTGCTAGTGGTCCAGCATCCAGACACACCCGTCATGTCCAATGTCACTACTCCCCGGACCGAAGGTTGCTGCCCAGAATAGACCCCTTGGAATATTTGGGCATAATCAGTGTAATTAACCAATGTCCATGAAGAAATGGCACTGGGAATATTTTTGTGAACAATGTCTTAGTCTATAAGGGAGACCGGGCTAGGTGAAGAGTTTCGAGGAGGAATCCATGGAAGGAGGAACCGAAATCCCATCATCCTAGTTCGATGAAGGAGAAAATGTTCTTGACCAAGGAAAAAATGTCTTCCACCTTTGAAAAATGAGAATGTGGGGAAATAGTTGCACGCCCTCCACAGATGGATGTGCACATCCCAACAAAAGTATCAGAAACAACCACTTTAGATGGAACATGGATAAAAAGATAGTACACACTAACTAATAATTGATTGAAACTTATCCAGTAGGGTATGATTCCAACTCTAAAACACACCATTCAACTATTATATTCTATGAGGAGTGAATTATAGATCAATTCTACAATCACTCAAATGATTAGTGAATTCGTAGATTCTTTATAAACCACCCTGATCTAGTGGGTGAATCTTATTATCTTTTCCTCCTTGATTATATAATTATGTCTAAACCAATTTAATATTTAAAAGTATCTTATACTTTTTTCCAACAAAAAACACATAAATATACATCATAATGTTATCATTATTGGTTAAACATTACATAAATCCACCAACTATGTGTGTACTCATTAGTCCACCAAAATCACTTTGTATAATAGAAGACAACCCGATTTTCCTTTTACATTTTCCCATAATGTTTTTTGTACATTTTATTATTAAACAAGTTTTAGAATTCTTAATGAATTAATAATAAAATTGTGGATACCAAATCTATTCAAACATAAGTATTACATCATCCATATTAATGATAATTATATATCATAATGACCCATGGATAAACTAAAAACGTTTAGGTTCATAAGAGACATTGATACGTAAACAAACGATCAAAATCATCTACCACTAAGTTCTTTACAACATTCAACATTCATATACACATCATAATTAAAACCTATCTTTATATCATTAGAAAAATGAATCATAATAAAGGGTGAAATCAGATTCTTAGCAACTTTAAATAATTTAGATATCAATCATTGATCAGTTTTAAATATATAAGGAGAATATGGTTATGTAGAACTAAGATAATGTAAAATCATATGTAAATAATGAATAAGAAATTTTCAATTTTATTAATATTTTTGAAATAAATGTTAATTTTACTTTAAAGGGAATTCCATGTTTGATAGAGTATCTGATATGAAATAATGGGTTTTTTGAAATCTTACATTGCACACAATGTTGTGTCATACTGAATAATAATAATATATAATTATTTTAAATGGTAGTTAATGCCTAGCCATTAGAATAGAGGGAATAAATAGAACTTACTACAATATGTTTATACATTTTTGTTGAATGTTTTTACATTTATCCAATAAAATTTAGAGGCCTAAAATGTGATTGAATTTAATTTTATGCATAAATACTCAAATATTTTTTAAAATGTTGATTTACTGACTTTTGATGGTGAACCCTATTTAAATATAGTTTTGGTCCATTCTATATGTTCTATTTGAAAAAATATAATTCTCCATTAGTATTGGGATATAAATATATATTTTGGGTAATGTTTTGGTATTTTTGTTATAATATTCATTTATTTAATGAAAAGTTAAACATATTGTATTTTAATTAAAAACTACCACTTAATATAATTAATTTATATTGTTAGATTATCTTTTTAATTGGTTTTAAAGAATAATTATATTGTATTTTTTACATTTGATCCAATTTTGGTCATTGTATGCAATTTCACTTTGAATCTGAACAGAAAAAAGTGTCAATCTTTCTATAGTTATTAATTTCATAAAAACATGCTATTTCTTTTGACATCAAGAATTAATTTTAAATTAATTCATTCAACTTAACTGTTATGAATTTGGTGGAATAGACATAATTTTTGAATTCAGAATATCAAATATAACTTGGGCTTATTTTTTTGATACTTTTCTGAAAAACTACAATTTTTTATGAATAGTGAAAACACTGAGTAGTAGTTAAAAAAAGATTTTTTTATTAAAATAAAAAGTTTCCACGTCTGTGAATTGAATTTCGAAATTCCTACATACATGGTTTTTATTATTAAGTAAAATGTGGTTTAATAAGATGAAATTTATTTTGGTGAATAGTATTTTTTGACTTTTATTTACTGCAGTTAAAGGTAAATAGGGTAATTCAAGGTAAAAAATATATTATAATAATATAAAATTACATTAACACTTGTAATAACCTTATAAGATGAGTAATGTCCAACCAATACAATCCTTAGGTGAGACCTCTGGCCTTTGAAAGATACTTGGCTAAGATAATGGCACTTTATATTAATTAATTTAATGTAAAGACAAAAATGACATAAACATATAACCTTTAGTAAATCCATTTTTACATGGGGTTATATAAGATATTATCTTGACTATAAATATTCATTATAAAGATAAAATGATTTCCTACTTCATCTTTTTTTACAAATTGTAGACATCAAAGACATACAATTATTTAGGAGAAAATAGTGATGCAGTGTTTACCTCATTAATGAATGATTTAAATAAATAAGATTATAAAGATTAAGACAATATCCAAAACCATTCCATTTCTTATTGGATGATTTTATTTCAAGCATGAGTCATCTTATCTTTGACTATAATGTGTTTTTGACCCTTATAAATCGATAATCATTATATTATAAAATAATATTTTCAAACATTCATAAAGAGCCCTTCTTCCCACTTATAAAAAGCCCTCACCTATAACCCATTACACACACCTCTCAATCCATTTGGATCATCAAAACTCTACCCAATTAAGCTCCCTAAATCCCTATATTACTCCTAAAAGCCTTAACTTAGGCACAAGGAACTTCAAGAAATTCTTTTTTGTTTAAAACCGAAGGGAGTTACTTGATTTAGTGGTAACGTATTCTCTTAAGTTATTTTGTTTTATTTTTATTTCTCCAACCACATAATCACTTTTTATTCCTTTATTTTATAAAAAAAATAGTATCCTCAATATACTAGTTTATTTTTATGAGAAGGATTTGAACTAAAATTAAACACACTTCAATCTAATGGGAAAAGAACATAATGTTTCTATGGACGGTGAACTACTACCTCACGAAACGATGATTGTTCAATATTCTCCTACCACCTCTTATGGTGGACATTAATATGGAACTGAATTTATATGTGATATATATTATATTTATATTGCATCCCTTTCTCTTTATTTTTCATTTATATAATACCTTTCTTGTTTCTATAGTGGGTAACTATGATAATTTCATTTGAGGAAGTGCGGACTACCGCCCCCTCAAAGTGATATGACTTGTTCATTCCATATGTGGAACATATAAAGGATAGAGTTACTAAAATTAAATATATGATATTACACTAGAATTATAATATACATATATATATTTTTCATTTCATTCCATTAATATACGAAATAGAAAAGAAAGTAACATTCATGTGTACGTATGGCTTACTGTCCCCATGAACGATGTATTTCATTTCTTATTTCCAAATTTTATGTAATATTATAAATAAATATATATACTAGATATATTTCATATATATGATATCCAAATCATTAATATAATTACTCAAATAATGGACTTTTTACAACATGTACTGTTTATATTTATAACAACTTCATTTTTAACTCATTTTCTGAACATCGACAAAATATTAGATATGAACTCAAATAATTAAATAATTGTTATAGAAAGGTAACAAGTGATATAAAATGAATAATAAAGTTGAAAAAGTTTCTTAAGCAAGTATAAATTAACTTATGTTTATTATTCTAGAGATTAAAGAATGAACAGGTCAAGTCGGACACAATGTAAGGGACTTCCTCTCAATCTCCTTTCATTAAAGAATCCATTGATTCATGAAAAACACTATTTTATAATGTTTATAAACCCCTTTTAATTTTAATTTCATTCAAAGGGAATCTCTTTACTACTGTGAATTTTACTAAAAGACAAAAGGACAATTTTTAATTTTTTCGGTGACAATGACCTCTCTGCAAATATAATCATTATTTTCCATCCTCTATAAGACATAATGTTTTTAAAATGAAAAAGAAACCCCTTATAATATTTTTTTGGGTGTTTTGGTATTGAAGATGGTTTTTAAAATCTGTTTATTATTTCAATATCTTGAACATATTTATTTTGATTGCAAATTAATTTTTAGTAGTGAAATGTTTATATTTGCAATATTTTATCTGTTAGGATTTTATAATGGTACTTGTACATTTGATAGGTAGTTATGTAATATACCAAAAGAGAGGTGGTGCAATGATAAACCAGGATGGGTGGTAAGAGAATTTAATATCCATCTTGTGAGAAAAAATCTAATGGGGGGAAAAATAAGGTTATTCTATTTAAGTATGTTTATATCCCAAGTTATGTGTAGAATATGACCGTATGGTTATTCCATTTAAGTATGTTTATATCCCAAGTTACCTTTATATGTTATGTGTTCTATCTATGGTTTTTATGGAAATATTTATTTTAAAAACTAGTAAAATTGATCTTTTTTTCAAGGAGGAGTATTTAGTACTTTATAACGGTTATTTGTATTACTTAGTATACCGTATTAATCGTTTACTTATGGTTTTGATAAAATAACATTTTTCCTTCTTTGTGTATCCCTTACTGATATTTTTATTCTCATACCACATTTTTTTGAAATGTTTTTCATAGGACTTAAAGATGAATAGGGTTATATATGGGATCAAGGAAAAGTCATGATGTATAAAATATGGAACTATACATGAATCTTTTTTTCAAGGGTTTTTATTTTATGAAAAAAATTGATACTAAGTAGAACTATCTACATGTAATATTTAAATTTCAATATATATGTTATGACCTAATTCTATAAATCACTAATCAAAAAAAGATCCTCAATGTGAATTATTCATTTAATTCGTGATTATGTAACATTTTATGGTTGGGCCCTTATTGTTGGTATCAGAGGTCGGTTTAGACAGCTTTACGTGATGAAATATTGTTTAATTAATTTATGATATGATTGAAATGATATAGAATTTAAAGATTAACATGTTGATTCACCTAAGAAATTTCTATGTTCAGAATGGTTTTCCATAGAGGAAACAGGGTTACTACGTTGGGAAGGCATACAAAAGAGAATAATCATCTGTATCATCATCGTGAGATGGTCAAAATCAGAAATAAATAATTTTTTTGTAGTGATGGCATAATTTACTCTGGAAATAAATTGTGGTGGTGTCCATGCTTGAGATCATCCAGAACAACCATATAGTAACATTTCAATAATGGATCATTTCATGAGGAAACATCCCCCATCATTTAGAGTATCATCTAACCATGTGCTAGATGAACGATGGATTGATACACTAGAAAATATTTTTAATGTCACGGGGTGTTCATAACATCAATAGGATAGTCTTTATATTTAACATTTTGAAGGTGAAACCAATTAGTTGTGGTCGATAGTGAAGAATATCCAGGATAGTGAATAAATTGATTCTCTTGATTGGGATGAATTCAAAGGTATTATTATTGAGAAATATTTTCCTATGTTTTTTCATCTTAGGATGGAAACAAATTCATGGAATTTAGGAAGTAGGATGACTCAGTGGATTCTTATGAATCAAAATTCACTTGACTAGTAATGTATGATCCAAATTTCATATGAGGCAATGATAGTATGAAAAATTGATTATATTCTATACTGAAGCCATGATATCAAAGAGAAGAATCCTCACTTGAATTCAAATGAAATGAAAAAAATTTCATATTTGCTGAGAAGGTAGAAATGGAGTTATCTGATGATCAGGTGTTCTAAGAGAGTAGGAAATGAATTAGTCTAGTTGGCATGCATAGGGAAGGAATTCAATAATGAATCCTGGAGGTAAGAGAATTTAATATCCATCTTGTGAGAAATTTGGTAAAAAAAATCCTGGAGAATATTTATCAATGACTGGAAGGTTCTTCAGTTCTGGTATGTATTGTGATATTGCTCGTAATTGTAAGGTATACGATCAACCAGGCAATAAAAAATCAATGATAAGATGTTTTAAGTGCAATGAAATTTGCCTTCGTGCAAGTGACTGTTAAAAGAATAACTCCACTAATGGAAAGATACTAGACTAAAAGAGGAAAGGGGTTGGGAAATCCATTGCAACTACTTCAGAAGATGTGGGGGCATTGAGTTAAATAGTGTCAGGTACACTATTTGTTTGTTCAGATTATGCCACCATGTTGTTTGATTCTGGGTCTACACGTCCTTTAATTTCTGAAAAGTTTTCTAGTAAATTGGAAATTCCATCCCAAGATGTGAATCCTGATCTTATGGTAAAACACCTAAATTAAATGTTGAGTCCAAAAATAAATTATAAGAACCTTCATTTCCTTATGTGTGGAAGGAATATACCTAAAAACCTTATTTTTCCCCCATTAGATTTTTCCACATTTTGGGCATGGATTGGCTTTCGTTTTATCATACTATGAATGACTATAGAGATAATGAGGTTTCATTTAAGAAATTTTTTTAGTTTTTGTACAAGAATGAACCCTTACATTTGATAACTTATCATGAAACTAAAAAATAAGTAAAAGATAAAAATGAATATTACCTAGCACATATTGTTGAAAATAAAGGAACTGTTCATATTAATGATGTGACAATGGTAAATAAGTACCTAGATGTTTTTTCTAATGAGTTTCCTCGTATTATACCTGATTGGGAAGTTGAATGCACTTTTGACTTAGTTCTACATGCTAAGCCTATTTCAAAACCCCTTTATTGAATAGCTCATATTGAACTTGTAGAGTTAAATAATTAATTGTAGGAGTTATTTGATAAAGGTTACATTCGACTTAGCACATCACCATGTGGTGCTATGGTCTTATTTGTTAAAAAGAAAGATGTTTCAATGAGACTTTGCATTGATTATAGAGAATTATTAACATCATTATTAAGAACAAGTATCATTTTCTTGATATTGAGGATCTGTTTGATTAGCTCCATGGAGCTCAGTATATTTCAAATATTTACTTGAGGTTGGGGTACCATCCGTTGAATGTAAATGAATCAGACATTTTGATGAGCGTGTTTTGTACTAGATAGGGCCATTATGAATTTGTAGTAATTAATTTTGTGTTAACCAATACACATTCTTTTTTCATTGATCTTACGAATAGAATTTTTCATGAGTTCTTCGATACGATGGTGATTATGTTCATTGATGATATTTTGGTTTATTCTTAAAGTAAAGAGAAATATGAACATCATTTAAGGGTTGTCTTCCAAACCTCAAAATAAAAAAATTATATGGGAAATTCATAATGTGTGAGTTTTGGATACAAAAAATTTCATTCCTTGGTAACATTGTTTCTAAAGAAGGCATAATTGTTGATCCTACTAAAACAACAGTTGTTGATGAATGGCCAAGACCCAGAAATATAACTGATATACATTTTTTTCTTGGTTTAGAAGGTTATTACCAGAGGTTTTTTTAAAACCATTCATAGTTATCTAGCCCCATGACTAAGTTAACTCTAAAAGGTGTTATGTTCATTTGGAAAAAATAATGTGATGATTTTTTAAGAATTGAAAAGGAGATTAGTGAATGCTCCAATTTTGTGACTGCCTTCAAGAAATGGTCAGTTTGTTATCTATAGTGATTATTTGTTGAAAGGACTTGGATGTTTCCTTATGAAAAATGATTGGGTAATTTCTTATTCTTCTCTTAAGTTGAAACCTCATAATTTAAATTACCATACGCCTGATTTGGAATTTTCTGTTGTTGTTTTTACTTTAAAAATATGGAGTTATAATCTGTATGTATTAAAATGTGAAATATATACTTGTCAAAAATGTTTCAGTATATATTCACTAAGAAATAATTAAACATGAGATAGAGGATATGGTTGGAATTAATCAAGGATTATGATTTCACGATCCATTTCCATCTGGAAAAAGAAAATAAAGTGGATGATTATTTGAGTTGAAAAAGTAATTCTTCATTAAACTTGTTACATTTGGTATAAGATCCTTTGATTAAAGACTTGATGAACTTTGTCATAGAAGTTGTTGGTGCAATAAATTCCACTATTTTTTAAGGTGTCAGTGTAATCATCTATATCAGACAGAATTAATAAAGTGCCAAAGGAAGACAGTGAGGTGCAGAAAAAAGTTAGAATTTGTTTATAAGGGTAAGTTACATGAGTTTAATATTGATATTGATTGCATTTTGAGGATTGGGAAGATATTATATGTGCCTTGTGATTCTCAGTTAAGGAATGAGTTGTTATGTGGAACTCATAGTTCCCATTTTTCAATTCAGCCAGGCAATACAAAGAGGTACAAAGATATTTCATAGTATTACTAGTGGAAGAAAATGAAGAGAGATATTTCTGACTTTACTGTGAAGTGTTTGACTTGTCAGCAGGTTAAAGCTGAGCAGCAGTTACCGAAATGGATGCTTAAATCCTTACCAGTGCCAAAGTGAAAATGGTAAAATATATCCTTGGACTTTGTTGTGAGATTACCAAAGACATGTCTTGGTAATAATGCAACCTGGGTTATTGTTGATCGACTAACTAAATCTGGTCATTTCCTTACAATTCAAGATATTTTATCTCTAGATCAACTTTCTTGTTTGTATGTTAAAGATATAGATAAGTTTCATGGAGTTGCTTCTCCATTGTATCTAATTGTGTTCCCAGGTTTACTTCAAACTTTTGGAAAGGCCTTTAGAATTTGTTGGGTACTGTTGATGCTCCTTTCGTCACAGAATCTAAAAATCAGAAAAGGGGAATATCTGAGCTCAAAGTGATTCAAACATTGAAGAAAATATAAAAAATCGACAAAGGCATGAACAAATGATCAAAAGCAACTTCACCGCGCAAGTTATATCACTGTCGCGCAAGTACACTTACGCGACGCCCTTGGTCGCGCAAGTCACTTGCGTGACCTAAGTGATAACCGCCCGGTAACCGCCCAGGGTCTTTTCCTGCCTATAAATAGACCCTGTGAGCCCCCCATTCGAGAGGATCTTTTTCCAGAAACTCGGATTGAAGCTCCCGATGCCCAAGTCTCTTCTCAAAGCTTCCGGAACACTTCTAAGGTAATTTCTTACCTAGAACGGAAGATCTAAAGAGAGGGAGGAAGGCCTAAGTGTTGAAACTCATCAACACATGCGCACCTGAGTGGCCATCCATTAAGGGAAGTGGTCCCACTTGCGCGTCGCCTTATTCCTTCAATAGAACTTGCGCGTCCCTTTTTTGGAAGAACCTGAAGAGAATTCTAAAGGCTTTAATAAAGAGTCTCTCAAGTATTTCAATGTTGGTTGACCATCGCACAAGTACATCACATGTCGCGTAGGTATACCTGCGCGACCAATACTTGCGCGCCGCCGCAGTACCTGCGCGCCATCCAAGACTTGCGCGCCCATTCCTTTTTGGGTGCCTTTCTTTCCCATTTCGCCCCTCTTAAGCCATTATACCTTTCCTTTTCATGATTCAGTCTTCAAGACACTCTTCAAATCCATTTATGGCATGATTTCTTGATTTGACTTCCTAATCTGAAAGGAATTCGGTGGAATATGTCTCAAAACCTAGTGATTTATATATCTTTTTTTCACTAAATATGGAGAGTTCATTCATTCAACCTCATCCTTTAAGATGAGAAAAATCCTTTACCTGGATCTCCTTTTCAGGAATATGTCCCAGTCATAAATTTTGGGCATCCTTCTTAGGAGTAAGCCCCAATTCCTCTAGTATGGGAATCCCTCTTAGGAGTAATCCCCATGTCCTCTAATATGGGCATCCTTCTTAGAAGTAAGCCCCAAGTCCCTTAATTTCGGCATCCTTCTTAGGAGTAAGCCCCAATCTCAAATATGGGCATCCTCCTCAGGATTAAGCCCCAATCTCAAATGTGGGCATCCTCCTCATGAGTAATCCCCAATCTCAAATATGGGCATCCTCCTCAGGAGTAAGCCCCAAACCTTAATCCTTAACCTGGGCTTCCTTTTCAGGAATAAGTCCCAGTCATAAATCTTGGGCATCCTTCTTAGGAGTAATCCCCAAGTCCCTTAATTTGGGCATCCTTCTTAGGAGTAACCCCCAAACCTTAATCCTTAACCTGGGCTTCCATTTCAGGAATAAGTCCCAATCATAAATCTTAGGCTTCCTTTTCAGGAGTATGCCCCAAGTCCCTTAATTTGGGCATCCTTATTAGGAGTAAGCCCCAATCTCAAATATGGGCATCCTCCTCAGGAGTAAGCCCCAATCTCAAATATGGGCATCCTCCTCAGGAGTAAGCCCCAATATCAAATATGGGCATCCTTCTTAGGAGTAAGCCCCAATCTCAAATATGGGAATCCTCCTCAGGAGTAAGCCCCAATCTCAAATATGGGCATCCTTCTCAGGAGTAAGCCCCAAATCTTAATCCTTAACATGGGCTTCATTTTCTGTAATAAGTCCCAGTCATAAATCTTGGGCATCCTTCTTAAGGGTAAGCCCCAAGTCCCTTAATTTGGGCATCCTTCTTAGGAGTAAGCCCCAAACCTTAATCCTTAACTAGGGATTCCTTTTCATGAATAAGTCCCAGTCATATATCTTAGGCTTCATTTTCAAGAGTAAGCCCCAAGTCCCTTAAATTCTCCTTAACCAGTCCTAAGGTACATTTAATATGGGATTCCTTCTCAGGAGTAAAACCCAATTATCAATCCTCTCCTAATTTAGGTATCCTTTTCAGGAATAAAGTCCCATGTTAGAGTGTTCAAATCTCCATAAAGCACATATACCTTTATGGACCCTGTTCCTGGATTTTCTCCTTAAATTAAATCCTAAACTTCATTCATCTGGGAAGTCATACATACATAAGCCCCAAACCATTTCTTATGATTGCATCTTTCATGGCACAATTGTCTAATTTTTATCAATACCGCTTGCTTCTCACACCGAGCAGGACTCACGTGAGAATAGAGTGTAAAAGTAATTGTGACATCCTGCTTTGAGCCATCAATCATAAACATCATACCCTTATTCGAACTACATGGGTTCTGATTCCTTTTCCAAAACAAAGGATACGTAGGTAGCCCATCTATGGGTTCGATCCCAACTTTGAAATAATTCATGTCCTTCTGAATGACAATAAACTTCAAGTGCCCCACTGAGTGGCTTTAAAACGAGCCTGGTCATCATAATGACCAAGAGACTTTTATATGAATGTTTTGAAGGTTACCATTGACCTAGAATCTCTAAATAGATATAGATGATTCTCTATTGATGAAGAACCTCGAATACATATAAAAGATTCTCTAAATTTCTTACATATTTAATCATTGATTGTAAAAACTAAAGGAAAAGATCATTTTATACTTGGTAATGTAATAAGGATTGACGAACATAACTTAAATCTATAAAGAGAGTCCCAGAATAGACAATAATTCCCCTCAAAAAGGTGTGATGAGTCAGACCTCCCATCCTCTCGACCAATGAAAATTCCTATGCCTCGTCAGTTCACAAGCTAATGAGCACCCACCTTTGGAAAGTACATCCAAATGGATATGGAATCTATGGATGTTTCCGGTTCTACGAACAAACCCGCTAGAAACTGATCGGAACGTTTGAATCTCCCATCCAAGAGGTCATCCCCGAATTCTGAGGGAAACAAAAAATGGTGAACCTGACGTGAATCCTTAACCAAGTTAAAATGATGTTTTACCTATTGGTTAAGCCCCTATTTAAAACTCAATAAGAGGGCTAACAAAAAAAATCATTAACATATGTGCTCATCCAAAGGATGAAGTGGTTTAATTTTATCTTGATTACGTCTGTTATATCAAGCAGGCACTCTTTTCCAATATCTTCAATATTTCCATAATGGTTTCTCTCAAATTCACATCTGTGAATACTGATGCTACAAATACCACTGCTGCTATTCCTACTATATCGTCATCTGCTCTGAGGATGACATCACCTTCTCAGCGTCTTCAACGCTGGGTATCAAATGCGCTTGTTAAGGAGTACCGTCAACACGGTACCATCCCAACTCTGGAGGCTGCCCGACAGGCCCTCCAAGTGAACAAATCACATAGGTCATCCAGACAACGACGACCAGTGATCAATAGGCAGGCGGTGCTGACTACCGTCTCCAACCGTTTCGGGTCGTTATCCACGGAACGCAATTTCCATTCACTCCCTTACTTTGAGGAAGTGAATGAGCAGGTCCCTCAGGGCCTTAATTCAAAAAGACAGGAGTCCTTCCCGAGGGTTCCCATCAACAATCGCCGCCAGAATCGTGCGGCAGTGAACCCTCAACATGATGAGGGTACTGACTCCAGGCATTCATCTCAGGTTCCTCGAACCCGAGCAGGAAAGACGAACCGCCAGAGACGGAATCCAGTTAACAATGGGCAGGGTTTTATCCCTGCCATCTCTGGAGAAGTCCAGCAACCTAACTTGGTGGCAAACAACGAGCAGGCACACACACCTATCTGTTTTAATTCCGATGTCCAACAGACTCGTCTTGCTGCATCACGCAAATCCCGCCAGGCAATTCTGGCGGAGTATTATAGGCAGGAACATACAACTGCTTATACATCACCAGTTAGTCAACAGGCTCATCTAACTACATATGATGGATCTCGTCAACCACCTTTGGCGAAGTGTAATCAGCAGGCACATACACCTGCTAGTACTAATCAAGCCTACCAACAGTCTCGCTTGGTAGCGCACGGAGAAGTCAGTCGGAAAGCTCCGACGACAAACAGGAGGCAGACTCAACTCTCTGCCTCCACACTTGAGTACTGTCAGGATTCACTGACAAGAAAAGAAGGACAGGAGCAGGCACATACACCTACTCCAAACCCAGAATGGACGGATATTTCTGTTCCGGCGGCTGAAGTCACCAAGCATATTCTGAAAATGGTGAAAGAGCAGAAGCAAATTCCTGCTCATATTCTGGATGCTTGCCAGGATATCATAACAGCTTCAGCATCATCTCAGGGAAAGACACATAAATCTATCCCTAGCATTGGAGTGACACATCAACGATTCACTCCGGAACAGACACACACATCTGTTCCAGTCCAAGAGGGTTATGGGGCATACTCCCCCATATTATACGGACAACTAAGTCAGGCACATAGACCTGATTTGAGTGGAGATCGTCAGCCTAACCTGACCATCTTTCCTGATCAGGCACATACACCTGCTCAGAGCAATCACTTTCGTCATCAAGTGGTTTCTAAAGCGAGTAAGAAGGCATATAAGAAAAATATCCGCCCAGGACAGTCAGGAGATCAAAGGTTAATCTGTAACCAAGCCTTGCTCGATGCTGGAGTTCTTGAAGCCCTCATACATTTATCTATCGGAATTCAAGATTCTACTCCCTCAGTTCCAAATAACGGGAACATTAATTCTGAAGGTCTTCAACAGACACTTCCTCATGAAGGCTTTCTTCATGAAAATTCGGTCAATCATGAAGTTTCTTCTTCAGATGAGAGCCACAGAAACCCTCTATGTGGTCAGAAGACCATGGAGCAAGAGATCTCATCTTTTGCTATAACCCATTATGGTGGTCCTCCCAATGATGATGAATTTAGCTGCGAAAGTCCTCTCCGTAGTAGTGATTCACATTTCCTGGAAAATACTCCATTGGACAATGTAGTGCCGAGAAAGCCCTCTTATCTTGAGGCACATGCAAATGCGAAACCAGTTATGTCTGATGCTTTATCGCTAGCAAGTGAAATACTTTCTCAATCAGAAGATAGCCCAGGGTGTAGGTCATTCTCCGAACCACCCCTAAGTCAGGAATCTTCTAGTTTGATCAATAATATCTCTACCAATCTTGTTCAATCTGATGAATCAACAAGGAAACGCCAACTCTGGTCAAAACAGGTAGAAGAATACTCATTTAATGATAAAGAGGAAATGCTGAACATGAGGAAAAAACTGGTGAAAAGTGAGGTACCAGTCATGTTTTGGCCTTTGGATGACTCCCAGTATGACATTCCAAAGATTTTGATGGAAGATGGAGTCCATGATATTCGTCTCAACATATGGAAAAATCTTTGTCAATTGAAGAAGAAGGTATTATCTTATGATGAATATGAAAATCATCTTAAGATAATAGAAGGGATACAAAGTCAGATTGATTTGGCATCTCTATCAGTCTCTCGGTATCCGAAGGATGAAAA
Organism: Viscum album; assembly: GCA_963277665.1. Classification (NCBI taxonomy): domain Eukaryota; kingdom Viridiplantae; phylum Streptophyta; class Magnoliopsida; order Santalales; family Viscaceae; genus Viscum; species Viscum album. The sequence goes on from OY728139.1 coordinate 139,043,937, forward strand.
GCAACAGAGAACCCTTCAACGTTCTTGCCTTGGCGCACTAAGAAAATTGTGTCAATTAATTGCCAATGATCCATCTGGTGTTCATATCATAGGATGGGGTGTTCATGGAGCACTACATTTCACAGTGCTTTCCAGTCAGCAAAGCCCGCTGAAAATGGTGTCATGAAATGTTATTGCCCATGGCCGGCCACAGTCAATGGGCTTTGTTCATAATCAAAAGCTTGCTCAAGAACAGGTTTCAACTAGTTCCTCTCAAAATCAAGCATATAGAGAACAAGTTGTTGAATTTCTCCTACATCAAGAAGGCAAGAATATTGCACAAGCCTCTCGTCTGGAGCAAACAAATCATCAAATGATAGAAGTCTCAGAAATCATCCAACAGTCTGTTGAACCAGGTGATAAAAGTGGATATAGGTTAATGCATCCAGCTAATTTCCGAACTAAGATTCACAAGATCAAAAGAGCCTTTAATAAAGTCTCAGACATAGCATGTCGAGAGCCACCCCAGCTTGTCATACTGGGGACTCGTTTAACCCAACCCTCAGAGTCAACAAACGGGATTCGAGGAGTTGAGCGGAATCAGCAGGAACATCCCCAGTTCACGGGACTAGGGACTCTTTCAAATCATCAATCCCCTTATCAGAGAATATCGGTCTTTTCTCGATTGGGGAAGAATCCCCAAGAGGAACGAAGAGCCAAATTATCAAGAGATTCCTCCAAATTATAGCTCGTCAAGAAGTTCCTAAAGGATTGAATCAACAAAAGGCAATGTCTCATCGAAGATATGAAAGAAGACAATATCACAGAAATGTTGATAGAAGGGATGCGATGCATTATGCATCAATCAATGTCATCAATGTTGTTGTTGCTAATCCACCAGAGGAGACTCACTCAGGGGACTCAGATGAAGAGCGTCCTACTCACGAAAATGTACGCACCGATACAAATGAAGAAGGTGTGCGTACACAATGTCAAAAGATTACTCAGAACCTAGGTAATCCACTTCCCTCTCTCCAAAAAGTATCCAACAAAGGGAGGGGAAAGAATCAGGTTACATATCCTTCCTCTGGAGAAGGTCAATCTCTCTCATTAGAGGAAAGGTTTCCACAACAGGAGGAAGAAATGAAAGAATTAAGAAGGTTGAATGAAGAACTACTTCAGAGTAGTCTTCTTCTTAAGAATGCTGATGTCCAACAGCCGAAGGAATTTGTTGCAGTTTCTGAGATGGATTAGGAATATCCTCCTTTATCAGCACACCCTCAGAGGTCTAATCCTACGGGTCAAATGCAACAATGGTTGGCAGTGCTACCATCAGTTGCAGCACCAACCACCACATCTTTCCAAGCTCCATTCATTGCACCTACTCAAGACTAGATTCAACCGAATGTTTCTCAAAAGTTAATAACTACTATTGAGTCATTAACAGCTCGGTTAGAAACTATGGAAGGGAAACGGGCGCAAGTTCAAACAGAAAAGAATGTTTACCCTGAATGGGTAGATTCAATTTCTCCTCCATCTAGTTTTGGAAACCCTGTATTCCCTACTTTCAATGCATCAGGTGACCCTGAACAACATTTGACGCATTACGTGTCTTGTTGTGATCCTATGATGGGGACTCCAGAGCAGCAAGAAGCATTGAAACTCAGATGCTCCATTCGAACCTTTCAAGGACTAGCTTTTGTCTGGTATACAAGCTTGCAATCTCGGTTAATCATCGGATGAGAGGATCTTCATCAAAAATTCCTTCTTTATTTCAGCTCAACTTTTCCAAAAACGATAGTTTTCGATCTTACGAACTTCAAGCAAAGGGATAATGAAAAAGTCTATGATTTCATTGCTCGTTGGAAGGGATTAATGTATTCCCTGAGTTTAGCACTCCCTCAGGAAGAGATGTTACCAATCAGTGTGGAAAATTTGTGTGACGAATTACGCACGCCATTGATCCCTGTGAAATACACAGGAGGGTTTCAAGACCTTAATTCAATTTCTCAGCAGATTGAATATTCCCTTATATAGGCTAAGGTTAAATCTTGTGTAATTCCATCAGCTTCTGGAAGGAGAATGGGTAAAGCAGAAACTACTACAGTTATGCTAAAACAAGAACCTGTACCTATTTCTACTTCAAAACCTTCATCTTCTAGAAGGGCTCCACATCCTGAACGCCAAAAACTAAGGCCGTTTCGTCCAAATGATCAAAGAGATCATCGACGAAAACAATTTGAGGATATGAAGAGTAAAACATACTCCTTCCGAAGTGAGCAAGTTCCTGGTTACTTCATTTCAGCTCTGTAAAATAATTTGGATCAATTACCAGTTCCCAAGAGGCCAAATAAAGAAGGTGATGAAGACCATCCCAATTATTTTCCCTCTCATCAAATGATAGGGCATCCCATCCAGGAGTGTTTTGTCTTCAAAGACCTCCTGCAAAAGATGGTCGAATTGGGACAAGTCAAGTTGAAAGGTTCTTCGACTCAGGTAGCATGTGTTACTGCTACAGTTCAAGAGGAGGAAGGTGAATGGAAAGAAGTCAAAAGCAGAAATACACAGAAATATGATGATTGGATGGTCAGAAAGACAATCAATCGGACTCATGCCATTTTGCGAACACAATTAAAGAAACCAATTGTGTCTTCTGCCATGAATATTGCGGTAAAACCCTCTTCGTCAGAGGGAAAATCCTCAAAGAAACGGTTTGATTCAAAGAAGGAAAAAGAATCAGAAGAAGATGAGTATGTGTCAAGGCCTAAATTGTCTTTGACTCTGGCAGACTTTATTCCATCTACTTCAAAACAACGGGCACCGCCCCATCAAACGGCATAGCCTAAACAGGCTAGTCAGGTAATGTTTTTATAAGACGAATAGCTAATCTTCAGTTCTGTTAATATGATTCAATTAACAGATCTGTACTCCAGTCGTAATTTCAATTTTGATGAGCCTGAATTCCCTGTATCAAATAAGGGAATCCGAGGAAGTTCTAGAGGTTCAGGATACTGGGGAAGACGTGGATCTTTCCGAAGCCACTACTCCCATTCTACCCCTGCTAGTACTATGTATGCAGCAGAAACTCGTGGTAGAGCCCTTCAGGGAGCTCAAAAAGAACAATCAAGTTCTTCTGCCAATAGTCAACTCAATCTTGGCACAGTTATTTTGGAAGACCGATTGAAAATTCCATCTTCTTTATCTCAGCAATTAAATGGATCTAATCGGTCTAATCTTCCAAAACCAATGATGTTTCCAACTTCTATCCCAATACAAGATGCATCAGCTTCCAAAGCATCTGCTTCCAAGGTACCTGCTAAACCGCATATTCCTGTTGGGAAACGCAGACCTCTAGATCAAAAGTATGATATATTGAAACACTTGGCTCAAGTACCAGCCAAGTTATCAATTTTTGATGCTTTGAATCTGTCAAAAGATCTTCGGGAAGCACTCATCGAAGCTTTGTCAAGTCCTCAGGAGTTTGAAGCTGAAATTGCTGCAGTTGAAGTCTATCACATAGAGAATAATCCTGCAGAATGCCATGCAGTGATATCTTTTACTGATAAAGATGAAGATGATATTGTGCATGGGCACATAAAACCTTTTTACTTATCTGGCAAAGTCAATGGTGTGGATATCCGAAGATCTTTCATTGACAATGGTTCAGGAGTCAACCTCATGCCCATCCGTACACTTCATTGATTGGGCCTCACGTAATCTGATTTATCTCCTTCTACCATGATGTTACAAGGATATGATAAAAATGAACAAGAACCATTGGGCGAAGTTACACTCAGAACTTAGTTTGGAGATCTTGTATCCAATTCGGATTTCTTGATTGTTGATCAAGACTCAGCTTTCAACATCTTTATTGGAAGACCCTGGCTACATCAGCATGCAGCTATTCCTTCATCATACCATCAATGTCTCAAATACTGTTTCAATGGTGAAGTTGGAACATTGTATGGTGATAAGACCTCGTTCAAGACATGTGAGTCTCAATATATTGAGGTAGAATTTTATCACATGAAAGGCAGAGAAAAATCTACAATGAAGGAAATTACCAAAGTTAATGCTCCATATGGTTTGGAGAAAATTCCAATAAATCCATTTACACATGTGAGTACAAATTATGTGTTACCTATCAGTCAAATTGACAAAATAGGCCCAAATCAAAATACTCTTATGGAAAGATCCATAATGTCAATTACGTCAATTGAGCCAGACAACATGGGAGAATTGGTAACCTACCAAATAGCGATGAAAAGCACAAGTGGTGACGTCTTCATTTCATCTACTGAAATCCAACATGTCTATACTTCGCCAATCAGTCCAGAAGAAGTTATAGCAACATCGGAGGTGAATAATGATGTCAATTCTCAATCCATCATCTCCTCTTTATTTCCCAAAGAAGGCCCTTTATCATCAATAGGGTCGGAAATGGAAGCTTCTTCATCAAAATGTGCAAATTTTGACATCTCTTCTGATCATGAAAATTTCATTTTGATATCTACTATGCAAGTAGAAATGGAAGAAATAGTACATGATGAAGAGAAAGAGGAAGATCGTAGAGATGCTCCTCCAGCATTTGAAGAAGGTATCTCTACCACTGTGGATGAACTCAGGAAAATAAATCTGGGTATAGAGAAAGATCCACGCCCCACTTTAATTAGTGCGGCCATGACCCTTGAAGAGAAAGAGATGTATATTTCTTTTCTAAAGAAAAATAAATATATTTTCGCTTGGAACTATACAGAAATGTCTGGGCTTGATCCTGATATTGATACTCATCATTCGGGTTTACCAAAATAACATAGAGGATTTAAGTAAGCTGCGAGATGAACACACCCAACCTATGCATCCAAAATTGAAGCTGAAGTGGATAAGCTGGTCAAAGCTAACTTCGTCAGAGAAGATTAGTATCCCAAGTGGTTGGCTAATATTGTCCCTGTAATGAAGAAGAACAGACAAATTAGGGTTTGCATCGATTTCATAGATCTTAATCGGTATTGTCCTAAATATGATTTCCCAGTTCCGATTACAGAACTCTTAATTGATGTGACGGCTGGCTATGAAGTACTTTCCTTCATGGATGGATATTCCAGATATAATCAGATCTGAATGGCCCTAGAAGATGATGAATCTACAGCCTTCAGAGCCCCTCAAGGTGTGTTTTGTTACCGGGTGATGCCCTTTGGTTTAAAGAATGCAGGTGAAACATATCAACGCGGCATGCATCGTATCTTCAAACCTTTTTTAGGGAAGTTTGTTGAATGCTATGTCGACGATTTAGTGGTTAAATCCAAACAATTTTCTAATCACTTGGCTGATTTGGAAGTCATATTCCACAAGCTTCGACAACATAATTTGAAGATGAACCCCTTAAAATGTGCTTTTGGGGTAACCTCAGGAAAATTCCTTGGCTTTGTTGTACGCCATCGTGGTATTGAAGTCGATCCTGAGAAGACCAAGTAAATCCTTGGTATGTCACCTCCTCAGAATTTGAAATAATTAAGAGGACTTCAAGGACACTTAGCCTATATTCGGCGTTTCATCGCCAATTTGGCTGGCAAAAGTTTACCCTTTACCAAATTATTGAAAAAAAGGAGCCACTTACCAGTGGACTAAAGAATGTCAAGAAGCGTTTGATGTTCTCAAGAAATACCTCTTGAGTCCACCTGTACTCATGCCACCTGTTGAAGGAAGACCACTTATCCTATATGTGACAGCTCTAGAGCGATCATTGGGTGCATTTCTCGCTCAAAAGAATGATGCTGGGAATGAAAATATCCTCTACTATCTCAGTAGAACTATGCTTGAAGAAGAAACCCGGTATTCAAGTATTGAGAAGTGCTGCCTGGCATTAATCTTTGCAGTTCAGAAACTGAGACACTACCTGTAACATCACGAGGTCCAATTGGTATCTCGCAATAATCCGCTCAAATTCATCCTCGGTCGTCCAATGCTCACAGGACGTCTAGCAAGGTGGGTAGTTATTTTGCAGCAGTTCGACATTCAGTATGTATCTCAAAAGGCAATAAAGGGCCAAGCTCTAGCTGATTTCCTGGCTGACCATCCTTCAGTGGAAGACACGTCTTCAGATATTGAACTCCCTGATGAGGAAGTTTTTTCTATTAAAGGGTTTCCTCAAACATGGGAAATGTATTTTGGTGGTGCTTTCTAGAAGTCCAACAGGGAAGAAAATGGAAACTCCTAAATTCAACAAAGTTGGTTTAGGAATTGTACTCATTTCTCCAGATAAGGCATTGTTACCTTATTCCTTTTTATTGTGGGAAGGTGGTACCAATAATGAAGCCGAATACCAAGCTCTTATCACAGGCTTGGAGTTAGCACTTCAAGCACAAGTGAATCACTTAAAGGTGAAAGGTGATTCAGACTTGGTAATCAAACAAGTAAATGGGGATTATGCCATCAGAAAAGAAGAATTAATCCCTTTGTATGATTTCTTCAGAATGTTAATGACGGAATTCCCTTCAGAACCGACATTTTCTTAAGTCCCAAGATCACAAAATGCTCAAGCTGATGCACTGGCTAATATAGCCACAACTCTAGCAGATCCAAATCGGGACGAGACAACCATCAGTATTGCCCACCGTCATGCAATTTCTCCTTATGTTCAAGCTAGAACAGAGGAAATTAATGAAATTTGTCCCATTCCGGAACCGTATGGTCATACTACAGGATGGATGTCACCTATCAGGGAATACCTTAAAAATGGAACACTTCCACCTAATAGAGCTGAGAAAGAACAAATCTGGAGACGTGTGGTCAATTTTACTCTTTATGATAGCCCAAACCACCTACAGAAAATTCTCTACAAACGTGGTTTTGATGGAGTTCTCTTCAGATGCATTGATGGTGAAGAGACAATGGCTGTCATGAAAGAAGTACATGCAGGAGTCTGTGGTGCCCACCAGTCTGAACATAGATTGTCTGATCAAATTCTAAGGCTTGGATACTTTTGGCCTTCAATGATACAAGATTGTGTTGATTTCACAAAGAAATGTCATTCATGTCAAGTACATGCCAACTTCATTCATCAACCTCTAGAGTTGCTTCATACAGACAAATACTCATGGCCATTTGCCACATGGGGAATGGATGTGGTGGGACCTTACCCTTCAGTTATGGCCAAGCAGTTTAAGTACATTCTTACTGCTACTGATTTCTTTTCCAAATGGGCAGAGGTAGTACCTCTCAAAGCAGTCAGTTCTAAATGCATTGTTAGCTTCATCAAGTCTAACATCATTACTAGATTTGGTGTCCCTCATACCATATTGACGGACAACGGCACCAACTTCTGTTCTTCTGAGGTGAAGAAATTGTATCAAGAATACAATATTAAATCCAACCATTCATCTCGGTATCATGCGGCAGCCAATGGCCAAATAGAAGCCTTTAACAAGACTCTTTCAAATATAATGTAAATGATGGTGGATAAAGATAAGAGGTCATGGCCTGATAAACTCTTTCATGATTTATGGGCTTATCAGACTACCACCCGCAATGCAACGTGGTCAACTCCATATTCGTTGGTATATGGAGCAGAAGCAGTCTTGCCAATTGATGTTCAATTGACCTCACTCAGAGTAGCCATTTGTGATCAGTTATCTACAGATGAGCAATCCCAAAAGTGATTGAATGAATTAGAATGGTTAGATGAAAAAAGATTGTGCACTTTTCACCACTTGGAAATTTATCAGAATCGAATAGCACAAGCTTTTAACAAAAAAGTTCGTCTTCGCTCATTCATTCAGGGAGAATTGGTATTAGTTCTCAGAACTCCAATAATACTAGGAAAGAAACCTACCAAGCTTGAGCCAAAATGGGAAGGACCTTATTCAATACATAGGGTCTACTCCAATGGAGCTTATTCATTAATCTCGATGGATGGAGAACTCATTACTACTCCAACTAATGCCAGATTTTTGAAGAAATATTTTGTATAAAATACAAAGTATTCACCTTATGTCCCTGCAACATGACACTAAACTGTGTGGCACCAGTTCGTCCTTGCTATATGACGTTAAACTATATAGCAACGGTCTAAGCATATGACCCTAAACTATTTGCACATACGTCCAACATGACGTTAAACTGTGTCACCTTATGTCCCCGCAACATGACACTAAACTGTGCGGCACCAGTTCGTCCTTGCTATATGATGTTAAACTATACAGCAATGGTCCCGTATGACCTTAAACTGTAACTTCGTCCCACACAACGTTAAACTGTGAAAAAGTTCCCTAAATGGTCTAGTATGACCTTAAACTGCATCATCAACGGTCCATGCATATGACCCTAAACTATTTGCAAGTCCCTTACGTCCAGCAAGACGTTAAACTGTGACATCCTAACTACGTGATGCTAAACTGTATAAAAGTCCCTTACGTCCGGAAAGACGTTAAACTACAAAATCATCAAAGGTCCTGTATGACCTTAAACTACACCACCGTCCAGCATGACATTAAATTGCACCATTCACGGTCCATGCATATTACCTTAAAATATTCGCACTTTCGTCCAACATGACGTTAAACTGTGGAAAAAAATCCCCAATGCGTCCAACATGACGTAAATGGTGTGTTATTTTTTCCTTACTGCATGACATTAAACTGTGCAGTCCCCCTTTCGTCCAACATGACGTTAAACTCTATTGTCCTCATCATCCTAACTACATGACGCTAAACCGTACAGAAAATTCATTATATGTCCTACATGACATTAAACTGTATTTTGTCCCTGCTACATAACACTAAACTGCGCAGCACCAATAGTCCTAACTGCAAGACTTTAAACTACATAGTCCCTTTATATGTCCTACATGACATTAAACTATGCATCGTTAAGGTTTTTGTTACCACTTGTTTCTCACACCGAGTATGACTCACGTGAGCTTAGAGAAAACCTCAACCGTAACACTCTCTTTGGGCCGCTAACCATGTATAAGTCCCAACAACATTATTTTTTATTATTAGATTTTTTTCCCCAAGAACAACTTGATCTTTAATTCATTCATTAATTGAACTACAAGGACATTGATCCTTGCCTTCGAGGCTGGGTACATTGGCAACCTCCCAAGGTTCAAGCCCAAAAACAATATCTTCACATCGGTTCACCACCATCTCATATGATTTTGATTCATGAAACCGCCCCTAGAATCAATATCTTTACATTGATTCACTTTCTTCCTTGTTATATGACATTAAACTATGCAAAACTTTTGTCTGGTACGACAATAAACTACAATACTCTTTGATTTCCTCATTTGAGAGAGAACTATTATTGACATTGATTTTTCAATCATGTTTTAATTTCAAAAGACTACGTGCATACATGGTAATGCCTAAAATTTTTATCTCGGGTTAAACCATCATTTCACTAAAGTCCCCTTTCACCCTTCACATGTACGAACCAAATTTTTACAAAGGGTAGTTCTAGAACTACATGGGTTTGATTCCCATCCTTATGGGATACGTAGGAACATTCGAGTATCCCTTGAATCCAGACCCAAGTCTTTTGGGCCTAACCCCAAATTTCACTTTCAGTCCCTTGGCTGAAAAGTCCTCATGAAAACACAGACTGTGTATTCATTATTATGGTCCGAACTCTATGACCGTAAACTAAGATCTCTCATACTTTCGTCCGGCACGACGTTAAACTGCATTTCATGAACTACATATGGCTTGATTCTCATTCTTATGAGATACGTAGTGAAGTCCAAAATTTCAATTCAGGACCCAGCCACAACATGATTATGGTTATCATTGACCTATGTATCTCTATATACATTGGACAATACCCATCTTTATGTGTTATAATACTAACCTTAAATATTTTCAGATCTTCATAACCCTTTTCATGACTTTTAGTCACAAAAATGTCAAACTTCTGAGAATTATTTTGCCTGACTATGCAGCACGTGCCCATAGGTGGCCTTGCGTAAACAGTCCACATAACAGACTTGTCAGCCGAAAGATACTATTTATTTGACCATGCAGCCAATGCCCTTAGGTGGACCTGCATATTTCAACCCCCTAATGGGTTTTTGTCAAATAATTGTAACTTCAATCTTGGGAAGAATGCCTCTTTTGTCCTTATTTGTCTTAAATGACGGTATGTAGGGATCTGAAAAAAATAGCCATCCTTAACATATTTGTCCCATGTCCTTTTTCATGATCTGAAAGTATTCAAGTCTATTGTTTATACTCTCCATATTCTCTTTCCCTACATTGGTGTTAGACCTTCATAGGAGTGATATTCATTCAATTCTCCGATATTCTAGTTTAGAAATATCTTCTCCATATTCAAGTACCTCTTTCCATACAAAAAACTCTATACTTTAGAAAATTTGAATCTCCATAAACTTTCACTGGATTTTAGCACTAGGAAAGTAAATTTATGAGAGTTCATTTGCGTGATTATGTAGCACGTGCCCATAGGTGGCCTTGCATAAACAGTCCACATAACAGACCTTTCAGCCGAAAGATGCTATTTATTTGACCATGCAGCCAATGCCCTTAGGTGGCCCTGCATATTTCAACCCCCTAACGGGTTTTTGTTAAATAATAGTAACTTCATTCTTGGAAACTACTTCTTCTAATTCCTTTTAGCTCTTTTTCATATCATTCCTCAGATTCAAATATTCATAAGCCATAGTTTACATATTTTCCCTCATACTTGAGTATGGTAGTATGTTATTAAATGAACTTTCAAGGAATTGTGTCAATTCTAATCCATTTAGGTCAAAGCTATTTCGACCATAAACATTTGCCCCTTTTTGTCCGGCATGCATGACTTTAAACTGCCCACAAAAGACAAAGGAAATCTGAATAAAAGTCAAGTTCCATCTCACTAAACATACATTTTGTATGATTTAGGTAATATTGAGCAGTTAAAAGGTTCAAAGTTTGTAGGGTTATTTGTAATAATCCTAGTAAAGATCAAACTATGCTTACTAAGCCCATTGGCTTAAGTAAATTTGAAGCAGGTAGTGAAAGAATGAAGGAACAAATGATTGAAGATGAAAGTGTTTTTCATTGATACACAAGAGTTAGAAGGACATCCACAGAATGGAGTCTCTTCTCTTTTTCAAGAATTACAGGAGGCTTTCAACATAAATCTTCATTTGATTTACGGCATCCTGAGATTTATCAGCAGTTACTTGAAGCTCATGCACTTGACCAGCTTCACTCTTTTCAGCTTGATGAAGTGCCTTCTAAGCATCTGCGATGGCTTTCATGCCATTTATATGAGTTTCATCCAATGATATATTAAGCTGATCAAGTTCCCCAATAACTGCATCTAACTGTTGTTGGAGTTGCACCTACTGGACAACTTATTCTTTAATTTTATGCTTCAGCTCCTTCATCTTGGCAGCATAATTAGCTTCATCTTGGGATACCGCAGCCTCAAATTTGCCTATGTTGACTGACAGTTTCACTCTAATCAAATCTTCGTGACTTTTTTGAGCCTGTTCCCTCCTGAAAATGATCTATTTCACCGTGGCGTGGATCTTTTCATATCCAAAACCACCAATTACTAGTATAACAAATTGGGATGACAATCGAGGAATTTTTGATGGTAGCTCTTCTAAAGGCACCCCAGATATGATGTTCTATATGTTGTTCCATGACTTATACCGTGAAAAGCTGAATTCTTTAAGCATCTCTGGATCTGATTCAATATCATCGTCAGAGGGGGGTATGTAATCTGGAATTAGTGAACTTAAAGAAGTGCCCTGTCCTGCTTTTCCCCCCTGATTTGTGCTTCTTCACTTTCAATTCCTGTTGGGGAAGAGGCTGAGGCCTCACCTCTGGATCTATTCATTGCAGTTGATAGTCCTGCATGATTAATTGAAATATTTAGTCAGCTTCAAAGGATAACGAAATAATAGATTGTCTTGCGAATAAAGTACAATCACAAATATTGTTATCCCTTACCCAAGGGTTTATTGGGTTTAGCTCTACTTGAGCTAATGTTTCTGCAATGGTAGGGTTGACATCAATGTCCACACCCTCTTCAGGCATTGGCAGTTCAACAGCTTATACGGAAGAAACTGCATATTGTTTTCAGTCATGGTTAGAAGTATAAATTTTAAAAAAATTTGGGAGAAGGGTAGCACTCACTCCCAAGGTCTTCTAAATCACATGACAACTTAGCATGATCATAAAATTCATCGAAAGTCGTTCCTTGATTCACCATTTAATCCAATGATATTTCAGAATCCTGGTTAGTCTCACCAGTGGGAGCATTTGCTACATCTTCTTGCCGACTTATGTCCTGCAACCCCTGACCCTGGACAGAATCTTCAGTAGTAGGAGGGATACTGGGACTGGATGCTAGCTCTTCTCCAGGAGCAACCAAGTCAGCTTGGGTCTGTGATTGTTCTACAGCACCCTCCAAGGCCTTTGAAGGAGGATCAGTCCCTTCCCTCAAGGGGGAAATTGAAGAAGCCCCTGCAATCCTCAGAAATATGAGTAACCATATGATTATGGGTATAAGCTCATGATTGTTCGAAGGACTTACCACTGCTAATGAAACGTTTAGATATGGATTTCCTCCTTCGTTTCCTTTTCATATTTTGTTTTTTTGGAGTATCAGTGGTCTCCCTTATAGGCACTTGGATTTGTGAATGGAAGGCTATGTCCAGCGCCTCATTCATGGACTGCTGGCCTGGAGATATCTCGCCTGGTTCGCGAGGAGACTCAGCAGCAGCCCCGATAGCAGTACCACCAGGGCTATACTGTGGTGAAGGAACCCCAGTTCCTTTCTTCACAATCTGCGAGATGAAGAAAATAACTTCCTTAAGTAACAAAGCTTCAACTGAAATCAAGTTTCAAAGAAAATAAGGAAAGAGAACTTACATCTTCAGGAGCCACGTACTCTTGCCATTCCTCATCTCCACAACCACCATCCCCCTCAGTGACGCCACGATCAATCATTTCCTTCACCCGCCTGGTGATAGGAACCGAGTCATCAGTGGCATATATGAGCATTTTCAGCTCTCTGATATAAGCTCGCACTTCATTGGGGTTATCTTCGTATTGAAGATATTTAGAAGCTTCAAGATTTCCTATTCCAGGAATTTGTAGGCCCTCACACAAATCCAGCCAGGCGGTCTTAGTACCACAGTATAAGCTCTGTCATAGCTGAACAACCTCTGGTCTTAGATATAAAGGCTGTGAAGAAGGTCCTACAATTTTTGATTTTAATTCCATCCCAGCTCCTGGAGCTACAGATAGAGAATAAGAAAGTAAGACTTATTACATTATAAAGTAGTAGTGATTGAAATCACTACAATGAAACAACTCACCAGGAGTTGATTGAGTGGGTCTTTTAATTCTGGCTGGAGGATTATATCGGGCACGAAACCGCTTTGCTGCCAGTTGTGCCTCATCATCCCCATCATGATAATCCGATGAATCAGTTCTAGAAGAGGAGTATGTTGAACCTATTTCAGGTGGGGAAGCGTCACCTTCATGAGGAAGGGTTTCTTTCTCTACAGTCCTCTTCCTCTTTCCCACCTGATATACTGGGTGATTCAATATTCCTTTAGGGTATGATGCTATCCAATGTTCTGCATAAAATGTAGTCAAATTATGTGCCGCTTTTTCAACTGGTAGATCAAATACTACCCCATTCTTCACTCTTGATGTCAGCATCCATAGTTGTCGAGAAACCATTGGATGTTTCTCTAACCTGACATGTACCGGAGGGGATACAACAATCTATTGCAAACATTTGAATTGGAGTGCAAATCTATATGGAGCATAGGCCTCACATATGATTTCTCCATCAATCCTGGCTACTAACACACCATCCCTGCAAGCTAGCATGTATGCCCTCAAATCCAAATGGGTTGTCCCATCATCAACAAACCGCCCAGATGGCAGACTTCTATAGGGAAAGAAGTTGAATTCCTTAAACATGCTCAGCCTCACTTTCATGTCATAACCATTAACATCTAATGGAGAAATTTCAGAGAATGCTTGCACTGACGGTCTGAAAGAGCTTCCATGAATTTGTAATCCATTCTGTACATTGTAAGTCCTGAAGTGAGTGGAGATCCATCCCCACAAAACCTGGAATGGTCCCACTATTCTTAAATGAGATTTACCCAGGAATAAATGAAGTAAACTCATGTGAATCTTTGCTAAAATGGAGGTAGCTAACCCAACCATTTTCCCCTCAGCTAACATTGCCGCAATAACGAAGGTCCCTGGCCTAACGCCTCCCTTCGAATCCCTGACCGGAAAGAGATAAACACTAAGCCACATTGCCAAGAAACCCTCCAGATGAGTTTTCTTTGGAATTCGTTGATTCACTTCATATCCCCAAATTTCAAACTCTCCTGCTTCTAGAGTTGGCCAGAATGTGCCAGGAGCTCCTCTCTTCTCAAGTTTTGGACAGGTGGTAGGATGTTTGGGCCTGGTATCCTTGGATTTCTTCTTCTTGGATCCTTTTTCATTTGGATCCATCTTTTTCTTCTCAATAAGAAACACATTCATCCATTCTTCCGGATGAATATCTTTTCTAAAATGAGTTAATGAGGTCTCTAAACACTTGAGCCTGTGGAAGATCATAAATAATTCTCGATCTAAAGCAGGAGTCTTCTCTGAATCATTCCATGTCACCTTGGGAGGAATGAATTCATCATACATATCTCCCAAAATTGGAGCCCCTGAGATCTTGTGGACATCCTAAAAACTGATACCTACTTCTCCATGAGTCAAATGGAATGAATTTGTTGCTGGGCTCCAGTGGATGAGTATCTCTAGCACGAAGTTATCATGTATATAAACATATGTTTTCCCAACCCAGACATCCTCATATATTGCATCTCTCTTCAGATCCTCAATAAACTCTGCGCAGGTCTGTCGCACCCAGTATGCCCACATCCAAGTTGGCTTCACACCTCCCCAAGGAAAGAAGTCCCAACTTTTCTTCCAGCCTTTTGATTGATCCATCTGAGCATTTCGGAAGATCGAAGGATGACAATGTGGTTGAAGTTCAGGTGTATGTTTATTCAGATCTGGTGTGCAAGGGCTATGATGCATCATATAGGCCTTCTCCACTGTTCCAGCAGTTAGAAATACTCCTCCACCTGAGATATTTGCTGAAGTAAAGTTGGTATAATTCTGAAACCATGAAAATGGAAGATAATTTTTTACTTCTGGAATAATGACTTCTTGTAGATGACCATAGCCATAAAAAGGTAGATAAGTGCAATGAGGAAAGTTGAGATGATATTTATTCAGATACTTAGCCAAATTTTGAAGAGTACTATCTTTGACAGTATAGTAATCAGGGAAAATGATGTCTATCATATCATCTATCCACTTTCTAGCCAGTTCATCAATTAATCCGGGTCTAAGAGCCATTAATTTTGCACACAGAGTTGAATAAGTTAATTTATAAATGAATTAATTTTTCACAAACTTTGTGAAAGAATTCAAAAAAAGGCTAAGGCATTAAGGCTCTCAAGTATGAAGTTGTCGCGCAAGTGTTGCATGTGCCGCACAAGTTTCTGTCACGCATGTATGACCGCGCAAGCCCTATTACCTTGAGAGTAGTGTGGCAGCAAGGAAACAGTGGAAAAAGAGACTTGTGCGGAGAGGAAGACTTGCGCGGCGAGAGCTCGAGATATTTGGGATCAGATGTTATACACGGCCAAAAGCTGTGTATTTATAGGCCAGGAAGCCTATCTGTGCGCCGTACCCAGTGCGCTTAAGGCCTGTGCGACGCAAACTTACGCGCCGACCTATGTTCCCCTGAAGACTTGCACGCCCCCTTTTCCTTTGGATGGATTCTATTTCCTCAGAGTCAAATCCTAATTTCTCTCTGGATCCAACTCTGAGGGGAGACGTTTGTTGACGCTCCTTTCATCACAGAATCTAAAAATCGGAAAAGGGGAATATCTGAGCTCAAAGTGATTCAACCTCTGAAGAAAATATCAAAAATCGACAAATTCATGAACAAAGGATCAAAAGCAACTTCACCGTGCAAGTTATATCACTGTCGCGCAAGTACACTTACGCGACGCCCTTGGTCGCGCAAGTCACTTGCGCGACCTAAGTGATAACCGCCCGGTAACCGCCCAGGGTCTTCTCCTGCCTATAAATAGAGCCTGTGGGCCCCCCATTTGAGAGAATCTTTTGCAAGAAACTTGGATTGATGCTCCCGATGCCCAAGTCTCTTCTCAAAGCTTCCGGAACACTTCTATGGTAATTTCTTACCTAGAACGGAAGATCTAAAGAGATGGAGGAAGGCCTAAGTGTTGAAACTCATCAACACTTGTGCGCCTGAGTGGCCAGCCCTTAAGGGAAGTGGTCCCATTTGGGCGTAGCCTTATTCCTTCGATAGAACTTGGGAATCCCTTTTTTGGAAGAACCTCAAGAGAATTCTAAAGGATTTAATAAAGAGTCTCTCAAGTATTTCAATGCTGGTTGACCATCGCACAAGTACATCACATGTCGCGCAGGTATACCTGCGCGACCAATACTTGCGCGCCGCCGCAGTACCTGCACGCCTTCCAAGACTTGCGCGCCCCTTCTTTTTTGGGTGCCTTTCTTGCCCATTTCACCCATCTTAAGCCATTACACCTTTCCTTTTCAAGATTCAGTCTTCAAGACACTCTTCAAATCCATTTATGGCATGATTTCTTGATTTGATTTCCTTATCTGAAAGGAATTCGGTGGAATATCTCTCAAAATATAGTGATTTAAATATATTTTTGTCACTAAATATAGAGAGTTCATTCATTCAACCTCATCCTTTAAGATGAGAAAAATCCTTAACCTGGGTCTCCTTTTCAGGAATAAGTCCCAGTCATAAATTTTGGGCATCCTTCTTAGGAGTAAGCCCCATGTACTCTAGTATGGGCATCCTTCTTAGGAGTAAGCCCCAAGTCCTCTAATATGGGCATCCTTCTTAGGAGTAAGCCCCAAGTCCCTTAATTTGAGCATCCTTCTTAGGAGTAATCCCCAATCTCAATTATGGGCATCATCCTCAGGAGTAAGCCCCAATCTCAAATATGGGCATCCTCCTTAAGAGTAAGCCCCAATCTCAAATATGGGCATCCTCCTCAGGAGTAAGCCCCAATCTCAAATATGGGCATCCTCCTCAAGAGTAAGCCCCAAACCATAATCCTTAACCTGGGCTTCCTTTTTAGGAATAAGTCCCAGTCATAAATCGTGGGCATCCTTCTTAGGAGTAAGCCCCAAGTCCCTTAATTTGGGCATCCTTCGTAGGAGTAAGCCCCAAACCTTAATCCTTAACATGGGCTTCCTTTTCAGGAATAAGTCCCAGTCATAAATCTGAGGCGTCCTTTTCAGGAGTAAGCCCCAAGTCCCTTAATTTGGGCATCCTTTTTAGGAGTAAGCCCCAATCTCAAATATGGGCATCCTCCTCAGGAGTAAGCCCCAATCTCAAATATGGGCATCCTCCTCAAGAGTAAGCCCCAATCTCAAATATGGGCATCCTTCTTAGGAGTAATCCCCAATATCAAATATGGGCATCCTCCTATTGAGTAAGCCCCAATCTCAAATATGGGCATCCTCCTCAGGAGTAAGACACAAACCTTAACCCTTAACCTGGGCTTCCTTTTCAGGAATAAGTCCCAGTCATAAATCTTGGGCATCCTTCTTAGGAGTAATCCCCAAGTCCCTTAATTTGGGCATCCTTCTTAGGAGAAAGCCCCAAACCTTAATCCTTAACCTGGGCTTCCTTTTCAGGAATAAGTCCCAGTCATAAATCTTAGGCTTCCTTTTCAGGAGTAATCCCCAAGTCCCTTAAATTCTCCTTAACCAGTCCTAATGTACATTTAATATGGGATTCCTTCTCAGGAGTATAACCCAATTATCAATCCTCTCCTAATTTGGGTTTCCTTTTCAGGAATAAAGTCCCAAGTTAGAGTGTTCAAATATCCATAAAGCACATATACCTTTATGGACCCTGTTCCTGGATTTTCTCCTTTAAGTAAATCCTAAACTTCATTCATCTGGGCAGTCATACATACATAAGCCCCAAACCATTTCTTATGATTGCATCTTTCATGGCACAATTGTCAAATTTTTACCAATACCTCTTGTTTCTCACACCGAGAATGACTCACGTGATCTTAGAGTGTAAAAGTAATTCTGACATCCTGCTTTGAGACATCAATCATAAACATTATACCCTTATTCGAACTACGTGGGTTCTGATTCCTTTTCCAAAACAAAGGATATGTAGGTAGCCCATCTATGGGTTCGATCCCAACTTTGAAGTATTTCATGTCCTTCTGAATGACAATAATCTTCAAGTTCCCCACTTAGTGGCTTTAAAACCAGCCTGGTCATCATAATGACCAAGAGACTTTTATATGAATGTTTTGAAGGTTACCATTGACCAAGAATCTCTAGATAGATATAGATGATTCTCTATTGATGAAGAATCTCGAATACATATAAAAGATTCTCTAAATTTCTTTCATATTTAATCATTGATTGTCAAAACTAAAAGAAAAGCTCATTTTATACTTGGTAATGTAATAAGGATTCACGAACATAACTTAAATCTATAAAGAGAGTCCTGGAATAGGCAATAATTCCCCTCAAAAAGGTGTGATGAGTCCGACCTCCCATCCTCTCAACCAATGCAAATTCCTATGACTCGTCAGTTCACAAGCTAATGAGCACCCACCTTTGGAAAGTAGGTCCAAATGGACATGGAATCATTGGATATTTCCGGTTCTACGAACAAACCCGCTAGAAACCGATCAGAACGTTTGAATCTCCCATCCAGGAGGTCATCCCCGAATTCCGAGGGAAACAGGTACTAAATTAAATTTTATTACATTTATTTATCCTCAATCAGAAAGATAGTTAGAACGAACAATTCATACCTTGGAGGATATGCTATGTGCTTGTTCACTGGATTACCAGGGATGTTGGAACTAAGATCTTTCTTTGGTTTATTTTTCATATAATAAAAGTTTTCATTTCAAAATACAGATGTCTCTGTTTGAGGCATTAAATGGAAATCATTGTTGAACACCATCTTTTTTGGATAAATAATGTGAAAGGAAACTAATGGGACCATAATTCGTATAAGAGATGGTAGAAAACGTTTACATGATTATAAAGAACATGATAATATATTAGAGCTGGTAGAAATTTTATGTGGACAACAGTAGGAAGGATCTTTCTTTCGAGATTGGTGATCATGTATTTGACAATGATTCGCCATGGAAAAGTTTGAAGAATTTTGGAAGAAGTGAAAGTTGATTCTGTGGTTTATTGTACCATATGAAATCCGAGAGAGAGTTTGATCATTTGCATACATAGTGGAATTACCTCCAGATTTATCCCAAGCACACAATGTTCTTCATGATTTAATGTGGAGAATGTATATTATGGATCCATCTCATGTTTTGATCCCAGAGGTAGTTTAGATGGAATAGAATCTCTCTTATGAGGAACAACCAGTCGAGGTTCTTGACTGAAGAGAGAAAGTGTTGCGGAATAATGTAATTAATCAGGTAATAGTTTTGTGGAAAACCCATATTGTTGAAGAGGCAATGTGGTAATCTGAAAATTTTATGAAGAGTATATACCACCTTTTATTTTATAAGTGAATAAAAATTGCAAGGATGTAATTTCCAAAAGGGGGAAGGATGTAACATCCCAATTAATTATATAATAAGATATTTACATATTTATTAATATTTGTGAATTAAATATTAATTATAATTTAAAGAGGATTCTATGTTAGATATTGTACTTGATATGCTACAACTTGTTTCTTTGAAATCGTATGTTGCACACAACGTTGTGTAATACTGAAAAATAATAGTATAATATTATTTTAAATGGTATTTATCTCCTAGCCGTTGTAATAGCGGGAATGAATAGAACTAACTAAAATAAGATTATACATGTTTGCTAAATGATTTTACATTTATCCATTAAAATTTTGAATCTTAAAATGTTAATGAATCTAATTTTAAGAACAAATACCCTAATATTCATTAAAAGGTAAATTTACTACCTTTTAAAAGAGAATCCTCTATAAATATAGTTTCATTTACTATTATAAGTTTTATTGGACAGAATAAAATTATTTTTTTTCAATCAGGATATCAAAATTTACTTGGCGTAATTAATTGGTTTTTTTCTGATCAAATTCATTTTTAATGAATAGTGAAAAATATTGAATTTTAATTCAAAACCACCTTTTTATAGAATTTTTTTATATGGTTATATTATATTTTTAATTGTCTTTAAAGTAAAATTAGATTATATTTTTTTAATTTAATCCATTTTTTGTCCTTGTATGTAATTTTACTTTGAAATTGGACATAAACAAGTGTCAATCTTTTGATAGTTATTATTACCTAAAAACACGCTTTTTTTACAAGGAGAATTAATTTTAAACTAATTAATTCAAATTCTATGTATTGAATTTGATAAAATAGACCTCATTTTTTAATTCAGAATATTTAATATAGCTTAGGATGATTTTTTTTATTTTTCTGAAAAACACCAATTTTTTATGAACAGTGAAAACACTGAATAGTAGTAAAAAACCTACAATTTTATTTAAATGAATTTTTAAGACATTTTGGAATTGAATTTGGAAAATAATAAAAATATGGATGTTATTAGTGTGTAAAATTTGGTTCAATAAGAAGAAATTAATTTTTGGTGAATAGTATCTTTTGACTTTTATTTACTGCGGTTAAAGTTAAATAGGGTAATTCAAGGTAAAAACAATATTTTAATAATATAAAATTACCATAAAACTTGTCCTAACATTATTAGATGACTAATAGGAGACAAATAAAATCCTTGGGTGAGACCTTTGGCCTTTTAATGCCACTTGGGTAAGATAATGGCACCTAATATTAATTAATTTGAAAATAAAAAATTGGCATAAACATATATCTTTTAGTAAAGAATTATTTACATGGGGTTATATAAGTTATCTCCTCGAATAAAAATAGTAATTATAAATCTAAAAAAATTCCTACATCATGGAATTTTTTTATAATATTTAGACATCAAATGAATAAAATTATTTATGACACAATAATGATGTTGTGTTAACCTCATTAATAAATGATTTAAATAAATAATATTACAAAGATTAAAACTTTATTTAGAAAATTTCAAATTCTTAATGGATGATATTATTTCAAACATCAGTCATCTTGTCTTCTTCATTTAAAGAGTTTTGTATCTTTAGAAACTAATAATCATTATTTTATAAAATAAAATTTTCAAACATTCATAAAGAGCCCCTCCTCCCCCTTATAAAAATCCTTCAACTCTAACCCACTAATCCCACATATGAAGCCCCTTGTCTCATCCAAAATCTACCCAATTAAGCTTTCTAAATCCCTCTATTCCACTTAAAATCTTTACCTTAGGCAGAAGGAACTTTAAGAATTCTGTTTTGTTCAAACCAATGGGAGTTACCCGATATAAAAGTAATGTCATCTCTTAACATCTTCTGTTTTATTTTTACTTCTCCAACAACCTAAATTTTTTTATTACATTAATTTAGAATAACACCAGTATCCTCTATATACTATGTTGTTTCTATAATAAGTATTTGAACTACACATACACACACCTCCATCTTATGGGTAATTAACATAATGTTTCTGCGGACGGCGAACTACAGCCTCACAAAACGATGATTGTTTGATCCTCTCCTTCCAGCTATTATGGTGGAAATTAATATGGAACTATATTTATATGTGATATATATTATATTTATATTGCTTCTATTCTTTAGTGTTTTTCATTTATATAGTACCGTTATGGTTTTCAAAGTGGGTAAATATTATAATTTCTTTTAAGGAAGTGTAGACTACCGCCCCCTCAAAGTGGTATGACTCGTTCATGCTATACATGGAATGTATAAATGATAGAGTTACTGAACTATATATATATATGTTATTATACTGGAATTGTAATATACATATGTATAATTAATTTTTCATTCCATTTAAATATTAAATATAAATTAAAGTAGCGTCCATGCGTACGTACAACTTACTGTCTTAATGAACGGTGCATTTTATTTCTTTTTTCCAAATATTATATAATTTTATAAATACATATATATAATAAATATATATGATATATATGATATCTGAATGATGAATATAATTAAGGAGATAATTTAATTTTTATCACATGGACAATTTATAATTAAAACAAGTTCATTTTTAACTCATGTTCCGAACATCGGCAAAATGTACGATATGAACTCAAATAATTAACCAATTGTTATTGAAAGATAATATTTAATATAAATGGAATAATAAACTAGAAAAAGTTTCTTCATAATGTCTAAAATAACTTAAGTTTATTATTCATGAGATTAAAGAACAAACGGGTCTTGTCGA
This sequence comes from Viscum album, assembly GCA_963277665.1. NCBI lineage: Eukaryota > Viridiplantae > Streptophyta > Magnoliopsida > Santalales > Viscaceae > Viscum > Viscum album. The sequence goes on from OY728139.1 coordinate 139,066,336, forward strand.
ACACGAGGTAAGGGACATCATCTCAATCTCCTCTCATTGAGGCATCCTTTGATTTATATACGGTTTTATTTTATATAGATTATAAACCCACTTGACCATTAATTTCATTTAAGGGATATATTATTTCTATAAAGAATTTTACAAAATAACAAAAGGAATCTTTTTAACATTTTCGGCGACAATGACCTCTCCATCGTTGTAATCATGATTTGGATTCCTCTATATGCCTTAATGTATTTAAAATGATTAAGAAGCCCATTATTCTATTTTATGGGTGTTTTAGTATTGAAAATGGTTTTTTATATCTAATTATTTTTTCAATATCTTGAAATGATTTATTTTGATTGAAAATGAAATGGTATTAGTGAAATATTTATATTTGCAATATTTTATGTGTTATGATTTTATAATGGAACATGGACATTTAATGGGTGGTTATGTGATAAAACAAATGATGGGTGGTGTAGTGATAAACTAGGATGGGTGGTTATGTTATAACCTCCAATGCATTGGGTATGGAAGTCAGTCATATTGATATTCCATTTATTTATTTGTTTGGAAGTCGACTGTATGGTTATTCCAATTAAGTATATTAATGTCCAATGTTACCATTATATGTTATGTGTTCTTTCTATGGGTTTTATGGTAATATTTTTGGTTACAAAATGGTAATAAATGATCTTTTATTCAATGATGAGTATTTACTATTTAAAAAAGGTGAAAAGTATTACTTGTGGTTTTGAAAAATTAACAATTTTCCTTCTTTGATTATCCCTTACTGAGATTTTTATGATCATACCACATTTTTTAAATGTTTTTTTCAAGGAAATAAAGATGAATAAGGTCAATGATGTGATCAAGGAAAATTCATGATTTCTATAATATGGAACTAGACATGACTCATTTTTTCAAGAGTTATTATTTTAGGAAAAAAATGGATATGGATTAGAAGTGTCTAAATGTAATATTCAAATTTCAATTTATATGTTATGGAACAATTCTCTAAAGCTCTAAACCTGAAAGGATCCTCGATATGAATTATTCATTTAATTTAGGATTCCGTAATTTTTTATGTCCAGGTCCTTATAGATAATCATTTGAAAATCATACCCAGTAATTAATATATCATAATCATGATTTGTGGAATAATGCATAGATGTTCTTAAGACATGAAAAATAAATGAATCAAGGAATATTTCCATGAGATGATAACATTTGTAAAATATCATATCATAAAATTTTATCATAACGTGTCGGAAAATGATTATAATTGAAATATTAAGTCATGAATATCCACCATGTTATTTATCACTTGTTATTATTTGGATAACCACATATGTACCATCATTGGCCTTGGGATGACCTCACACATATCTTTATTACTGTTTGGATAACCAACAGTGCACACTCTTTTGGGATTTAGATAAAAACTGTTTTACCATTTATGATAAAAAATAATTTATTATTTGGAAAATAATTGGAGGACTATAATATACACACCAAGAAGATAATCATAATCTAACCATATGTTTTCCAAATTATTATAATACCATTTATCATTTCAATATAGCTTGAACCATTGAAAAATAAAAATGGTTTGATCAACATTTCATCATTATAATACATAAATAATATAGAATATTAGTAAATATTGTAACATTGTATCATACCCCTAGATAATCACAATAACAACAAAGTGTGTTTTATAGACGAGATTACATTTAAAATATAACTAAAACATTTCTTGATAAATTTTCCATACTAATTACGAAATAGAATTTTCAAAATCAAAAAATTTTCAAAATAGTTGGAAAAAGATTTCTTTTAAAAGATACATGGAACAATATAATGGAATCTTCAAATCATTGACTGTTCATTAATGAATGAAATTATGTTCAAGCATTAAATGATATAATAAATTCTTTATTCCCAAATTTTGAAAAAATTACCCACTATAAAAATTAGAAGAAAATTCCTTTTTTATTTTAATATAAATTCAAACATGGATAAAAATTAATTTAATAAAAAAAATGTACATAAATTAATTAATTAATGAATAAATATTAATTAAAATATGGAAATGGAAGAAAAATACTATATTCTAAAAAAATAGACAATTTTAGTTTTCCTTAATACCATTCTTCTATAATATTCGGTAATTAATGTGGGTTTATTTAAATATAAAATGCAATTATTATAAATTGCTATATGATAATAAATTTCAAAAAATTTATAAAATAAATATAATATAATTTTATCATTTTGTATTTAATCATGAACAATCCTGATAAAAATGATATTGTAACATAAAAAATTATTTCATTTGTGACATTTAATTTAAAATTTCTATAAAATAAAATAAAAAAATAAAAAATATAATTAATTTCATATAATTATATTCATGATAAAAAATTCAAATGTATAGAATATACATATCAAAAAAATTAATAGTTGTATAAAATTTATCGTGTCTCAATAAAATAAAGTTGACATTATAAACCCTTACCTATTTTCTATCTTGATTCTTTTCTGATGTGACCTCTAGAATAATATATTTAGATTTATTTTAACAGTAAACCAAAATATTAATCCCCAAATAATATCATATATATATATATATTATAAAAGAACACATTCATTAATTATTATTTATTAAAATTCGTGTTTCTGGGTGATAAATTATTCAATTTTTATATCTATAACGGTTGACCATTCATGGTCGATTAATATATATACATCTTATTTGAGAGGCCACCATTGGATTACACATTAATAATTGAATGATTGGTATCAAAAAAGTAAAATGGGATCAATAATGAATTTAAGGAGTGTAACACCCCATGCTTCCACAAGACTCTTCTCTCTGAATAATACAGCAGCGTGTGTTGTACGCAACTTCAAGTTCTAACACACACGCAACAATTAATAAAACTACCCGTTATGAATAGTAATACACACTTTTTGAAATTTTATACATTTTATCTCTCAAAATGGACTTCATTTTTGGATTCGGAATAACGAAATTATCCTAGGGTGAAAGTTTGGTACTATTTGGTTAACTTTCATATTTTGATGAATAGTGAAAATTACTAAATTTTAATTAAAAACAACTTTTTTAATCGAAATAATTAATAGTGATAAATTATGAATTTGAGTGGGTTTAAAGTATATTTAGAATATATTTTTACCATTTAATACAATTTTGGTCATTGGACATAATTTTACATTTAAACCAAACATATACAAATGTCAATCTTTTGATTGTTATTATCTCTTAAAAACACAGATTTTGTTTTAACAACGGGAATTAATTTTATATTATTTTCTGCCACATATGTGTTTTGAATTTGGAAAAATGGATTCCATATTTTCAATCAGGATTTTAAAATTTTGTAAATAGGTAACTTTTATTTTTAGACATTTTGAATAATTACTTAGGTAAATATTTTATTTTCCATTATTAAAGGGTTAATCCGGTAAATAATGGTAACAAAATAATATTATTATAATAATGAATTACCATAAAACTTGTCCTAACCTTATTGGTTGATACATTGTGGACCATGGGCATCTTTGGGTCGATTTTTGGACCCCATGTATCCACATGTAAGTGATAATGACACTTTATATTAATTAACTTAAAATAAATACAATAATGACATAAGCATATATCTTTTATCAAAAAAAAATTACATAGGGTTATATATGTTGTATTTTAGACTAAATATATTAATTATAAATAGACAATTATTTCCTACATAATGGTAGTTTATTTGTACTTTTTAGACATTTAATAATTAACATTATTTATGACACAATAATGATGCAGTATTTTCCTTATTAATGATTGAATCAAATAATTTTTATTATAAATGTTGAAATTAATATAATTCAAAGTTTTTATGACATACATGAACTTTATTTCTTAATATGACATTATAAGATTGCTTAAATGAATTTGGTTCGAATTAATAAAGTTGTTAAGGCTTTAACAAAAATCAATTATTGAATAGTGTCAAAATTGACATAAAAGAGTTTTTAAAACAAATATTATATTATTAATAGATATTAAATTACTAAAAATATATGTTTGATCCAGGAGACTTATATGATGATAGGTGTATCATTAATGGACCACTTGGGGGTCTCTTGGATTTATATAGTTTGTTTATTAACTATATAATATAAAAATACAAAGTAACATGTTAAATGTTAAACTAATAAACTAAGAGATAAAACTAAATGATAAGGTTCATATAGTGATCCAAACCAGTCTAAAACCTATTGGTTGAGTTTTTTCGACCTATCCCCACCATAACGATTAAATAATTCACATTGGATCTATTATACAATGAATATGAATTTATTATAAAATAATATTTATAGCTTCTCCTAAAGAGCCCATCTCCCCTCTTATAAAAGGAACTCCCCCTTCTCATTAATTCACACCTTAAAAGCCTTTTGGTTTGGCCAATTCCTACCAAAATAATCTCTCAAATTCCCTTCACTTCAACCTAGAGGCGTCAGTTTGATCAGAATGCCATCCTAAGGAGCCCTTTTGATCCAATCAAAACGAAGAACCCAAAGAAGAGGTAACGTCTTCACCACCCTCTTTGAAGTTCCTTTCTTCTTCAACATCTTCATTCCTTGTTATTTCCATTATAAAATAATAAATCCAGAATATTCTATATATTGTGATGTTATTATCATTATGGAACAAAATAATTCATTATTCTATCCATCCCTTGAATGACATGTCACCATACGTGCGTACGTACGACCTACCGTCTCCACGTTGTGGTGTACTTGTTATTCAATATATTATTATTTAGATGGGTATAATAATGAGGTGTAATTCATGTAAATAATAAATATAACATGATAATTATTCAGTATATATGATATAACACCCAATTATATATTATTTTAATATCAAAAGAATGATATTGTCGCTCGTGCGTACATACGGATTACCGTCTCCACGAACGCGATTAGAATCATTCCCCTTGTAGAGACTTGAAGCTTAACGTACATGGACATTACATTACTTTTTCGGAATACTAAGTACATAACAAAAACACACACACAAGGACCGTAATAGTTTAGTGTCTTTGGAAATATGGAATATAATCTTCTAATCATGGTGAAAGATCTTCAACATCTCCCGTAAAGATCTACCATTTTTTTACCTAAAACCTTTCTTTTAATCCTGGGGAAAATAAAAATACAAAAAGGGTGAGCTCAAATTCACAGTAAGGGTAAGCATAAATAAAATAAAACATAACATATACATTTGAACTTAAAAACATGAACATAATGTTTAAACATCAAAATCTTGAGCAACGACATAAAACATGGAAGTACATAAGGCATAGAACATAATGGAACATAAATCATTATAAAATAACATGGGAATAAAACATGTAATTATGGAAACCATTCAGAACATTTCATGATTTCCATAGTAGCCAAGACATTGCTGCCAATACCATCTTAGTGGACAAAGTCCCTTTCTGAATCGAGTTCACTCCTCATTTCAGTCCTGTAACACTGAACCAGATTAACTTACCGTTCCATACTTGTCTATCTCATGAGATATAAAATCTTTACCCAATTCATTGGAGGGATATATAGGTCCTACCCATCTCATAGTGAAATCATTCATACTTGTGCCACAAAATAAACATAAAACATTCATCATAACCCAAAGAATAAAATGGGTCTCATAAACATCATCCCATCATCTCATATTCCATATAAAACAAATGGACATTTCATCATAAGGAAAGTGAAAACATTTAAATCATAGAGACATTAAACTTGAAACATACACATATTAAATAATTTCATCTTAGATGGAAAATGGTTTTGATAAAACATTTGAAATGAATTCTTGAGGAAAATATCCTTTCTTCTTCAAAATCAATTTTTGTTCACAAAACGTCATGAAATTTTAAAAGAAAAATATTTTGTTGAAAATATTCATGAAATCTTTTGGAGGATGATTCATGAAAACAAGGATTTATAAAACCGTAAAAATCCTTTCATGCCGTATAAATTAAAAAAACATTCTTCTCGTACTTTTTTTGGAAAAGTCAAAAAGTACCTCGTAACGTAAACAAAAGAAAGATTCCTTACATACCATGTAGTAAAAGTCAAGAATGGATAAAAAGGACTTTAAATATATATTAAAACACTTTTGTAAAACATGGACATAAATGATAACAAAAACTCCAGTAAATACTTACATATAAACAATCTCAGATAAAAATGAGATTGGAAAAGTTATCCCTTACCAAAGGTCCGATATGATTCGTACATATCCGAACCCCCTGTATAATGATTTCAATAATGTTATTGACTTATTACAGAATCATATTCATTGTTACGATATCATATATGGTTCACTTATGACTTTATATTACCCGTTCTTTTGTAAATTCCATGTTAAAGAGCGTTTTGGGTAAAATCGTTTCATTTGTCGTTCGTGTTTTAACTTGTAATTATTCATATGATTACATAGATCATGGTTACTTAATTAAAGAATATAAAACATTATTTATATATAATATATATTCAGAATATACATATATATAATATATTGATAAGTGGAATGAAATACACCGTTCATGGAGACAGTAGGCCGTACGTACGCATGAATGTTGTTTTTGTTTCCTCATTGAATTGAATGGAATTAATTGGATGAAATACATATATATATACATAAATCCAGTATCATTATTATGTCAAATATTTCATGATAACTTATTATATATACTTTATAGTCATTTGTGAATGGTTAATCATTGAGAATGAATCTCATCGCGTTGTGGAGACTGTATTCTGTACGTACGCACGAGCGATGATATCGTTCCAATGATCATGGAATTTTATTGGAGTGTATGTATACTATTACAGAATCAATATCACTTTACAATAATCATATATAGTTATTTTTTACAACATTAATCCCATCCAAGTAAGGTGGTTGTGGAAAATATATTACACCACGGCGTGGAGACGGTATTCCGTACGTACGCACGCGCGGTGATTTCGTTTTCCGTAGGATGGATAGATGGTGAAATAGGATTGTTTCACACTTATAATAATATTTCGGTATATGAGTGATACTGATCTTTTTACTTCATAATTAAACAACTAAAGAAGAAGAAGTGGAAGAAGAAATAAAGAAGAAAGAATCGGTAACAGACATTACCTCTTCTTTAAAGCGCTTCTTTGAGACCTCCTTTTAGGGAACTAAAATTGGTCTTTGAAAAAGACCAGGACCTCAAGGATGTCTCTAAGAAGTGGAGAGAATAAATTGGTACGGTTTGGCCAAGCTTTAAGGCTCAAAGTGGTGTGAGGAAGAGAGGGAGGAGGTTCCCTTTTATAAGGGAGGAGAGGGGCACCTTTGGAAAAATAAAAAAATTATTTTATTATAAAGTCAAATTCGGTTTTTAATAGTTCCAAATTGATATATTTCGAAGATAAGGTGGGTATGGGTCGAAATAATCTCATCAAATAGAATTTAGACAAGTTTAGATATCAATTTTAACCTTATCATTTAGATTTAACTTTAAGTTAGATAATTTAACTTTTACCGTGTCTTCTTGTTTTCTTACACTATAAGGTTAATAAACTTACTATATCAAGCCAAACGAACCCCAAGTTGTTTATTATTAATATATATAACCTTATATAAGTCATTTGGCCGAAAAATAGATTTGTAGAAATAAAATAACAATTAATAATATAATATTTGTTAAAAAACTATTTTATGTAAATTTTGACACAATTTAGTAATTGATTTTTGTGAAAATCATAACAGAATTATTAGTTAAAATCAAGTTAATTAAATCAATACTAACATGTCATATTAACCTTGAAAATTAGTGTAATTCATAAAAAGTCTCAAATTACATTTATTTGGGTATTTATAACATCAATTATGTCAATATTTCATTAATAAGATAATTACTGCATCATCGTTGTGTCATAAATAAATTCAATTATTTAATGTCTAAAAATTACAAATAAAATACCATTATGTAGGAAATTATTTTATATTTCTAATTAATATTTATAGTCGAATTTATCTTATGTATAACCCCATATTAAAAATGATTTACTTATTAAACATTGATTTTAACTATTTTAATCCTTCTTTAAATAAATTAAAAATAAATGTCCTAATATAATCCAAGTGGGCCTAAATGGTCATATTTTTTTATAAGGTTGTTTTTGGTCAAATTATACTTATCCAATAGAATTAGGACATGTGTTAGGGTAATATCAATACCACATTTACCCTTAATTACCCTATTTACTTTTAACGGTGGTAAAAAAAAGTAAAAAGTTACTATTCACCAAAAATTATTTTCATCTCATTGAACCACATTTTAGTCCTTGATATTAACCGTGCCTCTCGGATTTTCGAAATTCCACTCACAGAAGCGGTAAAATTAAGTTTTATGAAAAAATCAGTTTTTTAACTACCACATAGTGGTTTCACTATTCATCAAAAAAATGAAAGTTTCCAGAAAAATATCAAAAACTAGGCCTAAGATTTATTTGTTATTATGAATTAAAAAATGATGTTTGTTTTATCAAATTCAAAACTTATCAGTTACATTAACTAATTTAAAAAGTAATTCCCGTCATCAAAAGAGATAATAATTATCAAAAGATCGACACTTGTTTCTAAATGGTTTAAATTTGAAATTACATCCAATGAGCAACATTGTATTAAATTGTAAAAATATATTCTAAATATACTTTAAAACCACTAAAATTAGTAATTTATCACTATTAATTATTTCGATTAAAAAAGTTGTTTTTAATTAAAATTTAGTAATTTTCACTATTCATCTGAATATGAAAGTTATCTGAAAAGTACAAAAATTTCACCCTAAGCTAATTTCAATATTCAGAATCCAAAAATGAAGTCCATTTTTTAAAATAAAATTTAAAAAATTTCAACAAGTGGTTATTACTATTCATAACAGCTAGTTTTAATAATATTTTAATAGCATATCATTGTTTTGTGAAACTCGGTATTGCGTACTACACACGCTATCGAGGAAGGTCGCGATTGCGTGTAATGAAAGGCAAGTCAAGGATGTGTATTGTACAAGATCCTTTTGGTGTAGCGTAAAACAGAAGACATTAATGAAATAAAAAAAAATATTTTTCATAAAATCGTGGGGTGTTACATTCTACCCCCCTTAAAATGAATTTTGCCCTCGAAATTCGTTGGGGTTACAAATGGTTTACTACTCGAAAGTTTATTTAATAGAGACCCACATTGTAAAAATGAATTCTAAAACCAATCTTTAAAAACAAAATTGTGAAACGTAACGGTTACCCAAATAAACTAATCACTGGGTTTCCACATAGGTGAAAATATGGATATGGAAGAGAAATCTAACCACCATGTTCTAATGGAGAGTGGTAGAGAACTTGGCTATGGAAAAGCCAGCAATCACAATGCCATAAATTTTTAACGATCTAAGGTACCATCTGATTCATCAGATATAAGAGCACTAGGACCACATTTTTTGTTTTCAAGATCATTTCCCTAAAGTTGATGAAATTGGAATAAGAAGAAGTACTTTCGTGATTTTGGTATAGTCTCACCATTGGTCATTATTTGGACAATTTCCACTTCATCTCTTAATGAAATGAAGTTGAATTTGCTATTCGTGAAGTGTTAACAAATCATGTGATAGAATGATGGGTCATTCGATCTGTCTCAATCAAAATGTTAGAAAAGTTATCAAAAAATACATAAGTCTATCTATTGTGAGATTAATCATATATGGTTCCTAAAGTGGACTTATACTTCATATATCATACTTCTTAATATAATAAAACTAGTTTCTACTAAACAGGGACTTCCTGTAGGCCAATGGTAGGTGATAAAGGCCAGGCGCACTTCGGTTGTGGGTTCGATTCCAACAGCCTTGTCCAACGCGATGGGTTGTCGCCCATCCTGCAGGTTGTCCTTTTTCTAAAGCTATATTACTATAACATATTATCAATAATATTGAAAAAGAAGTTCTATCCTTAAACAATACTAACTTATGTACAGCATAATCCATTCCAATCTTTAGTCTTATCTAAAATACTTCGGTTCAAGCTCATAGTATAAAGAAAACGATTACTTGAAATGTCATCAACCAAGAATGTGAATACCATCATTTATCCCCCATATATCTTTTTGGTCACATTACAATATTGTGAATACCTTAATCATGCATTTTCTTGAAAAATTAATACCCACTAAACCTTAGTGAAAACAAGAATTCTATCAAAAGTTAACTCTTTCCTCATACCAAAATCCAAAAATTCTATATGCTCAAACCATGATATAACCTTCTCCTTATATCAGTCCTGAGCTCATGAATACTATCAGACATTTAATTATCCTTTCATTATGCGCATATCATCTACATTCCAAAAATATCTTAATAACCTTTCATGGATACTAGTACCATTAATCATACACTTTCAAAACACATGGAAGGACAACAGTGTAACAATCCTTAGATGTCTCTTTATTCCATAGTACCATGAGATTACTTATACAACATTACACTTGATGAAAATGTAACCATTACAGTACCTTCTTAAACCATTTACCGAGCTTCATTAATTCTTTCATCTCACATATCATTTGTAGTCTCTTCATCATCATCATCAACATAAATACTACCCATATGACCGTACGGATTCTCTTCATGAGACTTTCCTTAGGGCATTGGTTTGCATAATGCCCGTACATTCCACATTTAAGACATTTAACCATTGTTCATGTCGTAGAAATACCATTATACTCATCCATGGTGTTAACTGAACCTTTTCCTTTGCACTTACTGGCTTTGTGTCCTTCTTTTCCACACCCAAAGCATCTTCCAGTTCCCTTGAAACAATCTCTCTGATGCCTCTTCTCACATGATTTACATGAGGGAAATTGATCTTTCTTTCCTCTATGATCATCATGAAACTCCATCTTTCTCTTATTATCTGAGTCGGGAAACTTACCAAAGTTTAGATTATTGATCATATTATGATATTGCTTATTAGGCATAATAACGATGTTTGGACTTCCAAATCCCGTTTCATTTGGTTTCTCATGAAGAATATCATTCCATTGTCCGTCATATCCTCCATTATCATGAATCTTCCTGTTTCTAGCCATTTTCTAAAACCCAAAAAGAATTGTGTGGGAGGTAAAAATCATGCTAGGGTAAACAACATAGTAAAGGGGGAGTTCCCTCAATATCTAACATCTTAGGTTAAATTCTAAGATCTTTACTGTAGTTCTAGGACTATATCCTATACGTATACTTATCCTTAGGGACATCCCTAGACATACCTTAGAAATATCTCTAGGGATCTCACTAACGTTTTCGCATCCTAGTTTCCAAAGGTTTACTAAACCTATACTATGATACCAACTATAGAGACCCGAAGCATAACATACATGGAAATTACATTAGTTTTTCAGAATACTTAGTACATAACAAAAACACACACACACAAGGACCGTAATAGTTTAGTGTCTTTGGAAACTCAGAATATAATCTTCTACTCATGGTGAATGATCTTCAACATCTCCCATAAAGTTCTTCCCTTTTTTTACCGAAAACCTTTCTTTTAATCCTGGGGAAAAGAAAACAATAAAAACGGTGAGCTCAAATGCTCAGTAAGGGTAATCATGAATAAAATAAAACATACCATATACATTTGAACTTAAAAACCTGAACATAATGTTTAAAAATCAAAATCATGAGCAACAACATAAAACATTGAAGTACATAAGGCATAAGTCATAATGGAACATAAATCATGATAAAATAGCATGGGAATAAAACATGTAATTGTGTCAACCATTCATCACATGTCATGATTTCCATAGTAGCCAAGGCATTGGTGCCAAGACCATCTTAGTGGATAAAGTCCCTTTCTGAATCGAGTTCACTCCTCGTTTCAGTCCTGCAACAATGAACCGGATTAACTTACCATTCCAGCCATGTCTATCTCATGAGATATAAAATCTTTACCCAATGCATTGGAAGGATATATAGGTCCTACCCATATCATAGTGAAATCATTCTTACTTGTGCCACAAAATAAACTTAAAACATTCATCATAACCCAAAGAATAAAATGGGTTTCATAAACATCATCCCATCATCTCATAATCCATATAAAACAAATGGACATTTTATCATAAGGAAACTGAAACCATTTAAATCATAGAGACATTAAACTTGAAACATTCACATGTTAAATAATTTCATCTTAGATGGAAAATGGTTTTGACAAAACATTTGAAATGAATTCTTGAAGAAAATATCCTTTCTTCTTCAAAATCAATTTCTGTTCACAAAAAGTCATGCAATTTTAAAAGAAGAATATTTTGTTTAAAATATTCATGAAATCTTTTGGAGGAAGCTTCATGAAAACAAGGCTTTATAAAACCGTAAAAATCCTTTCATTCCGTATAAGTTAAAAAAACATTCTTCTCGTATTTTTTTCGGAAAAGTCAAAAAGTACCTCATAACGTAAACAAAAGAAAGATTCCTTACATACCATGTAGTAAAAGTCAATAATGGATAAAAAGGACATTATATATATATGAAAACACTTTTATAAAACATGTACATAGATGATAACAATAACCCCAGTAAATACTTACATATAAGCAATCTCAGATAAAAATGAGATTGGAAAAGTTATCCCTTACCTTAGGTCCGATATGCTTCGTACGTATCCGAACCCCTTGTATAATGATTTAAATAATGTTATTGACTTATTACAGAATCATATTCATTTTACGATATCATATATGGTTCACTTATGACTTTATATTACCCGTTCTTTTGTAAATTCCATGTTAAAGAGCGTTTTGGGTAAAATCGTTTCATTTGTTGTTCGTGTTTTAACTTGTAATTATTCATATGATTACATAGATAATGGTTACTTAATTATAGAATATAAAACATTATTTATATATAATATATATTCAGAATATACATATATATAATATATTGATAAGTGGAAAGAAATACACCGTTCATGGAGACGGTAGGCCGTACATACGCATGAACGTTGTTTTCGTTTCCTCATTGAATTGAATAGAATTAATTGGATGGCATACATATATATATACATAAATCCAGTATCACTATTATGTCATATATTTCATTATTACTTATTATATATACTTTATAATCATTTATGAATGGTTAATCATTGAGAATGAATCTCATCGCGTCGTGGAGACGGTATTCCGTACGTACGCACGAGCCATGATATCGTTCCCATGATCATGGAATTTTATTGGAGTGTATGTAAACTATTACAGAATCAATATCACATTACAATAATCATATATAGTTATTATATACACCATTATAACCATCCAAGTAAGGTGGTGGTGGAAAATAGATTACACCCCGACGTGGAGACGGTATTCCGTACATACGCACGCGCGGTGATTTCGTTTTCCGTAGGATGGATAGATGGTGATATAGGGTTGTTTCACACTTATAATAACATATAAGTATATTATTGATACTGATTTTATTACTTAATAATGAAACAACTAAAGAAGAAGAAGTGGAAGAAGAAATAAAGATGAAAGAATCGGTAACGGACATTACCTCTTCTTTGAAGCGCTTCTTTGAGACCTCCTTTTAGGGCACTAAAATTGGTCTTTGAAGAAGACCAAGACCTCTAGGATGTACCTAGGGAAGTGGAGAGAAGTAATTGGTAGGTTTTGGCCGAGCTTTAAGGATCAATGTGGTGTGAGGAAGAGAGGGAGGATGTGCCCTTTTATAAGGGAGGAGAGGGGCACCTTTGGAAAACTAAACATATTATTTTATTATAAAGTCAAATTCGGGTTTTAATAGCTCAAAATTGATATATTTCGAAGATAAGGTGGGTATGGGTCGAAATCCTCTCATACAATAGAATTTAGACAAGTTTAGGTATCAATTTTAACATTATCATTTAAATTTAACTTAAGTTAGATAATTTAACTTTTACCGTGTCTGCTTGTTTTCTTACACTATAAGGTTAATAAACATACTATATCAAGCCAAACGAACCCCAAATTGTTTATTATTAATACATATAACCTTATCTATGTCACTTGGCCGAACCTTAGATGTTTAGGAATAGAATAACAATTAATAATATAATATTTGTTAAGAAACTATTTTATGTCAATTTTTACACTATTTAGTAATTGATTTTTGTGAAAATCATAACAGAATGAATAGTTCGAACCAAGTTAATTAAATCAATACTACAATGTCAAATTAACCTATAAAGTTAGTTTAAATTATAAAAAGTCTCAAATTACATTTATTTGGGTATTTATAACATCAATTATGTCAATATTTCATTAATAAGATAATTACTGCATCATCATTGTGTCATATATAAATTCAATTATTTAATGTCTAAAAATTACAAATAAAATACAATTATGTAGGAAATTATTTTAGCTTTCTAATTAATATTTATAGTCGAATTTATCTTATGTATAAACCCATATTAAAAATGATTTACTTATTAAACATTGATTTTAACTATTTTAATCCTTCTTTAAATAAATTAATAATAAATGTCCTAATCTAATCCAAGTGGGAATAAATGGTCATATTTTATTCCTAAGGTTGTTTTTTGTCTAATTACACTTATCCAATAGAATTAGGACATGTGTTAGGGTAATATTAATAACACTTTCACCCTTAATTACCCTATTTACTTTTAACCGTGGTAAAAAAAAGTAAAAAGTTACTATTCACCAAAAATTATTTTCATCTCATTGAACCACATTTTAGTCCTTGATATTAATCGTGTCGCTCGGATTTTCAAAATTCCACTCATAGAAGCGGTAAAATTAAGTTTATGAAAAAATCTGTTTTTTTAACTACCACTTAGTGGTTTCACTATTCATCAAAAAAATGAAAGTTTCCAGAAAAATACAAAAAATTAGGCCTAAGCTATATTTGATATTATGAATTCAAAAATGATGTTTGTTTTATCAAATTCAAAACATATCAGTTACATTAACTAATTTAAAAATTAATTCTCGTCGTCAAAAGAGATAATAACTATCAAAAGATTGACACTTGTTTATAACTGGTTTAAATGTGAAATTACATCCAATGACCAACATTGTATTAAATTGTAAAACTATATTCTAAATATACTTTACAACCACTCAAATTATTAATTTATCACTATTAGTTATTTCGATTAAAAAAGTTGTTTTTAATTAAAATTTAATAATTTTCACTATTCATCAGAATATGAAAGTTATCGAAAAGTACCAAAATTTCACCCTAAGATAATTTTGATATTCCGAATCCAAAAATGAAGTCAATTTTGAAAAAAAAAAATTTAAAAATGTCAAAAAGTGGTTATTACTATTCATAACAGCTAGTTTTAATAATATTTTAATAGCATGTCATTGTTTTGTGAAACTCGGTATTGCGTACTACACACGTTATCGAGGAAGGTCGTGATTGCGTGTAATGAAAGGAAAGTCAAGGATGCGTATTGTGCAAGCTCCTTTTGGTGTAGCGTACAACACAAGACAATAATGAAATTAAAAAGAATATTTTTCATAAAATCTCAGGGTGTTACACCCCTTTATATCCATTCAAGAATAAATGTCATTTGATGATTAAACATATTATTTAGATACATGATATAACTCTGGATATGATTAAGATACATCCCATCCATAACAAATGTGGCTGACATAACAAATATTATAAAGGAAAATGAATCCATTAACACCCGAAACGACGATAATACAAAGTTATTATTAACAAATCAATGTTAAAAGATCATATATGATATCATATTAATTCTATATGATTCTTGTATAATAAAATAACAATTATTTCACCAATAGAAAGGAGGTTAACCTACCCTCGACCATGGGAAAAGTACAATGTAAGGGTTTTTCATCTCACTCCTTATTCCCATGAGATTCATGTCATATTGCCACTATTACCTTTTGTGTGGTGTATGTACTGCCCATAATTATATTGTTTGAGTAATACAATTTATTTTATGTGTATTTACATATTCAATGTATGATACATCTTCCATGGGTTTTATGTTTCGTAAGTTACCAAATTGGTAAGGGTTAATTCCCCAATCTCATTATTATCCGAGATTGTTTATGTATAAGTATTTACTGGGACATTTTTATCATCTGCATCCATGATTCTTAAAAAAATTCAAAACATTCTTACTATTTTACAGAATATGGGTTAAAGTCATTTATACCATTGTTTGACTTTTTATAAGATGCTTATAAAGGAATCTTTCCGTAGTTTTCCAAACACGATCCTTTTTAAACTTTTCGAAAAAATTAAGATAAGAATGTATTTTTTTAACTTATACGGCAGGTGCAGTTATTCTCCATCGTCATTACACCTTTGAAGCATACCTTACACTCTTATAAGGATATTTTCAAAATAAAGTTTTTCTTTTATAAATATGTGATTTTTAAATGATTTCAAAAAAGAGGTATTTCCCTCAAATATATGAAAATCCAGTGAAAATGTATACGTATTTAACGCAAGATTAAAAATGTTTTCAGAAAAACCGACTCTCGAGTATGGTAGACAGGAAGGGATTGGGAGTGGACCCAACATGGCTTGTAATTAGTCGAGCAGTCTCAGAATTAGTTTTTTTTTCAAAAACCTTCATAATGTTTTCTGAAAAACACTGAAGTATATTTGATCAATTTTAAATGTAAGTATCTTCTAAAAAAATTGCATCGGTACGTCCCATGAGACAAACTAGTGTCTTGGCATGAGGCCTTGACAAAATTTTATTTGTAGTCTTGGCACGAGGCCTTGGCTATGTGGTTATGATAGTCTGGCATTATGCATTCCGTCATTATGAAAGTTGTTATTGATATTTTCATGTTATTATTTGACTAGTAGAATATCCATGTGAATATGTAAATGGCATTATTTCATTTTATCTTTTCCATTTTATGCTGAAGATCAAGTAAACAGGATTTTTTTAGTAATACATTTATTTAAGTGTTTATTCTTACCGATGAATGATTCTACTATATTGTTATCCTTACTGAGTATCAGAGCTCACCTCTTTCAATGTTTTATTTTTCCTCGGATGTGAAGAAAGTAATTTATGAAAGACATGGAGGGATAGTATGAGGGGATATGAAGACAAGATGTTGTTGTAGTTTTTTGACCTTATGATGTAATATAAGACATATGAATATATCTACTATTTCCAAGGCTACAAAACTAATCGGTCTAACGAGACTTGGTCCTTTGTGATCATGCTAATGTTATGTAATAATGAACCGACTCTAGGTAACTGGGGTCAGGGTGTTACAGTTGGTATCAAAGGAAGTTTAGTACAAACCTTGGAATCTAGATTTAGATAAACTCTGATTAGATCACATAGCCCTAAGATAAAATTTGAGGATTAGTATAGAAGAACATACTATAAATTTGGTATTGTAGATATTTTGTGAGTTTTTCGAGCAATACATCCTTTTCCAGATACGAGCAGGTGGAGGTGGCTCTGGCACATATGTACCTAGGGGTAAAACCCGAAAACATTGTTTTGAGCTAGACTCGAACAGGAACTGGTGCATGACAACGGGCCTTGCTGCACTCTTGGTTATGATACTCCCTAGGGATATGCTTTGGTAAATTCACAAGAATAGTTTGAACAATTATTAAGGGAATAAAAAAATGCCCCTAAGTATATATGTCGGGAAATAGATAGTGGATCACCTAGATTTTAACATAGGGTTCCCCAAGCTAGGATATGTTGTTCAATTACATTATTATCCTATTATTTCTATTTTTTTACATTCTTATTAGATAAGTATTCATAAACCCTAATTGTATTTTCCTTTTGTTAGTTAAAACATGGAGGGAGCAAGATCATGAACAAATCTTCTCTCTCTTACTGAAGAACTACTTAAAATTATTATCCAGAAGTTATGCGCAAATGATTTTGAAACATTCTCAAATGTCCAAGTCACATGAAAACAACTTTATGACACATCCTATACCTCTAGCATAGAATGATTCTTTAAAGGATAAAGTACCGACTATGGGATAATATTGAACTCTCAACTTTCTTACCATGCTAAGTGTGGGATGTACCATCAGGGTCTTTTCAATTTCTTCACTTTATCTCAAAATTATGATGCACTAAATGATTTTCTAGATGCTGCAGAAGAGAGAGACCTTCGAGCAGCCTATATGTATGAAATTATATATTTATGTATTTTGGGATATATGGAAACTGATGTACCAAAACCTTATTTTGAAATATTTGAAGATGAATCAATATGAATTTTTCTAAAAAAACATGTTAAAGACGATGTCTCAAAATTATATATAAGAAATACCTATTATTTATGATGCATCGATGCTTTCATCGATACAATACAAGATATATGAGGAGTTTTTGGGTAAAGGAAGCAGATGATTTTGAAAACTTCTTGAGGTACCATTATGACACATTAACACATTCTACCAAAAGGAAATTATGCCTAGTCTCTCTCGAGTTCATGATGTGTTCCACATATCACTAGTGACAAAATACATCCCTGAACCAATGCATGTACTCACCTATGAAGAATTAGAACTGGAACCCGATCTATCTTATTGTGAAGAGCCTATCAGAATTCTTCATACCAAAGATCAAGTGTTGAGAAACCATATGACTTATCTGGTAAAAGTTCTATGGAGAAATCATAATATGGAAGAGGGAATGTGGGAACCTGAGGAACATATGATGAAGAACATATGTGGAAATAAATGGATGGTGAAATGTATAAAAGTGTTAGTGCTCTTTATTTATGGAATTACATTGAATTATTTTATCTTTTATGTGTAACCCTGTAATTTATCATGTGAATATGATATTTGAGTAAGAATTGTCTTTTCTCTTATGGATATAGTTATATATAACCATATCGTCTTATATGATCATTGGGTTTGAGGATATTACAAGTTATTATATTTTCGGATGAAAATGAAAGGTTTGAGATAAAATTTGTGGTTAATTTATGTTATGGTTATTATGAGGACTTTATCTCATTTTGGTAATATTATAAAATATAGTTTTTGAAAAAGGACAGCACGAAGACTACGTGACAACCCATCACGTCAGACAAAGCTGTGGGAATCGTCCCCACAACCAAAGTGCGATTGGGATTTATCCCATACCACTGGACTACGTGAAGTACCTAGTTATTGTGACTAGTTATTTTTAGTTTAATGATGTTACTGATCAATAATAAGTTGATTTGGAATCTTATATCTTACCAAATGAATGCCCTCAGTATAGGAAAATGATTTGGTGATTAAGTGATAAATGTTATTTTGGAAGATGTTCGTTTTGTTGGGAACACTATATGACCATGGAAAATAGAATAGTATGGGATTTCATTTTATGAGTAATGGTGTATTTTTATCTATGTTTTTATTGTGGATTTCTAGTAATTTGTGTTATTTATGGAAATTATTAACCTATAATAGAGAATATGTGATTAGGTTAATCACTTTTAAGTGTGATAATTTAAGAGTAGTTGATGACATTCGGAGATACAATTTAATGTGGAAGACTACATAACCAAATTCTTCTAAGTTTTGGGTTTCAATATTTGTTTGGATTATATTTAAGGATTTTAAGGACAATTGATTATTGAATAGTATTTATTTAACATTGGGGTATTGTTGGATTAATTTTTGAAATTAAGATTATCATTTGTTTCTCTAATGGGATATCCTTTTAGGGGATCATCAGATCTTATACAAACCATTTTGGTTTTGATTAATCTCCAAATACAAGGTGAATATATATTTTATTCTACGTGGATCATGTTATTCTATAGAAGCTTATTCTAGCTCTTCCAGTGTGACCAAGTCTTCTTGAATACTCATTATTCAAAAAATTGAGTTAGTAGTAGGAATTTATTAAAGAATGAAACATTACTCAAAAAGTATGTATATCACATTATGTTCTTATTCACTCTCAGAAATTAATTCCTCATCTTTATGTAATGTAACTTAAAACAAATAAGCATGTTGTCCGTTTACTTTTCCTACTGGGAAACTAATGATTGTTTGTCCTATCACAAGTTTATGGTTTTATTATTGTTAACGTTCTCCTGATCATGTTCTATATCCCTCTCCGTTATAACATGAAACTTAGTTTATCATCTATATCCATGTTTTTCTACATGGAATCCTCATATGGGTTATCTTGGGTGACCTTTATACTTCTTTTTTTAAGTGATAGTTTTATTGATTATTTTCCCGATGTTGGACTTTCTATTATATTCTGAAGCCCAATTTTAATAATTGAGAGAATGAAATTTAATAAAGTAGGGGAGAATGTAACACCCCATGCTTCCATGGTACGCTTCTCTCTGAATAATACAGTAGTGTGTTTTGTACGCAACTTCAAGTTCTAACACACACAACACAACTAATAAAACTAGCCGTTATGAATAGTAATACCAACTTTTTTAAATTTTTTACATTTTATCTTTCAAAATGGACTTCATTTTTGGATTCGGAATATTGAAATTAGCATAGGGTGAAATTTTGGTACTATTCAGATAATATCATATTTTGATGAATAGTGAAAATTACTATATTTTAATTAAAAACAACTTTATAATCAAAATAATTAATAGTGATAAATTATTAATTTGAGTGGCTTTAAAGTATATTAAGAATATATTTTTACCAATTAATAAAATTTTGTTCATTTCACATAATTTCATATTTAAACTAGACATAATCAAGTGTCAATCTTTTGGTAGTTATTATCTCCTAAAAATACACTTTTTGATTTAACATCTGGAATTAATTTTAATTTAATTTCTTCCACTTCTGTGTTTTGAATTTGGAAAAATTTATTCCATATTTGGATTCATTATTTCCAAATTTTGTAAATAGAAAAATTTAATTTTTAGACATTTCGAATAATTATTTCGGTAAATATTTTATTTACCATGGTTAAAGGGTAAATCTGGTAAATAAGGGTAAAAAAATAATGTTATAATAATAATAAGTTACACTAAAACGTGTCCTACGCTTATTGGTTGATACATGTCCGACCATGGGAATCTTTGGGTACATTTTTGGATCCCATGGAGCCACTTGTAAGTGATAATGACGCTTTATATTAATTAAGTTAAAATAAATACAAAAATGACATAAGCATATATCTTTTAAAAAAACAACTTTTAGACAGGGTTATATATGTTGGAATTTCAACTATAAATATTAATTAGAAATATAAAAACATTTCCTACATAATGGTATTTTATTTATAATTTTTAGACATTTAATAATTAATATTATTTATGACAAAATAATGATGCAGTATTTTCCTTATTAATGAAAGAATCAAATAACTGGTATTATAAATGTTAAAATTAATATAACTGAATGTTTTGATATACATGAATTTTATTTCTAAATATTACATTATTGGATTTCTAAAATTAATTTTGTTCGAATTAATAAAGTTGTTAAGACTTTAACAAAAAACAATTATTGAATAATGTCAAAATTGACAGAAAAGAGTTTTTAAAACAAATATTATATTATTAATTGATATTAAATTCTTAAAAATCTCAGGTTTGGCCAAGAGACTTATATCATTATAGGTGTATCATTAATGGACCACTTTGGGGTCTCTTGGATGTATATATTATGTTTATTAACTATATAATATAAAAATACAAAGTGACATGGTAAATGTTAAACTAATTAAATAAGATTTAAAACTAAAAGATAAGGCTAATATAGTGTCCTAAAACTACCTAAAACCTATTTGGTAAGATTTTTTTCGACCTATCCAAACCTTAAACATTAAATAATCCACTTTGGAGCCATTATAAACTGTATATGAATTTATTATAAAATAATATTTATAGCTTTTCCTAAAGAGCCCCTCACCCCTCTTATAAAAGGGCACTCCCCCTTCTCATTAATTCACATCTTAAAAGCCTTTTGTTCGGCCACCCCTTCCAAAATACTCTCTCAACATCCCTCACTTCAACCTAGAGGCCTTAGTTTTATCAGAATGCCATCAATGGAGCCCTTTTGATCAAATCAAAAGGAAGAACCTGAAGAAAGAGGTAACGTCTTCACCACCCTCTTTGAAGTTCCTTTCTTCTTCAACTTATTCTTTACATGTTATTTACATTCTAAAATAATAACTCCAGAATATTCTATATACTGTGATGTTATTATAATTATGTAATAAACAAATTCATTATTCTATCTATCCCTTGAATAACATGTCATCATACGTGCGTATGTACGGCCTACCGTCTCCACGTTCTGGTGTAATTGCTATTTATTATATTATTATTTAGATGGGTATAATAATGATGTGTAATTAATGTAAATAATAAATATAAAAAGATAATTATTCTATATTTATGATATAACACCCAATTATATATTGTTTTAATATCAAAAGAATGATATTGTTGCTCGTGCGTACGTATGGATTACCGTCTCCACAAACGCGATGAGATTCATTCCCTATCATATCCATTCAAGAATAAATTTCATTTTATGATTAAAAATAATTTTTAGAGAATTGATATCATTCTGGATATGAAAAAGATACATCCCATCTATAACAAATATGGCTCACATAACAAATATTATAAAGGAATATGAATCTGTTAACAACCGAAACGACAATAATACAAAGTTATTATTAACAAATCAATGTTAAAAGATGATATATCATATCATATTAATATATATGATTCTTTTATAATTCAATAAAAATTATTTAACCAATATATAGGAGGTTAACCTACCCTCGACCAAGGAAAAATTACAATGTAAGGGGTTTTCATCTCACTCCTTATTTTCGTGAGATTCATGCCATATTGTCACTATTACCTTTTTTGTGGTGTATGTACTGCCCATAATTGTATTCTTTGGGTAATAAACTTTAATTTATGTGTATTTATATATTCATTGTATGATACCTCTTTCATGGGTTGTATGTTTCGTAAGTTACTAAATTTGTAATGGTTAATTCCTCAATCTCATTTATTTTGAGATTGTTTATGTGTAAGTATTTATTGGGACATTTTTATCATCCGCATCCATGTTTCATAAAAATGAATTTCAAAAAATTCTTTCTATTTTACACAATATGGGTTAAAGTCATTTATACCCTTGTTTGGCTTTTTATAAGATGTTTATAAAGGAATCTTTCCACCATTTTCCAAACACGGTCCTTTTTAACTTTTTTGACAAAATTACGTTAAGAATGTATTTTTTTAACTTATATGGAAGGTACGGTTATTCTAGGTCATTACTACACCTTTTAAGCTTACCTTACAATCTTATAAGGATATTTTCAAAATAAATGATTTCTTTTATAATTATGTGATTTTTAAATGATTTAAAAAAAGAGATATTTCACTCAAAATATATAAAAATCCAGTGAAAATGAATAGGTATTTAACGCAAGATTAAAAATGTTTTTGGAAAACCCAACTCTTGAGTGTGGTAGATATTAAGGGATTGGGTGTGGGCCCATCATGGCCTGCAATTAGTCGAGCAGTCTCAGAATTAGTTATTTTTTTTATAAGCTTGCATAATGTTTTCTGAAAAACACTGTAGTATATTTGATCAATTTTAAACGTAAGTATCTTCTAAAAAAATTTCATCAGTATGTCTCATGAGAAAAACTAGTGTCTTGGAACGAGGCCTTGACAAAGTCTTATTTGTAGTCTTGGCACGAGGACTTGGATACGTGGTTATGATAGTCTGGCATTTTGCATTCCGTCATTATGAAAGTTGTTATTGATATTCTCATATGATTATTCGACTAGTAGAATATCCATGTGAATAAGTAAATGGCATTATTTCATTTTATCTTCTCCATTTTTTTTCTGATGTTCAAGATAAATGGATTTTGTTTTAGTTATATATTGCCTTAAGTTTTTATGTTAACCTATGAAAGCTTATACTATATTGGTATCCTTACTGAGCATTAGAGATCACCCCTTTCAATGTTTTATTTTTTCCAGGATGTGAAGAAGTAATTTATGAATGACTTACAGGGATAGTATGAGGGGATATGAAGACAAGATGTTGTTGTAGTTTTTTACCTTATGATTTAATGTAAGACTTATGAATATATCTAGTGCTTCCAAGGCTACTAAACTAATCGGTCTTTCGAGACTTGATCCTTTGTGATCATGCCAATGTTATGTAAAAATGCACCAACTCTATTTAACTGGGGTCGGGGTGTTACAAGGAGTATAATATGGTTTTTGGTAGTTTTTTCTCGATATATAAAGCTAATAATTCATAAAAAATTCTAGAGAATAAGTTCTCTTTGGTATGTAGGGGGAGGAACAGACATGAAATTTCATAAAGGATTTGAATAAGATAAGACGAGTTTCATGTGAAAGTGGAAAATATATCATATTATTCTTATCTAAGATAAAAAAAATTTAAATATCTTCCAATAAAATGATTTATATAATTTAATGAGTATTTCTTAACCTTGTCTATTCATTTACCCAATTTTGTAATTTCATTTTCACCTTAAACATAGTAACAAAAAATTAATATTTTTACAATTAATTATGACTAAAAATTAACATAAACCAATAAATTTTATCAATTAGGATGATAAAAAATATCAATCCAATTTAAATAATTAATTATTTTATGCTTTTAGAAATTAAATAGAATTTTATTATGAAAAATGTAATTAAAACTGTTTTTTTAATATATTTTTATGCATAAAACTTGATTAATTCCCTTTTAATGCACTGTAAAACCATTAAATAAATGTCAAAATATATTATTCAATATAAATTAAATTTACTCACTAAAGACATTATTATTGTGATAAATTATATTTTTTATAATATAAATACATTACAAACATAAAAACTGCTTTTAGGTGCATTAATTCTTAAGCCTAAAATTGAACTTATAAAAAAAATTTAATTCATTTTCCAAGGTTATTGAAATGATTATATTAAATTATATTTCAGTTATTTTAATTTGATATCATATAGAAACCATAAAAAGGAATTTTAATTACTTAATTTTACCCAAACATTTGAAAATTTTATAAAAATAGGTACATTACACTATTCCATGAAAAAAATTATTTAAGAAAAAACTAAAAAAATATCATTATGGTAATATTTAAATTATTATTTCAAAAATTATTTATATCATATAATATAAAATAAATAATTTTCATTTATAATTGAAAAAATCATGCACAAAATGTTGTAAGCCCAATTTTTAAAGAATGAATATTTTTAAAGCATAAACTATCATTAATACAAAATAAGTATATATTTATTTTTCATTAATAATTTTTTTTCTTATTTATATCCTTTATGCATAAATTCATTCTTTTGTTTTTTAGATCTACCAATATAAAAGAATAGTTATAATGATAAAATTTAAATAATATTATATTCATTGTATATAGTTGTTTTTTTTAATGCATGTTGTAATGTGATAAGAAAGCTATCAAGCATAGTATTCCATTAAACTATGCATTCAATGTGTTATAAAAATAATTACAAAAAGCTGTATTTAAGGAGTCATTGAATGTGTTTATTTATTATATTCCCATGGAAATATCTATTAATGTAATTGGAATTAGGATAAACATATACCTCAAATACTAAATTGTATAGATAATATTGATAATATAAAAAGCATATAAAATATTTTATATATTTCTAGTACCATAAAAAATTTCATCCGGACATATAAATAAAACTTTCATTAAAAATATTGAAATTACCCTATTATCAGAATAAAATTTATAAATTAAATTGGTTTATAGATAGAAAATTATAACATTTCTCAAATCCTATATCTAATACATTTTATGAACACAAATCCTAATTATTGAAATACAATTTTCTAAATCATAACCAATATGAATCACATAAATATACTTTTACATTGTTCAATTCTCTTCAATATTTAATAATTTATTTATCAAAACAAATTTATGATGGACAATATGTACTTAGTAACCATACTTCAATGTTAGAGAAACTTATCTATGTAACATTAACATTTAAATTCCACATATTTTATAATTTGAGAAAACATCTCTACATTATATAGAAATATAAAATATTTTTATAGTTCATTAATATAAAATATATCAAAATAATTATTATGATGAAATGTAAAATATATGTAAATACATATATATTGGTGATAGAACTTCATTCAAGATACACACACGTGGAGTTGACGACGGAACGGGAGGATGGGAGCATCAAGTGATTTTTGGAAAGCCCTTCGAACCCTCTATACCATAAACCCTAGCACCTCAAATTCGTTTTATCTGTGCTAATACCTCATGGTGGGCTTCTATCCGGCATGGGAGCTCCATCCCAAGGAAGAAAAAGCTGCATCTCATGTTTCTCAGCCACTAGTTGGACACAGTCAACCATATGCGGGGGGATCCAATGCTATTTCTTTCCTTGATGCACTTAAAGGATCCGATCTTTGCACCCGGATGGAAATGAAGCCTCCAATATCTAAAAGGGTAGATGATGGAAGACTTCATGTAGAGGACGATGATGATGTGCTCCAACAAAGGGCTCATTTATGCAGGTATGATTTCCTAGGTTGCATTTCATATCTTAATGGAGATCTCCCTTGGCCTCTAATTGAATTGAAACCTAGGATAGCACATTGCTGGAACATAAAAAACTGGAAATTAGTTCCAATAGGAAGAGGCTACTTCTATATCGTATTTAACTCACAGGATGATCTTGCATGTATATGGAAAATTGGAAATTTAAATTTGAATCCTAGTTTTCATAACATATCTGAGTGGGACTTTAATATCAATCCACACACTCATAGAAACAATACATCTCAATTTTGGATCTGGATACATGGCCTAAGGTGGTATTTTTTGGCACCCTAAGATCCTAAATGATATTTTATCTTACATTGGTTCTGCTGTAAAAATTGATCAAAGGACCCTTAATTTTGAAATTGGTATCTTTGCAAGAGTTATGGTGGAAGTGAACCTTGAATCAAAGATTCCGAACACTATAAATTTCAGTGATCATGACTATATAACTTAAATTTCGATTGAATACGAGAAACTACCTCCATTTTGTGAGGTATGAAAAATCATAGGTCACAACTATGCTAATTGTCGTGTAGTAAGAAAACAAGTTGTCAAGATTTTAGAGTATGAGTGGAAAGAGATTAAGGAGAATAAAAAGGTAAAATCCCCTTTAATTGAGATAGAGTAACCCACAAAGAAAAAAATGAAATCTATGTAAAAAAATCAAATACTTTTAACCATGTGAGCATGGGTAAATCTTGGGGAGATATGATTGAGGAAGAGGGAAATGTTGCAAAAGTCCACGATTTACATGAAGAATCAAAATCTTTCACAACTTCTCAACCTCCTGTTTTAGATCCCTCCCCCTCTAATGAATATGAAACAGGAAAGGAAGGTGACAATTACAGGAACAAATCTTATACCAACCTTGTAGAGGAGACTTTTGAGAAAAAAGATGCCTTATCCTCTAACAGTGACTCAAAACAAGGTAACAATGATGTTTCTGTTTCTTTAAATGATATTACTATTATTCCTCGAAACACAATATCTAGATCTACTCCAGAAACTGTTGATAGATAGGATAACACTGATGTTAAAACTGCTCAATCCATCCCTTTAGATTCCAGTGCACAACGGACAGTAGCAGTAGACTCCATGACCACTGTAACTGTCTCCTAAGACACCCCTGCTGCTCTTACACCTATTTTGCCTCCAAACGATTGCCCACCAACTTCTCCTGTGGCTACACTCTCTTTGGAAAAAAAATTGGGGTGATGTTATTAAAATGGATTCTAAAGTCTTTAATGCCTCTTCTAAGACAAAACAGAGAAAACAGTCCATCCTATCATCCTCTCATGAACATAGAAGGTCAAAAAGGAATAAGGGCTTGGGTGGAACAAAAAAAGGGAGTTCTAACTCCAAACGTAGGTTTAAATGAATTTCTTATTTTGGAATTGTCAGGGTTTATCTTACTCTGATACTTTTATTATTCTTAAGAGATTTATTCTGACTCACAAACTAAAATTATTTTCCATTGCTGAACCTAAAATTAATTTTTCCTCAAAATATTTACACTTATGCTCTTTTGGTTATAATTTCCTTGGCATTTTCAGGGCAGGTACTTCTACTGAAACCCTCTGGATTTCTTATCATTCCTCTTTGCAGTCTGTCAATGTTGTCAAAAGCTCGGATCAAATGTTTGCTTGTTATTTTTCCTTTGCTGGTGTTCATACAGTCTTCACTATGATTTATGCCAAGAATAGATATCATGATCGAATACCCCTCTGGGATGACCTCATTTCCCTCTCTTGATCTGTTTAGGATCCCTAGCGTGTGGTAGGTGATTTTAACGTCATTCTTCTCCCAAGTGAAAAGATTGGACCGTCACATTCCTCCACCTAAACTAGAGAATTTAAAGCATCTGTTGAGGAGTGTAACCTTATTGAAATAAACCTTACTGGTGCTATGTATACTTGGTATAGAAAGTACCTCAATAGGATAGTGGCTAGAAAACTTGGCAGATCCTTCACAAATTCTGCTGCCCTTGATAAATGGGAATCCTTATCTAGTATTACCTTACCCAAGGTCAGCTCTGATAATCATCCTATTCTTGTCAGTTTCATCTGTAAGGGCGTAAATTCTCCCCTAAATTTTAAATTTAACAATTCTTGGTCTGTGGTCCCAGAATTTTCCAACATGATAAAATATTTTTGGGAGGGCATGCGACACCAGATTGATTCTTTTTCTTACATGGAAAAGTAAAAACTGCTGAAACATCATCTCAAGTGTTGGTACTTTTCTAAAACAAAACAGCTTGACGCGGATGTAACGCCCCGACCGCAGTTACCTAGATTCGGTGCATTATTACATAACTTTGGTATGATCACAAGAAAGATCAAATCTCAAAAGACCGATTGGTTTAGTAGCCTTGGAAACACTAGATATATTCATAAAGTTTTACATTACATAATAAAGTGAAAAACTACTACAAAAATATATTGTCTCCATATTCCACATTCATATCCCCACATAATATCCCTGCGGGTCATTCATAATTTACCTCTTCACTTTCTGGGAAAAATAAAACATAGAAAAGGGGTGAGATCAAATGCCCAGTAAGGATAACAATATAGCGGAAACTTTCATAAATAAGAATAAATATTTAAGGCAATGTATAACTAAAACAAAAGCCTTTTAAACTTGAACTTCAACATAGTATGGTAAAAGTGAAATTATATAAATCCACTTACTTATTCACATGGATATTCTACTAATCGAATAATCACATGCAATATCAATAACCACTTTCATAATGATAGAATGCATAATGCCATACTATCATAACCACATAGCCAAGGCCTCGTGCCAGGACTACAAATAAGATTTTGTCAAGGCCTTGTGCCAAGACACTAGTTTGTCTCATGATACCTACCGATGCATCGAGGAGCTATGGCGGGCTCCACCCATCACATATTAATTCTAATGCATTCCCATATGAAAAGGTTTAAACATAACATAAACATTATTATTAAAACTAGCATACGAAATGTCAATACTTTCATCATAAACTATGAATGGTATAAAAATAGCACATCCATAGTCAAACATATCACAAAACCTTCAATACAATATAGAAGTTTTGTATCTTAATAAATCAACTACAAATAAGCATCAAATCCATCAAAGGATGTTGACATAGATGAAATCAAAACTCTTTTTAGAGAAATATCTCTTTTTATTTTTGAAATCATTTAAGTGTCATATATTTATAAAATAAAACATTTTCTTAGAAAAAATTATTATAATCTTGTAAGGGAAGCTTAGATGATTTTATAACGGCGGAAAATAGCTGCACCCGCCGTATAAGTTAAAAAAACATTCTTACCTTAATTTTGTCGAAAAGGTTAAAAAGCACCTTGTTTGGAAAAGGACAGAAAGATTCCTTTATAAACCTCTTATAAAAAGTCAAACAAGGGTATAAATGACTTTAACCCATATTCTTATAAATAGTAAAAATGTTTTGGAATACATTTTAAGAAACTTGGATGTGGATGATAAAGAGATCCCAGTAGATTATTATGTATAAACAACTTCGGAAATGAAGAGATTGCGAAATAACCATTACCTTGTACTTTTCCTTGGTTGGGGTATGTTAACCTCCTGTATAATGGTGAAATAATTGTTATTAAATTATAAAAGAATCATATATATTAATATGATATCATATATGATGTTTTAACATTGATTTGTTAATAATATCTTTGAATTATCGTCGTTTCGGGTGTTAACTTACTCGTTTTCTTTTATATGTTTTGTTACATAAGCCATGCTTGTTATGGATAGGTTGTATCTTATTCATATACAGAATGATATCAAGTCCTTAAACATCATTTTCAAATCATCAAATGATAATTATACTTTAATGGATACGATGGAGAATGAATCTCATCGCGTTCGTGGAGACGATAGTCCGTACGTACGCACGAGCGACAATATCATTCTTTTGATATTAAAATAATATATAAATGGATGGTATATCATATATACCGAATTATTAACATGTTATATTTATTATTTACATGAGTTACACATCATTATTATACCCATCCAAATAATAATATATTGAATAACAATTACACCACGACGTGGAGACGGTAAGCCGTACGTACGCATGTATGGTGACATATTATTCAAAGGGTGGATAGAATACTGAATATGGTTGTACCATATTTATAATAACATCACAGTATATATAAGATACTGGAGTTATTATTTTAGAATGGAAGTAACAATGAAAGAAGAAGTGGAAGAAGAAAGGGACTTGAAAAGGGGTGGTGAAAACATTACCTCTTCTTCGGGTTCTTCCTTTTGATTTGATCAAAATGGCTCCATAGGTTGGATTTCTAATCATACTAAGGCCTCTAGGTTTTATTGAGGGAAGTTGGGAGAGTATTTGAGAAGAGTTTGGCCGAACCAAAAGGCTTTGACGGTGTGAAGAAATGAGAAGGTGGAGTGCCCATTTATAAGAGGGGTGAGGGGTACCTTTGGAAAAGCTATAAATATTAATTTATAATAAATTCATATTCGGTTTCTAATGGCTCCAAAGTTTATTATTCAAAGGTTAAGGTGGGGATGGGTCGAAAACCACTCCAACAATATAATTTAGACAGGTTTGGGTACTTATATTAAGCTTATATTTAAGAATTAACTCTAAGTTAATTAGTTTTACTTTTATAATGTCTCTTTGTATTTTTATATTATATGGTTAATAAACTTACTATATACATCAAAGAGACCCACAAGTGGTCCATTAATAATACACCTATCATGATATAAGTCTCTTGGCCGAACTTTAGATTTTTAGGAATTTAATATCAATTAATAATATAATATTTGTTTTAAGAATTCTTTTATGTCAATTTTGACACTGTTCAACAGTTGATTTTTGTGAAACTCATAACAGAATGATTACATCGAAAATTTTAATTAAATCAATACTAATATGTCATATTATCCTATAAAATTATTTTAATTCATTAAGAGTCTCAAATTATATTAATTTTGGTATT
This sequence comes from Viscum album, assembly GCA_963277665.1. Classification (NCBI taxonomy): domain Eukaryota; kingdom Viridiplantae; phylum Streptophyta; class Magnoliopsida; order Santalales; family Viscaceae; genus Viscum; species Viscum album. The sequence continues at coordinate 139,098,075 of OY728139.1, forward strand.
TATAATATCTATTATTTTAATGTTTCACTATTATTGTAATTACTGCATCATCATTGTGTCATAAATAAATTAACATCTGTAATCTCTGAAAATTAGAAATAAAATATAGTTATGTAGTAAATCGTTTTATATTTCTAAGGAATATTTATAGTAAAAAATAAAACATATATAACCCTATGTAAAAATTGTTTTTCTAAAAGATATATTCTTATGTCATTTTTGTATTCATTTTAACTTAATTAAAATTCAGTGTCCCTATCGCCTACAAGTGGCTCTATGGGGTCCCAAAATCGACCCAAAGATGCCTATGGTCGAACATGTATCAACCAATAAGGTTAGGACACGTTTTAGGGTAATTTTTTATTATTATAATATTATTTTTTAACCCTTATTTATCGGATTTACCCTTAACCATGGTAAATAAAATATTTACCGCAGTAATTATTCAAAATGTCTAAAAATAAAAGTTACCTAATTACACAATTTGAAAATCATGATTCCAAATATGGAATCCATTTTTCTAAATTCAAAACACATAAGTGGAAGAAATTAATTTAAAATTAATTACCGCTGTCATAATAAAAAGCATGTTTTTAAGATATACTAACTATCAAAAGATTGATACTTGTTTATGTTCGGTTTAATTGTGAAATTATGTACAATGACCAAAATTGTATTAAATGGTAAAAATATATTCTAAATATACTATAAAACCACTCAAATTAATAATTTATCAATATAAATTTTTTCGATTAAAAAAGTTGTTTTTAATTAAAATTTAGTAATTTTCACTATTCATCAAAATAATAAAGTTATCCGAAAAGTTCCAAAATTTCACCCTAGGCTAAATTCGATATTCCGAATCCAAAAATAGAGTCTATTTTGAAATATAAAATATATATAATTTCAAAAAGTAGGTATTACTATTCATAACGGCTAGTTTGATTGGTTGTGGTGTGTGTTAAGACTCGAAGTTGCGTACAACACACGCTACTGTATTATTCAACGGAAAGCGTACCGTAGAAGCTTGGGGTGTTAAATTCTCCCCTATTTCAAATAATTTTGTCCTCAGAATTTCTAGAATAGTTATCACATGAAAAGACTCGGGTGGTTCTTCATCATAAGTTCCTCGAGTTCCCACGTTGCCTCTTCCATCTTATGGTTTCTCCACAAAACTTTTACCAGACGCATCGTCCTGTTTCTTAGTACTTGTTCTCTCGTATCAAAAATCCTGACGGGCTCTTCACAATAGGACATATCGGGTTCCAGTTCTAATTCCTCATAGGTGAGTACATGCGTTGGTTCAGGCATGTATTTCCTCAACAGAGATATGTGGAACACATCGTGAACTTTGGAGAGACTTGGCGGCATTGCCAATCCGTAAGCCACAGCCCCAATTCGTTCTAAAATTTCGAAGGGTCTGATGTACCTGGGACTCAATTTACCATTCTTACCAAAACGTATGACTCCCTTCCATGGAGATACATTCAGGAAAACATGATCACCAACTTGAAATTCCAAATCCTTCCTTCGGTTATCGGCATAGCTCTTCTGCCTACTTTGAGCTGGTTTGATGTGATTTTCGATTACCTTCACCTTTTCCACCGTTTCCTCCACCAGTTCTGGGCCTACAAGTTTTCTTTCACCAACGTCATCCCAACAGGTTGGTGTACGACATCTCTTTCCATATAACGCTTCATATGGTGCCATCTTAATACTCGAATGGAAGCTATTGTTATAGGAAAATTCTACTAGAGGGAAATATTGATCCCACATACCCTGAAAGTCAAGTGAGAAAGATCTCAACATGTCTTCTAAGGTTTGAATAGTCCGTTCTGATTGTCCGTCTGTCTGAGGGTGGTAAGAAGTGCTCAAATGAAGTTCAGTATCCCGGGATTTCTGAAGACTTTTTCAGAATCTTGATGTAAAATGGGGATCACGATCAGAAACAATAGATAGTGGTACTCCACGAAGTCTCACAACTTCATTAATATATAGTCTTGCTAGACGTTCCAGGGGTAGATCTTCTCTTATAGCAAGAAAATGTGCAGACTTGGTAAGTCGATCAACAATAACCCATATTGTATCGTTCCTTCTAGGAGTATTTGGTAGACCCACGACAAAGTTCATCATAATATTGTCCCATTTCCACTCCGGTATGGGAAGAGGTTGCATGACTCCTCCAGGCTGTTGCCTTCCAGCTTTCACTTGTTGACAAACAATACATCTTGACACAAAATCAGCAATCTCCCTCTTCATGTTGTCCCACCAAAAATGTTCCTTCAAATCTGTATACATTTTGGTGCTCCCAGGGTGTATAGAGAAATTGGAACTATGAGCATCATCCAGCAATTCCCTTTTTAGATCAGGTTTATTGGGAACACAAAGTCTCTTCCCAAATTTCAAAATTCCATCTTCATACACAAAGTCTCTCAGTCTCCCATCATTCGCATTTTTATTCTTATTTTGAAATTCTTCATCATCGGTTTGAGAACTCTTAATACTTTATAGTAAAGATGGTTTGGAAACCATTTGAAAAATCATTGATGATTCTCCTTCCCTAGTTATTCCCATTTCCATCTTCACTAGATCAATGAAAATTGGATCCCTTTCAATTCTCATATTGTTCAAAACTCCATGATCTTTTCTGCTCAAAGCATCTGCCACCTTGTTTGCCTTCCCCGGGTGGTAGTGTATCGTACAATCATAATCCTTGAGTAATTCAAGCCATCTCCTTTGCCTCATGTTGAGTTCTTTTTGTGATAAATATACTTCAAACTCTTGTGATCAGTATAAATATCACATTTTTCACCATAGAGGTAGTGCCTCCATATCTTCAAAGAAAAGTTCACAGCTGCTAACTCGAGATCATGAGTAGGACAGTTTTTTTCATGAATTTTCAACTATTGTGATGCATAGGTAATAACTCTATCATTCTGCATAAGGACACAACCAAGTCCTTTCTTCGATGCATTACTATAAATAACGAACCCATCATTCCCCGATGGTAGAGTCAATATAGGAGCATTGAATAATGTTCTCTTCAGTTCTTCGAAACATTCTTCACACTCTTTTGTCAAAACAAATTTAACCCCTTTACGTGTGATCTTCATTAATGGGTTAGCCAATCGGGCAAAATTCTGGACGAAACGTCGATAATAACCTGCCAAACCAATAAAACTACGTACCTCAGTTATACTCGTAGGTGATGGCCATTCATGGATCGCCTTGGTCTTAGAAGGATCAACAGAGATTCCATATTTAGAGACAATATGTCCACGAAAAGAAATCTCATGAAGCCAGAATTCACACTTTCTAAACTTCCCGTATAATTCAATGTCTTCTCAGAGTCTTCAGGATAATGTGCAAGTAATTTTCATGATCTTCGTAGCTTTTGGAGTATACCAATATATCATCAATAAATACCACCACAAATTCATCAAGATACTCCTTGAAAACTCTATTCATCAGATCCATGAATACAGAGGGTGCATTAGTCAATCCAAAAGGCATTACAGTAAACTCGTAATGCTCGTACCTGGTTCGAAATGTTGTCTTCGGAATGTCTTCCTTCCTCACATACAACTGATGGTATCCAGATCGAAGGTCAATCTTTGAAAAGTATTGAGATCCATGTAGTTGGTCAAATAAATCATCAATGCGTGGTAGGGGATACTTGTTCTTTATTGTTATAGTGTTGATCTCCCTGTAGTCGATACATAACCTCATAGATCCGTCTTTCTTTTTAACAAAAAGAACAGGGGCTCCCCATGGAGAAACACTATGGTGAATAAATCCCTTATTACTCAATTCCTCTAGTTGTTTCTTTAGTTCAACTAATTCTACAGTGGCCATTCTATAAGGGTTCTTTGATATAGGCCTTGATCTAGGAATTAAATCAATGGAAAACTCAACTTCTCGTTATGGAGGATGTCTAGGTAAATATTCCGGAAATACATCTACAAATTCTTTCACAACAGGTACATCCTCTATTTGAACATTCCTTTCCTCAACCACAGTTATTTCATTCTCTTCCTCCCCAATAATTGAATTTAGTTGAGCTACTGGGGGTGGATTTAAATTAGAATTAGGTGGTGACGATTCTGCTCTAAAGATAAGGTGTTCCTTATCAATATCATCAAGAATCGTAACCTATCTCTTCTTACAATAAATCTTCGCATCATAGTCCGAAAGCCAGTCCATACCAAGGATTATATCAAACTCAATCATAGGTATTATGATGAGATCAGCAGATAAAGAACATTTATGTGCTCTAATGGGGACTGATTCACAAAACATTGTTGCAATGATACTTCCCTTAAGAGTTTTAACTGACAACTCCCTTGTTAAATCAAATTGGAAATATCTAATTTTCTTAGCAACCTGGGAAGATATGAAACAATGCGATTATCCAGAATCAAATAATGCATTTGCTAAACTTGAGGAAACCATTAAATTACCTGCCACCACGTCTTTCGGAGCTTCTACCACAGCAGTAGTGATAGCATAGGCCTGGCATTGATCCCTTGGCCTTTTCTGAGATAATTTCTCCTAACGCTTAGCACATTCATTTGCATAATTCCCCATCTCCCTGAAATTGTAGCACTGAACATTGGTAGCTTCCATCTTCCCTTTGCAATCATGATCTTGGTGGCCTTTTTTACCACATTTGTAACAGACACCCATTCCCTTCAAGCAAGTACCGGTGTGTTTATTCCCACATTTACCACAGGATGGATATTCAACCTTTCCTTTATTCCCCTTATTTCCATTCCTTGATTGATCATAAGGCCTCTTCTTCTCTTTCTTTGCTTTAATGTCATAAGACTTAGAGAATTCCTTTTCGGTCTTGATAGCACATGAGACAATGTTTTCGTATGACGAGAAGTATTGTGAGACTAATGCTCGATGGAGAAATGGTTTTAACCCATCAAAGAAACGATCAATATTACTTCTTGGGTTACGTATATAATCACAAGCATACCTTGCTAACCTTGTAAAGTTATCCTCATACGTTGTGACATTCTCATCCTCCTTCTGTCTCAGACTTAGAAATTGCCTTTCCATATCTTCTCGATGGTCACGAGGAAAGTATTTTTCTAAAAACAGATCGTTGAACACCCTCCATTCCATATTTTATACTTCATCATCTTCCTTCATATTTTGAATCAATGACCACCATTGGTCAGCATCTCCAGTGTGGCGGTAAACTGCCATGATAACGTTTTCCCTTTCACTACTCCCCAAAGCCTGAAATATTTTCTCTAGGGAAAATATCCATTGCTCAGCTACTAAGGGATTTGTACTCCCATTAAAAGTTGGTGGTTGTTGTCTCATGAATCGATCTAACATTGATCCTCCACGCTGCGGATCAGGGTGCTCCATACGGGTAAGGTTATTATTTATAACCTGAGTGAGTTGTCCCAGTATGGTGACTAGCTGATCGGCACCAGTTGCATCACCAGCTCCACTATAATTACCTTGAGCTGGAGGGGAATCCCTACATGGAGTGTGTGCATTGATACGGTTTCTATTTCTTCCACTAGGCGCCATTTCTAAACAATGGGATAAACAAGATCAGTTTATGAATCAAAATACACAATCCCACACTTATAAAACACTTAACATAAATTGAACTATTTATGGATATAATCCATAATCAAAAAAATATTTTCTTTGAGGATGTATATACTCATAAACCCTTCATAATTATTTGTAAAGAAAATGAGAGTTATCCTAAGCATATCCCCCGGGAGTGTCGTAACCAAGAGTGCAGCAAGGCCCATTGTCATGCACCAGTTCCCGTTCGAGTCTAGCTCAAATCGGTGTTTTCGGGTTTTACCCCTAGGTACATCTGTGCTAGAGCCGCCTCTACCTGCTCGTATCCAGACAGGGATGTATTGCTCGAAAAACCCACAAAATCCTTACAATACCAAAATTCTAGGAAGTTCTTCTATACTAATCCTCAAAGTTCATCTTAGGTCTACGTGCTCTAATCAGAGGTTATCTAAATCTAGCTTCCAAGGTTTGTACTAAACATCCTCTGATACAAACTGTAACGCCCCGACCCCAGTTACCTAGAGTCGTTTCATTATTACATAACATTGGTATGATCACAAGAAAGATCAAATCTCGAAATACCGATTGGTTTAGTAGCCTTGGAAACACTAGATATATTCATAAAGTTTTACATTACATCATAATGTGAAAAACTACTACAAAAATATATTGTCTCCATATTCCACATTCATATCCCCACATAATATCCCTACAGGTCATTCATAATTTACTTCTTCACTTCCTGGGAAAAATAAAACATAGAAAAGGGGTGAGCTCAAATGCCCAGTAAGGATAACAATATAGCGGAAACTTTCATAAATAAGAATAAATATTTAAGGCAATGTATAACTAAAACAAAATCCTTTTAAACTTGAACATCAACATAGAACGGTAAAAGTGAAATGAAATAATTCCATTTACATATTCACATGGATATTCTACTAATCGAATAATCACATGCAATATCAATAACCACATTCATAATGATGGAATGCATAATGCCAGACTATCATAACCACATAGCCAAGGCCTCATTCCAAGACTACAAATAAGATTTTGTTAAGGCCTTGTGCCATGACACTAGTTTGTATCATGAGACCTACCGATGCATCGAGGAGCTATAGTGGGATCCACCCGTCACATTTTAAGTCCAATGCATTCCCATATGAAAAGGTTTAAACATAATATAAACATTCGTATTAAAACTAGCATATGAAATGTCAATACTTTCATCATAAACTATGAATGGTATAAAAACAGCACATCCACAGTAAAACATATCACAAGACCTTCAATACAATATAGACGTTTTTTATCTTAATAAATCAACTACAAATAAGCATCAAATCCATCAAAGGATGTTGACATAGATGAAATCAAAACTCTTTTTAGAGAAATATCTCTTTCTATTTTTGAAATCATTTAAGAGTCATATATTTATAAAATAAAACATTTTCTTCGAAAATATTCTTATAAGCTTGTAAGGGAAGCTTCGACGATTTTATAACGGCGGAAAATAGCCACACCCACCGTATAAGTTAAAAAAACATTCTTACCTTAATTTTGTCGAAAAGGTTAAAAAGCACCTTGTTTGGAAAACGAAGGAAAGATTCTTTTATAAACCTCTTATAAAAATTCAAACAAGGGTATAAATGAATTTGACCCATATTCTTGTAAATTGTAAAAATGTTTTGAAATACATTTTAAGAAACATGGATGTGGATGATAAAGAGATCCCAGTAGATTATTACGTATAAAAAACCTCGGATAATGAAGAGATTGTGAAATAACCCTTACCTTGTACTTTTCCTTGGTTAGGGTAGTTTAACCTCCTGTATAATGGTGAAATAATTGTTATTAAATTATACAAGAATCATATATATTAATATGATATCATATATAATGTTTTAACATTTATTTGTTAATAATATCTTTGAATTATCGTCATTTCGGGTGTTAACTTACTCGTTATCTTTTATATGTTTTGTTACATAAGTCGTGTTTGTTATGGATAGTTTGTATATTATTAATATCCATAATGATATCAAGTCCTTAAACAAAATTTTCAAATCATCAAATGATAATTATACTTTAATTGATACGATGGAGAATGAATCTTATCGCGTTCGTGGAGACGGTAGTCCGTACGTACGCACGAGCAACAATATCATTTTTTTGATATTAAAATATTATATAAATGGATGGTATATAATATATAAAGATTCATTAACATGTTATATTTATTATTTACATGAGTTACACATCATTATTATACCCATCCAAATAATAATATATTGAATAACAATTACCCCACGACCTGGAGACGGTAAGCCGTACGTACGCACGTATGGTGACATATTATTCAAAGGGTGGATAGAATACAGAATATGGTTGTACCATATTTATAATAACATCACATTATATATAAGAAACTGTATTTATTATTTTAGAATGGTAGTAACAAAGAAAGAAGAAGTGGAAGAAGAAAGGAACTTGAAAAGGGGTGGTGAAAACATTACCTCTTCTTCGGGTTCTTCCTTTTGATTTGATCAAAAGGGCTCCTTAGGATGGCTTTCTGATCACAATAAGGCCTCTAGGTTGTAGTGATGGAAGTTGGGAGAGTATTTGGGCAGATTTTGGCCGAACCAAAAGGCTTTTAAGGTGTGAAGAAATGAGAAGGAGGAGTTCCCTTTTATAAGAGGGGTGAGGGGTACCTTTGGAAAAGCTAGAAATATTAATTTATAATAAATTCATATTCGGTTTATAATGGGTCCAAAGTTGATTATTAAAAGGTTAAGGTGGGTATATGTCGAAAACCACTCAATAAATATAATTTAGACAGGTTTGGGTACTTATATTAACCTTATCTTTAAGTATTAACTCTAAGTTAATTAGTTTCACTTTTACAATGTCTCTTTGTATTTTTATATTATATGGTTAATAAACTTACTATATACATCCAAGAGACCCCCAAGTGGTCCATTAAGGATACACATATTATGATATAAGTCTTTTCGCCGAACCATAGATTTTTAGGAATTTAATATCAATTAATAATATAATAATTGTTTTAAAAATTCTTTTATGTCAATTTTGACACTATTCAATAGTTGATTTTTGTGAAACTCATAACAGAATGATTACTTCTAAAAAATTTACTTAAATAAATCCTAATATGTCATATTATCCTAGAAAATTATTTTATTTCATTAAGAGTCTAAAAATATATTTATTTGGGTATTTATAATATCAATTATTTTAATTTGTCACTATTATGGTAATTACTGCATCATCATTGTGTCATAAATAAATTAACTTCTGTAATCTCTGAAAATTATAAATAAAATATAATTATGTAGGAAATCTTTTTATCTTTCTAATGAATATTTATAGTCAAACATCCAACATATATAACCCTATGTAGAAACTGTTTTTCTAAAAGATATATGCTTGTGTCATTTTTGTATTCATTTTAACTTAATTAAAATTAAGTGTCCCTATCACCTACATGTGGCTCTATGGGGTCCCAAAATCGACCCAAATATTCCTATGGTCGAACATGTATCAACCAATAAGTTTAGGACACGTTCTAGGGTAATTTTTTATTATTATAATATTATTTTTTAACCCTTATTTTCCAGATTTACCCTTAACCATGGTAAATAAAATATTTACCGCAGTAATTATTCAAAATGTCTAAAAATAGAAGTTTCCTAATTATACAATTTCAACATCCTGATTCCAAATATGGAATCCATTTTTATAAATTCAAAACACTGAAGTGGCAGAAATTAATTTAAAATTAATTTCCGCTGTCAATATAAAAAGCGTGTTTTTAAGATATAATAACTATCAAAAGATTGATACTTGTTTTTGTTCGGTTTAATTGTGAAAATATGTATAATGGCCAAAATTGTATTAAATGGTAAAAATATATTCTAAATATACTTTAAAACCACTCAAATTCATAATTTATCAATATAAATTATTTCTATTAAAAAAGTTGTTTTTAATTAAAATTTAGTAATTTTCACTATTCATCGAAATATTAAAGTTATCCGAAAAGTTCCAAAATTTCACCCTATGATAAATTTGATATTCCGAATCCAAAAATTATGTCCATTTTGAAATACAAAATATTTATAATTTCAAAAAGTAGGTATTACTATTCATAACGGCTAGTTTGATTGATTGTGGTGTGTGTTAAGACTCAAAGTTGCGTACAACACACGCTTCTGTATTATTCAAAAGAAAGAGTACCGTAGAATCTTGGGGTGTTACAGCGGACATCTCCTCCTTGGTGAATGACCTCTCTCGTATTCAAAGCTCCAATACTTACTCTGATTTTTCCTTTGATCCCCAAGCTGAAATTACTATCTCTTTGAAGCTTAAATCTCTTCTGAAGCACAGGGATAACATGCGATAGAAAATCTTCAAAACCAAATGTCTTTCAGATGGTGATAGAAATACTAAATTCTATAATTCTCTCCAGAGAATTAGGAAAACCTACTGGCCCCTTGCCTTTCATAGAGTTGATGACTCTTTTCTTGACACTGAGGATGTCATTGCTAATCATGTTGTTTTTTACTATCACAATTTGTTTAATGGTCTGGAGGTCAATAAGAATATTCCTCCTGAAATAATTCCTAATATATTCACCGCTGAGGATAATGACCTTCTCTTAAGCATGCCTATGGACCATGAAATCAATGCCACTGTCTTCATTCTGAACCATGATAATGCCCCGGGACCTGATGGGTTCAACAATGGTTTTTTACAGAAATACTGGGATCTCATCCATGTGGATGTGTGAAAACTGGTTAAATTTTTTTCGCCCATGGTGTTCTCCCTCATGGGTTAAATGCTAAATTTATTACTCTTATCCCTAAAGTGGAAAATACTGATGAGATTCACCTTTTCCAACATATTTCCCTCATCAACACCCTCTATAAAATCTTCACCAAACTTCTTTCCAACAGACTCACCTCTATCTCCAATAAAATTTTTTCTTGGAACCAATTTGGATTCATCAAAGGAATAACTATTCAAGATTATATTTTCCTTGCCTCAGAATGTACTAATATGCTGAAAAAAGTCACTAGGGGAGGCAATGTGGCCATTAAACTAGAAATTAGTAAAGCTTTTGACACCATGGATTGGAATTTCATTTTAATGGTTCTCAAAAACTTTGGGTTTAAGGATTCGTTTATTGATATGATCCGCAACTTATTCAATTAGACTTCCATTTCTATGCTGGTTAATGGATCCCCTAAAGGTTTCTTTAAATTTACCAAGGGGGTTAGGCAAGGTGATCCTTTATCTGCCATCCTTTTCGCCATTACTGAGGATTATTTAAGTAGACTCCTCATGAGCCTTGTGAGTCAAAACAAAATTAAGTTCATTCAGGCTTCTTGAAAATTAAATGTTCCTACCCATCTTTTATATGCTGATGATATTATTATTTTTTTAAAAGGTGATAAAAGGAACATCCAAAACCTCAAAAATTCCCTGGCTCATTATGAAGATATTTCGGGTCAAGCTATAAGTTGGAACAAATCCTTTGTCTTTTTTGGAAAGAATTTTACCCCCAACAGAAAAATCCATATAATCAATTTCTTAGGAATCAAAGAAGGCTCTTTCCCTTTTACATATTTGGGTGTTCCTATCTTTTGGGTAAGGCCAAAATCCAGCTATTTTCACAGCATTGTTGATCAAATTATCAATCAACTTGCTTCTTGGAAAGGTAAATCTCTCTTTAGGGATGGTAGAGTTTTTCTTGTTAAGTCTACAATTTTTTCCAAGATGGTTTACTCAATGATGGTTTACAATTGGACTACCAGTATTCTCAAAAAAAATCAATGATTGCATTAAAAATTTTGTTTGGACTGGTAGTACGATTGAAAGAAGACTTGTCACCATACCATAGGTCACATGTTGTAAGCCCCTGGATAAGGGTGGTCTTGGGATTAACAATCTTAAGCTCTTCAAAGAATCTCTTCAAGGTAGAATGACTTGGAATTTGATTCACGGCAACTCTGATTCCTTGGCCTTTATTAAAAATTGTTTTGTTTCTAAGAATCAGAAGGGAATATTGGGTTACATCACTTCCTCCATCTGGTCATCCATTAGACACTCTTTCTTTAATATCATGCACAACTCTCGATGGATGTTTTGTGCTAATTAATCTATGAATTTCTGGCTGGACAACTGGACTAGCATCCCCTTAATCTCTATTCTATCATCCACCACTACTCCTGGGAATACCCACTCCACTATATGTGATGTTGTTAACCCTCATGAAATCATCCTTCCAAATCAAATTAGCAATATCATTGACAAATATCCTTTTTCTGTCACTGATGATTTCCTTATTTGGGAACCTACGCTTAATGGATTCGTTGATTCTAAAAGTTTTTACAAAAACAATTTTAGTAATTATGCTTCTGACTTTGTTTGGTTGAAAGCTTTTAACAAACCTTCGATCAAACCCTCACGCCTTACTCTCACATTGCGTGTTTCTCATAATAGGGTCACCACCGATGTGTGCCTTCAATCATTTGGGATTTTACTTTGCTCTAGATTTCATCTGTGGAACCAACACCGTGAGGATGCTAATCATTTGTTCTTGTCCTGTGCTGCAGCTGCTACTCTCTGGAATTATATTTCTGACATTTTTGGTCGCAGATGGTCCTTTCCTACTACTATTGAATCTCAACTTCAACACTGTGTGACATTGTATTTTTCTAAGAAAATCAAGAATCATTTTCTGACTGCGGTGGTAGATCTCCTGCATGTGACCTGGTATGATAGAAATAATTTTATTCATAATAATTGCTCATTTAGTCTCAATGCAGGTAAAAAGTGTATTCTCATTTCCATCAAGCATGCTGCCTCTCTTCAGAAAGATCATTGTGATAACTCTGTTGGTGATTTTTAGATCCCCCATCATCTTCATATTGCAGGATCTTATAGGCAACCTTGACGTACCATTGATGTCTTCTGGCAAGCTCTGCTTCCAGGATGGATCAAAGTGAATGTTGACGGTGCCTCCAGAGGAATCCCAGGCCTAGTAGGTTGTGCTGCCATCTTCAGAGACTCTCTTGGAAGATACCTCGACTTCTTCTTCAGTGGTTGTGGTATGGCCTTGGCATTGGAAGTGGAAATTTGGGGAGTCATTCATGTGGTGGACTTTTCCAAGAAAAGGGTTGGAAAAAGATATGGACTGAAAGTGATTCAAGCACTGTTGTCCATGCTATTTGGAAGGGGGTGGTGCACCTTGCATGGCCACTAACCTCTCAATGGATGAAATATCTTTCTTCGCTCATTCATCTCAACTAAATTTCCACACATGTGTACCGCAAAGCGAACATGGTTGCTGATAGTCTTTCCAATAAGGGGGTCAATCATAATATTACATGGTTGGATGATTTTCCTGATGACTCGCTCCCTTTTTTCATTAAGTATTGTAATAAAATTCCATCTTTCAGACTTTTATAATTCCCTTTCTCTCATTTCAATAAATTGTGCCTTGGTCTTTAACTGAGGCACCACCTCTTTAAAAAACATATATATTGGTGATTATAATGTTTTATGTCAATCAATTAAATACAATTAATGAATGTAATTTGACTGAAATCATTACCCCACACATAATTAACTTTAGTGATCCGAGATTCATATTTTACTATCTAATGGGTTTATTATGGTGTTCCTCGAAACAATTAGTTATTTGGTAGTAAAAAATTAAATTCACATCTCATATGACTCATGGATAGTGGACTTCAAAACCCTTGTCCCAAATCCATCATATTAATATATAATAAATTATATTCCTCTTGTATCAATACCATTTGTTATTCCTAAATAGATTTCATCCAACTGTAATAATGGGATTTCGTTACCCTAATCTTATGGTTAGATTTTCACACCATGTTTCACACTAGATAACGCAACGGATCCTTGATATAATAGAACATACTCGTTTGGATGATTGTGGTTTGGATATGTGTATTTTAATGAATATTAGGCATTTTATTTTAGCAGGGTTTTTTATTAATTATTAAAAATTTAATAGATATTACATTAATATTAAATGAAAAAAATATCATTTATTATGTAATATTTTTATCTCGTGATTTATTCCAATATATATGTTTGATTATAATGATTTTCATTGAATAAATATTCTATAAAGAAAAATAAAATGTTTAAATAATATTACTGTGTCAATATTTACAAAACTGAAAATTAATGTTATTATCTAAAGAAATATAAACAGATAGGCATATATCCAAACACATCAAATATATAATGTACGTGAAAGTTTCTTGTCAATGTTTTGAATTATATGAATTTTGAAATCTCTACATCAGTAAATCTGTTAAAAAAAATTACAACCCTATCCTTTCTAGAATAATAAATAAGCCCAATGAATGTGGTATTTTTGACTTAATGTCCACTACATATTGATAATTTACACATAGGATATTCATATTCATTATAAATTTAATAACGCATCATTATAACCCATTTAAAAAAATATAATAACATTAATTACAAACCTATATCTTGGTATATGATAAGTATGTTATATATGTTTGTAGAGAAAATTTATTTTATGGATTGGAATATTATGATAATAAATTGATCAAATGAATCAATTAAAAACAATATATATATTTCATAATATATCTATAATCATGAATAATAAAATGAAATAAATAATTAAATAAATATTTTTCCTATTTTCAAAATAAGATATTTTGATATAATCGTTATATAATTCATATAGGTATGAAAATTTTCTTTTTACAATTCCTTAAAAAAATCATTTCAAAACAATTTTCAAACTCTAATCTGTTAAAACCAAAATATTAGATTTCTTTATTTTTTTATTATATTTTTTTATAGAGAAATGTATTATTATTCATAATCCATGATCAAAACCATTATGTACACTATTTTTTAATTTCTATATAATATTTATGTGTTTTAGTGGTGTAGTTGTTGTATATATAGTAACCCTTATGATTGAAAACCTTATGCATATAACCTTTATGAATGAAATTCTTCCAATTGGGTCACCCTTGTTCATGGAATAACCCATATATATGGAACCCATATGTATAAATCATCATGATGTGGAATAAATAGTATATATCAAGTAGACCATATGAATTTGTTTCTTGAGAAAAGGAAAAAACATTACTCACAGGTAAAGCATACATAAAAGTGTCTCTTGGAAAATTGGAAATATTACATAACAAGTAACCCATACGTAATATATTCTTTTAAAAATTTATAAAGCATATTTATCTTTTAAACCCTACATAATTTTGGCATAAGAAAATGTATACACATTTATGTATAGGTTCATAGATACTTACATATAGAAATATCAAAATCAGTGATATCACTTATATCACAGTTACAATTTGATAGTATTTTTAATGAAAACTAGTTATCTATAATATCCTACAATATTTTATATATTATATTATATTACATATATAAAAATAATTTTTTTTGAATATATCATAAATTATTAAATATATCAGTTATTCTATATGACTAATAAAAAAACTATATTAGCCTATAAATTAATATTAGGAAGATAAATCAATTAATCTGATGAAAAATATTCCGCCTTTCCATATCGTACACTATTAAATGTTAAAGAAAATTTATCATACTCATATTATTCGGACGAATCATTTAATGAAATATATTATACATATATAAAGATAGCTCTAATAACATTTATTAGTTTTCTAGGATCATCTCATAACCATGGTGTTGAAACACAATGGCTAAACTTCATATACTATCAGAATGAATCGACATGACATATGAAGATAAATAATATCTTAAATTATCTAAAATGTAAAAATATCTATCTCAAGAGAACATGATGAAAATTTCGTGATTTATAATATCAAGAAATAGTCATCAAACATCTATTTCTATAGGAATGACAATAGCCCCTCGAATCATTATTCACAACGAGAGGTCCCCAAAACACCAATGGAGAGATAGAACATTGTTGGTGAAGATACATAATGAATATTTTATAATATGGAGCTTTTAATATGTGTTAATCACCTCTAATATCCTAAAGAGAAGAATCAGATCAATTTTTTTTCTGGTCAATTTATTTAATGAAGAGAGTGGTATTTCATCTTCCATCAGATTGAATCCATTTTATGTCACAAAAATTCATTATTTTTAGACCATATATCTATTTAAATATTTAGAATCAAAGATTATATATGTAAATGAATCGAAATGTCTATTAATAATAAAATTAAATCATGTTTGTGACACAGAAGAAGCCTTGAAAGTGATATCATAAACTTATAATATTTAATGATAGAGGCATCTCACGACTTATTTAATATCAGGATGTGGTAATATTTTATGTGAATAACATTTATATCCCAAGGTACATCATAGTGAATATATTATAATACACTATCCCTATTTTCATTTATTTCCAATATATATAATGAGTAAAAATTATATTTTATAAATTCTAAATTATGAATATGATATATGTGAAATCGGTCAAAATAATGGTGTGACTATTATGGTTACATAGATTCAATTATTTTTTTTCATGGATAAAAATAATTTTTATAAAATTATTAATTAATTAGTTATCATTGAAAAATATTATCTGTAATATATGATATTTCATGTGTTATTATTTTTTATAAATATGTTGACAACAATACTTCACCAATGTATGATTAATTTAGATTCTCAAAAGTAAATTTTATGAAGGATGCAAAAATAGACCCTTTATAATTAAATCATATATATTATAAATAATTTTTTAGAAATAAATTTAAACTAAAATTGATATATTAATCTTCTAAAAACAAAATATATAGACGAATCAATTTCAAACTCCTTAGATGTGGATTCTTTTATTGAGAGGTCATAAACATTTCAAATTGGACCCTTTGAAAAGATATTATGTATGATATATGTGGCTATAGAGAAAGAATATTGGTAATAAATGGAGGGAAAATTTAATTCAAACATTAAATAAAATTATTTGATTATGAAAAACAGTTTTTATTTCAATATAGTGTTATATATATACTATGTATTCTATTATATGAAAAATGTTTAATAAAAAGTTTATGTATTATATTTTTTCCCTAACATATAATGTTTACAATATCTCCCCCCATGAATCTACTCACCACAATAAGATAAATTATAGTGATTCAATATGTAAATAAAATATTATAAATATCCAAAATTAAAAAAAAATAGCATCATCAACTGACTTTATTAACAATATTAATTAATAAAAGAAATAGAAGTTAAAATATTTAAGTCAGACAGAGTAATCATAAAAAAACATTTGAAACTAAGAAATGCGACTTTTTTCATAGGAATATTACTATATTTAAGGGACCATCAATTTATATGAAAGGTATTATACTATTACTATAATAAAAATAATTATTTAGGAATATATTCTAGTAACCTTTTATATTTTTTATGTTATTTTTTCCTTCAAATAATTTCATGAAATAATATTTTTTTATATTAGATTAATAATGTGAGGATTGGATTTCATCATAAATTTTTTTTGGAAAGGAACATAGATATTGTTTACCAATACATTCCACACTATATATAAAATTAGCTAATGGTAACAATAATACATCCCCAATAATAATAAATACAGTCTTCATATCCAAAGAAACATGTGATTCATTCTCTTTCTAGTTCTAAAATTCTGGATTTGTGGAAAATTTTAATTTATTTGGGAAGTCTTATATCCAATTTCGTATATGTTATTTTTTGAATAAAAATAAATTTCAACTATTAAATAACGTGCAGTAATGAAATCACACATATAGAATAAATTAATAATGGGTTATGTTTATATTCATAATAATCTTGTATATACATTCTATTTATAATAGTTTATGTATTGAATAATATAAAATATATTTTATATATATCTGTTTAGTGAATATAAAATAATTTGACCCTCTAACTTATTTTACCCTCTTTCAGGTACTTTTTAATGAGGTGAATGTAAATAAAATAAGTCACCTTTCTATGTAAAATAAGAAAATCATATTTGATGAATACGAAATAATGAAATATGTTATTTTTATTTTTATTTTATATTTTAAATCATATTAAAAACATTGATGGTTTTATTTAAATCAGTCACATTCCTCAAGTAAACAAAAAAACATATGGTGTTATTGCATCATCTATAATATTACATATCTATTTGAGGGGTTAGTTTTAAAGACTCACTGAGAGAATACTATAAGAAATTACAAGAATAGTCAAATTATGTGAATTATTTTCAAGAATTAAATAATATGTTTAAATACTTATTAAAAATCCAAAAAAATAAGATAAAGTATCATTTATTAATATTAAACTACTATTAAAGATTATATTATAATGGAATAACATGAATAATTGAATGAAAAAACAAAACTATTTAAAAAACGAGTTTATAGGTTAATTTATCCCCTAGTATAGAAAAATACAACAGTCACACAAATTTTCCAGATATTTTATTATATATAAGAAAGCGAATTTATTTATTATATACTTGTTTTAGGGATAAATTTATTCTGATTTATATCTCTTGAAATCCATGCCTAAAATCTTTAAAATGTTGTGATGCATAATTTTTAAGGTGATACCCTTCACAATACACCATTATGTGTAGATAATTATATGGTTTGGATTTAGATATCTTATGAGATGAGTTCTGGTCTACCTCTTCCCATTGATGATGTATGTAATAGATTGGGTGTTTATCTAGGGGTATTTCAATTACATTATACTTTTTTTTAAATTATTGGAGGTAATATTTTAATATATTGGCATTCATACTATTTAGTGGATGAAATTAGTCATTATGAATAAGATAAAAAACAATAGAAATCGAGATGTGGAAAGTGGATTTATAATATTGATATTTTTGAGTATGTGGGTAGTAATTTCATTAGTTCTAGTGTTTCAATGTGAGAAAATTCCTAAATGAGGATATCATACAACAATATAAGAATTTATTCCATGATTCCATGGTATTTTCCAAAAGGGCTTTATTGTAATTTTTTGATTCTACTATAGAGGGGGAGAATTACACTATAAAGGGGTGGTCACATCACAGCACGAACCTCACAAAGCCATTACAACATGGAACATGAGGCTTTTTCACAATATACATATTGTGAAATTACATTAAGAATATTAAATAAATATTATTAATCTTTAAAAACATTAATTAGGGTTATTCCTCATTTAGTGCTCCCATTACCAATCCAAATGATCCCCCATAATTTCTCCCTTTATTCATTTCCTTCCATGAGTGGATTATCTACTATTTCTTAATTTATTCAAGTATTATTTTCCCTGATGTATTACAAGTGGAATACATTAGTTCAATATTTTAAATATTCTCTATTTATATCATTGTTTCTTAATTTTCCTTCAAATAACCCTTATTTCAGGAGGTTTTTAAGTTTCATTCGATTGGGTTAAATCATCCAATAATATCCAATGAGTGGAGTCATTTTAGGACATTATACATAAATATAAATTATTTGTGATTTATATATGAGTTCATACTATTAGTGTTCTTCCCTAAATTATTACACATACATCTATTAACTATATATTATTATATAAATGTATATGATTTTTATATGATGTATGGTATAACATTTAGAGACTATGGATGGTGATTTATTTCATTATGTAATATCATTCCACATGATATGGGGATATTATAACACAACCTTAACATAGAGATAAATCCATAAAGGGTTAAAATTAATTAATTCTAATTGGTATAATATACAAGTGTTTCATTAGATGAAAGGCATTAGATATTCAAAATATATAAGGGATAAAAATGGTTTATAATCCATGTGAATAGCTCATATTTTTATAATGTATGAGTTGATGAATATATAGCATACACATTTCTAGAGATGTTTTAAAACTTGGAACAACATTTTTGATGGTTTAGTTATAACCCATATATGTCTCCCTATCCCAAAATCACTCTCTTCCCCATTCATTTTCCCTATGATATACTATAATATAATGGAATAACTGAGAGTCATACCTTGGTGACGGGAGGTTCATATTAACCTGTGAAAGAACTGTGTATGAGGGATTTCTTTTGGAAGTGTATATTTTTCTCCATAAATCTTACTGATAAATTTTATTTGTAGAGACATTGACTATAAGTTGATTTTCATTATATATTTGTAATGGTATGAATTATCAAGAATTATGTTAATGTGATTTGGGTTATTATATTGATCGCCAATACTTTTTTATGTGTAATTGTATCCCTTCAAAACCAACAGTGGCATGTGATCATTATCATGTCCTTTTATTTTTTATTATTTTATTTTTAAAGGTTGGGGCCAAAGGATTATTTTTATTAATAAATTAAAGGAAAGGTCGCTTTTAACTGGGTAGAGGGAGACATATTACATAGCCGAAAGGCCCAGTGGGCTTGGAGCCCATTACAGAGCCCGTAGGCCCAATTTTTTTTCCCAATTCTCATTTTCTATATTTTATTCTATACTATAAAAGATTTTTAATAATTTTAAATAGTGTTTTAGTTATGATATTAGATATTGTTAGTTAAATTGGGAGAATATTTGAAGATATGTGATATCATAAGCTAAAATCTAAATATAATGCCTTGGTTTTTTAAAATCAATTTTTACGATAAGATCTGTTCTAAGAAATGATAATAATAGTGTACATTATTTCATAATTTAAAAAAAACGTTTTCATCATTAATTCAATAAAAAAATATTAGAAGGAGGAAATAGATTTATGTTACGTTTGCTAATTTGAGGTTTTTATTCTTGTACTGGCCAATTTTATTTTGGAATATACCTTTACATTTCTTTTTTATTTCGACATGATAGCTAGAAAAATGAGATTACGCTTCTATAGATCTATCATATACTATCATATATCATACATTTATTATATTAATCATTCACATTCTACTTATAATTGGTGATTTAATACTAGACTCAACGTGTTATAATATTGGATGTCTACGTTTTGTATATGTTATTATTACATGCATTGTTTATTCTTGTGTCAGATAAAATAATAAGTTATGATGGGTACACCGAATGGGTTATTTTTACACTACCCACCCTATATTTTTATATATTACATATTTCAAATATGTATTTCATATGCTATGTATATTGATCACAAAATGAGATTAATTTCACAAATTGTGGTTTATGTTCCCTCACTTGTCTATCACAGAAAACGATATGATGATATTTTTATATATGATATAAGAATAAATTTTTTTTCTACTATGATTTGATTACTATAATTTTTAATCAATTAAATATTATAAAAAATGTATTTTTGGATATTTATTGAATTAATCAATTTTTTATAAATTATATAATAGTATGTTGTATATAGTTAATCATTTATCGATTTATAAAAAATTTAATAAATAATTATCCAAAATATTAATTTATAATATTAGATTAATTATATCAATTTATATACAATGGCTTATAAATAATATATAAATTATTAATATAGTAATCATAAGTATAACTTATAAAATTATTATAAAATAATAAGTAAGGCACAAATATATTCAGTTTATATTTAAAATTGTGAATAAATAGCAATTATTATATTTGAATTATTTAAATTAAATCTCTTGTTTGAGAAATATTTTAAAATATATAAACTTGGTTTTTTATAATTAATTTGATTGATGACTATATTATATAAAATATGTGACATTTATATAGATAAAATTATTTACATAATGATGTTTAAATAAAAAGTGGTAATTTTACATAAAATAACATATACTTAAGTTATATTTCATGGAATGAATAATATGAATGATTTAATTTTTGGAATAAATATTTTTTTTATATTTACATTATTATAGAATATCCATAATGAGTTGTTAAATTATAGAGTTGTTTATAATTTTATATATTTATAAATGTTCCATTAATATTTATCTCATGTATAAAATTTTGAATTGGTAACTTATTCAGTTATTACCAATTACATTCAATATTATAACTATTATATTATGAATTTTATTGTATTTTATCCTTTACTATTAATCGTGTGGTAATTTCTTATAAAAAATCTCAGGAGTTATATGATAGGTATGATATATTATTTTGATTTATTTTTCATTAACTCAAACTTTTTCATGAGTTGTGTAAATAATTACAAATAAATATGATGTAATAATATTTAATTCATCAAAATAGAATGTGATTCCAAAAAAATTTCCATATAATCGATATTTTATGTAAAGGGAAAAACATGTGATATAATGGTGAGATTGAATCCACTTCAACAAGATATTATTAGATTCTTTCAAAATCACAAAATTATAAAGATATTGATCATCTATCATGGTTGTTTATTCCAAAGTTAGGATACAATGGATTATCTTATTTAATGAAGGAATGTAATGTGTGACCATAATATGATTGTTTGATCATTGTTAGAATTTTTTATGGGTTACACATATCCAAGGGACCATAACAGGTTTAGGTTGGTGGAGGAAAAGAATTAATTACATCCATATAATAGAATGGGTAAGAAATTTTCCACAAAAATATAGAAGGGTTGTATATGATTTTATTTGGATGATTCCTCATTTTAATAGACAAGTACTGGGGGAAATAGTAAGGTGGACCATATCATAGTGAAATGTGTTTATTGAACTAGTGATGGATATGATGGATTATAAAAGCGGTCATCATTTTAAGGATATTTATTTTAATGAATTTATAAATAAATGGTTTTTAGAATAGGATACTCATATTGTATAAACTTCTATTATTTATTAATATCATCATAATAATCATCAAACATATCATTAATATTAATCCTTGAAAAATATTTATATATTGTAAGAGACTCTTAAGACTAGTAACATAAGAACTACTCTTATGTAAGAGAAAATCTACATTTTAGATATAAATATTAATTAATAAAAAACTATTGAATGTGTTAAAAATATGAATCCAGGTGCTAATGAGATGAATAGAGTAATTTATTAAATGTTTATTTTAATGTTTTTTCTAATTATGTAAGTCAAAACGTTGGAAATGTTCTGGAAAGAAGAATGAAGTTTAACCAATTTTTTCAAATTTTTAAGGATATATAAACAGGGGGTGTGATGTGTAGGTAACAGTTATTGATCATAACAAAGTTGGTTAATATTTTAAATATGAAAAAAAAGATACATAGAGATAATATAAATTATTCATCATGTAGTCGACAATTTTTATTGGTTCCTAATGATATCAAGATGGAATGATTTTATTTATATTTGATAGTATGGTCTATAATACCATATGGGGTTTAAAAAATTTTATGTTTGTCCATATCTGGTGAAAGTGCTATAGAAATTACTTCATTATTTTAGATAATGTGGGAAAAAATGAATATTTTAAAAATTTAAGGAGTATATAATAGTTCAGAATCATGGTGTGAATTAAATGATCATATATTATATATTGAAATTAAGAACCATACAGTTTCAATATCATGTAATTTAATATACCTAAATATATCAAGTCTATATTAATATTAGTAAATCATAATTATAGACATATTATTTCTCTAATATGATTTGATATTATGGAATTGAATATACAAAAATAAATAAATTAAAGATGGATCATAGTGAAGGATCTGTACTAATATATTATTTAACTAATATGATGAAACAATTTATTTCTTCACCTAGCTTTTATATAAAAAAATTATATTTTCTGCATGGTTTATGATTCATATGATTCAATAACATTCAATAAAAAAGAAAAATTAAAAAAAAAATCATGACAAATGTGTTTGTCAAAATGTTTTTTAAAATGTGTAAAATTGATATTCTACAATATTTTGGGTCATCTTTTAACAAATTATGTCTTTATTTTTAATATTTATGAAAATACATTTAATACCATATATGATATAAAAAATGGGGTTTTTAAAATATTTCTAATTATTTATATAAGTGATATTTCCAAAATAATTGTATATGTATCCTACCCTAATATTCTAAAGAGGAATGTGTCTAAGTGATTACTAAAAATATTATTGGAATTAGATAAGTGAAAAAGTTAACAAATAATGGATTATACTAATTAATATTTCCTGTTAAACATCAGAGTAATGGAAAATATTGATGTGAAGGGTTCTAATAATGATGATTATATACTTATAAATAGTTTAAAGAAATCCAAAAAATCTATTATCATATCTTCTGATGTTATTGAGTAGTTTAATTTTAAAGGTATGATTCCAATCACTAATCAATATTCCAACTAGCATGAATCATATATTTTATTCACAAAATATTTTACTAGATTATATTTATCAAATTTCTACATAGTAATGTGGACTTAATTAAATCTGGATGTAAATAGTTTAATGAAACCTATTTTTTTTAAATAGGTCTAGCCAAGAGAAGAGATTCTGAACATTTATTAAAAAGGTGAAAACAAGTATATTGAAATGGAATATGGGGTAAAACAACAATAATTTCACTCATTCACCATAAATAAAAATAATAATATGACATGTCATTACCATAATCAGATTCTCCAGCTTCCCACCCAGAATGAGATTTTTCTCGATTAAAGTTATTCATGTAGTTTCCTTCATCCTTCTTTGAGATCATTGAAAATGATCTATTAGACACGTTCCAAGGTGTTTAATAGTAGTCCTTACGAGGAGTTTTCATTGAAGAAACATGGGTAAAATCCTCAACATCATTCCTTTGTGCCTCACCACATAGGACTACATCCTTGAAAGTGATAGTTAGACCACTTCCCAGAGAAGTGAATCCAGCCTTTACCCCTTCATTATCAGATGTGTTCCCCCATTTTCTAGTAACATGAGAAGAATGAAAAATATTATATACTCCATTTTCATAATACATATTCTTCTGTACATCACCGTGATTACATTCATCAACCATAATGTTCACAGGAATAAGATTCAATGTTCAAGGTTCCTTCTCTTTTCCCTTAAAGAACACTTGAGATACAAGATTCTCTGAATTCAAAGTGTTAGCAACATTAGTAGTTGGCTCTTTAAATGAATAATTTCCTTTATAATTAGTATTGGACAAAAATTGACCTTTCACATTTTTCTTTCATTGACAAAGGTTGTAGGGATTTCCTCTCATCCCATACTCATTACAAGCAACATTTTTTCGGCACAACTCCATAGAGAACCCCAAAGACTTACATTTAGTGTATTAAAGAGGATTATTTTTTATACATAACATCAATTAAAATGTTATATGAGGGAGTAGAGAGTGTTACCTTTTCAATAATAGTGGAGCTAAGCTCAACTTCCACCAGCATCCGGGTGAGGTGCCCATATATGACATCTTCAGTTTCCTTATCAAGCTGGATGGGTGACCCTATTGGCGTTCCAATTTCATGATAACTCTTCGGATTCAAAATGACCTATTAGATCCCATGAAGATGAACCTAGACTTTAGAAAAATCATTTTTGTCTTGTGAGAAATTATTATCCAATGAACATTCATCTAAACAAATCCACCCACGTTTTAGAAATAGATAACCAAAGCTCCAAGAACAAAGCTTCATGTCATCTGATGGAAAGAAACAAGGAAAAAGTCCTCAACCAAGTGAGATTCATTTCAATCTATAAAACCCCTAGAGAATCGAAATTCTATTGAAAATTTCCTCATGTTTCCAAGGCATTGCGCCTTTGGGTAAGATAATAAAAGAAATTAATTATTTTTTCACCATCATCAATCTCTCATCAAGGGTAGTGGGGTTGGCCTTAAACTAAGTAGAAGTTCCCTTACAGAGAAATATTCCATGATGAGAATCCTTGGAAGAAGAAATTGAATGAGATTCATTAATTTTATTCCCTGAAATTGAATCCCTTTTCACGTCAATAAATGAGCGAGAACCAAATGGAAAATCACCACCAATAACCTTTCGCAATACCCACCATAAAACCTCGACACAATAGTTTTGGGTTTCTTCAAAGCCGCCACCACTTCTCATGCATCAAGGAACAACATTCTGTGGTTATCATAAGAAGATAAATCGCCCCAACCCATTGATTTCATAGATCTGGGGTTTTGAACCTTCATCACATCGCACCCCAGGGCATTAGGATATCTGGGGTCTGAAACCCTATTTGCATCAAATGATGCAGCATCAATAGACTTGGGACCTGGGACCATCATCATAGTTAAATAGTCGGCCTTAGATCTTCCAACCATAGACCTCCTCAGAGCCTGAGTAATGTCTGTAGTAAGAAGTGGTGATAGTGATGGAACATCTGCACGAGTTACAAGAATGTAATATCCACATTGTCCTTATTTCATGTTTCTAGAATATTTATTTATATCTTTAAGTGAAATTATAATTAACCATTAAATTAAAGGCTATGAGTTATCTATATATGATGTTATTCATTGTTATTATAGGTAATGAAAGAATATAACGGATATCATGAATTTTATTATACTATTAGTATTAAAAATATGATCATGAGGCATAAAACATGTTTTATATGCTAGATAACCCACAATGTATGCCACATTAAGTGTTACACACTACGTCATGGGAATATGTTAGGTTTATATACTATATTTGGTGTCTTCTATACCTAATAATAGCAATATTTATAGCATGAGAACCATTATACATTGATACCATTATTATGAAATCCTTGAGGATTATATAATCAGAGGGATTGTGTATATTTATAGTAACCCATATGTTTCGTTCATAATTGTTACAAAATATTAGATAAATATTCAATAAATTTAAAAATAATACATTTTTTGAACCATATAGGGTATGTTTTTCTAAATCATCAATGCATAAATAAATTGTACATTACATATTAACATTATGTCCTATTTAGTTCATCAAAACTATTTCCTTTCTTATACGTAATGTAATTTAAAAACAATCTCCCTGACTAGGGGAAGCAAAAATAAGATAGGGTGAGGTCTGATGTATTTAGGAGTAAAAAAAGATATATCAATAAATCACCTTCAGTGAGAAAAAGATAAGAATAATGGATTGAAAACAAGAGATAAAAATTTGGAAATCACACCCATCAATTAATATATCATAATCATGAAATATGAAATATTATTTTGTCAATCACTAAACATAAGGAATTAGTGAGATAAATTATCAATAATCAATCATGGTTGATGATATCATCTAATAATAATTAGAAATATTTTTATGATCCACTCATATTGATGGAAAATTATTTCCTTATCCATGGACCACTACTAATGAATATAATAGTTTATTTGGTTCACCTCACATTCATCATTTCCTTAGTCATGGTTTAATCCAATTACTATCTAATTATTCATAGTTACTTTAAAAAAATTGTTCCAATACAATTCCAGTCCATATTATATCATGATATATCCATCATTACCTAATTAATTTAAGAAATATATAATTCCTCACCCACTCTTCACATAATTAAATTCTTATATATGTGTGTCATAATATCATAAAACATTCATTATATAATTAAATTGTAACCCATGGAAATGATATAGGTTTTATAAAAAGTTCATCCATGTAATCCTTAATCATATAGATAAATATATAATATGGTAAAATTGGGTATTATCTCTAGTAAATCACAACCGTCAAAAGATGTTGTAATATATAAAAATACATTATAAAGACCAGTAGAAATGCTTTTTTAGGAAAATATGATTTTCATTTTGATGTAAATTTCATAAAATATTTTAAACATACAAATAAAATGGAAAAATTACTTTGAATTTAACCATGGAATGATAATATTCGAATATTCATTAACTGTTTATTCTTGTTACAGAAAAATAAATACATTCATTTTATTTTGAAATATTAATTTGATTAATGTTTTTTAGGGAATGAAAAAATGAACATGTTTGGACAATTATTAGATGGTTCCTTTATGACATGTTTTGGAAGGTAAAATATATATAAATGCATTATAAATATTTTTATAATATGAAAAAAATTCTTGATATAATTTTAATGAAAATATGGACATGTGAGAAAATAATCATGATCGAAGAGAAAATAACACTAGTTATCATTAAAAATATTATTTGGTTCTCCTATTTAATTAAAGTGATGAAAACATAAGAAAATAATTTAATATTTATATATTAACTATATAGAATAAAATACATATTATTAGGGGAAATAGATCATATAGTATCATCATTTGATAATTTAAGTATAAAAAATCCTAGTAAATATGAAATTATAATATAAAACACTTACCATTGTGGTATCATTTGAATAATAACCTACATGAATGAAATAGCATAAAATGATATAATAAATACCAAGGTAATATGGATATTCATGATAGAAAATTTAATTGGGGTAGGAGATAAAACTAAAAAATAATATGGGGTATCACCTCAGACATTTCTCATTCAAACAAAATTTAGATGAATAACACTTATGTATTTAGTAATTTTTGAACACAAGTTATTTGAAGCTTGAAATTAATATGTTTCTATAAATATATTCAGTTAAAATTTTATTATTATAAATTAAATTCTTATTTATTATACACTCCCTAGAAATTATAAAGTATTTCATAACATTAAAACTTTTCTTAGTAGAGAGAAGTTGAGATGAACCCCTTACCACGTGGGTTTATTTTGAATCAAAGGACATGTTAAGAAATATAATTATCCACATTGTAAAGCCCATTAATTTCATCAGTATCTAAATATTAATTTTTATTGAGTAATAAATCCACATAAATTATATAATATTTTATAATATCAAACCTGTCTCATGAAAGTAAATATGTGACCTGGAAACACTTACCTCATATCCAAAATGATTTATAAGAACTAAACCATCATTATAATAAGTATAGATTTATTATAATTCTATATGATATCTATAAAAAAATATTAACCAATAAAATATAATTTTATCATTTTAACGCCCATTTATAAATAATTCTCAATTATTGTTGTCTTTGTAGGTTTTATATTATTTTCTTTTCATGATTTTTTCTATTCGGTAGTTGTGTACGTTGAAATGTACTAATATTTCCTTAATCTATGGAATATTACTTATGATATAAACATCAAATATTGTTTTTCATATACATATTAAATTAGTGGTAAAAACTTAATTACATCACAATGTGGAAATGATATTCTATATATATGCACGAGTGACATTTCAATTTTTTAATGGATGGAACAAAATAAATAAAAATATCAATTCATCATTTAGGATTCATTATTATAACATAAATATCATATATCAAAATTTAATATATAACAATTATAATCCATGAATGAATATAGTGTAAAATTATTTGTATTAATTCTTGGAGGTGATAGTCCACAAGTACATATGAGCGATACTACTGTCTCCAATTATATTGTGATATTGTGGTGAATACATTTGAAATCAAAAAAATATTTTGTTATTATATTTTTGATACTGGATTTATCATATTTTATTTGATATAAAATTTTAATTGTATGTATATTAATAAATAAAATTGAAACATCTTGTTTAAGATCTATACCTCTTCTTTGAGATACCCCTTTTTTGATTACTTCTTAAACCTTAAATGATATGTCATAAATGAAGACCAGAAGCCCTATAATGGAGTGTAAGACTCTATAAAAGTTTTTAAGTTTGTATTTTTTGATCTATAAGAATAAAATGGGGTGAATAAGGTTTTTTAATATATTACTTTTATAATTTAGAAGAGGCACACACATGAAATTCCATAAAAGATAGTAATTATTTAATGTCTCATTATTGGGAAAGTGGATCCTAATGACCGTAGAGTTGAATATAGGATAATATTGTGTTATTGTATCTTCCTAAAATAATAAGCTGGTCTGTTTTGGTGGAAATACTACCTTTATATCTTGGTTTGAACCCCCAAACCCCCCTTAAGAAATAATTTTTTACATTAAGAGTGGTAAAAAAGTTATATTCTTTTTACTATTCACTATGACCAAAAAGAAATTTTATCATATTAAATTATATTTATTATGATTATCTGAAATATAACTCCCATTTTACTGAATTCCTAATTTATGAGTGGAAAATTTTAATTTAAATTATGCATGGAAAAAAAGAAATAAATCCTATTTTCAAAAAATTATTCTTCAAGAATAAAACATAATTTACTACCATTCATTTCCAGGTAAAATTATCAAATGAACATTAAAATATTATAAATATTATATAACATATTAATTATGTTGGAAGTATTATTTAATTTATATTAAATATATTTTCAGCTAAAAATCATTACATGAATAGAAAAAACATAATAAATTATGATGTTCACATGATACAAATGAAATAAAAATACTTGTAGAAGAATAAGTATTTTTTAAATTTCAATTAAATTTTTGAAAAATTAAGTACTTATTTATATTGAGTTAATAAAAAATTTGATTAATTAAAAAATTATACATATTCCATAAAGTGTTTATTATTAT
Source organism: Viscum album (assembly GCA_963277665.1). Taxonomy (NCBI): domain Eukaryota; kingdom Viridiplantae; phylum Streptophyta; class Magnoliopsida; order Santalales; family Viscaceae; genus Viscum; species Viscum album. The sequence goes on from OY728139.1 coordinate 139,128,205, forward strand.
TCATTCACAACAATTTAATGGGTTTGTTATAACAGTTTACTCTATGGATGTTCATAATGCCTCATGGTTGTGTGCAATGAAATATATCAAATACATCATGTTATAATTTAATAAAAATACACATAAAATAATGAGGTGTTACATTCTACCCATCTCAAATTGTTTTTATCACATGGAATTTTTCCACTCTGGTAGAAAATTGTAGATATCATGGCTTCATCACATCATCGGGTTCCAAATTTACTTCCTGAAATTTCAGATTCCTTCAATAAAATTTAACTACGTGAGTAGTATTCTCACGTATAAAATTGTATTTGTAATTAAATACTTATAAGAGTTGTTATTTATAAGAAATATCATTCTCCAGTAGTATAACCATTGATATTGGTACATGTGATTGATCAAATATTTCCTTCGTCAAGAGTGATACATGGATCAAATAATAAACATGCAAGTGGTTTTGTGAGAGTCCAATTATTTAAGATATAGTATATACTCAATCATTAATATCAATGAGATCGACATATATTGGGAACAAATTTCCCTTCTCTCAGAATCACATAACCATCTTCTATGTAAATATTCATATGAAAACATTCCTACTTACATCAAATTCTAGATCTCATAAACAATTTTCAAAATTAATCTTTTATTAACCCTTAAATACCCCAAATATGATGTTGAATTCATCTTATAAAAACCCAGTTAATTAAAATATATTTTTTTACTTCTGGAATTAAATAATTAAATTTATTATAAATATATTATGTAATTCAAAAAATCAAAAATTTACTATTTTTTTAAACTAATTTCTTATTTTAAAATTATAAAATTTTACTCTAAAAATATTAGTTACAATATATAATTAATGAACTATAAATGATTATATAATGAATTTTTAATAAATTTATGAAATTATTGATTTTTCAGTGAATAGTAAAAAACTGATTCTTTTGAACTATACATTATATTAAAGGTAAAATTATATATTGGATTAGTTATAAATTATAATTAGATAAATATAAATTAAAAATATTTAAATATTTATTATTAAATATATTCTATAAATTACCTTTTTATAAAAATATTATATATTTAAAAAGGATATTTTTTATGGGAAAAATATTTTTGGAAGCGTTTTTTTGATGTAATATTTATTTAATTTCATAAATATGTTATTTTTAATAATATAAAAAATATTTACATATAGTATTTGGAAAATTTAAAATTAATTCCTTTTTATTTAAATCAATAGAAATTGTGATTTTGGTAAAATTCATTACCTTAGTAAAGGTTAAAACATTAAAATATATATTACAAAAATTGTAAGGAAAAACTTTTTCATCATAATTAATATTGGATGAGTTTAATTTTAACCTTAACAACTATGATTCAGAATATTTTTATTTAATTAACACTTCTCCATGAAAAATATTTAGATATTATTAAAACTAAATAAAATGACAAAATTTCATATTCATATTTTTAATAGGTATAAAATTTTTAATATGGGGTTAGGAAAAATATATATATTAAAAAATAAATATTAAATTGAATCCAAATGATTTAAATCCAACATAATAATTTAATTTTTATTTTTAGTGAGGACATAATTACCTTAAATTCATAGATAATTTTTATGAAATAATTATTCTTTTAACAAACATATCAAATAATTGTTATTAAAAATATGACAAAAAAATTATTTTGAGATAATTAATGTGATAGAAGAATTTTCTAGAAAAACATGACATATTTAGAATGTGATTATTTATTTTGATCAAATTTTACATCTTTTGTTTATGTTTTAAAAAGTCAAAGTAGTGAATAATATCTAAATAGAAAAAATGATATTTTATGAGATTTATATTTTATTAATTTTTTTCAATATCAAAAAATATATTTAAAAAACAAGCAATTATTATGATATATCCTCAATATACTGAATTTTGATTTTATGGTCTAATTTACAGCATGTAAAAAAAATTTAAAACATTTTAATATTAAATACATTATTATCATACTTAGATTTTAAATAGGTTGAATAAGGTTTAATCAAAATGATAAGGTTTAAAATATGACCAAAAAATGAATTCAAAATATTTTATAATTATATTACAACCATATTATATCTTAATCCCTAATCCTTGAACATTTTTTAGTTTTTGGATAGATAATGAATTTATTATCATTTAATATTTTTAGAAATCTCGAAAACATCCATCTCCTCCTTTATAAATGCAACAGCACATAACCCATTCTCCACAAACCTTCCAAGCCCTAAAGCCTCCAAAAATCACTACCAAATTATATTCCCCAAATTATACCAACTTCCAAGTTCATTTTGTCTATCCAAAATACCAATTCCATGTTTCGAATTAGATCATTCGTATAGTTGATATTCAAGAGTTACCACTCTTGAACATCCTCTATAACTTTATTTTTTTATTATACATTATCTTATCCTCATTAATACATCATGTAAGAATAACATAGATATCTCAGATATAATTTAATTTTATGTTTCTAATGGAATATCTTCTATACATCCTTTTTATCATCTCCATTTTTCAATGAAACAAAACTGTAGTACAAATTATGGCGGTTTACCATCTCCATGGATAATGACATTTAGTTATCCATTACTACCTTTAAGTGTGATCATTAAAAAATTTATATCTTTAGATAATAATTTAATAATTATATTATATCTTATTTAATTTTTTGTAACTAATATACACAAGTGATATTAAAAAAATTAAACAATTTCATGATGGTTAGAAAAACTGCCAAAATAAACTAAATAATTATCATTAATGTTTTATCAAATGAATCATTAATATTAAAAAATTAAAAATTCTATATGAGACAATTTATACTTATGGAATTGTATGAATACCATATAATCCAACTTCTTTATTACTATTCAATTTTTTACAAGAATATCCATAGATACACACATGTTAAAAAACTATGAATCCTTGAAACGAACGATCATGAAGTGTTGATTCTAGTGTTTATAACTCCTCTAAATAGACATATATGAACATAATAAAACTATAATAAATAAAATATTTTTGAAATATTTTTTTTCTTATGTAATTCAATTATCTAATTTGATTATCCATGATGTTCAGTTCAATTTTAGAATACATTCGAACATTGCGTAAGGTTTTTTCCTTTTAAAATATTCATTAATGAATCATTTTAAAAAATAAAAAAAGAAATTATTTCTTAAAATATATCGTATGAGTGTATTTTCATTATTTCAGGACTCTTTATTGATTTTATGTTTCACTTAAATTTTGGCATGTTTATTTTAAAATAATTTTTTATGTTAAATTTAACGTTTCCATAGAAATAAAACTGAATTCAAAATTTTAAGATTATTTTATTTAAGAAAGATTCATTTTTATGAATGATTTTTATCTTATGGTCATCGTATGGTTCCTGGTAATTTTTATGATGATGGGTAGTTAAATGATAAACCATGGGTGGGGGATCTCATTATATCTCTTGAATTCGTTTGGTAAATAGAAGAAATTAATGGATGAGGTTTATCCATAAAGAACATGGGAATATACTATGATAGTAAATCCATGAATAACAATGATGGATAATCCCCATGTATCTATTAGAGATAGATTATACAAAATTTATATGACAATTATTCTATATGTTTACATTATTATTTTTGTACACTTGATATGGTTCTATTAGAAATATATTATTAAATAATATAAGATAAGTGATTATATTTTATTGGTGAATGTTATAACATTATATAAAATTTTAATTAAAACATTATGGGTCTTTATTCTAACTTTATTTTATATTATGATATGTTTTATGAAATTATTTAGGCATAAAAATGATATCTTGGGTAAGAAGTGGATTATTGAAAAAAATATAATTTTCATATGTGATTATTAACTAACAATTTCATTCTTATTTTTATGTACCATACTGAGGTTTTGTGATAATATCATGTTATAAATTTTTTTACAAAGGGTATAGCAGAGGTTAATAAAAATTACAGTGGTGAGAGGAAAATATTTATGATTTATCATAAAAACAAATCATGCTTTCTTTCAAACATGTTCTTATAGAGAAAATAGATACTGTATAGATGTTCCCACCTGTAATGTATGGGTTTACATTATAATATTATTTTCTAATTATCTATAACATTAAACATAAAAAATAATTAGAAAATTAAAAAAGTGAATTGTAGTCTAATGCCACTAGAATATGTGATGATTAATGTCAGTTTCTTATATATCTAACTACTTATTCATTTCAAAAACTAGATAATATAAAAATAGCTCAATTTCCATAAATTTATCTTAGTATTTCATCGTTATATACTTATTTCCAAAGAGTCCTTCATAAGTACATATCTAAATATTAAAATAAAACCTATTTATTTTTTGAAAACAAAACTATAGGAAGGTGTTGATCCAACCACCATTGAAATCTATATAACATTATATCAATATATCCTCAAGAATATGAATATTTCTCGTAGAATTAAAATCTATATGATGATGATATGTTTAACAGAAACATAAATTTTTATCTATATCATTAGGAAGACTTCTCACAAGCATGTTGGTAAGCCTTGGATCCCCATCAGATACAATATAATGTCATACCATATGTAACCATTGAACTTAATTAATGTATATAATTGAAATTTGATAAGGAGAAAAATATTCTCAAGTATTAATTAATTTTGTTAACTTATCTTAGAAATAAACTACCATACAAATGTCATTATGGCCATTATATGTTTACAGGACTCCGATAGTGAAGTACATGGCGATACTTTGTGACTTCTACTCTAGTATGGGTAATGGTTGTAACATCCCTACATAATTTTATATCATATAATGATCTTATTAACATACCAGTAAAAATATATATAATCCATAATAGACATCTTCATGTAATCAAACCTAAAATACTCCTTTCGATATCTATTAATATTTATTCATATAGGATTAACCATGAATGATGATCTATTAGATTTTTTCAACAGTTGCATATTTGGTTATGTTATTGATTGGATATATACTTAGTTATTAAACCTCATCCTTTCATTATAGTAAATTTTAGTCATAGGAACATTTCCAACCTTCTTTGAAATATCCATATCTTCCCTTTTTTACTTTTTAATCATTACATTGGTATATGGTTGAACCGTCATTTGAGAATGATATGGTTTCTACCCTTCTCTTAAAATGTCATGTTCCATTATTTAAAAATACATAAATACTAGATCCATTTTATTATAATCATATATAATATTGACAGATCTTTTAAAATCTGGGAAAAATCCTTCTAATCTTATTTCCATTGGTGGTAGTGTTTCAAGATATCATAATTTTAAATGAAATTCAACAATATTTTTTGGAAGATATTAAACACCTTATGGGTGAATATATTCATTAAAAATTTATGATCAATATATATTTCAAATAATTTTCTATAAATATAATTTCTTCATATCATGAACTCAATGATTATCATTGTTAACTCCAAATAATTAATAATCTATGTTTTATCATGAACATTCATCTATAATGTGGCATAAGCTATCACCATATCATTATTCATGAGAACTAATCCCAAACAATTACCTAATTTATCATTATATACCAAAAACTATTAACTATTATAAGGTTGTGTAAGAATTGGTGAACTGAAAAAACTCCTCTTCGGTTCCATGAAATTTTCCTCACACTCTTTATTCCAATGTAACTTAACCACTTTCTCAGTTATCCTTGTGAGTGGATATACTTAACCATATAAATCCTTCATAAATCATTGATAATAAGCTTATAAACCAAGAAAAACTATATTTATTGGTCCGATTGTTTATTGTTGGACAATGTTCACAAACATACAACATTTTTTGATCCAAAAATATTCCCTATCATGACATTATATAACCCATAAATGAAAACTGCTATTGTTAAAATCACACTTGGTAAATTTTTCCTACGATATTTCATTATTTAGTATCTTTGGAAAAATATTCAATTGATCATCATGGTCTTCCATTAATTTGAAAGAAATATCAATATCATCAATATACACTACCACAAAATAATAATGATAATATATATATATATAATATATTCATTAAATTCATGAATAAAATGGAGTAATTTTTAAGAAAAAAATTGCTTCAGAATAAAATCAATGTATCCATACCAAGAATGAAAATCAATATTGTGTATTTTTTCACTTTTGAATGTAAACTAATAGTATCAAAAAAATAACAATATTTTAAAAAATTCAAGAGCCACATTGTTGATCCAAGAAAATAAACAATATAAGACATTGGATTATAATTCTTGATCAGAGTCATGTTATCCTCACAATAATCATAATAAATTCTCATTAATCCATCTTTATTCATAATAAAAAATATTTTCATCTCATGCTGAGAAAAATTGAGAAATAAATCCCTAATAAATATTCTCTAAAGGTTTCTTCTTCAAATTTTATAAGAAATTAGAATCATTCTATACATGGCCATTTAAATATCTATAGAAATGATTTTGAGTTGTATTGAAAAATAAACTTCAATATTTTCATTATGAATTAGAAATTCTTCTATAAAGACATCAAAAAACATCCATTATATATTCATAACATTGATTTTGAGTTTTTACCAAAACATATTAGATAAATATGCACATTTAATAGGAATAATGACCCATGAAATGGATCTGATTTCCATTAGAATTTCACTTTTATCCTTTCACTGATATTGCATCATCAGTTGTTTTAGAATATTAATTGATGCTTATATTCCATATAATTTGATATGTGATTTAAATAATGAAACATAATGCATGCCCACAATCAAATAAAATTCAATAATAGGAAGAATAAAATGAATTTTAATAATCAAATTATCACAACCATTTATAATGGAATAATCGAAGACTTGATATGCGATCATCATATCATTAGGGTGTTTTTACTACTATTTCAACTTACAGTAATTGAGGGTATGAATTAACCTTGCATGAGGCTTTTATTATGAATATAACCCAAATAATAAAATCTAAAATAGTATACTTAAATATTTGGGCAAACCTATTGATACATCAATATTATTATTAAATCTCAAATAACTTATTAAATCCAAAGTGGTTATCATGACCATCAATAATTGTTATTTAGAGTGACTTATACAAAAAAACCATTCAAAGAATGTATAAATCTTGACACCATGTTTTTAATCTATTATAACATTTTATTAACCTAGGTTTTACATGGACAATATCTAATCAACTCATTCATAATGTCTTATAGAAAAAATATAAATTTTCCTATTCATATCCCTGAAAAGTGAAAAAACAAGTTTGTGTTAACAGTCCATTCAGCATGCACAAGAATGATGGATGGAATTTTTTCAACCAACTCTTTTTAGTTTTATCACCAGTAGATACAATTGTGAAAAACCCACATCCATGTGTAGTATCTAGATTGGAAAATATTTACATTGGGAAACCACACTCTTTTATTTATTATAACATATGATGTTATCCTCTATATAATTTTATACTAAAGGTTATCATTATATTTTCCTTGTCCATGGTTGTCAATTTTATAGAAAAATTCCTACAATTCCATCTATACTATACTATAATTTTAAAAAACAAATATTATAGAATTTTTGATTAATATTCTTAAAATGTGAAAATAATATAGACTTTGGGACTATAGATGATTAGTGCCTTTGGAATATTGGATATTTAAACAAGTGGTACATAAAATATACACATTGTTTCTCATTTATTTGTTCGCAATTACCACCCTCCTTATACATAACATAATTAAAATCATTCTTTATAACCTATGGAATGGAAAGATAAGAGTGTGTGAGATCAAATTCCTAGTATAGGTAAACATAAGGGATATTAATAAATAGTCATTAATTTGTATATGATACGAATAAGGGTATCAAAATATAGTATGAACTATATAATTTCATACCCATAAATTCATATATTGTAATCATGAAGCATGGAGTAAAATTTTATTAATAATTATATATAATTCATAGGAGTGTGAAATCATCAATAATAAATCATAAATAATGATGAAAAATCATATGAACAAAGCATATTCTTGTAGATTACCCATGGGAAAGGAAAATCATTTCATTATCAATGATTCATTTCAATGAATATCATAGTTTATTTGTTTCCATCTCCATTCCATCAATTTAGTAGCCAATTTTCACTCCAAATACAATATCATTAGACAATGTCCCTTACTAAAATTGCTTGAACTCAAATTCTAGCCTTTATTATCTCATGAGATGTATATCTATACCCAATTAATTATAATTCTATATAATTTCTTCCAAATACAACCTAATGAAAAAAAAATGTGGGCCCAAATACTATGATACATTAATCATATTATAATATCATTACCCTTGGAAAAAATATCGTTTTATAAACATGTATTCAACACAATAAAAAACCATCCAAATATTGAATAATGATTTTATAATTTGATTCTATCCCTATTAAATAAATGGAAACATAAAAGGACATCATTATATATAAAAATACAATTAAAAGGATAACTTGAAGAATTATTGAGGAAAATACCACATTCACCATGAAACTATTTGTTAATAATTTAAATTTTTTCAAAATATGAAGAAAAATATTTTCATTCAATAGAAACATGGAATATTATAATATAAGCTCCAAATAATATAGTAATCATGATGGTGGATAAATATATTTATATAGTGTTTGTTAAAACAAAACTTCTATTCACATATTTGTTAAAAATACAACATAATGTGTTTGGAAAAATATTAAATAGTTACACTAAAATATTTTTATGGAAATTAAAATATAATCAAAAAACATTGGAAAACTATATAAATTTTCTTGAAATAATGTAAAATAAAATATGGGATTTGGATAAAAAATCCTTAACAAAATAGAAAAAAAGTGTCAATTTTCATTTTAAAACTATACAGTATCCTGGGTAATTAAAAAAAATAAAAAAGATAAATATTAAATCCTAATATATAAATAAATTTTACAAAAAATATGTTATTTGGAATATAAGGATCATATAATTTCAACATCAAGATAATTATACATAAACAATATCAGAAAAAATGATATTATAGCATAAAAATCACACCATTGTGGAATCAATTGAATCATAACACTAATGAAAAAAATAAAAACATATAATTAAATATATAATATGATCAAAAATATATTCATGATACAAAACATCAATGTGGTAAAATATCCACCCCATAAAAAATATTTTTGGATAACATTAAACATTTCTCAATGAAATAAAATTGTGATAAAGAAAACACATGGATTTAAAACATTTTTAATAACAAATTTGATAAAATAATAAAAATAATAAAATTTCATAAATCTATATAAACAAGTCATATATTATGAAAAAATAAATTTTTAGGTTTCTTATATGATAAATAAAATGGTATTGTGAATTTATTATAGGTCCACACAGATGTAAAATTTCCAAAACTCAATCAACCTAACAATGTATATTAAATTATTAGAATATATGACTTTTATACCCAAAATGTAGATTAGATTTTCATAAGGAAAATTATTAAATCGAATAACAATTATTAATTAAACAATTTTATGAATAGATAAAAAATATTGGGTTTGAAATCAATTTCTAATAATTACAATTTTCCTGATATTAATCTTTGTGAATAGGGAATATAAATAACTAAGTGTTCATTAATATTTTCCTTTGGAATGAGGTATGAATTAATACATGGTCTAGGTTCCCTTCTCCCAGTCCCATAATCCATCCATTCATATGATAATCTAAAAAGATATTTTATGAAAATCAGTGACTCAGAAACTAATTTAAACATAATTACTCTAGATTTAATAATGGCTATACAAAACCAGCGGCGATTAATTGATATATTATATTTTACTCCTAGAATAACAAACCAAAGGTCATGCAATGAGAAATTAAAGTGATTTAGAATTGAAAAACAAATGTGTTAAAACCAATATCTGATTTGAAGTGGATATTAATACCTAGAAACACTCCCCCAGTGAAAACAACATTTTTAAAAAGAAATCACCCCTAATTTTAAAAATTAGGGGGGATAATGACAAGGTTATAAAAAGTGGAAGAAGAAGTGTTATAGTAGTAGTAGTGTTTTATCCTTCAATTATAATCCAATATCTTTTCACTAATAAAATAATAATATCCATTATATCTCTCTAGAAAATAGTATAACAATTTATAAATAAATTTAATTCTATGAATATCCCTTAGATTTGGGAATTAATATTCTCAATTCACTATTGTTTCAAATTTTTAATCGGAAAAACACATTTTGAATGGTGTGGCTTTAGATTCTGAAATATTAATCCCTTTAATATAAGTGTGTTTATTGGGATTCAAATCATTAATTGGATTGTCCTTATCCTCTTAATATCTTATTTACTAACATGATCGTGAATTGAATATGATTCACAATGTGAAACTCTTCTACACATATCAAACATGGGGTAAATTATTATCAGGTCATAATTCATTAGTAAATGCAAAGTCCGTCATTTATTTTATAAAAATATATTGTTTTGTATCAATCTGGAATGTCCCCCAATTGGACATATATTTTCACACCCTAAATTTTTGGGTTTTACTCTTGGTTGACTTTGTTTCCCCATATGTCTCCACATCAATAATTTCATCGACTCTATTTCATTGATTAATGAATTCACATTGTGAATTATAAAATTATAGTAAATAAAGATAAATTTCAAATTGTTTCATAAAATATGTTTTTCTAAGAACATGTGAGGTAAAATATATATTGTGTAAATTCCTCTTCTAGAGTAAATATTATACCAAATTTCACTTTCCTCTCATTTTCCACTAGTCATTTTTACCCTTCCATAATTTAATAAAAAATGATTATTCGGGTAAGAGTACAAATTAAATTTTAAATTATAATGTCTTTAATAAAAAAAATGTATGAACTAAATGTAAGTATTCGTTCCCCCTACACATGAATTCATGATTGTACTGAAGAATAAAATCTCAACATACTACAAAGGATGTTCACTTTAGCATGATTTAAAAAAATTATTTAGAAAATAAATTGATATAATTTAAATTTAAATTTCTTATCATCCCACTGTAAAATTTCATAATATCCTCAATTTTCAGAGAAAAAAGTCATACATGTATTTTTATATTCCCATTTTTAATTAAACATGTACCTTTATTATTCCATTTATATTTTTCAATTCATCATCAATAGGATTTCCATATTTTATTTAACTCACATAATTTTTTCAAAACATCGTCAAGTTAAAAATTAAATGGAGTTCATCACAAACCTCAAATCATGAGACCAGAGATAGTCATGAAATTCATATACTTTCTTCCACATAAAAAACAAATAAATATGATGGGTTCATCATTGGGATTAAATGACTTTGAGAATTTTAGGTAGGTGGGTTAATAGTGAAAAAATCAATAAATCTAATAAATTAGTTTATATCTATGGTAGATTTAATGATAATAAAAAACATATCAATGAAAATATCCTTAGAAAATTCCACTACCCATTTTTCCAAAATACTCAAACTTGGTTCAGGAATCATTAAAGTAATATTAATAAAATTCCCTCTTGTAAGTATATATATATATTTTTTTTACTGAAATATCATAGCCACCACCCAACCACAATTTATCACTTCATAACACTATTTTATAATTTCATTACACGAGCATTGTTCATGTAAGGGTAATTTTTTTAATTTCCCAAGGAAAACCCCATTTATTCATTTTTTAATGTAAATAGTGAACAATTACTATAATTTATAATAATCATATATCATTCCCCAAATACCCTACAATGTAACCAAAACTTTTTCATTTTATGTTTTATGTCCCTTCCCATATGCCTTAGTCTCCCCCTCACTCAATATTAATAAATATAACAATTATTCAGAGTAGCATATGATTTGTAAAAATAGGATTAAAATGAACATCTTACGTAACAAGGATTTTCATAGAATATATCATCTTATAAATAATTATTTTAGGGGTGGGTATTATGATATGGGATAAATAATAATATTCCTCAATCATTTTAAATTTTATATTGTACAATAATATTTTCTAAAAGATTCAAATAAATTATTAGAAGTGAGCATTCCTAAGTTTCACTCAAGATGTATACACAAGAAATAAAATATAAATTTTATCATTAAAATATGTCTTGGGAATAATACAATGTGGCGGGGGTAAAAACTCATTGAAATTAAAATCAATAATAAAATAAATTAATTATAATATAAATAATTCAATGAATTCAAAATCATTGAGTAATTTATTTTTTAATACTCAATGTCTAAGAAAAAATTAATTGTCAAATATAAATCCCCAAGTTATGTCTACTTATCATTTCCCCATTTATCTCATTCAAATTTGTAAAAAATTTAATATATCAACATGGGTTGTTTGTAATTATAAATATATATTTTCTCATGGATTAGTGATTCATGTAATAATCATGGAATATCAATAAATATTAAATTAAAATTGTTAATCAAATTTAAGATAGTATAGGAAAAATAAATTTAACCTTATACTCCCCTTTTCATTTATGATCTTGATTTGGGGTTTTATGGTTTTCTCCATTCCAATTCAAGACTCTAATATCCATATCATGACTTGAATAGATACTATAGCATATCATATAGGTACATTTTATGGTAGTGGATTTATACATTGGAACATAAAATGAATATACACAAGTAAAAGGGTAGGCACTTTTCAAGGATATATAAAAGATTTTGGGGAGAATGCGTGCATATATATAAAAATATTAACATATTATAAACTAAATATTCCTCCTGTAAGTGATTCATTTTAATTTTATTAGATCATCCTTTCCTATTTATACTCAAGTGATAATGGATTCAAAAAAATATACCTATGTATGAATCAGAATGGCTTCAGTTGTGCTATGTCCATTTATATGGTTCGTATTCATTATTTTGACAATAGATTTATTATTCCTTCTAGTTGGACGTCATTAACCTCCATTTTAAATATCCTCTAATTCTATTTCTTACCATAAAATCCAAACATCTTGTCATAAAACATCCAGAACTTGGTCACCTTCTTCATTTTTTTGTGTATTAACTCTCTCTCCATCATCAATGATCATTTTTATAACATTTTCACTTTTATTTTAATATTTCAATCTTTCTTCCTCAAAAATTATATTATGTACTATAACATCTCGGCCACAGATCCACTACAATAGTTCCACAAGATGGTGGTCGACATAGCCTCATGTGCACCTCTCCATTTATGATAGGCTATCGAGTAGCCACAAGCATCCATGTTCATATGATGGTGAGACATTAACCTCAAATCAGAGTGAAAAAAGACATAAAACATATAATAAATTATAGATGAATTATATACCAGATACCTCAATAGAAGAAAATACTAAAAAAATCACAATAGAACAAGTAAACATCCAAACAATAATAATAATAATAAAAACAAAAAAAAGCAAAGGATGAGTCATATAAAAATGGATGTCATGGATTGAAAATATACAAAAATGGGATACAAAAGAAACAAAAAACATTTACATTATCATCTCATTAATATCATCATTCCTCGGTTCTAATTCTCCATGCTATAAGTAAAATATTCCATGAAACTATAACAATTCGTTTTCCCTTTTCCCAAAATACACCCATGAATTCATCTCAAGTACCAAGGGTAGATCGATTAGGGTGTGAGGTAAACTCAGAAGGAGTCCACCAATATTTTCTATAATATTCCAGCTAGGGTATATTGAATATATGTTTTAGGTATAAAAATAATAAAAACTGCTAAAAATTTAAATAACAGTCAAATCAGATTCTTACAGGATACCTATCAGACTCTACCATCATTAGCATTCTATAATAATTCTGATCATTATATCATATATAATCAAAATGGATTGAGGTTTAGGAGAGAAAATATTCCAAAAAATTTAGTAAGAAATTGAATGATTATAAGAACAAGGGGGTTTACAAAAAATGGCATTAAAACACACTACATTAATCCAAATAAAAAAATATGAGAACAAAATCATTATTAAAAAATGAAAATCTTAAGGAAGCCTCCCAAATTTATATCTTGGATAGAGAATAGGAAACCAAATTGGCCTTTGTTTAAGCATGAGGGTCATCTAGATTATGATTTTTAATAAGATAAAGGCATTCATTCCATGATGGAACAATTCTCTACGGGTCATTCCTAAAACTTCTCTTCAATGTATGCACTACATTAAAAGATTAAGATTCCACCATGAGTTTTCTCTATATATATTTCATATTTTACATCATATATTTAATTATCTCCCATGTTTCCGATGCTTTTTTAGGGCGTGCATTCATCTTTAGAGGATACATAATTTTTTCCCACATTCCCACTTTCCAAAGGTGGATTATATCTATCACTTATTTAGAGATGTCTTCTCCTTGATCAAAAAAGGATGGTGGGATGTGAGTTTATCCTTCTGTGGATTCCTCCTCGGAACTTGTTTCCTAGTCTAGGTCTCCATCATAGACTTAAGATATTGTTCTTGAAACTCTTACAAGTGCCATGTCTTTATTGAAGCCGGTTAATTACACTGATTCTTCCTAGACATTACATGGGGTCTAGTCAGGGCAGCATCCTTTCATCAGGGGAGTAGTCACGTTGGACATCACCGATGAGTCTAGAAACTAGAACACTAATCTGTCTGGGTTTCGTACCCATATGATATGGCTTCACAAGGGTGTCGAATCTTGATGCATTCTATGTCGAATGAGGGGAATTATATTCCATACACATGTCTCTAAGGTTTTCCTCAACATACCATATTTAACACAGGGTATGTCGTGAGTTTAATGTCTACTGGAGACTAATCAGACTGATTGGAACACTTATGTGAGTGGATCAGATGGGTTAAACCCTCATAGGGATCACTGATGTTGGGGATAATGTGTGTTTAGTTACCCGATTACAGCTAGGAGCAGTGAGAAGGTGGGTGATAGGATCTCACCGGGATGTGGTGACCCAAGTAAGTATCAGGATGGATATGGGTGGTTGATTGATTTGGATGGAGAATGTGATAGAACCAATGTGAGAGCGATGATGATGTTGGTCTTGTGCCTCAAAGATACTTCCTATGTATCATCATGGTTGGGAACCAAAGTCCATATAGTTTTGTGGGGATATGGAGCACCTCAAAAGGTTGCCACATAGAATGGACGCGCTGAAGGGACTCAGAAGAAGTGGAACACCAGTTTAGGGAATGACCTTCCCGAAATACATACGTCTGAGGGAAAAACCAGGATGAGACATGGGTGATTGGCTTGAACCCCATGGAGGCAACTTACGTATCCTCTAGGGAGGGAATCAAAGTCTATATAGTTCGGGATAAGGTTATATAATCTAGGTGTAAAAATAAGAAAACAACCTAATGATATACTGGGACTTACGCGTGGTTTGTAGCCTGGGATTGTCTAACACCATGGGGGTGGACTAGAGATGAGGTTGCCAGCAAAGGGGACTACAACTACTTACAACTGGATTCTGGAACACAACGTCTTACCATCGATTTGGGATCACAACAGCTTACCATATATTGGGGACCACAATGGATTACATTCAATTGGGGATCACAACAGCTTATAGTCGATTGGGGATCACAATGGATTACCACTGATTAGGGATCACAACGGGTTACTGTCGATTGGGGTTGGTCATCAGGGTGGCTTTCTATGTACCCTGTCTAAGAGACAAGGATCAAAGACAGTGTAGTTTGAATGGGTACAATTTAAAATCATGAGGGAAGAAAATAGGGCATAATGTTTAATGTCAAGAGGAATGAGTGTGGAGTTATGTGAAGTGGTAAGGACTGATGGGTGGTGGGATTAAACCACAAGAAGCCTTTATACATACCTTTCTTAGGAGACAAGGATCAAAGTATATGTGGTTCGGATACATCTTTAAGATTACACGCTAAGGCATCCCAACAAGGATACCATGGTCAATGATTACTCTAAGCCCATGTGATTCATGATTGGTGTGAGAAATAAGAGGCATCAAAGAACTAAATATCATGTTATGAAATGTCCATCCACAGGAAGAGGATTGGGGATTACACATGGTTAGTCACCCAAAGTGGAAACATGGGATTACGCATGGTTATCATCCCAGGGAGATAGAGATTGGGACTTACTCGAAGTTGTAGGCCCTATGGTGAAAATTACCAATGGGGTAGGGAAAGAATAATCAAGGTTCTTGTGCCCAACTGTCCTCTTGTCATTGGAACCTAGGATTGAAGGAGGAGTATAGCTGATACCTCCCACAATAAAAGATAGAAACTTACAACAAGATGGTCCCCTTTCCCACAGACAGACACCACTCCCACAAAAATAATTTCATTCCATGAGAGGATGATCTCACTCTTGTGAAGATGAGTGGGCATGGAGAATGTCTAAGAATGGGATCCCCATGGGTATTTCTAGAGACAAGGCCATAGCTTAATGTCATGTGCTGGGGACAATGGTTCCTGGATGTTTAACGTCCTACATCTTGGACGAGGCGGGTTTAATCCCCAACCCTAGGACGTATATAACCATCATTCTTTAACCTTTGGAGAACGGATGTCACTAGAAGTGCCGTGGTGAGGGGGAGTTCTGGAATGATCCAACGAGGGGTCCGTGTTAGTGTGGCTAGGATAAGATGAAATAGCCATTAGCATGCCTATGTGCTAAAGCATAATGCTATAAAACGCAACGTAAAGTACAACCCAAGGGACATTGAAATTGGTTATTATGAGCCTGGAGGACCATATGGGATATGTATGTTCAAGATAGGTATGTTGAGAATAAGAGGGGCTTAGACATGGTTCCTTAGGGTATTGAAAAAACATTTAGTGCACAAGGAGCATGATATGCATGAAAAATAAGGGGTCTACACACAATAGGAGTGAAAATGGGAACTAGGGAATGCCAAGAAGCCAGGTTGCAAGGATAATGAAGAGTGTATCTAATTGGAGGAGGTTTCAATGAAAAAGATGAGCTTTGAGAACAAGAGGTTGATGATTGCACATAAGCTAAAGGACTAAATTAGAACTATCCAAACAATGAATGAATTAGGATAGGGTTAATCCATAGGGGTTTCATATGAAGGATGACCCCTAGGAGACCAATCATGGATACCTTTTTATAGGAAAGACATATTTTGCACAAGGAATTTGTGGATTGCATGTCGGGTAGATGGTTTGAATTCATCAGCACATATGTGAGGGGGGTTACCCTTATATTTATATGTGATTGGGGGCCACATGTCATGATAAATTTGGGATGAACAGAAAATAGGACCCCACAGTCAGTCAAATAGAGCAGTCCCTCAGGTGCACAAAAAAATATCTTGGGTCCCTAAATCTTCCCACCATGGGGGTGACATTAAACGCTATCCTTCGATTTTCCATGCATGGTTTCGTTCGATTTTGGACCAGTTTACTCAGTTGAAATATGCCTTCAATTTCCCCAAAAATGTCATTCTAAGGCCTTCAGTGGAATTTTGGCCTCTTCAAATGTCCCCCATCAGAATCGGATCTTTGAGGGGGTACGAAGGTCATATTTCAAGGGAAATGATCAGACTTCTCACCACTTTGAGGTTGTGCGCGGAAAAAGGAACATGTGGCACGTAATCTTTTTTCATGTCAATGGAAAGTCGGATTCTCACCAACAAAAACCCATAAGAATCCCAGGGTCCATACATGATTTCTCACGTGCTATGCACTAAAGCTCTCATGCGAAAAAATATCACCTTCCTTGGGTGGAATCTGATTTTTGATGTGCTGAATTCCCTAAATTTGGTCATAATTTTGTGTGTGACATCCGTTTTCTTAGCTGCTTTCTATTTTTTTCATGGTACCTTCTAATTTTAGGCACAACCCACTACTATTTTTTCATGGGATCCTGGGTTTTTCCCAAAATTACAAAAAAATGGATTCTGATCATGGTGACTCTCAGAGAGAAGCTATGTATGCCACTCTTATAGCTAAGATGGTTGTGAATCCTATGGTCTATAGCGTCAGGATAGTTTTATCTGATAACAAAACTCTCTTTAATATCTAGAACCAATCCCAGAATGATTATATGACTTATAACAACCTATCTCTATGGGATTTTAGTATTTTATAGGATGTACCATTGAGAGGATTTTATGTTGATACACCGCTATCATGGATGACACACGAGGATGATCTCCCATGATACAACTTTACAAACAACAGCCATCGTTCTAGTGAAACTAGGCGCATAACCATCTATTTTATGAATCAAAGGACCAGAACAATCTGGAATAGTGTGCTGATCCCTAAGGATTCCTTGGCCCATTACTCAAGTAACTTCTAACAGAGTATCACCGATAAATCCAATGGTTGTCTATAGGACTAGAACCAGAGGTATGGAGTAAATTTCACAAGTGAGTGGGCCTGGGATTTTTGGGTAAGCCAATTGTGTGATCAATTTGGAGTAGAATTGCAACACATTGGGGTTTTCAAGGCAGTGTGGATGTATAAATTTCATTTTTACCCCTAGTAAGAACTTGGACCGGTGCTATTTAGATAGTATCACCCGGATACCAACACCTTATATCTCCATCATGGGGAGGATGGAATCAACCTTTGGGAAGTTAATTGTATTAGGGGTATCCCTTTTGATGGGATTCAACATGACGTGTTCCTTCCCACCAAGAATATATGGGGGGAATGGTCGCAGACTCCCATCCCAACATGGCATTTGATAGAGATGTCCAAAGAGAGGCCAACGGTCATGGACTTTCTGAAATACATCACCTATTCAAAGTGGTTAGCCTATTTTTGCAGAAATACCCCAATATAAAGTTGTCGGGGTGAGGGAAGTGATTTCCGACCATGGTGTAGAGGATCCGGAGTGGTTTATACTAAAAGATCATGGAGGTTGGGGAATAGCGATCATAGGGATTCATTCTGGATGAAAGATGAGACCTGAAAGTATGGTATGCTAGATTTCATGTGACTTTCTTCAGTGGGTGGCTATTTTCCTTATGTGACAAAACGATG
This sequence comes from Viscum album, assembly GCA_963277665.1. Taxonomy (NCBI): domain Eukaryota; kingdom Viridiplantae; phylum Streptophyta; class Magnoliopsida; order Santalales; family Viscaceae; genus Viscum; species Viscum album. The sequence continues at coordinate 139,147,403 of OY728139.1, forward strand.
GGAGTCTGTCTATCAAAATTTGCGATGGATAACATTATGGAATCGAATAAAAAGATTAACATGGGGGGTACCTATTCTCACCCGACTGTAAGCCATTCTATGGTGTATTTTGATATGGGGAACATTGAGGAGGATCTATGGCCCTTTCCAAATCTTCCATGGTTGGATCATGACTCATTATGGTAGGTACACCTTTCCAAATGACATTCTTCCTCCATGTAATGTCCTATGACTTCCTTTGTTGAACATTTCCGAGTTCAATCCACTAATTCTCAATGAAGATGGGATAAGGATTAGAATTAGAAATCAGAACAACATGACTTTTAGTCCATTCCCTGAACTGGATGTCTAGATGATAGATGATGGTCAAGGATCTCTATAGAAAAGTGAATACTTGTAGATCATTAGAGGTGGGTTGCTTCTGGACCTATTCGATAGAATGATTCTTTGAGAGGCCTATGTATTGTCATGGTTTGACACACTGTTTGGATTCCTATAGAAGTTACCAAATAATGTGTATATATTTGTACATGGGAGAATTATCTGTGCCTTCTTCGTCAAATGTGGATGATGTTTACAACTTACAGCTCTGCTGAGGTAATTACTTTTTTACCAACTAGAGTTGATGCAGGCCACTCAACAAAATATGTTCAAAATTGGGTAGCATCATATCCGGAATGGGTCCTACTGAAACTAGTATGGTAGATCAAGGTAGCCAGTGTGGATCTTGGGCGTTGAGAGAGAAGACAAGGCGCCATTGGGGAGGAGATGCTAGAAATAAGTTAGACAACTAAGTCGGTACATGCCGGAACTTTAGAAGTGGGAACTTCTCATGGTGTGGTAATTACCCATCATTCGGGGGGAGAGGGGCTCGTGAAAAAACTCACAGAGCTACCAGGGAGCTGTTTCAGAAGAAGATAAGGTATCTCCTTCAACCATTTGAGGACGAAATTTTCCCTATGTTGTGGCTAGCCTAGTTGACCAAGTGTCACTCAATGAGAACTGAAGCCCTTTGGAGAAATATGGTATGACATGGGATCCAGCTACCATAAATCAGACTCATTTTTATTGATGACAGGGTAAACTTTCATCTTCAACATGCGTATTTGACGACCAGGGATGTATATGCATTCCAGTGGGGTCAACGTGATGAACCAAAGCTCTTGAAAAAGATAAATCCTATCTAGGATAATGATCTAGAAAGAATTCCATCTGAGGATGATGATATTGATGAGGAGAAAAAGAGTGATGAATCAATTGATGAATAAGAAGAAGAATAGAAAGAAGAAATATGGGAAGCTGAAGAAGATCATGGAGGTGAAGGGACTCTAGGGATATACCAACAAGGGAGTCCTTAGGAGATTGGCATGATTGATGGCTCTAATATGGAAATGGATGAGAATCCTGAGGTATGCCTCAATATATATCCTAGACATTCTTCTTTTAATCATTCTTAATCATCAATTAGATTGTTTTTTATCCTATTCAGATGCATATTAGCTATGGTCGAGAAGCTCTATCTAAGCGGGTTGAGGATGCAACGATAGAACTTGGGGGAGCCGACAACCATTATTGAACTGACAAGCACTGAAGGATCCCCTAAAGTAATAGATCCTATAGAGACTGAAACAATGGAGTTTAACCCATTTAACTGTTGTAAGTTTCATTACTCATATAGTCGTATCCATTATTGGAGTGCTCAGATGATATGGCATTTCAATTTTTATGAATTAATAACAATATTAGATACTCGATAGGCTACTGAATATAGAACATCTACAGAGGATCCTATAGAGATTGAACCAACCCAATCAGAACCCACTTCTCAGATTGAGCTGGACTCAGCACCTGGTGAGGAGGGGGTTCTAAACACCGGTTATGTCATTATCAAGGAGGGGTCTAAAGTCTGGAGGGGAAATATTTATGAAAAAGAAATGAGGGTGAAAGTTATCCGACATATTAAAGATCCTAACTCCCTAGGATAAATTCTATATAGAAACCCTACTGCTGATCTTCAAGCTACATTCGGTGAATATTGTCCTGTAGACCCTAAGGAGATTGATGATTCTGATCCTAAAGCTTCCAAGGAAATCATATGACATAGTGAAAGGGATGGAACAATATTAGATGCCTCCTAAAATATGAAATATCATAAGGGATTCCCTAAAAAATATCAATGCACGCCTGGTTTCACCTTCACTGTTCTAGAGGGTTGGATGCTCATCCCGTTCACTCAATGGTTTGGGATTACATGCCTGATATGGTGTGGGAGAGCAGCCAATGTATTGTGATCGAACCATGCCAAAATAGATATTTGAGCAGACCTATGTTCCTTGATGTCGAGTGAGTGGTTCATAACCTTGAATAATTGGAAAATGAGTGAATCATATTCATTGAAGGCCGATCCAAAATTATCGATCGATTGAAGGCCCTACTGGCCGATGCCCTGGAGCGAGCAGCATAAGAACACCATCAAATGTCTAGGTTCTAAGAAGTGCATGAAAAAATGAATATCAGAGCTAAGGAGCCACGTTCCGTAGCTTCTAATGCAAATAAATAACTCATGGAGGGGAATTAGTCTTGGAGGCTACAAGAAAGAGGGTGTCAGCACAAGAGAAAACCTACAAAGGGGCTGATCAATAGGGGAAATGTTTTGGCCAAACCTATAAACATTTCCCCCTTTATTTTCTTATACTGAAGTTCATGGATATAAATATCATCTGCTTCATTGGTTATTTTGATATCAAATCTCAATCATATCTCTAGAGTAACTACAAATCATCCCTAACCTTGTGTGGGTCATGCCTCATGTGAGAAACAAGGGATAGTCTCATAGTTACTTAATCAGATCCTCAGAGTGTCAACCAATATTTAGGAATTTGGTGTTTAAAAGGCCAATCCAGTCTTACTTGAAGAATGATAGAGGCATGACTGGAGAATCAAGTTCTCATAATAATCGAGTTACTCTTTTTCCGATTAGCTCTGGTGCATGAGTAGAGTAATTCTAGGGGCATTAGAATCAATCTGAACATAGGGGAATGGAGAGTAAGAATCACGATACAAAAAATTAATAACAACATGGGGGTAGCGTGACAATTAGTATAACTTCTGACCATGTTAGAAAAAAGTTTCCTTTTTCATTAGCTTGAAATGGGGATGAAAAATGTGGAATGACCGCTGACCTCGTTCTAAAAACAGGGCCTGATTCAAAATGTCATCTTCTCGTCTATAAAAACGTTAACGAATGATAGAAGGTGAGCTACAGGTCGATCATCTAAACCATTTTGGGGTTCCTTTAGATATGAAATAGGATGAGGGTCTAAATAAAGGATGCACAAAGTGTATAGGGTGGACTGATGGGTTGTTTGAATGGAGTCCAACACTCTTGAAATTACCCCACCATGGTGGAAAAACATTTGGTGGGCTCATCGATCCAATCAGGGATCAAACATACTTCCAAACATGCCCATTTTGAAAAGGAAATTGAGTGCCTAGTATTTATATGTCATACCAATAAGAATGATAAACATGTAGTTTAAACATTGCATAGTGGGGAAGGTGCAAATGGTTTTAAGGTCATACTTCCTAGACCATGATCAGGGATGAGGGCCCAGAAGGGTTAATGACCCTAGGGATGGTCCCAAGGTGAAAGGATAATATTCCTTTAGGTGTCCCATATGGATGATCATCAATCCAAACTCAGTTCTTAATGCACGACGTAGTCAGAGGCCAATACTGGTAGGGGGAATCCCGTTTGGCGAGAAATCTGACGCATCCCATGATTAACATGGGGCTTCCAAAACATGTTTAGGGTAGAACCATAGTTTAGTGTCATGCGTTGAGGACATATGGACTTGTGTAGTTTAACTTCATAATATAGGACATGGGGTAAAGGGGGTCCCAAAAGGGTAGTACGTGATGCGGTACCTCTAAACCTGACGTGAATGAGGGACATATGGAGTCTGAAACACACCGTATATCCCCAGAGGAATTTTTTTCAGGGTACCGAAAATGAAATATGGGATACTCCAAAGTAAAAGTGTGTGGGAGTTTCTATTTACCACATTATTATGGGGATCAAGATGTATGTAGTTCTAGATTCATATTTTAATGTCATGCATGATGAATGGCCTGCGTGGCATAGCTTCACCAGTACACACCCCACCAAAATGACTAATCGCACATGAGTCGTGCTCGATGAGTGATACAAGGGGTAGCAAAGGGATATCGTTGATGTAGGGAGGCACACATTAAGAGTTATGGGCCACTATGTGAGTGATGATCCACTATTATCGACCCTCCTTCTTTACAAAATTATATGCACTGAGGATTAAAACTGAGTGTGTTGGGATTCCACATGGACATGAGGGAGTGAAAAATGATCAGAATCATGATTTCTGAGATCTGGATCATAATGATAAATTTGTTAATCATGGGATAACTTCTAACCATGTTATAAAAACGCTCTCTTCTATATGTTAGCCTATAATTGGGACAAACAAATGATGGTTGAGAGCTGATCATGTTTGAAACATGAGTCCGGTATCAAATTTAGTCTATGGTCATTAGGGGTGTTGGCCCCAGATGGTAGTTGAGCCAATGTGGCCTGAGAACATGCAATAAAATGGTGTCCCTTCAGACATTGAAGTGGATTGGGATCCAAATAAAGGGCTAATGATAACTATACCTGGAACAGGAGAATGTCTACATGAAAAATTAACACATTGGGCTCTCTATACTGACGCATCTAAAAACGACAATAAGACGTATTATAAAAATGGAGTCGAATCCTTTTCTAATGGAAAGGGCCCTTGGATCACACACATCTAGCCTAAGTTCATAGAGTGGACCACCAATTGTGTACCTAATTTAATGAAATTCTCACAAGGTGGAGAAGTAATAAAACCAGATGCTAATTCCCATACGGATATTTTAGATTGGGGTCATAGAACTCAGACATGGACGGGAAGAGACAAGGAAGGAACATGGTGCAGTTGTTGCAAAAGCTAATGAAAATGAGGACACAAGAGGTTATTTCCACACTACATGCTTCCAAAGGAATTCGGTCCTAGGGGCCAAAAAAGGAGAAGGATTTAAGATACCTATGTCTGGAACTGCATACAAAATATCTGGGCATTCTTATGTATCCAATTAAAATGGGAATCAGGCCACATGTAGTTCTTGAAAATGTTGTTATGTTTAGTTTTTTGGGACTACGATGGCCAGACCTTAGTTAAATGGTATTAGAACTCGGACAATTTATTGAAATGATGGAGGGAGAAATGTGGGGAATTAATTGGAAAACCTGATGTGAATGAGGATGGTAGGGGTCCATATCACAACATGTGGTCCCTAGGGAGGTTTTAAGTTGAGGGACGAAAAATTATTGTTGTGTTGGGGCTAATGAAAACTTTTTGGGTGCTCTTACATACACAATTTTGATGGAAATCAATCTATATGTAGTACAAGAAGTAGCATGGTTGGATTCTAATGCTAGGGAAAATATCGTCATGTAGGTCTAGCACACACACAGAAAGAAGAGAAATTTGATAGATCTTTTTTGTTATTTAAGATGAATGTGTGTTTTTTGGGAAGGGATACACCTAGGATGGAGAATACATGAATTTCTAGTGGAACCAAGAAATATGCAGGAATTTGAAAATGGTATTATGGATAGCCACTACCAAACATGATGTCCCCTCAAGTGAAGACATCATAATGCAATGTTGTTTTCCATCGTGCTGTCAGGAAGATAATGTCATAGATTAGGGTCATGTGATAGGAACAACCCCTATATTTTATCATCATGCAAAGAATAAACAATATTTAGAAGTCATGTATGACCAGGATGTATATTTTAACATCATATGTCTTGGACACATACAGAATAAATGTGGTTTTAAAAGGAATGTACATGGCGTGATGAAACATACATGACGTGGATTAGGACATAATCATGTACCACACCTCACATAATTCCAATGAAGAATCCTCAACCCAAGGGGTAAGAAAAGGTTAGGGAATATAGGGTTGGACCTGAAGATGAAAAGAATAAGTGTTCTTAAGTATCCCATGAGGATGTGAATCCAGCCATATGAGTTTGGGGAGTGCGGTTTTAACTTCATGCAGGAAGAGAGAAAGGAGATACTAGATCCTAGAAGCGGAGTACGTGGTACGACTATTGAAAACCCCATCTAAGTGAGGACATATTCCCATACACACCACACCACACAATCCTCTGATGGTCTGGGCCAAAATGCCAAACATAATAGGTAATAAGTAAAACCTTAGCCCGACCTGAAGATTAGATGTTCAAGAATTCCGACGTATTCCCTTAAGATGGAAATCATGCTATACATAGTTCTGGGGGAATGTGATTCTTACGCCTTGTGGAAAAGTCATAGAAAGATGTCAATTTAATATCTTAAAGCTCAGACCATATAGAAGCGATACTCTTCCATGCGGGTGCAAACCATGACCAAATACCTAATCCCATAAGAGCTACACTCGATTTGGGAAACAAGGGCGGAGATGGTCTTTTCAAAACATGGAATACACTAAAAGTTGAAATCTGAGTGGATCCCTGAATGAAGCCTCACAATGAATTTTTTCTCTTAACGTGAAAATGTGCACTGATATATAGAACCAAAAGTGTAAAAATTACACTTGGACTTGATGGAGTGGAAAACAATTTGAATCATGCAACCAACATTAAAAGCTTTATAGGGTTGGTTTGGCAATTGAGGATAACTATTGATCGAATTTGAAACACAGTATTGATATCGTATGACCTGAAATGGGGAGGAATAATGAGTTTCAACCACTGACCATATTCACAACATGGGACTGGTAACAATTTATCATTCAAAATTCTCAAGGAAGTTATTCCAAGATGGTAAGAAGGAACCCAGGATGATCATCCATGCCATTCGGGGATCCTTTTAAAAGTTATATAATATGAAAGCCCAAATGATGGAGAACATGAAGCATGAGGATGGGTGATAACATGTCTATGAAGAATCCAAAACTCTATTTCCTAAGCCAGAGTGCTCTTGGGAACATTGGTGAACTTCCAAAGTGGGTCAAGGGGGCTAACATAATGGAAGCCTACATGATATTTTGATTATGGAACAAGGGAACGAAGAGCTCTCAGGAGAAACAAGTACGTAGTGTGGTTTTCACAAACCCGATGTGAATGAGTTCATAAGCCTATACCACACAGCATTCCCCTCTCATTGAAGAAATCATGCCAGGGGGGCTAGGACGATAGGAAGGTTTTCTAAAAAATGAGGTTGGACATGAAGGATAAATGTTCGGGCAGTCCCACACATCCCATAAGGATGGTAAATCCATCCACAAATAGTTTTGGAAGATATTGTTCAGTTTTACATCATAAAGAAAGGACATAGATAAGGGAAAGGTATCTTAATGAGTAATGTGTACAACATGGGGAGTAACCTGATGTGAATGAGAACATAAACCCATACCATACCGAACAATCCCAAATGAGAACATGGGCCAGAGGGCCAAAAGGTAGAGGGATCTAAGATGGGAAGTCCCAGTTAGTTCACAATTTAATATCTTATGGTGGGGAAGATGGTTCTCTTATCTTAATGTCATAGTTCTCTGACCACCTATTCAATTTATTGTCATGTAGGATGAAGAAAGTGGTGGAGATCTCCATGGAGAGGGATACATGGTGCTGTCATGATAAACTCAACGTGAATAGGGGAAAATCCTGAACCACTCACTATGTTTTGACCCAAAGAGAGGCCTTGATGTTGGTGGTTTGGGATAATGGATGAAGTGTCCAGTCATTCTTATGTATCCTATAAGGATTGGAGTCAAGACATACATATTTCTAAAAGGGTCCATGTAGTTTAACATCATGTGGTGAGGACATGAGAGGGTAAAAGGGCGAGGAGGGGCACACTGTGCGATTATCGTAATCCTGACATGAGTGGGGAAAAGAATGCTAAACTACACCTTGTGGGATCCTCCAAGGAAACTACACCCAGGGGGTAGTCTAAGTGATGAGTTTGGGGGCTAGACTAAGGACGAGGTGTTTGAGCATTCCTATGTATCCCAAGAGGATGAGAATAACCCCTTATGTAGTTATTGAAGGTGCCATGCAGTTTAATGTCATGCAGTGAGGAATAATTATGAGTAGTTTTACTTCTTTATGACTGGAAAAAAAACACATTTTATCTTAACAAGGATAATATGGAATAGTTTAAGGTCATGCAGGACACTATAGATCTTAGTTTATGGTTATAGCGCTTAGACCGTTTTGTAGTGTATTGTTATGTGGGGTCGAAAAGCAGTTAAATGTCAAGTAGGAAGTGACAGTTTCAGGTCATGTAAGACAATATAAAACTACAGAAAATTTTTTCATGAGGAATTTTGTATAGGTGGGAGGATTTATATGCTCAATATCCACAGTAACCAGTGATTACACGCCATTGGGGTAAACATTTTGAATGTTGTAAGGTCCCTCCAATTAGCGATCTATCTTAGGTGGTTTCCCACCAGGTATCATCGGTGTTCTCAGAGGCTATACCAGGTCACCTTGAAAGAAATAGAGGAGGTAAACATTCTGATTTAACGCTTTGGCTATCTTATTCGAATGCATTTTCAGATTGTGCAGGGCACAAAGCCTATTTTCATCGAGCGCTTCCTATTCGGCCAGACAAATTTCAGCTACTATATCTATTACTTTCTGATCATAGAAAATTATTCATAATAATGGAAATTAAATATATATGGATAGAATGGTTGCTGTTTTGTACACCAGGGAATATGGGGTCACCTGTGTGCAACTGTTGTTCATTGTTTGATTGGCCTCGAGGGCGTTGGGGAGTTTGTCTGACCAACTCTTATGGTTATGACCAACAATTTTCTACAAGATAATAGAGAGGTTTTCTTGAATGCCTCTATCTGCCCATTTTCTTGTATGTGAAAGAATGAGATATGGTTAGAAAAGATGTTGTACTTGGCGTACAATTACTTCATCTCGACTTGGCCAGAAGTTGGAGCCATTATCAGGGAGGATGGCGTGAGAAAATTCAAATTGGTTGATGATGTTGGAGATCACAAATTCATTGATAGAATGGGACATGACCTACTTTATCGAAACTAATTATTCTTATTTGGAAAAGAAATTTGTTGAGGTCTGGTTGAACCGGCACTGTCGAGTGGTCGCCATTGGATATAGTCCCATGACATAGAGTTTGGATAACGCAAAGGGTCAAAAGTACTTGGTAGTGTGGAGAGTATTTGATATAAAATTCACAACATTAGCATGGATTTTTCATGCATATAACCTCATGGAATACTTGATGAAGCCACAGATCATGGAAATTCACAAATACCCCAACCTTAGGATATGGTGATATAGCTTTGGCCTGGTCTGTTGAGCCTCATAGGTACCGACATGAACCTCTTGCATGTCGGGATGAATCTCACCTCTTGGAATGAAACGGAACATAACACAATCAAAACCGCACTTTTAGATGATATAACATAGACTAGGATCACTCTGTAGGGTAAAATAAAATGTGTGGTGTTAGATTCTCTCACGGTTATCTCAATCTGCTGATAGACTATTGTACCAGATGTACTCAGTAAAGGGTCTCTTCCAGTTAAGAGTCACATCTAGCGCTGCATTAGGGGGATTGGGGGTCCTGATTTGGAGGCTCTGGTGTTAAGGTGCCTTAACTACGTGCTATAATCATCTCTTGGAGTAAAAAGGGCTATAAATATCTAGTGTTCCATGTGGATAATCCAATCACCCTCCTCTGGCTCTTCAAGAGATGAATCTAGGCTGGCCAATGCATCGGCTTGACCATTCTGGGATCGAGAGACGTGGGTAACCACTGCCTAAGACTATAAATGGGTCATCTGCTAGTGGGTATGCTCCAATGGTGGTACGTTCTATGATTTAACAATAACATAGTCACCTTTGATATTTTTGATAACTTGGTGAGATTCCCCTTTCACATGAAAGTGGGGAACATAAACCTGAAGGGAAAGATTGACGCCTGTGATGAGAGATCGGTACTCTGTTTCATTATTGGTGTAGAATTCTGACAATAAGAGTGAATGTAGAATAATTTCTTATGATTACATGATGAAGATGATACCCAAACCCACCCAATTGTCTCTGGGATCATTGAGTCTTCTGCCGGTAGGACTTCGGGAAGCACTATCAAAGTTAATTTTCCACAAATAATGGCTTGATCCACTAAGAGAATTGCCTCATCATGAAAATCAAGATCTAGAGACTAGTCCATGGGAGGTGGATCAGTTTCAAGGATGTATTATAATGCTTGTCACTTAATAGCCTTCTAGGGTAAAAACATGATGTCAAACTATAGGATTATTACTGCACACTGAGCTAGATGACCTTTCGACATGGGGAAATTCCAGATGTAGTTTAGCAGATCAACTGAAGACACTAGTTGTATATCATGGTGCTGCAAGTAATGTCACAATTTATGTACTACAAATACCATGTCAAGGTAGATATTTTTAATAGGGGATTATTTGGTCATCGTATCAAGGATCATGGAGCTAATATTATAGATATTGTTCCTTATTCCCTCATTGTTCTTTCAGAAATAAGTTTATCGATAGACCATTCCAGTGTTGTCACCTAAAAGACCATCGGTTTTCAGGAAATGGCTGGCATCAAGACCAGAGGCCGGAGTAGGTACTGCTTTATTTCCTTGAAATCAGTCTGAAATTCTTCATCCCATTGATATACAGTGCCTTTCTTCATGAGTTGAGAAAATAGATCATACGTTTTGGTCAAATTCGTGATGAATCGAAAAATGTAGGCCATGTGGCCATGAAAGCCTCATAGCTCCAAAATATTTCTTGGATGAAATTTTTTAATTATGGACATGATCTTCTATGAATCAATCATGATTACTCTATATCTGTTAACGAAGCCGATAAAATTTCCAGAGGTGACCATGAAGGCAAACATCAATGGGTTCATCTTCAGATAGTGGGAATAGAGGAAGACAAACACTTTCTCAAGGTATTTTATATGGTCTTCAAACTGGAAATATTAGACCACAATATCATCTATATACCATTCCACCAATATCCCTTGGATTGGATTAAATATGAGGTTCGTGTCATGCATATTGGTGGCACCTGCATTGTTTGAACTGAATGGGATTACCTGGTTTCAGAAGGTACCTTGTGGTGCCTCGATGGCTGTAGACTCTTCATAATTGGGGGACACTTGGATCGAGTTATACCCAGAATACCAATACATGAAAGAGAAATCTTAGTAACCAGTGGTGGCATCAATAAACAACTCTATCCTGGGAAAGGGAAAATCATCCTTCAGACAGTGACGGTTGAGTTCCTATATGTCTATGAAGTCTCTGATCTATATGTTTTTCTTCCTAACAAGCAGAATGATGGATACCATATGAGGTACTAGACCTCCTAGACCAAATTTACTCTAATAAGATTATCAACTTTAGCCTTAAACATGGAACCATGATAATGTTGCATCTTTCTTAGAGGTTTTTTGATTCCAAAGTTATTTGATCAAATACCGAGGCGGTGCATGGGGACCTGAGGATCTAGTCCATTAATTTATTTATAACTCCAGGAAAATACATCATGATGTTTCTTTATGAACTCCATGTAATTCTTATTCACTTTTATAGGCATTGAGGCACTGATCAACTTGTGTTTCAGATCCGTCTTCACTATCGAGGTGCATCTCTAACATTTCATCGACCATGTCTAAGACACACTATTTAAAAGCCAGAGGTGGATCTTTCAAATCTTCATATACACTCATGGAGGAGTGGTCCTTGTTGGGAGGAGACTCATCTGAGTTAATAGATCCTGATGGGAAGCAGGTTCTAGCCTGACTGGTGGTATACACTGCATTAGAGATCTCCAGCAATGCTGTAACCATAATGATGAAAGCTGTCGATCTAATCCTATCTGATCTTTTCCCAAGGGAGGAAATTTGATGATATCGAAGAAATAGTGGCACTACAGATTAGCCAATTCACCATGGTCCATCGGAATAAGAAATTATAGTGTATTTCCATTGCTATGAGGTGGTCAACCCGATATCTTATTGGGGTAGGGGCTCTAGGACCTCTCGAGCCTGATTTGTTTAGGAATACAAGGTGATCTATTGGCATCAATTATACTAGGAAATGTTCTTCCACCTTGTTCTTATAACAAAAAATAATTTCCCCATATCAATTATAATATCTTCCAATTGGTGGATTGGGAAAATGTAGACACCATTCTGGTATTTCCATAGTCTGGTCGCAACCGTAGCGCGTCCTTCCTCATTAGCCAGGATCTACTTTTCCTTTCTCATGTAATACTCAGCATCCAGGTAGTGGGATTCATAAGAGGAAAAGGGAGATCCATCACCATGGAGTAAGAATAATTAACTATTAATGGAGTACTTACGGCGCTGATGATATAATGACTGGACCAATTCATGCAGGTGATGTCATGGCCTACCCATCAACAGATTATAGGCGGTGTCCTGGTAGACAACCATGAAAATAGTACTTACTACCAAACCATCGTAATGGGTCTCCATGTAGATATTTCTAATTGTTGCATGTTCCATCTTTTCATAACCTTGAATTATTATGTCATAAGGTGTTAAATCATCTTCGTATTTCCCAATTTTTCGAAGTGTCCAGTTCGGGATTTGGTTATCCCCAGAGCATGATTTGACAAGACAAAGATGAACATCCACACCATTGATGTGGATGATGATTTAAGGTGGGAGGATGTTCCCCTGTATGGTATAGCCTTCATCCTCTCCTGTGAAAGAGATAATATCCTGACATTCATACTGGCTTATCATGGAAGTCTTCTGAATCATCCACCTCCATCTCAAACTAGAGGGGCTTCTTAATAATTCGGCGATGGGATCATTCATATCCACTGATAAGAGAAGGTAATGAAAGATATATAACCTTGTAGGAATTATTCAAATTGTATTATGTATATCATACTTTTGTTCCAAGCATGAACTTATTCTTACAAGATATTGTTCTGCGGAAAGGGGTATGACTGGACCTTTCGAATGAAGCAGCGGATGACTGGTGCTGGAAACGTCTCGCTGCTCACTAGTCAAAGATTGTGGAGAGACTACTGGTAGTGGTCCAAATGGCTGAGGGTAGTCCATAACAGTGTGTGGATGATCATGGTGTGGTCAGGGTGGCTCTCCCTGATCATGTAATACAAACAGCGGCCATGGTGGACCGAATGACACCAGATTAGAATGTTGTGCATTATGAGCTCTATTTTTGGATTGCTTTATAGTTTTCGTGGATTGTACATCCTGTCTATATGTATTAACTGAGTCACTCCAAATACCCATATTTGTGTGGCTCCGTCGATGTTGGAAATCGTTGGGGGTGATTGGAGGATCCATCTGAAGTTCCACTTTGTCAGAAAACATGTAGGGGTTTTCCAGCTCCATGGTGTTAATCGTGGTTTACCCTTGATTTTCACCTGAAGAATCTTCTACTAATGGATTGATTCAGGGAGGAATTTTCATCTCTGAGGGCATGAATTTATTGAGAGTACATGATGACGATGAAATAAGTTTGGGACATTGTTTTCCGTTGGGTCCATGAGGCTTTCTATTAGGAGAAGATGACTACTGAACTGTTGACACAGAATTACTTGTTGATGGTGACAGAGATTATTCTGAAGGCTCATAGGGATTCAGACATTCATGAATAATTCCATGGGAATGTATGACTTCCTTAAGAACTTTCCATTCATCACTCATCTAGAAACCGTGTTTATGTACCAGATTCCACTTACCTTTGTTGTCATAACCGTTGTATGGCATCATGAATACACATACCACATGTGTCAGAGCTTGGCCTGACCAGAATATTTTTTTTATCATCCTGGTCTTGAAGCCAACATTTAAACACATAGCACTATTTGGGGTTCTTCGCCAAGATTTGGTAATAGGGGCAACTAATTGGGGTGATTAGTGAGATCCTCTTTATCTGGCCTCTTATATTCGGGAAACCGTATAATTCCCTACACTAAGGAAAATCAAAAATTACTAAGGACTTGAGCCTTGTTGAATGAGTAGTTCTAGTTTCTTCTATCTGGAAAGTGTGCTCTAGGAGCCTAACCCTAATAACAGTCTATAAGAACATTTCGAGGATGTGGAACTAGGTTATCTCGGTAAGGTGGTGGTGGCACATTATGCGGGGACGCCTTCCAATTCTGAGGGAGGCGATACTAAGCTGGAGGTGATACCTAAGGTGGAGGACCCTTGCAAGGTTATATAGGTGGCTAAACTGGTAAAAACTCTGGTTTCATCGGGGGCTCTATTTGGGCCACCTCAGTGGGCTTAGCCATAGCGGCTTTTCTCACAGGAATTATTAGAGAAAAAATTATGTCTATTTTGATGTTTTAAGGATTCCCCTAGATTATGGAACTTATTAGAGTTGTTTCGGAATCCCCCAGGGTAATTATATTTAATGAGAGAGGGGACTAGTTTATCTTTGACATTACCCACACAAATTTTCAGAAGCTATTCTTGAGTTAGTGGCATACCCATGGAGTAGGTGAGGCCTTTCCACTGGGAAAAAAATCTACGATGCACTCATTAGGCCTCTGCTAACACTTGAAGAGATCTAAAATACCCATATTTCTGGTGGTGGATCATAACTATTAATGTAACCATCTATGTAGATCTTCCCAAATAGAGACTGACCCAATGGGTAGGTGGTTGTACCAGAAAAATGTAGGCCCTTCCAATGTCTATACGAAACACCAGAGTTTGTCGACCACTGGTTGCACTGGATTCTCCATCATAGGCTTGAAACATGTGAGAAATTGGGGCTCATGTTGCAGTGGGTCACCTATCCTATTAATGCAGTAGATAGTGGGATTTATAAAACCTGGGGGTGTCGGTATATCGTCAAGCCACGCTTGATATGGATTTCCGTCAGGTGGGATTTCCACCAGTCGAGTTTCCAATGGAAAGAGGCAATCAATGAGTGTCCCTATCAGGTCCTCTTTGTGGGGATTCTTGTCCTGAATAGGATATCTGAACACCAATGTGTTCACAGGTTCTTCAACATGATAACCAGGCCCAGTAGCTTGTTGAGAAGCTGGTGAGATGACCTAAGGAGCAGCTGGGGGAACCTAAGCTAGGTCTTGGGGAATATTATTCCCCTCATGTGAATTTGGTGACACATAATGTGCTATAATTCAATATTTCTTGGCCTCTATCCTCTCTATTAGGGTAGGATGGTTAGGGTCACCAAAAGGAAATTCGTTAGGGGGGAGTTGTACATTCCCCTGGTGCCCAAGATGGGGATCATCGTAGTCTGGTCGCCGCTCCGCAGCACGTTCAGTAAGGAGTTCATCGACCAAATTATTATTCTCCATGATATATTGGTGTATTGTGGATTTTTAGGATCATCCTTCATCTTTTTCACTAAGCCAGATAGGTCGTAGTGTCTTACGGCTCCATGGTGTTCCTCACCCTTTTTGGGATTCCTACTGAAGACTAATTCCTCGGTTGGCATGGGAAGACCCAGTTGGTTTTTCTAATGGAGAGTAACCATTACTAATGGATCCAATAATTTTTGAACTCCACGAGGGGTTATGTTCGTATCAAGGAGTTCCAACTAATTATTACCCTCTTATAGATCATCCATGTAAATTGCAACTCTGTTGGGAGGCAAATCCTCAATATCACCAATAAGATTGGGCTACCTTAACATAGAAATGAAATGAAGGGCCAAATACATCCCCCCACCATAGACCTAAACAATGGGGGAAGCCTCCTTGATAATTTGGTGGATCACATTAATTCTCTGAATGAATCATTTCTGGTGGGTTCGGTGGTGACTGATCGACTCAAGGCACTGGGTTATAGGGAGTGTATCCAATTCGACCAGACAACATTTCTGGTCATTATCATCCAAGTGTGCCTGAATATTGGGGTATTCCACTTATTGATAACTAATATGGAAGTTTTTCTACCATAGGGATTTTTAAATAAAGTGACTTCCTTCTGGGTATGCCATTTAGATGCACTGAATTTTGCATTCTCAATCGGCCATAACATTTCAGAAAAAAGTTACACTACAAGGATTTCCCAAAAGGTACATAGAATAGACTCATGATATAGACCTTGGTTTCCCCAACCATATATTGGGGGTAGCTATGAGACTGGAAATGACACTGATGTAGAGCGCTTAGAAGTTAGGTCGGCCAGTTCATAATATGGAGAACAAGCTGACAAGACACTGCATCTCAGGATGTCCAACAATGAATGCGATGACACATCCACTACATCTTGGTAAAACAGGATAGAGACCATAGCATCCATTGTAGGGGTTGTGGTAACTGATGGTGGGGCATGCTAGTGTTCTTCCTTTACCGTCCCCATAATAACTCTCCAAGATCTATGGATGGGGTAGAGAGTGATCTTGTTGAAGATAGATAGGGTTTCATGGAAAGACCTACGGAAGGGGGCAAATCATCCTACTACAAGATGTATCTGCAGAGATAGGCAAGATCTGGTGGACCTCACATTTAGGAAGGATGAGGCTGATATATCATGTTCTAGTCTCGACACTCGACACAGAGGATTAAGGTGAGGGTTCCATTGTCGAATATCATTCCACCTCAGAATCCGAGAAGCATACATGCTTAATAGATATTTAAGTCTTCTTAGCGTTCCTTTTATGTAATCTCTAACCCACCTACATACCTGATGATGGCTATTCTGGATAGGGTAAATTTTTGGCTCTAGGTGGACCTTCAGCCAAATTGATGCTTGGGCAGAGAGGACTTCCCCCTGCGTGAGCTGAAGTGTGATGAGCACCTAGATAGATGTCAAAGGGAACATTGGAATGACCTTAGTGTCCAATGGATGATGTAGAGAGGGATTATCTGTGGGAAGTGCTAGAGTGGGTATGACCTCTGCTAGAGCTAATAAGAGCATGTGTAGGGCCTCCATACTTATTTTTTGGCAGTTTCGGTGTGAGGAGGGTCCTTTTACTAGTTGATCCTAACACTGGTAGGACCTCTGTGTTGGGAGCCCATGAAGCGAGGAAAACCTCCTCTTCTCTACATTTTTGGATGAAGAGGAACATCATCAGTTTCTATATGGATATAGGGAATACCCCTATATTGACAGTAGACTAGATGGTAAGCATCTTCACATTGGTGACCTGTGATAGGAAGGAAAAATCCTTTCATGAGGTAATGGGTGCGGAAGAGGCCTATGTGATAGGTGTCACTATAGTAGGGAGGACTATCACTCAGATTAAAGGTGACATATGGAGTACCTCCACGACGATCTTGGGAGCAGGGAGGGCACATACTCACATAGGTGATGGTACAGGGATGACCTCTATTCTGGATGTAAATGTTGAGGGTCAGTGCTATAATGACCCAAACATTACATACATTGTTATTACTTCAGAATTGAAGCACACTTATTACAACACATAACAAAACCATGAAAGGATCATATAGTATTAGTGTCTTTAGAAACTAGGAAACATAATCAATTGGTTCATAAATAATTTACACTGTCTCCCTTTAATTTTATCATATCTAGAGTACCTTTTTTCATATCATACATAATACCCTTCTTCTTGACCTGGGGAAAAGAAAACATACAAAATGATGAGCTCAAATGATCAGTAAGGGTAAACAAAAAAAATATCAATCACATAATTTTCATAAGAACATATCATTTTGGAAATATTAACCTTCAAAAGAGATCATAATTTCATAACATGGGATAAATCATAGTAGTTAAATGTAATCAAAATAATAATAACATGAAACTTTGTGGCATACAAACATAATCATATAAAATCATTTCTTTGTATTCAAGACCCATTGCCAAGACTATCTAAGCACACAAAGTCCATTTCTGAACTGAGTAAACTCCTTGTTTCAGTCATGTATCATGGAACCGGATTAACCTGCCCTTCAAACCATGTCTATCACATGAGATATAAATATTTACCCAATGCACTGGAGGGAGATATAGGTCCCACCCATCTCATAATGATACCATTCTTATGTGTTCCATAAGATCAAAAATCATACATCCTAGGGTAAACCATGAAATAAAAATGGGATTCATAAACATCAGGCCATTATATCAAAATCCATATAACATAAAAGGACATCATAAATATAATTCCATCATAACACAATCAAATCAATGTAAAAATAGGGATAGAAACAGAACCCAATATTATCTTATATGGAATATAATTTTGATAAAATTCTTGAACTCCATTCTTGAGGAAAGTATCCTTCTTTCTTCAAAAACATTTTTCCTTTCTTATCATGTCAAAAAAATTTAAACTCAAAGAAGTTGATTAAAAATATACTTGAAAACTTATAAAGTAAGATTCATGGAAATAAAGTTCTATGAAATCATAAAAATCAATTCAAGCTGTATAAGTTAAAAAAACATTCTTCTCATACTTTGGCCGAAAAAGTCAAAAAGTATCTCGTACTAAAAACGACACAAGATTTATTTCATATCATTTAATAAAAACTCACCAATGGTTAAAATTGTATTTAAAAAATTGTAGGAGGACATAAATAATATTAAATATTGAAAAACCATGGATGTGGATGATAAATATTCCCTAGTAAATTCTGATGTATAAACAATCTCAGATAAAAATGAGATTGGGAGATTTTCCCTTACCTTAGGTCTGATTTTTTTATACGTGTCTGAACCTCCTGTATAATGAATTAAATATTGTTATTGACTTATTCCAAAAATGTACACATCGTTATGATATCATATATAGTCATATTCTTAGCTTCGTATTAGTAATATTTCATTGCTACTTGTTATTCGTGTGTTTATTTCTTTTTGTTCTTATGCGTGTTTTTTCGAATAAATTCTTATTATTCTTTTTATGTTATTGATACCTTATTTCTAGAATGTTATTTGTGTAATATATATCATATTTATTCATTAAATTCATTTATATTGTCCTTATTCATTGAAGATCTTGTAGAATGAGTCGCATCACATCGTGGAGATGGTAGGCCGGACGTACGCACGAGCGATGATATCGTTCCCATGATCGTGGAATTGTATTTAAGTGTATGTATACTATTTCAGAATCAAAATAAATTTACAATAATCATATATAGTTATTATTTGCACCATTATACTCATCCAAGTAAGGTGGTGGTGTAAAACATGTTACACCACGACGTGGAGACGGTATTCCGTACGTACGCACGCGCGGTGATTTCATTTTCCGTAGGATGGATAGAAGGTGAAATAAGGTTGTTTAATATTTATAATAACATATCAGTATATTATTGATACTGATTTTATTACATTATAATGAAACAACTAAGGAAGATTATGTGGAAGAAGATATAAATTTGAAAGAATCTGTAACGGATATTACCTGTTCTTCGACAAGCCTCTTTGAAACCTCATCTTAGGGAACTAATGTTGGTCATTGAAGAAGACCATGTCCTCTAAAATATTAATAGGGAAGTGGATAAGAGAAATTTTTAGGGGTTGGCTGAGCATGAAGGCTAAAAGTGGTGTGAGGAGGAGAGGGAGGAGGTGTCCTTTTATAAGGGAGTTGAGGGGAACTTTAGGAAAAACATAAAATATTAGTTTATAATAAAGTCATATTCGGTTTTTAATAGCTCCAAACTGATTTATTTCAAAGATATTGTGGGTATGGGTCTCAATCATATCAAACAATAGACTTAAGACAAGTTTGGGTTACTATTTTAACCTTATCATTTAGATTTAACTCTAAGTTAAATAATTTAACTTTTACTATGTCTTCTTGTTTTCTTAAATTTTATGGTTAATAAACATACTATAACAAGACAAAAGAACCCCAAGTGGCTCATTATTAATATATATAACCTTATATAATTCATTTTGCCGAACCATAGATTCTTAGGAATAAAATAACAATTAATAATATAATATTTTTCTTAAAAACTATTTTATATCAATTTTGACACTATTTGGTAATTTATTTTTGTGAAAATCATAACAGCATTATCAGTTCGAATTTTTTTAATTAAACCAATAATAATATGTCATATTAACCTATTAAATTAGTTTAATTCATTAAAAGTCTCAAAATACATTTATTTGGGTATTTATAATATCAATTATGTTAATATTTCCATAATAAGGTAATTACTGCATCATCATCGTGTCACAAATAAATTAAATTATTTATAGTCTAAAAATTATTAATACAATAAAAATATTTATTAAATAGTTTTATCTTTCTAATGAATTTTTATAGTTGAATTTATCTTATTCATAACCCTATATTTAAAATGTTTTAGTTATTAAACTTTGATTTTAACTATTTTAACTCTTCTTTAAATAAAATAATATTAAATGTCCTAATCTAATCCCAGTGGACCTAAAGGTTAATATTTTATCCCTAAGTTTGTTTTTGGTCGAATTACACTTATCCAATAGAATTAGGACATTTGTTAGGGTAATAATAATACCATTTTTACCCTTAATTACCCTATTTACTTTTAACC
The DNA here is from genome assembly GCA_963277665.1 of Viscum album. Lineage (NCBI taxonomy): Eukaryota > Viridiplantae > Streptophyta > Magnoliopsida > Santalales > Viscaceae > Viscum > Viscum album. The sequence goes on from OY728139.1 coordinate 139,167,989, forward strand.
GTGGTAAATAAAAGTAAAAAGATACTTTTCAGCAAATATTATTTTTATCTTATTGAACCACATTTTACTCCTTGATGTTAACCATGTCTCTTAGATTTTATAAATTCCACTCAATGAAGTGGTAAAAATATGTTTTATGTAAATTTTCAAACTCTCCTAGGATGTGGGTAAAAGACGGTGAAAAGTTCAACAAAATTTTTATATATCTAAAATTATTATAAAATGAATCCAGAGAATTACATTGAACTTATATAAGTATTATGTATCAATTTTGACCTAAAATAAATCTAAATAAATTAAATATTTATTTATATAAATAGTCGGTTTTTAAATAGGAACTTAGTGTTTTCACTATTCATCAAAAATTGAATGTTTTCAGAAAAATACCAAAAATTCACCCAAGGCTAATTTCGATATTCCAAATCCAAAAATGAATTCCATTTTGAAATATAAAATTTATAAAATTTCAAAATGTGGGTATTACTATTCATAAAGGACAGTTTTAATAATATTTTAATAGTATATCATTGTTTAGTGAAACTTGGTATTGCGTACAATGCAAGCTATCGAGGAAGGTCGTGATTGCATGTAAAGGAAGCCAAGCTAGTGTTTTGTGTAGTGAATGATTCCTTAGAAGATGTATATAAAATAAAAAAAAATTCTCATAAAAATCTCAGGTGTTACATTCTACCCCCCTTAAAATGAATTTCGCCCTCGAAATTCGTCACTTTGTAACAAACAGATGAGGATACCTCTCCCTCATCATAACCTCAAGATCCCATGTAGCTTATTCTAATTGGTGGTTTCACCATAAAACATTCACCAAGAGAGTGGTCTTATTCCGTATGACTATTTCGCTATGATCCAGAATCTCTATCTGTTGTTCTTCATAAGAAAGATATTGCTCCAGCGGTACAACTTCTGAGCTGAGTACATGTGAAGGATTGGGTATGTACTTTCTCAAGAGGGATACATGGAACACATTGTGAACTTGAGATAGATTCGGTGGAATCGCCAATCGGTAATCTACGTTCCCAACACGATCCAGTATTTCAAAAGGACCGATATACCTAGGCCTCAAATTTCCCTTCTTTCCAAATCTCATTACTCTCTTCCAAGGAGATATTCATAAGAACACTTTATTACCCACTTCAATCTCTAGGTCTTTTCTTCGGCTATCAGCATAACTTTTTTTTTGACTATGAGCTGCTCTTATGTGTTGTTGAATAGATGGTACCTTTTTTGCCATCTCATCAACAAGATCAGGTCCTAATAGATTTCTTTCCCCATCTTCATCCTAGCAAGTTGGAGTTTAGCATTTCTTTCCATAGAGAAATTCATAAGGAGCCATCTAAATACTGGAGTGAAAGCTATTATTATAAGAAAATTACACCAAATATAGGTGTTGATCCCAACCACCTTTGAAATCCATAGAGCAAGCTCTTAACATATATTCTAGAGTTTGAATTGTTCTCTCAGACTAACCATCTCTCTGAGGATGATAAGAAGTGCTGAAACTCAACTCTGTATATAGAGTATGATGAAGACTTCACCAAAAATTTGAGGTAAAACTAGGATCCCCATCAGATATAATGGAATGTGGTACTCCATGCAATCTTACCACTTCCTTCACATATATCCTAGGTAGCTGCTCCAGAGAGAAATCTTCTCTAATAACAATGAAGTGTGCTGAATTTTTAAGACAATTAACTATGACACAGATATAATTATTGGCTTTGGGTGTTTTAAGAAGTCCGAGGACAAAGTCCATAAGTATGTTTTCCTATTTCGATTCGGGTATGGGTAATGGTTGTAACATCCCCTTAGACATTTGTCTCTTAGCATTAACTTGCTAACAGACCAAGAATCGAGAGACATATTCATCAACATATATTTTTATGTCATCCCACCAGAAGTACTCTTTTAGGTCCCTATACATCTTCGTGCTTCCAGGATGAATAGAGAATGAAGAACTATGAGCCTCATCCAGTATCTCCTTCTTTAATTCTTGGATGGGAAGAACAAAAACCTGATTCCTGAACCTTATTATCCCATCAAGGATGAATTCAAGAACATTTATCACCTTCTTTTGTGTATCTACATCTTTCTTTTGTGCCTCTATAATCGTCACATGTATAGATGGTTTAACATTCATTTGAGAAAGATAAGATTTTTCCCCTTCCATTATAATTCCATGATCCATCCTTTGTAAATCCATAAATATTGGGTCTTCTGTGATCCTCATCATGGATAAGCTAGCATGGTCTTTCAACTTAATGCATATGCCACCTTGTTTTCTTTCCTAGGATGATAATGAATTGAGCAGTCATAATCCTTAATCAGCTCCAAATGTCATCTTTGGCGCATATTCAGCTCCTTTTGTGTGAAAATATACTTTTAACTTTTATGATTAGTATAAATATCACACCTTTCACACTAAAGATAATGCATTTATATTTTTAATGCAATGATTACCGCATCTAACTCCAAATCATGAGTTGGGTAATTTTGGTCATGGATTTTCAACTGTCGTGAGGCATAAGCTATCACCATATCATTTTTCATGAGAACACACCCCAGTACCTTCTTGGATGCATCACTGTAGATCACAAACCTTTCTCCACTACAAGGCAGTGTGAGAACAGGTGCACTAGATAACCTTCTTTTTAACTCCTTGAAATTCTCTTCACACTCCTCCATCCACACGACCATAACTCCTTTTTGAGTCAACCTGGTGAGTGGATTAGATAATCATGAAAAATCATTCACAAAACGTCGATAATATCCAGACAATCCAAGAAAACGTCAGATCTCAGTTACTGTTGTTGGTCTCTACCATCATTTGATAACCTTTGTTTTTGCTATATCCACAAATATCCCCTCTTTTGAGATTATGTTACCCTAAAATGAGGCTTTTTGAAGCCAAAATCCATACTTGGTAAATTTGGCATAGAGCTTCTCCTTCCTCAGGATCTTCAATACAATTCTCAAGTGATTTTCATGTTCTTACTTTCTCTTTTAATAGACAATAATATCCTCTATAATGACTACCAAAAACCGATCAAGATGGTCTCTAAAGACTCTATTCATCAGATCCATGAAGATAGCAGAGGCATTAATAAGACCAAATGGAATCACTATAATTCATAGTGTCCATACCTGGTACGAAAATCCATCTTTGGTATGTCCACCCTTTTGACCCTTAATTGATGATACCCTGAACAAAGATCAATCTTGGAAAAGTATTGAGATCCGTGTGGTTGGCCAAATAAGTCATCAATGCATGGGAGAGGATATTTGATCTTAATAGTGATCTTGTTAAGTTCTCGATAATCAATGAAGAGCCTCATTGATCCATCTTTCTTCATAAAAAACAGAATAGGTGTTCCCCAAGGTGACAAACTAGGGTGAATGGATCCCTTATCAAGATTCTATTGGAGTAGCTTCTTTAATTATTGCATCTCAAGTCGAGCCATTCTATAAGTTGTCTTTGAAATAGGTAAAGCACCCGGTATGAGTTCTATTGAGAACTCAACTTTTTGATTTGGTGGAAGACTAGGAAATTCCTCTGGAAAGACATCATCAAACACCCGTACAATGGGAATATTCTTAATCACGAGTTTCTCTCCAACCATTTGAGATAAATATCCTTTATTTAGTGGAATCAAGACTGACAAAATGGAAGAAATTACCACTGGAAGGTTATGTTCATCCTTGCATCGATAGACGATCATAGATTGATCTGGAATATGAAATGTGACTTCCCTTCTTTGGAAATTGATATGATCTCCATATAAATAAAGCCAATCCATGCCTAGAATCACATCAAATTCCACTATAGTAAGGATCACAAGATTTGTAGGAAGCACTTTCCCAAAAACTTCAATCGGAGAAGAATTATAAACCTTTGATGTGACTGTTGTGCCATTAGGGGTTGTCACAGCTAAATCAAAATCTAATTGATGAGGTAATACGATGATACCCTTATAAAATTCTTCAGAAATAAAAGAGTGGGTGGATCCAGAAGCAAATAAAAAAATTTCTACTTTAGATTGGATGGTAAGTATACCTTTCCCCACTTCGTTATCATACTCCACATCTCTACTAAAAATTGCATGTGACATTCCTTTGTCATTAGCCTTATGAGTTTGTTGACGTCGATCATCATCAATAGTAATTGGATTAGGGCATTTATTGGCATAATGCCCCATTTCCTTGCACTTGTAACATTGAATTGTAGGAGGTGCACTTTGTGTAGCCTTCCCTTTGTTCACATCACTAGACATCTTCATCTCATCATTGCGGCATTCAAATTCCTGATGACCTTCTTTTCCACATTTGAAACATTTACTTGTCCATTTAAGACAACTCCCTCCATGTTTCATTCCACCCTTTGAGCATAAGGAAAAACTCATCTTCTTTTCAGTGTGCTCTATAGATTTCCCATTGAATTCCATTTTTTCTTCTTATCAAATGCATATGACTGATGGGTTACTCTAATATCCATCTCAACCTTTAGAGCACATCAAATGATTTCCTCATAGATATTGAAGTCCCTTATGGCTAACGCCCTTCGAAGACATGGTTTTATGCCACTAAAGAATCGATCGATATTACTCTCAGGTTGGATAATAATCCCAGAAGCATACTATGCAAGTCTTGTACAATTTTCTTCGTAGGTACCAACAGATTCATCATCCTCTTGCTTTATTTCAAGAAACCCCTTCTCTATCTTTGTTCAAAGAATATGAGGGAAGTACTTATTGAAAATTAAGTTCTTGAACTCATCCCATTACATGGACTCAATTTCATCCCTTTGCCTCATAATCTTGATAAGATTCCACCATTGACCACCTTCACCTTCCAAACGATATACTACTAAGATGACTTTATCATGTTCAGAACATTGAAGAACTCAAAATATGTTTTCCGTAGTACTAGTCCATTATTCAGGAACTAATGGATCAGTAGACCCGCAAAATGAGGGTGGACGCTGCCTCATGAAAGGTTCAACAGAATTTTGCTCCTTCCTTTGCTCGTTTGGAAGTCTTGTATGATTCATAGCCTGAGAAATTTGTGTGAGCATGGCTACAAGATTTTTCATTCCATATCCAATAACATTTGGTTTCTCATGGGGACAATCATTGCATGTCCCATCGCATTCCGCATTAACACGGTTCCTTTGGGTTCTAGACATTGACTAAAACAAAGAAGAAAAGTGTGAAAAACACTAATTATAATAGGAAAACCACATAATCAAGAATAAATTTTCACACTTAAGGTCTTATCATAGGCTATTCAAGACCATTTCTAAAATACTATGATTGTGTTCTATGCTTAGATATATCCTTAGGATTCTTACTAAGGCTTTCACATCCTAGTTTCCAAAGGTTGACTATACCCTTCCTCTGATACAAAATATAACGAACCATACAATACATACATTGTTATTAATTCAGAATTGAAGCACACTTATTACAACATATAAAAAACCATGAAAGGACCATATAGGTATAGTGTCTTTAGAAACTGGGATACATAAACAACTGGTTCATAAATCATCTACATTGTCTCCCTTTTATTTTATCATATCTAGAGTCCCTTTTGGAATATCTTACTTAATACCCTTCTTCCTGACCTGTGGAAGAGATAACAAACAAAAGGGGGAGCTCAAATTCTCAGTAAGGGTAACCAAAAAAAATATCAATCTCATCATATTTATAAGAACATAACTTTTTAGAAATCTTAACCTACAAAAGAGATCATAATTTCATAACATGGTATAAATCATAGAATTGAAATTTAATCACAAAAATCATAACATGAAACTTTGTTTCATACACACATAAATGTAGAAAATCATTTCTTAGTAGTGAAGACTCATTTCCAAGAATATCTTAGCGGAAAAGGTCCATTTCTGAACAGAGTTCACTCCTCATTTCAGTCATGTATCCCTGAATCGGATTAACCTATCATTCCAGCCATGTCTATAACATGAGATATAAATCTTTACCCAATGAATTGGAGGGAGATATAGGTCCCACCCATCTCATAATGATACCATTCTTATGTGTTCCACTAGATCATAAATCATACATCATAGCATAACCCATGTAATAAAAATGGGATTCTTAAGCATCATTGCATCATAACATAATCCATATAATATAAAAGGACACAATAAAATTAATTCCATCATAACATAAACAAATAAATTTAAAAATAGGGATATAAATATAAGCTGATATTATCTTATATGGAAAATAATTTTGATAAATTTTTTGAACTCTATTCTTGATGAAAATATCCTTTCTACATCAAAAACATTTTTCCTTTCAAAACATGTCATAAAATTTTGAACTAATATAAGTTGATTAATAATAAACTAGAAAATGTATAAAAAAATCTTCACGTAAATAAAGTTTTAGGAAATCATAAAAATCCATTCAAGCCGTATACGTTAAAAAACATTCTTCTCGTACTTCGACCAGAAAAGTCAAAAAGTACCTCATACTAAAAACGACAAAATATTCCTTTCATATGGTTTACTAAAAACTCACCAGTGGGTAAAATTAGATATAAAAAATTTTAGGAGGATATAAATAATATTAAATATTGAAAAACCATGGATGTGGATGATAAATATTCCCCAGTAAATTCTGAAGTATAAACACCCTCTGATAAAAATGACATTGCGAGATTTTCCCTTACCTTAGGTCTGATTTGCTTCGTACGCATCCGAAACTCCTGTATAATGCTTTAATTAATTTTATTGACTTATTCCAGATTCGTAATCATTGTTATGATATCATATATGGTCATATTCTTAGCTCTATATTAGTAATATTTCATTGCTACTTATTATTCTGGTGTTTATTATTTTTTGTTCTTATGTGTGTTTTGTCAAATAAATTCTTAATATTATTTTTAAGATATAGATAACTCATTTCCATAATGTTATTTGTTTAATATATAACATATTTATTCAATCAATTCATTTATATAGTCTTTATGCATTGAAGATCATGTAGAATGAGTCGCATCACATCGTGGAGACGGTAGGTCGTACGCACTCACGAGCGATGATATCGTTCACATGATCATGGAATTGTATTTAAGTGTATGGATACTATTTCAGAATCCAAATCACATTTAAATAATCATATATATTTATTATTTACACCATTATACCCATACAAGTAAGGTGGTGGTGGAAAACAGGTTACACCACGGCGTAGAGAAGCTATTCCGTACGTACACACGCTCGGTGATTTCATTTTTCGTAGGATGGATAGAAGTTCAAATAGGTTTGTTTCATATTTACAATAATATATCAGTATATTATTTATACTGATGTTATTAATTTATAATGAAACAACTAAAAATGAGGAAGTAGAATAATTTTTTTTTGAATGAATCGGTAACGGATATTACCTCTTCTTTGACAAGCCTCTTTGAAACCTCCTCTTAGGGCACTAATGTTGGTCTTTGAAGAAGTAAAAGACCTCTAGAATATTAATATGTAAGTTGAGAAGATAAATTGGAAGGGGTTGGACAAGCATGAACGCTCAATGTGCTGTGAGGATGAGAGGGATGAGGTGTCCTTTTATAAGGGAGTAGAGGGGCACTTTATGAAAAACATAAAATATTATTTTATAATAAAGTCATATTTGGTTTTTAATATCTACAAACTGATTTATTTCAAAGATAAGGTGGGGATGGGTCGCAATACTCTCAACCAATAGACTTTATAGAAGTTTGGGTTACTATTTTAACCTTATCATTTAGATTTAACTCTAAGTTAAATAATTTAACTTTTACAGTGTCTTCTTGTTTTCTTACACTATATAGTTAATAAACATACTATAACAAGCCAAAAGAACCCCATGTGGTTGATTATTAATATAAATAACCTTACCTAAGTAATTTGGCCGAACCATAGATTTTTAGGAATAAAATAACAACAAATAAAATAATATTTGTTTTAAAAACTATTTTATGTCAATTTTGACACTATTTGGTAATTGATTTTTGTGAACTCATAACAGCATTATCAGTTCAAAAAAATTTAATTAAATCAATAATACTATGTCATATTAACCTATTAAATTAGTTTAATTCGTGAAAAGTCTCAAATTACATTTATTTTGGTATTTATAATATCAATTATGTTAATATTTTCTTTAATATGGTAATTATTACATCATCATTGTGTCATAAATAAATTAAATTATTTAACGTTTAAAATTTATTAATAAAATAATATTATTTAGGAAATAGTTTTAGCTTTTTAATGAATATTTATAGTCGAATTTATCTTATTTATAACCCTATATTAAAAATGTTTTAGTTATTAAACTTTGATTTTAACTATTTTAACTCTTCTTTAAATAAAATAATATTAAATGTCCTAATCTAATCCTAGTGGACCTAAAGGGTAATATTTTATCCCTAAGGATGTTTTTGGTCGAATTAAACATATCAAATAGAATTAGGTCTTGTGTTAGGGTAATAATAATTCCATTTTTACCCTTAATTACCCTATTTACTTATAACCGTGGTAAATAAAAGTAAAACGTTACCATTCACCAATAATTATTTTTATCTTATTGAACCACATTTTACTCCTTGATGTTAACCATGTCTCTCGGATTTTCTAAATTCCACTCACAGAAGTGGTAAAATTATGTTTTATGTAAATTTTCAAACTCTCCTAAGGATGTGGGTAAAAGACGGTGAAAACTTCAATATACTTTTTATATATCTAAAATTATTATAAAATGACTCCAATGAATTACATTGAACTTATATAAGTATTATGTATCAATTTTGATGTAAATAAATTTAAATAAAATAAATAATTATTTAAATAAAAAGTCAGTTTTTAAATAGGAACTCAGTGTTTTCACTATTCATCAAAAATTGAATGTTTTCAGAAAAATACCAAAAATTCACCCTAGGCTAATTTAGGTATTAAAAATCCAATAATGAAGTCTATTTTGAAAGATAAAATTCATAAAATATCAAAAATTGGGTATTACTATTCATAACTGCTAGTTTTAATAATATTTTAATATCATATCATTGTTTAGTGAAACTCGGTATTGCGTACAATGCAAGCTATCGAGGAAGGTTGCGATTGCGTGTAAATCAAGACAAGCTAGTGTTGTGTATAGTGAAAGATTCCTTTGATGATGTATATAAAATAAAAACAAAATATTTCTGATAAAAATCCCGGGTGTCAAAAGCGCGTGATGGATTCCACCAATGTCAACGACTATGAGAGTTGACTCAGCCTTCCCATTGGGTGGTTAGGGCCTCGATCCAGGTAGGGTGTACGAGTGACCCTAATCAACATAAATAGGGGACTGACAGTATGCATCAGTGCTGGCATTGTCCATGGAATCTGTTTATGTTGACGCCCCTCGGTAGGCGTCCTGCTCAGCCTACATCCAATGCCTGCATCATGTCAACCGGACAACGTCCGGTGGGACAGCTGCAAGGATGACCTGATCCACATCCCATGGGGATGGGTGGTGGAGTTGATGCGGTTTATTAGGATCCTTCCTTGGGACCCCCTAGAACAGGATTCCATCTTGGCTGGCCCAAACGTCCCTCACCTCATTGGCGTAGGGTAGTGAGTCATTAAAAAATTTCACGGAGAGGCCCCTAAAATGATTTTACATCTTAGCGGGGAGTAGTGGCTCCATGTACGACCCTTGGGGTGGTGGTGGTGATGAAGTAAAGAAGCCTATTTGTCTTGTCGGGCCATATGCCGGGTTGGGATAATCCCTTCTTCGTCGTATCATTGAACGAGTTTGTTTATTACCCTTCCTTGAATTAATTCAGATAGGGAGTTCGGGTGTAGGAGCCCTGAATCCATAGACATGTAGGCTTCTATGGGAAAGATGAGGTCACGCGGGATTTTCACCTTGATGTTTCCCCTACCCCTACATCGGTAGGTGGGCAGTGATTGGTTTCCTTTCATGACAACATGGGTCCTGAAAAGAAACTAGAATTAAACATTAGTACTGAAAGAAGGAATGAAACGTTTAGTTCCCAGTACCATTCCGTCTTTATTGGTTTTTAAGAAGTATCCACACGGACAATGTTGTAGACCGGGATGTCCAACATTCAACTGTCCTAATCAATGAAGAATTTCACACTAAGCCTATAACGACCCATAATTTACATACATTGTTAATACTTCAAAATTGATGTACACTTATTACAACATATAACAAAACCATGAAAGGACCATATAGGTATAGTGTCTTTAGAAACTGGGAAACATAAACAACTGGTTCATGAAGTATCTACATTGTCTTCCATTTATTTCTTCATATCTATAGTCCCTTTTGGCATATCCTACTTAATAACATTCTTCCAAACCTGGGGAAAGAAAACATACAAATGGGTGAGCTCAAATGCTCAGTAAGGGTAAACAAAAGAAATATCAATCACACCATATTCATCAAAACATTTAGGAAATCTTAACCTGCAAAAGAGATAATAATTTCATAATCATGGGACAAATAATATTAGTGAAATGTAATCCTAATAATAATAACTTAAAACATTAAACTTTGTGGCATACACACATAATAATAGATAATCATTTCTTAGTAGTCATGACTCATAGCCAAGACTATCTTAGCAGACAAAGTCCATTTCTGAACCGATTTCACTTCTCATTTCAGTCCTATTTCACTGAACCGGTTTAACCTTCCATTCCAGCCATGTCTATCTCATGGGATATAAATCTTTACCCAATGCATTGAAGGGAGATATAGGTCCCACCCATCTCATAATGATACCATTCTTATGTGTACCACAAAATCAAAAATCATACATCATTGCATAACCCACGTAATAAAAATGGGAATCTTAAACATCATGCCATCATAACATAATCCATATAAGGAAAAAATAATTCCACCATAACATAATAAAATCAATGTTAAAATAGGGATAGAAACAGAACCGTATATTATCTTAGATGGAAAATAATTTTGATAAAACACTTGAACTCCATTCTTGAGGAAAATATCCTTTCTACTTCAATAACAATTTTCCTTTCTTAACATGTCATAAAATTTTAAACTAAAAGAAGTTCATTAAAAATAAACATGAAAACATTAAAAGTAAGCTTCTTGGAAATAATGTTTTAATAATCCATTCATGCCGTATGTGTTAAAAAAACATTCTTCTTGTGCTTTTGTCAGAAAAGTCAAAATGCACCTTGTAAGAAAAAGGACAAAAGATTCCTTTCATATCTTTTACTAAAAACTCACCGAAGGGTAAAATTGGATTTAAACAATTTTAGGTGGATTTAAATAATATTAAATATTGAGGAAACGTGGATTTGAATTATAAAATACACCCCAGTAAATACCAAAGTATAAACAATCTCAGATAAAAATGAGATTGTGATATTTTCCCTTACCTTAGGTCTAATTTGCTACATAAGTGTCTGAACATCCTGTATAATGATTTAAATAATGTTATTGACTTATTCCAGAATCATAATTATTTTTATGATATCATATATGGTCATATTCTTAGCTTCTTATTAGTAATATTTCATTGTTACTTGTTATTCGGGTGTTTAATGCATTTTTGTTCTTATGCATGTTTTGTCGAATAAATTCTTATTCTTCATTTTAGGTTATAGATACCTCATTTCCAGAATGGTATTAGTGTAATATATATCATATTAATTTATTCAATTCATTTATATAATCATTATTCAATGAGGATCATATAGAACGAGTCTCATCACATCGTGGAGACGGTATTCCGTACGTACACACGAGCGATGATATCGTTCCCATGATCATGTAATTGTATTGGAGTGTATGTATACTATTTCAGAATAAATACAACTTTACAATAATAATAATATATAGTTATTTATTTGAACCATTATACCCATCCGTGTAAGGTGGTGGTGGAAAATAGATTACACCACGGCGTGGAGACGGTATTCCGTATGTACGCACGTGCGGTGATTTCGTTTTCCGTAGGATGGATAGATGGTAAAATAGGGTTGTTTAATACTTATAATAACAAATCAGTATATGATTGATACTTATTTTATTACTTCATAATGAAACAACTGAAGAAGATTAAGTGGAAGAAGAAATAAATTTGAAAGAATCGGTAACGAACATTACATCTTCTTTAAAGCGCCTTTTTGAGCCTCCTTTTAGGGAATTGAAATTGGTCTTTGAAGAACACCTGGACCTCTATGATGTTTCTAGGGAAGTGGAGAAGGGAATTTTGCAGGGGTTGGCAGAGATTGAAGGCTCAAGGTGGTCTGAGGAAGAGAGGGATGAGGTGCCCTTTTATAAGGGAGGAGAGGGGCACCTTTGGAAAAACTAAAAATATTATTTTTTTATAAAGTCATATTCGGTTTTTCATAGCTCCAAATTGATTTATTTCGAATCTAAGGTGGGGATGGGTCAAAATCCTATAATCCAATAGAATTTAGAAAAGTTTAGGGTTATATTTTAACCTTATCATTTCGATTTAACTTTAAGTTAGATAATTTAACTTTTATTGTGTCTCTTTTTTCTTACACAAAAGAAATATCAATCACACCATATTCATTATAACATTTTTGAAATCATATCCTGCAAAAGAGATCATAATTTCATAATCATGGGATAAATCATAGTAGTGAAATTTATTCCCAATAATTATAACATTAAACATGAAAACATGTGGCATACACATGTAATCATAGAGAATCATTTCTTAGTAGTCAAGACTCATAGCCAAGACTATCTTAGCGGACAAAGTTCATTTCTGAACTGAGTTCACTCCTCGTTTCAGTCATGTTTCACTAAACCGGCTTAACCTGCCATTCCATCCATGTCTATATCATGAGATATAAATCTTTACCCAATGCATTGAAGGGAGATATAGGTCCGACCCATCTCATAATGATACCATTCTTATGTGTGTCACAATATCAAAAATCATACATCATTGCATAACCCATGTAATAAAAATGGGAATATTAAACATCATGAAATCATAACATAATCCATATAAAGAAAAAATAATTCCATGATAACATAATCAAATCAATGTAAAAATAAGGATAGAAACAGAACCCTATATTATCATAGATGGAAAATAATTTTTATAAAACACTTGAACTCCATTCTTGAGGAAAATATCCTTTCTACTTCAAAAACATTTTTCCTTTCTTAACATGTCATTCAATTTTAATCTAAAAGAATTTGATTAAAAATAAACTTGAAAATGTGTAAAGGAAGATTCATGGAAATAATTTTTTAAAAATTCATTCATGCTGTATAATTTAAAAAAACATTCTTCTCATACTTTTGTCAGAAAAGTCAAAAAGTACCTCATACAAAAAACGACAGAAGATTCCTTTCATATCTTTTAATAAAAACTCACCGAAGGGTAAAATTTGATTTAAACAATTGTAGGTGGATGGAAATAATATTACATATTGAAGAAACATGTATGTGGATGATAAAATACACCCTAGTAAATACCAAAGTATAAACAATCTCAGATAAAAATAAGATTGTGATATTTTCCCTTACCTTAAGTCCGATTTGTTTCGTAAGTGCCCGAACCTCCTGTATAATGATTTAAATAATGTTAATGACTTATTACAGAATCATACATACTTTTATGATATCATATATGTTCATATTATTATCTTCTTATTAGTAATATTTCATTGTTTCTTGTTATTCGGGTGTTTATTTCTTTTTTGTTCTTATGCATGTTTTGTTGAATAAATTCCTCTTATTATTTTTAGGTAATAGATACCTCATTTCAATAATGGTATTAGTGTAATATATATCATATTCATTCATTCAATTCATTTATATAATCATTATGAAATGAAGATCATGTAGAATGAGTCGCTTCACATCGTGGAGACGGTATATCGTACGTACGCACGAGCGATGATATCGTTCACATGATCATGTAATTGTATTCGAGGGTATTTATACTATTTGAGAATCAATAAAACATTAAAATAATCATATATAATTATTTATTTGAACCATTATACCCATCCAAATAAGGTGGTGGTGGAAAATAGATTACACCACGGCGTGGAGACGGTATTCCGTATGTACGCACGCGCAGTGATTTCGTTTTCCATAGGATTGATAGATGGTGAAATAGGGTTGTTTCATAAATATAATAACATATCAGTATATGATTGATACTGATGTTATTACTTCATAATGAAACAACTAAAGAAGAAGAAGTGGAAGAAGAAATAAAGTTGACAGAATCGGTAACGGACATTACCTCTTCTTTGAAGCGCCTCTTTGAAGAAGACCAGGACCTCTAGGATGTTTCTAGGGAAGTGGAGAAGAGAGTTTGGCAGGGTTTGTCTGATCATGAAGGCTCAAAGTGTTGTGAGGAAGAGAGGGAGGAGGTGCCCTTTTATAAGGGATGAGACGGGCACCTTTCGAAAAACTAAAAATATTATTTTATTATAAAGTCATATTCGGTTTTTAATAATTCCAAATTGATTTATTTAGAATCTAAGGTGGGTATATGTCACAATCCTCTCATAAAATAGAATTTATACATGTTTAGGGTTCCATTTTAACATTATCATTTTGATTTAACTTTAAGTTAGAGAATTTAACTTTTATTGTGTCTTCTTTTATTCTTACACTATAAGGTTAATAAACTTACCATAACGAGCCAAAAGAACCCCAAGTTGTTTATTATTAATATATATAACCTTATCTAAGTCATTTTGGGGATACTTATAATTTTAGGAATAACATAACAATTAATAATATAATATTTGTTTTAAAAACTATTTTATGTCAATTTTGACACAATTTGGTAATTGATTTCTGTGAAAATCATAACAGAAATATTAGTTCGAAAAAAGTTAATAAAATCTATACTAACATGTCATGTTAACCTAGAAAATTAGTTTAATTCATAAAAAGTCTCAAATTACATTTATTTGGGTATTTATAACATCAATTATGTCAATATTTCATTAATAAGTTAATTACTGCATCATCATTGTGTCATAAATAAATTAAATTATTTAATGTCCAAAAATTACAAATAAAATATTATTATGTAGGAATTAATTTTAGCTTTCTAATGAATATTTATAGTCTAATTTATCTTATGTATAACCCTATATTAAAAATGATTTAGTTATTAAACATTGATTTTTAACTATTTTAACCCTTTTTAAAATAAAATAATAATAAATGTCATAATCTAATCCAAGTGGGAATAAATGGTCATATTTTATTACTAAGGTTGTTTCTGATCGATTTACACATATCCAATAGAATTAGGACATGTGTTATGGTAATAATAATATCATTTTTACCTTTAATTACCCTATTTACTTTTAACCGTGGTAAAAAAATGTAAAAAGTTACTATTTACCAAAAATAATTTTCATCTCATTGAACCAGATTTTACTTACTAACATCAACAGTGTCTCTCAGATTTTTGAAATTTCATTCACAAAAGTGGTAAAATTAGGTTTTATGTGAATTTGGAAATTCTCCTAGGAGGTGGGTAAAAGGCGGTGAAAAGTTCAATAAAATTTTTATATATCCAAAATTATTATAAAATGACTCCAATGAATTTCATTGAACTTATATAGGTATTATGTATCATTTTTGACTGAAAATAAATTTAAATAAAAAAAATATTTATTTAAATAAAAATTCGGTTTTTAAATATTAACCCAGTGTTTTCACTATCCATCAAAAATTGAAAGTTTCAAGAAAAATACCAAAATATCACGCTAGGATAATTTCGATATTCCGAATCCAAAAATGAAGTCCATTTTGAAAAATAAAATTTAAAAAATTTCAAAAAGTGGGTATTACTATTCATAATGGCTAGTTTTAATAATATTTTAATAGAATATCATTTTTTAGTGAAACTCGGTATTGCGTACAACACAAGCTATTGAGGAAGGCCGTGGTTGCGTGTAAAGCAAGCCAAGCTAGTGTTGTGTGTAGTAAAAGACTTCTTTGATGATGTATACAACATAAAAACAAAATATTTCTCATAAAAGTCTTGGGTGTTACATTCTAACCCCCTTAAAATGAATTTCGCCCTCGAAATTCGTCACTTTGTAACAAACAGATGAGAATACCTCTCCCTCATCATATCCTCAAGTTCTCATATAGCTTATTCTAAATGGCGGTTCCTTCATAAAACATTCACCAACCGATTGGTCTTGTTCCGTAGGACTTTTTCGCTACTATACAGAATCTCTATCGGCTGTTCTTCATATGAAAGATCTTTCTCTAGCGGTACAACTTCTGAGCTGAGTACATGTGAATGATCAGGTATGTACTTTCTCCGGAGAGATACATGGAACACATCGTGAACTTGAGATAGATTCTGTGGAAGAGGCAATCGGTAAGCTACCTTCCCAACACGATCTAGAATTTCAAAAGGACCGATATATCTATGGATCAAATTTCCTTTCTTTCCAAATCTCATGACCCTCTTCCAGGGTGATATTCGTAAGAACACTTTATCACCCACGTCAAACTCTATGTCTTTTCATCGGTTGTCGACATAACTTTTTTGTCAACTCTAAGCTGCTCTAATGTTTTGTTGAATATATCTGACCTTTTCTACCATTTCATCAACAAGATCAGGTCCTAATAGCTTTCTTTCCCCAACTTCATCCCCGCAAGTTAGAGTCCTGCATTTCATTCCATAGAGAGCTTCATAAGGAGCCATCTGAATACTGGAGTGAAAGTTATTATTATAAGAAAATTCCACCAAAGGTAGGTGTTGATCCCAACCCCCTTTTAAATCCATAGAGCAAGCTCTCAACACATCTTCTAGAGTTTGAATTGTCCTCTCAGACTGACCGTCTATTTGAGGATGACAAGCAGTGCTAAAACTCAGCTCTGTATCCAGAGTATGCTGAAGACTTTTCCATAACATTGAGGTAATCCTTAGATCCCTATCAGATATAATATAAAGTTGTACTCCATTCATTTTTACCACTTCCTTTGCATATATCCTGGAAATCTTATCTAGAGGGAAATCTTCTCTAATAGCAATGATGTGTGCAGACTTTGTAAGACGATCAACTATGACCCAGATAGCATTATTTCCTTTGGATGTTTTAGGAAGTCCAGTGACAAATTCCATAGTGATGTTTTCCCATTTCCATTCTGGTATGGGTAATGGTTGTAACATCCCCTTAGACTTCTGTGTCTCAGCTTTAACTTGCTGACAAACCAAGCATCGAGAGACATTTTTAGCAACATCTCTTTTCATGCCATCCTACCAGATGTACTCTTTCAGGTCCCTATACATCTTCGTGCTTCCAGGATGAATAGAGAATAAAGAACTATGAGCCTCATCCAGCATATCCTTATTTAATCCGGGGATGGGAGGAACACGAACCCGATTCCTGAACTTTATTATCCCATCACAATAAAGGTTGAATTCAGAAACATTTCTCACCTTCTCTTGTAACTCGACATCTTCTTTATGCGCCTCTTTAATCTTCACATGTATAGATGGTTGAACATTCATTTGAGAAAGATATTATTTTCCCCTTTCATTATAATTCCATGATCCATCCTTTGTAAATCCATAAATATTGGATCTTTTGTGATCCTCATCATGGATAAGCTAGCATGGTCTTGTCGACTTAATGCATCTGCAACCTTGTTTGATTTCCCAGGGTGGTAATGAATTGAGTAGTCGTAATCCTTAATCTTCTCCAACCATTTTCTTTGGCGCATATTCAGCTCATTTTTTGTGAAAATATACTATAAACTGTTATGATCAGTATAAATTTCATACCTTTCTCCATAAAGATAGTCCCTCCAAATCTTTATTGCAAAGATTACCGCAGATAACTCCAAATCATGAGTTGGGTATTTTTGCTCATGGATTTTCAACTATCGTGAGGCATAAGCTATCACCATATCATTTTGCATAAGAAAACACCCCCAATACCTTCTTGGATGCATCACTGTAGATCACAAACCTTTCTCCACTGCAAGGCAGTGTGAGCATATGTGCACTGGATAACCTTCTTTTCAACTCCTTGAAATTCTCATCACATTCCTCTGTCCAAACAAACTTAACCCCTTTCTGAGTCAACTTTGTGAGAGGATTAGATAATCGTGAAAAATATTTTACAAAACATCGATAATATCGAGAAAAACCAAGAAAACTTTGGATCTCGGTTACTGTTGTTGGTCTCGATCATCTTTCAATCACCTCTTTTTTCACTGGATCCACAGATATCCCCACTTTTGAGATTATGTGACCCAAAAATGCAACTTTTTTAAGCCAAAATTCACACTTGGTAAATTTTTCATAAAGCTTCTCCTTTCTCAAGGTCTTCAATATAATTCTCAATTGATCTTCATGTTCTTCCTTTCTCTTTGAATAGACAAGAATATCATCTATAATGACTACCAAAAACTGATCAATATAGTCTCTAAAGACTCTATTCATCAGATCTATCAAGATAGCAGGGGCATAGTAAGACCAAATGGAATCACTATAAATTCATAGTGTCCATACCTTGTACGGAAATCCATCTTTGGTATATCCTCCCTTTTGACCCTTAATTGATGATACCCAGAATGAAGATCAATCTTTGAAATGTATTGAGCTCCACGTAGTTGTTCAAATAAGTCATTAATGTGCGGGAGATGATATTTGTTCATGATAGTGATCTTGTTATGTTCGCAATAATCAATGTAGAGTCTCATTGATCCATCTTTCTTTTTAACAAACAGAACAGGTGCTCCCCAAGGTGACACACTAGGGCGTATGAATCCCTTATCAACATTCTCTTGGAGTTGCTTCTTCAATTCCTGCAACTCAATTAGGGCCACTCTATAAGGTGCCTTTGAAATTGGAAAAGCACCCAGTACGAGTTCTATTGAAAACTCTACTTCACGGTTTGGTGGATGACCCGACAGTTCCTCCGGAAAAAGATCATAAAAATCACGTACAATGGAAATATTATTAATCTTGAGTTTCTCTCCAACCATTTGAGATAAATAACCCTCATTTAGTGGAATCAAGACCCATAAGATGGAAGAAATTTCTACTGGAAGGTTATGTTCATCATTGCATCGATAGACGATCATAGATTGATCTGGAATATGAAATGTGACTTCCCTTCTTTAGAAATTGATATGAGCTCCAT
Organism: Viscum album; assembly: GCA_963277665.1. Lineage (NCBI taxonomy): Eukaryota > Viridiplantae > Streptophyta > Magnoliopsida > Santalales > Viscaceae > Viscum > Viscum album. The sequence goes on from OY728139.1 coordinate 139,187,193, forward strand.
ATAGAGAAATCCAATCCATACCAAGAATCACATCAAATTCCACTATAGGAAGGATCAGAACATTTTCAGGAAGAACTTTCCCACAGACTTCAATCGGATAAGAATTATAAACTTTTGATAAGACTGTTGTCCCATTAGGGGTTGTCACAGCTAACTCAACATATAATTTTTGAGGTAATATAGAAATACACTTAGAAAAATCTTGAAAAATAAAAGAGTGGGTGGATCCAGAATCAAATAAAACATTTGCTGCTCTAGAGTGGATGGTAAGTGTACCTCTCACCACTTCGTTGTCGTACTCGACATCGCCGATAGTAATTGCATGTGACTTTTCTTTGTCTTCGGCCTTAAGAGTTTGTTGACGTCGATCATCATCATCAACCCTTGGATTTGGGAATTGATTGGCATAATTCCCCATCTCCTTGCACTTGGAACATTGAAGTGTAGTAGGTTCATTCTGTGTATCCCTTCCTTTTTTTGCATCATTAGAAATCTTCTTCCCATTATTTCGACATTCAAATTCCCGATGACCTTCTTTTCCACACTTATAATATTTTCTTGTCCCCTTAAGACAATTTCATCCATGTTTCTTTCCACACTTTGAGCATAAGGAAAAACTCATCTTCTTTTCAGTGTGCTCTTTATATTTTTTTTTGAATTCCATTTTCCTCTTCTTATCAAACCCATATGAATGATGCGTTACTCAAATCTCCATCTCAACTTTGAGAGCACATCGAACGATTTCCTCGTAGCTATTGAAGTCCTTTATGGCTAACACCCTTTGAAGACTTGGTTTTAATCCACTAAAGAATTGATCGATCTTACTCTTAGGTTGGATAATAATACCAGAAGTGTACCATGCAAGTCTTGTAAAATTTTCTTCATAGGTACCAACAGATTCATCATCCTTTTGTTTCAGTGCAAGAAACTCCTTCTCCATCTTTTTTCGAAGAATACGAGGGAAGTACTTATTTAAAAATAAGTTCTTGAACTCGTCCCATTCCATGGACTCAATTTCATCTCCTTGCCTCGTATTCTTAATACGATTCCACCATTGATCAGCATCACCTTCCAAACGATATACTACAAAGATGACTTTATCATGTTCATAACATTGAGGAACTAAAAATATCTTTTCTGTTGCATTGATTCATTGTTCGGCCACTAATGGATATGTAGACCCACTAAATGATGGTGGACGCTGCCTCATGAAGGATTCAACAGAATGTTGCTCCTTCTTAGCTTGTTTGGAAGTCATTCATGATTCATAGGTTGAGAAAGTTGTGTGAGCATGGCTACAAGATTTTTCATTCCAGCTCCCATGACCATTGGTTGCTCAGGGGGCAATCATTGCATTGTCGTCGCATTCCACATTAACACTGTTCCTTCGAGTTCCATCCATTTACTAAAACCAAGAAGAATAGTGTGAGCAACACTAATTATGATAATAAAAACACACAATAAAGAATAAAATTTCACACATAAGGTCTTATCATAGGTTGTTCATGGCCATTTCTAAAACACTAAGATTTTGTTCTTTTCTTAGACTTATCCTTAGGGTTCTTACTAAGGCTTTCACATCCTAGTTTCAAAAGGATGACTATACCTTTCCTATGATACCAACTATAATGACCCATACTTTACATAAATTGTTAATACATCAAAATTGAAGAACACTTATTAAAACATATAAAAAAACCATGAAAGGATAGTATAGGTATAGTGTCTTTATGAACTGGGAAACATAGACAACTAGTTCATAAAGAATCTACATTGTCTCCCATTTATTTCTTCATATCTAGAGTCACTTTTGGCATATATTACTTAATAACATTCTTCCAGACCTTGGGAAAGAAAACATACAAAAGGGTGTTCTCAAATGCTCAGTAAGGGTAAACAAAATAATTATCAATCACACCTTATTCATTATTTCATTTTGGAAATCATAACCTGCAAAAGAGATCATAATTTCATAATCATGGGATAAATCATAGTAGTGAAATGTAATCCCAATAATCATAACATGAAACATGAAAATTTGTGTCATACACACATAATCATAGAGAATAATTTCTTATTAGTCAAGACTCATAGCCAAGAATATGTTAGCAGACAAAGCCCATTTCTGAACCGAGTTCACTCCTCGTTTCAGTCATGTTTCACTGAACTGGTTTAACCTGATGTTCCATCCATGTCTATATCATGAGATATAAATTTTTACCTAATGCATTGGATAGAGATATAGGTCCCACCCATCTCATAATGATACCATTCTTATGTGTGCCACAAAATCAAAAATCTTACATCATTGCATAACCCATGTAATAAAAATGAGAATCTTAAACATCATTCCATCATAACATAATCCATATAATGAAAAAATAATTCCATCATAACATAATCAAATCAATGTAAAAATAGGGATAGAAACAGAACCCTATATTATCTTAGATGGAAAATAATTTTGATAAAACACTTGAACTCCATTTATGAGGAAAATATCCTTTCAACTTCAAAAACATTTTTCCTTTCTTAACATGTCATACAATTTTAAAATAAAAGAAGTTGATTAAAAATTAACTTTAAAACATGTAAAGGAAGCTTCTTGGAAATAATGTTTTAAAAATCCATTCATGCCATATAAGTTTAAAAACATTCTTCTTGTACTTTTTTCGGAAAACTCAAAATGTACCTCGTATGAAAAACAAAAAAAATTCCATTCAAATCTTTTACTAAAAACTCACCAAAGGGTAAAATTGGATTTAAAAAATTTTAGGTGGATTGAAATAATATTAAATATTGAGGAAACATGGATGTGGATTTTAAAATACACCCCAGTAAATACCAAAGTATAAACAATCTCGGATAAAAATGAGATTGTGATATTTTCCTTTACCTTAGGTCTAATTTTCTTCGTAAGTGTCTGAACCTCCTGTATAATGATTTAAATAATGTTATTTACTTATTCCAGACTCATAATTATTTTTATGATATCATATATGGTCATATTCTTAGCTTTTATTAGTAATATTTCATTGTTACTTGTTATCCGGGTGTTTATTTATTTTTTGTTCTTATGCATTTTTGTCGAATAAATTCTTATTCTTGTTTTTAGGTTATAGATACCTCATTTACAGTGTGTTATTAGTGTTATATATATCATATTAATTCATTCAATTCATTTATATAATCATTATTCAATGAGTATCATGTCGAATGAGTCGCATCACATCGTAGAGACGGTATTCGGTACGTACACACGAGCAATGACATCGTTCCCATGATCGTGTAATTGTATTGAAGTTTATGTATACAATTTCAGAATCCATACCAATTTACAATAATAATATATATTTATTTATTTTAACCATTATTCCCATCCAAGTAATGTGGTGGTGGAAAATAGATTACACCACGACGTGGAGACGGTATTCCGTACGTACGCACGCGCGGTGATTTTGTTTTCCGTAGGATGGATAGATGGCGAAATAGGGTTGTTTCATACATATAATAACATATCAGTATATGATTGATACTGATGTTATTACTTCATAATGAAACAACTAAAGAAGAAGAAGTGGAAGAAGAATTTTTTTTGAAAGAATCGGTAAGAGACATTACATCTTCTTTGAAGCGCCTCTTCGAGACCTCCTTTTTGGGAACTGAAATTGGTCTTTGAAGAAGACCAGGACCTCTAAGATGTTTCTAGGGAAGTGGAGAAGAGAATTTTTTAGGGGTTTTCCGAGCATGAAGGCTCATGGTGGACTGAGGAAGAGAGGGAGGATGTGCCCTTTTATAAGGGAGGAGAGGGGCACCTTTGGAAAAAAAATATTATTTTATTATAAAGTCATATTCAGTTTTTAATAGCTCCAAATTGATTTATTTCGAATATAAGGTGGGGATGGGTCAAAATACTCTCATCCAATTGAATTTAGACAAGTTCAGGGTTCTATTGTAACCTTATCATTTGGATTTAACTTTAAGTTAGATAATTTAACTTTTACTGTGTCTCTCTTTTTTCTTACACTATAAGGCTAATAAACAAACCATAACAAGACAAAAGAACCCCAAGTTGTTTATTTTTAATATACATAACCTTATCTATGTCATTAGGCTAAACCTTAGCTTTTTATGAATAACATAAAAATTAGTAATAAAATATTTGTTTTAAAAACTATTTTATGTCAATTTTGACACTATTTGGTAATTGATTTTTGGGAAAATCATAACAGAAATATTAGTTCAAAAAATTTAATAAAATCAATAATAACATGTCATATTAACCTAGAAAATTAATGTAATTCAAAAAGTCTCAAATTACATTTATTTGGGTATTTATAACATCAATTATGTAAATATTTCATTAATAAGTTAATTACTGCATCATCATTGTGTCATAAATAAATTAACTTATTTAATTTTTAAAAATTACAAATAAAATATAATTATGTAGGAAATATTTTTAGCTTTCTAATGAATATTTATAGTCTAATTGATCTTATGTATAACCCTATATTAAAAATGATTTAGTTATTAAACGTTGATTTTTAACTATTTTAACCCTTCTTTAAATAAATTAATAATAAATGTCCTAATCTAATCCATGTGGTCCTAAATGGTAATATTTTATTCCTAAGGATGTTTTTGGTCGAATTAAACTTATCCAATAGAATTAAGACATGTATTAGGGTAATAATAATATCATTTTTACCCTTAATTACCCTATTTACATTTAACCGTGGTAAAAAAAGTAAAAAGTTACTAATCACCAAAAATAATTTTCATCTCATTGAACCACATTTTACTTACTAACATCAACCGTGTCTCTAAGATTTTTGAAATTCCATTCACAGAAGTTGTAAAATTAAGTTTATTGTGAATTTGGAAATTCTCTTAGGAGGTGGGTAAAAGGCGGTGAAAAGTTCAATAAAATTTTTATATATCTAAAATTAGTATAAAATGAATCCAATGAATTGCATTGAACTTATATAGGTATTATGTTTCAATTTTAACCTAAAATAAATTTAAATAAATTAAATAATTATTTAAATAAAAAGTTGATTTTTAAATAGTAACCCAGTGTTTTTACTATTCATCAAAAATTGAAAATTTTCAGAAAAATACCAAAATTTCACCCTAGGCTAATTTCGATATTCTGAATCCAAAAATGAAGTCCATTTTGAAAAATAAAATTTAAAAAATTTCCAAAAAGTGGGTATTACTATTCATAACGGCTAGTTATAAGAATATTTTAATAGCATATCGTTGTTTAGTGAAACTCAGTATTGCGTACAACGCAAGCTATCGAGGAAGGCAGAGGATGCGTGTAAAGAAAACCAAGCTAGTGTTGTGTGTAGTGAAAGATTACTTTGATGATGTATATAACATAAAAACAAAATATTTCTCATAAAAGTCTCGGGTGTTATAAGGCCCACTATTTTTTTGGTGGGACCTGGCACCAGATAACTAGATCAAGTGACACACTAATCCACAAATGCCTCGGGAGCTACTAATCTCTACAATGGGGAGATTAAATTCACATCTGATTCACCATTTCTATTTATAATTCTTTCACCAGGGCACACATCCGTCTATGGAGGACACATAATTCTATCCCCACATTTTCTCTTTACAAAGGCGGGTGACATTCATCTCTTATTCAGGGATGTTTTCTCCATGATCAAAAAGGCATGGTGGGATGTCAGTTCCTTATTCCATGGATTACTCCATGGAACATGTCTCCAAGTCTGAGTCTCCCAAATATAATTAAGACATTGTTCATGAAACTATTCCCAGTGACGTACCTTCCTGGATTCTTGTTAATTAAGCTGATTTGTCTTGGACATTACAAGGGGTCCAGTTAAGGCAGCAACCTTCAGTCCGGGGTGTAGTCACATTGAACATCGCTAGCATGTCTGGACACTGGAACAGTAATGGATCTAGGTTTATTCCCCTTATGATTGGGTTTCTAAAGGGTGTACAATCCCAAGGCATCCCATGTCGAATGTGGGGAATTATTAACCATAGGCATGTCTCTGAGGTTTTCCTCAACTTCGCATGTTTAACACAGGGTATGTTGCGATTTTAACATCTAGTGTAGATGAATCGGAATGATTAGAACACTAATGGGAGTGGATCAGATGGGTGAAATCGTTGGAGGGATCACTGATTCTGGGGGTAACACGTCATTTGTTACCCGATTACTGTTAGGTGCTGGGGGAAGGTTGGTACCATAATCTCATTAGGATGTGGTGACCCGAGTAAGAATCAGGATGTATATGGATGGTTGAGTGGAGTGAATGGAGAATGTGATGGGACTTACCTGAGAGATATTATGATGTGGAGATTGAGCCTCGAGGAGACTTCCTACGTACCCTGTGGTAGGGAATCAAAGTCCATGTACTTAGGTGGGGAGATGGGGCACCTAGGGAGGCGACCTGTGATAATGGATGCCTGGATGGTACCCAAAAGAATTGGAACCCCCGGGGTGGGTCATGACCTTCCCAAAACATATTTGCCGAAGGGAAAGACCAGGATGAGATATGGGTGATGGGCTTAACCATAGGGAGGCTTCCTACATATCCTCAAGAGAGGGTATCAATGTCCACATAGTTTGAGATCGGGGTATATAATTGGGTTGTACACATAGGACAACAACCTAATGATATACTAGGGCTTATGTATGGATAGCATATCTGGATGGCTTGACGCTACGAGGGAAGACCAGAGATGTGGGTCCTGTTGAAGGGGACTACTATGGCTTACCATGGGATTCAGGAACACAATGGTTTAACCTCAATTGGGGATCACAATGGCTAACCATAAATTGGGGATCACAACAACTTACCGTCGATTGGGGATCACAATGGACTACCATCGATTGGGGCTGAACATCATGGAGTCTTCCTATGTACCATATCTAGGAGATAAAGATCAGATCCCAAATAGTTCAAATGGGTACAATTTAATGTCATGCAAGATGAAAAGGGGCATACAGTTTAACGTCATGCGGGATGAGGGTGGACTGACGTGAAGTAGTCAGGACTGATGGGTGTTGGCCTTGAACCTCAAGCTATCTTCCTACATACCATTATGCGGAGACTAGGATCAAAGTCCACAGAGTTAATATAGGGCATGGGGCATACGTGCTAAGGCAGCCCAGGACGGATTCTGTGGTTAATGCTTACTCTAATACCATGTGAGTCTGGCTCGGTGTAAGAAACAAGTGGAAGTAATGACATAACAGTCACATCGTGAAAGGTGCATCCGCGGGAAGTATAGTGGTTCTTAAATTTTTCTTAGTGGCCTAAAATGGATGAATGGGCTTACACGTAGTTAGTGGACCATGGATATAGATATTGGGACATACTCCAAGATGGATCCCCATTGGCGACAAATCTCAGAGGGAGAGGGATGGGTAACGAAGGTCCCTCTTCCAATCTCTCCTCTAATCATTGGCACCAAATAACAAAGGATGAGATGGTGTGATAACCCCCCGCAATAAAGGCTAGGGGATTAAACCAGGATTTTTTTCCATCCCTGCAAATATACACCACTCCAGCAAAGAGGATCTCATTCCAGGTGAGGTAGATCTCAACCCCGTAGAGACGAGCAGTCATGGAGAATGTCTGAGATGGGGTACCCCATGTGTATTGCACTAGGTGAGGACACTATTTAACATTATGTACTGGGGATGATGTTTCTTGGAATTTTAATTTCCTACATCTCGAATGAGGTGAGTTCACTCCGCACCCCTAGGACTTGCATAACCGACATGCTTTAACCCTTGGTGAAGGGAAGGCACTAGCAATGTCATGGTGAGGGCTGTTGTGGAGTGACCCAATGAGATTCCCATGTTAGCATGGCTAAGATAAGAAGAAATATCCATTAATGTGACAATTCAAAGAATTATAAGGCTAAGTAACAAAACATGAAGCACGTTATAAGGGACCTTGAATTCACTTCGTAGAAGCCATGAGGGCCTTACAGGATAAGAATGTGTGAGAAAGGTGTGTTGCATATAAGAGGGTCTCAGACATGGTTCCTTTGGGTACAGAAACACATGGAGCACACAAGTAATGAGTATTTCATGCAAAATAAGGGTTAGCGTGCAATAGGAACATAGACAGAAACTATTGTGTGCAAAGAAGCTAGGTTGTGCTGATAAAGAGGCATGCACGTAATTTTAGGAAGTGTCCACGCAATAATGGAGATTTTCATGCAAGAGGATGAGGTTTTCATGCATGAAAAGAGACTTGGGAAGAACTGACCAAACAATAATCAAACTAGGAGACAGTCAAGACCAAGGGGTTTCATGTGAAGGTGGACACCTGGGAGACCTATCACAGAACATAATGTACTTGAAAGGCATATTTTTCATGCTGAAGAGGTGGATTGCGTGCAGTGGAGATGGTTCAAATTCTTCATCATAGAAGTGAGGGTGTGCCCCTTATATTTATAGGAACCAAGGGATAGAGGGTGCTCATAGAATTCAGGTTGTGCAGAAAACCTGACCCCACAGTCGATTGCGGGGAAATTTCATTGCATCACACAAAAAATATCTTGGGTGCGTAAATTTGCGTGCTATAGGGGAAGCATTACGCAGACTCCTCTGGTTTTCCATGCACTTTTTCATCATGTCTTGAACCAATTCACTTAGATGAACTATGCCTCATGTTTTCCAAAAACGCCGATTCAATCCCTTTAGTGTATTATTGGTGTCAACATCCCATGATTCAGATTCAATTCCAATGACAATCCCAATATACTAAAAAAATATTCTAACAATGCCATGGTTAGTACAGAATACACAACCCCATCTACATGGTCCTGGTTCAACTAAACCATCCCCATCTACATTCACTTTCATCTAGAGTTAGATAATTGAAATAGATATAATGGATTTAAAAATCAAATACTTTTTTACCCTTGTAGTAAAACCAAAAATATTCTTCATAATAAGAACATATAATTCATTTTTCATGGAACCTGTTTGAATTTTGTATACTTCCATTACCTCCATGTAAACAAAATTTGACTAATTTTTACTAGAGGGCCCCAGGTTCTCAATTGAAATGGAATTTCATTCCATCTAGATATAAACAATGATAGAAGCCATTAATTTTTCCGTGAATGAAATTATTTGACCACTCTAGTCAAATTAGATGATTGATCATATGAATCCACCAAACCTATCCATTTTAATATTATTTTCATAGATATCATGAATAAGCTACAATAAATGCATAAAAATATAAAAGATATGATTAGGTCAATAATTGATTCATTACCTTGTAGACACATGTTTCAAGTGGGAGTATGATACAAACAATTTTTATATAGTATAATATGTTTAGGAACCCTAAACATCCATGTTCTCCATAGTAGTAGAAGATGTGGGGGAGGATTATAGGCTTTTTGAACATAGATTTACACAATAGAATAAAACAATTTCCATCGCACAAATACCTATAACACTCACTATAATTGAACTTACCAATAGAGTTATGAGTCCAGACCAGTGTTTCATGATTAATATAGTGGTATCTCAGAAATTATAGCATGATTTGAGGGGAAAGGCAACAATGTAGATTAGTGTTTTGTTGATCATCACCAACTGAGTGATATATTATTTGAGTATGAACATTTATTATTTCATTGTTAGGAAAATAATCAATGGTATACTTTATAGATTTACATTGGAAAGCTTATAGAAAAACGAAATTGCAGTGCATGAGCACATGGTATGCATGTTTAATTGTAGGGGTAATAGATAATGATACATACATGAAGTACACATTATATAACATTGAGATAAGTATATTAGAAATAAAATAATGATATATGTAATTATAAGTCATCAAATTACTAGTGATTTTACTAATAAAAGAATCATTGAATGTTTTTAGATCAAATATTCCCACCCCTTAAGTCAATGGATATAATGCCATATTTCCAATTTATATTGATGACCTTATTTTCAAGAATATATCCCGTAAAAAAGATTTATGTTCATGGCATAAATCTCCTTAATGGGAGTAATAGGCCATATGTAGAAAAAAATCAATAGACTAACAATGGAGTGCTATCCCAGTTTATATGATTAAGTCTCCCAACTTGAGACATGGTTCTTTCCCTTCCATGTTTTAGAATTGTGAAATATTTTAAGAGAATATGATTTCAAGGTAGTATATTTTAACCTTACCCCATATCAGGGGAACCCCATGATATATAAATGTAAAATCCTATTTCTCCACACCATGTTTCCTAGAAATCAGGTTTTTCATGGAGACAGCCATTCCATTTCCAAACACCATAAATTAATTATTCTACCCCCTCACTTGTCCAAAACAAATTCTTTATGACAAAAAAAATCAAATGGATGAAATTTTTCCATTATTAGCTGGACCAAATATCTGAATTATATCAACATAAAGAAGGTGTAAATGGGTAAATAAATCCATTCAAACATTTATCATTCTATATAATCTAGATTGGAGAAAATAATTTAGGTAAACACTCCAATATCTATCATCCTCATAAAAGAGAAGGCCAGAAAGTGGGCCACCTTGTCTTACCGCCTAGATCATTGGTAGTAACATCTAGGTGAACCATTAACAAGAATTGAGAGCCTGTAACTATTAAAAATTTCATTAAAATTGTTGATGAAAGAATTAGATAATTAATAAATTTTAAGAATTAAAAATATATATTCTTATTTTATTCTATCAAAGTCCATAAAAATCATCATTTTGATAGAAAATATACAATAATTAGCCTTATTATTTGTGATATTAACACATTCTAATGCAGAGAGGATAAAAATATGAGTTCTCCTTCTAAAGAAAAATACAAAATTGTTATATTTTATCAGGACTCATTTAACATGTCCTAAATATGAGGCAATGATCTTGAAAATGAATTAGTGAATTATCTTCCCAATGGGAACTATCCTAAAATCCTTAATATCAAATGAATTTTACTTTTTTGAAATCAATGTAATGAAACTAGAATTGAAACCATATTCCAATGATTTATAATTGAAGAAATATCTTACATTATTAATATCCTTATGATGGAAAATATACCAGTCTTATAGAATTAATTTATTATTAAACCTATCTAATCTTGTCACACTATCAATGTTCAAGGAGAAGTTAGAATCCCAGATTTCCCTCTATAGAGTAGATTCATCTATCATCATATTTTTTTACTATCAAAAATGGGTGCAAAATAATCATGAATTTTATGACTGTAATCGACCCCATTTTTTATTATAAACATTCAGAGTGGTGGAACACAACATTGGAAATATCATGCTATAAACTAAAAAAAGACCCATTAATATTAATAGATGAAACTCATATCTAGATCATATTATCATTGTATAAGAAATTAAATAACATTTAATTTTTACCCCTGCTTGTAACCATATAAACTTATACTATTTATTGGCCATTAATTCATATGGGAGAAGAAGGTACTCAAGATGAAAAAGGGATTTAATCTTTTCTCTATAATGGGCATAAAATTATAAATTTCATTTTCACATTAAAGGAGGTATTTTTAAGTAACCTTAATGGAATTTTCCATAGTAGATATAGATGCCTTTCTCTATTCCCGGGACATTGTTTTATAATTTTTCATGTTATTGGAAATAATTGTGTGTTGGATTCTTGTATGTCGTTATGGTCAGTATGAAACATTTTCAGTATGAAAATACAACGTTTATGATAATCATTTATTTAATTAATATAATCAACAAATTATATATATTCAATCTTTTCATCCATTTATATTATATGTTCTCTAGGAGTAATCTGATTACTTAATTACGACATCTACCCAATTTCATCTATCAATGAAAAAAGAGAAATTAGAGGCTCTCAATCAATTGAGGGGACCACCAGTTTATTCATCGAGTCTACGAATAGTGTTAAAGTCACCCATAATCACCCATCTATGAGACACCTGATCATAAATAATTTCAATATCTTGATAAAGGTACCATATTTTGATTTATAATTTAGAGGCATCAACAAAGGATAATGAAATAAAAACTCGTTGAATTCTAATATCAACTAAGAAAAATAGTTGATTCTTGGTGAGAGAGTGTAGAAAAATATTATCATTACTGAGAATCCAAAGATTGTAAACAAAAATAGCATTTGATGTTTTATAAATAATGGAATAAGTAATATAATCCCCCTTGAAATTATTCCCTTTCTAAAACATCATTTACTAGTTTAGGAATACCAATCATCATAGGTTTATTGGCTACAAGGAAATGTCTCATAGCTATGATAATTTGAGAATTCCCATGCCCCCTAAAATAGAAAATAGGAACTTCATTTATTATGGGATGTTTTTCTCTTTTTTGAGGCCCTATAATATTTGGTAAGTCCAATCTGTTTCTATTTCCCATCCCTTTTCCATTTCCTTTCCTAATCATGTTTTTCAAGCATTCGTCAATCTAATTAGGGGGTATAAGAAGGCCTTAAAGAGCGTTAATGTGTCATGATCATTATCCCATAGTATTCAAAAAAGAGGGTTGATTTAATTGGTGATGTTGTCAATTACTAGAGATTAATCTTGAAGGATCTATCCCTTAGACGTTTTTGGCATGGGAAATTGAGAAATCAGATCATCCATCTTATACAGATGTTCAATTTTATCAGTTTGGCAATCATCATTTGTGATTGCAAGATTTTGGAGATATCCATGTGAATCTTCTAGTGTATCACAAAAATATATGTGTCCATATTAGAGTATATATAACCCAATTCATATGAATTTATATACATAATCATAGGATCCCTCAAAGATGGTGAGATCTTGTGGGGCAGCTCTTGACCACTTCCATCAGTCAATGAACTCATCCCACGACCATCAGTGTGAGGTTCCTCCCACTCATGATTTTTCATGTCAATAGATACTATTACAGTTAATCCTATTACAAGAATTTTATTTATGAGATTATAGTGAAAAAGAGACAGGTATTATTCCACAAAAACATGTTATCCAGTAATAAACAACCTAGGATTTCGTTCAACTGGATCACTTGATGGACTGGAATTCAACTATTCATAATCCTTTGAGAAAATGAATGGATACAAGATAGTAGGATAATGATTCTGCACTTTTTAATAGTTTTTACAGGCTATGTAATGTCTAGGATTAGAAATTCATGAATATCTTTCTCTTAATCCTGCCTCGTGTCATATTCTACTGTGGTAGGAGAAACATCATCAATAGTTATCCATACTTTATTAGGAAGGATATAACTTACATTATACTCCCTTAAAAAATTTATAGAACCCATTGTAAATGTATGAGGGTTATATACATACCCCTCTATAAAACTAGAGACATCCATTTCAATTATCACCAATAGATCTAATTTACTGAATGTTAAAGGGCTAAGCAACATCCTCCACCTCAAATTTTCCAAGATGTGAAACCAATTCTCGGGCATTAATTATATCCTACCATAAATGACATGTAAAACTTATTCTTATGTTATATAGAGGTTTGGGGAACCATCTACCATTACATCAAATAGAGGGTCCTTCACAAGGGTGGTCTATATAGGGTTATTGAAGAGGATTGGAGGTTGTTCCTTCCACTTCCCTTTTTTAAATGGACCTTTTATATAATGTCTCATAACTTCCATTGATATTAAATCAGTTACAAACATTATACCTTTTTTATTAAAATTACATTGGACCAATGAATCTACAATCTCTACAGAATTTTGGTTTCCATTCATACAGGATTTAAAAATTAAAACTCTCATCCCTTATGGTGAGGACCACCTCTTCCACCAATGTGGTAGCCATATCTAATTCCAAAAATACTGTATAAAATATTAAAAACTGTGTATTTTTTATTTTTAATCAAAACTAGTTATATTTCCAACTAGAGAAGAAATATAAAACAAAATATTTGGATTCTAATATAACCAATTGAGTCTACCGATACGAATCCATATAGGTGTGTGAGTATTATTCACATTGATGGAGTTAAAATACTGATCCCATTCATTTATATATAAGTTTTTTTGACTCAAAGAAATAGAGATAAATATCAATACATGCCTCATTAGATCATCAAAATAGAAGACAATGTAGTAATACTCTCTTCACATTGAAGTGAACTACAAATCTCTAAATACCCATACCACAAAAATTATATTAATAAGATCATTGAATCTCAACATATTCCCACACTTTGGTGTGAGAATGAACACAACGGTAAAGAATTTATAGTTATTGATCCATTACTCAAAATCCTCTTCGTTAGGAGAAACATTCACAACTCATACCTTCTTGATGACACATCCCATAGGAGTACCAACATCAGAGAAGGAAATGGTTTTCAAAAATATGACAACCTCCACAATGTTTGTATTCAGTATGGAAAAATCCGATGGAATTGCACCATTTCATGATTAAATCATTCATGGAACCCAAAGATTGAATAGACATTTGGTCCAAACAAGATCAGGCTAAACCACATCTGTCTCTGCCTTAATACCCATTAAATCATCATGAAATATGATATATCAACGATTTCTAGGCTCATGATATTCTCCACCTTTCTCTTATATTTTTAGATGTAATTATATATATATATATAATATGTTTACATGCACATGCACTATATATGTGAGGAAATTTAAAAGGAATATATGTTTATAATAGGTGATAAATGATATCGAGGTGCAACTGAGGATCCATAACATGTATAACAAGTTGTGGGATCCATTAATTCATATTGTACTTGAATATAATTGAAAAGAGAGACATCATTCATGTCATTCATGTTGGTGGGGTGATTCATCAAGGAAAACACCTAATACAGATTAACATGAAATGTCATGCATATCATCTGAATGACATAAATATTTAAAGATGAAATTTCATAAACCCAAGATAATTGAGCTTGAAACAACTTGCTCAAAAAAAAATCCTTAAGTGATTTTCACTTACCATTGCCTATGTAATAATAATAAAAAGCTCAATTAATTACATTTAATCATTTATAAACATCAATATCATAAGAAAAAATTGATTAAAAATTATATAATCCATATAGATTTAGGTTTGTAACATTTTCTGTGGCCTTCCCTCAAATATCCCTTTAATTTAAAAACCTCATTTTCTTTACAAGCCATGAAATGTATATTTTTAATCTATGAAGACTCGATAAATTCATTTTTGTATTTTAAAGAATTATATAAAGGGGAGAAATTCATTCAACAAAACCAAATGTGTTTTATCAAAGTAGTAAGAAATCAATAACAACATAATGTGGGTCTATGTGAGTATTTCATCATGATGCAATTAATTAAATAAAGAATGACATAAATTAAAGAATTATACTAAAAGTTCTATCATATGAAACATCAAAAAAAGATATAAAAATTCAAAAATATTTTTGTAAATTATGTATACCACCTATCATGGGCCCTTAGACAACCACTTATCAGGTATCATCCATTTATTTGATGAGGAATGAAGGAAAATGAAATATTTGTATAATGCCAAAAATGTAGGGCATATGAGCTCTCCCTGAATTACTATATGATATGGGAATACAAATGGTGACATGAATAATGAATAATAGGGAGATCACCACTATATATCCAACATGAATAATGATGATGAAAACAAATATGATATTATGGAATTTTCACAAATCAAAGTTGTGGTGTGGAATCGCTCTAAAGATGTGAAATATAGTGGACATGCACTAGATAATAAAGGAGAAAGAGGGGTGGGGGATAAAAACATTTCAAAGAAAAATCGTAAATTCACTACTCAAATAAGAGGTCAAATGGTTCAGCCGAATAGTTAGCCAAATAATACGCCATATGTTTCACTAGCCAATATCAATAAACCCCACTCGCATGGTCTAGGCACACAGTTTGTATAACCTTGAAAAAGACATGAAAATTTACTCTATTAAAACCTATACAGTTTTTCCATGTGTATGCAGCCAAAATATCATGGTTGAAAAAATACCATGTAGCCTCCCTTGTGTACTATGTTCCCCACATGGTAGAGTCACATGATTATCTCTTGCAATTACCTAATATATCTCCTC
This sequence comes from Viscum album, assembly GCA_963277665.1. Taxonomy (NCBI): domain Eukaryota; kingdom Viridiplantae; phylum Streptophyta; class Magnoliopsida; order Santalales; family Viscaceae; genus Viscum; species Viscum album. The sequence goes on from OY728139.1 coordinate 139,203,300, forward strand.
AGTATGTCACTCCAATTTCCAAAACTCTATTCTAAGAAAAATTCCTAGATGAACTATAGGCCTTCCTAAGGTCATAGGGTGACCTCCCTATGATGAAGTAAATAATTCATAATTTAAACAGATTATCCATACCTTCATGAAAATTCTAGCCATTAAAACCTCCCCTCATTAATGACAATCATCTCTGAGATGGAATTATAAGGGTAAGAATGAATCATCTATGAAAATATACAGCCACTAGGCACACACATCAAATTCATACTCCCAGTTATCATCTAATACTCTATTCTAATACCATTTTAATGATACTAAAGGAGTTTCACTTCATCAAAGATTAATTTCACTACGATCTAAAATATTTACTTGGTATTCTTCAAATTAACAACGAATATCTAACTCATCCTCATTAGGATGTAAAACATGTGATGGGTCTGGATAATACATGGGATATTGATATGTATGGAAAAAAATAATAGATATGTACCTACGAAGAAGATCTATCCTATAATCCATGAGTCTGATTTTCTCCAAGACCTCAGCGGGTCCCAAAAATAAATATGAAAGTGTACCCTCTCTCTGAATTTCTCATTTTCCATCTGAGGAGAGACATGAAAAAAACATTTTCTCTAACCTCAAATAGAATATTTTTTTGATTTTTATTGTAATATGATTTCTTTCTAGACTAATCTTACAACGAGGGCCTCCCAATCTGCTGGAACATCTCTAAAGACTCTAGAAAAATAAGTGTTCCACGAAAAGCTATTGCTCCTCTATCTATCTATCATAGAGGTGATTATCATGGATTACCCTATAAGGCATAAAAATGAATTATTTGGACGATATTATAATAGTTTCTATTTTACTAGAACTCAACTAGGGGTATATGATTCTACTGGTAACCAATAACATCAATGAAAAATGAATAGATCATCTATCCTAACATCCAAATATTATTCATTGTTTCATAATTAGTCTGAGGGTAACATAACTTGATCAGAAGACCTTAAGTATCCATGACCTTCTGTAACCCTATATATAAATGATATTTTAAGTGAGAATTAGTGTTAGATATGAAATAATTGGGATCTATATGGGGATGTATGACCTCTTTGATGTATAGAATCCCTAGATCATCCACTGAGAAAGTCTCCCAAATAGGTATGAACTGTTCAACCTTCCTCATCTGATAAATAATTACCCAAAACTCTATAATTTCCATGAGGTGATGTAGAAAACCCTATTATAGATTCCATGAAGAAAACATTCTATTTCCACTCAATAATTGAAAAAAGCAATAAAATTAATTTTCGTCTCTTATTTAATATCATCAACAGTTGATATGTGGAACACCGAGTGACCAAGTCATCTGTCTACCATTTCATATGAGGAATAAAATACTAGAAATGTATGTATCGACAAATCTTGGTGACACAATGATGGAGTATCCATACTAAGATGTGGAATTGCCACATTATCTCCTCTTGTATGTCTTTTGGGACCTATATATTCCCATTAAAGTGTAAGGTATCATTCTCATCCACATTCCAGCCAAGAAATGTGTCCATATATAAGATAATATCCCTTAGCATTGGGCCCTTGGGAATAAAAATATGCCTTATCTTTACCCATTCTTAGAGGATATAATTCATTCTTAAGGATTACATTATTTTCTGACCATGATCCACCTAAACCTCTACTTTCATTTTTGAAAACATGACAATGATATTCAAATCACCACTTGCCTCTAGAGGTGCCTCTGTCAATTTCTTCTCCCTAATAGCATTGACTGTTACATTGCTTTTCCTTGGAATATAAACAATAATGAAATCAAATAACAACAGGTATTAAACCCATATGCATTTTCTGAGATTGAGATCACAATACATAAAGATATACATAAGTATTTTATGATGAGTGAACTCTACAAAACTCTCTCTATGAAAGTAATGTCTCTGATAGTGTAAAGCATGAATGAAATATGATATCCTAAAGTCATTCATATGGAAATTGTACTAAGGTATCCATAGTTGATGAGACACATCCACTATGAATCACATATCCTATATCAAAACATCTCTCATCAAGATACCGAATTTTTTAAAATAAGTAGTATAGATTCTAATATGATCTATTTGAATCAGAATCGGCCTTGAATTCAATATGTCCTTGAACTCGTTGAAGGATCCTTCACAAGATACTTCTCAAATAAATTGCACTACCTTCTTTTTCAATAATGTAAAAGGTGATTTTAAGCATGATACATATTGGATAAAGTGTATGTAATACCCAGCTGGCCAAAAGAAAATACATATATCAAATATGTTCTTGGGAACTACCAAACAAAAATATCATTCATATTATATGGGTCTAGTGACACTCTAAATTATATTATTATGTGACCCAAGAAGTGGACATTGATGATCAAAAATTGATATTTGGTTAAATTATCATAAATTCTGTGCTCTCTTAATGCATACAACATGATCTCAATATGTTGGGATTGGTCACATCAAGGGAAATAATACACTAATATGTTGACCAATAAGAGTAGAAAAAATAAATCAACATATGGTTTAAAAACACAATAAAGAGGACCATTAAAAATATATGGCTTGGTTGTGGGACCAAACGACATTATCAGGTACTCATTGAGACCGTACAAGATCTAGAAAGATATAAAAGGTGTGTATGAGGTCCTAAAATATACCTGATGATAGACCAACCTCTAATTGATCATTTAAACACCCATGTTTCTAATATTTGAAGAAATAGGTATTCTATTTGATGTGGTCATACTGATTATTAATTGTATGTAGGTTCATCTATCATTAATCCATGTAAAGTCTGATGGTACCATCCACTTTCTTATAAAAAAGTACCAGTGATCCCCATGCTGAGGTGCTAGGTCTGATAAAACCTTTAGTCTCAATGTTCTCTATATCTTTAATGAACTTCAGGTTCTCTGTAGGTTCCCTCCAATAAGGATGAAGATACACTTCTCCCACTCCAAGAACTATCCCAATGGTGAATTTTTCCTCTCTTGCTACTTGTATCCCAGAATAGACATTTGTGAATACATCCCCGAAATGATCCCCAATAATAGGGAAAATGGATTGTCAAATCCCCTAATCATAAAACAAATGACTTGTGATCTAATCTATCACTCTACCCAACTCCTGATGCTCATGCCCATATTGAGACGTATGAATTTTCCATTTTCCCTTGGGAAAATATCTACAAACCTCTGTAACAAACCTAATTTCATTAAATAACTATTACATCATTTTAATGAAAAATACCATAAAATCATTACAATACTCGATTGAAAGGTTTTGTATAATTGTAAAATTATGATCATACATCACTTCTTAAAAATAAAACAGAAATGTTAATTTTAAATATTCTTCTTTATCCATTTAAATCTCACATTCTCTTCTATACATGTAGTCACATATGGATATATATCAAATAAGGGGTTGAGCTAAAATCCTAAAAATAAGATAGATAAAGACACAAATCAATATAACATGGGTGAGAAAAATAATCATCATCATAACATATGTACATTATCATAATAATAACAATGATAGGAATCAATAGATAATGTCATGTGATGTGGAAATGCTTTAAATTTAAATATCATGTATTATTATTAAAATCCAACACATAGTTGTGAACAATGATAGAATCATCTTCACTCTTAACATATGTGAATAATCATTTCTTAATTTTTGTGAGTAAATATTTCATCATGTTCATCCATATTTTAATTTATATCATGAGATACATTATATTAATCAATGCCTTAGAGGAGTATATAATTTTGGGATCATTTATCACATCATTAAATTGACATAATAATGCATGACACATAGATTATATATCAATATTAAACATAAAATAACCTATGTAATGGAGTGGGTTTCATTTCGAAAGTCACTCATTCATGAATAAACAATTGTGTTCCCAAATTATAAATTTATAACAAACATGGTATGATAATCATCACAATTTGGTGTAGAAGTAACAAACTCGAGATGAGTCATGTTATGAATTAGAAAGATGATTTATTTTGAAAAAATTAATATATCTTCCATAAAATCAGATTTATAACATTTATATCCAAAAAATGGAAGGTTTTTAACATTAAATTTTAGGTATATTATGAGAATATCTATGCTGAAATTTGGTATGAAATATGAGTAACCCCAAGTAGAAGAGATGGGTTGGTGAATCCACTTACCTTGTTTCGAAATTATTTATTAAATTTAATATCCTGGATAATCATTCTAGATTCAGTAATTAAAAAATAAATAACTTATTCTACATGTATTTAATTTTTATTATTTTATTTAGGTCGTTTATAGACATTTTGATGAGTTATATCATTCAATTCTATCATCTGAGGAGTATTCTTTTTCTTTGTTTTCAGGACCAGTTTCGTTGTATACATGTTTTGAAGTTCATTTTAGATGATCATAATTTTATTGATTTCATTTTATATGTTATTAATGAAATTAAATAAGTTTTAAAGGTCTTCTATATAATTTCTTATATGCTGTGGGGATGATTCATTAGATACAACATTAATGATAATGATTTATATTTTTTTGGTGGTTTTTATAACCATCACGAACTTATATTATTTTATTTAATATAATGCTTATATATAGGATAAAAAACATTATATAACTTGTAATATATATAATAAAATATTATTTAACCAAAATATTGGTTTTATGAAAATCCTTGAAGGCATTAATGGAAATTGTAAATGCATCGTCCATGATGGTGGTAAATAAACACATCATGGTTGATGTTGTCAGTTTGATAATAAAATGTATTGGGGAGATCATTGATAATGGATATTCCATTAACAAAAATAATATTGTGTGTATAATTATCTATAGTTATCATACCAATGGGATATGGGGTGGTGAGTAGGGGATAAGAAAAGAAAAGAAATTAATAAAGAATGAAAGGGGATTTTACATTTTGATTTTCTTCTCCCTGATAAAATCTTTAGGGAATTTGGGGTTGGTATGTTATTGAGACTCGAATCTCTTAGATGTGGTGAATATTATTGTGAAGGTAATTAAGAAAAATTTGGATAAGCTTCCCGGCTTGGATGGTTTTAGGAAATTATGTGGTGACGAGTTTTATTTATTGGGGAATTTTAGGGTTATTGATTATTATTATATTATTTATTTTATAATATTGTCTCAATAATAAATAAATTGTTGAAATTTATAAATAAATATATTAAATAATGAATTATAATTCTAGATTATGTCTTTTACGTCATCCTTATGTCATCCATGACTCAAAAATTCACGAATTTAGCTTATATCGTAAATTATCAAACTTCCTATTCACTAAAAATTCAAATATTTTAGAAAAAAAAAATTACAATAACCATTTTTTATGTGTATAATTGAAATATAGACTCCATTTTATGAAAATAATTTTCTACATATGAGATATTTAATTTTTAATTAAAATCATCATTTAATCAAATAATATCAATTTTATTATTATAATTGATTATACGATACACTGAAAAATTAATTTTGGACTCATAAAATTATCATTTAATGTTAAGTTAAAAAAATATTAATTTAATGATTTATTTTATGAAAATAAATTTTATTCTAAATAATTATAATAAATATAAAATTTTAAATATAAATTTTTGTTTTAAAAAAATACCAATACAAAATATATCATTTTTATCATGTTTATTTACTTATACTATAGAAAAGTTATTTTATATTTTCATTTATAAGATAACAGCATTTTATTTATGATTTCATAGGAGTCGTTACTATTCTATTGGCCTAATTACTATCCATAATGGTAATGTTACTATTCCAAGCACCATTTTATTATTCCATCAGTATAGGATCCTAATTTCACCTTATTTCAATCTTTATTTTTTTGAATAATTATTTTATTGTGTTTTATATGCTATATATGTGTTTTATACCATATAATTATATAAGGGGAAAATTTCCAATGATAAAATTTTGTTTTATATCATTTTACCCCTCTTGTATTTTTTCTCTTTCAATGTTATATTACATGCTATGTGGAAAATAAGTGAGGGTACTAATCCATTATTTCTTCCTCCCATTTCCATGTGACATTTTCATACGTAATATTCCTCCATAACACATTGATATGCAGAGTTTTATTGTCTCATATGACTCTATCTATATGGTCATAGATCTTCACTGGTGACTTGTTATTTGAGAGATCGTTCTCTAGTTTTTTCCCTACCCAATTCAGTAAATTTGAGAGGTTAGGTATTCGCTTCATCAATAGAGATACATAGAACACAAAATGATATTAACCCATATTTTCTAGATGTTCATGGTGATAGGACAGTAATCCTATGAATCAAAATATCTAAAATGGGCCTATATATCTGAGGATACTCATCCCTTTAATTCCAAACTGCTTGACTCTCTTATATGTTCATATTCAAAGGAAGAATTTATCTCCAAATTCAAACTCCAATTTTGTTCATCAGTTTTCACCACAACCCTTTTTTCTATTATAAGACAATTGATATGTTTTTGGATGTCCTGAACTTTATCTTTCATTTTTTTTCAAATGGTTTGTTCCATTTGTATTTTATTCATAATCTTTATCCCAAAAGGATGAAGTTATACATCGCTTCCCATACAGTGTTGCATATGGAACCATGTGAATACTCTAGTGTAAGATATTTTTTTACAAGAAATCAATCAATAAGAGATGATAATAACTTCCACCTTTAAAATTCATTGAGTATTCTCTTACCATGTACTTGAGATTTTGAATTGTCCTTTATGTTTATATATCATTTTGGGGTTGATAAGTCATAAAATAATTAATTTCAATACAAAAAATAACACTAAAAACTCATCTTGAATTTCTATGTGAACTTTAGATAATGATCAAATACAATTGATTGTGAAATCCCATGTAGCCTCATCACTTCACATATATCATGGAATGTTTTTCATGCAAGGTATCTTCCATAATAGAAAACAAATTGACATACTTGGTGATACAATCAACCAAATCCCAGAAGGAAGTGGTTCCTTTGGATGTATTTGGGAGCCCAATGATAAAGTCCATGGTGACATTCTCCCATGTCCACATGGGTATAAGAAATGGTTGCATAGTATATTTGGAATTATATCTTTGTGATTTAACATGCTGATAGAACAAACATCATGAGATATATTCTACAATCTCAATCATCATTTTATCCAACAAGAACACTTCCAGAAGATCGTGGTAAATCTTTGTACTTATAGGATGTATAAAGAATGATTTCATATGTAAATTATTCAATATGTACTTCATTATCTCCAGTGATTATGGAACACACATCTTCATTTAAAAAATGAATCACTCCATCATCATTGATATATGACTCATATATCTTCCCTTCCATTACTACTCTTGCCTTATTTTGAAGATCTAGATCATTTCATTATAAATTCCAAACTATGCCATAGATTAATGGTTGGGAAATAATTTGGGAAGGGTAAGATATATTATCGTTTTATTGTGATTTCTAGATCAATCCTTTAAATATCTATGATTAAAGGGTAATTCTCAATATTAATCATGGATAGCGTAAGAGTTTAATTTCTTTTAAGAGAACCAGATTCCTTTTTTTCTTCCCTAGATGATAGGGAATACTGAAATTTTTGTCCTTAATTAGATCTAACCATATCCTTTTTTCATGTTGAGTTAATTCTGTGTGAATATATACGTTAGACTATTTGGATTAATATATATGTGATAATTTTTACCAAAGATGTTTTTCTTCTATATTTTCAATGAAAAAATCATATTTGATAACTCTATATCATGCTTTGGGTAGTTATGCTCATGTATCATCAACTACAGTGAGGTCTAGACTATCACATTATAATTCTTAATAAGTACAAAACACAATAATTTAATTGAAAAATTAATTTATATGATAAAAAATTCTACACTTAATGGTAATGTGAGTCCAGGAGTAGTGATTATTAATTCCTTTTCTTCTTGAATATTTCCTCAAATTTTTCCATCCATGCATAATTTATCCATTTCCTTGTAAACTTAGATGTTTTACTATAAAATTGTGATAAATCTCTCACATAACATTAGTTTTACCCTTCTAATCTAATAAAATTATTTATTTTCAGGACACCAGTGGGTTTGGGCCATTCATCAACTATCTATAGTTTTGAAGGGTCTATAGAAATCCCCTCACCAGTGATAATGTCTCCCAAGAATGTAACTTGCTACATCAAAAATTCACACTTTGTGAACATGGAAAACAATTTATCCTTCATTAATTTCATTAGAACATCCCCTATGTTCATCATGTTCCTCATTTATATTGGATTATATGATACTATTATTAGTAAAAATTCACCATACATTTTTCATGGTAATGTTTAGAGACTATATTCACTACATTAGAGAAGAATAAAGTCCATTCGTAAGATTGACAGAAATCACTTGAAACTCATAGTGATCGTACCTTTTATGGAAAATATCTTCCAAATTCACCATCATTTTATGATATCCAAAATGAATTAGCCCCATTGAGAAGTACTGACCCCCTTGTAGTTGATCAAAAAAATCAAAAATCCTTTCTAGATGATCATTTTTCTTTATATTGATCTTATTTAGCCCTGATAATCGATACATATTTTCATTTATCTATCCTATTACCTTAAAAAGTTTACTGGTTCAGTCCAAGGCGATGTACTGGGGTATATGAACATTGATTCCAAATCCTTTGAAGATTCTTCTTTAACTCCCCTAGTTCTGTCAAGGCCAACCTTTTGGAGAGTTTTGAGATAGGCGTATCTCTCGGTATGATTTCTATTGATAAATCATTTTCACTATCCTTGGGAAGTCCGGGATACTATTTGGGAAATACATCATTATATTACCTCACAATAGAGATTACCCCTAGGATGATACATTCCTTTGACTCAACCATTTGGGTGAGGTATTCTTCTTTATAAGAATTCAGCACCCACTCTATAGAAGTATTTTCTGACGGAGATTAATGGTCTTCCTTTCATTTATAGAGGATTTTGGGATGGTTTGTAATATGAAAAGATATTTCCTTTTCCCAAATGCTGATGTGTTATCTATTTCATGACATCCAATTCAAACCTAGTATACCTTTGAATTCCACCTAGGGAAGTATCATGATATTTTGTGGAAGAATATTCCCACAAACACCAAAAATAGAAGATTACCACACATGGGTTAGAATGATCTCCCTTGTTTGTGTTTTTTATGGATATATCTAATTCAAGGTTCCATGGATTCAATTCAACAGTTCTAGAAAACATGAATGTTATAAAGTAATGCATATAACCTCTATCAAATAATACTCTTTCCATTCATTAGTGAATAAAATTGTACGTTATATAACATAATTTTTCTCTACTTTATCATTTGTGACATCATAAGATTTCCCTTTATCCTTTGGCATTTGTGGCCACTGATGTTTATTACCCTCAAGGATTTGAGGTTTACAACAATTAATTTCATAGTTACATTTTCCCTATAGTTTAAGCATTGAACCTTGGGTGGTGCTCTACGTTACTTCATCATGTTGGTCATATTCAACATTTATCTATGAAATTTATGTGCTTAGTGGAGTTCTCTCCCACACATTCCTCATTTCCCAGTCCCTTTGAGGAAATTATCATGATGTTTCTTACCACATTTCTGACATGTGGGTTCTCATATCCTCTTTAATCCTTTCTCATTCCACCCACTATCCCTGAAAATCTATTCTTCTCTTCTTATCATTATAATAATTTGACCATTATCCATACTCCAATTCTACATTGATAGAAAATCTCACTACATCTTCCTAACTCTTAATTCCTAGAATATCTAAAGCTTTTAATTGTATGGTTTTAAACCTCAAAATAATATATCGATGCTTTTATCATCTTTGATATCAAAACCCATGGCGTACCTTGAAAGCCTGGTGAAATTTACTTCATAAGACATGACTGATTCGCCTTCCTTTTTCTTTAGCTCTATAAATTCTCAATCCACCTTTTTTTTAAAACTTTGTGGAAAACACATATTTAAAAATATTTTCATAATGTCTTCATACTTCATCTCTCCAATATCATCCTTCAGTTAGGTGTTCTTAATTAATGATCACTATTGATCTGCTACTGCGTCAAAATAATTTATGTATTCAGTAACCTTCTCCTTATTATAATATTAGGGAATAGAAATGATATTCTCTATCGAGTTAACTTGATGTTCCATAACAGGTGGATCAGAAGATCTACTATATGTTGGTGGTCATTGAAACATAAAATAATTGACATTTAGTTTCTCCCCCTTAGGTGAATGCATACATTCCAAATTATTTAGGTTATAGCACATAGCGTTAAATAGCTGGGTAAGCATCACCATGAAATTTTAAACTCCACATCCAATTTCCTTGGTGATATAATTTGATAATTAAATGCATTTTCCCTCACACTAGTTGTTGGCTATGTTTCTTATAATTTTGAACATTTTCTAATATAGAAAATGTTTGAACAAAAATTATGTCAAAGATTCAAGGATAGATAATTCATTACATTGTGAAATTAATTTTTAAATTATATCTTGTAAAATCCCTACATATATATTTTTTTAAATGATTTTTGGGTTCAAACATATACTTACTCGTATACTATGGTATTTTTACTGATGTTTTGTAATCAAAATTAAAAAAATATCTAAACTATGTTATGATACATACTATATAAAATGCTTTTTCTCACATAACTATTACATTATTTTAATGGTAAATATCATTAAATTGGTGAAATCCTAGATACAAATATTTAATATCTTGAATAATTTTGTACTATACATCATATATTAATAATAAAACAAATAAATTTATATAAAATTCTCCTATTTAACCTTTTAATGCTCAAATTTACCTTGTTAAATGTAGTCAACTGAGGATATACATCAAAGAAAGGGGTGATCTAAAAGCTCGTAAGTGGATAGATAAGGAAATGAATAAATATAACATGGTTGATCATCATCATCATCATGATAAGAAAAGAATACGATCATCATCATAATAATGAGATGAATGATTAGATAAAGTCATGGATTCTGGAAATTATTAAACATGAAACATCATTCCTTTGTGGAAGAATATGAAACATAGTTGGGAAAAATATATCATTTTATTCATGGATTACATATGTGCATAATAATAACATCATATTGTTGAAAAAATATAGCATAATTTTAATGAATATTTCACATTATCTCCTGAGATACGTCACATTATGTTGTGAATTGGAGCATTATATAATTATGGGTCCACCTGTCACATCATAAAATTTACATAATCATTCATGACATAGTGAATGTCTATCAATAAAAGAAATAAAATAACCCATAGAAAGGAATGGGTTTAATTTCATAAATAATGTTTTTATAAATATAATTTGGGGTTCCCAAATGAGAAAGTAAAAAATATTTCTTTATAATATTCATAACACTTGAGTAATGAAGAAACAATCTCATGATTAGTCAATATGTGAATTTTAAAGAGGAGTTGTTTTTGAAAAAATCATTATATTTTTTATAAAATTTTATTGGAGACATTTATATCAAAGAAAATTAAATTTTAAAAAATTGAAATTATATTTGGTGAATATTAAAACAATTTCCACACTAAACTGTTTCATGAAATAGGATCAAACCAAATTAGAGTGGTTGGGTTTGAGAATCCTTGTATCTTAAGACTGAATTCTTTTTTCACTATAATATATCGGATAAAAAATTAGACACATTAATTAAAAAATAAATATCGTATTATACATTTATTTGACTTATTGTAATATTTTTTATGTTTTTTATAGGAATTTGTAGAAGTTATAGAGTTCAATTCCTTCGTTCTAGGATTGTCTCTTTCGTTAGTTTTCATGATCAGCTCGTTTGTATAAAAGTGAAAAACTTCATGTAAAATGTGAATAATTCACCAAAAATTGAAATTATATATTATTAATTAACTTCACTATTACTAAATTGACTTATATATATATATTTTATAAATTATATAATAATGATTCATTGTATAAATCATTAAAGAAAATTATTTAATTTATTTGGGAAGTTTTTATGACCATCATTAAATTATATGATTTTCATTAATATCATACTTATATATTAGTTCCAGAGCATCATATAACTTGTGATATGTGAAATAAAATGTTATTTATACATAACAATTCTTCTATGACCAGAATTCATTGTATTAATTGAAAATTAAAACACATCGTCCACAACAGGGGTAAATGGACACATCATGAATGATGTTTCGAATTTTAGAATAAAGGAGAGAGGAGAAGAGGTTTGATTATTTTTATTATATTGACATAAAATATTTATATTATATATATGATATTTTATTAGTAATTAAAATTTTATATGTTGATGTGAGGAGGGGATGAGAAATGAATTTAAATTAAAAGAGAATAAAAGTGGATTGTACCTCTTGAATTTGTTATCCTTGAGAACCACATTAATGCAGTTGGGTTTAGTATTTCTTTGTGAGAACTATATCCTAAATGTGGGTAAGAGGATTTTTAAAGGAATTGGGTATCATGTTTAAATGATTTTAATTCAGAATGGAGTGAGGATAATAGGTTCTGAGGGTCGTTTTTACAGGTGAAAAAATAGGGGTATTTTTTATACCTTATTTTATTATTTTGGATGAAGACTATAAATAATGTTTATACATATCACTAAATCAATTAAATAATTAATTATATTCTTATATAACGGTTCTTACATAATCTATATATCATTGATGACTCAAAAAATCATTTATTTGACTTATATCGTAAATTATCATATTTCGTTATTCACCAAAAATTCAACTAGTTTAGAAAAATCATACATGTTCACCCTAAAGATTTTACAGCATGTGGAATAATAAAATTTCATTAATTTTATAAAAATATGTTTATATATAGTAAAATTTTAATTTCTAATTAAAATAATAATTTTTTTCAATAATATTGAATTTAATATTATAATTGATTTTACAACACATTAAACACTTAATTAATGTGACATAAAATTATCTTATCATCATAAGACAGAGAAATATTAATATATGAATATATTTTATGAATATATTTTTTATTTTAAATAATAATATTAATTATAAATTTCTTAATAAACATTTATGTTTTACAAAAATACCAACACTTAATTTATCATCTTTAAAACATTTATTCACTAATATTATGATATTTTTATATCACTTTTCATTTATTAGATGTCTAAATTTTGTTATAGATTTTATAGGATAATTTACAAATCTATTGGTTGAATTACTATTCATAATGGTCATATGACAATTCCAAGGTTCGAGTTACGATTCCATCAGTATTGGTTCCGTACATTCTACTTATTTCATTTTTTATTTATAGAAAAAATATTTTTATTCAGATTTATATGATATGCATTTTTTTATACCATACGATGATAAGAATGTAAAATGACTTTGATTAAAGTTTGTTTCATTACATTCTTCCCAGATTTTGAAATATCTCCCTTAATTTTTTTATATACTCTGTTGAAACAAGTTAAGGTATATCTCCTCCATTGCTTCCGCTGGTTCCCATGTCACCTCATCAAACTTATGATTCTTCCATAGAACTTTGATATGGTGTATTTTCCTATTTAATATGATTGTTTTTTCTATGGTCTAAGATCTTCACTGGAAAGTCTTCTTATGAAAGGGAATTCTACATTTTTACCACCTTCAAATTTAGAACATGTGAGGGGTAATGTATGTACTTACATAGGGGAGATACATGAAACACCGAATAAAAATGAAGCCATATTTGGTGGATTCTCAAGATAGTAGGACACATCTCTTAGGAATCCAAGTATATCTAAGGGAAAAATATACCTTATGTTAAGCTTTGAATTCTCTAAAAATAGCATGACTCTTTTCAAAGCTAATATTTGACAGAAGAATTTATCTCCCACATCAATCTTTAATTATCTTATGTGATTTTCATTATAACTTTTATAAAAAATCTGAGTAGTGTTGATATGTTTATGCATGGAATGGACATTCTATGTCATTTCATTCATGTGATTAGGTCTATGTAGGTTTAGTTCTAAATCTTCATCCCAACATGATGGAGTTCCACATCACTTCATATACAAAGCATCATATAGATCCATAAGAATACTCAAGTGTAAGTTATTGGGGTATGAGACCTCAACTAATGGATGAGTTGATCCCATGTAGAATTAAATTACATTGAAAATGATCTTAGTATTTCCATGAGAATTTGAATAGTCCTTTAATTGTGGCCATCAGTTTGGGGGTGATATGTTGTGCTAAAATTCAATTCATCACTTAATGAATGTTGAATAATCCTCCAACATATTTGAAACATGGATCATTATTGTATATAATTGATAGTGAAAGTAATTCTACCTCCTAAAATAATTCATATATATATTGAAATGTATTTTATCTTCTAGTTATTCAGGAATCAAAAAAAGTGGGTTTGATTGGTGAGTTGATCCACCACAACACAAATCACAATGTTTATTTTGGATGAATTTAGAATCCTAGTGATGAAGCCGATGGTAACATTCTCTCATTTAAATATGGGTATAAGAAATGTTTTCATCATCCATTTGGAATTATTTCTTTTTTATTTAACTTATTTACATTCCAAACACCAAGGGATATATTCTGCATTCTTCATCCTCTTGTTATCCCACCATAAGTGTTCTCAAAGATCATGGTATATATTTTTACACAAAAGAAGGATGGAGAAAGATAATCTATGTTCATTATCCAATATCTCTTTATTTTATCAAGTGATGAAGGCACGTACAACATCATGCCAAACCAAATCACACCATCATCATCGATGTGGATATCATGTAGCTTTCTTTCTTTTTCTTCATTGACTTTATTTTAAAGCTCTTGAACATCCTTTTATTCTTCCTTGATCTTCTATTGGATATAATGTTTAGAAATTATTTGGGAAAGGTTTGATATATATCCCTTTCATTTATGATTTCAAGATCCATCCTTTGCATATCCATGAATATAGGGTCTTTCTCAATATGCATTAGGCATAGTGAAGAATGTCTTTTTCTACTATGATAACTTTCTACATTCTTTGTCTTCCCAATATACTAGTGAATTGTGGAATTGGGGTCCTTGATTGTATCTTACCATAACCTTCGATGCATGTTGATTTAATTTTATGTTAATATATAATTTAAACATTTCTGATCGGTATATATAGAAAACATTTCACAACGGAGGTAGTGATTTCTTATTTTTAAGGAAAAAATCTTAGCTGTTAGCTCCAGATCTTGTGTCTGGTATTTCAATTCATGGATCTTCAATTTTCTTGTTGTGTAGGAAATGAATTTATCCTTATTCATGAATACAAAACAGTATGATTCTATTTAAGCATCACTATATATAAAAAATACTATCTCCACGTGATGTTAATTTGAGTACAGTTGTAGTTATTTACATCTCATTTATCTCCTAGAAGTTATCATCACATTCTTATGTCCATACATACATTACACCTTTCCTTGTTAACTTAGTTAGTGGCATGGAAAATCATGATAAATTTATCCATAATGTTTATAGTACCTTTCTAATCCAATAAAAATGTTGATTTCTTGGACACTAGTGGGTTTGGGCAATTCTTAAATTTCCTTTGGTATTGAAGGGTCTACAAAAATTCATTCACTTGTGATCACATGTCCCATGAATGAAAATTGATATATTCAAAAGTCATACTTTTTGAACATGGTGTATAATTTTACCTTATTTGATTCCACTAAAACAATACATATTTTTTATTCATATTCCTCTTTGATCTTAGAGTAGAGGAAAATATCATTGATAAAAACTACCAAAGAATTTTCAATTTCGGGTCTAAACCAATTATTAATCAAATCAATAATGATTAAATGGGAATTAGTAATCTGGCAGGGTATCACTAAAAACTCATAGTGAAAATAACTTGTACAAAAAGTGGTCTTCTGAATATCGTCCTTCATAACAATTAGTTGATGATATCCAAAATGAAGAAACACCTTTGAGAAGTATTGATTTCAACATAGTTGATCGAATAAATTATCAATACTTAGAAAAAAATACTTTTTATTTATGGTGATTTTATTGATCCCTTTTTAATCAATTCATCACCACATTGATACATCTATTTTCTTTATAAAGATAACTGGATCACCCAATGGTGATGTACTAGGTCATATGAACCCCTTTTCCAAATTCTCAAGAAATTACCTATTTGACTACTCTAGTTCGATCCATTCCATCCTATAGGGGTGTTTTGAGAAAGAAGTTTATCCGGATATGAGTTATATATAAAACCCTAACTCATGGTCTAGGGGAATTCGTGGTAACTCTTTTTTCAATACACAATTTTATTATTTCATAATATTCATTTCCCATAACATGATACCATTCATTGACTTAACCATTTTAACAAGGTATGATTATTCAAATAGAATCAACACCCGCACTATTGAACTATTTTCCAAAGGATATTCATCATATTCCTAGAATTAATAGTGGTGTGTGGGATGGTTCACAATATTAAAAGTTATCACTTTTTCATGATAGTTGATGATTTCCCTATATAATGGGATCCAATCCATTATTAGTATAGAATAAAATTTTTATAAGGGAAGTATCATGAGATTCATTGGAATAATATTCACACATATTCCAATAGGAGAATATTTTAACTCTATGGATGCAATGATATAACCACTTGGCGTTTCAAAAAAAAATCTACTTTATTGTTTTGGGGAACTAATTTAAAAGTTATAGAAAACATGCAACATATAAAGGAATGTGTTGAATCTGAATAAAATAATAATTTTTTTCATTAATGTGTTGATGGGATTTATATCTTGTATGACTTCATTTTCATTTTAAACATTAGTATTAGTGATGAAATGTGATTTCCCTTACTCATTTTAAATTAGTTGATTCAGATGTGGAGTACCCATTGGAAGTCATCTTTTAGAACACCACCTTCCATAGTGCCCTTGATCACTACATTTGAATCACTCATCCATGGATGGTGATCTTTTTCCCTCCATAATATTAGATGGATTCTTTAGTTCAATAATAAATTCATGATCTTGGTTGGATTCCCTCCTACACATGAAGCATTTACCAATATCTTTAATCAAATAACATTATCATTTCTTCCCACATTTCTGACATGTGGGTGGTTGGATACTCATTCCTCCTTTTCCATTTTATCCACCAATGTGAAAATACATTTTTCAATTATTATCTACATAACCATGAGACAATTCTTGAATCTCCATCTCTAATTTTAGAGAAAATTTAAAAATTCACCACAACTCCAAAATTTTAAAATGTATATATACTTTAGAAGGTCTAGTTTGAAACCACTAAATAAAAAGTATATTTTTCTAACATATTTTTTAATAAAACATTTAGAATACCTTCAAATCCTTGTGAGATTTAATTTTTATTTCATGATAGATTCACCTTCTATTTTTTCTGCTCTATGAATTCTCTCTCTATAATTATTATAACTGTTTGAGGGAAATACATATTAAGATATATTTTCATAATGACTTCCCACACCATATCTTCAATTTTTCCCTTCAGATCTATTTTTTTAATCATCACCCACCATTGATCATCCTACCCATCTAAATGATATATGGATAAATCCATATTCTCCTTCTTAGAATAGTTATCCAAATAAAAAATATTCTCCATTGACTTAATCCACTATTCTGAAAAAAGTGGATCAAAAGATCAACTAAATATTTCTGGTCATTTCCATAAAAATAGTGGGATAGACTATTTCTCCATCATAGGAGAATGCATACATTCTATATTATTTTGGTTATAGTTAATAACCTCATATAGTTGGGTAAGAATCACCATGAAAATTTTATGTCCACCTCCAAATTTATTGGAGATTTTATTTGGGAATTCGTTACATTATCCCTCACATAGTTTATTTACCTATATTATCTTGGTTCCCACCATTTTAAAAAATCAAAATGTTTTGAACAAAATTTAAGTCAATAAATTACTGAAAATTAATTTATTCTCATGTGTAATTAATTCTAAAAGCATATTTTTTAGAGTCTCTAGGTTTAGAGTGTTAATAAAAAGAAGATCATTGGGTTATTACATGTACTTAGTCTCAAAATAAGTGTTGTTTACTAATGTTCTCTAATTTTATTTCCCAAATTATCTAAACCATGCTCTAAAACCAATAATAGAAAACCGCATTTTTCATACATAACAATTACTTCCTTTTAAAGATAAATATCATAGAAAAATTAGAATCCAAGATGAAAAGATTTGGTATCTTGAAATAATTAGGACCTTACATCACTTATGAATTATAAGATATACCAATTCGCATTAAATACTAATAATTATTCTTTTAAAGCTCACGTTCTCCTAAATAAATTTTTAATATGAGGATATTTATTAGAGAAATGGGTGACCTCAATGCCCAGTAATAAGATAGATAAGGACTTGAATCAACATAAAAAGGGTGAGTATAATCATCATCATCATATCCTAAAAACAATATCCTCATCATATTCATGATAGGAATAATTAGGCAGAGGAATGTAATGTGGTAATGGATAGAAATTAATCATCGTCTCTTGCTGGTAAAATATTACACATTGTTGGGAACAATGATATCATCATGTTCATGCATATCATATATGAATTATCATAACATCGTTTTAATGAACAAATAAAGCATCATGTTCATGAATATTTCACATTACTCATGAGATAAAATCACATTACCCAATTCATTGGAGTGCTATATAATTCAGGGCGCACCCGTCACACAATAACATTTACATAATCATGCATGCCATAGATAATGTATATCAATATTATAAATAATATAACACAAGGAAAGGATTGGGTTTCATTATATAATGAATAAATACAGGAATAAACATTTTGGTTCAGAAATGATAAAGGGAATAACATATTTGGTATAATAATCATCGCACATGAGTGAAGAAGAACCAATATAAAGATGAGTCAAGATGTGAATTAGAAAGAAGAGTTATTTTGGAAAAATATTTATATTTTTCATAAAATCATATTTGAATAATTAATTACCAAAACAATAAAAGGTAAGGATGTTGAAATAATATTTTAATAATATTAAAATATTAACCACATTAAAATTTGGCATGAAATAGGAGTGACCCAAAGAAGAGGAGTTGGGTTCGAAAATCCCCTAAATTTATGTCTAAATTTATTATTCACTTTAATATACTAGATAATATAATTATATGAATTAATTAAAAAATGAGGCACCTATTATACCTATATTTTATTTATTATAATCTTATTAGGTTCATCTATGGCTATTATGAAGAGTTATAGAGTTCATTTCTGTTGTTCCAATAGTATTGATTTTCTTGGTTTTCATGATTGATTTGTTTGTATACAAGAATGTAAGTTATTGTAAAATTATAATAATTAAATAGAATTTAAATTATATGTTCTTAATGAGCTTATATAACCTTAAATTGACATATATATATATATATATATCATTTTTTCATTGTATTATGATAATTAATTAGGTAAATATTAATTAAAATGATATAATTTATTTTGGGTGTTTTTTCAACCTTCACACGCCTAAATCATTTTAATTAATATTTTTATTATATATTTGATAAATAAATTATAAAACTTATAATATTTATAAAAAAAATATTATTTAACATTAGGAATGGTTTTATGAAAATCCTTGGAGGTAATAATAGAAAATGAAAATGCATCATCCACGAAGGCGGTAAATCGGCACAGCCCTGGCGATTTTTTTTATTTCTAGAATAAGAGGTAGAGGATAAGAGGTTTTATGATGCATATTAATGTTAATAAAATAAACATATAGTTTATATATGATACTATAGATATCATTCCAGTAGCATATGGTAATCTGTGGAGGGGATAAGAAACGAAATGAAATTAAAAATTAATTAAAGTGGATTCTTCTTCATGAATTTCTTTTCCTTTAGATCCTCCTTAGGGAATTTGGGTCTGGACTTATGATGATACGATAATCTCATAGACAGCAAGAATAGGATCGGTATGGTAACTAGGTAGAATTTGGAAAATCATATTGTCTTGTATGGTTAGATGAGAAGAGGTGGTGAGAGGTGGTATTTATAGGGGAATAAGAGGGGTATTTTTATTATTATATTGATTATTTTATTATTTTCGATCAAGACAAAAAATAGTGTTTAATATTTTCAATAAATATATTAAATAATTATTTATAGTTAAATATTATTTTTCTTACATCAGCCTTACATCATCCATGAGTCCAGAATTTTTTTATTTTTCTTATATCCAAAATTATTGTATTTCACTATTTACCAGAAATTCATCCATTTTAGAAAAATCAAAAATATTCACCCAAAAAAATTTTAGATGATTTAATTTCAAATATTTACTTCATTTTATGAAAATACTTTTTTAAATATGATAAATTTTATTATTATTTAAAATCAACATTTATTCAAATAATACCGATTTTAATATTTTAATTGATATTATGACAATTCAAAAAATTAATTAATGTTCCAAAAAAATTATATTATAATCATAAAATTTCAATATAATAATTTAAGAGAATATTTTATAAAAATATGTTTTCTTTTAAATCATTATATTAGTTATAAAATTGTAAAGAATAATTTATGTTTTAGAAAAACCAACACATATTTTTCATTTCTAAAATATTTATTTACTTATAATATGAAATAATTATATCATATTTTCATTTATAAGATAACTATGGTTTACTATATATTTCATAGGTGATGTTGCTATTTTATTGGCTGAATTACTATTCCTAATGGTCATCTTACAATTCGAAGGGTCATAATACAATTTTATCAGTACAGCTTCCCAAATTTTTTCTTTATTTCATTCTTTATTTATGAGAATAATTTTTTATTCAAATCTCTATGTTATGTATTTGTTTTGTAACATATAATAATAATAAGGGAATAAATCAAATTATAAAATTTTGGGTTGTTTCAATCCTTCGGTGATGTAAACATCACCCTGAAAAGATAAAAATCAAGATGGACTCGATAGAGAGATCACCATCCCATTATAAGGATAATGTCAATCCATTTCATGTTGAGGAAAAAACATTCTATGTGAAAATATATCCCCAATATCTAAGGGAAAATCCTTAAAATAGAGAATTCTATCTGATCAGATACCCAACATTTCATCGAGTTCCATTTTTCCACATATATATTATATATCAAAGAAATGATTCACCATAATTTCCATAAAAATAAAATATTCTGATATACATTTTTAAAATATATAAGACACTAGAGTAGGATCTCCTGGAATAGTATCTCGAATAGTATAAGGTTCTGCATTATAATCCTTTAGTATAGGTTAAACTGCATGTAACTATCTTGTATCGTGGGTCGAATTCATAACCTGACTACCCTGAATAGGATCTCTCTACAAGAATTCTAATTCCTATGTCTGATTCCTTCTTCCCTGATCACCACCTCATCATGAGTTAATATTGGTATTCCACCTTTTTACCTGGCGAGATGATACTTGTCCATCTCTCGAGCATGGAGTATGTGTATACCCTCTATCTCTCTATATATATTACTAGTGGAAAATTTCCTATAAAAACATTAAATATAGACCACTGTTCCACTGCCTCAACATTTAACTATATCCTACATAGACTCAGGCTTCTTGTGTCCTAGTTTCAGGAACTTCTGACATATAAGGATGTTTTAGTACAAATTGTCTGACTAATACTACCCCTACAATCAACATTGAAATGATTCTTCCTTCTACAAGAAGAACCATTTAAAAGTAGCGGAGCATCGAAACTTTGACAGGTATGAAAAGCACGAATTATTTTTACCTATCGACCGGTCAATGTATCGATGTTCTGTTTATGTGTATACTAGCACTCTGGTCGAATCCTCATCCATGATACTTTTTAATAGTCATTTGTTTTTTGTTGATTATATTCGGATTGGGGATTTGTTTGCAGAGATTATGAAATAATTTATGGATGATGGTTGATTTAACAAATTGATAAATATTTTTGGCGATTTCATCATTAGGTAGTTAATCTTGTTATATCCTTGAGCCTTGCTTTATTTTTCATTAAATTAACACCCATGTCACAAGTTGACGTTTATTGGAATTCCTAATTGTTAAAGCTTTAATCCAAGTCGTTACTCAACTAGGATACTAATATCAATCATTACTTGATTATGGTAGTGTATATATGGTTCCAATAATCCTTGTAATCCATATGTTAAACAAAACAAGTCATAAATCCATGAAATTCTAAGTTCAACATACACAATGTTAATTTGAAGAATATTCCTCGAGCAAAATATCTCAATCACTTAACATACCTAACTTATAACTCAATCCAATGAGAGATTTACTCATCCATTGATATGATTAGTAATATTTTTATAATTATTATGATTATAAATTAATAATATAAGAAAAAGAAAGGGATATTAATAGATATTTGTGTCGAACACACACACACAAAGGATGATGAGAATTAAAAATAGAATTTCGATTCAATGAGAAAGAAAAAGAAGGGAAAGGTTTTACAGTATATTTATACTATTTTAATAATATTAATATGAAATTACATAATTTTTATATGAATAATAGATATTTTAGAACAATCTTGCATTAAAATATAATTAAAAAACACAAACACTTACATGATTACAAACAATGAAAAACACAAATGTGAATGAAAAGAAGAAATGGGAAATGGTATCTAAATTAAAAACATGAGTATGGAAGATCCTCCCAAGTCTTTTACAGAGCCTTGGTCGTTCCAAACTCTCTTTTTTGCTCTAAAATGACAACTCCTTTTAAGGAGGGGAGAGGGATGTATTTATAGACAAAGGGAGTGGACTGTTTGCATTCCCAATCAATCCCTCCACTTGGATTTACGATTTGGAAATTAAGACAGCAAAATCTCGAGATATCACCTTCTTAAAAGTTTTATATAATAATGTTTTATGTCTACTATCAAATGTTTGAGGCATTTAGACCTATGGATCCAATGTTATAGAGGTTTTATTAAACAATGTAAAACTGTCCATTCCAATCCATTCTTTTTGGATGGCCAAAATGTGAATGGATTTTGGGATAATTAGATGACTTCAAATCAGAATGATTTCTTCAGAAACGTTCGTCGAATATATCTCCTCTTTCAAACTAAAAAAATTTCAGCTTGATTTGATGACTAGATAAGGATTATGTCAGGAATACTGTACTAATTTTAATTCTCGGCCAGAATGATGGGCTGAGTTTAAATGAATCATTTGGCCCTGTTGTATTTAGTGTTGGGACTTGAAATATTTATCCATGATTCATTTAGATAATCTAGAACATATGGTGGAGTTTCATAATATTTGGGAATGGGATTTAGACCAGTAACTCAATCATCATGGATGGTCTATTTTCATCACAAATTATTTTGGTCTTCTTGTGTGGTCCATATGATCCTTCAAATGGAAAAATTGGACAATGATTCATTCTAATGATATGTGATAAATAGAATAAGGAATCATAAAAAATAAGAACCAAATAATTTTAATTAGTAGGGTGAGAGTTATAAATAGAATAGTAAACTAAGTTAATTTGACTACTTCTAAAAATTCTCAAAAATTATACATAGAATTAAACAGATTAATATTTCACACAAATTATGCACATTTCATATAAAATTAGTAAAGGGAGTATCTAATAATTAATTAAAATACTAATATCATCAACTCCCCCACACTTAGTCTTGTGCATGCCCTAAAGTTCCATAAATATAAAAACATGATAAAATAATTTTCACTTAGCATCAAATATTAAAATTTTGTTATCCCCAATCAGGGGAGGTTTAGACTATTTCACTCATATATATTGAATTCCACCACAAGTTGTTACAGAAAAATGTTCCAAAAACAATTCATTTTTTATGCTCAAATTTAGAAATGGAAAATGGTGGCACACAAAACAAATTCCTCTCAAGATGAAAAAAATAATTTATGGAGCTTCACTCATTCACCAAACAGATGTGAAAATCTTAGAGTTTGAAAGAGCACTCATCTTCCACTCCCTATAAAAAGTGAACAAGAATAAAAGGGTCTTTTGAAGTGGTTTTTCTGTGGCTATGGGATGGTAAAAATATAATTTCCAAGAGAAATAAAAAGAGGGGTAAAAACCAACATGGAAAAAACAATGCACCATTTTATTGAAATAATACATGAAATGAATTGGAATCAAATATTTACGAGGGAATAAATTTGTGAAATAAGACACAAAATTGGAAGCAAATATGAATGGAATGAGAAGATGGAATATTTAAAAAACAAAAAACTTCTCCCAATGACATAAGAATATAATGTAAGTATCCTTTTGTTCATTTTTTTCATTTTTTTTTGAAAGTTGAACTTGAAAAAAATCTCACACTCATATCCCAACACATGATTGATTTACTCACGAAATTAATTGTAATAGTTATAACAAGATCAAAGGTTCAGGAAGAGTGATTTTGACCTACCCAATAAAAAAACCAATTTTTTTGTTCTTTATTTTATTTTATTTTATTTTTTTGATCACTTTTCAATAACATTTACAAAAATAAATAAATGAAAGTAAATTACATTCCCCTATACGCATTGAATGAAAACCTCTCCCCCACACTCAAATGGATGCTTGCCCCAAAGCATATGATAACATGGTGAAATCAAAAAAATGGTAAAAAAATGAAATCCATCCCCCCAACACGTAAATTTCAAAAAAAAATATGCAATGAGAATCCATGTAGATATTGGGTGGGAAAAGGTATTGGGCTTGTAATGTGGCTATCAAAGGAATATTAATGTATGGTTAATAGGACGCTATTTGGCTATTATAATTCTCATGTGGATCAAAAAATGCCTCTATCATATTAATGTACACTAAACTAAGAAATTCAGCTCGAAGTTCCACAAACTCAAGACTCACAAATTGGGGTGAAAACACACATTTTTTAAAAGATGGCCATAGGGGGCCTTAGAATGAATGTAATTGTTATTCCTCACGGGTGGGTGTAATCATTTTACAAATCAAAAAATTGAGCTTTAAAAATTTGTTGGTTTTGACATAATATTATTTATCCAAGGTCATGATGAAGATACAAAATAATTGAGAAGAAAAAATTTCTTTTAACATCCCAAAATGTTTGGACAGGATGTGAAAATTGGTATGTGAGTAACCATGAATCTTTGAATTTTTTTACATTTTTTATGATTTTTTCAGATTTTTAGGTTTTTTTACTTTTTTATAAAGACAGACCCACACAAATGGGAAAATTAAAGATAAAAGGGTTTGAAAAATAAAGTGTTAAAGAAATGAAAGAGAGGGGAATAAGAAGAAAGAGAGTGATAGAGAGAGTGAGAGGTGGAGTTAAAGGGATAGAGGAGCCCCTGGTTTGGATTTGGTGTGTTTTCATCTCCATCTAGTGGTGGTTCAACTATAGATGATTGGGATTTGATGGAAGTTTATGTGGTTTTAGGATTTTTGGATGTTACATTAAAAAGAAAAATTATTATTCATATAATTAAAAACTAAAAAGAAATTAAATTTTCATAAAAGTATAAGAAAACATGGGTTGCCTCCCAAGAAGTTCTGCATTTATTTTTTTATAGTTGGACAGTTTCAGTGGACTACCCATGGTCTGACGGTGGCCAATGTATTTTTTCAACTCATGTGTGTTTCCAGAAAGACTTTTCCTTTGGGAAGCTCAATGATTCATTGGATAATTTCATCCCTTCCTTGTTGTTTCGCTGGAAATTCAATGGGGTTGGAATGAGAATATGACTATCCTCCATTTGGTCTTCAACATGATGAATGATTTAATCCACAAAGTGATGGTTTTCTATGCATGGTAATTATGGAATATGTCTCAATTCTGATGGTTCATTTATGTATGGTTCAGATAACATGGAACCATAGTATGAGGTCCCAATTGTTTTCGACTTATTTATTTCATCACTTATCGATGTTTAGTAATGAGGATCAGTAAAGTCATAAGACTGAATAAATTTTTCAATGTCTTTTATATCAATGTTTTTTACTAAATATTGGTCAATTTCAACCTCACCAGTGATCACTTTATTAATTATGGGACAAATCTCACAAAATTCACTCCTATTAGGACAAGATAAACACATTGGTTCAAGGTTCACCTCACATATAACTGAATTTTCAGAATCATAGATATGAAATAATGAATTTTGGATAATTTGATCTGAATCAAAAAATGAGCATTCATGTTGATTTTCATTATTACTATTCATGTTGGAGAATTGAAGGTCAGAAGTGAGATGGGATTCCAAACAGTTTTCAAGATCCTTTAGATCAATGGAATCAGCATTTGTAATGTCAAAGTCAACATCACTTTTTATGACTTGGATAATGAGGATAGAATATTAACAAAATCCTATATTAGTAGAACAAGAAGGACATGATGTGTTGGGATTTAACACACTCTTAGAGAGAGTTTCAAAAGAATGGATAGAGAATTCATATTCATTCTCTGATGGGTATCACATGGATTGAAAATTAATAAACTTGACTAGTTGGTCACAAAATTCCATGGATAAGATTCTAGCATGGACATCAATTTCAGATTTATATGTCACAAGGAAAGGTCTTTTTAAAATCAGAGGAGATTGGAAAGATGTTGTCTCGCCTTCCATTTCAAGGACATAGAAGTCCACTGGGAAGATAAGATCATTCACACCAATAAGGACATCCTCGATTATACCCTCCGGACTAGCAGTGCTTCAATTGTCTAAATAAATGACAACACCTGTTGGATGTAAGGGACCTATACCAATGTTGTAGAAGATAGATTTGGGCCTGACATTAATTGAGGATCCAAGGTCTATGAGTGCATCATCAAAGTTTGATCTTCCAATTTGTTAAGGAAACGTAAAGGTCCATGGATCTTTCCTCTTTATGGGAATTGACTGCTAGGTGGAAACATTTTTGAAGGTCTTAAGTTTCCTCTTATGGGTGAAAAATTCCTTAAACAACATTGTATACAAAGGAATTTGTTTTATGTCATCTTATAGCTGAATGTTTAATTCAACGTGTCTAAACAAGTCGAGCATATTAGGATCAGGTTCAAATGACTTCTTTGGCTTAGAAATGTCTTTAGAAAAAGGAATTGAGTTCTTAAGTTGAATGGAAGGAGGTGATGGAATGGATTCACGATCCTTTTCCTATTTATTTTTGTTTTTATTTTCTAGGTCAACATTCAAAGGCAGTTTGGAGGACTGAACATGATGCATAGAAATTTTCTTCCCTGATCTCAGTGCAATTTCACTTACATTACACTTGGGGTTGGGTAATGGTTGAACTAGAAGTTTGGAAGAATTGGATGGTTGCTGCTGACATAGGTGATATGCAAGTTGATTAATTTGGGTTTCAATGTTTTTGAGGCATGAATGGGTGAAGGAGGAAAGATCTTCCACTACAATTTCCCATGGATTCTTGTAAGAAGAAGTTTTTCTCGAATTGGGATTACCTAGATTTTGGTTCTTTGGAAAGTGATTGTGCTGGTTTTGGAATTGGGAAGGCTCACTAGGATATTGGAATCCAGGAAGAGGATTGATCCATTGAGGTTGAGGAACAAAAGGGTAAGGTTGTCGGAAGTTACCAACACCTTGACCATATTGAAATTGGTTTGGTTTTTGAGAAGAGAATTGAGGGGGATGAGAGATGGGATTACCATATATCATGCCTTGGTTATAGAAAGAAGAGAAGGGCTCAGAGTGGGGATTGTTGATGTTTCTAATGAACTGACCTAATTTTTGAGTGTTGGTGTTCCTCTGAGCATATACTGCATTGAGCTCTATTTGTCCAGATGAATCAGATTAATCCCATTGATGTTTTAGACATGTGTCAGTTGAATGAGATGGAGTGTTGCAGATTACATAGTTATTGATTGGTCCTAGAAACATTGATTGTTGAAAAAATGATGTTGGGGCTTTGGTAGCCACAACTAGTTGATGCACAAGACCTATAAGTTCCCCCATCCACTCTGTCATCTTATTCGGCTCTATCGACTAAAAATATTGGGCTTGTTTGAATTGAGCATGTGGTCATGTATTGAATTGTTGTGCTTTTTTTCATGTTGTTTGTAAGATCTCTTGCAGCTGTAGTGGTTTTATCAATAAGAGCACCACCACATGTGGCATCAATGAGAGTTCTACACAAAGCCAATAAATCCTCATAGAAGTGTTGGATCAAGAGTTGGTCTATGATTTGGTGGTGTGGGCAGGTTGCAACAAGATTTTTGAACATATCCCAGTACTCATGGACTAATTCAGTTGGGAATTGATGAATACCACTTATTTCCTTTCGGATAGAAGCAGTGCGAGAAGCAGGAAATAATTTCTCTATGAAGAGTCACTTCATGTCATTCCTTGTGGATATAGAACCAGGAGGAAGGTAGTAGTGCCAAGACATAGCAGTTTTAGCTAGGGAGAAATGGAATGCTCTATGTTTTATTTGTTCATCTGAAACCCCTTGAGGCTTCATGGTAGAGCACACCAATTGGATCTCTTTAATTTGGAGATGTGGATCCTCACCGGCTAGCCCGTGGAAATGAGGAAGAAGATGAATCAATCTAGATTTGAGATTGAAATCAGCCTCTATGTTTACATATTGAATACCATGAAGTTGGTAATTTATATCAAGGGAAGAAAGTTCTTTGAGTGTTTTTTCCCTATTATTAGACATATCTTATTCAACTGGTTGGAAGAGGATTGGTTCTTGAATGAGTTGATTATCTCTCAAATTCCTCCTATTTTGGTGATGATTTTGCTCAATATCTGGGTCAAAATAATAGGAGGTATTGTTTGGGAGGCTACAGTGCATCTAGAGATATATTTGAATAAATGGGAAGATGAGTTTTTCTTTGTGTGTTTTTTCTGTTTATGATTTTTTTGAGGAAGGTGGGTTTTTCTTTGTGTTATTTTTTCAATTTTTTTAATTTTTTTTACAATAACCAGAAACTAATTACTATTTAAAGCATCATCCCTGGAAATAACACCATTTGAAAAGTGTGTCCTATTTTCTCCTATCGACCGGTCAATGTTCTGATGCTCGGAAAATGTGTATAGAAGGCCTCGGGTCAAATCCTCAACGATGATACTTTTTAATAGTAGTTTGATTTTAGTTGTTTGTATTCTGATTGGGGGATTTGTTTACAAATAATATGAAATAATTTATGTATTATGTTTGATTTAACAAATTGATAATGATTGGGGTGAGTTCATCATTGGGTCATTAAGCTTGTGATATCCTTGATCCTTGCTTTATATTGCATTAAATTAACACCCATGTCACAAGTTGACGTTGATTGGAATTCCTAATTTTTTAAGATTTAATCCAAGTCTTAATATATCTAGGATTATAATATCAATCAGTACTTGATTATGGTAGTGTATATAAGGTTCCAATAATTCATGGAATCCATATGTTAAACAAAATAAGTCATTAATCCATGACATGCTAAGTTTATAATACACAATGTTAATTTGATGAATATTCATCGAGAAAAAGCTCTCAATCACTAAACATACCTAAATTATAACTCACCCTAATAAGAAATTTACTCAGACATTGAAATGATTAGTAATCTGGTTATAATTATTAGGGTGATAAATTAATAAGATAAGAAAAATAAAGGGATAAGAAAAGACATTTATATCGAACGAACACACACAAAAGATAATGAGAATTAAAAATAGAATTTTGATTGAATGGGGAATAAAAGGATGGGAAGGGGTTTCAACTGTATATAAACTATATTAATAAAATTAATATGAAACTCCATAATGGGATGAGAATAAGAGATATTGAAGAAGAAACATTCATTTAAAAATAATTAAAAAACACAAACACTTACAAGATTACAAACAAAAAACAACACAAAAATAAATGAAAGGAAGAAAAAAAGGAATGTTTTATAAATTACAAAAATGAGTATGTATGATCCTCTCAAGCTTTGGAAGATCCTTGTTCATTCCCACCTATCCTTTTTTTCTCTAAAATGCCATCTCTTTTGAGGGGGATGAGGAAAATGTATTTATAGCCCAAGTAAGTGGACTGTTTGCATTCCCAATCTGTCCCTCCACATGGATCGACGATTTGGACATCCAGACAGTATATTATTGAGATATATCCTTCTTAAAAGTAGTAGAAAATAATGTTGGAAGACTACTCTCAACATTCTGAGGAATTTGGACCTATGGATCCAATGTTATGGTGGTTTGATTGAACAAAGTAAAACTATCCATTTCATTTTATTCTTTTTAGATGGCCAAAATGTGAATGGATTTTGGAATACGATGATGCCTTAAAATCTGAATAATTATTCCAAAAATTTGGCTGACTATATCTCCTATTTCACGCTAGAAAATATTATATTGATTTGATGAAAAGATCATGAGACATGTAATGAATATTGTACTGATTTTAATTCCCAGCCAGAATTATGGGTTGAGTTTAAATGAATAATTTGGGCCCCTTGAATTTGGATTTGGTCCTTGAAATGTTTATCCATGATTACTTTGCATAATCGCGAGCATATGGTGGAGTTTCATAAAATTTGGGCTTTTTGATTTAGATCGGTAAATCAATCATCACGGATGGTCCAGTTTCATCGCCAATTATTAGGTTCTTCTTGTGTGGTCCATATGATCCTTAAAATGGAAGAATTGGACAATTATTCCTTCTAATGATATGTGATAAATTGAATAAAGAATTCTAAAAAACAATAACCACACAATTTTAATCTATAGGAAATGATTTTTAAATAAAATAGTAAACTAAATCAATTAGACTACTTCAAAATATGCTCAAAAATTATAGTTAGTATTAAAACAATAATATTTCACACAAATTATGCACATTTTATATAAAATTAGTAGATGGTGTATATAATAATTCATGAAAATATTAATAAAATCAAAATTTATGTGTTAAACACTACCCTATTTCACTTTGTCTTCTTCTCCAAAAACATTCTAAATAATTAGGGCATAATTGACTAACATAGAAATTGTGTTCAATTAGAAGACATTAACAGATGATAGGATGAAGTATACAATCTCATCTTTAAAATACCACACATTCATTAGCTTTTAACCTTCAAAAGTTTATATGAATCACTAAAAATCAATTAAGAATGAAAAATATTCCATAATATACATGGATCACATCTCTATATTCATTAACTCTATATATGTGTCATCTTTCATGTTCTGTGGAATGAAGTTATAGTATGAGATCTTTTATAAATCCACCTAGATCATATCTCGATGTCAATATTCCCATAAATGAAATCCCTCCATCTCATGGTATAACCACATAGCATAAAATCAGTGAACTCTACCCTTTTCTCTAGTGGCATCTCATGATTCTCAAATATATAAAGCTTAGCCTCAAGCCATGACTCAACAACATGTGGATACCATCACCAAAAAGGTTGGAGGATGCAGTAGATGGAACTATTGAGTCATGTATTCAATATAAAATGAAATTCAATAAAATATTCAATATATAGTATCATACAAATTAAAGCCTCTAGAAACTAGGTGTTTTCACCTAACTCATTAATAGTATGTGGTTTCAAATGTGGCACTATATGAGGTATCACTAGAGGCGTAGGATAGAAAACATTGAGACTATATCCCATAAAAACCTAGGTATTGATTGAATAATTCATTTTACTATAGATTAATATTTATGAATTATATATAAATTTTATATTAAAATGTATTCTTTATTCATTAGCATGTATGGCACACAATAATGAGTATCTGCTAATTCTTAAATTGCATGTAATACTGAGTTATACATATAAACAATATACTATTAATATTATTATCTAATATGGTAATTATAACCTATTTGTTATATCAAATGTTATGAATAAAATAAATATAAAATATAAATATATATTTTACTCACATAAATTATTTATCAGTTGTTCAAAAATTAAATAAAGACTATTTAAGAGAAAACGAAACGGTTTTTCAAAAACAAATTTTGTCCCCTAAAAACTGGATTCATCGTGATTTGGTTAAGCTTAATTAAAATTTTTTATTTTCAATTTTAAAAAATTTATATTAAAAATGAGTAATGTTTTTTATATAGGAATATAAAATATTTATATTTGTGTAATTTTTGGTATTTTTCTAAGAAGATTTATTTTATGATTAATAGTGAAAAATACAAAATTTTAATTGAAAAGTGAATTTTAATTTAAATAATTTATAATATAAAATATATTTTTAATTTTTTTAATTGTTAAATTCAGTCAATTATAAATCAATTAATTAACTTTATGTTATTTTAATCATTTTTATGTTTAATTTTTATATGAATGCATAGTAAATGTTTGACCATGATGATTTTAAATACTTCACTTTTCATTCTATCTAGCGGATTAATTTTTAATTAAATTATAAACATATTAGGAGAAAATTTGGAAAAATTGATTCCATATATAGATTCATACTAATATTTAATTTATATAATGTTAAAATAAGTTTTTTAATAAAATATTTGTGAATGAATTTAAAATAAATTACAATGAATAAAGTGAAAATGAGTTCACTTATTTGTTTAACATTAATATTAAACGGTAAATAATGTATAAACTTGTTTAAAACCCATATTATGGATATATTTTGAAAGTATCCCCTCATATATAGAACGTTGTTCGTAATTTCTGGCATATTATGTAAGAGAGACCTCCCAGTAGTGGTAAATTTTTGTTTTTGACAAGAATGTCACTCCTCCTCCATTATAAAATAGAATTCAATAACCCACGTTATAAGAAAATGTAAACAATTTTCTCCCATAAAAACCCTACACAAATAAAATACCAAAGACCTCCACTCATCCTATAGTATTTTTTTATAGAAATAATTCCAATCTTGGCTTGTAGTAAAAACCAGAATGAGTTACTCGAAGAGGAGGTAACCTTTATCATCAAGAACTTTTTTAAATTTCATTACCCACTTGTTAAATTATTATTATACCTTTATTATATGAAAAAATACATGTACTAAATATACTGAGATGTTTTTATGTTAATTATATGATCTATTCCAACACACACATTAATCAAATGGGTTATAAAATCATCATTCACGTGTAAGGAAGACTACAATCTCACAAAATAATGTCATGCATTTTTTCGTTTACCACATATCATGATTAGTAATTATAGTGAAAATAATGTTTATATATTTTATTTATAATATTTATATCATGATCAAACTATTGTTTTCATTATATAATAAACACCCTTCTATATGTCTTACCGTATGGTATAATATAATGTCGCCTGTCTGTACGGAGGACTACCGCCTCATGGAACGATGTAAAGTGTATTTCACTAATGTGTTACATGGAAGTTAATAAGTTTAAATATAATAAATATATATGTTATACATGAAATAAATATGATATTCATTATATAATTATATTTATTCGAATATAAATTTTCATTTTCTTCTTACCTTTTCACACACTGAAAAAATTATAATGTCACTCATGGACATGAGTACTACCACCTCCTTGAAGTGATGTGATTCATCTTGTTTTATCACCAAATATCATTAATGATATATATAATTATATATAATTATATAAAATGTATTTTAGTATATTATTACCATTATATGACAATAAATGTAATTTATGACCTTTCATCTCTTTGATTGTAACATTAGTTCATTTCATAAACTTATTCTATGATTGGTTTTACAAGAATAATTTATAAATAAATGTTATTATTATTTCATTATTATTATTTTGTATATGTTTAAATAATGACCCATTCAACCATTGTTATTCTACCAAATTTATTTTTTTCCAAACAATAAAATATGGTCAAAACAACCAACGTAAACAGAATTGATTATGTAATAGTAAAAAAAATTCTAATAAGTGATATAAAAGTAATAATAACCTTTAAAAGGGTTCTTAATAATGTGAATAATTAACAAAATTTTATTATTATGGATGATAACGGCACATGTGACAAGTTGGAATGAAAGTAAGGTTCTTCGTCTCAATTTCATCACATTGAGTCATTTTCTTTTCTATACACTCAAAATCGTTAAGGAGGTGTATATACAGACTCTTTGGCATATTATACCATGAATTTATTTATTATCTTGTTATTTAATATTTTTCTTATTTTTATTCTCAATTGGGCTTATGATTTTAATTTTTTAGAGTGGTATGGGACACTTGTAATTGAAAATATATTTCTAAAAGTTTAAATTATTATATTCAAAAACTTTTATTCCCTGTCAATAATCTTGGTTTTTTTATTTTTACTGAAATTAAAAAGTTTTTTAAATGATATTTTATTTATATTTTTAATTTTATTCATCTTTTTAAAAAATATTCTTTTTATGTTTTTTGTACATTCATTCTTTTCAAATGAAAAAATGGAATGTTATTTTAAATTTATATTGTGACAACATATTCCCCTCCACCATGAACAATATTTTATATTTATATTCCTCTATAAAAATTATTGTTTTGAAAAAAAAATCCATTTTCTCTGTTCTGGGTATTTTATTATTGAAATATTTTTTTGAAAGAGGATTGATTATTTCAATAACATGGAATATTTTCTTACAATTTAAAAATAAACCTTTATTAGGGTCCTATTGAAATTTGATTGTATTTTTGTAATTATTATTTTATGGTTCTAAAAAATTGGGATGGGTGGTTATGTTATAAACCAATTGTGGGTGGTTTCAAAAAATTCCAATGATGCATGGTCCGTGATAGAATTCCAATTCATTGGGTATGAATATTGTCTATATTGTTATTCTATTTTATGTGGGCATGTATGAAACTCAACTTCATGGTTTTCCCCTTTATTATAATTACATGCGTAATGATGTGATAATATAAGTTTATGTGTTCTTGATTCTTTCTATGGTTTTTATGCAAAACATGTGATGACTAAAAGGGTAAGAAATTAGATTATTTTCAAATGAAGGTATTTAAAACATCTTAAGGGTTAAATGTATTGAATTATGTTAATTTTTTTTGTTTATCATGTTTTCTAATAAACCATTATTTTTTCATTTTTCTTTAATTTGCTAATGAATTTTTGTTCGAAAATATTTAGGTAGCTACGGTATTTTTAATATATAATAAAAAATCAATTTTGATCCATAATGTTATTTTTTATTAAAAGTAATATTTTCTTGAACTAATGAGTTTATTTATTTTCATTCATGTCCCTTAATAATATTTCTTTCTATTCCCATGTTTGGTGATGTTTTTCATAGGATTTTAATAATTTATTGGGAGAGGTGAAAAATGTATAGATCAAAATTGTGGATATGTGTATTAAATAAAAACAAGCATCTTTTTAAAGGGTTTTTATTATGGAAAAAATAGATAAAAATTGAAAGTATACACATTATAATATATGGTTTTATTATATATGGGTTATGACATAATTCTCTAAAACTATAAACTTGAATAGATCCTTAAGAATATATGAATGACAATCCTTTCTAAACACACAAGAATTTGTTATGTTCAAGGAAAGGTCCTTATATTTTGAATCAATTGAAATTTTTATATAACATTTGAGTTTTTTGTTAATATTTTTAGTATAACAATGAAATATTTCACTATATGGATAATTTTAATATATATATATATATATAATTTGAATATTAACTTGTTTCTTTATATAATGAAAGATTATTCAAAATGGTTTTCCATAGAGGGTACAAAGGAGATTTAGTGGGAATACATTTAGAGGAAAATATCACTTTGAATAAATACCCTGAAATGGTGGGAATTAGAAGTGAGCTATTTTTTGAAGTGATAGATCAATTGAAACTAGCTAAAATGGTAGTGGTGTCTATGAAAAGAGAATGTTGATCTATTATAGTGAAACATTAGGATAACGAATAATTTTATCAGACAACATCCCACATAATTCATAGGATTATCTTACCCTATATTAGTATACGAAAAGATTAAATACCTAGAAAAGACATTCTATATGATGGGTTGTTTATATCACCAAAAGTAAAATCATACAATTTATCATTTTGTATGTGAATCCGACCAGTGATTGTTAATGTTTAAGAATATTATTTATAGTGAATAGATTTATTCCTCAGAATTGGATTAGTTTAAGAATATGTTCTTTCATAAAATTATTCTTATGGTAGTTCTATATAGGATTGAAAAAAATCATGGAATTGGGATAAAAGGAGGATGATTTGAAGGCTTCTTATGAAGAAAACATCACTCGATTGGCATAGTACATCCCAAAATTTATCAGGGATCTAGATAGTATGATTAAATTGTTTTACTATGGTTTCAATCCATGATATGTATTATCATTAGGTTCATGTGAGTTCAAAAGCTATAAGAAGAATTATTAATGTTCATATAGTGTATGCATAGTTTTTTGTCATCATATATCCCTTTACAATTGAAAAAAGATGTGTTTTAGTTAAAAGGAAAGAGGAAATCATTATTCAATGATATTTGGAGATAAGAAAACCAAATTTCCATTTTTTGTGATGTATGGTAAAAAACAAATCCAAGAGAGTGTGTTTAAATGTCGTATTAGTTATTCTGATTTGAAAATAATAGTCATTTAGAGTATAATTTTAAGCAATATAATTATGAAAAAAATTAAAAAATAAATGTGATTTTTTAGTATAAATGTGTTAGGGAATTATGCCAATGTGTGTCTAAAAGTGATTAACCAGGGAAGAAACTATCCTGATCCCAGGAAAAATGGTGTGGAAATTTGTTTTGCAACTTCTGTGATAGATAGTTTAAAACCAAGTTAATTAGTGGCACATATTTTACTGGTTTATTCATATTATTTTAATACTCTATTTGAATTTGTATCTTTGCATTAATTAATTTATAATAAATTTTCATGTAAATTATGAATATCACCTCATGAATGTGATATATAAATTTTATAAAAACATTACGTGGGTGTACTAAAGAAAACATTAATTGTAAGAATCTTCTTGTTTTCATTAGTGGGATGGATTTTTTGGAAAATCATATTGAACTGACCATATTGGAGTTTCATATCATCTTGGGTATGGATGGGATTTTATATTATTTTAAAACAATTAATTAAAAATCTATAAATGTTTTATTCAATGATTTTGTACCATTGATAACATACCAAGAGGGTCAAAATTTGATTAAAAAATATAGTGAAATTTATCATCATCATTTTTTTGAGAAGAAAGAAACATTTTTGATTAGTCATTTCCCAGTAGTGAATAAATTTATGGATTCTTATCTAGAAGAATTGCATTTTTTATTCCTTATAGAGATATTGAATTTACTAATTATTTAGTTTCCGATAATAAACACACATTTAGACCCCTTATCAAATGGATCATGTAGATTATTTTAAATTGAAATATCTATTACAAGGATTGCTTAATAAATGTTTCATTAAACAAAATATTTCACTATGTAGTTCTCTAGTATTATTTCTCAAAAATAAAGATGGTTTAATGAGACTTTTCATCTATTATATATCCTTGAATAACATTAATGTTAATAATAAGTTTCATTTTCCTCGTATCAATTATGTTTTTTCTAATCTCCATGGACATGAGTGTTTTTCTAAGATTTAACTGAGGTGTTTGTACCATCATCTGAATGTGTAGAACGATTCCATTTTGAAAATAGTGTTTTGGAAGAGATATGGGTATTAAGAGTTTTTATTTATTACTTTTTGGTTATCTAATGAACCTCTTATATATATGAATTTTATCAATAGTTTCCTCCATAAATATTTTTATTAGTTTACTGTTGTATTTATTGATGTTATTTTTGTATATTCTTAAAGAAAATATGCACTTAAATGAAACATAAGGATTGTTTTCAAAAAATTGATAAAAAAAACTATATAATTTATTTAGTAAGAGTTATTTTTGGTTGCAGGAAATTTCATACCATGGATATATTGTTTCCAAAAATCAAATAACTATTGAATCTGGTAAAAAAATGTAATTTAAGTGTTTCCATGACATAAAAACGACACAAAGATTCATAGTTTTCTTAGATTAATTTTTCATGACCAAAAATTAGTTGAAAACTTTTTTGATTATAAGTCCCACTATCTTTGTGGACATAAAATTATGTTGGGTTCATCTAGAAAAAATAATTTGAGGTTTTTTTAGTAACTAGAAATGTAATTTTTCAATGCTCTATTTTTCTAACTTCCTTCCATAATTGGTGGTTTTTTATCTATAGTAATTTATCATTAAAATTACTTGTTTGTTTCCAAAATCATACTGAAAATAAAATCACTTATGATTTATGTAAGTTGAAAATTCATGAGTTAAATTATCTCACACATTATCTAGAATTAGCAGTTGACTTTTTTACATGAAAATTTGGAGGCATAATTAGTATGAAGTGATGTGTTAAATATATATTGATCTTAAATGGTTGAGAATATATTCACTCAGGATGACTTGAACATGAGATAGAGGAGATACCTCGAACAGATAACAGATTACGATTGCATGATTTATTACCATCTTATCATATCAAACATAGTTGTTTATGATTTGAATTGAATAATTAATGCTATATTAACCACGTAATCTTTGGATGGTGACCCTTTGTATAATGATCTGATGAATTTTGTCCCTTAAGTTGTGGATGTAGGGACATCCTTTTTTATTTAATTATTTAGTGTAAACGACAATTTAATAAATAATTATGAGATATTTGAAACAAGATCAATCATTGCAAGATAAGGTATAATATTTTAAAAATGATAAGTTTCCTAAGAAAAATAGTGGTGAATAAGGTGATTTATAATTTGGAAAAATTATATTTGTGCCTTGTGATTCCCAGTTGAGGAAAGAGTTTTTGATTGAATCTCATAGATCTCTATTTTCTATTCATTCGGGCAGCACTAAGATGTACAGAGACTATCTGGAGTAATACTTTTGGGATTGAATGAAAACAGATATTGTTGAGTTTATAGTCAAGTTCTTGACTTATCAGCAGGATAAAGTAGAAAAATTGTTACTGTAGGTGATTCATCAGCATTTTCCACTGCAATAGTTGAAATTATAGAATTTATAAATGAATTTTATTGTAGGATTACAAAAAACATCTCAACATAATAATGAGATTTAGGTTATTGTTGATCTATTAATTCAATTATCATGTTTCCTTCACATTTTATATATGATAAAATTTGATCAAGTTCTTGGAATATATCTAAAAGATATTGTCAGGTTATATGGTTAAAAACCCTATAACACGTTGAGATCAGAGGGATGAATCCGGGTATCAACTCTTTATTCTAAAGTGACATATCTCTCTCCTAAGATGGTAGAAACCTATTAATCCTTTCTGATAGAAATTTTTATAAATTTATTCAATCAAATCCATTGATACAACACAATAGTTTTACTTGGTTCACCACTAAGTGAAAGTGAAATATGTATTCACTGACAGTGTGTAAGTCATAACTAAATTCACTAAATATTACTAGTTGTGGAATATAAGAGTTCATACATAGTAACTCCATTCAAACAACAATACCTTTATAATATTTTAGGAAGATTAAACCACCTTAATCAAAACACATCTAATGACTCCCCCTATCTCAATGCTCTTGGAGAATCCTTAATCGATTTATCAAAATGGAGGTCGCTTAAGTGGATTTTAATTAATGACTTTTTTCATTTATATCAAGGAATATACTTGAAGAGTAGTCCTTATTTGAGCCACATAAAAAGAACTATTTATATAAAACATATCATAAAAAATTCATTCGTTAAGCTCCTTTATGAAGAACACTTCCTTCATGAAAAACATTTCCTTCGCCGAATCAACTTCCTTCATGAAGCTCACTGAGAAATCATAAAATAACACATGATCATGAATGTCCTTTTTCTAATATGCCTAAGAAATATTGAAGACTATAAATGATCTTTTTTCTCAATATCACTCTGAATACATGGTTTGTGAAGAACTTTCACCATTTTTTAATTATATTGATTCACCTTTCTCAAAATTTTCCCCATGTCAAATGAATTGTGGGTAGCCTCATATTTATGGGCTCATCCATTCAAAATAATCCCACCCCTATAGTAGGTTTATAATGAAATTACAAAACCCTTATCGTGAAGATCCTTCACTTGTGAAGATATAGTGATATTTTTCATTGTCACGAATATTATCATCATCTCATCCTGCATTCACGATGGTCCACTTCTCATTGTCATGGAGAACACCATCAACTTATCTCACACTCATGAAGCTCCATGACTTGGTGAAACTAAACCTTTTTGAATCCTATTCTTCACTAAACACATTTATTTACCATACAAATAATGATTTTATTCCATGAAATATCCTTTCAAAATTCTAGTCTCTTCCCCTGGTTTTTTGTGCCCAAAAATTTGGTAAAGACTGTGAAACGATGTCACCTTTAATACTGTAGTCATCTTGAACTATACGATCAGATACCCTTAAAACTCCTTGATCAACCTAATTTGGATTTCCAAAAATTACAATATTCACATCATTTAATCATATGAAAATAGATGGTTCAAAAATTATCATCTTTTGGGTTTGTAGGAAATCATAGCTAACATCAATAAAGAACCGGAAACAATAAAAACTTGATACTTGATAAAAAAAATATTCCCAAACTATATGTCTATGTAAGAAAATTTCAGTCTATAAAATAAGAGGAGAAGAAATAATTTGGATATCATGTTTTGAATTGATAATATATGTACAAGATAAGCATTGATCATGTCGAAGAAGCATTGCATGCCCTGATTTGTTTCCTCATAGAACCTTATTCTCATTGTGTCACAAAATCATTTCATTGTTTGTCAATGTCTGGAAACCACTACAGTTTTATACCAACAACACATTGATGACATTTTAATTTATCACTAGATTTTTCATTCACCCACTTTGCGAATATACCCAAAGGTCCTATATCTATACTTATAGATCTCAAAACAAACTTACCCTAGATAGTATCTATCTCATAAACCTACATCACATCCATAAAAACATTAAAAAATTTAACACAACTGGGTATAGGTGAATAATTATAATCTCCACCTTCACAAGGAGGTGATTTAATACTAAATTTCAACTAACATTTCTTGAACACAGGTGATGCTAATGGCTTCACTTGGTCATCAGTACCAACATGATCCATTTTAATCAATCATTGTTCAAATTTTTTCTTGAGGAAGTGATAACTGATTAAAATATGTTTCATATGAGAATTAAGAATAGGGTTATTCATAAGACTGATCGTGATATTTTTATCACAAAGAATCTACATCAATTATTTCCCCTCATTAGAAATACCAGTCAGTTTTCACTTCATCCACAATAGTTGAGAGCATGTCATTATAGGAATAATATAATCTGATTCAGTAGTACCATAACAAGTTCTTTCATGTTTCTAACTCAAACATTAAACACATTTATTTCCAATAAATAATCTTCCACCCCTTGTGGTCTTTTTATCTCCCATATCTCAGTCCCAGTTAGTATCTAAAAATATTGATAGTTCATTATCTCTTCTTACATCAATGTATACACCATAATTGTGAGTACCTTGAATATACCGCTTGATTCTTTTAACTAGTTCATAATATTCATCCTTCGGATAAATTTGAATGTGAGCCACTATGAATAATGAAGATTTGATATATGGTCATTTTTTAGTCATGTAAAATATGCATCTAATGATTAAACTATATATGGTGGGATCTACATAAGTCACATCCTCACACTTTTAATGATTTTACCCAACCATAATGAGAGTTAACTTTTGTTTTGAGTCATGCATTTTAAATTTATTTACTAACTGTTTTGAATAATTTTCTTAAGATATGAAATTTTATTCCCTCTTCTGAATTAGCAACATCCCTACAAAGTATGTGAGTTTACCAATATTAGGCATTTAAAATATTCATTTTATGTGATTGGAAATTTCTTTCACTGATCACAGCCTATTTACACAATATATAATGGCATGCATGTACACTAACACCCTAAATTAATCTTCCTTTTAATTATTCAGATTGATATTATTGTATAAATTACCACTTTTAAATTCAATTTTCTTCATATAAGTCTCCAAATGTGAATACCATGCTCATGGTGCTTCCATAAGTTTATAGAGTTCCTTTTTTAATCTATAAACCATCATTTTGATTATTAAAAATTATAAAACCCACTTGTTGATTAATTTACACATCTTCTTGAGGAAAAATATTTAATAATTTTGTTATTACATGTATCTAATAAACATTATATCCTATTTCAGTTTTAGTAAAAAGGAAAATCTTGATCGAATCTCGTCTCTTCACTGTAAAAAACATTTCTTTGAAAATAATTCCATCAATATGTGTATATCTTTTACACACTATGCATTCCTGGTTTTGGATCACAATTCAGTTATCAAGAATATTTTTAAAGATTCATTTTTTTCAATCACATATTGATTTTTTTTCTATTAACATGATCTCATGTCTGGTTTTGTCAATCTTATCTTTTTCCTCATTCATGGATTTAACTCAGGTTTCATTCTTCACAACGTCTTCAAAGGATGTTGGTCCCATAATTACTAGCAATGTATACTATGTAGCAGTCATCATTCTCCTTTTCTAGGAGGGATATTTCCAATTTCCAATGATGTTATATTGATCATTTTATGAAATTATTTTTCTCATGTGAGGTACGTATAATGGTTCTACAGTTACAGTTTCATCTTCTGAAAGTTATTCTAAATCATCATATTTTTGTGCCCCTATAATGTTT
Organism: Viscum album; assembly: GCA_963277665.1. Classification (NCBI taxonomy): domain Eukaryota; kingdom Viridiplantae; phylum Streptophyta; class Magnoliopsida; order Santalales; family Viscaceae; genus Viscum; species Viscum album. Next base: position 139,246,396 of record OY728139.1, read on the forward strand.
TTTACTATTTCCTCCAACCAAAATTAACAATTTTTTTTTGAATGAGGACTTGAGAATCTAGAATAAATTCCTAGGTACTAAAATAATGTAGTTTAAGAGAAATATCTCTCACAATATTATAATGATCTAGGGGGGAGGGCGGCTATGGTATTAAATATAGTACAAAAGTTATCATGGGTGTATTGGGAGGCCAATAATTCTATAACCATATTCCACTTCCACCATGTGTTAGTAATAATAATGCTATTGGAGATAAAACTCATGTATCTACAATCCAAATAATGATAGCCCATAGAATTCAGATAGACTCTATATTGTCTCTATGATAAATAAATAAATAATTTTCCATCCCCTCCATCAAGATAACATGGGAGAGGAATAATTATAGCCCCTTGAACATGGATGAAGCTTCTTCTATGAGATAACCCCTATATCTGAAAGAATCACTAAATGAAAAAAGGACATAGTCATCTGGGTTATGAATAACTCCTCCCCCTCTCATGTGACCGTTGACGCATTACCTCTCAATAATATACTTGAGACCACCAATGATAGGAATCCATAAGACCTAGTTTCCTTGAGGGGGATACTTTTGAAACACATTTTTAGATACCATTACCACCATGAGTCAATAGACATAAGGTTAGGACTCTTGATGTTTATGAATCTGGGTTGGATCGACGGCCAGGGAGAAAGCTCTGGTGAAAACCAACAACCCTAAACACCAAATACCTCAATGAAAAACCCTATTTTTTTCTCCCAGATGCTCTAGCATCTATAATCTATGAATTGTTACTACACTTTTCAATAATGGATGTTATCACGCAAATTTTGAAACCATGAATTAAGAAAATTATTACTGAGAAACTCATGCTCTAAATGTCTACTATAATCAATCAGGTCGAGCCATGAAGAGGACTCACATTACCCTTTGTAGAATATGTGGTAAATGGAATATTCTCTAGGAAGATAAAAATAATCTCATAATTATTCAATGGAAACACCCCTCTGACATGCTCTACCATTAGTAGGATGAAAATTATTTTGTATCCACCATAACAATAATTTTATTTTAGAAACTAATTAATTTCAACAGAGATCTTACCCCCAGGTATCATGCTCGTGATCCACATTTGAAACCCAATGATTGCCTTTCATTGAGATGATCCAAGATGGATAGATAGTAAGAGAATGTAGTTCAATATTCAAATTCAGTGTAATGGTGTTGAAAAAATCCTGGTGTTGTTGGTTTAGGGTGGCATTAATAAAATAAGGGTTCTTTCAATCCTATGAGAAGGAAATATTCGGCCCCAAACATCCCAAAAAATATATAATAGTTCCATTATAGTTGGTATCTCAGTAATTTATTTTCCCACAGCCAATGATCCCTCTATAATGGTAATAGAGGATATTTATGTGCCTCATAATTGATCCCCATAGATTGGAGCTCCTACTCCCCAGTCCCCCAAAATCAGTCCAAACATATTGGAATTGATCTTATCCCATAATGAATATACCTACATGAAGTCCCTTGCAAGCATCACATGATGACAATTCATAGAATCCATGAAAATATTAATGACAATTCCTCCCCTCCCCATGTCCTGAGTTATATTATTCCATGATTCCCAATGATGAATAACTTTCATGTGTGCATACCAGATGAGAACAGTATGAATATATTCAATACTATAGATAACCACTTTAGGGGCAGTTAGAGATGAAAATAAATGAATCGGAATTAAGGAAATCATGCTTTTAAATAAGGGTATTCTTCACTTGAATTATAGGAAGTGTTTTTTTCAAATTGTATATACAGTTAGAATGTTTTTCAATAAGACCTTAGAAAATGAGGAATTCGATCTCTACCTGTGAAGATTGGGACCCCAATATACTCCATTAAAAAGGATATTTTTTAATTCCTAGCCTATAAGTAGTCTTATTTCCCCTTTCATTTGGACATGGTTTCAAATGGTAAACACTACAATTCACTCGATTAATGTATTAGACACTCAATTTTCAATACAACCCAAGGATTCAGTTGATCACTTGAATACACTTGCAGTATCTATTAATGAAAATAATCTGATCACCCGAAGGGATAAGGTGGTAGGGTCCCATGAATATTGGCTTTCACCGGAATGGAATAATTCAACCCTCATTTATTGTTTTTTCTTTGGATCTAATAATTGATTCTAGAAAAAAAATAAAGACACTAGGGGAAAAAGGGTCACCTTGTCTTAATCCCCATACTACCTTGAATAAACTATAGCATCACCACATGAATGTAATAGGGAACTAGGGGAACTAATTCACCTGAATAAGAGGTTGATAACAAGTTCAATGAAACACATATTATACATGCCTTTTATGATGAAACTTTACTCCATCCTATCATAATAATTATCTCTATCAATATTGATAGCAATGTTGGAACCTTATACCTTTCTATTAATATCTCTAATCATCTCATGTGTATTGGGAATGACATATTGGGTTTATCATCCTAGGACAAATCCATGTTTCTCCTTGGAGATCCATTTTTGAATTTTTATGGATTGACTTATTTTTATGTTTGTTACTAGAATATTCATGGGAAAATTTCACTTTCTACTTAGATGGTACTTTTTGGGAGAGGAGGGATTCATAACCTTCAGAATGAGGGTCAAGGTGGTGGAACATGCCACACTAGAAAAGCACCCACCTTTTAAATAATCATATATGATCACCACAATATCATTTTTTATGGATTCCCAAGAGTTTTTTTAGAAAAATATAGGGCAGCATTTTGGGCCCTGGGAACTTCTAGAAATAATTGTGGACATTGCCTCCCAAACCTCCCTCTAATATGAAATTCCCTCAAAATGTCAGTTGATGTCAGGGATAACAAAAGGGGGATGCTGTCAAAATGGTCTAAATATCCTGTAGGTAAACCATCCTAAATGAAAGGGTTCACTTCAGCAAGTAAGTAACTAATGTATGATGTGGCCATACCTACAACCATTTTTGGTACATTGGTGTAAGATCCATTGTCATGCAATATGTTAGGAGGAATGGAATGTTTCCACTCATGGATGCATGCCTAGATGATGAAATTGATCTTTTATCCTTATTTGAGTCAAGTCACCCTAGATATCTCCCTGGATGATAATTCATACTCAAAAATATTTTTAGACAATTGATACTATATTGAAACCAAATTTCTAAAGAGATCATCATCCCAGCAATATTCAAGGTTCCTCTCATCTTGATCAATATCATCTTTAAGACCATAAATATCCTAGAAGAAAGATAGTTTGAAGGAATCCCAGACAAGGATATCCCCATTTAAATTCCGCATGTTGTTATGTAAACCTTCCCATGAACCTTAAATCATAGTATTATACCATGAATCATGCACCACTGTATGAAAGTCCTTGTATGAAGTTCATTGACCTGGGAAGAAGACATGGGTTGTGTGAGTAACAATATCTTTCAGACTAATTAGTAGTGTAGAATATTTTGATAGCAACTAAAAAATGTGATCCACCCTCATATTATGGGAGGAGTCAATGAATTGTCTATTGGACAAGCATAGATCAAGTTAGTACCATCTATGTAAGTCTCGCCTTTGATTATTACAACATTTGAAGGGTTCCCCTATAAAACCCATGTTTAAGAAGACATTGTGTGCTACCAAGCTAAAAACTACTTCCATGTCATTCCTCAAGTAGACTCTTGTCCCTTCTTCTTCAACTATTCTATAATGACAGTAAAATCCCCCCCAATAATCAAGACCATATATCACGTATTAAGACTGAACAATTCCTTCGAAAGGAGTTCATGATCCCAAGAACATCACTTGGTACTGAAAAAGGAAACATTTCAAAAGAAAATATTTTAACAGACCTTCATTGATGAATGATGATCAGAAATAGCTACCTTATCCACTAAGATAGATTCCTTCAAAAATATCCATATGTTGTGATTGTTAGGACCACCATGAATATTGTTGCATATACCCATTTTGAAATAAATTTTATCTATATTCATTGATTGTTGTTTGTTCTTGAGGATATTAACTATGGTGGAACTATGATGATGATGTTTTGAAAACATGAAGTCCAACTTCTTCAGAGAACCCAAACCATGGGAATTATAGATGATAATGGAAATCATTGGAGAAGATCCCATGGGATTTAAGAATAGGTAGGGAACATTTTTCCCTTTGATGGAAAATAACCAACTAAACATTCTATTACCAAAAACCATTACACAATGCATGTGAACAAGGTATTACAATCTAGCATTTTACAAATACCAACATATGAAAAACCATCAAAATACCATAATTAGAGTACCATGGGTAAGACTAAACAAAAACCCAAAGATGACATGACACAACTCCATAGCTTCATACCATGATCCATGCTCTAAGAACCAAAAGACCAGCCAAGCATCATGATGAACCACTAATGGAATGAGATAATTTGAAATTACCTGAGTCCCAAAATACAACATATTATAAAGAACCAATGTATCATGAAGGGGGTGAGTAATAATAATTATTAGGATTTCCCAAAATTACTTCCCTACACATACAAATAGGATAAAACATGTTAGGACTATTTATATAAAGCACATTATAATACTCCATTTAAATAGATTCACAATTTTTATAAATAAAAACACATCATTACCATAAAAATTTCACCCAAAACAACACATGATCAATAGAAGAAACCAAACAAGCCATATCCATTATCCAAATACATATTATCATAACCCGGATCATATTGTGTGACCACAAAAATTACACAACCATTTCCAAAATCAAAACATACAATCTCAGTGTTCATTGATTTGGGATCTTCATGTCCATAACTTCATCCTTTTTTTAGAGGTACTTCAAAACCACTTGATGGTGTTACTTGAAGACCATGATCCATCCCATCCAACTCATGTTTAACCACTTATGAAAGAAACCATGTCAATAACTATTCCAAAATCACTTCAACAAACAAATTCCCAAAGAAACCATAACCCCCAACACTTTCCAATCCAAACAACTAATTTATCCAACGCAATTTCGTTAAAAAGTCAATACCAACATTCAATAAAATAAAAACATTGTTAAAAACATAAATAGGAAAAATCCATGCCAAACAAAATTTAAATTAATAACCATTTGAATTGAAATAAATTTTCACAAAGCATTTTCAATAAATCAGCCATAATAGTGATTTTAAATTTATCATTTTAAAATCCTACAATAAAAAACATTTCAAAATAATAACCCATTTTCCCAAAAATCCACAAATTATCATAAAATCGGTTCCATAAAAGCTACACATATCAATATTAAAATCAATTTAAACAAAACACCCTTAATTTTAAATCAATTCCTTCATGTTCTATAAAAATAGAGTCTAAAGAGATGCCACCTACATAAGGGTTTTAGAAAAATCATCTAATAAACCACTACACCAATAATCTGGGTGAAATCTTCAAAAAAAATATCCATCGATATATTTGAATAACATAAATAATACAAACTATCATAATTTTAGGAAACAAAAACCCTATATCTACCTGAAATGAAACTAGATCTAGAAAACCATGAGAGAGAGAGAACTAGATCTAAATAAAACCAATAAATAACCAATAAATCAGACTTATTGGGGAAAATATCTTTAAATTTTACATGAAAACCATTTTATTAACTTATAATATGATTGTGAGATCCTCAATAACCCCTGATATGAATAAATACTAGTTTGGTATTGAGTGGGAGAATAGATAATTTGTTTAGGAAAAAATCCATAGTAATCCACTTTTTTAAAAACCTACATCTAAAGTCGGGTTTGATTAGATTGCACAGTTTGAGAAATAGTCTGATAACCTTTCTACTAATACTATCCCAAAGGGATTCCCCACATGTTTGGCCTATACAGTTAGACAAACAATGCATAGATCATGTGAAAGCCCACTATCTTAGGTTGCGTGGTTTCCTAGAGATTCTGCACAATTTTCCCAAACTGTTCTCAAACTATAAACCCTTAGAGAAGCCCCAAACATTCCCAAATCCATCAAAAACTTTCCCAAACAATACCCAACCAACATAGATAATTAAAAAAATATAAAAATGGTTTCATAACTCAAACTCGAGGTACTAAATTCTCCCCACCATTGGCCTTCCTGTCCATATAAGGTGGAAAACTGTCATTTTTTCAAAAGGGTTTTGGTCCTTGCTCATCCATATTTTACACATGTTACCAAGTCTCCTCCTCTATCTGGCCATTTTTCTACCACACCCAAACTAAAATTATTATTTTCTCATTCAAGACATTCTCTTGCATATCCATAATCTATCATACCATGTGAACTAACAAACCATCCGGATCTAGCTCAATATCATCCCAACATATCACATGTTCATGATTTTTTTTTATATATTTACAATTATTACACATCAAACATATTATGCAAAACACTAAAGTATGGTTGGAAATAAAAACTATAATCCACCTCTCCACCATGGTCACATATCTCAAAAGGCCCAATGCACCTCAGAGATAACTCACCTTTCTTTCACAACTGATGATGCGTCAACCCCAGGGAGATTCTCAAGAACACATGATCACCCACATAGAATTATAACGGCCATCGATGATGGTATGCATATGATTTCTGAAGACTCTGATCCCTCTCCATTCACTTTCAAATCAAATTAATCTTTTTCATAATCTCTTGGACAAGGATCAACCCAATCATCAATGTCTCACCTATTTTCACCCAACAGAGCGGCGAATGAAAATGATTCCCATTTAATTCTCCTAACAGAGCCATGTGTATCGAGGCTTAATAATTTTTAATATACAAAAACTCAACCAAAGTAAGGTAATCCTCACATCATCCACTAAAATCTATTACACAAGTCAGAAACATATCCTCTAATTTTAGTATCGTACTCTCAAATTTCCCATTAATCTAAGGGTGATATGTTGTGCTCAACTTCAACTATGTCCCATGGGATTTATTTATGAATTTCCATAAGTGAGGTGTGAAATTTGGAGCCCTATCAGATATAATAGAAATTGGATCACCATGCCTCTTTTCACCTCATAGATATAGAGTTTGGAAAGATCCTATACCATATGGGATTCATGAATAAGGACGAATTGGGAAGAATCTGTGAGCCAATCAGTAATTACCCCTATAGAATTTTGATTTCTGGCCATTCATGGGAGACTTGTAAAAAAATCCATCATTATCTAGTTTCATTTCCATACTAGGATAAGTAAAGACAACATCATACTTATTGGTTGTTAATGTTCTTCCTTAACCTATAGAAAAGGAATAAATATCATAACAAACTCAACCAATTTCCTTTTCATACTATCCCACCAAAACTATGATTTCAATTCCTTATACATCTTATAAATTCCATGATGAACAACCCATCTAGAATTATGATAATTACTAAGAATTTGATCCGAACAAGCCACCAGTAAGGCTATTTACTTCCAAAACCACAACATTTAATTTCTATCTAGTTTCAAGCACTAAATGGTCTCCCCACAACTGATTTTTATCTCATAGCCACACAATATGAATCAGACCTCTACATCCCTATATTAAGAAAAATGAAGTCATGATCCATTGAAACTGGGAACAATACTTCTATATCTTCTTTTCATTCACATTCAAATATCATGTCATCTGTTATCAAAATTATCTTCTTCCCATTTGATTCTTATTTTCCCACCCAAGCTTTCGAATTTCTACTTAATGCATCAACCATTCAATATCCTTTACCCAGTGTGTACATCAAGTTGAAGTCAAACATATGGAAATACCCCACACAACTCCATTTCCTTAGATTCAAATATATCTGTGACAAAATATGCCTCATGATATTGTGGTCGATATACATCCCTATTTACTCACTGAAGAGATAGTGATTCTATTTTTTAAAAGCATGAACTATCTCCACAAACTCTAAATCATGTGTTGGGTATTTCATCTCATTAAAACTAAAGATTCATGATTCATATGCCTACACACGATCCCCTTTCATGATAACAAACCCCAACCATGATCCTGATGCATCGCAACACACCACGTTCCCTTTCCTAGGTTCTATAAAAACCATTATGGGTGCCGATTTATGAAGATATTTAATCGATTCGAAATATATCTCACATTGATCATTCCATTGAAATGGAACATTATTTCTTTCCAAATCTATTATTGCTGAATTGAATCATGATAATTCATGACCAAAGTGTCAATAAAATCCTACTTTACCTAGGAGGATTTGTACCTAAAAATATTTCATTAGTAGTTTCTAAGAGATAGTGGCCCCTATAATCTCAACATCCACTAAAACACCCAGGTCGAAAATAACATGGCCCATAAAGCATACCTCTTGTATCCAAATGTAACACATTGAAATTTTTACAAAAGACTAATAGTGTTTCTAGTTTCCAAAAACTACTGTCATGTATTGACCTTTATCCACCCTTGTCATTGAATACAACAATATATCATCCAAAAATACCACCATGTAAGAATCTAGATATCACTAATATTCTGGATTCATCAATGCCATAAATACTATTGGTGGATTTAGTATACCAAATGGAATAACCATAAATTCATAATTCTCATATCTACTTCTAAATATGTTTGTGGAATATCCTCCTTCTACTCTCACAACTCTTGATATCCTGATCATATGTAAATTTTGGAGAACCACTAATATCACTTAATCTGATTGAATGGGTCATAAATCTGTGGGTATAGAGATTGGATCTTTGTTGTAACTTGGTTGGTATTAAAATAACCAACACATGGCCAAACAGTTCCATCCTCCTTTTTAACAAACAATACTACTGCTGCCCATAGAAACATGTTAGGCCGAATGAACCCTTTGTTTTACTGCTACTCTAACTACACATTCAATTCACTCAACTCAATTGATTCCATCGGGTAATATGGACGTGATATATGACTGGACCCTAGAAATATATCAATCATAAACTCCACTTCTCTCATAGGTGAAGACCTTGATAATTATTCATTAAAGACATCCTAAAACTGAGGGACCAAAATCAGAAAAGTCATTTTATCAACCTCTTTGAAGGATGCCAATAATAAATCCTCCAAATGATATTAGATTGTCCCAATCACTTAATCCAAAAAATCTATTTCCCAAATCCATTAATTCTGTTCACCTCTAAATATTTGTTTACAGCCATCCTCTGTTGTGAAACTCACCATTCACGCATAACAATCAATGAGGGACCTACTCATGGTCAACCAATCCATGCCCAAGATTAAATCTTATACATCAATATCAAACACTATGAATTCCCACATCATCTCAATACCATCCAAAATTAAATAGTATGCGATACATATGAAGGCTCAACTCTAATTTTGACCCAGAAGAGTTTGATGTTTTAGAATGGAAAGAATCATTTGAAAACATAATTCCAATGAATCATTTGCTTGAGAAAAAATAAAATAATGAGGCACACCAGTATCAAACAACATGTAAATAAATAGTATTAAATAGAATCATACCTTTAACTCTGGATGGTCCTAACAGATCATCCACTACAATCCACTCAACTACATACACCTACTTACATTACACACTCTGCTCTTTGTAATCATTCCTAAAATACCTCTATGGAGGAGTCATAGTGTTCATAGATATTTACATGGTAATTATGATATATTAATGAGGGGTATAATTCCTCCCCATCTCATCAATTTATACAACACCTGCGACCCCTGAGAAGGTTCATGAATAGCTGACCTTAGTGCACTACAAAAATAGCACTAGAGATTCCCCATTTGCTTGATGTTAATAAATTATTGAGGTTGTGCCATAAAATCCCTCTTCATGAGGGTTAGAGAGTCACACTGAAATTATCCTTCCTTAGTTTGAGGCTTCAGGGGAAGGTTCATCGTTCTTGTGTTAAAATTTTGATACACACTCCCATCGTGGAAATAAGTGTCCCTCTTCTACTTTCTCCCCATATTACCACTATTTCCCAGGGGTATCAACATGATTCCCCTAATCAAAGCCCCAATATGTCCCTTTAATAAACTATAGATATATTCCATATTTCGGTATAATCCCTTATACATATAACTACAATTTTTTGGAAGAATTGATTTTATTTGGCCAGATTCAAAGATGTGTGTCTTCAATGATGCACTACCCAAAATCCCGGGTGAAAACAAGATTAACTCTTCAATTTAGCTTCTTATTCATCTATCATCATTTTATCTTGATCCAGGATTAATAAATACATTATTCGTTGAATATTAAATGTTTAATGGTTTATTAATTATTAAAAAATTTCTTAAATCCCTCCCATGTTATACCTTGGACCATTCCTGCCTGGACCGCAAAAACAAACCTGTGATAGGAAATATCTTCCAACATGTACATCACTAAATAAACATTAACATTTTAATCATGAATAGATAATTTCTCATTTGATTCATCATTTTTATCCATGATTATACACTTTCCAGTTTCGAATAACCCCTAATGATGGGGGTATTATGCTTTTAAAACTCAATCGAGTGATCCACATGCTTTAGAAAATCCATTTTATTCCCACATTCCAAAACATGGAAAGCTTTCAATATGGTTTTAAATTTCTTTTGGTTCACCGGGGGATTATTTATAACCACATTTTCTACAATATCATCTTTTTTGTATCTACAAAGTCTACGCAGTTTTATTTCTACCAACACAAGAATCACAATAAGTCACACTCCCTAGCAATAGAAGGTTTTCAATTTCAAATTATATCACATTAAAACTATCACTACCATTATTTCTGAAATACCACATTTCTCATTTAAATTAATTAATTATAAAATCCACTATGTTTTTGAATATAGATAATTATCATAACCATTCTCCTTCAAAATTCACACTTTTGAAAACCATTTTCAGATTTATCCTAAATCAGCACATTCATACCATTCCAAAATCATTAAGCTGAATTAAATATTAAATGTTAGCATGAATTCAATTCTTCCATGAATTCCATGCTTTTCTCATTATTTATACCCATGATAATGAGAACACACTCTTATATGGGACTCTAAAGCACATATGTCCCCAGTCCTTATAAACATGAATTTGACAATAAAAGTGTAATATACGTACATTTATGGTATAAATTTTATCTTCTAACAATACGAATTATTATTATCATCCCAAATCACGGAATAAAACATGAACGGGTACCCACTCTAAGAACAAAAATCAATGAAAAAGAAATGAAAAAAACTATTTTAACTGGATAGTCAAGGACAGAAACAACTAATACCACTTATGGAAATACACCCCTTCTCATTGTCTTGAGTTGAGTCGGAGGTGCTACTTGGTTGTAAGAGATATTCCCAAGGCATCAACAAATATAAATAAAGTTCAAGGGATTAAATAACAGTTGGGGAACGATATTCCCCTTGAAGGGAAATAAAAAAGAAAATATTTAATTACAAAAAAACCACTACAAGATTCATGTGGAAAAGGTATTGCAATCCCAAATCTTCCAAAGAAAAAGTAATTTAAACCCATCACAATACCATAACTAGAGTACCATGTAGAATATAAAACAACCAAACCTAAGGAATCCATGACACAACTTCATAGGTCCACACAAATTTCTATGCTCTAAGTACTACAGAATTTCCAAAGAATCGTGATGAACCACTAAGGAAATGAGATGATTAAACTTTACCTGATATTTAGAATACAACAACTACAAAAGAACCAATGTTATAAGTAGGAAGTGAGTAATAATACTCAGTAGGAATTCCCCAAATTATTTCCCTACACATACCACATGGGTATAATCATTAATTAGAATTTATATAAAAATTTTATGTAATTCAATTTAAACAACATCGAAATTTTTAGAAATCTGAACACAAAGTTATCGTAACCATTTCATCCAAAACAATACATATTGACAAGAAACAAAAAAACCACACTGATTATCTAAACAAATATTGGTGCATCCCAAATAATTCATTCCTTACTACATGCTTAACACAACCATGTCTAAAAACCCACCTCATGGCCATGGTTTTCATTGATGTGGGAACATCACATTCATAAATCATCCCCTTTTTATAGTGGTACATAATGACAACATAATGGTATTAATTAATTACCATGATTAATCCCTTTCATCTCTTGTTTAACCAGTTCTACAAGACACTGTTTCAATCATAATTCCAAAATCCCATCAACCAAAACCTTCCCAAAGAAGCCCTAAAAGACAGCATGTTCCAATCCAAACAACCCAGTTAACCAACATAACTCCAACAAGAAGTAAAAATCCTATTTCTATAAAATAAAAAATCTATTGAAAAATCATTATCCCACATCCATGATAACCCATATTTCAATAAATAACCAATTTTATTGAAACCTATTTTCCTAAACAAGTTTCTATAAATCAATCGGCGAATGATTTTAAAACTATCATTTTAAAATCCAACAACAAGACACATTTCACAACAATAACCAATCTTCCCAAAAATCTAAAATATCTCAAAATGGTGTCTAAAAAGGCCTTAAAAATCTATAGTGAAATCAATTTCAAGAAAAAATCATTATTTCTAAATCAAATCATTCATGTTCTATCAAAATTGAGTCAATAAAGATGCCACCTACCATTGGGTTTCGGCAAAATTGACCAATGCACAAATTCAAAACAATTATAGATGAAATATATGTCAACCACCTTTGATCACTTTTTATAATGTCAAAAATCCAAAGTATCTTAATTTTAGAAAAAAAAATTTACATATACCTATGAATGAAGTAGATCTAGGAAACAGGGAGAGAGACAGAACTACATCTTTGGAAAACCTAGAAACAATCAAAAGTGATAACTTACCGGGTAAGAATCATGTTCAATGTACCTTGAAATCCATTAGATTAACTTCAAAAATTAGTGGTATATCCTCCCTACCCCTATGTAGAAAAAATATAGCATGTAGGTTTTAAGTGGGAGAATAATTTTTTTGTTTATGGGAAATCTCGAGAAATCCCGTTTTTAAAAACCCCTATTTTTATTGCCTCAAAATGATAGTTCTCACATTTAGAAAAACTATTTAATAACCATGAAACTACTACTACCCAAAATGGATTCCCAATAAGGTGGGATTGCATGGTCTGATAAACAATTTATATACAATGTGAAATCCCACAATCCCATGTTTCACAGTTTCTTGGAGATTCCACATTGATTTCCAAAACCATGTTCAAAACTATCACCCTTGGAAAACCCCAAGAATATTCCCAAAATCATTCCAAACTCTCCCAAACATTAAAAACAAAATTAAATACATAAAAATACATAAAAGGGTTGCATAACTCTAATTATAGGTTCTATATAAGAAATTTTATTGTGTGACCAATATCATTTTCAGCAATTTGACGATAACTACTCTTGTAATCAAGCACTTGTTGTTTAATATATATAATCATAATACAATACATTTGAATATAATCATTAATATAAATAATTATGTACCTTTATCAATATTTCACATTCAAATTTATTAGTCCACAAACAAATATGTGGATTAGGGAAATAAGATTTTATTCCCTTTCCTTCATTGGTCATCATGAACTACAGACTAACATTCCTCGTCTGTAAAAAATCTCTTGCCTTTTCCCATCACTCCTCATACTAGGGATAACTGTTATTATTTCTAGCTTAGCTATAATTTACATTCATTTTTGACTAATTTTACATTGCATTTGGTGACACGAGTAGTTTTATTCAACCATAGTTTAGTAACAAATGTTCTATTTACATTCCACCTGGTATATGTTTCTATATGTTCCACATCTTTTCATGAGTGAATTACCTATATATCCTTTCATAGTTAACCACTTTTTATAAAATTTTATTATAAATGAAAAGTCCTATAGTTGAATAATACTTATTAGATTTTATTTACACTTCACACATATATAACATCATTTTTCTTCAATTTGTCATTTTTTTTGTTCTATAATTCCACATCCTTTGATCTTCAATGCACAATCATCGCATATCGTTACCATTCCAGGAGATTTTTTCATAACATTGTTAAATAAATCTTCATTTATGATCATATGGAATTAGCATCCATTATTAAGAATCTAGGTTATGTTGTTCTTGGTAGCGTTGAGATATTATTCTACAAGATTGTATTTTCACATTTTTTTTATTTTCATTCCATGAAATATTCAATTAATCAGAGGGTAATGATATCATGCCAATTTATTTTACATATTTGTTGGTTCATCGTACTAATATTTTTCTTCTAGAGTAGAATGCCTATATTAAAAAGAAACCCTATCTAGATGGTGGGTATTGAATTTTCTCTGAGTTTTGTAGGTAAAATTCCCTCCATTCCTCTGCCTACAATCAATAGCATTAAAGCCTAAGTTAGAATAATTAAAATAGTATACATAAAAAATATATCCTATATATGATGAAAAATATGATCTTATTCACTTTTTTTGATGTCAATGTGCCTCCCCTTTCAAAAAAATCATTTCATATTCCCAAACATGGCACCACGGGCACCGACCCAACAAACAACACCATCAGGGACAACCGACCAGGTTGTCATGCCAGAGGATGAGGAGCCGACCTTTGGTTCCCTCAACATCATCCATCTAATGGAATCATCCTGTGAAAAATGGTATGGTTATGAAACCGAGTTACCGACACGAGGTTCTGGGATGAGGAATCGCAGAGGCAGGGGATACCAGGGGAGGCACAGTTGCAGCAGAAACCAACCCTACGGTTGGACCTCAACCCAAACCGTCAATATCGCGGAAACCTGTTGGAGGGCCCTTCAATAGACTCAATAGGAGAAAGAATATCACCCCACCTCCACAAACAGCCACCCTGGCCCCATTATTCTGCGATACCCATCATAGAAGGAACAAGCATCTAACTTCCTAGTGCACACAAATAGACCGTTCGGGATGAGTCCCCAGAACGTGGAAACATCGTTGACACCTAACCCCATGACTGGTCCCTCTTCATCACACACTCCATCTCCCAAGCCTATTTCTAGAACACTCCCACCAGTGGGTAAGTATTGGCCATTTGAGAAAAAGTATGACATCGTTAAGTAGCCAGTATGTACAAGCCATGTTGTCCATCTTGGTGGCCATGGGTTTGTCAACCGACCTGAGGGAGGCACTTATTGAAGCCATGATCAGCCCCCAAGAGTTTCATGCTGAGGTAGCTGCTGCCGAGATTTACCGAACAGAGACTGGCTCATATGAATGCAATGTGGAGATTTCATTCACCGATCAAGATGAATATGTCGTCATGTAGGGACATATAAAACCATTGTATGTGTCCATCACATGGAATGATGTTGAGATCCGTAATGTCTTTATTGACAATGGCTCTAGTGTTAACATCATTCCCCAACAAGAAATCTGTAATCTGAGCCATCGTGAGGATGATTTAATACCCCCAGCGACCACTTTGTTGGGTTATGTCAAGAGTGATCAGAAGCCAATGGGACAAATTAAGCTAAAGACCCATTTTGGCGACCTTGTGGCCTACTCAGAATTCCTGGTGGTCTGGCAGAACACAACATTCAATGCCCTATTGGGAAGGTTGTGGCTCCATAAGCACATGTATGATCCTTCATCATAGAACCAGTGTATTAAGTACTGCGTCAATGGAAAAAGTGGTACATTGCACAGCAACAAGTCCTCTTTCGAGATCTCTAAGTCACACTACATTTACATCGAGTTATATGAAAAAAAAATAAGAAGAAGCATTTGGCCGATGGTGTTGACTGGATCCCCGCTCCAAATGGTCTGGAAGTGGTTCTTGACGACCCCCTCAGAAAGCTTGTTAGGGACTATGTACTTCCCAACAACCATATTGAGAGAATGGGTTCAAGTTCAGACACACACTCGGGTGTCTTCATGACTTCAGCCACAACGGTCGAGCGTGACAATGTGGGAACGTCTTCCAACCCACAATATGTGGATGAATACTCGAGCCGGGATTCCCATGTTGCCTCTCCCTCACCTACAAACTCCCAAGAACCTGTGCTGGGAGCTCTCCCCCCTCCAGATCAAGAAGATTAGGATTTGGGAGAAGAAGAGGAGGAAGATCTCAGGGATGCACCTCCCATATTTGAGGAGGGTATATCCACCACATTGGACGAGCTCAGGGAAATAATCATGGTTACTGAGGGAGATCCTTGGCCTACTCTCATTAGTGTAGCCATGTCCCCCGAGGAGGATGAGGTATATACCTCTTTTCTAAAGCAACACTGGGATTTTTTTCCATGGAATTAGACGGAATTGCTAGGACTGGATCCCGAAGTGATGACTCATCACCTGGGTCTTTCAGAAGACCACTGGGGCTACAAACAGGCTACTAGAAGGTCAAATCCCTAACATGCCGCCAAAATAGAGGCTAATGTCGATAAGCTCATTAAAGAAGGCTTCTTTCGGGAGGTACAATACCCCATCTGGTTGGCCAACATCGTGGCCATCAAAAAAAGGAATGGGAAAATTTGTGTTTGCATCTATTTTAGAGATCTCAATCGACATAGCCCGAAAGATGACTTCCCAGTCCCGATCACCGGACTATGAATCGATGCAACAGCTAGATATGAGGCTATGTCCTTCATGGATGGCTATTCTGGATATAATCAAATCAGGATGGATCGAGACGATGAAGCAGCTACTACCTTCAGGTCCCCTCAAGGAATATTCTGTTACAGGGTCATGCCATTTGGTCTCAAGAATGATGGAGCCATATATCATCGTGCCATGGATCATATTTTCAAGCCATTTTTGGGAAAATTCGTCAAATGTCATGTTGATGAATTCGTGGTCAAATAAATACAGCGCTCAGATCACCTGTCATACCTTGAGACCATCTTCAACAAACTTCGACAGCATAGCCTGAAGATGAACCCCTTGAAGTGTGCCTTCGGGGTTACCTCAGGGAAATTCCTTGGCTTCATTGTACGCCATCGCAGCATCGAAGTCAACCCTGAAAAGACAAAGGATATCCTTGGCCTACCAACTCCCTGTAAAATCACTAAGTTTAGAGCATTTCAAAGGCACTTGTCCTATATCAGACGATTCATAGCCAACCTGGGAGGCAAATGTTTTCCCTTTACCAGGTTAACAAAGAATGGATTCACGTACCAATGGACAGATGACAGCCATGAGGTGTTTAACAGCCTAAATAGGTACCTTTTAATCCCGCCAGTGCTCATGCCCCTGGTTGAAGAAAGACCTCTCATCCTATACATGACGACCCTAAAGAGGTCACTGTGAGCCTTCCTCGTGCAAAAGAACGATGCTGACATTGAAAACAGTCTCTATTACCTCATCTGAATGATGATTGATGTTGATACTCGATACTCAAAAATCAAGAAGAGTTGTTTGGCCATGGTCTTCGTAGTTCAAAAGTTTTCACATTATCTGTAACATCATGAAGTCAATTTGGTCTCACGTAATAACCCACTGAAGTACATCCTGAGCTCCCTAATGCTGACTGGGTGCCTATCTCGATGGGCAGTCATGATGCAATAGTTTTTCAACCAGTTTGTACCTCAGAAGGCCATAAAGTCCAATCATTAGATGACTTTCTGGAAGAGCACCCCTCAACAGGGACTACCACACCGTACATCGAGCTACCAGATGAAGACATCTTCCCAGTTCAAGAGGAGCTACCAACATGGGAAATGTACTTCGATGGAGTGTCCCGAAGCCCAGCCAGGAAGAGGATGGGAGACTCCAAATTTAACAAGGTGGGCTTTGGGATAATACTCATGTCCCCAGAAAAGGCCTTCTTGCCGAATTCCTTCCTCATGTAAGAGGGATGTACGAACAATGAAGTGTAATATCAAGCCCTCATTGCTGGCCTGGAACTCGCACTCCAGGCACAAGTACAACACCTTAAGGTAAATGGTGATTCAGAACTAGTCATTAAGCAATTCAATGGTGACTATGCTATTAAAAAGGAGGATCTGATTCCCCGGTTTGACCATGTACAAGGGTTGATGGTGGAATCTTCCACAGAACCCACATTGACCTATATTCCCCAGTCTCAGAATGCCCAGGCCGACGCCTTAGCCAATGAGGCCACAGCCTTAGCCGACCTAGAGCAGTATGAAACATTAATCAATATTGCTCATCACCAAATGGTCTTTCCATTTGTCCAAACCAAGATAGTGGAGATCCACGAAATCCATCATGTCCCTGAGCCATATTCTCCCGCTATTGGTTGGATGACCCCCATTGCAAACTACCTTCAATGGGGAGAACTTCCATCAGAGAGGGCTGAACGAGAGAAAATTCGAAGAAGGGAAATCATCTTTGTCCTATGTGGTAGTGCGGGTCAACAAGAGGTCCTCTACAAATGAGGCCTTGATAGAGTCCTCCTTATATTTATTGATGGAGAGGAAAATGTTACCTTCATGAGTGAATTACATGCTAGAGTATGTGGGGAACATCTGCTAGGGTCCAAGCTTTCCCATCAGGTTCGAAGACTTGGATACTATTGGTCAACAATGGCACGAGATTTTGAGCACTTTGCCGAAAAATTCCACTCATGTCGAATTCATTCCAACCTCATACACCAACCCCCGGAGTTACTTCATTTGGCCAAGTACTCCTGTTCATTTTTTGTCTGGGGAATGGACATCATGGGACCATATCCCCCCGCCACAGCCAAACAGTTGAAGTATATCATCACAGTAACCGACATCTTTTCCAAATGGCCAGAAGCTGTACACCTTAAGGAAGTCGGGGCAAGAAATGTTGTTAGCTTTGTGAAAACCAATATCATCACCAGATTTGGTGTCCTTCATACCATACTGATGGATAACGACACCAACTTCTACTCTGGTGAATTGGAGAATCTATACCAAGTATATGGTATCAAGTCTAACCACTCATCCTGTTACCATGCAGCGAGCAACGGACAGATAGAGTATTTCAACAAGACCCTATCCAACATTCTCTAGAAAATGGTAGACAAAGACAAGAAGTCATGGATGGCTAAACACCTTCATGCATTGTGGGCTTATCGAACCACAATCTACAACACTACTCAGGCTACCCCATACTCACTGGTATACGACACAGAGGTGTTCTTTCCCATTGAACTCCAACTTCCCTCACTCTCTGTCGCCATCTGTGGACAATTATCCAACGATGAGCAATCAGAAAATTGGATAGGTGAATTGGAACCACTATATGAGAAGCGATTGCACACTTTGCACCCTCTGGAAGTCTACCATAACTGGATTGCATGAGCCTTCAATAAAAAGGTCCGTCTTCAGTCTTTCTTGGATAGATAATTGGTGTTGGACCTCCAGACCCCTATTATACCTGGAAGGAAACCTCCAATGTTGGAGCCCAAGTGGGTGGGACCATATTCTATACACATGGTCTACTCCAACAGATCATATGCCCTAATCTACAAGGATGAGAAATTCACTATGGCTCCTACCAATGCGAGATTCCTGAAGAAGTAATTCTCAAAGAAACCAAAAGTATTTCTTGTCCTTACCTCACGACGTTAAACTGCACAGATTTCATGGAACTACGTGTGGCTTGATTCCTGCCCTCGTAGGATAGGTAGTGACACCAGGGATCCCCATCATGGCACATCCACCCTCGAATTAAAGTTTAAAATGTCCTCTCTCTCCCCCATGTACGGACCAGACCTGCACGGGGTGTACCCCTCGTCCTTACCGCATGACATTAAACTGCATAGATTTCAGAGAACTATGTACAGCTTGATTCCTGCACTCATAGGATATGTAGTGATTCCAGGGTTCCCCATCTTAGCTCATCCACCCCCGAATTAAAGTTAAAAATGTCCTCTCTCTCCCCCGTGGACAGACCAGACCTGCACGGGGTGTACCCCTCGTCCTTACCGCATGACGTTAAACTGCGTGGATTGCAGAGAACTATGTACGTCTTGATTCCTACCCTCGCAGGATACGTAGTGACACCAGGGTTCCCCATCTTGGCCCAGCCACCCCCGAATTAAAGATAAAAATGTCCTCTCTCCCTTGTGTATGGACCAGACCAACACGGGGTGTACCCCTCGTCCCTACTGCACGACGTTAAACTGCAAGGATTTCAGAGAACTAAATACAGCTTGATTTATGCCCTCACAGAATATGTAGTGACGCCAGGGTTCCCCATCATGGCCCAACCACCACCAAATTAATGTTAAAAATTTATTCTCTCCCTCGTGTATGGACCATACCTGCACGGGGTGTACCCCTCGTCCTTAACGCATGATGATAAACTACACAGAAATTAAAAAAAAGGGCCGGAATCGTCCGAGATGCATGATGTTAAACTTCCAAGCACCCAATGGTCCAAAATCAATGACACTAAACTAAGAGTATATCATCCTCACCTCACTATGTTAAACTTCATGGACAAGAATCTTTAGAAAATTCCCTCTCCACCGTGTATGGACCGAACCTACATGGGGTGTGTTTTTTAAGAGATCTATGTGGGGCTTGATTCCTGCCCTCGTAGGATATGTAGTGACTCCAGGACCCCCATCATGGCCCAGCCACCTCTAAAAAAGAAGAATAAGGAAAGATAAAAATGCTCCCTCCCCCCGTGAATGGACCAGACCAGCATGGGGTGTATTTCACGTCCTTTCCACATGACGTTGAACTACACTGATTTTAGAGAACTACATACGACTTGATTCCTACCTTCGTAGGATACGTAGTGACACCAGGATTCCCCGTCCTGGCCCATCCACCCTCAAATAAGAGTTCAAAATGCCCCCTTCCCCCGTGTATGGACCAAACCTACACGGGTGTATTTAGAAGAGAACTACATAAAGGTTGATTCCTACCCTTGCAGGATACGTAGTGACACCAGAATTCCACACCCTGGCCCAACCACCTCACATAAAAGTTAAAAATTCTCTCTTCCCCCCATGTGCAGACTAGCCATGCATGGGGTGTATTCCTCATCCTTACCGCATGACATTAAACTACTTAGATAAGGATATAAAAAAAGATAAAAATTCCCCATTCCCTCGTGTATGGACCAGACCTGCATGCGGTGTATTTTTTGTCCTTACCACATGACGTAAAAATGCACAGATAATAAGATTTAAGAATGCTCCATTTCCCTCGTGTATAGACCAGACCTGCACGGGGTGTATTTTTTCATCCATACCATATGATGTTAAACTGCATAGATAATGAAATCTCAAAATATCCCTTTTCCCTATGTGCGGACCAGACCTGCATAGGGTGTGCTCATTGTCCTTACCGCATGACGTTAAACTGCATGGACTTCAGAGAACTACCTGGGGCTCGATTCCTACCCTTGAAGGATACGCATTGACGCCAGGGTTCCCTCACCCTGGCTCAACAATCCCCAAGTGGAAATTGAAAATTTCCTTTCCCCCATGTATGGATCAGTCCTACACGAGGTGTATTTTTTTCATCCACATCGCACGATGTTAAACTACACGGACTGCGACCTCACCGCACAACGTCAAACTGCATGGATTTCGTCATGAACCACCTAAGATGTATGGAGAAACAAGGTGGAAATACTCCTTACTCATTTGGATGCATCCTCCCCATACATCAGACTCCACGACCAGGATAATTATGGATCTTCATAACCATTCATGGCCATCGGATGTGGATAGTCATCGACCTGTGGACACCTTTGCATGACTATGCAAACTATGCCCTCAGCGGCTCTACATATTGATAGCCCCTGGCCCGTCTACCAAAGTCAAGATTTACACATGTGACACTCTTCCTAGCTCCGTACGCTTACCGGCCTCAAAGCCCCCATACCATACCTCCTGATCTAGAAATTTATGGCGCAGTGGTTTACAAGTTCATCCCCTTTTCATATCCATGTATCACCAGGGAATCCCTACCTGGTTAGCCTTTGTATCCACCCATGGTTCACATGACGCCCTGCATCTATGAACATCAAGCCTGGACTAGGCTACTTTGATGCAACAGAAAATTGATGTGAATATGTTTCTCTTATGCTCGGACACCATTATCCCCACATGTTGAACGTTGTACTGTGAGCAATCTCGGATTTTCATAATCATTCATGGCCATCGGAAGTGGAATGTTATCGACCCAGGGACACCTTTTCATGACTATTCATACCATGCCATTAGTGGCTCTGCATATTGATAGCCCATGTCCCATCTACCAAAGGCAAGATTTCCGTGGGAGACACTATTCCTAGCTCAGTACGCTTACCGGACTCAGAGCCCCCACACCCCATCTCCTGATCTAGGAAACCTCAGAGTTTTAGTTTACAACTTTCATCCCCCACCTTGTTCAGAGTATATCAGAGCATGTTGACTCAGTTATCCTTCGAGTGACTGCAGAAATAGTCACCCAATGGTCTGAGCTCTATGACTGCTAAACTATGATTACTTCATCCATACCGCATGATGTTAAACAGCATAGGGTAAAGGTACACCCCCACGCACAAAATAAATTAGTGTAGGGAGCTCTCTAATCTTTCACAGTAACTAGGGCTGAGTATGCCCGACATGTCCCTAGATTTTCTTTCCAAATGACAGACTTCGTGGCCCGGACAATTACGGATCCTCATAACAATTCATGGACATCGGAAGTGGAAGCTTTTTGACCATTGGACACCTTATCATGACTATTCATACCATTCCATCAGCAACTCTGCATATTGATATCCCCTGACCTGTCTACCAAATGAAATATTTCCACAAGCAACACTCTTCCTAGCCATGTATGCTTACTGGCCTCAGGGCCCCCATATCATTTCTCTTGATCCAAGAATCCCCAGAATTACGATTTACACCGATTGACCCCTCTCCACATCTTGGGCATGTCGAGATTCTCAAGACCAATTACATTCTAATCATGAGAGGCCTTTGCAACAACAACTATACTGCATGATGTTAAACTGCACGGAGCATCTTGGCCGCTTGGCATAAAGCTACAAAGATTGAGCATTAAACATCCATGGAAATGCCTCTAACCAAAAGCAATTTCATTGGTATAAAAATACCCACGTCATTACCGCATGACGTTAAGCTGCACAAAATCAAATAACACTCCTCATCCTTACCGCATGACGTTAAACTGCATGGAAGTCATTCTTATCGCATGACGTTAAACTGCATGGTCAAACCTATCATGGGTTTAGTAAGGAACGGAGGTTTTTTCCTATCCCCCAGTGCATGGGTCAGACCAGCATGATCCACTGTCTCACACCAGTGTGATAATTAATGACTCCACCTATACTCGGGATATTTATCCTAGAAACTTCTCCCGTATCCAGGAACCCTCTCCTCTTAAACCATACTATGTACTCAGGAAAACGCTGAAATCTCATAAGCCCCCCTGGTGGTCCTAATCTCAACTTCCCTGAAGTTTCTCGGCCATCAGGAGCATATAATCATTAAACCAAGGACACCTTTGCATGACTATGCATACCATGCCCTCAGCGGCTTTGCATATTGATAGCCCTTGGCCCGTCTACCAAAGGAAATATTTCCTCAGGCAATGCTTCTCTCTATATGCCTCTTGGCCCATGAGCCCCTATGTTCATCCAAGGATTCAAAAACCCTCTAAGACACAGTTTACCATCCTCTTTCACAACCCTTCCTGAATATGGTGGAACATATCTGATGGGATTATCGAGGACCAGGAGAAGTTGTTCCATTCTAGATAATGTCCCAGTTGTATAACGTTAAACTACGCCAAGCTCCAACTGTCGTTTATGCTAGATAAATATGTAGGATACGAACCTTGCTTCCACACTCCTGATTGATACAGATGTTCTCAAAACATTTTAGACGTCACATACCATTTCAAAGCCACCCCCTATGGTTTTCATAATTCTCCTAGCCACCCATGGTGGTTTCTATAAGCCGGAATTTTATGAAGTCTTATGGCCATCAGAAGTGGAGAGTCATTGACTTAAGGACACCTTTGAACAACTATGCATACCATTCCCTCTGCGGCTCTGCATATTGATCACCCTTGGACCGTCTACCAAAGGCAATATTTCCTTAGGCGATGCTCTTACCACCTCTTCACGCCGATACGGCTCCCATGACTTTAGACAAGCCCTCCATATCGTTCAAATCTAAACACATTCCCTCCACATGCGTCTGAAGGACATTGAGACATCTTTTAATCAACCAAACCACATTGGGTCCCTCGACCACCATACTTGGTCAAAGATGTCAAACCTAAAACATCATTAATGATAGTATTGACGGTGGAACTCTAAATCGCTCACAAAAAGAGGCACAAATCCTGTTAGGTTGAAAACCCAAAAAGGGAGACCTAAGAAAATTTCAGGCCATACCCGCTGGGTCCAGACTAAATGGGCCCAAAAAAAATTAGGGCGTTAAAAGAAAAGATAAAAAGTTTGTGGGGGTTTTTTCTACAAAACCCTAGAAATAGTCAAACTACGCTCGCTGGATCTCATGATCCAGGAAAAAGTTAGAGCTCGTTTGATTTTTCTTATTGTCCTGAACTCTGGTTATTTCAAGTTCAGTGAGTTAACATATACAGTAATCATGCCAAATAATTCCTTCCATGGGAGAGGATAGCTAGAGCATTATGGAAAACATTTCATTGTTCTATAACAAGGTTGGTAAGAAGGCCATCCACAATCCAGAGCCTCCTCTGGCATGAAAGGTCATTACAAGAGGTTTTCAGTGGATTCACAAAGTTGTATTAGGCGCTGATGAGAATCCACAATTGCTTGACGTAAATCCCACAGTAAGGCTATCTCAGCTTCTGCAACAAACCACAACGCTTCCGTCTCCTGGGCTGGCATTGAGCTCTCCCTCATCTCCTCCTCCATTTTCCACTCCCCTTCTTCAATTATGGCAGTGATGTTAGCCTCTACTTGTTGTAGATGTTTTATCTCATTCCTCAGCACATCCAGGCGAGAACGCTACTCAGGGACTTATCCCTGGAGCCTCTCAACTATCCCACCATGATCATGAGCCTCTGTTAGGAAAAGCTATCGGGTTGTGGAATGGTTGGCTTCAGATTGTGCAGAAGAAATGCAAGATTCAAAACCACCCAGCCTTTCTTGATTAGCAACCACCTGTTTGACTATGTCATAAATACCATGGTAGTCGAAGCCATCAAATCTCAATAGCATAAACAGATTGCGCAACTTTAGTAATTTGATCGGCATCTCATCCAAGGGAATCTGAGAAATTAGCTTCCAAATTCTCTCACAAGACCTTTGGCAAGCAGGTTGAAGACTGGAAAGGACTTGTTGATAAGTCTCAGAGTCATTTTCGAATGAAGATACGTATTTAGGGATGAATGTCACCAAGGAGGGACCCGATGCGGCTTCACCCGCAAACTCTGGCGCCACAGTAACTCCACCCCCGACCATTCTGGTCATAGTCACGATTAGATTTGATGACACAATCGTCAGTGCCAAAGGTCGTGGTCCTAGAGCCCAAGAGCCGATATGATAGATGAGTTTCCCTAATCATAAAATGGAAAAGAAAGGAGAAAGTTTAAATAGGTTGAATAAAACATACACCTAATCATCAAGGCATCAGTATCCTCAAGCTCTATGTTGTCGCGGCCACTCGAGGAAGATGCATCATCTTCAAGAGGCAATGGATTCTTGGGAACCCCCAGAGGTGTCTAGGACCTAAGGAAATGCCCAAGGCCATCAGCTCCCAAAGCTGTCTCCAAACAGTCGGCCACGGAGATCAGGCCTGGGGAAATCACTCCCCCAGTAAATAAAATAATGATCTGATCTGGGTTTCAAATGACTATTCTGGTGGCAGTCTCTTCCTCCATCGCCATGGGATCCAATGGGTGTCAGGCAGCTGGCCCCATCGGATCGGGAGACCCCTCAGCTATTACGGGTTCTCCATTCTCCTTCAAAATAGAAGGGGATGTCTGATCATCAGGAGTCTTGAATTCCTGTAGTTCCTCCTCTGACATATCTACGATTGATGAAGGCAGGAGTAATGTATCCATATCACTAGACCCTCCAGCAGGGCCCACTATTTCATCACGCCCAGATGTGGTTGTGGGTGATCCCTCTGAAGATAAGGGGGGAAAGATATGACCGCTAATGTAGCCATGACCGGGCCTCCGAGTGGCCCTGCACCATACGCCAAGACAATTAATAACTGGTAGAGTCGGACTATACGAGTTGGAAATCTACGAAACAGGAATTCATAGTTACCCGACGTCCCCTATCAGAGCCATTTCGATAAACGGGGCGCCTGTTGCCATATATAGATCTTCCCAGTGGATAGTTTCTCGCTCAAAACGCTGGGAGGAGCTGGAGGAGGAAAGGCCCTGGCTTGGTCGGCAATGGTCGCTTCCATGAGCTCAGCTTCACCAGGAGATCCCTCCTCGATGATCCTTGTAGCCAGAAACGCGTGTTCGCCTGCTGCATTACCATGGGTAGTATACTCCGGGGAAGGAACTACCCACTGGGACTCCTCGGCACCCTGCATAAAGGGAGGAAACTTTAGAACCATCATAGTAAAGGAGGAGGGAGTACCAGAGTGGACAAATGGGACGACCTCTTCTTTAAGATCAGACAATAACGGATGTCTTATCATCATGGACACCCGGGTAGACCCAAAAATCTAGTTCCAGAGTGAATGAATGTAGGCGTCCATCTACTTTAGTGAGGTGCTAATTCCGTCCAAATCCTCTTCCAGCAGCAAGTGGGGTGGAGCGAAGATCATCCAAATACCTAGTAGCTCGAGAGGGCCCGTTTGGAGCAACGCCCAAACCTCTTCATCCGAGCCACGGACCCTCAGGTCATCCCAAATCCTCCAAGCCTCCATAAATGCGGTCGTGAAAGGAAAAACCAGCTAGGGAGGATCATCGTGAGAAGTCTAGGAAGTGGCAGGGGCTTGTGGGGGCACCAATAACCGTGTTTGTTTTCTGGATATCACCGCCACCCTGGAACTCTCCGGAGCTACCTGCAGGTGGGACCTCACTGGTAGGGGGAGAATTCCCTTACCTCATCCATAGTGGGGGAGCCACCGAGACCACCGCCCCCTGAGGAGTGATTTCTCTCTTCCTCCTCCTCATCATTCTCTGGCTGTAGCATGGCCTGGACTCAATGAGTCAACACTGCATAACCCCGACGTGCATGAATGTCGGCCTCGAGGTCCCGAAGATACCGATCGACCCTCTCCGGGTCCGTATCATAAAGAATATCTATAGGAGAAGATATGTAACCCATCCCATCAAAAGAAACCTCTAATTCCTGAAGATACTGCCACAGAGATTGGGGGTACTAGCTGCAATATGGCTGTCTTTTGAATTCGTACCATTGGTCCCAGGCCGTCAGGAAGGCAACATCAGCAGGGATAACCAACCCTCTCCGAGTGGCTTCTAGGGCATGAGAGGATACACCTCTATCTGTTAAAACCTTCCCCAGATGCACGGGACCGAAAGGGTGGAGAAGAAGCTTGCCCTGCCTGGTTGAAGCACAATCCCCCTTTTGCTTCCTCTTTCCCTTTGATGGCTTAAGACTTGAGATGGTAGGCACCCATAGCCCTATATGGCCATTCGAGTACAATTGCACCCAGGATTTGGTATAACTCTTGGATAAGAAGGGCGTGGAGTCTGAAAGTGCAGGAGTCATAACCTCGCAACCAGTATCTTCCCGGTTAAAAATTAACCACTGTTGCCTGGCCACCATCAAATGATGGTTCTCGCAGGCGCCCTTGAGCGAGGGAGGACACAGTTCCTAGACACTGCCAAATTGGCGTCCGAATCGGCAAGGTGCGTACCCCTCACAGATCGGTTCCCCACTGATACGGGCCACCATAATTCCCTCATGGTGTGAAAAGAGGTAACCTCACTTACTAAACTCCTCTGATATAGTATTCCTAATTGCACCGGCTGGGAAGGGATATGGATGGAGATAAAATGATCATAAATCAATATCCGGATCGACAACAGACGCATATTTTGAACCATCTGTTGAACATCCTTCTCTTGGGTCACCCACTATTCAGGCATAACCCCACTGGTCAGTTGCAAGTATGGCTGGAATGTGGTGCCCAGAATCAGAAAGGGGTTGATGAATGTATAACTGTTCTTAATATGTGCTCCCAACCATCCCCACGTGATTCAAAAAGGGATAGCTACCCGGTTTGGCCAACTTCCATCGGTAGTATTGCTGAGCAACAGATAAATCCTAGCCAATAATGGGACGACCAAATT
This sequence comes from Viscum album, assembly GCA_963277665.1. Lineage (NCBI taxonomy): Eukaryota > Viridiplantae > Streptophyta > Magnoliopsida > Santalales > Viscaceae > Viscum > Viscum album. Next base: position 139,274,689 of record OY728139.1, read on the forward strand.
GATGACATTGTCAGTAGCCATCTGTGCTTCCATTAAAAAAGTAGAGACCCGCACGCCACCGGTCTTGCATACAGGCAATAACTAGCCACTCAGGATCATGGATAGGAATTCCGCCATACGAAGCAGCCGATCAATATCCAGAACAAGCTCTGAGCCCCAGTCGTTGAACTGGCCAACTTCCAGGATCAGCCAATAGTTTCCCCTCTGTTTTCGAGAGTCCATCGTAGGGCAGGTCATGGGCCTGCATGGGAGAGTCATGTACTTGTTCTATCTAGAAAAATCATTGACCCATTCATGATATGGGACAAGATGTTTTGAAGATGAATCCTTTAAATGCTTCTGGGCCTGGTGAGTAAGCTGCTTCACCAGGGGGAGTCCTCTCTTCGTTTTCCCACACAGAAGAAGGAGGTAGGAATTCTTCATATATACTCCCAACGGCGGGGACCCTAGAAATCTGAAAGACGTCCCAAAGACTAATACCCACACCACCAAGGACCAGGTGAAATGTGTTGGTGTCCAAACTCCAACAGCTCATAAGTTTCCTGGTGAGGGCTAGAGGTCAATGGGTATAGGTTTGGGACAACAAGGCAGCTTCATATAAGCCTACGGCTCGCAATTGTGCCTGAAACTCTGCACATCTTTTGCGATCCCAGAAGGGCCACCACAAATCCAATGACTTCAATACCCCTCCAGGCATGAGGTCTCGGTTGGCTAACTGGCCATACGAGTCGTTTACCATGGCATTGTGGGCAATGCTCCGATAACATTGAATTTCCCCTTCCTGCTGACGTTGTTCTCCTATCGGGGACACAAGATGGTAATTCAACATAGATCTGGCAGCTGTGTCCCTTGTGGCATGCCACCCTCTAGAGGATTTCACAAATCGAGGGATATTGGCAGTAAATATACATGATCCAGGTCTATTGTCACGGGATGGAACCAGAATTGACATATCAGATAGTATACCGAATCCATAGGTCAGAAGGCTATTGGAAAAGGGGTACTCCCACTTTGACTCGGAGAGCAGATTGGCAAGGAAGAAGAATATCAAGGAGTACCAGATTCCATCCTTAACAGAGTCGGCCACATCCTTCAGGCATTGATCGCCAATCAGGAAAGGCTCGATAGCAGGTCTGGGTGCATGGCGAGGAGGAACCATGTTTTCTCCCTGCATTATGAAGATCGGCAAATGGTTAGGCCATACTAATAAGACATGGACAAAAATATTGGTTGTATGGAAAAGTAATTGAGAAGCCTTCGTGAGCAGGCCTCATAAAGTGGTTTGCGATGACGTCATCCCGCAAACCAACCCAATGCGGAAGGGGTTCACGGTATGCTGGCCCACAGGGAGTTGGCTAGAAAACTGCGAACCAGGTTGCTCCGTGAGATCCTAATCCCAGATTTAAGTAATTAAGTTCGGAGGACATAGTAATTTTTAAAGTCAGTAAGACCTCAGTCCGTGAAGCATCAAAACCACGAGGTGAATTCCTATGAGGCCCGCCATGACTTAATTTTTAATAAATTAAATGTATTGGTTCGCAGATGGGAAATTGGTCCGTGGGTGAAGGAGACTGCGAATGAGGAATTATTCACAGAAATTGGCATCTGGTTCGTAGACGAGGTGTTTCGCGAAGGAATGAGCACACAGGGACAAAAAAGTGAGAGGGCTTTGGTTTCACGAAGAATCCAGAAAAAGAAAAAAGAAGACACCTACCCATATTTATAGGCGTGGTCCCCTACTGGGTACACTCCTCTATAGCAAACCATCCAAGTTTGAGGACCACTCTGCATCGGAATGGCCTCCTCTTCATTCTGATTGCACCCCATTCCGATGGGGGGCATTTGTAGGGTCCTGAAAAATCTGCAAAGGAGATTCTACCCATTTCCCCCAAAGAAATTGGGGGGAAGAATGGAGAAAACGAAAAGGACGCACAAATCCGAACCGGTCTGCAGACCGGTCCAAATGATGATGCCACGTGGCCGGTTCCACAAAGAATTCCATCCCCGAACTATTGTCGTTTGCGGAATGAGGGAGGAGATCCTTCGCGGGCACGAAGCAGGACGAGCGCTGGACCGGTCCACCATCACGAATCTTCCCAACCACAGACCGCCTCTTCCAGCCCGGTCTGCATCCGTTGTCGTTCTCGGAATGGAGGCGGAACTCTCCGCGGCCGTGAAGCACTCACCGAGCTCGTTTGGTTCACGGGGGAGATGCACTCGATGCCCCCTGTGAGTTGCAGATTGACTGGGTCATCCGTGAATCGGGTTTTTGGTCGTGGGCCTCCGTAAAAGGTGCCACATGACCATAGATACATCCTTTTCCCCACTCAATAAAAGGAGATCAAGGGGAAGAGAAGAGGGGTTTCGAAGGAGATCGATAAGATTCAGGTTGAAGGATTTCGAAGGAAGGTTTAGGATTTTGCAGCGAAGTTCCAGATCCTGATCCAAAGCAAGGTATGAACCTGGGAATGAATTAATAAGGAACCAGAGAATGCATAATAACTTGGTGAACCGCGAACATAAAATAGGAATGAAAATAAAACCGCAAACCATGGCCCCTCCGCGGATGCACTCCCCGCAGACTAGGGAGTTTATGCCCCTTTTCCAATCTGCCGCACCATTTAGCATCCTTCTATGCAGGCGAAGCCCCGATAGAAGAACCCCTGACCGACACCACCCTTGGCCGCCACAGCTCACCTGGAACCCTCTGCGAACCACCATGGTACGTGGATCGAACCCGAAGCTGTGAACCACCTTGGTTCGCGGGATGCTCACTGTTCCTTGAACAACCCTGGTTCGCATGATTCCCATCAGTCTTCGAACCACCCTTGTTCGCGGACGACTTCTCCAACCACATAGCACTTCCCTATGCAAAGGCCTCCACCACACATACCCTACTGTGGCCCGCCGAATCCTTCAGAGTTCTCATTATCTGAGCTATATGAAAACCTTATAATCCAACCTGATCCTCCATGACTCCCTCATTGGCCTACTCATTGGCCCCAAGCTGAGGCCCCTACCAGAGCCATCAGACCCATGTGATGTGACTTTCAGGCACATCAATGCACTTTTTTGAGTTCACATTCCCACGGTAAGTAGGGGCGAAGGGGTTTCCCCTACCCTTGATCAGATTTCCGAAGCATTCCAGGGTTCACATTCCCACTGTAATGTGGAGTCTGAGCTCAGGAGTTTCTTTTCTACCCCTACACTTGTTGGGGCCGGGGAACTTCTCTCTTTTTCGGGGGGTAGTAACATACCCATCAAAAGGAAGCCCCCATGCACTTCCCTACTTCCCCCAGGAACAAGAGAGGTGACGGGCACAGGAGAACCTCTTTACCTCTCCCTCTGCGCTTTGTCACCCTAGGAATCCATCCCAGAGTAAGCCCCGGCCTTATGGGCCTCTCCACGCGTAAGCCCCACTCCACATCCTATGGATGCACCTTTAACGACATGATCATTTGTTCCCTCCTGCCTCTTGTTTCTCACAACGAGCATGATTCGCGTGGGCTTAGAGTAAGAATCAACCATGAATTCCTCCCCTGGGATGCCTCAGAGCATAATCCCCACTCATGTGAACTACAAGGACTTTGATTCCCCACCACAGGGATACGTAGGAGGCCTCCATGAGGTTCAAGCCCGATCACCATCAGACCCCCGGGTCCACCTTCACGTTGGTTCTCCAACACCCCAATTCTAACTACATGGACTTTAATCCCTATCTCCTAGGTAGTGTACATAGGAAGACCCACTGAGGATCAATCCCAACAACTAGTTGATCCGAATATCTTCACAATGGTTCATCTCACCAACCCTAGTGTCGTCTCAATGAGTCCAGATTCTTTGGGGTCAATAATCCAACGGGGGATGGTAAACCTCGGGCATAAATGATTCTGAACCCCCTGTGACTAGCTGACCCTTTCCAACCAAGAGTAATCTTTGGATACTATGCTTGGGTATAATCCAAAGATTTTCAAACATATGAACATGTCTTAAATCTATAAGAGAGTCACGGAACATGCAATAATTCCCCCTAAAAGTGTGCGATGAGCCCGACTTCCCATCCTCTCGACCAATGTGAGTTCTTAAGTATTGCTGGCCAAATAACCTAAAAAACGCCTTCCTTTGGAAAGAAGGTTCATGTATTACTGGATATTGATCCATTGGGAATTTAGAGGTGGAAAGAGGTGCACCCGATATGAGTGATTATGTAGAACCCAAACTTCTCTAATCAACAGTCGGGTAGCGCATGTTTCTTCCCCACGACCCCGTCGTGCACCTCCGAGACAATATTTAAGATACTTGTGATATTATTTCATAATTTATTATGAATATATGAAATAGTTTTATGAATAAATAATACGACAACTAAAAATTAAATATAACACCTCTTACTCAAATAGTCTCCTTTAATTAAGACCTTAACACCTCTATGGTGGGTGTTATGAATTAACAAAGAACTCATGAATGTAGGGAGTGATTTTAGAAAGGAATTTGGGTAGATATTACTGGAACCAAATAGTTTTTTATGTGTGTTTAAATGAGAAGAATGATTTCCCTTTATAGGAGAGGGCATGGCCATAATTCAAAATTATCAATATATAAATTAAATATAAATTAAATTTCATTACAAATGAAAAAAATGACTAATTTATAATATAGGATTATTTTGGTAGAATTTCATTAATCCAATGAAAATTATACATAACTGACTATTTTTTAATCCATATCTTTTTGTGTTAACCTTTATTTAACCCTTTTATTTTTTATCATGATATCATGTAATTTATATATTTACGGTTAATATAATGACTATGAAATTTCCAAATAAAAGTAAATGTGTCATGAAAAATATATTCGTAAACAAATTTGGTAAATTAAATATTTTCATGAATTTTATATCATTTAAGAAAATATTATTTATTTAAAAATTTCAATAATTATAATTTTGATAGTATTTATTTCATGACTTTTTTTAAAACCACAATATCTAGATAAATTCAAACCAGTAACTAGAAAACATTAATAATATGTCAATATAGTATAAAAAAATATTTTATAATGTTAATAATATCAAATAATATTTATTTAAGTGTTTTTTTTTCATTTATTTGATATTTTTTTAATTAAAAATTTATTGCACCATCATTATGCAAGCCTTTAATTAAATTCTTTGTTCTCTAAAAATTACAAACGGATTATAAAGATAATGATAAACATTTTAGCTTCAAAAATACATTTTATATTTGAACATATCCCAAATTTTACCCCATATTAAAAATATTTCACTTGTTAAAAATATAAGTGTGACTAAATTGACTTTTCATTGAATATAATATTATAAATGTTATACTCTCATCCTAGTGGCCTCCAAATATCCTAATTGAGTCCAAAAAGTGATTTTGGTCTTATAAAACTCATATAATGAAATT